>CM067376.1:182473069-183792522 GCA_034510155.1 Eucriotettix oculatus
CTTAAGAAAAATTTAGCACGCGTGTTTAGTTTGACTGATAAGTCTGGGAGGAGAGAATAATAGTATATTAAATAAAAAATAAACCTAAAAGAAAAGTTTAATTGTTGTTGACGAGAAACACTAAATTGATCACCGAAACTCCTTAAGTGATGAGAATGCACTTGGTAGAAAATATAGTGTGTCACGACTCATTTAGTGAATTATAAATAATGTGAAATTGATTAAGTAAAGAAATAAATAATAATTTGTTATTATTCTAATAGAAACATCAATCATACTATTACGTTCATTTGTATCTATTGAAGTATTACTATAGCATGTATATATATAATTTTAATCCCTAATACTTTTCTCATTACTTATATTAGTTTTTTTCATAGTGACGCATTTGAAGTTGACATAGATTTACCTCCTAGTCTTGAGTGAGGCCACCGTAGCTCTTCAGCGCTAATTACCCATACTTAGGTAGAGAGTCCTCGGTTCCTGTTCCTAATTGCTTCACGTACGCTCACCCCTTCCTAGCGACCAACGAAATTTATATTCCCTCGACGTGGTTCTCATTTCCATACTGTTGTATCCTGAGGCTGGACTGTGCTCGACCGAGAACTACGTTATGGTCTCAGACGACAATTTAATTTCCTATCAGTTCTCCACGGTTCAAGACAGAGAACTTGACTAGGCCTTCTAAACATCATATAAAAGTTACGTCTTACAAACTATTGTACCTATCCAACGCTGTTCAATGTCATAATTTCATAACAATAATTACTAATATTGAATATAAGCGAAATGCAGACTGTACATATAAAAGATAATTTCATTACATAAATGATGTAAATATATCATTTATTGTACTAGAAATCAAAATAAAATAGTAAAATTCTACAAGCTAATGAGATGGCCAAAGAACTAAGTAGTTCTTCTTTGGCGTTATGAGCGATTTTCCAATGACAATTCCTCCTCGGCCATTTACGTTTCAGCTTTCTTACATATAGTATTTACAGAGAGGTTTCAGAAGTGTGGTTTCCTAGTTTTTTCAGCTATAACACATTTGACATGTGGTACTCCTTTCAAAAGTCGTTAGATAACATGGTGCATTAAAGATCATACGTAATATTTTTTTATTGATTTATTTTCATTATTACTATATTATACTTGCTATTACATCCCGCGAGTCATACCATAAACCCATATAGGATTGTTTTATAAACAGGACAAGTCAAATGATGGGCCAGATTTCATAAATTGATTCTGTGGAATCTAATTAACGTATCGTAATGTGAGATGTGCGCAAAGAAAGGCAAACTCTCAAAGTTTAGTTTCCCTCCCACGTAGTTTCATTTTCTACCGCTACGAGTGCGCGGGAAGCAGTTAAAGAAAATGGCAGTGACTCGAGAAGTCAGACTACCAGGCATCTAGGGAACTTAAACTTCTACAGAAAACTGTGTGGCGAATTCTGCGGAAACGTTTACAAATAAAACCCTACATCTTACAAACCGTACAAGCCTTAGAAGACACTGATTACGATGTTCAGGCGTTCTTCTGAGCTGATTTTCTCGTTTTAATGGAAGAGTGTGGCTTCTCCGAAATTTTTACCTTTCCGGGGAAGTGAATAGAAACAATTTATAAATTTGTTGAACTGCTAATCCCAATAAGGTTGTGGAACACTGACGCGATTCTCCTAAGTAAACACTACACAAGGTTCAGCAGGAGAAGGACTATCGGCTTGATGTGTCGAGTTACGCGAGGTTCTCACATAAAAACACTTGTGATATTACTGAAAAAAACTTTGACAGTTTTCCTTCATAGCACATGTCTCACATTTGATATATTCATTAGATTTCACAGAATAAAGTTATGAAATCGGGTCCATAATTTTGACTTACCTGTATTTCCAAGCAATAGTTTGGACTTCCTACCACCTAACCATTGCATTCCTTGATTTTAGGCATAGCTGCTTACATTTGTGGCTACATGTTGTTCCCATAAATGTATTTCTATTGGATGATATGAGCAACGTTTTTGTAAACAAGTAGAAACTGAGTAAAGATGAATTTCACACATTTTTCTTTATTGATCCACGATTAAATTTCGTTTACATGATTTTAGTGAATCAATATTGGTCAGGATTACAGTGTCGTAGGTGAATATGCCAATTTGATCCGTGTCATTTAAAGGTAAATCAAATATTTACAGAACATATAGAAAGGGCACCTTAAGAATTTCTTGTCTTATTGGTAGGATTTTAGGAGGTTGAAATTTATGACAACATATTTTTTCGAAACAGAAAAGACATTTATTTAAAAAAATAACTTCATTAAAGCAACCAAGTTTCATTACATTTTTGTTCGCTCTTTAGATAGTAGCTATTTTCATAAATTAACAACTTTATAAACAGAAATAATTTTCATACCATTGACTCAAAACCTTTCATACTTCTGATGAGATACTTCTGTGCACAAAAATTTGTCGTCCAATAAGAATCCATCGCACGCTTTTAGAACACATAATTATTTTCCCGATATTTATTCTATACTGAGGCATTGAAGCAACACACAGATGCTTACATTGTGCCGCCAAGGGTCTATAAACGTCAACATTTTATTTTAAAAAAATAGGTTCCATCGCATTAGTGAGGATTAAAAATTTATATATTAAGAGATGAGAGACTGAAATAAATCTAATGGAATGTATATCTCGTAGTAAGTTGTTATATAATCTGTATATATAGTTGTTGCTATAGAAGAATGCTGAAAATCAGATGGGTGGATATAATCACCAACTAGGAATAGGAGAAGAGCGAACAATATGGAGAACCTTGATCAAGAGAAGGGATAGAATAATAGGCCACGTCTTAAGACATGAGCGTCTTGTAAAATTAGCATTAGAGGGAAGTGTGTGGGGTAAGAACAGAAGAGGGAAGAAGGGTGGAATAACCTCAGCAAATTAGGGAGGATGTGGTAGTTAAGTAGAAATGAAAAAGCTTGCGCTAGATAGGTTAGCATGGAAAGTTGCATCAGACCCGCCTTAGGACTGAATACCACAAAAACATGTAGAGTTTTAATAAATTTCCAATATCAAATAGTAAATATTTTACACTAAAATCACTCGTTCGTAATGGAAACCAACATAATATGAGATAAGGATTTTGACCTTAAAGTTTTTCTCAGTACTAAGTCGACTATGTAAAAAAATAATATTAACGAGCCAGAATGAGGAACTGAATGAGTACTTCGCAACTACTTCAAGTTCTGTAAAATATTCGTCGACAAGTTTGGTGATCAATAATTTATGAGCGCAAGCTCTGGGTCTGAAGGCCTGCCTCTTCGTATGCTCACGAAAAATTTAGTAGCGACGGAGCTACAGCGAAGATAGGTTTCCAGCTGAGGGGAAGAATTGGCCACTTTTCGTCGGTGGTTTATGAACTGCTTCAGAATTTTCATGAGGGAAAAAACGCAAAGATATGAGTACACGTTTTAATAAATATTTCCCTAAACCCGGTGAAGTGTGAAATACCTGGCATCACAAGAAAGTGTGTGTTTTTATGGTTAGTACTCAATTTAAAGTTCATTTATGGTTGTTTATGGTTGTTTGAGACATAAGAGGTAAAAAATAAATATTTTCAAGCCAACATTTTATGATGACGGTATCAGAACTGTAAAATATTACTGGCAAGTGGTTTTCTTGTATATGGTTTTCTTTACGACTTATTCGTTTTGTTCAAAGCTTCTTGATTTATGTAAGTGATTAAATATCTTCCCTTGAGTTTTTTATCTTTATCTGTGTGATTTCAAATTTGTTGCCTACACTCTTGGTAACAATAACCTAACCATTCTACTACTTTATATTTCAATTATGTTGGTAAAAATTTTCTTTATTGCTCATAAAATCAAATAAATTTTTATATTTTTATTTTAAAACAACTAGAGAACAATATCGACTAAAATATACGAAACCTAATTTTTTTTCTATTACGATATGTAATGAATATGGGGGAAATATATTATTTTAAAATAAGGAATCGTTAATACGAGAGTAATATTAAGCTTTACATTTATTTATGACAATGTACACTAATTACATGAATCCTAATTTTATATCCGGTTTTTTAAGATTAATATATATATATATATATATATGTTCTCAAATAGTATACACATTGTATAAAACAGTTTACAAACTAAATACATGAGTTATAACTTAGGGTCGTCTAAACGGGCCTTCCCTTAAAGCAGAATCACTAACGCGGACGAGTAAAAAAATTAACCCTTTGGAGATTTTTACTGGATCACGCCTTCCTTCCGTTATTTAAATATTCTCGGTCAGGACAATCTCCAATTTGTAATTCCTCCCTATTAAAACCTATTCTTCAGCTACACTAAATGTTCAATCTTAATATCCACATATATTCTTAATGTTCAATCTTAATCACCACGTTCTTAATAATCTCAAACTCCACGTCCTCAATGTTCAATATTAACCTCCTTAACATGCGAAATCCATTTCTCTTGGTTTTTTAATAACTTTCCCCGCTTTCTTAATTCATATTCCGTCGGTGGTGGGGCTCGATCCTGTTCAATCAAAGATACTCGTGTGTCCTCTCTGAGAGGAGCCTTTTTCACCTATCCACCAACGTTTTTGTAGAAAAACAATCATCCGTCGCCACCCGATGTCACTAAATTTCACGGGGCTGGGAAAAAACTCCAATCGCACCGTGGTGTCTGAGTTTTATTACCCCTGTCTGTAGCCTGTACCTTCCATCACGCTGCTTGCCTTTGATTGCGTACCATCAAATTACACACGTAGTTGTGTTTATCATTACAGATAATATCAATTAAACGAACCCTATAACAGACATAATATTCAATAAATATTTTATTTATTGTTCCTTTTCTACAATGTTTCAGAATATATATGTACTACCATCGGATTGTTTATTTTATGTTCTATAGTAAAAGAAATATTTTTTGTAGATTAATAGTTGTGTTAATGATTGTTTAATTTATATTATAAATATTTTAAAAAGTAGATGATAAGTGGTAAGCCAGAAAAATTGCTTTTAATTGAATCTCAGACCGGTCGAGAATTTTCCTTTAGATCTTATACATATTATAGATTGCTTTCTCAGAATTTGAATTAAAATATAGGGGTGAAGAACACATGTAAACGTATGCCCTTTTCTATAACAAAATTTTGCTCAATTTTTCCCTCAATGAAAAATTATGTAATTGATGTTAAATTTCAACAATATCATAAAAAATTTAAATTGTAATTGTAAGGAAGAAATTCTGTTAGGTGTAGGAAAAGACTACTATCTGCAGATAAAATAAGACTATGTATTTTCTGTAGTATAAGCTTGACATGTGTTATGTCAGAGTTGAAACATTATTACTAATGTAAATTTTTATGCGGGAAAAGTAATTGTACTTGGGAAGAAAAGTATGTTCAACGTATATCAATTAAAATTGAAGTCAACAAAAATATGGAGAAACATTTAGTTGTAAAGATGAAAATGACTCGCTACAACAGTTCCAACGTTTGCTTAAGTGAAATGCAATACCAAACAGGCCTGGCTGCTAGTTTACATATAGGATCTCTTGTCACATAATTGACATGATAGATTGCCAGGTTATGCCTTTCAATTAAACTTGATGCTCATATTCACCAATAACAAGGCCTAACGTAGTTCGGTAGATCATTATGTCTATGGCTTTAAATTAACGCACGGTTGTGAATTTGGCCTTAGTTTCACTTTAATAACAGAAAACCAGAAACTCACAACTTGATAATATTTTATTACAATATGGATAATTAAAAAAACTAAAATTCAATATATTTATAAACTAAAGATAAAATAATTTTTCTTACTGATCATAGTACTGGCCTATGTGTCCTTATTTGGTTAGGTAACGTTAGAATCCATCGATAAGTTGGCATTCATGGATATTCTAATTTATTAAATGACAAAAAGAAGGAATAATATGTTGACTAAATGTGTACTCAATGTTTTAATAAGCTGATAATTCAGTTTAGTCTAAGCGGATCACAGATAAACATATTATTTTATTAAAGAGAAGAATACCAGAAAATTTTAGTAAAAACATAATTATACCCATACCGAAGATGACTGGAGCTGATAGATACGAACAGCACAGTACAATTAGTTTAGTATCCCATGCATGCAAAAAATAACGCAAATAGTATTAGGAGATGAAACGTCAAATAGAATGCCAGTTAGGAGACGATCAATTTGGGTTTAGAAGGATAAATATTAGCAAAAAAGTCAGGAGAGCGGATGGGAAGTCAATTCTGGATAAAGAAGAAAAAGCAGAAAAATGGACGGAATATCTAGAAGAGCTGTATAATGGTGAAAATCTCCATCAGTCAGTAATAGAAGAAGAAGAGGTGAGGATGGTGAAGAGTTAGGGGACAAAATTATAAGGTCAGAGTTTGACAGGGCGCTGACAGACCTGAGCAATTGTAGAACTCCAGGAATTTATAACATTCCAGCAGAGCTAATAAAATCATCGGGTTATGAAGCAATATCACGGCCAATCAGAATAGTTTGCGAAATCTACGAAACAGGAAGAATCTCAGAAGATTTTATTATAAACATAATTATATCAATGCCGATGAAAACTGGGGCTGATAGATGCGAGCAGCGCAGGAAAATTAGTTAAGTATCCCATGCATGCAAAATATTAAATAAAATAGTACATAGGAGAAAGGGACGTCAAATAGAATCCGAGTTTGGAGACAATCAATTTGGTTTTAAAAAGAATGTAGGGACAAGAGTAGCGATATTAACTTTGCGACTAATTTTAGAAGACAGGATACGAAAAAACCGGCGTATGTTCATGGCAATTGTAGATTGTAGAAAAGCGTTTGATAATGTGAACTGGAACAAACTATTAAGGATTTTGAAGAGCACTGGAATATAATATCGAAAAACGAGGCTTTAATATAACCTCTACAGAAGATAATCAGCAGTAATTACAATATAAGATCAAGAAAATAAAGCATAAATCAAGAAAGGTGAAAGACAAAGATGCAGTCAGTCGCCCTTGCTGTTAAACTTATATATAGAACAGGCGATGGAGAATGTTAAAACGGAATATCGAAAAGGAATCATACTGCAAGCAGAAGAAATAAAAACCTTATGCTTTACCGACGATATTGTAGTATCAGGGGAGTCAGGAGAAGATTTGGAAACCATAAAATGTCTTGAACGGGGTCGTGGAGAAAAAGTTCAATATGAGGATTAATAGAAGGATAAGTAAGGTAATGGAGTGAATTTTCGTAAACAGTGGAATAACAAAGGGTGTTAGATTGGGAAAGGATATTTTAACGGAAGTTAAGGAATCCCGCTACTTGGGAAACGTAATAAGTAGGGATGGTAGAAGTATAATAAACATAAAGAGTAGGACAGCACAGGCAAGGAAGGCTTTCGCGAAAAAGAGGGATTTACTTACGGGTAATATAAGTGTGAATATTAGGAAATCGTTAATAAAATTGTTCGTATGGAGCGTGCCGTTATATGGATGCGAAACGTGGACGATAGGAGTTGCAGAAAGGAAAGGAATAGAAGCCTTTGATAGGTGGTGCTATAGGCGAATGCACGTCGTGGAGTATTATTAATACTGAATCTGTTGAGTTATTATTAAAATCTTACGTAATTACCACTGTAAGCTAATAAACTGGAATGAAAGTCTGTTTCCCTGCAGTCAACGATCCTTGCAGTCCTTAAACTGCATTCCGATCTCATCCACGGAAAGATTATTTACTATCATCAATTTGACAACAATTGTTTCTTGAGTTGTACTCTGCTTCAATAGACCGTAACATCGTATTAGTTCCAACCAACCTTGCACTAACGCAATGACTAGTTTGCATGATTACATAGCGGTGGCGGTGGCATTAAACTCACGACCATGGTCATTAGTATTACCGAATGTACTTTACAGAACCATTGATTCCGAAATTGGGTTAGAGATATTATCAGCCAGGTGATACCTGTTCCGTGCCCACCACACGAGGAACTGGCTATCTTCAACACAGAACATCCACAGTGAAGACGATCAATCATCTGCATAGAGACAGCTCAGAGCCGCATTCCCACAAGGAAACGTGCTCGGAATAACGTCGTGCATAACATACAGAAACAACCACCGAATGGTTGAATTCCATTATTTGTTGATGATAGTAATTTTAACGTTCGTACAGAACACGCAGATGTGGAGTAAGAAAAACTAACCGTAGAGTTCAGAAATAGAACCGCTGAGGAGTAAAGTGACGGCTCCCTATTTTCAAGTGAAACTAAATAGAATGATAGCCAAACAGCTCAGACTCACAGTCTAACATAAAAACGCATAGTCGTCAAAGGAAAGACTCATAATAGCCCTGAGGTCTCAGTGATAACAGAAAACGTCGTTCACAAGTTTTCATTCAGGACAACTGGAACTTTGTTAAGCAGATACGGCAGAAAAGCTTAGATTTTGAGAGGAACCTCAGTGAGATCTTAATCTACTAAATAACCCGACTAGTGCACTGTTAGTTTAAACAAATTATAATTAAATTTTGAATACATGTGAGGACAATTGTTCAAACTTCAGAATGAAAAACCGAAAATGTCTAGCTAATTCAGGTATAATTTATTTATTATACATCGTCACAGAAACTCGAAGCTTTCGGCCGCTAGGGACAACAGATGACTATGTAATTTGAGTTTTTAATTCTGAAATTATAATTAAAATGATAATGAATAAGAAGGATGACAAAATGTTTATTAAATTAATTTATTAATCAATATGTAATATAAAATATATTGAACGTATCAAGGATATTAAAAATAAAAATAAATTTTCTTTTGTAATTATATTGTGCTCTACACGGTTTTCAAATTTGCTACAATCATCTAAATTCCTACCGTTTTCAGCGGGTTTGTGATGGGCTGAGAGTGAAATATATATTTCAACCATGAAATTACTATTAATCCAAATTTTTACGCTCCTCCGGAAGCAGACATATATTTCGTAAGGACTGAATAGCTTGCAGCTGATATGGGATGTTCCATTTAATATATTGGCAGAGTGACTGCGAGGCTCACCTGATTACGTCGGGAATGCCTCGTACTCTGGTTTTTTTATCAAAGTTCTCATATGCCAAGACACTTCACCTATTTTGGAAGCAATATGTACTGGAGTCGAAGATCTTGGGCATATGGCAACAGTTGATCCCATTAAATCAGTCGGCCAACTGCCTCCTAATACTTGTGAAGACGCAGAGAAGGGAATGCTGCGACCCTACAGCAAACTCCTCTCCCGTCATTCGGAAGGGCGTGAGAAAAGTACCCAATGCCCGACCTACCTGATGGCGGTTTTCTAGGGTTTTCCCTGCATCTCTTTACGTGAAACACCGGGTAGGATCCTTATACCACTGCCCGGGGACCAGAGCCAACCCTTGGCTGACTTGCTCTACCTTCCGCATCCCCCCTTTTCAATTACCTTCCTATGCTAATAAAGGGGAGTTCCTGTTTCAGGATCACCCTCATGTAGCCTGTTAACCCAAATAAATAGACGTTCCGTTGTGCGATATAGCCAAATATAATAATAATCCAGGAATCATTCTCTTAAAATCCATCAACTACACCTTCTCTTGTCAACTATCTGAACTGTTCCTTCTCTGTTGTTATACTTTTCTTTATACAAACTATTAACGGATAACGTATGTAGGAGAATGGAACGTCAAATTGAATGATTGAGATATGATAGTTGAATATGTGATAGTAATTCATATACGAAGACAATTTACCGGCATATCGGTGAAATCTGATCCATAGTCATGGGTAGTCACATAGACCTATTCGTCTCTGACATGAATACGTTGTGTTCACACATAAACGGAATAATCTTTTTTTCCTTTAAACGTTGCGGACTTTACGTCCATTTTAGCCTGTCTCGTTTTACAGACACCATAACAGTAACTGTGGTAGCCTATTGTCTGATTTGTTGACAGTTTATGGTTAGAGTAGACATATTTCAATTGTTAGTTGCTTGTGGCAGACGGGTTTGAGGCTAGTAATCAATCACACCTACGTCCTGGCACGGCATATTGCTGTCACGTTAATTGGCCTGCATTTCGTGGTACTAGGCTTAGATTGGCTGAACTACACAACTGTCTGCTTCAGTGTTCAAACTTTGAGGTTTCCCTCAGACAACATGATAGACGAATACACGATGATTATTATCATATTTATTTGTTCTTTCTCTTTTATACTTTCATTTAAAGATCTTACAAAGTCAATAAGACTGAACGAACATTGAAGCTTAAACATCTTAGGTTAGTCTCCGTCGATCTGAATGATATCGAGTACGTTTTACTGTCACTGGTAAACTGAAATTTTTCAGCAAATTATCTGCACAAAGAGAAATAAATCTATGTTTATTTAAAAATGAATCCCTATTTTTACTTTACTTTACCGATTTCATTAATCTTTTATAATAATTACGGAAAGAAACATTAAGAAAATTGGAAAATTTCAGAAAACTTTACTATGAGAAGGCTGCCTTTCATCGGCACGTTTGAATCTCAAATTTTAATACGGGTAGCCTATATCTGTTATGCTCCGAAACGGCTCAACGGATTTCAATGAAAATTTCAGGGATTGAAACAGGAAATTTAACTTCGTGTATGTTTGATTTCGATATATTTCAGAGTTCAGAAGATTAATTTAAATATGTGTAAATCCATTGAATTGCCGCGCGAATGGCGGCGTAAAATCAACTGCGAGTTAAAAGTCCTATTAGCCGTTCCTATACCTTTCATCCCATTTACTGTGTTATTATAAGCGTAATTTTGGCAGCATAAGATGATGGTTCATGCTGAGAGGATATCGTTTTGTGTTGAAACATGTACACCTAAACAAGTCAGTCATGAGTTATGCTCTCGTGTATGGTGAAGGTTCCAAGCAACGTAAGTAACCCGTAAGTTGTTCATCTGCCCTCGCTCTGGCGCACCTGTAGTTGGGTTATTTGCTGTTGTTATAGGTTTGTAGCTGAGAGTCGTTAATCAAAAAGTAGGAATAATTATATGAGCATAAGTTTTCCAATAAAATATTATTTGTACACAATTTTTTATTTGTATTCAATTCCGACTCTTACGGAGAAACAGCATTTTGATGCAATTTCCCCAACGGCCTTAAAAAATTGTAAATAGTTTTCTTTTATTTTTTAATAATAAAATATATTCATTACCAGAATTAATATACTTATTTTCATTTTAATACTTACATTAATTTAGCCCCTATCACCCGATTAATGTGTTGAATTGATTATATTGTGAAAATATTTTAAAATTAAATTAAAAGGCACCTATCCGCCACAAAAACACAGTTCAAGTTTACATTCTTATTTTCATTAAAATTTGGTTGAATTGGTGGATTTATATACGAATTTTTATGACGCTACCCATAAATATTGATACCGGCGAAATAAACTTTTATAACTCAAAAATAATAAATCATTATTTAAGATTCAAATCTACTCAGTATTGTTTTAATGATTTAGTAAATATTTCCACTGAAATTTTATTCTAAAGATTTATCAAATAAAAAAATTCAAAATTATTAAGGGTTAGACTTTTTACGTAATTTCACTACTTTTTCCCCCGTCTTGAATGTTTATTTAATAAAAATCGTCCGTACAAGTTTTAGTTTGTCAGTTGTCATTAAATTATTATAATAATCTCTATTTTCAATACAATGTTTTATAAACTTTATTGTATTAACATTATTGTCTTAATTCAATTGTATTTTTCTGGTTAACATGTATTTGTTTTCTTTTTTTAAAAAAAGGACAGAAAAATTCTAGGAAACGGTTTTTGGAGTTTTCCTACGGCGGAAAGAACGAAATGGCTGGTTGTAGGTTCAAGAATATTAAATTATATACTTTCGATCTTAATGATTTAACATTTGAAAAATAACGGATCAGAAATAATTATCTGCGAGTAATGACTCACAATCTTCTCAGAGAAAATGTATCCTCGAATTGATCTACATGTTCACATAAATCGTGGGTAGCTAGGAATAAGCCAAAAGATATACTGCCATAGAAACAAGCAGCAGAGCTAATAAGCATTGAATCTCTCACCAAACCAGCGAACGAGCTGCTGTTATTAACATCGCCCTAGGAGTAGACTTGCGACACTCAAAATCAAAATTTGTCCATGCGCGCATATAATTACGATTTCGTATATGTACATCGACTTTAGTTTGATAACTAAATATGTGGTTTTATTATTCACGTTTATTTAGGTAACTAGATGCATACATCATTAACAGAGAAATGGAGCCATAGATATCACGACATTACTACTTTTTAATCACGAAGGAAATAAGTATTAACCGTAGATAATTTATCGACACTTAAATTCACTCATATACACTAAAAAGATGAACGACGAAGTAAACCACTTATTAGACATATATGCTGTTTCCACACATTTTAAAAATTTTATCCCCTTCCACACACACCCATAATAGTGATAATGCTCTATTACCACCCCTTTTCTTCTAGATCGTTAAAAATATGCTTCTTGATGAAACTTGTCGACACTTACAATAATAAATTAGTTAACAAAATTACTATGTATAAAAGGCGGTGTAAGCTTGTTTAGAGCGATAGACTACTCAAGGGTTATCCGTTTAAGTGCGTCACCTATAAAAATATTGCGAAGAGTTACAGAGGGCTGTAGTTTAAGGATACTATCATAATGCAGAGGAAAACTCTGGAGAAACCTTCATGAGGCAGGTCGGGCGTTTCGTACTACTCCACGTCCTTGTGATGACGGGATACAGGATTGTTGTGAGGACGCAACAAAATAGACTCTATACCTCGATCAAATTTGGAGACAGCTAGCCGACTCGTCCAATGGGATCAGCCAACAATTATTAGTGAGACACCGAAGCATACATCCCTTAAATCTTACCAATTTCGTCTCGGCTCGTGGGAAAATTAATTTTAAATCTTTGCCCCGGAGCCGAGAAGAACGAAAACTAGTAATAGGATGTTAGCCCCTACGGAATTTCTTGTACCCCTGCGTGTTTCCTTCCTGCAACGTATGCCTTTTTATTTGGCTACATGAGGGGGATTCTGAAGCAAGCAACTTCCCTTTAATAGCATAAGAAGGGAATTGGAAAGTTACGATGTAGAAGGTAGACCAAGGTTGACCAGGGCCCCCGGGGTATAGTTTAAGGATCCAACTCGGTGTTTTACCTAAAGGTAATGCAGGGAATACCCTATAAAACTGCTGACTGGTCCAATAGGATCAACGAACAATTCGCACCGTATGCCGAAGGTCTTTGAACCCCGCACATATGCCTCTCAAAGTGCATCGAGGGAGGGAAAGAGAAATACAAGGAAGGAGGAAGTCAGCCCTGACGGACTTACCAGAATTCCATCTGGCTTTCACACACAGCCCTTTGCTCTTTATGCTTTCATTTGGGGAAGGTTAACAGGCTACATGAGGATGATCCTGAAGCAGGCAACTCCCCTTTAGTAGCATAGGAAGGGAATTGAAAAGGGGATGTGGAAGGTAGAGCAAGGTAGCCCAGGGTTGACTAGGGCCCCCAGGCTATAGTGTCAGGATCCTACCCGGTGTTTCACCTAAAGGTGATGCAAGGAAAAACCCTGCATCAGATAGGTCGGGCTAGTGGGTACTACTCCTGCGCTCTTCTGATGACGGGAGACTGGATTGCTGTGGGAACGCAACATACCCGCCTCCGTGCCTAGATCCGTATTGAGAGGCAGTTGGTCGACTGGTCCCAATGGGATCAGAGAACAACTCTTACCATATGCCGAAGGTCTTCGACCCGAGCTCTGGCCATTATATTCCGTACCCCAATCAACTACACTGAGACATTTAATGTTTGTCCCTTCTGCATTCTAATACCATTCATCCGATTGCCGGAAAATTTTGATCCCAAAGGAGGTTGCTGACGACCTTTCGAAGACTTGCGTGAGTGCAGCGATGGCGGTGACGTATTATGTGCTATTTAATGTATCAGGTAATTATATATTATGTATAAGATTATAATTAATGTAAAAGTCCAGTCTTAGGTCGATATATATGTTGTTATGGTTCCAACCATTATAAAATAACTTGCAATGCCTGTTCTAATAGCATCTTTGTGATGTCATGATACATGTGTTTGGAGTTATTAAATTTTAGTTTTTCTACTTTTGGCATAATTAATCAAAATTATTATTGTTTAATTCATCTATTTTGTGAAAAAAAAATATTAATTTTTTTGTTCCGCTTCTACGGCGTAATCTCATATACTGGCAAGCAATAATTCCTATGCAGTACTCAAAGAGTTTCTACGTCGATAATTAGTTATGCTTAGGACAAACTATAAGAAAAAACAGATTAGGCATTGTTGTCGGAGAGAAGGAACGAGCAGCTGCGAGCGCCGAACATTGGCGGGGCGAACAAACGGAAACTTTGTTCGTTTAAAGTTATCCACGGATTTAAAAGTATTTCAGAATTCTTTTTATGGCGGACGGCCATTGAAGAGCGTTCTGAAGTTTTTTTTTACTGCTGATACCCTGTTCCGCCTTTTCACCTGATTGCGGCCGCCGCTGTCCGTGAGAGCAGCAAAGCGTTGCTCGTTTCATCTTGGTGCGCGCGTCCCGCTGGTAATCAGAAAAGATAACGAACCAAATGTAAGTTGTCTTAATTGCTTCTGTATTACGAATTACAAAACAGTAAGAAGACTAATTCATTTGTGTAAATACTTGGTGAATCACAAAACATTTAGAAGATCTATTCGGACAGTTAAGATGTATATAAATATTTGTCATATTTGTGTTTGAAAACTAATATTCAATTTCAATTCACTACTAAACCATTTAATAGTAAATAGAGTTTAATTTCTTCTTCAACTTTTCTTTTGTTGAATTTTTCATAAATTGTGAATATTTTGTAAAAAGGAAATAAGATCTGTATATATTTTTAGTATTTGTATTTAATACTTCCTGCTTGCACTCAATTTGTACCTCCTATAGTGTACCCCAATACTTAAAGCTCTATTGCGAGCAAGGCTGGGCAAGGCAGAGACGGTGAAGACTATATATATATATATATATGTCTGTACATAACTGTTCTAACATAAAGCTGCAAAAACGAGTTGTAAATGGTTCTACACAGTAAAAGCAAATAATGATTCTTGTTCTTCGTGCGCAAAACGCGACTTATAAATTTCTTCACTTTGAAGATATATCTGCCACCAACGCCTCTCCGTAAGCACGTTGTTCTGTTGTTATCAATCTTCTTTCTGCTCAGAAAACTTCGCTGATATATAGCTTAAGTGACCTTTTCCAGTGTCGGAACAAATCGATTACTCAAAGTCTCTCTTTTTACAGATCTGTGCTCACTAGTTTTCTTAGATTCTCTGAGGGTGAGATATAATGGAAATATTTATTGAACAGACCACAGTATAAACAATAAATCTTATTTATGCGACGAAAAATTTGTGGTTTTATGTTACTTACCTTCACTGAAATAAAAATAAAAATCCGACCACCTGTTCCCTGAGTTCAACTCTTTTCATGAAAGGCTCACAACGTGTTGGAAAGTAATCCCTTTAAAAATGCAAACAAAGTACGCATGTAAATGTTCATATTACTTACATTTCTGCGAAATACAGTCATACGGAGTTTTAACGCTACGTTGGCAACAAAGCATGTATGTACTTTTTAAAACACCACCACAACAGTGATACACCACCATGTAAATGCCTACTTTCTTCCTCGATTACAACATGCACACTATGCTGAACAATAATAAATAATAAAACGAAATAAGAATGTCATTTTTAATAGAAAAGATGCCATTACACTATTAGGCTAATATGGTGTCGGCCGCAACCGTCGTTGGACACAAAATTAACCACATTCTGTAATGGTTTCTTTCCATTTTAAAAAATTTCCTAATGAAGTCCACAAAGATGAACGAAGCGTCGTAATTGTAATTACTCAATAGCTAAATAGTAATTAAATATTTTGTTGACAAATTTAACTGAATTTCAATTACCATAATCGTTTTGTTAAATTTTAGAACAACAAAGGAAGTTTAACGAACGAAACGGGAAATTTATAATAGAGAATCATAAATTTTATTTAAATTAATTGTGTCTTTTTATTTTAATAGCCGATTTGTTAAATCTGACAAGAAGTATGAATAAGATAAAAATCTTTTAAAATATAATTCTCAAAAAAAAATCCGTCTGGTCGAAGCATATATATTTAAATGACCTTAAGATTTATTGGCAAAATGTTAAAATTTAGATGTTGAGTCTAATATATTTTCTGGACTTATGAGTGAGACGCTATTATTGTTAAAAATGACAAGTAATTTAAACAAAAATTAAGATTCTGTTCCATTATAAACTTTCTGTTTGACTCATTGTTTTTCCATTGTTCTTGTGAACACTGATAGTAAGCTCATGAGCTATTGGTTTTAACTGTCATTTAGGCCTCTTCTCTTGTGTTACATGAACGCCTAAATTTGCGTCTTCATAAATTTCTTTATTATGTAAGTAAATGTATTTTCAGAAAAAAAGTGGTTAATATAATGTAGTTAAATACAACGAATTATAGCTATGAATATTATAACAGTAACTTGACAAATGTGCTGTTGGGGTACTTTCAGTATTTCGAGTTTGAAGCGGTAGTTTAAAAATTTATTTGTGTAACCGGTTTCCAAATTTAAATCGAGGAATTCAGTTAAGGCGGACTAAAAGATGGGCGAATCAACTGCTATCCGAAGAACGTAGACTATTCTCGTGAATGAGCTTGGTGCTTGCTTGTAAGAATTCGCACAGCTGACAGCGGCGCCTGGCACGACGTGGGACACGCGTGATCGATAGAGGCACAATGCACGTACGAGTACGTCAACAACATTCATATAAATAATTCTTAGAGACATGACCCGGAGGTGGTGTCAGGAACAGGTAAAATAGTGCTATGAAATGTCCTCAATATTTAGACCATGCTAAAGAGGCTACTCTCCGAGCCCATTTCTAAATTCGTGAAGGGAAACACTTTTAAAGCATTTCCTAATCCTAAATATAATTTTTATTTCACCTTTCAATGATCATTGTTTTTCATGATTCGGGAATGTTGAATGAATATCTTAAGGTTTCTAGCAACAAAATAATCTTAAAGTAATAGGACATTCCTGTTATCACAAAAAATACTAAATGGGGGATGCAGCGATCGATACTGATTATATCACTTCAGATCTCTGTCGGTTTTTGGTAGTCGAGAACACCGCCTAAAATAAAGTAATTCGTGGGTATTCGGATATTTGTACTTGCAGGAACCAGAATCACTATATAAATCTGCCTCCTAGCAAATTCTGTTCAGATTGTTATTCTGTCAGAGTATTAATACAAAATGTAGACAGAAACACAAGGAAAGTTCTTTAATTGGCGTATTTATATTCCCTTTTGAAATATTGGAGTGAATCATTTGAAAAATTCCTATAACTGATTATATATAGAAGAAGTTGTAAACTATGTTTAAAAAAATGAAAATATAACTGCACCCAGTTTTTATATTCGAGAAATTTTAAAATTCGTAAAACGGAACATGAATCTGTTTTAACCTAATGTCGAATTTCACGAAAAAGTCACAAGTAAATCGTTCAGCTCTAAGATTGTACAACACCGCTTTCCTCTCTACCAGAGAAGTATTCACCACTCAGGTATAGTTTTATATAATACTGTTAGATTTCCTCCAGAGATAACTACAAGAGGTTGCGAATTATTGTAAAAGTATATTACTGTAAGGTGCGTTATATTAAGCACTGCAGTTTCTTTATCGATCGCTTTAGAAATAAAATTTTATGTTCTTAAAAAGTGTGAAACGTATTGTTCTAAACCTATTTATTTATGTACTTGCTTACTTTTTGTTCTGTTTTCTATTCTCCTCTTAGTGTGTTTCATGTTCGGACTGGAGTTACTGATACCGCATAGTCATTGAATTCTGTGAGTGACTTTTCCGTCGTTTGTGATTGTGCATCTCGTTAATGTGCGTGTATTAGGTTTAGTCTCCTGTGTTGTGTAATTTTATATTGACTGATTTTTGAAATTTAATTGTCTACATAATTATTATACCCAGAGCGTGTTTAATTGGTATTTTCTTCTTATTATTATTCCTTGTCCTCGCAGCCCACTCAGGGCCTTGATGTGGCCATAACGGTACAGACATCAAAGGTATGAATTGTATACATACTGTAAATATTATATAATACATTTAGTAGCGTTAGAGTATTATTTTTATACTGTATTTGTAGATATGTTGTACAGATAATTTTGTAGGTCGTGAGTTTTTGTTATGTACACTTAAACTTATAATTGCTAGTAAATGTAACATGTAAGAATGATTTTTAAATTTTTACGTAATGACGTATCGTATTTATTCATTCGTGGGCTAATGGAATAAACAAAATCAAACTTTTTTTATTTTCCTAATTGTCTACTGGTATTCCTTTTCTTTTTAAATATGCCATTAACAAATTTTCAGTTTGGAAATGAGTAACTTGTTTGACGTCAGGATAGGGTATTGAAAAATTAAACGTGCTGCAACTTAAGTGCTTTCGGAATGCGTTCTGAGATTTGCACAAAAAATGTAATTTACAATTTATGTAAACAATAAAGTATTTAATTTAAGTAAATTCACTGGTAATGACCGTAATTAGCTGTAGGAAAAGCACAATTTTTAGCTTTCTATGACACGTTCAAATGACAGCCTCAAACTCGTGTTTACAAAAAATAGTTGAAGAAAATAATTACCAAGTACTATAATGGAAACTGGGAAGGAAAGTTAATTAAGACAAAATTCTTTACGTAATGATTAAAAAAATATTTTTAAAAATATTTAAATAAAAATTTGGGGTCCATTAGTATGCCACAGCTACGTAATCTACTTAAAGGGTCATTTATGTGGGAATTGTTGTGCAGCAGGAAAATAGTCATACGCACTTTCGATTAATTGGTACTGACACATCTGATTTCCGTGCTGCTTCCTTTGTCGGCACAGGTAATTGGGCTGCTTCCGGATTTTTCGTCTCCAAACCTAGGCTGGTTTCCCTTCAAGAAATCCGGGACTGGTCACACCCCGAGGTTTTCTTCCTTGATTCGAGCGATTAACGTGAATGGGCGATGCCACCTGCTTCTGTTTTCTCTCAGTTTGTCTCCAGATTAAAGGCAACCTTCTCTTACTGGCGACAAACTCTTCTCACCTCTCTCTCACTCTCTCACTCCTACGGTTTTCTAGCCTGTCGTGGACCAACTAATACACTCTCTCCTCTCATCCTTCTTCTTCGAAATTCATTCCTCTACTGACTAATTTCTCTTTATCCACCTTCCTTCTTTAAAGTTCTTTTCTCCATTGACTGATTCTCTCGTGTCGTGGCCCAACTACCACACACTGTCCTGACATACTACTAATACAGGTTGATATACATACAGCAATTCACTGTAGCTGGCTCTATGGATCCAAGAAAGATTCTAGTAAAAGTACTGTAACGGTAAGTTATGCCAGTAAAGGATTATATATGATAGAAACGATTTTCAGAATGTAGTGGATAAGTGCCTGAGGGAGTTTTCTCGTAGGCGCTTCACCCCAGAGTGACTCCGGGGCTCGCCTGATTTATGTTGGAAATGTCTCGCACTCTCTCTGGGTTTTTCAAAGTTCTCACATGTCGATACACCTTCACCTATTTTGGGAGGTTTATATACTGGGGTGGAAGACCATGGGCATAAGGCAAGAGTTGTCCGCTTATCCCTTTGGATCAGACAGTCAACTGTGAAGACACGGACAAGGGAATGCTGCGACCCCACAACAAACTCGTTTCCCGTTGTTTGGAAGGGCCTGAGTATAGTACCAAATACCCGACCTACCTAATGCAGGTTTTCTAGGGTATTCCCTGCATCTATTTAGGTGAAACAACGGGTAGGATCCTTAAACTATAACCTGGGGGCCCTAGTCAACCCTTGGGTACCTTGCTCTACCTTCCACATCCCCCTTTTTCAATCGCCTTTCTATAATATCAGGTAGCCCGTTAACCAAAAATAAAAAACTTTCTGTAAGCTTAATTAAAAATAAAGGTTGCATTTATTGGTTAATCAATTATCAATCAATCGTATGAAACGTTTAAAAATTCTACATATGAATGATAATTTCCATAGATTAAAGTATCTTCAAAGATATCCATCCATCTTTACGGATGTCTTAATTTACGGACAAGAAGGTAAATGGTAAAAGTAGTCAGTGAAACAATGTTTGAATTACTTATCAATGCGAATAAATAAACAGTATTAAAGTAGCTATAGTAGATTTTTAATTCTTTAGGATACTGACACAATAACATACTATAATTGTTTAACAATTCGTGAATGTTTTATATATTCTTTTTATGATATTTTATAATATTATTTCCTTAAATGAGCCCCCCTTCAGTCATACTCTATTTCTGTAGCATGTTTTTTCCGATAACTCTGGAATGAGGATTAATGCTATAAGGACGTACTTGAACGTGAATGCGGGAAGCGTACAATCAATATTACAACACATCCACGGCAGCACATTTCCAGTTACTTGTTTTCTTTCTATGGGCAGTCAACGAAGTAGCACAATAATTGCCTGGGTGAGTTTCCAAAGCTAGGTTTGGCATTCATAATCCGTACACGAGTAGTGATTCCCAGCCGGTCTACTATTCGGGGAGTAATCCCATTTCCCTCATCTGCCGAGTCCTCGCGGGAAATTGTCGCAGCCTGCTCAGACTAACTCTAATGGCAACTACAATATTAAGCTCAATTAAAATTTGGACAGATTAAAATCAATGAACTCTCACATTACGGAACTCCCCGCGTTGAACGAGGTTTCGTCTTTGTTCTCTATTACCCCCGACCAACGTTGTGATATTCAAAGAAAATTACTTCCAGTAATGTATTCTATATTAAGCTTAATATGCCAATAAAGTCCAACTGTTTCAATTATTTGCAGTAACTTTCGACTTGCGTCATAATCATCTGCAATTGTTTATTTAACAATGAGTCATAAACATAATTTTATACAATAACCACTATTTTAAATTAATATAGTTAGAATACCCGAAATCCTTTTCAGTTATTTTACTAAAACTTAACAAACGTAATTATAATACACTTTCGTACACATTTTCGTACTTCTCAAATACACGTCGCAAACTGCATTTTCGTATGTACCTATAACGTAAAGGACTCGAAATTAAACTAATTTCGTGTTTTAACTACAAAGAGGTATATTTCTTCCCATTCCTCTAACATCAAAGAACTTAATTTGAAATGTACCTAGTCTCAATAAGAAGATGAAATTCAAAATTAATAAGAAATATAATGTAAAAGTAATATAATAATGAGAATATAAAGTCTTTAAAAAGTAATAATGATATAGTAAATGAATTTAATAATTTATTAAAACTTAATAGGGTTAAAAACGTGAGAAATATTGAGGTAACTAGGTTGGTAATTAATTTTCTCAGTTTAGGAGACCCCTTTAATACTTATAATAGAGGGAATGTTAAATTATATAATTATATAAGAATTATATAAGAATTACCTGGCAGAGTTATAACAAATCATAAATCTTCAGATGGTCACAATAATGGGATTAGGAAATGTTTGGGTAATATTTTAACGATTACTTGAGAAACAGAAATAATAAAAAATTAAGTGAAATAGAGAACATTATTAAATATAGTGAAAACAAATTGACACTTTTTTGTAGAAATAATAAAAATATCAAAATTACTAAAGGTGGTAAGAATAAAAATGTTGTGATTATGAGCGAAAAGATATGAGATGAAAAGATGAATTATTATTAAATGATAAAGAAATCTATAAGAAATTAAGGAAGTCGCCAAGATCATGAATACAAAAGAATGTAGATCAATACATAGATCTTCTTCTTTGACTACAGCCCATTTGGCGACTGCGGGTTGACATCTTGCATGACACATTCCGAATTTGGAGTGGCATGTGATCAGCGTATCGATTCTCTAGCAGTCTTAACCCCAGTCTCCGCGACCATGACGGCACAAACATCTAAGCCGATGCCAGGATTAACCCCGGGACCCCACTAGAACACAGGGGGTCAGCTAAATTACATAGATAGGCTACTTAAATATAATTTTATATAGATAATAAATCTGGTATGTATCTTAGGAATAAAAGTTTTGTTTGTCCGATACGTCTTTTCGTAGTTGATAGTCCAATTTATTATATTTTCAAGTTTCTCAATAAATAATTAGATTAATTTAAAAGTAAAAATTATTTTGATGAGAATAATAGTTTTGAATTCAAAAAATTGATTGAGAAAATAGACATTGATGATAGTTTAAAATTCATTACTTTAGATGTTGAGTCTCTCTTTACCAGGTTTCTTTTGATCTTGTGCTATTCACTCCTAAGACTGGTCTGATGCAACCCTACATGCAAGTCTTTTCATTTCCTTCTTAGCGCATTACATTCTTGGCCTCCATCTTCTGTTCTTATCCCACACACTACCTTCCAATGCTAATTTTACAAGAACCCATGTCTTAAAACGTGGCCTATTAATCTATCACTTCTCTTAGTCAACGTCCTTCAGATTGTTCGTTTTTCTCTTATTCTGTTAAGAGCTTCCTCGTTTGTGATTCTATCCACCCATCTGGTTCTCAGCATTTGCCTGTAACACCACATTTCAAATGTTTCTATCATTATCCTTTCCCCTACTCCTATCGTCCAAGTTTCGCACCCATATAACGTCACGTTCCATAGCAACGATTTCCTAATATTCACACATATGACCAGCAAGTAAAGTCTCTATGGGACTTTGTATGAGTTTGAATGTGGCAGCAATAATTATGAACGGTTTCTTAAATAAATTGTTAAATGAAGGAGCTTTTAAACCATTAGTTTTATTAAAATATGTAGACGATGTATTCGCTATTGTAACAAATTATTTGAGAGATAAGATAGTAGAATACTTAAACGAAGGACATATTAAGATGAGATTTACTTGTGAATATGAATCTGAAGGAATGATTAATTGTTTAGATAGCACAGTAATTAGATGTAAAAACAAGTTGAGAAGATGTTTCAAATTTTTTTTTTTGATGTGATGTTCAAGTATGTTTCAAATCTTCCTTTTAAGTATAAGGATACTGTTATAAGAAATTTTATAAACAGAGTAATTAGATTAAGTGATGTTATACACACACACATATATATATATATATATAGACGAATTGATAAAAAATATTTAAAAATATTAAAAGGTAATTGTTATCCTGAAAATAATATTAATAAAGTTGGTTTAGATGCATTAGCAAATTAAAAACAATATAAGTAATATCAGTGAGATTAAGTCAACAAAAGAAATACAGACTGTTTATGATAACTTTTAATATAATATAAAAGGTAAAGATAATAATAGTGGAGTCAAAAATATTTGATTATATTTTCTTCTTTCTATGGCATTGTAGCCCGCATTCGGGCCTTTACCTACAAGGACGACTGCGGTCTGTCATAAATTACATATTCCGAATATGTAGTGATACATGGTCAGCGTATCGACTCTCCATCAATCTTAACCCCAGTCTCCGTGACCATGACAACACAAACATCCAAGCCCATGCCAGGATTCGAACCCGGGACCTGTGGGTTGTGAGGCAGCAACGATATCCACTGCACCACAGGAGGTCGGCGATTGGATTATAAACGTATTTTAAAAATGTGAAGAAAATGAAAATAAGATAAGTCTTAATAGTGAGGTTGACGAAACTAAAAGTGATAAATTAACTATTATGGTGTAACATCTATTACAAAATTGCCAAGTTATTGAATGATATTTCTTTTCAGAGATTAAGGTTGCCTTGAAATATGCTAATAAAATTATTAATTGGTCCCTATTTGAAAAAATAAAATAAAAAAGGAAATGTACTTTAAATTTCAACATGTAAAATACGAATGGGATGATTGTGATATAATTATGCCTGTTATCAAACTGTCTAATAAGTTTATAAGTAAAATTTAAAAGTTACAGAAAATGCGGCAATTATAATCATGGACATTAAGAAACGCAGTACTAGAATATAAGTTATAACCTGATTCAAGTATACTTAATAATAACTAATATATATATATATATATGTATATAAACCTCGGTGATCATTTCATACTAAAATTGAAATAAAGTTGTTTTAGTTTATTTAGTAGTCGGATCCTCTGTTCACAAATAACCCTTATTTATTTATATTACAGAAATCAAAATAGATCGAATTTGGTATTGCATATTAAATACGTAAAAGGGTTTGTATATTTGTTTCATACTCAACTTATCATCATGCATTTAATATTATGAATGCCAACAGCACAATTTATATAGAAAAATGAAACATTCAGACTGTTATATTAAATGTTTTCTTCTCAATAGAATTATCACTTTTTGTTTATATAAAATATTTTTCCCAGTTTAATAAGTATATTTGTATTTTTCCAACAATGTTGTTAAGTGTAGCAATATTAATTTTATAAAACAATAATCTATCAAAATGATTACCAATTAGTCAGTTTTGTTCATTTGCTCATGACATGCCATTTTTCTTAGACCGAGAGCTACCAGAAACACTGAATAATCTAAAATCGAAA
This sequence comes from Eucriotettix oculatus, assembly GCA_034510155.1. Taxonomy (NCBI): domain Eukaryota; kingdom Metazoa; phylum Arthropoda; class Insecta; order Orthoptera; family Tetrigidae; genus Eucriotettix; species Eucriotettix oculatus. The sequence goes on from CM067376.1 coordinate 182,497,803, forward strand.
CTCTGATCATCATTAATAGCTTAGATTTTCCGGGCGAAACAGTGCTAATTAAAACAACCGCCAACGCGATAATTAGCCTGATATATTATAAAATTGATGATAAACGAGACCATTAAATTGAATCCCTTAACGTTATTTTTCGGTTATTATACTCAACTTTGGAGAGCATAGTTTATTACAGGGTTGCCAACACAAATCATTTTGTGGGCCACTTTGGAAATGCATCGTAACCCCGCAGCACGCATATAAAAATATATATTCCCATATGAGATTTGAAACCACAACAAAAGAAGTTAGAGTAATAATTTAAAACATAGTAAGTTGCTATTTTAGTCTTAACTATTAATCTTACTTATAAACAAAGCTAATATAACTAAACACGCATTGTAAAGAGGTATATACCAATATAAAAAATAAATAAAATGTAGATAAATGAAATCATTCAGAAACATTTATTTTGTTAGATATTACATTTTTCGTCTATTGCAAATCGATCGCAATGCTGCTATTTGCACAACGTAAATTGATGTTAACTTTGAGTGTGTTTTGTGATCGGTCGATTTTATTATCGAAAAGAACGATATTCCGGTATGAGTTGAACCAAAAGCACTCACAACACTTTGAGCCACATTTCTCAATTTAGACAATTGCTCTTCTGAGACTTTTTATTTTTTTGGAAATCTGATGTTTCAGAAATGTGCTTTAATTAAATATTTCATTGTGAGATATTTTGGGACCAACTAGATTTCAACATTAAAATATGATGAATATATTTCAAATTTTTTCAAATCTTACTACATCAGGTACGGGCCCTCGGAATGTGAGGACTCATCATTCCATACCTCTATGAGTTTAGGAAGCAGCTGGCCGACTGGTCCATAGGATCAGCGGACATTTCTTGCATATGCTCAATATCTACGTTTCCAGAAGATACGCATTTTAAAACAGAGTAAACGCGGTAAGTTCATGACTTGACATTTAAAAGCAGCTGTAAATTTTCGTATTTCTTTTGTATATTTCATGGGACAATTTGGATTTCTTACATTATTTCAACAATGAAAAGAGTAGAGTGTTGTTATTTTTCGATTACTATTCAAATACGAGTAACAACAATTTCTTCTGTTTCGATTGAAGGATTGCCTTCTCTCTTTGAATTATTTCTACCTTATATTTCAATGATTGAGTTTTAGAAGACTTGCATTATAAAGCATAAATCCAATAGCCTTTCATCATTTCTCAATTCTGGCAAGATATTACAACAGCAAGGAAAATATCTTTCTTTGTTATACCTTTCAACGTTATCAAATTTAAAATTTCTTCAGTTACTTGAAAAGAGTCATTTACGAAGCCATACTGAGTCTGAAATGTCTGTACTTGCGTCAAACGTTAGGAAAAGTATTTGAATAATCGAATTCAGGCGCAGGCAGCGACAGTATCTCTCGAAATTAAACTAATTTCGTGTTTTTCCCATTCTTGGTTATAACTCCTATTTTCGTCCTTTATTCTTCTTTTATTTGCACTCACATGGAAAATAAGAGATAGCTTTTTCTTTTAAAATATTGAAATCATCTTCATTTGTATTTTGGGAGTGGAGAGGAAATATTTTACTAGCCGTCTGAGATTTGGTTCGTAGAGCTTTGTAAGCTTTCATTAATAATGTTTATTTTCTTTGGTTATATTGTGCATAATTGTGAGTAAAATTCAGAAACGGGCTAGGGTTTTGTGTGGGGACGAAACTAAATGGGAACCACTCCCAAGTCTATACACAAAGCTTAAAAGGACGAACCGGCCCAGTGAGAAATAAGGGAGCGGCTAATTATATCTCAATTTTCCTCTAAAAACGATCATAATTACAAAATAAATAATAAATGTGGGCAAATATTCCTTCGTAAATAGGGTGATAAGTAAGAGTAGAAATGTTTCCAAAAATAAGTTATAAACACTGAAAAGTTAGGTGCTTATTTTGAAAAAAAAAGATGTGAAATATTTTTAAATTACATTTTTAATAATTTTCTGTAATTTATCTACGTTCTTTTTTATTTTATCATCAATTTATCTTTGTACATTAATTTTATTAACTAACTGCCACCCGGAAAATGCACACCTGTAGTAATCAATAAATACAATACAATAATTATCGCCTCTCAACAGTGAAAGTGGTAAGCTACGTGGTGTTTGGAATTCTGTGAATAATTTAACATGAGTTGGGAAGAAAGCCTTTTTTAATTTAATGGGATCACGGATGACTCGCATACAGACTGCCTCCCCCCGCCAAAAAAAAAGAACTCCATGATATGGGATACAAAAGGATACCTGCGCGAGCTTTAACTCTCGCAGTTGTTTCTGCCCAGACAGCTATGCTTCGTACTCTCTCTGATTATTAAGTTTCTCACATGACGAGACACATTGATCTCATTTACGATGTGTATGGTATCAGTTGTCCGCTGATCCCATAGGATTAGTCAGCTAACTGCTACCTAAAACAAACTCATCTCCCGTCATTCGGAAGGCCGTGAGAATAGTACCCAAAAGCCCGCCTACCTGATGCAGGTTTTATAGGGTTTTACTGGCATCTCTTTTAGGAAGGATCCTTAAACGGTGGGCCCTTAAACGGGGGCCCTGGTAAACTCTTGGCTATCTTGCTCTACCTTCTAAATCTTCCCTTTTCCATTCCCATCCATGCTATACTGTATCAGGATCACCCTCATGTAGCCTGTTATCCAAAAATAAATTAAAGGGGAGTTGGTATTTTTTGGATCACCCTCATGTTCCTCCTCCTCCCCAATCCTTCCCGCACTCAAAAAATTGAACTGATAGATCTATGTGCTGTCAACAATCAACTGTGCGTCACAAAATATTATTTTTAAATTCCTTCATCAATGGGAAATGTTGAACAATAGGTATATATTTTTTAAATTGTGTTGAAACTCGCCTTCGGAAAACGTTCCAGGCAGCTCACGGGTTGCCCGACTCCAGTTCAGTATTTATAATAATTCTGTAAGTAGTCAATCACCAACAATTTAGAACAGTCTATGAGCAGGGTAAAATTATTACATCATCATTATAGACCTCGTCTCGCAGGAAAGATATCACTGAAATTTCAGATATTTAATCAACAAAACTGCGTGAATGGAAAATATGAAGATGTTTCGGCAAGCGGACTTCTCCTGATTTCTACAATAGAAGTATTAAAAATACGGTCTCAGCTTCGTAATATGGCATCTAACACATACTACTTCATCTGCTGGTCATTTGATCCTACTAGTACAACTCTGACTCTGACCTAAAACTTTCTGAAAGACCAACGAACTATTCATATATTCTTGGACGAATACACGAAATAATGTAAGCCGAAAATTAGACATCAAGTTCCAAAATATACAAAACGCAAAAATTACATCCACTTTTAGATAACCGGTAGTTTTGTCTGCAGGAAGGGAATTCAACTTCTCTCGTATCTGTTATATTAGTAACAATAACCTATTTGAAACTTAATTGCAAATTACCTATTTTGGAGGCATGTGGGAGTTTTCTTGCAGGCGTTTCACCCCAGAGTAGCATCGGGGCTCACCTGATTATGTGGGGAATGCCTCGTACTCTCTCTGGTTTTTTTCAAAGTTCTCACATGAAGAGACACCACCTATTTTGGGAGGTCGAAGACCTTGGGGATAAGGGAAGGGTTGTCCGCTGATCCTATTGGATCAGTCGGCCAACTGCCTCCTAAAACTGGTGAAGACAAGGAGAAGGGAATGCTGCGTCCCCACAGCAGACTCGACTCCCGTCATTCGGAAGAGAATGAGAATAGTACCCAATGCTCTACCTACCTAATGCAGGTTTTCTAGGGATTTTCTGTATCTCTTTAGGTGAAACCGGGTAGGATTCTTTAACTATAGCCCGGCGACCCTAGTCAACCCGTGGCATCCCCCTTTTCAATTCCTTTCCTTTTCTATTAAAGGGGAGTTGCCTGTTTCAGGATCAACCTCATGTAGCCTGTTAACCCAAACAAAAAAAATATATCATCTTACAGGAGTTTATAATTAGTTGTGTTTAGGATAAATGATGGTTAAATAATCGTTTTTCGCTGGTCGTTGATGTAATTGTTCCGGTATTTTTCCTCTCTTTCAGAGGATGTTACTTTTCAAATCAAAACAAACCAATCACAAAGTACGAAAATAAAATTAGGTATACGTTCATTGACGCCTCATGTACAAACACGTAAAATATTGAATCTTCTCATACATATAAATTTTGTATTTTTTCATTTATTATTTTAATTTATATGCATCACAACGAAGAGAAAAACGTAATAAAGAATAAATTCAAAACATAGTTCGTTGCGAATTTGAAAGGCACAATCTCATTCTACCTAATACTTTTTCATCACGCATTCCTCAAATTCCAGAGTGTGTAAATTGCAGTCTATACTAGATCGTGAAAGTGTTCTGGAATTTTTAATATATTCCATGACGATAATTTTTTTGGTTGTAATGTTACTTGGTACATTTTAAAAGCATCACTATAGAGGACGTCTCTCGCAGGAGGCACTTATCCGCAACGGAACGTTTCACTAATAATAATAATAATAATAATAATAATGAATAAGTACCATTTAAAATATTCTTTATAACACTATTTATCTGTTCGGAAAAATTTATGATAACATATTTGTATCGTTTGAAGTTGAAATAAAATTCAAAGAAGGTACTATTATAATTTTTGAGTAGTCAGTCTAAAACTTACAAAATTAAAATAAATATCCATTTAAGACATTTCAGAATGATGATTTCATAACGTAACTGAAAACATTGAAAAATATAATGTTCATTCGAATACTATTTTCGATTTCATAATTTTTTATTCACAATTTAAACCGTACCAAAAATTAACTTGTTCCTTGTCGTAATTCGAATTCTAATGCTGTAGATCCTAGACCTCGTAATACTACACAATGACAGATAAACAAATAACTTCACATAAAAGTGCATTAAAGTGTTTATTAGAAAAATAAAATGTAGGGCTGACTATAATCGAGAATTCTCACAACTATTAAACTGTACATACTCAGTGTTGGTTATTCCACGTTCCCCCTTTTCAATTCCTTTCCTATGCTATTAAAGGGGAGTTGCCTGTTACTGGATCACCCTAATATAGCCTGTTACTAAAAAAGGAAGATATCTGTGAGGTCAATGCCTGTAGGAGTTTTCCCTTGCAGGTATTTCTCCCCAGATTAACTGCGGAGATCTCCTTTGCCTTCATCAATATTACAAGGTGTATGTACTGAGGTCATACGGTAAGTTGTCCGCTGCTCCCATTGGATCAATCGAGCAAGTGCCTCCTAAACATTGTGAAGACACGGAGAAGGGAATGCTGCGATCCCACAGCAAACTCTTCAGCCATTGTTCGAAAAGGCCCATTCGGAAGTACTCAATAATTGACGTAGGTTTTCCTTTACCTCTTTTATGAAAATCAGCGGGTAGATACCTTAAACTATAACCCGGCCAATCCTTGCTCTACTAAAATGTACGACCATCTAAAACTTTTTAAAATTTCATTCTTATTCAAGTATGATGTTGAAGCAAGTATTATACAATTGTCTGCATACAAATCAAATAATTAGTTACCAATTATTCGAGTAATACTTTGATGTTTCAAGAAATGAAAATTTTTTAAAAGGAGATTTTAAAAACCAAGTTATAATCACACAATTACACTTAATATTATTGAGCGTAAATTTTGCTATTTCTGATGTCTGGTATTAAAATTTAAGTACTTTTTGGTATACGTAAAGTATATGATCAATTTATAATTTAATAATAATGATATAAATTAATTAAATCAAGTAATATTAGTAATTTATAATTACAATGTATCTTAATTTTTTTAAATTATTTGTAATAGCTTTTTTACATTTATAGCCATATTTTTTACAGCATGTGCAACAAATTGCATCATTATTCAATTATATTTGCTTTCTTCGGATTAAATTTTAACATTTAATAATTTTGAACACTGAATTTTATATTTATTATGTTCGTTAATTCGATCCTTTAATGAGCGTTAGTCTAGTGTAACACGTCTTGCATTCTAAACCATTAAATTTCTGAAATACTGAATTGTTTCCGACGTGTTGATAACATAAATTTATTTATTCAACTTTCACATAAATATATTTGCCTTGTGGCAATATTTGTACTTTTTTATGTACAACGATTATCGACGCAAGAATTGATGATATTGAGGTTGACGCAGCTGAGTAATGAAGCACGTCATTCCTTCAGTGTTATGTTTGAGTTGTGCTGGCAGTTATTTTAAGTCTCAAATATTTAGTAAAAATTTATTATTTTCTAGACCAAATGGTTAATTGTTAGCTATGATGTTGTCTGTGTTTCGAAGTTAAGCCTGTATGTTATAATGATCGTTTAGGTGTTGGACGTTGCTTTCATAATGAGGTATATCTGTTGTTTCCGAGTAAGTGATGGCGTTTCCGACAGGAATGTGTTTCGAACAACGTTCGCTGGCTTGTCTATAAATAGACCTCCGGCAGCTCCACGTAATGGTGCTCACTTTGTAAACACAGCTTGTCACGTCCTGCAGGCTGCTTTAAACCACATTATCCCTACTTGCGGTCAGCAAATAATCCGACCACGCCAGGTGCCAGGCTCGGCTCTGATATACCCGCAAATCTCGTTACGGCTCCTGCGCAAGACACGAAAAATAATCAGTGATAATTTGTTATTATAATGCAAATAATTGCAGTCCAAACTATAATTCTTTTGATGATTGTTAATTATATCTAATTATCGATTTGCTTCCAGCAGTTACTTATTTATGCATTTATATACAACACATAAGCTGTACGCTTTACTTTAAGTTTCTGGTGATATTGAATAAAATAATATTTGCATAGTAAATACAGTCGTTTTCTAGTTTTGAGTTTTCCGGTTCAACTTAACTATATATCTAAAACCCTTCATCAGGTGCGTATGTATTCACAGCTAATAGCCTCCAAACAATTAGCCCGAATTTGAACTAATATACCAAGCGTGTTCGTCAAGGTCCTAAAGTGTCCATGATTTAAAAATTATTTAAATATACTGTAAATGATGGGGGAGGTTTTATTAATTATGTAATGAATTTAAGTTTAGGATTTAATACATAAATTTATTTAAATAAATCACAATTATTTTAAATGGGTTCCTGCGCGAAGATTACAAGTACAAAAATAAATAATTAAAGGGGACGATTTTAAAGGTCTCAGGGTTAGATTATTATTTGGGTAACCACGTGCAGCAGTTGCCGTTCACTGGACGAACCTGTTTTGTTTGCCTTCGCGTCTTGGTGTGGATTAACTGGTGATTAGACTTCCTTCTTATTCCCTCTTTGTTAACACCTTATTCCTTCGCTACTATCTCGAATGTCTCACACCATTCTGCTGCTTACTATACTGTTCCGCTGCTGCCTCCACTTGTCCTTACAGTATGATTCCTTTTCCATGTTCCGTTTTAACTTTCTTCATCGCCTGTTCTATGTATAAGTTAAACAGCATGGGCGACAGACTGCATCCTTCGCTTACTCCTTTCTTGATTATGGCATTCGAGTAGGACGAATACAAATAGTGTCGCGGGAAACGCCGCAAACGTAATTGGCCCTGTAAAATATTTATTCGGCTGAAATATCAGCCGATTTTGCATACTTAACAATTTCCGCCCCTCCAAGTAACCTAACGGTTCATATACCGAGTGTGCAAAATTTCGTTTAAATTTCTCCACGCGCTTAGATTTTTATGTGGAACATACACACATATATACGTAATTTTGGCTCTTATTACACTTAAGGAATTAATTTCTTTTATAAGTATAAGGTAGTTGATCAATCTGGTTGGTCTGATTAGCTAAAAATAAATTGATTTTTTTTTGGGGGGGGGGTTAACAGGCTACAAGAGAGTGATCGTGAAACAGGCAACTCCCTTTAATAGCATAGGAAGGGAATTAAAAGGAGGGATGCGGAAGGTAGAGCAAGGTAGCCAAGGGTTGACCAGGGTCCCCGGGCTGTAGTTTAAGGATCCTACCCGGTGTTTCACCAAAAGAGATGCAGAGAAAACCTGCATTAGGTAGGTCGGGCATTGGGTACTATTCTCACGCCCTTCCGAATGAAGGGAGAGGAGTTTGCTGTGGGGTCGCAGCATTCCCTTCGCGTCTCCACCAGTTTTACGAGGCAGTGGCCGTCTGACCCAATGGGATCAGCGGACAACTCTTGCCACATGCCCAAGGTCTGCGGCCCCAGTACATAAACCTCCCAAATCAGGTGAAGGTGTCTCGTCATGTGAGAACTTTGAAAAAACCCAGAGAGAGTACGAGGCATTCCCGACATAATCAGGTGAGCCTCACAGTCACTCTGGAGGAAATGCCTGCGAGAGAAACTCCCACAGGCATTCGCCTAAAATAACTTGTAAATTTAATGAACGTTTTATTTATGTAACTACATATTTAAAGTACTTAAAAATATGCGCACACTCTGCTCCTTATAGGATTGACGCGTTGGCATGTACACGGTGAATTTTATTTAGTTTACGATTAGTACCTGGCCTCAACATCTATCATTTAGCTTTTCCCCATGATAGAAGTCTGTGCAATTGATGATATGTTTGTGAACGGCAGATTGATATTTGGTATATGTTCTTTAACACGAGTATTAAGCATCCTTGTAGTGAGCACTATATAGTAGTAGTTACAATAAGAGGATGAGATTTTGTAAATCGCACAACGTTTGCTAAAGGTGTCAAGTTTGAGCTTGTATTTTTTCATCAATTAAACCGATTATACCAGCTTTATTATTTATTTGCGAGAGAATGAAAGATTTTTTTAGATAAGTTTAGTCAACATTTTGTAGAAAGTGGATGAAGCAGTCCCGAACTGAAAGGTTTATTTTACACGCAAAATAAGAATATTTGCAAAAGATCCGTTATAAGAACTAGAGGCCTTTTACCTGCCCTATACCGAACTAGGCGAGCGATAGACTCCTGTAACCTATATGGGGTACCTTGTTCTTTTTGCAATAGCAATTTGATAAATCCTTCAGTTTTTCATGTAACTCTGAAGCGGGTTACATATTTCAGTTTTTCATTTTTGCAGCACAATAAAAATGATGAGTTCGGTTCCTTCTGTCGTCAGAATTTTTGTTTCCAAACTTAAGTATATGTACTTTAGTCCCAAAAAGGGCTAGACTGTAAGGTGCAGAAAATTAATCGAATTTTTTTCAATTTCTTATCACCATTTACATCAACCTTACGTGTTGCCTTCGTAGTCCTTCTTTACTTAGAGCTCGATTCTGTCATTTATATTATCTATTTTACACAATAGAAAAAATAATTTAATTCACTAAATAAACATTTTAAAATGTTAAATAATTACAGAGTTATTTACTCGAATAAATACACCCAAATATCATTTAACTGAATTGAATAAACAGTTAACTAATTAAAAATTTAATTAGTACGATTACGATTTAGGTTGAATGGAAACAATATTGGCACGAGTTGCGCGCCAGCGCGAAATTGTGACATTGCGTTCACGAAAAATTGGATAATAAATGCTTTTAAATTGAAAGCTCGTCGATGTTCAAGCATAAAATATTAATTTGAGCTCAGCAAACTGAATAGAAACACGTATTTGGAAGTTCATACCCCATAAACAAAACAGTTTCTGTACGTATTCCATCATTTTCACGGAATAATACAATTGATATTCGATATTACTGTTTGATGTCAAGTGGCTTACGACTAATGGATTCTAATTTCTTAATTTTATTGAACCACAACAATTAATTATAATTTGAATGATAATCGGGATGTCTCATAGGAACTTGGGCAAGATCATAGTGAAATATAACGGTACTCTTTATCCATTACGCCTTCCTCTTATAGAACAAGAATTTTAAAGGCATTTCATAGTAAAACCACTAAAATGTAATAAGCTCCGAATGACTTGAATTTTCGTCCTTATTAGAGTACGGGATTTGGTCTGTTTGGTAACGTACCGGTACTATTCACATCATATAGTAAAGGTACTGGACGTTTTTGACGAAACTAATTCAGAAGTAATTCCTAAAAAATTATGTTGGACGTCTCGGGAGCGTTTTAGAATATCAGTTTTAGATATCGGTTTATCCATTAAAAACTGAAAAAAGTTCGTATTCGTTCATACGTTGATGACTGAGGAACAGCATGCGTAATGAAAACCTGAGTTTTTGATATTTATCTACTCAGTATATTATTTCAAAAGATTTTTAAACGTAAAACACAACTAAATGCAAAATTTGGTGGTACATAATAAAAGAGAAACTAAAGAAGGATACAGACAGGGTAATGAAACCTAGACAAGTTGGCGGCGGACTGGTTTTTATAAAATCTTCGAGACTAAGAGGCATCTGAATGTTGCGAGACATGGTGTTTTCCCCAAAACATCGGGGAAGTGGTGTGATTGGCTCCTCCCAAAGGCTATAGATAAAGACTTTTGAATGGAGATGGTGTGGGGAAGAATTGTTTAAAATGGAGGAACATTGATTTTCGGGAATTCGACTGTGGGAATTAAGCAAAATACATTAAAGAGTAAGAAGTTGGAAAGTAAGAGATTGGATATTGGAATTGCCTAAAGGAAATTGGATAATGGTGATTTATAGAGAGAACGAGGGTTTGAATTGTTGATACTTGGTGGAATGTTTGCTCTTGTCCATAGCGCCATAGAAGAAGATTAAATGAGCACGGTGTCCATTTTTCAACAAGTAAGTACAGGATTCGGTTGGGACCCGTACATCATCTATGGCAAGCGGCGAGTTCCAGGTTAAGTTGAAATACGGTAATTACTCTGTTTGTAACCTTTTCCCGTATGGTTTCTGTATATATCTCTGTTTATGACAAGGCTCGCAATGACAACCCCATAATAGATCTCATGTTTCGAGTTTATAAGATATTTATTTTTGTAAATATTTCATAAAATATATAGGGTTAATCATTAAAGAGGCCGGTTTTGTAATTTAAAATTGATTCTATTATTGTATGTCGTAATTAAAAAATTTAAATTTAATGTATTCCCATTCTTCCATAAACCTTTTTACTATACTCATACTCATTTCAGGTTGAAATGTTATATCTTCAATTTGTAAGTTAGTAAAATTTCATTGGTACATATTTCATAATAAGAAAACATAATTTCGTTTTCATTAATATTAGAAACTACAATCCGACTCAATTATATAAAATAAGCAGTGCACCTAATTTTCTTATAACAACTTATTAATTACTTTTGTGGAAGAAACTTTAATCATGTTCATAATTCTTTAAAGTTCAGATGTTCCATGCGTCATTTTAAGTTCTTCTGTTCCATCAATATTTACTAAATTTGTTTTTAGAGTCATTCAGAAATGTTTTATATACATCATAGTGACCATGATGGAAGCAGTAATACCAAAATTTTAAACATGAATTATTGTCTAAAAAATGTGATATTTTAAATCGTCAAGTTAAACGTAATTTCAATAATTTTGTATAAGTCTGACAAACCAATTTTTGTGGGTTCAAAATATTAATGCTTTGTAATTTAATATCATTCGGAATAAATTAAATAAACCATTTTCTTATTATTTGAAGAGTATATTCCAATTAAATAGCTGTTAGGTTACTTACTTGAGGTCGAAACATTTATGACTCTGTAATAATTAACAGAATTAATGTAATAGTGATTTGCCCGTTGATTTTATGACTAAATATTTTTTATCTTATGAAAACATTTTGTCAGTATTTGAAGACAACCGCTATGCAGGTAATGTTTGATGGCGCTGCAGCGGGGTTATGGAGTTTAGAGCGGGTCTCCGTGACATAGTGGTACGGGGAGCAGAGGAATGTTAGCATTGCGGCTCCATTAGTTAACCAATTACGGCGGCAAAGGGGTTATCCAGCGTCTCTAACACAGAAAGTGGCCTTGCAGCTCGCAGCGTAACAGGGCTTTAAAGCGTTCTGTTCGAAACTATCGATCGTTAAAACGTTGAAACCATCAAAGGATGAGCGACGCTTTTTTAGCACTCCGTCCTACGAAAATTCTACCATCACTGACGACAAGGCCGTAACTGAGTAACTGATACCACGAATAGAACAAGTAGAAATGAAACGCTGTATTTGGGAGATGGAAATCTCTTCTACCGATATAAGCCATGAAAACAATTTTTGTGCATGGACGGAGATGATGGGAGGTTCGAAAGCTTACTAGGGTGGTTTTTAATTATTTTGTTAGCTGAATCATTGGAGAATTAGAGAAATAATACCACTATAAATTACACTAAAAAAGCAAACATTAAATTATCCAATATACTTCTATGAATGAGTTAAAAGAAATTAACGAAAATTTGTTCACTCCAAGTAATGGTCCCTTAAATCTGGAAATGTTAAAATTTCTAGCGGACACGTGGAACACACAAAACCATGAACAGATTTAGATTATTTATTGGTTCCATTCATCCTCTATAGAGGAGATAAGACAAGTAATGTATATATATATATATATATATATTAACAACTACATTAATAAACTACATAATATTAAAAATAGTACATAAATGTAATAACTTTACTATGTATTAATAAACAATAATGTCAGATATCACAAGACCAATAATACACATGCATTAAAGAAAATACAAATAACACGTAAGGGAAGTCGGGCGGAACAGGATAGAACGGATACCCTACTTTTTATTTTACTGCATAGTGCTGGAGGTCCGTAAATAGGGGTGGAAAATTGTAACTGGTCAAGGAAGAAGTCCTGGAAGCCGACTTGATCACTGCACCTTTTGAGCGAACACTTGTTTTGGCGTCTTATATCTGTGACTATAATTTTTACAGAATTTTGACAGAAGGTAATCTACAAAACTTCTATCTTTTAACTCTTCATTTGAATACATTCGTAAAATAGGTTCCTTTAGCGTATAAGGTTTAAGGCTCGGTATAAATCCTTAGACTGAGACTATCGTGCAGGTCAATCATTCATTGGATAGCATCAATCCACTTTAAGGGATGTATTAAAATAACGGGCTATACTAATATCAGTTACCTTTTAACTTACAAAGCGTTGGGATACTTCTTTAAAATTATTTGACAATTTCATGGTGTACTTACTTATTTTTATGTAATCTTAAATATATATAATTTTACTCACTTTTTGAAAAAAGGCTTCATGTGAAACTCAACAGATCTGTAAATTGAAAATAAATTATTAATACATTGTTTACATAATTTAACTTTTATGATGAACAACTACAGAAGCAATTTATGGTATATAAAAGTAATGAATTTTTGTTAGTAAGTTGGAAGATAAAAACATTGATTGTTTCTAAACGAAAATATAAAAATCCGTTGTTTTGTAAAGTATATTTAAGAATATTAATTCGGCAAACATGTTTTCATACTATAAAACTACTTTCTAAAGCTTTAAATATGGTTAATAAAGAACATCTTTATTTTATTTTTAGAATTATGTTTAATCTATTAGTGGCATTAAACTAGTACATAAAACGGAAACTATTGACGTATTGCTGTAAAAACAACTAAAAAAACTAAAATGGCACTATTCGTCACGGGATTGTTTGTTGTTCTCAACACAAAAAGTCTGCTGCTTGCAATTTCGCACAGAGCTCAGAGGTCAGAGAAAAAATTTATCCCAGGATTGTACTTAAGAACAAAAACGATAAAACGAGATAGATCCTGACCTCAGAGACAAGAGATTAACTGAAGAATAGATTTTATTTAGCATATTATTAAAAAGTTTTTAATTTAATTGCACAAACATCGGAGGAAAAGATTTATGTAAAGTTTTTGGGTAAAATATTGCAACCACTAGTACTTACACAAATGCGCGGTGTTCTTAAAGAATCAGCTGAAATAATGGTAAAAAATGAATTGTTATAATTCGTGTTAGTCCTCCATTTAATTCTAAAAATATTATTTAACTTCCACAAAGTGATTATTGGCTCCCAATTTCTTATTTATACAATTAATTTCAATCGTCATAACCTTTATCTTTCTTTTAACTACATGATATTTATTCTGCTTCTCAAATACAACTTCCAATTAAAATTCAGGTCAGGCGAGGGAGACAAAGTTCTTAATTACAGAATAAGAACTCATAGTAAAATTTGGCGAGATGTTAATAAATACAGCCATACGCTAAGCTATCTAAGGGATCAGAAACGTCCCGGGGAAAATCAGAACCAACTACGGCTGATCTCACAAAACCTCCGGAAAGCGTCACCTCAAGATTTCGCTTACCTCTGTATCTGGTAAAAACAAGGAAAAAGGTCTTATAAATGAGTTATAAATCCTGTGAACAATTAAATTAGAAATGTAAACTAGTTGCGAGGAGTATTTGTAATTCTTTGTATATTTTAAACAAACTGACAAGTCTATCAAACTGATATATAGTGAGGATAACCTGAACCCCATGCGCATAATTTGACCTATGTGAAGCTCTTCTTAACATTTTTCATTAAGTAAAATGTCTGATGCCAACTACTGATGTGAAAAACAATGACAGCGGTGAAATTTCCCAATTCTATTGCTAGAATTTTAAGTGTTAAAGATTACTTTTTCAATCTGAGATAATTCTAATACGTTAATATGATACAACGTCAAGTATTCTAACATCAATACGGTCAAAAACCATTTTTATGAATGTAACTATGCTTTGTTAAAACTGTTTTTTTTTTCAAACATAAACCAAAATTAAATTTATGCTCTATGATAGTTTCTAACGCATATTTGGTTTGGCGTATGTATACAGAGTAGCAAACGTAACATTGTATATTTCATATCACTTTATCATATTTCATGAAACATAACAATTACTTTGTAGATTTGTAATTACTTTTATTATGATTGTATGTGTGTTTGCAATGCATAGCAGCGAACATTTCAAATTTATGCTAATTAACTGAACGTATTGGGGCTGCTGAAAGGTAGGGAATTGTTATAGACAGACGAGGAAATATTTATGGTCATGGATAATTGGTACGTCTTTTGGTTGTCTGTTACACATTTCAAAAATGGACTGAGGAAGAGATCTTGTGGTGAAAACAATCTTTCTTGTGTCTTAGAGTACACTGAACCCCATCCAGCTGTGAGAAATACATGGGCAGAAAGAAGGAGAACATTGAGGAAGTTGTGAAGCGGACGAGCTGTTGAGAAGAGTTGCTCAGTTTTCAATATTATGGATTGAAGTCTCAGCAGATAGAGGATGTAAAGGACACTACCAGCTAAAGTAAAAAATATTCTTCTTTAGTGGAAGGAGTCTACGGGACGACAATCAATGTACATTATCTGTCCATCTGCGCCATGCGAATCTGTTTCAGAAACAGTCAGTCGCAGTTACATAACGAAATTCCGTGAGTATGGAAATTATTAACTCGCAAGGAGGTCCAAACCATACACACAAATTGTCCGATTCTAGCCCACAATATGACCATGAGTTCTTAACTACCTGTTATAAATTAAATGTGTATTTTTATTTTAAAATTATTCCATTTGTTATTTATTTTCTATTAAAATATATTTGCCCCACAATAATAATTTAATGATAAAGGAAATTATGTAAATATTATATTATATAGAAGTATTTGAATAACTATGAAAAATATGGGGTAATCAAAGTGTATAAAGTCAACTTTCATTCAGTTTTAATCAGATGTGGTAACATTCATAATCATAGTTTTGACTGAACTGTAAAGAGAGATCTCACTCGCTGGGGATTTTCACTTTTAATATTAAATTAGATAAATATAATAATTAGGTGTTGTACTCCATTGAATCATTTCAAGAGAACTGTATAGTTCTTATAATTTCTTTTGGTATATAGGCATCCCGTTGCTCTCTTCGGAAAGCTTCGAAAAAATTTCGGTGGAAACCAAATCGAAGTTCATAAAATATACTAAGGTGTTCAAAAATTGATTCATTTCATAATATTTTTATTACATATTTATTATCTTACTGCTCTAATTTAACCATCGCCTTGCTTTAACTCCAGAACGAGCGGTCCTGTGAGACCAAACTTGCGATTTAAATGGGGTTTATTATTCTGCAAAAAAAATTTCAAAACAAGGGGAAACTAGTGCCGCAATCCGTTAGTAACTTTAGGTTTCACCTATTTATGGGCAATTTATACATTATGAGGAAATAATATTTTATATTTTGTTCTCTGTACTGTACTAATTCTTTGAGCTATGTCAATTGAACTGATTAGTTTCTTTGTCTTTTATGAGTCTATCAAATTTAGTTGGATATCTCCTGCAGGCCTGCATACCATTCGGACTCCCGACATCAAAGAAAACCGTTTAGTTTTTAAATTCATGACCAACTTGGATTGCAATTCTGAAAAAGGCAAATGTAATAAGGAGGAATGTGTCCGGGAAATATTTTATTTGCAGACAGAATTAGACGAGCGCAGTTTAATAAAGTAAATACTACAATGAGCTTAATTTGTGTTTCATCGAACACTGCCAAAATGGCATGCGGTTACAATTCGCTCTTATCTGCTTGAAGTTAATTTTACTGAAATGCAGTATGCTGTCCTAAAGTCAGAAATTTATGAAAATTTAAGTTGATGTTAAACAAATCGTTTCTTCCTAAACTTTAGGAATCTCTTTAGTAGAAATAAATATAATGACCTAGACCATAATTATTAAGTATAACATGGTTACTAACATTTTTTTAAAAATTGAAAATAATTAAATAAAAATCTTTCAATAGAAGAATTTACTCTGATTTCACAATGCTCTGCTCCGCCAATTTACTTTCCTCCCTGTTTTTGGCCAGATTTTCGTCAGGTCAATCATCGTGGGTTCTGAATTGCCACGGGACGTTTCTAATCCCTAGGATAATAGAATATACACGACTCCCAGGCGCCTAGTTTATGGCTGTACTTTCTAACGTCTCGCCAAACTTTATAGTTGTGGGAACACGTCTCGAATAATATACGATGGCCAGTCAAATATAAACGGGAATTTTTTAATCATTCCTAGTAGAAGAGTCGAATTTCCCGGCCACTTTACCACGAGTTCCGTGCGGGTCTACTACGCACTCACTGCTAATGTTAGTCTCATTCAGTTGATAAATGAGCAATGAGTGAGCAAGAAGTTCCTGGTTGCGCAACGGATTATTATAAAAGGTTTTGACGACAGAAGGAATGAGACCTTCTGAAATTTTAACTCTAATATGGGCACAATTAGGAAAATGACTATCTCCAAAACCCGCGTGTACGAGTGATACAAAAGTTTTTTGAAGCCCGGGAAATCGTGAAAAATCACATCACGATCGGCGTTCTCGAACTTCCGTCACTAAAACAACATCCGTACAATAAGGGAGTATTTGGAGGAAGACCGGCATATCACCGTTGACGATATTGCTGCGTCAGTTAGTCTAAATAACGAGAGTGCTCATTTGATCATCAGAAAAACTCTTGGTTAAGCAAAAGAGGCGTTTCCCAAAGTGAAGCTTCATCGTCCTTCACAAGAATGCAAGGCCTCAAATGGCATGTATAACTCAGACCAAAATGAACAAAATTGGGATCAGCCATAACATCCACCATACAGGCCACCGAGGGAATACCATCTGTTTGGAACGCTGAAGAAATCTAGAGGGTCAGAGGTTCAATAGTGATGAAGAGGTTCAACTCTTTGCGCGCAATTGGTTAAAAACTCAACATTCAGCTTTTTATGATGAAGGAATTAGTAAGCTTCCAGAACGCTGGGGAAAATGTGTTTCAGTAGCAAAAAATTTTTTCGTTCCCAAAAAATTCTTAAAAAAATTTCCCGTTCATATTTGACTGACCCTTGTGAAATAGCCAATCTTAAATATTTTCCTAAGAGTCTCCGCAATTATTTATCAAATAAAATATACGGCCTACATAAGAATACTTGACGTTTAATCAAACTGTCAAACTAGAATCAACCTTAACATGATTAACAACATAATCTATAACTTCCGTTTCAGTGTACAAAGCGTTACAAATACTTAACTGCCGTTCTGCTATGAATTCATATCAGCATTATCAGACGACAGTCATTCCGTAGTTTTTGTTCTTCCTCCTTAATACAAAAATGTATTGGTTTTCTTGGGCTAAACAAGGCCTAGAATAACTTTCAATCCATCCGCTTCTTGTTTGAATTCAGTTACTTCGTAAAGGTAATAGGATATTCTTGATCAGCATCGGCCCTTATATCTGCAGAGTCAGTGCGAGGAAATTAGGCGGATGAGAAAATTTAACCCCTTCCAAAATATAGCATTGGCGCATCGTTCATAACCCTCGATCTAACGTTAGCTATACTCTGTATTGAAAACAGAAATTGATCCAGGCGTCTGCCAGAGCCTAAATACTTCACTTATCTAGTTTCGCGTGGTCACGCTTATAATTAAACGATACCGATTCATTTCTCTTTGCATTTATTATTACTTAATGGAAATATATTATTGTACCGTAATTCAATGTTTCTAAAAATAATAATTAATTTTAAGTTAACATGAAACACTATTATTGTAAGATTTATCACATCCAGTATTTAAAATTAAAAAGAAAAGTTTCGAGTCTCGTCTCCAACATTTAAATCAAACAAACCCACTGAAAACTTTGAAAATTCAAAATAAATAATTTAATTTTGAACTGAATTAAGTAATTATCATTTATTGTCCGTGATTATACTTTAAATGAGGTATTATCGATATGGAATCCCGCAGCAACAGTGGCAGTTTTGCTTGTAATCCATTAGCTAGCAAGCCAACTAATCAACTAAGTGCTCCTAACCACAAGGCGGAAAATAGACGGCAATTCTCTTTCTAGTGCTTAATTCAACCATGGAACGATCGCCGGGGTGAGAAGATTGTAGAGATGTCCAGCATGACAGCGAAGGTTGGTGTACAGAATATCACAGAAGAAAGTATATATCAGGTCTGTTACATTTCTCTTCCACGATTTGTTAAAAATTAGTCTCACAGCAGGGGTCATTTGCCCGTATAAACTTACCTATTCAGTTCCTGCCAATCGAGGATAAATATTTAATGGGAATTATGTCGTAACTTAACAACCTTATATTTAAGCGATCCCTTTCTAAGATTTAACATACTCGACTCCTTCAAAGTTCCGTTTTGTCTTATTCAGTTTTCTACAGATATCTAAATTGTTTTAAATATTCAATCTATTGTTATTAACGTATGGGAAATTTAATATACTGAAAATTTTAATTTTGTTAGCTCGACTTTTCTGAGTTTATGAAAGAAAAGGTTTTTTTTGTGAAGTGGTCTTCAGAAGGAGAATTTCACGAGGCGGAGTAAAAATATTCAGCAACAAAATTGTATTCATATTATACCGCTTCAGTCAAACCCCTTTTGTAATGCGCCTTGGTATACCACGAAATTGCATATAGCGCTGGTAGAAGAAACATGTCCCAGATATAATAAGAGATTTGTTTATAAATCCATTTTTGTAAAACTTGCAGAATTTAACCCAGATTTTAACTGCTTTATTATTAATTGTCCATTGTACAGTTTGTATGTCATATTCTGATATTAGCACGGATAATGCATAGGATATGAATGGCGAAATAGAAGAAGACCATTGTAACTGATAAAAATGGAGATCAATGTTGTAATTTTCCTCCAGAGTGTTAGAAACACTTTCGCAGCAAAATAATTTTAAAGACCATGCAGATGTGGTCGAGTACATACCTGTTTTTAATGTTCTGATATACGAGTAAATTGCTGCTTCCGTAAAAAAGTAACTGACGATTGTGAAAGTCATCAACAGGCAGGCATAAATTTTTATGATTCTAAAGATGAAGACGTATCTAAGGCTTCCACATCAAATATAAAAGTTAACGATGTCATAGATACATAAGAAAAGGGATTGGATGGACTATGAGACTAAAAACATACACCTAATGCATCCCGCAGGCATCAAATATAAAACGATAAAAAAAGAACGTTTCAAACTAGTTTGTCAACTTAAAGTAAGCGAGTTTTTAGTAAAGACAACCTGAGTTGTAATTATTTTTCTCTAAGGACGTTATTTTAATACAGCTATAAACGAAATAATTAAATTGCCTTGAATTTACCTGTAATTCAGAACAGAACTTTCCTATACCTATTCAGAATTCCGGGGCATAACAGGATTTCATTGCCATATGAGTTTTTCCCATTAAACCTCCTCACTGTCATCGACTCTGGAAAAAAGATCCCTGCGATTTTGTTTTAAAGTTTGAGAAATTAAGGTTTGTATTATTTTGTATTTCATTTCATTGTTGATTATATTATAATAAAAATATATATTACTTAATTATTCATTACGTCTCATTTGTGAAATTAGTTAAAATTAATAATCAGAATATTTATATGTAAATATCTTTAATATTAATTGAGAAGAGAATTTTATAAGTTTTTTAATTATTTGTTTTTTTAGAAATTACGGAAAGGAAAACAGTCAAAATATAAACAACAGATTAGTTATGAAATAAATACTACACAACTTTTATGCTAGCATTGTAGCTTTCGTCAGGCGATGACAAACGTTAGAGACACGAGAACGACACACAGCAAAAATCAAGTGACTAACACGAATGCCGCTCTTCATCCCCGATACCATTTAATACTTGTATGTTATCATATTAGCTTAATAACATCATTTGAAACAAAAATATATCAATTTCAAACGAGTATCATAAATTATTTTACGGCCCTCGTACAAATTCAATACTTTATATACCCAACAAACGGCATACTTAATTGCAGGTAAGTTCATTAATTAATCTATGTGGCTGTAATTTCGTAAAATTTTCAGGTTAATATGTTTAAATATGGCAAGGTAATGCGCGTGTTCCCAGCGGTAGTTATATATGGTAGTTAGTTTTCTTCATACATTCTCTAGAGTTCTTATAAATAATATCTATATCATTTAAGGCCTCGTTTACCATACTATTATACATTTTATCGGAACCTAGTGATTTGAGAATCGATTTTTCCAGTTATCAGATATTGTGACCACTCGCATCCAGGATAACAACAATTTTTCTCCAATCTCAGAAGTCAGTTCATCATTTGCAATAATAATTAATCCATGATCCACAAATCACATATCTCAAGCTGCACATACTCACTGACCCATTCAGTTCAAATATTTGACAAATTAAGTTATTTGTGTATTGAAATTAATCATTGTCACGTAGAATTATTTGGATTTTAAGCTAGTGTCTTTGTCAATCTAAGGGCTGTCTTTTCACAATAAGTTTGGTATCAATTCTGTTTCAGATTGTTTATATAATAAAAACTTAGACCTATGCAGAGAGTTTGAAAAATAGAGGGCATAATTTCATATCTAGACAATAAAAAATAATGTAAGAATTAACGACTGTGACCCATTTGAGTTAGGTTCAAAACCAGCAACGTCAACAACCAAAATTTGTTAATTAGTTACCTCTATTTTTATAAGGTTTGTCTGTTAAAATAAGGTAGAATCTTTTATTAATAAAATAAAAAAGTTAATTACAACACGTGTCTGTAATTGCTTGGTTTCAAAGTAATGCCCTTCAAAACTGATATTCACCTTCCCGTAGGTAGTTCACTTTACAGATGATGCTCAAAATGTCCACCACCTTCTCCAATACAGGCCTCACATCCACGTGTTATGGCCCTGTGAATACGATCCCAAATTCCAGGAGTATTCATATTTTCTCACAACCTGCCGCAATTTTATTCCGAGTCGGGCAACCAGAGACGGACACACCAATGATTTTAAATGGCCCCACAAGTAGAAATCGATAGGGGTCAAATCAGGTGAGCGTGGAGGCCAAGCAACTGGGCCAGCCTACTTATCCATCGATCAACAAACGATCAATCTAAGTACCTGTGAGTCGAACGACTCAGTACGGTGAATACCACTGTTTTGAAGTCAATAACTCAAACCAAGCATTTCCGGACAATGTTGTACTGAACATTTTTTTTCTTCTACATATGGGGAATACATACCTTAAATTATGCACTCTATTTTTAAACACCCTGTATACGGGGTCTAACTGAATGACGTTTCAAAAAATATTTTTGTAGAGGGTATTATGGTGAACATTTTCCATTAAGGAACCCGTGGCCGGAAATGAAAAATGGAGTGTCCAGAGCTCTGTGATGTGTTGCTTTTCCTGGTTTTCTGATGGCATATTTGTAAGTTCTGCGAATGTGTAATTACCCTCCATGACGAGTTGTTTTTAAATTAACTGCAGCCTGTCGATATTCTTGGGGCACAGCTGAAGCGTGATTACTGCAGACAACTCTCCACTGACTCGAGTAAACTACCTTAAGCATGTCAATACTGCAGACTAGCTGTGTTTATATTTTTCCAGCCGCAGAAGTCAGACTTTCACTACTACGTATGCAAACAGAGGAATCGCTCCGGTAGTGCGGTGGTTGCCATACTACCCTCCACATCTGAAGTTTTGTAAATCATAATAAATCCCCTAACCCACATCATGCCCGCAGACCACATCCTCATTAATCCTCCAAAAATCAGTTCACTGCTTATCAATCCTCACACCCCCACGTCGTATGCCCCTCAGATACTCACAATTAAACCTGTTCGGCTAAAGTAGGTTAATCAAACGGATTAACCTACCCTCAGGCAACCATGTTAATTATACACCATATTTTATTTTCATGTTTTTTTAATATTGTATATACTATATCGAAATCGGCACAACTGAGAATCTGTAAGATAACAGTTTTTATATTGTAGCGCAGTAGAACCCGCGTCCAATTTTTTTTTATTACGGAAATTTAAATAACAAATATTTGGGCATGATCAAGTCGCTGGCCAGGACGAAGGGGTTTTTCCGCGCGCCGTCTTGGCGGCTCGGAATCAAAACAAAGGGACTGCGGTTGACACTTGGACCATAAAGCTCGGGCACCTCGTCACCAGTTTCAGAATGTCCTAATCTGCGTGGGAATTTGGTGACCGGGTGGCGTGTGTTCCCCAAATGAAACAAGGGATATTATTGGAGAATATCCATCCCTGCCACCTTAGTAATAGGTTCGAATAAGTGGGGACAAGGTTTTAAAGAGGCTTGCGGAGACAATTTTGGACAGATTTCTGGTGATACAAGGTGGTGGCGAAAGGAGATTGGCAGCAGAGAAGTTACGGCGAGAACAGATTTGTGAGATGGCAGCGGAGAGGTGGACCATGCTTTGATCAGTCGAGGAAGCAGGGAAGAAAGGTCTTGACAACAAGGGAAGAAAGAGGAAAAACGGAATTTCCTCAATTCCGGCAGGACGACTTTGTGCTATTGTCGGCCAGCCGCTTCAAGTTCCACAACACGGAAGTTACAGCGTCTCGCATATGAAAACAACTCAGGTTCGTCAACGAACAGAAAATCTGCTACACGTGGTCACCCAAACCATAATTACCCTGAGATCTTTAATATAACCCCATTTTAATTCATTATTTTTGTACATAATATATACACGCACGACCCATATTAAAATTATTGTGTTTACAATTAATAAATGTATATATTTAAACCCAATTATTAAATTCATTAATTAATATTCCCCCATCATTTACAATATATAAATAATAATAATAACAGTACATGAAGATCTAGCCATACTTACTATAGAAGATGAAATACACAGACTCAGCACTAATTATCATCAAAATCTCTCATAACGAAGAGGTCAGCCATTTAGCAAATGAATTGACATCTCGTCGCAGATTGAAGAGGAAACGGCCAACAGATCTGTGAAGTTTAATTTTATTGCATTCACATATCATTTCGTTTCATTCGGAGCGTGGTCACTGGACCACGTCTCCCATCATTGTATTTCCTCTATCTAATTATCTTAATGTTCAAATGAACAGCTTGTAAATTTCTTTATAAACAACAACAAAAAGATCTGAAGTTTTAGGATTGAAATCCGGCCGGGATTTTTGAGGATAGAAATTCTTAGTATGACTTTTTTATTAATTAATTATTTATTACACTAATAGCCTGTTTTCTTGAATATCTATAACAGGCCTTTTTTCATATCTTACAAAATTTGTGTTACAGATTTCTTCTATTTTTTTATAAATATATATATTTTTAACAATAATACAACTAATCAACTAAAACAGAAGGGTATAGGGTGAATGGGAGTAGGAGGATGAAGGGAAAATGCTGTGAGATCACAGCTGGCGGAATATGGAAGGGAAGAAAGAGCGGGCACTCTAATATGAAGGGAGAGGAAAACTATGTTAAGTCATAACTGCTTCCATCCTTCTTTTACATTAAATACAATTTACAGACTGAGGTTTTTTTACACATTATTTATAATACTTTTATATATATACATCAAATTTGGAAGTTTTTTTGTATGACTGGTGAATGTAAACAAAGTTAGGCATCTCAAAACCAGTTTAAACAACATCTCACAGTGCTCTAGACACTCCATTTTTCATTTTCGGCCACGTGTTCATTAATAAAAAATGTTCACCATAACATCCTCTACGTCCAAATTTTTCAAAAGTCATTCTGTTACACCGTGTATTTGACCAATATTTTTCACATATGAATCCTTGTTACGTGAACGCCCAAACTCTTTACAACCGATGCAATTAACTGTCTATTTCTATATCCTGGTTATATTCCTACTAAGTGGTAATTTCTCGAGTATCGCCGGCTTTGACGGAATGATAACATGTAGAGTTGTAGTTGAGGTTGTTTCTTCCGTAACAATCGCGGTAATGGAGGCTCATTTCGTTGTTCTTGAGACTTGCGCGCGGTATGAGTGCATTAGCCCCGATATGCCGTAACGGAGTAATGACGCGTTTCACAGCGTTTCAGAGCTCTAAGCAGCGAGCAACAGCTGTCGTAAACACGCAACTACGAGGCGACGGCCTCTAAACCAACTTCATAAAAGCTGCCTTGCCGAATGAAAAATACGCTTCCCAACGAGATGGCGAAATAATACGACTAGGAAGTGGCAATGGGTTCTGGCAAGATACTCAAAAAGGCTATATTCAGAAAATACTAATGAAGTTTGAAAAATCAGGACCGAAGCCTTGTATGTAGAAATATAAAATAATACGTTAAATACAGCGTTATGTTCTTTAGCTTTTCATGCATTAGATACAAACTCACTAATTACCAATTTCAACTTACCAATTACTTGGTTATGAACGGGCTTGATATATGTCAACGTTGGTTGTTAATTGCAGAATATAATTGAAGACGAAACTAGCTTTCCTCCAAATATTTAATTTACTTTATGTTTGTCGAACGTTTTAATAGAAAGGGTCGAGTTTTCTATCTAGTGAACAGTTTCTCCCAATTTTCATTGCGTATAATATCAACTCTATCCAGCATGGGAGGGGAGCTTCCACTTAAAAACATGCGAAAACAATCAAGCGCTCAACCATTGCAACTACAAAGAAGCATGTTAAACAGTTGGACTCCATTGTTGGTTCATAAATAGTAAAGAGAGGGTGTGTGGTCGTCACGCGCGTTGTAAGAGAGACTTCAGAGAGAGGTGAATAAACAGATATTTTGCATATTATAATACTTGAAAAGTCATTTTGAGTTGAGCATTTGGATCATTTAAAAATTAAAGCATATAAACTCAAATACAATTCTCGGGGTATTTGAATCAAATTCACCGAGATGCCTTCGCTCTTTAAAGCATACAGATTATATAATGACTAACACAATTTTATTAATCTAATTAACATTCATCATTTTTCTCGTCGATATATACTTTCTCGGGATACACCTTAAAAATATTTCCCAAGCAGATGCTGAAGTAGACTCTAGTATAAGAAACTATAACTAATAACATATTAATAAACATTTAGTGGATGTCTTTCACTGCAGATTGATAAGTTGGTGATTCAGTGCATTAAGGAAGCGCTCCTGTTATGCGACAGTATATTTGGCTCGAAAAATTTCTGCTCGAATTAAAACATGCGTAAGTTGCATGTTTTTTATCCAACGTCATGCATTTAGAAACTTGCAGCTCCGCCTTACCACTTTGTCTTACGTCCATCATCTTACTATGATGATGTAAAGAAGATTAAAATTTATAATATTTTAATCGTGTGTAATAATGCATCATCTGAGTCGGGCATTTCGATTGTTGTAATTTTATATTAAGCAGAAATACGTGATTTTTTAATTGGGAGAATTTTTATAAGCCAAGAGACAGCACAAGCCTTACGCTGTGGATTGACAGAGTATGTCACGTCGACCACGTTCTCCTTCGACAGTGGAAAACCGTAGGGAAAACATTTGAAACAATTTTAAGAGTTGATATTGCTTTAATATTATCAAAGTAGAAATACTATTTTGGATAGAGTTTCTAAGTTGCAATTTGCAGGTCAGAGGGAGTTTTCTGTGTGGGTGCAAATGGCCTTAGGCTCTTTCAGAAAGAATGAGTTCGCAGGAAGGCGGACTGTCCTGTATCTTTTTGTATCTAGTAGGTTGGAGAACGTTTCCGTGAACATATATGAACGATTGCTGTGCAAAGCGCTTTTTTGGGTAACAGTCTACACGAGGGTGATCCTGAAACAAGAACTTCCCTTTAATAGCATAGGAAGGGAATTGAAAAGGGGGATGAGGAAGTTAGAGCAAGGTATCAAATGATTGACTAGGGCCCGCGGAAAATAATTTAAGGATCCTAACCGGTGTTTCACCTAAAGAGATGCAAGGAAAACCCTAGAAAATCTATGTTGTTAGGTATGAGCAGTGGGACGAAACAAGCGCAGAGAAATTGTGATATAAATTCAATAATTTAAGTTGTATAATTTACATCTGTGAAATATTTTAATTTAAATACTTTATACGGGATAAAAATAAAAAGCTATATATTCTTAGATAGTGAAATAAGACCAGCGTACTTAATTTTTTATACATTAATGTCGAAGTTATAATTATTTTTAATTGTATCTCAATATTTTTGGTTCCAACTGGAATTATTTAGTGTTAATTTCTTACAGATTATTTTTATGTGAAAAAATGAAGTACTTTATGAAATTTTTATGTTCTTACTAAAATAATTTCTAAAAATTTCCACTGCGCCGCTTGAGACTGTGTAACATAAGTTAGTGCAGTGCTAATGAAACAAAAATCTTATTCTTAAATATTACAATATGTTTAAAGAAAATATTCTTTAATATACAGCACCATTTAGAATTATAAATTAAAGTTTTGTTCTCCAAGAAATAGTTTCAAATATACTCAAAGCTGAGGAATAATGGGACAAATAATTCATTTTCCTCAATTATATTATGAAACGATACGTGCCGATCTTCTTGAATTTATATACAGAACAGGCGATGAATAAGTTAAAAAGGTATATGGAAAATGAATCGTACTGTAATGATGGGAAATAAAAACCCTAAGATTTGTTTATGTGGAGTCAGAAGTTGTCTTGCAAGCCATAATAAAGGATATGAACGTGGTCTAGGAGGAAGAGTTCAACATGAGAATTAATGATGGAGTGTAGAATGGGAAATGGTGGAATAACAAAGCGTGTTAGATTGGGAATGTATATTTTGAAGAAAGTTAAGGAATTATATTACTTAGGCAGCATAGTAACTAGGGATGGTAGAAGTATAGTAAACATAAAGAGTAGGATAGCACAGGCAAGAAAGGCTTTGGCAAAAGAGAGTAATTTACTTACTGCTAATGTAAGTATGAATATACGGAAATATTCGTATGGAAGTTGCGTTATATGGGTACATTATACATTAATATTGAAGTTATAATTATTTTAATGGTATCTAAAAATTGTTGGCTCCGACTGGAATTATTTAGTGTTAATTTCTTACAGATTATTTTTATATGAAAAATAAAGTGCTTTACGAAATTTATATTATATATATAATATTATATTTATATTTATAATGTACCCATATAACGCAACTTCCATACGAATATTTCCGTATATTCATACTTACATTAGCAGTAAGTAAATTACTCTCTTTTGCCAAAGCCTTCCTTGCCTGTGCTATCCTACTATTTATATTACTTTATATTTACTTACTGCTGATGTAAGTATGAATATACGGAATTATTCGTATGGAAGTTGCGTTATATGAGTACGAAACGTTGACTGTAGGAGTTTCAGATAGGAAAATAATAGAAAATTTCTAATGTGGTCCTATCGATGAATGCTGAAAATCAAATGGTTGGATAGAGCAACTATCCAGGAAGTTCTAATCAGAATAAGAAAAGGGAGAACAATATGGAGGAATTTGGACCAAGAGAAGAAATATATTTATAGGCCACGTTTTTAGACATGAGGCTCTTGAAAGTTAGTATTAGAGGGAAGTGTGTGGAGTAGGGACAGAAGAGGGAGGCCAAGGATGGAATATGCTACGTAGTTAAGGTGGATGTGGAATGAAAAGCTTGCACAGATGTATGGAGGGTTGCATCAGACCAGTCTATGGACTGATTACCACGACAACAACTTGGCAACGGTATAAAATTTTATACCCAAAATATTTTCTGTTTGTAACATAACATGTTAGGAAAAATAAAGAGGTTTCACAAAAGTGCAACAATTGGAAGATGAAAGTAATGTTGTATTAATAAGATCATTCTAACAGAATTAGGTCAAAATGAAACACGAAAGTCTCATATTTCGCTCAAAGGTGAAGCGTAGGGTATTATTAGCCAATCTTTCAAATATGAGGCCCAATCAACACAAGGCGGATTAAATAAAAATATTTCTTTTTACATCTCATAACCGCTAATTATGTTTTTATTTCACAATTACTCTCTGCTCCATTCTTTTTCGTCGACAGAAGTTAGAGCCGTAGACTTAAGATGTGGTGAAGAACTACATATTGAGTCTAGAACTGAAGAGCTTCATACACAGATTCTAAAAATAAATGCAATATCCAAAGCTAAGAGGCACTTAGAATAGACGCCTCTGGCCTTTGATGGCTCAGTTCTTCACTCAACGTGTGCTTACTCTTACGGCGTCAAGAACGTCATCACTGACTATTTAAACGTGTGGCCAAATTATAGATTTTATTTTTAGGAGGCAATGTTGGTTAAATTGGTTTCAAAATTAACTTGTCGAAGAATCAAGAACATCTTTACGTAACTATGTGTCTTAAAAATCAATTAACGTA
This sequence comes from Eucriotettix oculatus, assembly GCA_034510155.1. Taxonomy (NCBI): domain Eukaryota; kingdom Metazoa; phylum Arthropoda; class Insecta; order Orthoptera; family Tetrigidae; genus Eucriotettix; species Eucriotettix oculatus. The sequence goes on from CM067376.1 coordinate 182,526,986, forward strand.
ATTTTTTTCATAAGCATTTATATTCAGAATCACTTCAGTTCTCATTTCTATAGAAATATCTTCCAACCAAAAACGTAACTATGTCAACATCTTATTACACACACAAGTATTACGTTATGTTGAGCTATAAGTAGATAAAGAAGTAGCAAATTAACAAGCATAATTAAGTGATAAATAAATACCGATAACGGTTCTGAAACCCTTATCGTTTTCATCAGGCGTTTGAATATCGCAAGAGCCACAAGAATGACACGCCACGAAAATCAATCGTAAAGGCTTTTGTGTCGTCCTCACGATAAGGATTCTATTATTTCGTAACTTCATTTGGCCTGTTTATTGTCTTCTTGTTTATCTAATTAGTACACATCTAATACTTTTAATAATTTTATTTTTTATTTAACTTAATAATTTTACATCAATTTTATAATGAATATATATACAAATAATTCAGGACATGTTCATTATTTACATGACCTTTTAAAACATTCAAACAAAACTAAATTGTGAAAACAAAAATTACGCAACACATAAACAAACAATCGAATAACATTATTTTGTTCTCAGATTATAAGATCCCTTTTCTCAAGAATTAAGTCAATTTTTTGTAAGTAAAATTAAAAATATTTGAATGATAAAATGTTAAAGATTAATGCCGAAACTGTATTTGGCTTGAAGAAAAATCTGTTACTAAATTTGAAATGTTTGCAGGGTAACGTCTTTAAATTAATTTAAAATCTGTATTGAATATAGGAAAATCTTTTACGAATTGTCAAATGTTTGAATGATAAATTCTATAAATTAATTTAGAAGCAGTATAGAATTAACGAAGATCTTTTAATAAATATAAAAAATTTGAATAAGACAGCCTTTAAATTAACTACTAAAAACTTTATGTGAAATAAAGGAAAACCTCTTACTAAATTTCGAATATTTAAATGGTTGCCTTTACATTGATTGTAAAGCTATATAGACTGAAGTTAAATATTTACCGTTTGGTAATATATATAACGTTTGAATAATAAATATTTAAATGATAAAATCTTTAAATAGCTAAATTACATATATTTTAATAATTATATATTATGATAAAATATTCACCGAAATGACGCTATTAATATTTGAAAAGTTACCCTTAGAATTTTTTTATTCAATTTGTAGTCAATTTACAAAATCTTACAATCTAACAATGTGTAAATGGTGTAAAATATATACTAAGAGTTCTACAGACATTCCGAGAATAGTCCATTGATCATTCTCAATTGCAATTTATCTAACATGTGATAGGATTCATGTTTGTTTTTTACATTTTGAAAATATAGAAGATATGACTAATTAAATCTTGTGAACAGGTCAGAGAGTTTAAAATGTTTCAGTGTTTTTGGTGGAGCACTATCCTCCAGGAAGTTGACTACTAGATTATTTGGATGTGCAGAAAACCTGGTTTAATAATGGGCGGGGTTTGTTTGAGGCGGGAAAAGGCCAAGTCGTGATGTATACGTTTGGGGATTATTATTTCCATTTAGCCCATAACATTACTTAGAAAAGATTTGACCTAACATAAGGAATCTGTTTATGTTATTTTAATTATAATAAGTATCATTTAGAAATTGCGTGGACTGACTTCAATGCCAGTTAATGCAGAAGTGAGTTGCAACACTGTTAATGTGACCAATTAATTTAATATTTAATTTACTGTACATGTTCTGATTTACTGGTTAACACTTCAATTTTTTTTCCGAATGTAAGACAAAAATGCAATTTTTTGGTTTCTTCTTCTTCTTTTTTCCAATGGCTCAACAGCCCTCTTGAGGACCTAGGCCTACCGAGGCAGCTGCGGACTGTCATCTGGCGTGACTCATTCCGAAATTGGGGTGATACGTGGTCAGTGTAAAATGTTTTGGTTTATATTTCGATAAAAGTATTTCACCTGTTTCCTGTGTTGCAATTATTTTTTTAATGATAGAAATGAATGGAAAATCCAAAATAATTATAGCACATTTTTGCTTTGCAGATTTTTTATATTAGTCTCATTTAACTGTTAACAGCAGAAATTTAGTTTCGTATACAACAAATAATTCCTGGAAGAGCTAACTAAACTATTATCTGTTGGACGAGAGTCATTAATGCACACCACTGCTTACAAAGTCTCTCGCAAGGCAAACTTTAACAAACAAAACAAAAGCAACAAAAAAACAAGAGGAATAATAAAATGTATACGTCAAATAGAATAAGTGTGTCGACGAGGCACCCATGTTATCGCTACATAAATGCAAATATCACAATTACACGGAGAAAAAAAACGATATTTTTGTTTCAGAAAGTTAAATATTGGAGATGAAACGTTTTCTTTGATAATAATACGACTGTGATAAATTTTCGACTTTTGGCCAGTTTATTGTAATTTATCTGTTAATTAAATCAAACCGTTTTTATAAATCTTTGTTCTAATGTGACTTATGCTCAAACTGTGATAATTGAATATCACCGTATAAGATTGAAGCTTGCGCAGTAGAGGTTAGTATGGAGGCTTGCATCAGACCTGTCTAAGGACTGATTACTACACCAGCAACAACATTGAAGAACTCTGTTGTTGGTAGTTTATTATATTTATGCTCTGCAAAGAAACGGCAACATAAGCAACGTTAAAACCAATGCTGAATTTCAAAAATTCCCCACACGGAGTCCCTTATCGGAGTTTGGACAAGCATCGCCTGAATTTATACGACACTCACGCTCATTAGTCAGGGATGCTTTTAATACATCCAGAGGCCAGTTATGCATATTTGCAAGATTTATAGTATATTAAATTCCATCTAGTTTGGAGAACTATTATTAATTTTACATGTAACCATTTGTTCTGATATTCTTAGTATTTCTTGGGTTGAACAAGATCGGCCTCTTTAAAAATATATATAAAATAATCAAAATTGACCAGAACCGGTCAAAATAAATTTACTTAATGACTTTATTTGACGTTTATAGTAAATATTCAACTTTAAAATAAATCTTCTAATTAAAACAGAACGTTTCGTCCTTTTATTAGTCATTTCGGTCTTGGAAGTTGCTAAGAAAGTTAAAATTATTCATTATAAGTAACCTAACCATCGTAAGAGGACCAAAATAAGTGGTTGAACCGTTGAGTTTGAAACTTTTTTTGAGATAAAACCTTTGAATTAATTTATTTTAGGTTTATAAATCATTTTAATTGTTGAACATTTTTGAGTTAACATAAGACTGAAAGTTTAGGGAGCAGTTGAGAAAAAGTAATATACATGTCTTATTCAGGAACATTTTATTAATTCGAAGATTAATGGAGTTATATGGTTGTAATATAAAAGAATATAATTCAAATATGTCATTAGAAAGTAATAGGAAAATGATTCACAAAACTTAATATTTTTAGTAATCAGTTCGGGAGTCGAGTACGATAAATTATCGGTTGAAATTGATCAATGAGGACACTGTACTTGGAGCAAAATAGAATACAAGTATCCTGGTGTGAAGTAAAACAAGAGTTAAGCAAGCAGAAGAATATTATGAATCTCTGTTGTTTCAAGAATAGTCATACGACATAATAGACGAATTTCATTATGAGTCGAAATCCTTTGCAAGGCCATCCTGAAAACGTGGAAGAAATGGTATAATGGGTCAAAGAATAAGGTCTTCACTGAAAGCATCTGGAACTATAATTGCGCCGAAAAACTATATGAGGGAGGAAATTGAAATTATAATTCATCGATTTAATTTAACTTTTCAGTCCTGACATGGACCCTCATCAAAATTAAAATAAATATATTAGTATCTTTAATGACAACATGATGAGGGTACAAATCCTGAGATTGATTAATTATAATTTCTATTCTGCGTTTAAGGACAACTCTAAGCATGATAATCAGATGGGGTTTGATCCCCATTCCTCCTTGTGCCAAGCAGGAGGCCAACACAACAATGTCACACACTTCGGTAATATTAGGAATCAGAAAAGAATTACCAAACCGTACAATGAGGGGTTCCTCAGAGTAGTGTGTTCGGTCCTTTGCTCTACCCTTCGGATCTACCAACTACGGACAATACTTCTATTGCAACATTTGCGGATGATACAACCTATTATCTGTAAATGCTGACCCGTTAGTTGCAACACGAAACCTGAAAAACTACCTGGACCTATTACTTACCTAGACCAAGAAATGGAAAATAAATATAAACTAGAGCAAATCAACACAAGTTACATTCACCATACGACGTATAGCATGGCCTCCGGTCTACTTAAATAACATTCAAATTCCAATTAAGAACGAAGCTAAGTATTTGGTTTTACATCTGGATCAAAAAATGACCTGGAAAAAACATGTCCAAAAAACGACAGCAAATAAATCAAAAATTGGCTAATGGGAAATATAAATTATCTTTAGACAATAAAACTTTATTATACAAATGCATCATTAAGCCCATATAGAATTGTGTGGATGCACCAAGCAATCGAATCAAAAAATAATTCAAAGGATACAGTGAAAAATACTCCGCACAATCACCAACGCACCATGGTTTATTTCCAATTCCACATTACACAACGATCTCAACATCCCATTCATCACTGAGGAAATAAAAAGACTAACGACACACTATCTTGAACGAATCGGCTAATAGCCAAATAATCTACCCTCCTGAAACACAGAGAAGACTTATATAACATTGTAGCGCAGTACAACCCGCGTCCAATTTTTTATTATTATTTACGGAAACTTAAATAAGAAATATTCCGGCATGAGCAAGCCGCTGTCCAGGAAGAAGGGGTTTTTCCACCCGCCGTCTTGGCGGCTCGGAACAATAACAGAGACTGCGGCTGACACCTGGACCATAAAGCTCGGACATCCCGTCGCCGTTTCGGAATGTCTTAATCTGCCTGGGAATTTGGTGACCGGGTGGCGTGTGTTCCCCAAATGAAACAAGGGATATGATTGGAGGATATCCATCCCTGCCACCTTAGTGATAGGTGTCGGATAAGTGGGGACAAGGCTTTAAAGAGGCTGGCGGAGACAATTTGAGGACAGATTTTTGCAAGTGAAACAAGGGGATGGCGAGAGGATATTGAAGGAGAGTGGTGGAGAAAGAGATTTCTGGTGATACAAGGTGGTGGTGAAAGGAGATGGCAGCAGAGTGGTGGAGAGAGGAGATTGGTGAGGTGGCAGCGGCGACCATGCTTTGATCAGTCCAGGAAGCAGGGAAGAAAGGTCTTAGCAACAAGGGAAGAAAGACTTCGTGTTATTGTCGACCGACCGCTTCAAGTTCCATAACACGGAAATTACAGCGAGACAACTGAAGACAACTCAGGTTCGTCAAAGAACAGATCTGCTACACGTGATCATCCAAACCATTAATATCCTGAGATCTTTAATAAAATCCCATTTTTAAATAATTATTTTGAACTTAATATATCTACGCACTACCCATATTAAAAATTATTGTGTTTACAATTTATAACTGTATATATTTAAACTCAATTATTAAATTCATTAATTAATATCCCCCCATCATTTACAACACCGTCATTGGACAATTACCCTGATCACGTTTTAAAGGATACTTTTATAACATTTACTTACTGCATTTTACTGTGCAGATTGTAAATTAACAATTTAAATAAACAAAAAAAATAACTATCATATATATATGTTCTGTGAAATTTTCAAACCACTGAAACGATTGTTTCCATATTTTTCGCGAATATTTTTAGGCTGAGTACAAAATATAAGGCGTCCCGTAGAATTAGTTAAACCAGTATGTAAGGTTTAATAATAAGAGAACAATATATATGAGATTAGTCAAAACTTATGTAAGATCATTCAAAATCATGAAACAACATTAATTTACAACACGTTTGTTATCTTTTGAACAAAAAGGAGTGGAGAATGTAGGTTAAGTTTCCGTGATCACTAAGCTGATAAGCAACACACTCTGTGATGTTCGAGACCACGTGTAGTCAAATGAAACAATGTAAGTTTGGGATCACCCTTATGTAGTCTGTTCAACCCCCCCCCCTACTCTCACAAAAAAATTAATGCTCTAGTGACAGGGGAAAAAATTACTTAATAATTTACATAGTGGACTCATCCTTTTAAAAACTTACAATTCCAATTAATTAAATTTTTTAGTATACATTGTTATGAATTTACTATAATAGAATTGGTTTACTATTTAAATATAAAAAAATGTGTGTAAAACTACTGCTAAACACTCCAGAGAGTACTCAAAGTTTAAAAACCATAAACTGCCTGGAACTTCTGGAAAGATAAATGCAGGTCGATCAGTTAGACTTACTGCAAGAAACAGGCACAAATTAGTGGATGAACTGATACCATAATCCTGTAAAGCTGCTACAGATACTATGACGGAAAATCATTGGGCATTGAGGGCAATCCTGATGATTCAATAGTAACAGCAACAAAAAATCAATTACAAGATTAAATAAAAGAACGGGGAAAAATATTGGGATCTCTTTAGGGAGACAGAAAATTTACAAGAGCAATTGAACAAGTTAAAGAAAACTTTCGATAAATATGAAAACAATGCCTTTCTAACCAAGGTAATACAATAGAAGTAAGTTGTGTAATTCACATTGTTAGAGAATACCCAATTTATAAATTAAAATATTCCACAAAACCTTCCTTTTCTGATAAAATATTACTACTTTTATTCGTGGTATTCATTAAGTATGAATCTATATTTGCCCAATCGTTAAATTTTCAACACATTATTATAATATTTTCAATATTTGTCGCGATGTCATGCTGGAATTTCGCTCAAATGACGGGAGAAATATTGAAACGTGTTCTCTCAAGAATTGATGAACGTCTCAATAACAGAAAAATGTAAACTCGTCCCATTGTTATAATAATGGTAACGGTACTATAAACGAGACATATGTTTCCAATAAATAAAAAAGGCCAAAAAGGTCAGCATTAAATATATAACTATTAATTAACAAATTAACTGTTACGAAACAGTATAGTACTCTAAGCAAACTTCATTTTAAAATGAGAATTAATTATTTAACGAAACTTGATTGGTTGTTTAACTAAAAGTTTCCAGGTTTTCATTCAAATCACAATGTTATTTAAAACAATGGTTTAAAAATTTGAGTAAGTCAATATTCCCAAAGAGGTAATACATATTGTTTCTTTGAGAAGTAAATTTTGTTTACCCACAAATTCCAATAAAATTTAATTATTAATTTCTTAAATAATTTTGAACCTAATGCTTTTGTTAATCAATAGTTATATATTTAATGCTGATTTTTTGGCCGATTTTATTTATTGTAAATATTTAAGTCAGAAAACTATGATTACATATGTTTGTCTCGTTTTTGCAGATATTTACGGCGGGGTAAATACAAGTACTTTTCAAAAAAAACATGTTTTATTATGCAAAATATGAAAAGAACGGTACAATCACATGCCAGGACACAAAACATGACTTGAAATATTTGTGCTACGATTGAAATGAGAGATTCACGTCCAGAAATTATGTTGTAATGTCGGTGTTTACAGAGGCTTGTGGCTTCATTACTAGCATAAACTTTACATTTTTTAGTTTCTTCTATTTAAATTACTAGATGGAATTAATATCTTAATTTTTTTACAGTATTGCCGTTATAAATTATATACTCGCTTCCTTTGGAGACGCTTGTCTACCTTTTCTTTTTAATTTTTATTTTCTAGTCGCACTAACTTCAGCCCGCAGTCGACATGGTAGGTCATGGCCCTGAAAGGGCTCCATAACCAGGAAAGAGGAAGAAATCGCACAAAATGCTAGGACATAAGTGACTGTACACGATTAGGGGAACTTATGTCCATGTAGGGGCATCACAGTTTGTGTAGTCAAACATCACAACGTCCAAGCCCATGGCAATATTCGAACCCAGTACCTGTGTGGTGCGAGGAAGAGATGATAACCACTACACCACAGGAAGTTGGCGTCTACTTTTATTTCCTTACATTTTGCTTTAATTATTATACTAGTTATGCCCGCGAATTCGTTCTCGCGGAACTTGGACAATGAGCTAAAAAGTACGGTATCATTTATTTATGATCGCTTCAGGACAAACCTTGTAATTCGCATTTTGTTTTGTACACGTCCCGTTTACACACAGAAACTTCAATTATATTTGTTGGGATAAATTATATTTATTTTATTTTTAAAATGATCAATTACTAAATATTAAAATTTACCTGACGCGATAAATTAAACCAATTTACGTATACATCGTATTGACGATCCAAAGAAGTTTATTATTTCTCAGTGTGTTAGCTCTCTACCAACAATAGATTAATTACAGCGCGAATCCTGGTGCAACAATAGATGGAGTAAGAATGCTCGCGCTCCTACCCCCCTCTCATACTGCCAAAATTACGCTTATAATAACACAGTTAGGCCTAGCTCGCAGTATGTTTTCATGCCGGATATCGCGCAGCAATCCATACGGATTTATAAATATTTATATTAACATCTTATGAACTCTGCAAGATATCTAAATGAAACATGCACGAGTATTTAAGTTAAAACTCCTGCTTTAAAAGGCATAAATTTTCATTTAAATCCGTTGAGCCGTTTCCGAGCATATTTCAGACAAACTTCCAGACAGACACTTCAATTTTATTTATTGATATAGATACGGGATAAAAATAAAACGTAGGCTTCTTAAATCACAAGATAATCCTCAAAGAAGTTCTAGATAAAAATTTGTTGATAATGCTGTTGTAACTGTGTTGTGTTTTCCTCCAACAGGTTATAGTTTCTATCAAATAAAAGCAGCAGTACTTGATAATTTGGCTTTTCTATAAAAATTTCTTGCCATCGACTTCAAAATAAAATTGAGATATAAAAATTCAAGTTGTCCATTAGCACAATTTTATTAACTTGTTTTATTCCTTTCGTTTTTCCATAAATAGGTCAAATGTCTTGGTTAAAATATTAGTCTTTCAATGACAGACCAAAAAGTAAACGCTTCGGAGTCGTCAATTGACATATTACCAAAAGTACAATAGTTTCAGTAATCTGTGTAAGAATGTTTTATGGAAAGCCGCGTTTTCCTTTAATGTTTTCCTTTTCAACCGTCTTACGTTCTTCAAATCTGTCTTCTTCATATTTGTGTAATTAGAATAAATATTGTATTGTATAATGGATAATAATATTTTACATTATATTTCCTCTCACGACATCAGAACTCCTTCTTTGCAATATTCAACCGTAAGAATTCCGAAACCGGAAGTGTTTTACCTGACTGATACAGCCGACGACTACATAACAATACAATTAACCGCACTCTTATCTATTTATTTATTACGGCCAGTAAAAGTTTGAGTTAATTTATTTAAAACCACAATTGAAAGATGCATGACTATTAAAGAAACAAAATATACTATTCATCTAATCCCCTTTACATAAGTTAATAATTACTTCTATTTCATAACGTTCGTACTTAATGTTTCATGTACGACCAAGATTTCCTACAGAATGGCTCCGCCGTTAGTGTGATTCGTAGTGACTGACGTGTTTTAAGTTACTCTGTACTTCTTTTGTATTGTGTAGTTCCAATTTTTTTTTCTCGGTGATTTTTTTATTTGTCTTTGATGATTTATTTATTAATATGATTTGTAAGACTAATCTAAACGTTGTACTGTATTCTTAGTAAAGTTTATTCAATTTTTATGCGTTTAATCCCAGTTTTATTTATTTATGTATATATTTTTTATTCTATCAATTAATTTTTAATATAATTCTGGATACTTATTTATATTATACAGCGAAAATAGTGTGTTCTAAATTTACACACCAAAGATTATGGTAATTTTTTGTAATTTCATACAACGTCGTTACTTATTTTCTCAATCAAGGTCTAATAATAAAAATCTAATCTAAAACCGTAAACTGTTAACGTAGTTATGATAGTTCTCTTTTAGCCCGTGAATGTGGTGGATAATTCCCTTTATTTTATGGACTTTGAAACTAGCCGATTTCCAATCTTAATCTCCTTATTTGAGGAACTGTTTATTCAGGTACGCAAGTTGGCAGGCGAATATTCCTCGTTCGGAAGTCCATAATTCCGCAAAACCTGTCTAGACGAAGAGATAAAAAGTAGGTATCAGCCACTTGAAAGTTCAGTGGCACAAGGCAACTCCACTCGAAAATAACTCCGCGGGAACTTTCCGTTGCAAATACAGGGTCCGTCTTACATCAGCCGCTCTCCCAATCTACGTCAAACGTGTTTGTGTTTCTGATCGAGACGCCGTGAAATGGAGGTTTGACCTCTCCCTTGTTCCTTCTTAAGAAGCCTGATCACGCGGGTTACGCCGACGGATTCTTGGATTTGATTCCTTCCACCCATCCGACGTGAAGGCTCCGTCGATGAGCTTATTTATTACCTTTTTCGATTCTCTAGACTGAATGAGCAGCATTATTATGGTCATCGTAGAATCCTTATGAATTAGGAAAGAATTCACTTATATATCTAGCAAACAGGTGACCGATTCATTAAGATGAGAAAGTTCGAATATAAAGGATTAAATATATTAAAAGTTGATGTTTATCGTTGAATATGCCATAAAAAACCAGTTTGTAAGCCATCGATGGCAACGGTAGGAACAGAAAACAATATTTAATATTTTTTCAACCTTGACTACAAATTAGGGACACTGGGACTAAAATTTCGAACAAAATCTGATTAAAAATTCGATTTTCAATTTTTTTCATATATAAGTGACGAACCCAAAAGCACAACGAATATGCTAGGATAGTACAGATGAAAATAACTTCACCTGAGCTTATTCCTATATAATTCTGGAACAGTACCTAGTGTCAACATCTAAAGTCTAAAAATATATTTTCCAGTGCATGTTTCTAATCTGTACCAATAAATATAATTGTCTGTGATTTCAAAATAAAGGCCATATTCGGTAAAATGGAAAAAAAGAGGCTTCCAAACAAAAGAAGGAAAGTACAACATATGCTGCAGGACAATTTTAATGAATATATTTGATTATAAATTAATAGATGAATACTTTTATCAGGAAAATATGTTTCTCAGCTTCATGATTTATGGTAAAAAAACCTTCTATGCATCATAAATATTAAGACACTATCTTTATTCTTTTTGTACATAATCTACATGCTGATACCTTCAAATATGAGTATTAATTTTCTATTTATTCAAGTAGTTTAGTAGTAAAAAATAAAAGATTATCAGCCCTAAATATTAATCTGAAAAAAGGTAAAATATATTCGAGTATGTAGCGCAAGGAACATTTTGAAAACTGCCAACTTTTGAAAATAATTTTGAAAATATCTCAACAAGAAACAAGTTTACAAAAACAAAATTTTGTACTTTGCTACACATGTGTGTTGTTAACACACACTTTTGATTGTGTAGACCATAATATCCTTCTAAACAAAATGAAGTTTTATGGAATAACAGGAATTTCCCATAATTGTCTCTCCTCTTACCTAACAAATAGGAAACAGAGGGTTACATTAAAAGACTCTAACTCTGGACAAATTATTAACTCAGACTGGGGACAAATAAAGACTGGGGTTCCACAGGGTTCCATTCTAGGTCCATTGCTCTTCTTAATATATATAAATGACTTACCTAGATCCATAAATTCTTCTTCTAAAACTATACTTTTTGCTGATGATACTAGTATTTTGGTTACAAATAAACAAAATAGTCTGGAAAATGCTGCCAGTGTTACATTAAGCCAGATGCTTCACTGGTTTTCAGCCAATGGCTTGTCAGTCAATTGTGATAAAACTCACTTCATGCAGTTTCAGACAAAGAATGCCAATTTGAACTCAATAAAACTAGCAACAAATAATTGTGAAATAACTGAAGTTGAATTTACAAAATTTTTAGGTATATCCATGGACAATAAATTAAACTGGAAGGATCATATTAATATTCTCCTACGAAAACTAGGCTCGGCAACCTTTGCTCTTAGAATTATGTCAAGTTGTAGTGATCCTAACGTAAGAAAATTAGTTTATTTTGCATATTTCCACTCTATAATGACATATGGTATAATATTCTGGGGCAATGCATCAGGGAAAGATAAAATATTTACACTTAAAAAGAGGCTGTTAGAATATTATGTCAGGTCTCACCAAAAACATCTTGTAGGGAACTTTTCAAGAAAACTGGAATGCTGACACTCACTTGCCAGCATATTCAATCACTCATGTTATTTGTTATTAATAACAGTAACCTCTTCACACTAAACTCAGATATACATGACTTTGATACCAGAAGTAAAAACAATTTACACAAGGAAGGGAAGTCTCTAACCGTAATACAATGCTATTAGCATATTTAATAAACTTCCCACCTCCATTAAACAATTAAAAATAAATCCAAACAAGTTCAAATATGAACTAACTAAGTTCTTACTAAGCCACTCCTTCTACTCTGTTGAAGAATTTATGGAGCTGAATGTATCATAGGGTAGATATTTATAATTATGAAAGAACATTATTAGAACACTAATTTTTTAGTATAGGATGTAAAAATATTTATCAATTTTATATATAAGATACAAATTGTATGTCTTCTGTATATCTTATTATAAGTTAAAAATTAATGAATAGTTACAGTATATTTTAATATTAATAAAGCAACCTATGTAAAATCTCTGACTCGTTCCACATCCTTGAAGCTTGTGCTTCTCTATAGGATTTATGGAATATAATTTTATACTTATACTTAAAATTTCAGCTCAGTAGAAATGAATTTACAAAAATTTCAAATTTCTGTCCCCGTGTCCCTTAAACTTAGTGATGACATTTTATAAATAAAATTGTAACAGTAAGTAAGGTTTTGTCAATCCAATGTTACAGATGAACCTAGAATTAAAATCATATATATTCTAATGAAATTATTTGAATTGTGTGTTTTCACCGTACATTTCATCATTCAGGGCGGTGGTTTGGACTCATAAGAAATTTGACTGTTAATTTTATAAATGAATGTAAATAGTGGTTGAACTACGCGTTTTTCTGTTTTAATTAACTTATGTAAATCATTTTGGACTGCTTGAAACAGTTTAATCTGTACGTCTTCAATTGTTATTTTAGCTGCAAGAATCATCTCATTATTAACTGCCAGGAACACTTAAGCTAGGTTTACACGGGCAGTGATGCTCGTCGAAATTGGGTTGGCTGTGTTCTGTCAACCGTTTACATCGTGGACAGATAACTGCCCACTTCGTCACTGACAACTCTGTGGAAGTGCTACTCTCACTACAGAACGGGCAGAGAACTCTGATGCATGTTTTTACTTCTCTGCTATTTCTTGGCAACTACGACCGGTTGGAATGTGGATGTTGCATAGTATCAGGTTGAATATTTCCCCCCTTTGTGGATACGCTAAAGCATAATGCCTATGTATTGTAAACAGAAAGTTTCTGCATAGTTAGTGCTTTGTATGATGGGAGAAGAAGATAAACAAAAAAGGACCTTGTATACTAACTACCGGAACTAATCACTTTGTGTTTGTGCTAGGAAAGGAGTAACGAATAAGAAGGAAGTGTTCGTGAAATTCTAACAGAAAAGTCAAACTCAGTGTTACGTTATACTATGGATACTTAAAAATGAAATCAATTGTTTAGTAATATTGCTTTGATTTATTCTTACTACAGTAATTAAGCGCCTGTACTTTCAAACTGGTTTTCAGTGTTTAATTGGCTCTGTTTTTACTACCTGTTATTTTATCCCCACTAAACGTGTCAATTACTGAACAAAAAATGAATTATTTTTCAATTCGCGTGAAAGTACTACGTTTATTCCTATATATATTCTTTCGCGTAGTTTTTTTTGCCAGTTAAAGTTTGTGCCTCACAAGGTTTTCTCGGAGTTTCTAACCGGGTGAAAAAACAGTAATTCCACGACGTTTCGGCAGCTATCATTGCTTCCATCTTCTGGTGAAATGCCAATCCAAAGTCTGTGCCGTTGGAGGGTAGACAATAATTCTTTTTGGAAAGTTAACCTAAAAATTTATAAGTGCGTAGGGGCAACATACGAACTGTATTCCATATGCTATCTGAATCAAATTACTCGCCACTGTTCACAACAAAGATCCACTTACTCCAATCGCACGCTGAACCAAACTGCACGAGTATTGAAAATGCATAATACAAACAGTTTACCATTGCGCAATCGATAATTGACAACCGTAACTGCCCTTAACTGGCCTCCTATGTGGGCAGCGTCTAGGTCGGTGGAGGGGGAACGCCAGTCATGACTGACATACTGTTGACACGCTCCAAGAAAACTGAGGCAGTGCCCTCGTGTCAGCGATGGATTGGCAGTTGTCAGTGCAGCACTGACGTGTGTTTATACGCCACTGCCATCACTGCCGCTCGTTTTCTGGCAGTCATCACTGCCCGTGCTTCATTTTTTGTGATTGGGTGTTAAGGACGAGACCAGAAGATAAAGGAGAAACTGTCAGACGAGGGCTGGACGTCGTAGGAGATGGAAGTGTTCAAATCTGTTCCAGTTTATTTCCCTGAAATTAATAATCTGAATTTAGAGAAATTTTCCGAGTTTCTAGTTTCACCGAGGCCTGCTAAAATTACCCCATCATAGAGAGAGACATCGTCGAGAGGAGTGCTTATTTGCGTGCCTGAATGCGGCGTTACTGAAGGAGTTTCATCTTACTGTTTAATTCACTTACAAAATAAACGCCGAGGTCTGCCAAAATCGTCCCAGACTAAGATTTCATCGGCCGTAACTTCACACAGGTGGGAGTTCTGTATCTATCCATCGATCATCCGACAATGCAGGATTCGCCAATCCAAATTTTGCCCATAGTTTACGAGTTTGAGACCGCGCAGGCATCACACAAGCTGCAAGACGAAGCAATCTGGCTCCTTAGAAAAGTTTTTCTAAAAAGTTCTTTGGCATAGTCACGATGTTTACGATGATTTTCTCCATTTTAAATACCTGTAGAAAGAAAGGGAGATCACATTGCTGAGCTAAACCTATGCCAGTTGTGTGTTCTATGTAACACTCTGACAAATAATATTACAATTTGATTTTAAAGTTAAATTTGTTTGATATTAATTTATTCGAATAAATTGTTTTTGTTTGTTTAAATACTTGTGTTCAAAGTTTGCCCATTGCTTACCAAGTATTCATTTAATTGTAAAAATGGCAGAGCAAGTCATTGAAACGTCACTGATAATTCTCTTTGACCCGGTTGGAAACCAGAGAGGAATTTATACATGCCGTTCACCGAGAAAGACCTCGTAATTTAACATTCATTTAATTTGTTATTAAATTTTAAAATCTTACAGATTATGCTTCATAACTTAACTTTTCAATGTGTGGATAAAAATAATCTATAATATGTATAAACAAATGTGATATACCAGATATTCTGTAGAAGAAATTGTAGATGTTAAAGACTTTCGTATCTTGTTTGTCCTTAATGGAATTGAGGTAGCTTTTTATGTGTAACAATTCAGACAATATTCGTATTTATTATTGGATTCATTATTTAAAATATAGTGTTTTTCAAGCTATGCATACAAAGAAGATAAACTTTGCGACTATATTTTTGTAATTTCTAATTTTAAAACGTAATTTTAATTGTTTTACTCTGATAATCGGAGAATTTAAGCTCTGTTAGTTAGAATTCATGCCATAATTATTCAATTCATTTTTTATACTTCAGTATGGTGTTCCATTGTGTTGATCGTATCTTTATTAACATTTATAAATGTGGGTGAAGGATGATTCTATCCATATTATTGAGATATAACATTCTGTTCAAATAAGTTTATAAATTTGAAAAATGACGAACCCAAAAAATTAAGTTCATAAAATTGTGCACGGTAAATAGAATATTATTATTGGCATTGCATTAGTGAAGGATTGTAAGGTAAATATTGATTGTATAAACAGGGTTCAACCGCATCTTGTTATGAAGTAGAATATAATTCATTGCATCATGCTACACATTATCTCCGCTCCAAACAAAGTTGCTGTTCTCTATTAGGGTATTTATTAAATGTGAATATGGTAAACCGAGTTAAGCAATTGTTGATTTACCCATTGTAATAATTTATTTAACGAAATGCTGATCTATAGTTTGAAATTGTGTAGATGGTAGAGTATCGACAGTAAAAGTTGTCATTGTCAACCATGGCGGCGTAAATATAATTATATCTCGTAATACAGATTGGACTTGTTACGAATAATGTTTAAAGAGTCAAATTTTATATTCTATCTACTGTCAGAACATGTTGTGTATCATGATTAGTAAACTATTTTCATTGTAAATATTTAAATTTACATGATCAATTGTAAATTTGTCAATATCTCCGATTTGAATAAGTGAATATAGGAAACGACACAAGTAACAGCTTTGAGATTAATTACTGTTTAGCGTTAAGTAGAATTGTAATTACGTTCAATCAATTAGATCGGTAGAACGTTTTCATATGATATCAACATATTTGCACTGCTCAGTATTAATATATCGTTTATAAACATTAGAAACAAACATTCATTTTATGCGTTATGCAAGAGAACGGAAGCATAATAATATTTTATTTGCGTTTGGCAACTGTATTATATGCTTGGTTCTCGTTGCAGTTATAAGTGGAGCTACAAAAATTTAATTACACTACTGATCGATTAAAGCAGACGGTCATAAATCCAATAAGTTATATTCCCTTAAATATCTCTTTTATAAGTTGCATTTAAAGAAGATAGTCTAATACGTCTCTTTAAGATGAAGAATGAACTAGGAAGCTGGCATTGAACAGTCCATCCGTCATCTGGTAATTGTTCACTACATACTATTTAACCTAACAAAGGTAACAAGGAATGCAAAAAGTTGTGTGTAATTTATTTCATCATTTAATTGGTTACTTCTTTATCTATTGTAAAGTTTTGAACGGTGATTTTAATTTTACTTTAAATTAAGACAGCAAGGAAAATAAGTAATAAAAAAGTTAAAAATTTTATCATATATATGTAACAAAACAACAGAAATACTTATCTTTCTGCACTTTAAAAAATTTAAAACAAAATGTTCTGTGTCTTAGGAGCTGGTGGGCTTAAATAACTGATCTTTATATTTCGAACAGTAATTGTTGGTGGCGATGACCACTGTGGCATTTAGTTGACGGCTTTGAGGGATTTATAGTTCATTTGTACGTTACCGGAACTCGTAGGTAGATCATCGCCGGAACCTTTGTAGTCATTGAAGCGGAAAGCTTCTTAAACTCGAATGTCGACTTTGAAGTCTATCTGAAGACCTCGTCTCTGATACCACCAGGTGTTTCCGTCCGCTCAACAACTTAAATCTCTTTCATTTACTTCCCCTTTCTCGTTCCTTCGACAACTGCCCTGACTGAAATATTATCAACTGCTTCAACTAATTCCTGTAGATATTGTCTCTGATACCACCAGGTGTTTCCGTCCGCTCAACAACTTAACTAACTTAAATCTCTTTCATTTACTTCCCCTTTCTCGTTCCTTTGACAACTGCCCTGACTGAAATATTATCAACTGCTTCAACTAATGCCTGTAGACCTTGTCTCTGATACCACCAGGTGTTTCCGTCCGCTAAACAACTTAACTAACTTTAATCTCTTTCAATGACTTCCCCTTTTCTCGTTCCTACGACTGAAATATTATCAACTGCTTCAACTAATGTCCTGTCTATTTGAATTATTCATCCTAACTTAACAATTACTTAACATCAACCCGTCCATAACTTGATTAAAACTGCACGACCACTGAATAACCACTCTCAACGACAACTAACGGTCTCAATCTTTTAACACCCCTCAGAACCACCGATTTCCCCTTCCCGATTCGAATTTGGGCAATAGGAATTCATCTTATATTTTTGAGTTCCCAATATGGGTTTCACATTTCTTGAATCAAAGACATGGAACCGCACGCACCAGAAGTCACTCGCGACGGTTCTTAATTCCTCAAAGGCCATTTAATATATGCTGTGATGCCAGACATCTACTACCTGAAGGACAACGACCCCGCGAGTATTACCGCTCGAAAAATTGAGTTTAACAAAATTATTTAATTTGAATGTAATAAATATAAGCCCCTAATGATTTATTGAACATGTATACTAATCTATTTACACTTTAATTTTTGCTTTCGTGAATCTAATAAATAAATCACTGATTGATGCAGCGTGAATTTAATCGTAAGGTTAACATTAAACTTCCAAATGAATGTACATTCGGTATTGGAATATACATTTTGGTATATAGGTCTGTCTCTTAATGAGAAAGAATTGATTCTTATAATTTAGCCATTATTAACCTGTCATGGATCAGACATCGGCCCATTAGAACTATCCAGAAAGTTTCGTCTGATACCCTGACATATTCCTCTGTTAAATTCTGTAACAAATAATGTGCTATTTCATTACTTGTTAACGCACCAATCGTCCATAAAGCAGTTATGTAAAGCAAAAATTATTTAAATTAAAATGAAACAAGAATATTAAATACCCGTATACACTACTCGTTTGTGTAAAAACACTAATTGCTTCGATTAGAAATGTAACCTAAAGAAGATTGTTTAAGCAATAAGCGTTTAGTGTTAAAACAGAATATCTTATTGCCTCAATTATCACAATGATATATTATCCGGATATTTCTGACCATGGTATCTGTGTCGTATGTCCCCGATCACTCGACTAAAAGGAAGTTTATTAGAAACTAACAGACATAATAGGAACTTCACAGAGAACTAACTATCCGGAGTCCTCTTCTAAAAATATGAATCGACTTCCTAAAATTTAATAGTTTGGAACTGTTTCTCCACCGAAATCGCGTCACGTAACACTAAATTTCTAGTAACATTTGTTGCTGTATATTTTTCTATATAACAAATATGTGCAATGGGCTACTAAATACATTTATTTTGCTTGTAGCATATCACAATAAGTGAACAGAAAATGGATCATATATAAATTAGTCACATAAAGTGTGCATACAACAAAAAGACGCAAAAATAACACTTGAATAATCAAATTAAACTCAAAAATGATATTAAAATTACTCAAAAATTCTGTTAATTTAATATATTTTTAAAATTCCACATAAAATAAACCATTTATAAATGATTTACATAAAAATGACCATAGAAACAAAAACAATGATTAATTATAACATAAAAAATTGCACAAATGAAAAATTAATGGGATCGCGATTTACATTTTTCATCACATCATATTATAATTTTGAGAACAATATTTGTTGCAGAAATTCAAAAAACACGACTAATTCTGAAATTATTTCTTTGCTTAGATTTTATGCTCGCCATATAAGAGAATGAAGATTCACATACATATGTTGTTAAACATTGTAGCAATATACTGTCATTGTTTTTTAAGTTAATAATCATGCCCAATTTTTTACCTTTAACCCAAAATTGAGTTATATCTTTCTGCTTGAATTGTAATTTTAATGCAAACTGGCAACTTAATTTTAGTAAATTTCCTGTTTATCCCGTAGGTCATCGTATTGTCTCGTGTTCGCAGAAGGGGTTTACAATCCACAAGTTTCCCTTGCGCACATCATTTTCCAGTGAATAATAGTTTGTAAACGCTGTTCATAAATAATATTTGACAAAACATCAATAGCCACATTCACTGTATTTATAAAATCATCTAAACAGTGGAACAAATTACACTTTTTTCTTTCATTACGCTTGAGTAACTGTTCAATACATCGATTTAAACCAAAAAAATTAAAACAGTAGGTTATTTCCCTGACGACTGACTCTCGTTGTATGGTGAAAATATGTCGGATAAACAATACACTTTTGTTTCGTTAGAGAAAGAATGTGGTAAATTTCGATTTAATATAAATGAAAAATGCTTATATTTTATTTAATAATTCATATATATTTTGCAATATTCTACCCTCGACAAGAATTGCTATTTTGCATCAAGTAGCAAATTTATCTTATTGAATGAATGTATGAAACCAGAAAAATTACCACTTCCAACACATTCTGACTATTTTATTCCCTTGTCACCGCCAGCCAATTTCTCCTTTCCCCTTCTTTATGGAAAAAGGCTGTTTCACCTGATGTGTCTTAATACATCATCACTAATTTTTCGCCAAGCGTGGGACCCGCATGTACGAAGAAACAGATAAATCCTTGGGAACCTTGTTTGGATCAACGTCCCCCGGTGGACAAACATCTTTAATCCCCTTTCACCTAGTTATCAAGCACATTTTTCACAAAAATCTGGCGTCTTTCTAATCCTCGATTTTTCTCATCTTCTGAAGTGTTTAAGGTTACAGCGTACTTTCTCATAGTTCGCAAAGAACTCATTTGGTTCAAATACTATTCTTTTATTTTAAATATCATCTGCCTAAACAAAATACAATCATGTATTTTGGTACCCCTTAGTCAATACATGAAGGTCAGGCATAATTATATATTATTAACAGGTCGTAACGTCTAACTAAATTATACCATTATTCCGTGCCACCATTGATAGTTGAAATCTTTGATTGCACGAACTTATCATTAACGTAAATTAATATTTCTGTCATTGTTTAACTGTTTTAATACAGACAATTAATGATCATCCGAATTTATTCAAGACGGAGATAAGCATACAACAGCGCGATTTAATAAAGATAAATCCGAAAGCTATTAGAATTAGGTAAATATGAGGTTGCTCTACCTTTACTTTGTATGTCTTGGAAGAGTTCATTTTTGCATAGGAATTTATTATTTTTGGAACAATATGTATCTGCGTTGATTATTAAATAGAATGAAACGCATATAATAAATAATTTTAACATAGAAGAGTAACAAAAAGAGGAGTAGGAAGAAAAGTTAATGTGTGAATAATGAGGGAATATTCGTTTAAGTATTTGATAATCTAAAATTATGTAACTGAAACGACAATTATTATAAAAAAATTAGATATTTTACAATTCTGTATGATATTTGTAGATCTTGGATATTGGTGTGTTCCTTTCTTTGTCTTTCTTTCTCCTCAGTAGCCTGGTTTCTAACTACGAAATACGCTTGTTCCTGGCAACACAGTCGTTTTTTTGTTGTTGAAATCCATGTCCGAGTTCCTGTTGCGACTCCTCACAGCGCGCGGTAAAACTCTGCAAGCTTCAAACGGACGTTGACGTTCCAAACAATTAAGCACAAATAAAATAACTGATGGCTCTCTCTCTACAAGCGGGACGACACTCGACAAATTTTCTTCTCCTTAAATTTATATACTACACAGAAAAGATTATGCGTTCACAATAGAATAAAAGTTACTAATTAATTTTATTTTATTATTAATTAAATTATTCTTTTTGGAATAAGGTCGAATTTTAGGTATATCGTCAATCTTATAAATGTTGATGCTTTACAGTGTTTTCGCAGCTTTTATTAAAAATCACGTTGACCTATGAAATAAAATGTAATTAGAAATCAAACAAACTTCTACATGTAACTTAATACTTTTCAAGAGTTTTAACACCGAAATATCTTAACAATTAATTTTTTGATATATTATTGGGCAAAAAATTATCTCATGAAATATATATATATATATATATATATATATAATGGTCAAACAATCATGAAAATTTAACAAACAGAGCAATATAATAACTCTGAATTATATGTGGAGCAATATAATAACTCTGTGTTTCGTCAGAAAGTTTTGATTTCATAAAACGAACAAAGAATAAAAGTATACACTTCGAAGATATTCAATTATTTGGTTTCAAAAATTATTTAATATTGTATACAAGAATGATCAGTAAATTTATTAAGCACAGTATGACTTTCATGGCTGTTATAGTTTTTGCTACAATTTTAAAATTATTGTAAATGATATAAAAGGGGGTGGATTATTTAAGATTATTTAATAAATTACTTTCTTTAAAAAAGAATAATTTTATGTATAAAAAACCAATTTATATAATGGGTCCTTGCGCACTATTACAATTCTACATTAATTAAAGGAGCCGATTGTTTAATTTCAAAGGGTTTCTCAGGGTTAATTAATTATTGGGATAACAACGTGCAGCAGTGATTTCACGCTCATGGCGGACATGTTTCATCTATTCGGCAATTCCGCAAATACTGCGTAGTAGTTTTCCTTCTTCCACTTTCACACTTTCAGGTCGGCAGTGGATTTTCACTGTGTTGACGGAAGCAGACTTTGGACCGGCGATTGAGGAAAACCCAGTTTTTCTCCTCCTACACACATTTCAAACAAATTCGAAGTTTTGGCCTTCTTTTCTGGCTCTTCCTTATAATACCTCGGCTTCCTGTTCCCTTTCACTTTCGAGCAACTCTCTTGCCTCACTGCTTCCACACCCTTTCCACGTCTTGATTCATTCTCCAGTTTCCTCCACCTTTTCAACATCTTATTTCATTCTCCGGCTTCCTCCTCCTTTTCAACTTTTTGTTGCACTCTAGCTTTCTCTTCCCTTTCAACGTCTTGTTTCTTCGCCAATCTTTATGCGTCCTCCGACCAGCGCGGGAATTTTTTATTGACAAAGAGAATAGTGTCGTTGGGGAATTTTAAAGCGTGAACGTTCCTTCAGCCTAATCTTCTAAAGCTGCAGACAGGCACGTTTTCAGCCCGGCACCCTGGCGTCGGGAAAAACCCACCTCTTACCTGCCTGTTTCAGAATTAGAATATTCTTGCTGGGTTTCGATCATTTAAAAATCTAAAACCTTGAATAAAAAAGGGAGGGGGTCCTACTGCGCTACATTATATATGTCCAATATTAATCATTAACGCCTCTTTTCTTTCCATTTCCCTTAATTGATTATTGGTAAAAAACATAGTGTTATTAAATATTCATAATTATATTCCTTACATGGTCTATTATTAAAACTTTTTGACTGTTTTGCCGTTATACTCATTTATTGTGTTATTATACCATATATATATATATATATTGAATTCAGTGTGTTTAAATTAGTTTTCCAAGTGCCTGATACCGTTAATTTTGGTTTTGGCTCAATTTATTTCGTAAATTTTCAATGAAAGACTTGTCTTACTACAAAAACCATGAAGCAAATGTTTTGTTTTTTACTTGGATTAATTCGTAAGTTTACTATTTGAGAGAAATATTTATTTATACGGGCTGCAGTAAAAAAAATTAACATTTAGTATCATGAATTCGGGTTCTAAAATACTGAAATATTATATTCAGTCCTCCAAGGCAGAAAGCGCTTGACTGCTTTGCCATTCTACATAAATATTCTTTTCTTAGCAAGTATAATACAAAATAAACAGTTCTCAAGGCGTTATTCAAATTTTTTACTTGTGAACCATAATAACAGTGAAATCTTGAATCAGCGTTTTAAGAAGTGTCGAATTTATACCTACAAAACCCTATTAATTTTAATCCCAGGTAAACATTTTATGAATCAATGCTTAGCTTCTTTCATCGACAGTTAAGCAGGAACACCTACTAGGCCCCGTATAACGTCTGCTCATAAATTTAAGTAGTATATATTTGCAGAAAAATAGGATATTATTCTGTCATATACTTAAACTTCAAATTCATTGCATTGATAGATGTTCCACTGAAAGTTGTTTAATGTTACAGGTATCAACTTATTTACTATTACTGAATTTAACTTGTATATCAATAATTATTTTAGGCTTTACAAATTGTTAGAATAATATCTGCTATTATGCTAGAAGCATCATACGTATCAATATTGTTTTATTGAAGACATCGAAACATAAATATTTACCTTGTGTACTATTGACAATCATTCTTCGACACAACGTTATTTGTTATGGTAAGTTTTCCGATGTACTTCCTAAGTGAATTAAAATGACGTTTTCATCATGGTGGGTAAATTTCCGGGGTTAGCAGATTCGAATGATGTGAGAGAGAGAGAATCTTACATTTTTATTCTGTGTATTGAAGTTATACAGAAAGAGCGTATAGGTGGCAGTATTTTACACTGTTACATCATGTATTTTTATAACAGATTTCTAATATGAAACGCCTTAACCAAACCCATGCCAACATCGATCTTTACACCACCTTGCCCGGAAAAAGACATTCTCAGAATACTAAACTCAATAAATAATTAACTTTCCTCAATAAGCAGTACCTTATACGTTATAGCGGATATAAAGGATGTAATACTAACTTAAAGAGGGAATAAATCAGAGTACAAAAGAGCAATTTTTTGATTTGTTTATTTAGAGTCATTAACAACTATGTACTATTAGGAAAACTCATTTTGTTGTTACTCTTTCTCGGTATAGGAACTCACTCATGCCCATTCTTATTATATTAATATATAAATTAAAAATTATAACATAGAACCCATATTTAATTTCTTGTAAGATTATGTTTGCAGTTCATCTAAGGAAGTATCAAAAATGAGACAAAACGTCGTTTTAAAAAAAATCGTGATAAATTTATATGCTGACTTTTTGTTTATTGTATATTTATTGTATATATTCGTTTAATTTATAACGTTCATTCATGTATTTCTCTGATGGGAGCCGTGAGAAGGGAGGAGCGTTTTATATTCTAGGTCTAAGTTTTCTTTTCTCTAATTGTGCGGTAACGGTGTGTAACGAATGCCAACTGGAAATAAAGTTCTATTGACCCCTTTACTTTTGTGCAATTTACACTCAGTCTAATACGCCTCAACGTTCAAAAATCTTCATCCCCAAGTAAGCTGTGTTTACTTTCATTCAAATTTTTGTTTAACTTAGGTAGAAACCCTTCACAGAATATATCGATTATTTATTTTAACTTTTTTGTAACATTTATATGAATATTATAACAGAGTAGGGTTGCTTAAGCCTAAATACTTTTATTACAGTTCACTTTTAACTGAGTCATTTCTGACATTATAAATTTGTATATTAGTGTATATAAAAGCTGTGTGTACTTTCTTCTGATTTTTAGGTTATATATTGTAATTCAATGTATTCTTGGGTGTTCTGGTGGACGTTTCCTGACGCGGATGTCATTAACTTCATGGGAAATGTGTAGGTCCGTACATCGTCGTGGCGTCTACGAGAAGAGCTCGATTGTTGCTTTAATGGGCTTTTTTTAAAGATAATTTAATTCATTGTCGCGGACAGAAATATAAGCGCGTCAGTGATTGGTCCTAATTCTGCTGAGTAGTTTCATTTTAAAAAATCTGATTGTTTTGAAAGTTTGTATTTGCGGGAGGAAGAGAGGCTTGAAAGAACAGGGACTTGAAAAGTAACGTGGAACTTACAACACGTGCCAACTAATCAATGGCAGTCTGATATAGAACTAGGACTTCGAAATTTTCTGAGTCAGAGTCCAGGCAGATCTACTTGAGTTGCGTCGACGCCGCTGCTTCGACTATCCATCGCCATCGCCATCAGCCTGCTTCCAACCAACTAACCACATGTTTGAGCCCGCGGAAGACATCAACAGTAAGAGATAAGAAATTAGCTTTCAGTAAAGTGATTCCAACCCAATTTAAAAATTTAGCTCTTCAAATTTTCACGTGCAATTATCCCCATCCCGTGGAAATATTTTAAATTCAACCCAATCGCCCAATTTTGATTGTTTAACCTCACAAAATGTAATTTATTAAAATTATTTCCTATTTTCAAAGTATTGTATTTTTTAAAGTGAATAAATCTTGCTGTGACGACCTCCTGTGGTGTAGTGGCTAGAGTTGCTGCCTCACAACACAGAGGTCCCTGGTTCGAATCTGGCATGGGCTTGGATGTTTGTCAACACAATGGTCGCGAAGACCGGGACTGAGACTGTTGGAGGATCGATACGCTGACCACGTGTCACTCCAAACTCGGAATGTGTCATGCAAGATGACAGTCCGCAGTCGACATGGCTTAGAACCATGGAGACAAAAAAATTGCTGTGCTTTTAATTTGTTTTAAACCAGTTCTTTTAAAATAAATGTCTCGTTTATTTATTTTTATTAAAAGAGAAAAGATTATTAAAATATATGGTAACATATCATTTTTAAATGCTAGGATTATATCATATAGCAGTCAAATGACATGCAACAGTAATGTTTAAAGAAAGATGAAAAATATATTAGTGAGAGTATGTCCCTTTAGATTGAATAAGTAATAGGTAAATAGGGAGGCCAAGGGTGTAATCGCTAAGCAGATTAGGGAGGATGTGGAATGCAGTAGTTATGTAGAAATGGTTTACTAAGAATAGGTTAGCATGGAGGGTTGTATCAAACCAGTCTATGGACGGATTACTACATCAACAACAACTAAATGACAGAAACAATATTGGATTGTTTAAAGCATGGGTTCGTATTGAATTGTATCAATTATATAAATCAAAATCTGCTTATTCACTAACCTGATTTTTGAACTGAACGCTATTGATATTATTTCCTCTGTTTTTGAAACTATAAATCATAAAATATTTTTACAATCACCATGTACATTTATAAAATATTTCCAATAATAGGATATAATTACATTTAACGGTATATTCATAAACGTGTTATATAAAGAAATGTAGTAAAATCCAATTTAATAGGTTTACTTTAAGGATGTAGTCTAATGAAGATTTCAAAGTTATATCATTCTTATCTAAGAAATGATATGAAAATTGAAAGATGCTGTAAAAAGGAATGATACAGCTCCTTTTGTCAGTAATTAAGAAAGTTATCAGGCACTGTTAAAGCGGATGTGTGAGAAAAACCTTTTCGCATTTGAAGAAGAAAGATAGAAAGAGCGGCGTGTATCCTTTAAGTGCGACAAGGTTCCTCGTTCCTGTTCTGGGAACTGCGTCGCTTTATTACCGTGGCGTAAATAGCGTCCTGTTTCAAAAGGCTAGCGCCAAACTATAGTCCACGCTGTTACAAAGACTTCCTCAGCAAAGAGAGCACAAGAAAAGCAGCATTTCGTATTACCAGGCCATTTCACTATTAAAAAGTCGGCGATCAGTTTTCTTTTCAGATACACGAAGATAAAGATTTCATATTCGAGCGAATCCCCGCACGTGTGATTCAGAAATAAGTTTTAAAAATACGGTAAAAGTTTTATTCATTCTCCTGAAATATGTTGACAAAAATTCGTCTTAGGTTTCTAGGTTAACAATTAGTTTGACTTATTATAAACACTCAGGATGTAAATATATTTCACTAATATATAGATAATGTGTGCCCTGATTTTACTATGCGTTTGAATGTACGCGAAAATACTAAAATATACCTAAAATATTTGGATAAATATTTTTAATATATCTATAAATTAATCAAGTTGCAAAAATGTACCATTAGAAAATTTTCCAGTAGAGATTACAGATTTAGCTGCAAACATTATTCTCTTTCGATTAGAAGAATCTCACTTCTAAGATCGGAAACGTCTCGTTTATCTCTCTGCTACAGAAGTGTTACGCATAAATGTATAATTATAAATAGAGCTATGCATAACTGCAGGTCCAAGTGCGATACGTTCACTTCGGAGGAACATTTCCTCTTTAAAGGGAAATTATACACAACACCAACTTCACGTTTCCTTCCGCCGATTGATGATGGACCCGTTGCTGTACTCTGTCATGATAAAGCAGCCCTGCAATGGGTTTGGACACATAATAATTCATGCTCAAGCCGGGGTGCGAGCGCGGGACTTCTGTCTTGTAAGGAAATTCCGTTAGCCACTGCACCACAGGAGATCAGACATAAATTAATAATTTTATATACGTTTTCCTTCAGAGGTAAGGAGCAATAATAATGACAAGAGTTTTGTGAATCAAGATTATAATATTTTATTGAAGGCGCAATATACCCTGGCAATATACCCCTAATAACTGTTTCATTTTTCTTTCAAAAGTGTTCCATATCTTTCTTTGTAATGTAACTATTATATACCTTGCATTCTTTCTGTTTATTTCCATGTTTCATAATCGTTTCTCGCCAATCATCTCACAGAGATGGTTTAATCTGTTCTTTCTTTTTTTTCCGTAGGCCTAAATTTTTTTTCCCTCTGTGTGAAAGGAATAGTTTTTATGATTTAAATTGTACGTATATTATGAAAATATTATTTAGTCTTTAACAGCATATATTTTAATGATTTTAAAAATTATATATCTGTTTTTAGTAATCACATATCTTTAACGACCTTTAAGATTTTATAAAATTTGGAATTTCGATATAAAAACTTATAACGTTCTTAGTTAATTTATGATTTAATTATAAATATTACATTGGTAATAATCTAGCGTTTGTTCCTTACGATATTTGGCATAGAGAAAAGCTGTTATTTTTCTTTTAAATAACGTTTCAGTAAAAAAGACATATTTGATATAAATTTTGGTTTGTAATATTATATTGTTTGTTTCCAACGCCATTTGAGGCAGAAATTAGTATTATTACTCCTTTTTGACATATTTTGTTAAAAAAATATTCAAATTTGTAAATTGCATTATTTTATTATTCCATCTCTTCTTGGAATGCTTACTAGTCTGATTTATTTAGCCGTTGTGTATAACTAAACTCACACGTATCAATAAGTTTGACGTTTCGTTTACGCCCTAACCTAACAAGTAATATTCAAAGTCAGACTCAGGAAATGTTTCAGCCAGAGAAAACATGAAGGCGCTACGTAACATCGTGTTGTGCTATTAAGTAAAGGTTGTATAAAAATATTAATGGTCGTTGTAATTATAAATATTCTATTAGTAGGTTAATCAAACGGATTAACCTACCCTCATGTAACCCTGTAAATTATATACAATATTTTATTTTCATGTTTTTTTTTGTGTTCATATTGTATATACTATATTAAAATTGGTAGAACTGAGAATCTGTAAAGATAATAGTTTTTATATATTAATTAAAAAACATTCTCTTCTTACTTAAATAGGACGCGTAAATTTAAATGTTTATTGTTTTAGTAATTGCAAGTTCCTAAATGTAAGTTAGTAGTTTCTAATAATTATTTACAATTTTATGGAATAACGTATTCTGAAATGAATAATAACTTTAAATCTAATCATGAAGATTGATCAGCGTCTAACTGTTTTCTTATTCTTTTACGGAATACTAAACTTTAAAAACTGAACTCATAGTGGTAATGATCTGAAATAAAGACATTGGATTTTCTCTTTAACCGACAACCTGAACTCTTAGAGAGAATAATTAATACGTTAGAAAGTAATTTCATATACACAGTAATATTGTTGATCGATATATCAGAAACGTTAGTTTTTGTTTGAAAATAACACTGAGTATGGCTACTAACAACGACAATAACAATCGTTCCAATCTGAACTTACTTTCAAAAGCATCAGTTTTACACAGTGGCACAGGAAATATTTACCTACTATTGTTTAGTTCATTTCAAAACAATCGAGCAACCCTAAATGTAGTTTCGAGAAAGAAATTTATTTTACAATTAAATTTTCAAATTAGTCTAATTTATTTATACAGAGATGTTCAAACAAATTTGGTCACAGAAGAGGAACCTTGTTTATAATTTTGTAATGATAATTGGTTGAAATAATTAGAAAATAGGTTACAAATGCACTATATTGATTATATTAGAAATGTATTAACGTAAATACGTCATTTTGACAGATGAATAAAGATTATATAATGACGTAATAATCGAATTAACACAATAAATCTTAGAGGTACCCTGAAAGTTACATACATCACTAAATGAACCAAGTCCTTTTGTGTGTTTTGAACCAGATATAAATCAAAGTCTGTGTATTAAATCAATTCTATTAGATCTAATTATTTTAAATGCATTGTTCATGTTATATTAATATAAGAAGCATAACACAATAGGGGGAAATAGTTTTATAGTCTGAAACAAGACAGTTCTTAGAGAAACGCAAGTAATTTCTGTTATGAAATCAATATAAGAACAGTTTATTCGACAACTGACTGCCCCACGTAGCTTAAATTGTTTATTATCCCAGATTATACTTCTGATGTTGTTATCATTGATATGCATTTTGGAAAACCAAAGATGCATTGAATAATTTCATATTTCATAAAGTATAATGGACCAAGAATTTTTTTTAAGGTTGTACGTACATTTATCAATGTAAGTTCTTCTTAAAATTCATTCCATGTATATTGAATATTAGAAAGAATAAAATAAGAGTAAAAATTAATAGTATAATCAGGGTCTTGCGTCAATGCGCCTTTCTTCTGTATTTTTGAAAATAATTAATTGTAATATAATAAATATCGGAACATTGGAATTAATTTGCATGAAGATATACTTGAAAATATATTAATCTTACTATGAAAATTATTCTGATACCATTTTGTTATATGTGAATATCAATCTTATTGAATTACTGTTTATGTTCTGAATTGCAATTATACAGTGCATGCGATTAGATGTAAGTAATGGCATTTATAGATTTATAAAAGACCTATGCTAATGTAAACTGGAACGCACTATTAAATATTTTGAAGATATCAGGAATAAAATATCGAGAAAGAAGAGTTATCCATAACCTCTACAGATGGCAATCAGCAGTAATTAGATTTGAAGGCAAGAATAGAAAGCATAAATCAAGAAAATAATAAGACAAGCATGCAGTCTGTCGCCCATACACTTTAACATATATGTGGAGCAAACGATGAAGAAAGTTAAAAATGAATATAGAAAGGAAATCAAACTTTAAGAAGAAGAAATAAAAACCCTAAGTTTTGCAGATGAAATGATGGTATTAGGGGAGTAAGAAGAAGACTTGGAAAACATAGTAAATGGCATGAACGTGTTAATGGAGAAAGAGAACAACATGAGGATTAATAGAGGGAAACCAAGGTAATGGAGTGTAACATGGGAAATAGTAGAATAACAAAGGATGTTACATTGGGGAGGGATATTTTAAGGTAGTTAAGGGATTCTGCTACTTGCTAGGAATCGTAGAAGTATAATAGATACAAAGAGTAGGGTAGCACAGCCAAGAAAGGCTTTCGCATAAATTGCGACTAATATAAGTATTAATATTAGGACATTATTCCCAAAAATGTTCGTTATTTGGGTGCGAAACGATAGGAGTTGCAGAAAAAAAGACAAAGAATAGAGGCTTTTGAAATGTAGTGCCATAGAAGAATGCTGAAAATCAGATGGATGGATAGAGTAACTGGCCAGGAAGTTATAAACAGAATAGGGGAAGAGAGTTCAATGTGGAGGATTTTTACTAAGAGAAGTGATAGATTAATGGACACGATATGAAACTTGATGGTCTTGTAAATTTAGCATTAGCATTCCCAGGAGAGGGAGGCGAAGAATGGAATACGGTAGATTAGGGAGGATGTGGTAGCTATGAAGAAATGAAAGGGCTTGCGCATGATCATCAGACCAGTCTACAACTACAAAATAAGTAAATTACAAACAATGTTAGATCTCTATAAATACAAATAAATAAGTAAACGTTTGCAATACTATATTCCAAATAAAGATCTTGAAGAAAATTGAAGTGACGAAGAAATACTCAAATGGAAATAACACATTAATTCGTTTATTTAAAAAAGTCGCATAATTATTGCAACTATATCCGATAGCCATGTTGCGTTTAACACACTAAGTCAAATAGGTATGAGGACTTCATACGCGTCTCTAAAGAACGGTGTTAACGGTTGATCCAATAAATTTTACGGCAACTAATCTGATAAGGGGTTGTTTGTTTTTAGAATTTAGATAATTTTTTTTTCGAATATATGAAAGGAATGGATATTTCTCATTTTATGTTTTAAGGGACACGGGGACTGAAATTTTAAATTCCTGTAAATGAAAATCTACTGAGCTGAAACTTTAATTATGTGTTAACAACGCACATGTGGAGCAATATACAAAATTTTGATTTTGTAAACTTGTTTCTTGTTGAGATATTTTCAAAATTCGGCAGTTTTGATAATGTTCCTTGCGTTACGTACTTGAATATATTTTAGAATTTTTACATTATATGTAGGGCAGGCAATTTTTATTAATTGTCAGTATTATTTTTGAAATTGAATAAAACTGTGGGGAGAAAATATTTTTTTTACTAAGAGTTTCATTGGGTTACTTAAAAATTATCACTTTTCAGCACTATGAATTTTTTTACCTAAACTACTTAAAAAATTAAAAAGCAATACTCTTTTTTGAAGGTATTAGCACGTAGTTTATGAACAAAAATAATGAAGACAATATCTTAATATTTGTGACGCTTAGAAGGTTTTTGCTACCAGAAATCACATTTTTATGAAAATAAGTAAAATTTATTAAATTATAATGGAATATATTAATTAAAATTGTCCTGCAGCATATGCTACGCCTTTCTTATTTTATTTGGAAGCTTATTCTTTCAGTTTACTGAATTTATAGGCATATTAATATAAAAATTAGAAAAAAAAATTCTTCAGATTTTGGCCAAAATTTCAGTCCCTGTGTCCCTTAAAGGTAGCGCGTAATGTTTAAATATTGTAATTTCTGCATTCATACACACGCGTGCTCATTAAATACTATATTTTATAAATATTTTTTCTTCCTCCATTTTTGTTAATTGGTAATAATATTTCAAGGGAATTCAATTCATTACAGTACAACTATTTTACGATTTCTTGTCATATGTATTTTATAGCTATAGTTATTCATAAAAAAACTAGATGTTTCTTTCAATTTCCTTCACCAAAACATGTTTTTAATCACTTCTAGCTCATTTATTTTCCCATATATTATTTTTATACCTCTAAATGACGCTCACTTCAACTTCACGTTCTGAGTCAAAATGTAGGTTAATGACTCATCTGTACGTTAGCTTCGCGTCATTGTTTATAATTTATAAGTCATACGACGTAGGGATATTTTTAATAAATATTATATTGTGCTGAAAATATTTAGCAAACTGTAAATATAACACCAATTTAATTGCCATGTAAAACAATTATCTCACCTGCTCAATAATTTTTATTTTGAAGAGTATGACTCAAATGGCTGAAAACTTCTGAAAAGTTTTTATTTGGCTGGAAGAATGACTATAAATTGTTTCTTGAGCTGAATTATAAGGGTCTTAATTGATTTATTGATTTTGATACTATTTTTATTCAGCTACAGAAACTAGAATCAAATGACATACATGTTACTCTGAAGCACCGGAATTGGTTGGTGGATGTCGCTACATACCAAATACGCCGTCGAAAGACTTGATATTTTTCAATATTATTAGACTATACATTCTGACCTTCGCCGGCGGATGTCGACAGTCATAAACGCACTCTGGTGAGTATTGGACGAAACGTCTGAATTGGATTATCCCGTCGTCCAGGTGGCACGACTTGTGTTGCTGATTTTCCTCACTCTCACGTAGGATCTCAGTGTGATTGCTAATTTGTCGCTTTCATCCGGAACTCTAATGATGGTTAGCGCAGTTAACAGTGATTTATTTTTAAGAAAAGTACTTGCATTGATTGGAATGAAACGAAATGACAATTGCTCTTATTTCTCACAAGGTAGATCCTCTAAACTAGTTTCAGAAGTTATTTCTTCTAAAAATAAGTGCAGTACACCTTTTAATTATACACGTCTAAAACTTTCTCTTGAATAAAGGTTCATTGTGCCTTTAAGAACAGGAAAAATGAATATCCTATGCTATGTTACCAATTATGTATTGTTCAATATACTTTCCGAAACTCACAAAAGATAAAGCCAGGTATGAATAACACGATTAATTAAATAATTGCAAGTTAAAGGCAAAACTTGATTAGACAACACGAGGATAACAAAAATTCTATCTAAGAGATTTATTTATGCAAGAAGAGTAGATGGAAAACAGGATGTTTTACTCCAACCAACGAAAATGTTACGAACCTCTAAAAGAACATTTCCTCCCACTCAAATTGATGATACCGTAGGAGTCCCTGATGTCCAACGGGAACGTACTGATCCGCAAAATATTGTATCCGTTGTTGTTAGAGTATACGAATCCGATTTTTATAAATGATCAAATTAAGATGGTACCCTTAAGCAGCTTTTTACCCGTCATGGGATCCCGAATGAGATTTCTTCTCAAGAAATGTCTCTGAGAGAAGCAGCTTCAACTAATTCTAAAAGCGGAAGACAATGTCATATAAGCTGTAACTACAAAAATAGGTGTGTAACGGTTAAACGCAGTTGTAAAAGCAACGGTTTTGGAATTCAAAGTGCCAAAGCAGTTTAAGCTGTTGCATGAGACAATATTATTAGATGACACGAATTTCACGCCTTTTTATACGACAGGTTTCATTAGAATTACCTACGTGTAGATTTATTATTAATATTACTTAAGACTATTTGTTTCGATTTCCATAGTATCGTTATATTCTGATATTACGTATTTTGTCATAAATAATAATATACAACTCTTTACTTTCTTTGAATAAACATCAGTAGAAATATGATGTTTTCGACATTTGTAAAAGCTTTAGTGAGTGTCGACATTCACTGACGTGAGGAATGATATCTGGCAAATATTTCGGACGTTCTTAAAACGACATTATGAATAGTAAGATGCACTAGATTTCGGTCTTTTACAGTAATATATATAAGTGTAAATGCAAGATTTAGAAACTATAAGTACGTCTTGTAGGAAAAGTGAATGCATACTAAAATTTTATTAATAAGTATCAATTTCCATAGTACTGCTAAAGCAGCTTAAAAGTAGAAGGGTTTAACTAAAGATTTTTTCCTCTCGTTGTGTATGAAGTGTAACGTCACACTGCCGTCTCCGTTCTGAGATTTAAATGTACGCGTGCCGAGAAGTTCCTTATAAGCGTAATAGTGATAGAACCTAATTTTTTATTATTAGCATACGCAAACATTAGAATAATTTATATTGGTAAAAAAAAATTGGTTGCGAAATTAATTGACAGAACGTCGTAAATGGAGCAAATCAGCTTAGCTCCGTCTATCCCAAATGTATTATAATGTGAAGAAAGATACACTTTGGTAGTGAGGTGTGCAGTTGGGGTACCTGTTCGGCGAGACGAGGCGAGACGAGACGAGACGAGACGAGGAGAGACGAGGCGAGGCTTGGCAAGGCGTCGTGGCCGGCAGCGCGGGGCCGCCCCACCAGGCACATACTGCGAGCGCGACGCCACGCGACGCCCTACGACGCCCAGGCGCCTGCGCGCAGACCACGTGCGAGCGGTAAACACGCGGCCCACAAATAAGCGCCGCTACCATCGATTGTGAACACTGGCGTGAGCGTATGCCGCTGCTGTTTTGCTCGTAAAGTTTCGAGCACCAACAGCTTTCATAGCTGGTGTGCTGACGGTGACTTAAAAAGAGATAGATATTGTTTAACTTTGGCCTACTCTACTTTGAAGCTATTATTGACGCCACGATGGAAGGTTTTACTGCTGGAAATGTGGACATTACCTTAAATAATTACGATATGAAGTCTGAATGTTTAATATTTACTACTCTTTATCAAACGATGGTACAAATATGGCACCTAAATACATAAAATAAGTCAGAAAATAAATTTAATTAGTATGTAATTATTATAAATACAACGTTTCATCCAACTTTGTGGACTATATGATGAAATATACCGATCAGTGAGAAGAAATTAATTACTTCTCAAGAATTTTTTATCTAGACACCCATACATCATTTTTTGACATTAAAATTAATAATAAATGAATAAAAATACGGCCAAATTATTCACTGATTTCGGTCGTAACCGTCGCTGGAGGTAGTCCGCGACACCAAATTACTCACAATGTAATTAGTTCATCCATTTGAAAATTTACTTCAAGAAGTCCACAAAGTTGGATGAAACGTTGTATTTATAATAATTAAATAGTAATTAATTTTAGTTGTTGACTTCTTTGGCCGTATTTTTATTTATTTATTACTAAATTCAATGTTAAAAAATGATATTTGAATAATAAATTTTTCTACTTACTAAAAATACCATTAAGGGCAAAAAATTGGGCCACTAATTACGTTCACCTGTAATCGAAATAATTTACTACACCCTCCTTTTAGAAAAAAGTTCAGTAACAGTCAGGAAGCGGTGCTCGCGAGAGAAACAAAAGGATAGGTACGGGGTATAAAAATAGAAAATAATATATTCAAATCTGTTTCTCTGTACTTTATAAGGGGAGAGAGTGTGTAACGGAGCGCAACGGAGCTAATGCATGAGGGTGTAACGGGTTGCATATTTAAAATAATCTATGTAGGGGAATGTACCTACTGGCATTTGCGTGTTTGTACTTAGGACACGTATGTACCATATTTGTTGTAATTGTTGAAATAAAAATAGGATTTCACAGGCAAACCCTAATATAATGGGTGTAAAAGAGCTTAACGATGAGTTGAAGGAAGTACTGCATAAAGCCAAAAACGCAACAGCAGGAAACGACCAAATTACAAATTCTCTTTCAAAAAACCTTCCAATAGAAGGATCATTTCACTTTTTAGAAATAATTAATGAAATATGACTAAATAAATCAGAAAATACAAGACAACTGGAAAATATTTACAGTAGTTCCAATCCTCAAAACTGGGAACTGAAAAACGAACATAGAGCCAAATTCTCTAAACTCCAATCCTAGAAAAAAAAGTAGCTAATAGTCTAAACTGTTTTCCACTATAAACAATTTGCTTGAAGAAAGGACCATTAGCCCATGTCGTTGTGTAATTACCTAGAGACTTGCAACTTGAATCAAAGCGCAGTACTAGTGAACCTTGATATCACCAAGGTATATGAAAAAACCTGGAGAGTAGGTATTAAAAATGAGCTTAAGGACATAGGAGTTGACGGGAATATATTGAAGATGATTATAAATCTAATACAAGAGAGAGATATCAGGATCAGCATTGGAAATTGCTTATCAAAGGAATTCACCATACAAAACGGTGTAACTGAGGGATGATTGCTATGAATGGCATCAGTTTGGTCAATTCTCACCCGACAGAGACGTTAATCTACGCGGATAATGTCATTATTATGACTAGAGATCATAAAATGGAACTCATCGTAGAAAGGATGCAAAAGGCCATTAATAAAGCAAATAAATGGGCTTCCCTTTTAATCCTGACAAAACAAAAATTGCTGTTTGACTTCCCCTAGGGACACGAGTAAGTCTTTTATTGTGTATTATTGTTAAATGATGTTCAGAATTCAAGGCTGATGATGGACAATCTCGAACGGACGAGGAATAAACCCCAGGACTTTCTATTGTTATGCGGTGCTCTAACCATCTGTACTATCCAAGTCGACTCTTTGTCAGGTACGAATTTTCTCTATACATGATTTAGTCTCAAACACAGACACCTAAAATTTACTATATCACATTCTTTAGTTGGTGCAGTCCATGACTGACGTAAACACACATCAGAAATCGTAGAATTCAACATTAGTTAGACTCTAGTCAATACGTATATAGTACATATTAGATTTTATTAGCCCAGAGATGGTTTTTGGCGATCTTTTGAAGATTTAAGCACCTTCCATCCCCACTTTCTGACCAAAAAAAGTCTTACTCTAAAGAAACATAGATTATTAAAATTCTGTTTATCATAAAGTAATGCTACAGTTTAGCTAAATTTCCATTAAAGCAATTATACATTTTAATTAATAATAAATGTTTGCGAATGTTTTATGTTAAAGATTGAAAAATAATACTCTGGCGCCATAAATGGATTTTTCTGAAGCTAAAAGTCAAGTAGCTTACACGAAGTGACATTCCTGAAAAAGAATGATAAATTATCATTACTTGAATAAAATTTTATTTTATGCTTTATAATCGTAAGTAATGAAACATTTTTTAGTTTATTAATATTAAAAATGTTAAATAATCACAGTGAAGATAGATTATATGAAGACCACGACCGCACATATTTATTTTTTATAGTATAATTGTATATGTATCTATACACATTATATCAGGGTAATCAGACCTTATAATTATAACTGACTATTTCAGTTTATTTTTGTGTTTTTATGTGCGGCATACAAGTCTAAATGCGTGGAATAGTTTCGACCGGTATTCACCTAAAAGTGATGGAGGGCAAATCCTAAAAAAAAAATGTATCGGGTAGGTCAGGTTATTTGAGTACTTGTCCCACGCAATTCCGAATAACGGGAGAGGATTTGGTTTTCGGGTAGCAACATTACTTTCTCCATATCTCGACTAGTTTAGGAGGCAGCTGGCCGAATGTTCCAATAGTATCAGCGGACAGCTCTTACCGTAGGGCCAAGGTCAGCGACCACAATATATACACATTTCAAAACTGACCAAAGTTCCTCAACCTGTGAAAACCTTTCACTCATTAGTAATATCACTGTATTATTAATATATAAATCTGTAAAGTGACTGTTGTTACATAAAGTGAACCGCTTAGATATAAAACTTTTGTTGTGGAAAAACATTAAACTGAATGTTTCCGAAGTATATTTAAAACGAAACAGTGGAGCTACGCAAGTGTGGAGAGGCGATGAAGGAAAAGTATTATTTTAAATTACTAATCGTGGGGGAAATATTAACGCGTTGATTTATTCCACAAAGAATAGCGTCGGCGAAACCACGCGGACCAGGGGAACAAAGAATACGTAGCGTGTGTATAGAGGAGTTCCGGAATTTGCAAACACTTCATTGTATTAGAGTAAGCAGGACAGTTTGCTTGCAGAGGCAGAATCATTTAGGTCACTGCCACGTGAACGCGGACCAGATGATACAGAATTTGGTTGTTGGAGTTGGGGGAATCAAACAGAAAGGTTGAAACATTGCCAAGCTAAGAGTATTGATAGTAGGTAAAATTAAATTCGTGCTGTTCGGCGACTGCGGTTTTTCTGCCTGTCTGGGCTGAAGACGCGCCACATTTAGCAAAAACTTTCCGCGGGAATGAATTCCATAAGTAGTTTGAAATGCCTTAAATCAATTTCTATTATAAAATCTTATATAAATCTAGTAGAAATGACTAATTGTAGATAGTTTAAGAGTTTTTAATGCTAGTACGTGACACTTTAGGAAAAGGGGTAAAAGTGATTGGAAAATCGTAATACGTGTCGAAAATCCCAAAATAGTTGACATTCATTATGATAATGAAAATAACACAAGCACGTGCGCCCGAAACTCTTAAAGACATTGACCTAATTAATTCCGACTCCTGAGAGATGATTATCTGCAATTTCTGCACCTGGGGTCTGGAGATGTATGGAACAGCGGACGGGAACGCGTACCAGCGAAATTGTCGGCAAGTTTCCGCTTCCTTATATGAAATGGGTTACGCATTCTATCTCACGCTATGTAAATGTAAGCAATACGGCTGGGTGTAACTAAATTGATGTTAATGGTTCGTGCGATTAGAATGAGACGCGTGATGAATTTATAAAACTAAAATATGGTTTCATTTGCAGAAAAGGGAATAAATTAACGTAAAATATAAGGTATCCCTTCAGGTCGTTTAATACTTCACGAATCAGAAAGGTAATAGATTAAACAATTATCCACAAAAACTGGATTGGAGGTTGAAACACAATCTAGCTTTAAGTTAAGATTTTTATTAGTCCAGACTCTTTTGGTAAGTTTTGAGCGTCGCAAACTTGGAGCACACTGCAGAGGTTCTCCGCAGTTCCTTGATTGAACCAGTTGGTCAGCTGACTCAATCAAACCCGGATGGAAATGGTATTGCTAAATTCCCAGAACAAACCCCACCCCATGGAAGGGCGTGAGACAAGTACCGAGAGCATGCGGGTTCTTTCCTTAAACTAACCGGGATTTCTAACCATTGACTACTCCGTTTTCCCTTTCTCATTCCTCATCACATTTCACTTCCATTGTTCCATGCACAACGAGAATTATCCTTAAGTAGAGAGTTTCCGGACTATCACTTTCCACATTAAAAAACAATTTATAATCTTTGTGCAAAAAGAATTTATTTTAAATACAATTCTAATGTTTCCGGAATTTGATTGTTTTTTTTTGGTTCAGTTTCTCTAACCAAACGATTCGAATATAGCATTTAGTTTCTTTGATCATGACAGATCTACTATTAAAAGTTGGTAAGTAACCTGCGGAAATTTTCTAAAAAATATTTCATACGCTCAAATGCATAGCTGTGCTGTGGGACAAGATTAATAGTCACAGAGATAAATTAAGCGCGTGTTAGAGTTTCAAGAACTATCTGGATCTGCGACCCCAGAATTGACTTATTGCATTCAGACAGGTTACAATTAGTTTTTAAGGGCAGGCATATTCCACAAGAGCCTGTAGAACGGTATATTTCAAGTAAAAAATTAAAACGTTATCAAAGACTTAATTGGGGTATTTATTTACTCATTAATTAAGAACTCCTTAACATTTTCGTTATTCGGAGAAGCAATGCGTTCTCTTAAATCTCTGGTTGAACCGTGGACGAAATGCACTCCCCTGGCGAGAACATTAAGAACCTTATTAGCATACCTTTGTTGAAACGTAGCGTCGCTTCTCTGCTAGGTACTCTGGATCGTGGATAGTGATGTCGGTTTTCCCATCAGCACATACCTAAACACTCTCCTCAGCGTCGTACCAGATTGACATCCTCCTCATAATGATCTCCATTCCCACCTCCTTTATCTGCAACGACCAGAATGGCTGTTCCCCACAGAAACACCGCTGTTAAAAAATAGAAATATCTAACATTACGACCAATCGTTTTTACCGCGAAATGTCATCGTTTGATGCAACCATGTGCTTAATAAGAATTTCGATGTTTTCCAAATTCCGAGTTTCCCATGCGAGTTTGATGCGGGAAATCCCAGGTCAATCCCGGACTTTGATGCAGCGTCATGTCCCGACAAACTGGTGCCACGTCCACCTACCAACATTCGCTAACTTTATAATAAAATTTAGAAAAACACTTATATTGAAGAATATTTCGCTACAAGTCAACATTTAATATTTAAATAAATATTTTTAAACTTTTTTAAATGCATTTTACAGTCGCTTATCGGATAGATAATACTGTTTTCTGTTCATGAACAAATCAATTGCATTTTGTAACGTCATCGCACTCTGAGAGCACTTATGCAAACATATTTATTTCAAACTATAGTTTATGTATGTATTCCTAACTACTATAATCTAAACCAATAAATAAAATTGAAGTTCTGTCTATCTGTATGGTTGTCTCGAATAGGCTCCGAAACAGCTCACCGGATTTCATGAAAATTTGAGGGTTTAAAAATAGGAGATTTAACTTAAATATTCGTGCATATTTCATTTCGATATATTAATTAATTAGGTTTCTTGGCATGCGGACGTTGATGTCTCCAAAAAAGGAAATACGGTTTGCCTATTCTCTTGATCTGTTTATGCTACGAAACGGCTCAACAGATTTCAATGACAATTTCAGGTATTGAAAATGGAAATTTAACTTAAATGTTCGTGAATGTTTCACTTCGATATCTTGCAGAGTTCAGAATATATTTATGTAAACATTTATAAATACGTTGATTTACCGCTCGAAAGGCGGCGTGAAAATCAACTGCGAATTGAAAGTCCTATTAGGCGTTCCTACATCATTAATCTCACTTATTGTTTTAATATAAGCGAAATTTTGGCAGTATTAGAGAGAGAGAGACTGAGGGCGAGTATTCTCACTCCATCTACTGTTGCAGCATAATTTGAGCCGTAATTAACTTATTGATATCAGAGAGCTAATTCCCTGAGAAATAATAAACTTCTTTGGATCGTCGATACGATGTATGCAGGAAATAATAATTTCAAAACGTAAGATATAAACCCGTCAAACAGATCTGTCACTTGCGTCGTGCTAATTGAACAACGTCAACAGGACATTCATCTAAATAAATTAAAGGACAGGGGCTATGTATTCTGTATGCATGTCGAGCAAATGTAATTTATTTCTCAAAAGGGTTCTCCTAAGACATTAGGTTAGTTGGTAACATCTATTAATAAAATTCCCAATCTCAAAATGGATGACGATTACACTGAATTCAATCCAAGAAATCATTATGAAAACGAAAATAAGAAACAAATCTCTCTGTTCGACCCTTCGGAGATGAGAATAACCGATAAACTATTTTTCAAAAAGTCAATATTCACTAAATTTGAGCAACTAAAAATTGTTAAATTTAACTGGACGATGACTGTTTTCCACTGATACTGAAACGGCCGATCGTGATATATTCTTGTTATTCTCAAACTAATAGAAAATATTAGATAATAGTCGTTTCCAGTAATATACGTAGAACACTTTAAAATAGTTTAATATTGGACTTATTTTTTGCTTTGCATATTAATTACCACCACGGAAATATTTGTCCCGAAATTTTCGTTCTGTATTCAGGCAGTATCATTGACAGTTTCTGAAACTGATCCGAACAACTTCTACGGTAAAGTTGGAAATACATTAGGATACATTACTGGGATGAGTGTATCAGTGAGGACTGGTTAAACTTGAAAAACTGCATTCGTTTATTTCTGAACAATGACTAATCCTTATATTGACGATTAAAGGCTGTGAAATCATGCAGCACTCTCTGGTATCCGGGTTGACGTTAATCTACGGTGGAAACTTCATATCGGATTACCGCCAAACTTCGTTTATTATGCCTACTTTCACTTCGGCTTGTTTGTGAGGACAAATTCGCTCGTATTTCTGATGTCTTTTAACGTCAAAGAGAGATTCGTAAGGATGCTTCGCGGCAAATTCTGAAAGTTTTCTTCAAAGGCCTCCGAATTTAGACGTTCCCGAGGGATTAAGTTTTAAAAATTAAAGAATTTTTTAATAATATTACTGTAAATCGATGAAAAGTATCATTTTGACGTCATGAGAAATAGGTTGTTACTTTGAAAAAAGGAACGTTTTTGTGTTTATGAAAGTTGTAAAGATTGCTGTAGAATAAACGTGCACATGTCTAACAGTAGAAACGAACAATGTGATCAAAAATAGGCAGTATCTATTAGACCTATCTGTAAAATACACCTAATACTAACTATTTTTTGTACTAAATTTATTCATTGTTCCGAAACTATTTGGAAATTATTATTTTAAAATATTTCAATTGTTGTTGTAGTTGTAATATTCAGTCTGATGTAACCCTCCATGCTAATCCATCTTGCGCAAGCCTTTTCAATTTCTCAAACTAGCGCAACCCACACAATCTATAATGAGCTTAGCGTATTCCGTCCTTTGTCTCCCTCTTCTGTTCTTACCCCACACAGTTCCCTCTAATGCTAATTTTACAAGACCCTCATGTCTTCAAACGTTCGCTCTTCCCCTCTTCTATTTAGAACTACCTCCTTAGTGATCCACCCATCTGATTTTCAGCATTCTCCTACAGCACCAAATTTCAAATGCTTCTATTCTTTTCCTTTCCGCAACTCCTATCGTCCACGTTTCGCGCACATATAACGCCACACTTCATATAAACATTTTAGCAACGATTTCCTAATATTCACACTTCTATTACTCGTATGTAAATTCCTCTTTTTCACGAAAGCCTTCCTTGCCTGTGCTATCCTGGTCTTTATGTCTACTATACTTCTACCATCCCTAGTTATTACTCTTCCCAAGTAGCAGAATTCCTTTTAACTTCGTTCAAAATATTCCTTCCCAATCTAACAACCTCTGTTATTCCACTGTTTCCCATTCTACACTCCATTGCCTATGTTTTCCCTCTATTAATCCTTATATTGAACTCTTTCTCGAGGATCACGTTCATTTCATTTATTATGGTTTCCAGGTCTTTTTCTGACTCAATTATCCATACAATAAAAAATAATATGGAAGGAATTATGATAAAAAAACGGAAAGTAATAATTTAATCCTTACAACTTAGTAGATAATTGATATTATTACAACATAATTTTAGCATAATAGAATAAAATAACCAAGTTGTTTAAAACAAAATTTAGAGGTTATTTTTTAAATAAAAAAGTGGTTAAATGAATAACAGCTGTATTTCTTTTTGTAAGTAACTAGTAATGTGCTTTTAATACTTGCCATACGCTCTTCCAATGGACGGGAGAGGATTTTTCTGTGTTGCCGCAGGACTCCCTTATCCGTTTCTCGACCAAATTAGAAAACATCCAATAGGATCACTCTCATCAGCGTATTCTTTGCGACCTGGTATACTATATATACTAAAAGTAGCACAATATACAGTTCTGAGAGAAAACGTATAAAAGTTACAGAATTAGGTCACCACATACAATTTCCAGGAAGCACCAGTTAACATATAATATTCCACGAGAAGGACTTTTTAATTCCCTACATTTATTTTAAACTGTAATTCAAATTAAGATTGTTTCTAATACTGCGATGTATATGTTCCCGTTATTATTGATCTTGTTTCTTTAGAGTAGAAGCAGATAAATATGCATCTTGGAAAATAATTCCAACTTTGTTATCATTCACTTATTACATACTTTGTCTCATCAGAAACAGGAAAGAAATAGCTGAATACCTTTACTCCACAGAGTTCTTTATCAAGACCTCTCTTTACTGTGCACGTACGATCCTAAAGAGAAAGCTCAGCTTCACACTTTAGATCCCATCTCGCAACGAAATATGAGCAAATGCAAGGAATTTGTGGGGCGAAGAGAACGTGACTCGATTTAACGGC
This sequence comes from Eucriotettix oculatus, assembly GCA_034510155.1. NCBI lineage: Eukaryota > Metazoa > Arthropoda > Insecta > Orthoptera > Tetrigidae > Eucriotettix > Eucriotettix oculatus. Next base: position 182,571,583 of record CM067376.1, read on the forward strand.
AGCACCGCACAATAACGAAGTTGCTACCAAATCCGCGGCGCTGATTGTGAAGCTGTGTGTGTGATATAAAGTGAATGGGAGAGTGAAAGAGAGACATAACCTCTGGCAATCATCCACTACAATTCTGATTGAAAATATCAACTCCTTAACGCTTAATGATTCAATCTGCATTTATATTGGTCTATATCTTTCATAATCCCGAATGAGTCATCTCGTAAAAATTTAGTTTTTGGATAACAGAAAATATTTACTGAATTACCTGTTATTAACTAATTTGGGCCTACAGTGCATTGTATACGATTTCCGATAAAATTTATAGTATATTAAATAAAATGACGGTCAATAAGCCAGCATATAAATTTATCAATATTTATACAAAAACGACGTTTCAACTCCTTTTTGAGACTTCCTCAGGCGTAAAATTTAGTAAGTCACCATATTTACTCCTTAACTCCCTCAGCCGAAAAGATTATTGAATGTGAAAAATCACATGAATTACATGTGAATAATTTAGCGTAGAGGAACATCTCCAGCGACGGTTACGGCCGAAATGATGAAGTCTCAAAAGGGTCACGAAACGTCGTTTTTGAATAAATAGTGATAAATTTATATGCTGACTTATTGACAGTCTTTTTATTTATTGTAAATTTTAATTCAGGAAACTATGTTGTAAAATATATATTGTTCGTATTTCACGGCATATTTGATGCCCTTAGAGAGTTTTACAGTACTGCCACCCATACTTCTTGATCCCAACACTAAAATAACTAATAAAGATCTCGAGTATTCAATACATATCTGATGAATACACTGAAACACGGCGTTCATAAACAATGTTTTCGTTTAACTGATTCAGCCCCAATTATTATGTTTTAGATTATTCGTAATCTAATCCCATTACACAGTTTTCGGGGGGGGGGAGGGGTTAAAATTTCTTACAAGTATTATAGGTACGCCAATTTTTAATTTCCTTTTGTGAACAACACAATGTGCTCGTCTTTATTGCAAACTTGAATGTTGTCGCATCGCCAGGATTTTTCCCTGTTATATTTATTGGGATGTATTATATTTATTTTATTTGCTTTTAAAAATGAGCAATTATTATATTAAAATTTACCTGACGCGAATAATAAAACCAATATACGTATCAACGATCCAAAGAAGTTTATTATTTCTCAGGGAGTCTCTCCCAACGATATGCGTTAAATGTTCATAATTTAAAATACATGTAGTATTATAGATCAAAAGTATAGGAAACCCACATTCACTTTTTAGAGATTTCGATGCGCGTATAGATCACAAAACCTTTCCCGTAGAAATGAAACATGTACGAAAATTTAGATAAAAAGACCTGCTTCAAACCCTCTAATTTTCATTGAAATCCGTTGGATCGTTTCGGAGCATGTTGTAGACAAACTTCCAGATTGATAGACGGATATTTCACTTTTATTTATTGGTATAAATAGCTGACAATAGGCACAATAAAAATGTATTATCACGATGTTTAAACCCTAGTTTGGTACTTCACCAGGTTTATATTAATCTCTGAAGAAGAACTTAATTATTAATTTTATTTTATTACGGACTATTGTCTATTGTATATTAATTAAATACTTACGCAAAAGTATATATATGCCTATTAAAAAAAGAAAAATACATTTATTATTGTTACTGCATATAAAAACTTTTGTCTTTACGATTATTAGTTGGTATAATAATTGCTTCTAGTACATAAAATTTCCCCATATGGACGAGGTATAGGGTCCATATTTACTGCCACAAAAAACGAACGAAGGGAAGCTTCATTTCTTAATCAGACCGATAAGCAATAGGAACAATTAACCTACAATACTGATTGAGGAGAATATTCATGCAGCAAGTAGATTTAAAAATAACCAACATACTTTCTTGAAGTGAAGTGAATGAGGTGGAGTGTACTTAGCCTACTATTTTTAATTATTCTGTGTTTCTTTTGTTTAGTGAAGTAAAGTGGTACGAGTGTGGACAATTTTAGCACAAATTTCAAATACATTATTCTATAAATTAAAATTGTATTTTATATTTATGGTTCAACATTGTTTATTTACGGACTTCCTTGCTGGCACCGGAAATTGTCCCATTTTCATAAAATTATACACATACATACAATATCCAAAATACTTGACATTCTCGCCTAGAATTGTTTAAATTATATTTACAGCAAACGTATATTTTATTCTAGAGGTTCTATAAGGAATTATGAAATTCACTTTATCAACCAAATAAATAAGTGTAACTAAATTAAAAATAATTTTTAAATAATTAGAGCAACGTTCGTGTGGTTTGCAAATTCATTCTATAAAACATCATTTAAAAATGTTATGGTTTAGTTTCAATATTCTTGAAACATTTATTTGTGAAAGGTGACCAAGCTAAAGATTCAAGCATTAATTCTTATTTAACCAACGATACACGTCGCATTTCAATAGTGATTGAGGAAAATAATAATTTTCATTTTCTTTTAATAAAACCCTAAATTGTCGGAGTTCAGTTAGTTGATAGGTGCTTCAAATGTTACTTTTTAAACAAACATTGTTCCTACGTCTTTAATAATATTAACTATTACCAAGACTCTGCTGTCAATATTTTTAGAAAAACGAAAATGTATTTAGTTATTGTAAATGTAATTGTTTTATATTTTGTTATATTTAATATCATTCTCTCTGCACCATTGAAAAAGGTCAATCAAGCATTTTTGTAAATCAATTATTATTAAAATTTCTTTAATGAAGCTTTGTATTTGGAATAATTTGTATAGTATGCTTATGTCTTCCATAATATATTACAAAATGAAGATTATAGGAATAAATTTATTTATGAATTTTTAACAATAAACTCGTGACGAAATATAAAAATTAGGGCAAAATTACAATTGTTTTGTCAATCGCACATTTAATATAATGTCTTTTATATAGCACGTATCTCAATTTATTTAATATATATATATATATATGTGTGTGTGTGTGTGTGTGTGTGTGTATTGACTAAAATGCGTTGCTACCCCAGTTATTGAACTATTATTTATTTTATTGTTTTAAATTTTAGTCTAGCGTAAATCTCTGTACTAAATGTGGGGCTGATACAAACATGGGCTGGTACAGGTAAACAATTCTACGAAGATGCAGATTATATATTCTTCCTTAATATAATAAGTTGCTAAATTGTAAATAATATTAATTTTTGTTATCATGGATTATATAAATATTTAATTGGTAAAAATTTTATTAATTTTAGTATACTATATAGACCAGCTTTGGCTTTTCGACACGAGTCCACAAGGCGAGAATGGTTGAATTACTTCACATTGAAGTATCGTGTTTTGTGTCACATGACTGTGCTTGACTCAACTAAACAACACTCGATTTCCCGACTCAGGCGCCGTGCGAAAACATGGTCTTCAAACTTCGAGAACTTAGGGAGTGTGTGTGAGTGAACGGCTTCTCCCATTAGAGAGAGAGGAAGAGGGTATGTATCAAGTGTTTTTGGTAAAGGTAAATAGAGGTTGTGGAAAACTGTCAGGTAGTAGAGTGATACAGTAGCAGTCGTGCGACCAGTAATGGGGAAGTTAACCAGGCATTACTTGATTATTAGACGTAGTTAAGTAGCAAAACTAGAGAGTAGAAGTTAATAGAATAGTTATGGAGCGAGGAGTTATGTAATAACAGTGTACGCGCTAATTTATGCCAAAGGCAGAACATATCCTGCTGTTTGCAAACTAATTTGACGGCTCCTGAATTTGTACTTTCACCTGGAAACAATGAGACTGTAAACAAAACAAGTGGATGAATGTATAAATACCATGATTGAATTGTTCAAATCAATTATTCTATTTTTCGTAAAGATTATCCCACATAAATCTCTTAAGTGGGTCTTCTGGAACATGGCCGGAGAACACCTGAGAAAGAGATATGAATAATTTTTAAATGGGATATTTCTGTAATTTGAATAATGTTCTATATATAAAAACTGTTCGTTAAGCTTAAAAAAATAAAATTATTTCTTCTCTACTATATGTGATAATTTTCACATTCATTTACAGCGTATGTTTACATTTTATATAAAAATGCTTCTGAGATATTTCAGCGAAAATTAAATAAATTAAGTCATTAATTTTTAAAAAATTAATTCCAGTATCTTCATTTTTTACTTATTAAATTAATTATTACCTAAATATCAATTTTATTTAAAAGTATATTTTAATTTTGCATTAGTTACATTTCTTAGAGACTTAGCATTGGGTTGCCTGGTGGAGGCTAGTAATCACCAAGCGAATACTTGGCGACAGATGTCTGAGGTCTTGTAACGGTAAGAAGCCACGTGTCAGGACCAGGAAAATAGGGCTATAAATTCCAGAATTTCAGGGTTTGCCAAAACTAATGTCTACGCGCTGTATGCGGGCCTGCAATTATTCATGTAGACCCCGAAATGGCTGGAATCTAAAAAAAAGCGCCCAGGAAGTTTAAATTTGATTTGAAATATCCTGAAGAGATGGGATAGAATCATTTGAGGATGGGCAGTCGTGAAACAGCCACAGATTAGAGTTGTTCGTGAAGTTGCATCGTCACCAGTACGCAAGGAGTCTACAGCTTGATTGAGGATGTAGTACAAGCCGACAGACCAATTCAGCGTACCAGACAGCAGATATATCCAGGTTGGAGTAAATACATGTAATTTACAGCCTGGATCGTGCGCCACAGTTTCAGTCGCCAAAGCCAAAACACCCCACGTACATCCTGTTTTAAGTAGATCTCATTTATTTTATACTCCTTTGGTACTTTCTGTTTGTTTTTCAATTTTATTTAAAATTAAACTATTTGGTTATTTTAAACTCAATCTAAACCATTTAGCAATCCCCAACAGCGAAATTAAATAGATTAATAAATGTAATAAAAATATAAAATGCAAAAGACAGCAACACTTAAAACAGACAACATTAATATTAAGTGCATTCAATAATTTTAATATAATGCGTACATCATAATTTATATAACAACTAATGATGTGATTAATAAAACAAACTATCGAAATGCTTTGAATGTGACCACGAAACTTCATATAGTCGGTGCTAAACAAAATATCACATAATAAAAATATTTGACAGGCTGCATGAGAATGGTCCAGTAACTGGCAAATCCCCTTTAATAGAATAGTATGGGATTTTGAAAGAAGGGATATGGAAGGATAACGAAAGATAATGAAAGAGCAAGCTCATGATCCTGTATCGGGTAGGTCTGGCTATTGAGTACTTGTCTCACTTCCGAATGATGGTAGAGGAATTTGTTGTGGGGTCACAGCATTCACTTCTCTACCGTCTTTGGAGACCGATTGGTCCAATAGGATCCAATACAAATAAAGATGTATCCTCGAAGGTAAGCCCCAATCACCATTCTGATATATTTTTGGGACGGGGTATGTGTAAATACTGAGACAGGCAACTCGCCTCTAATTGCATAGGAAGGGAATTGAAAAGATGTATATGGAAAGCAGAGCAAAGTAGCCAAGGGTTGACTAGGGCCGCCGGGGCTATAGTTTAAGGATCCTACCCGAAAGCAGAAAGTAATGAGTACATTGAAATGACAGGAACTGTATTTTAATATGTTGCAGGCGGATTCAATTTTTTTTAAATATTTCTATTTTAAAAGCTAAGAAGGAAGTTAAAATATCAGGACTCAGGAATAAGAGAAAATATTAAGACATGTTTCATTTTGAATGAGTAAGTAATAGAACTAGACTAAGATTCTTATGGTATACTGTTCTGAACTATCAGATTTAGTAGCTTACAAGGAAATTAATTAAATATTCTAACAATGAAACGTATAAAATTATTTGTAATATTTAAAATTTTATTATATTTTAATGTTCTTATGTGAACATTCTATCAGAATCATTAGCGTTGTTAGACGATGAACTTTGGAATTATAAACCTGTGTAAACTATAGCTCAGAGATCTCTATATTTTAGTTTTCCTGTGTTAAATGAAAACCCAAATGGTGTAAAATAGTTTCAGGTCAGTACTTTATAAATAATTATCATCTTACATTTTATTCAATGTAGTCCTCTTGCAATGAAACCTACATGTTTACCTCATTCGTATCGACGACTAATTCCATTTGATCATGTAATCAACTGAAATAGTAACTATATACGTTGTAACGCTAAATTATGTCTTGCCCTAAGCAATTAATCACTTCAATTACTTTCCGCTGTGCTTCCGCAAAGGATGACAAATATTTGTGTTTGTGGCAGACGTCTCTCGAAATTAAACGTCTAGTATATTTACACATCACATTCAAATACTGAGGCAATCATTAGTGATATAATATAGTAAACATTACCAGTTATTTTGTGTGTTCACCGGAACAGATTGAATGGGCACTAAATCAATTTTTGCAACATTCCGATCACACAAATGTTTATTTTGTAATATGTGTAGATATACATTCTATTTATATATGCAGCAGTGGAGGCGGACTGCTTTGCAACTTGCATACACAATTCATTAAGTCAGTTTTACATATTTTCATTAACGTCCAAAGGAATTGGATTTTATATATATACTATTTATAACTCTTCAATATCATCTATAATTTTCTGGTAATTAATAAGTAATCCAATTAATGTATATATAATATGTTTTACAATTTCTCAGTACCATAATTTCGTATTAATTAATAACTCATAAAATTCATTTGAATGCAAAGCGATTATTTCACATATGCAGTAGACTCAGAATAAGTCATCTGAAAAAAAAACTTAATTCCAAAACGAGAAAACTTCCAGATTTATTAATTCTGTTTTGATTAATTGCTAATTTAAGAGGACACCAATTCTTTTAGTAATTATTATGTGGCGACACTCGTTCGTTCTTTTCCAATGAAAGAAAATGATAAAATATAATTATAAAAATTAAAATATGTTGTATTACAGCAAAACGAGAATAAGTTAGCATGGAGGGTTGCAACTGGCCAGTCGAAGGACAATACTACAAGGACAAAACAGTACAAAGTAAATTAACCAAAATTATGATAAAAAATTGCGCTGTAAACTATTTCCAGGCCTGCATTTTTCAGTAATTATATTACATTCACCGCGCCCTCCATAAGAAATATGAGATATCTTTTAAATTTAACTGCCCTAAATTTGTAAAAACTTGTAACTCGTTAATGAAATTAGTCATACAGACAAATTTGAATATCAACTACATGATAACAGTAAATATTATTTTATAGTAAAAATTAAAGTTAAATATACTTTATGAATAGTATTTAGAATAAAAGCGACAAAATTTTTAAATAGCAGGTTCTTTCTTAATTAGTTATCAGTCGGTGGACTTGTTTGATGGATAACCTATTTAAGAAAATTCGTATGTCCTTTCCCTTGTTCAGTAACTATTTCTGCAGTAGCTCTTTGTTGGCTTTTCGTTGCTTGCTGTCGGCGTGGAGGAGAAAATTGGTCTGATGATGCTGAAAGCGTTATGCTCATGGAATTGAATTTGATATGCATCAGTGTCAATTTATATTTATTAATAGACTCGGTGAAAATCACGTCAGGGGTCCCACAAGAAAGTGTCATCATGTTCCTTGCATTCATAAATGACTTAACAATCGGTATAAAATCACAGATCAAACTTTTTCCCGAGGATTGTATGGTTTATAGGGAAATCGTAAACGTCGAGGATACACAGATTCTGCAGACTGATTTGAACAAAATTTACTAATGGTCAGTTAGAAACAAAATGCAAATAAATGCAACGAAGAGTAAGGCAGTCGTTTTTCCAAAAAAGAGAAATTTCCACCCACTAGATATAAAATGGGGAACGAAGTTGTAACGGAGTCAAATAACTGTAAATATATTGGGATCACGATTAGTAAAGATTTAAATTGGGGTAATGAGGTGAGCGAGGTAAAGGGTGGAGGGCGCTGCTGCTACTTAACTTTGTAAACAGGGTCTTGAGGAAAAGCACGAGAAAAACCAAGATTTCTGCTTATAAAACACTGGTCAGGCCAATTTTAGAATATGGGGTAACGTGCTGGGATCCATATCGAAATGAACACACTCTAGCGTTGGAAAAAAATATAAAAACGGTCTGAAAAAATGTTTGGGGTTCGATTCGCGAACAATCCTCACGAGAATTTAGAAGCTCTCAGTAATAGAAGGAATTATATTTCTGGCCTGAAAAGAAATAACAAACCATCTTACGGCGCCGAATTATATTTCTAAAAATGATCACTCGTTCAAAATTAAAGAAAAAGGGCAACGCACAGACGTGGGAAATTTTTCATTTGTAAATAGGTCAATACGCGATTGTAATTCCTTGCCCGCAGAAATACTGACGACTTTTTCGGGTAGCGTAAATCAGTTTAGGATTAGGCTAAGAAAACTTAAGTGAGTAGTATTTTTTTAGAGTCAGTGAAGTGATAATAGTGAAGTGCAGTGAAGTGATTGCTGTGCGACTCCTTTCTTTTCTTTTTCAGATCAAAATCTACACTTCAAAATTCTTCCTTAGTGTGACTTGTGTTTTCTTTTTGTAATTATACTTGTGTTTTCTTTGTATATTTCTGCCACCGGGGAAATGCCCAATAGCAGCTAAGTAATAATAATAATAATAATAATGAATTTATATAGTATACGGAGTATGTATTTTCAAATTAAGAACCAGACAATGATATTTGTGCATAAATTTCTCAACTATACATTAAAAACAGTAAAATAATTATAGAAAGAATTTTGTTTCGTAGCACTTATCGATCGAACACGAGTGAAGTCATCGTAGTATATAATATAACGCAAATATATAACACACAACAAAAAATTTAGATTTTATTACAGCAAGGCGCAGCTCAAAAGGGAAGATGGGTACTCATGAAGTCATAAAAGACCAAGAGTTACACTATTTGAGAAATTAGAAATGATTTTGGAAATGTCTTTAGAAATGTTTGTTTATATTTTCAGGTTAGATTTTGTTATTATTTTCGTTGTTTATTTGTTGTGAATAGTCACGAGCAAGGATGGTAAGGAAAGTCATTCCGGTATCACGTATATTTATGAGATCACATTAAATACAGTCTCCCTAAGTCAATCTCATAGGGGGAATTTACATAGCGCGATAGAGGATATTAATTATTTGTTAATGTAAAGTTATCAAGGATTGTAAGTTGAGTGGCGCCGACCATTACAAATATGATCATCTTAATTCCGCTTAGCATATTTTATCCTTTATCCTACCTCACACACTTCCTTCTAATGGTAATTTAACCACACCCTCATGTCTGATAAGTGACGTATGAACCTATCCCTTCTCTTGATCAATGTCCTCCATATTGTTCTCTCTTCTCCTATTCTGCTTATAACTTCCTGGTTACTTACTCTATCCACCCATCAGATATTCATAATTCTTTTACAACACTGCAAATCTTCAAATACTCTAAAGCTCCTGAGAATTTCATTCACTCTGAGTTAGATAAAGCGAGTCCAACTTTTGAATCCAGACAACCAGAACCGCTTCTGGCTTGCTAAATTGTTCCATTCACTTTAAGTTCATCGACGAGAACCCCAAAGTAACCCACCTCGGCATATTCTCCTGCCTTCCCTGTATGACCGTTTCTTCAAGGACCACGGAGCTGGGTTTTCGCTTCCTAATTTCATGCTGTATAATATACATCTTTTAAGTTTATTTGGTAAATTCTTGTGTGATTACAAAGATCGTGTTCATATTTCTTCACAGTGGTCAATAAAATTCTATCTGCGGATTTTGCGACCATGTATATTTCTGTTAATTGATTGTTTCCTTAACCGAATCTGTAAAGTAGAAAAGTACCTATAAGGTTATACAAAAATGAGTTAAAAATACAGTTTAATACTTAATGTATGGCTATTTGCACTGTATCCTACTTCATGAAGTGCTCCTTGATTTTTGTTGTTGCTGAGTAAACTTCCGGTTTTATCATCGAGTACATTCACTTTGTCGTTCATATCACAATATCATCGTTTATATGGTAAAATATGATTCTGCATCATACGATTAACCCTTATTTTCGTCACATTAAAATTCGTCTTCGACCGTTTCACTTCCGGTATTACATTTTCACTTTCATGCACACGTTACTATTTCGCCTTCATTTAAAGTGTGAAAACCTGGGTCAAAATGGTATTTCATACATTTATTTGCATCTTCTTTATCGCATTCTTGAAATCCTGCTATAGACTGAATTGTGTTGTAGTATTCAGTTCCAAGACTGGTCTGATGCAACCCTCCATCTATCTTGCACAAGCCTTTCCATTTCCGCATAACTAGCATCTCCCTCCCTAATCTGCTTAGCGTATTCCATCCTCTTCTTCCCTCTTCTTTTCTTACCACACACATTATGGTTTATAATTTCATTAGTCTCCTGCTACATCTGTTGCCCTTTGGAATCATTACTGTCAGTTTCTTCAATTGACCAGAGTTTATTCCAGGATTTTTTTTTAAGTGGTCAACACTTGTCAATTCAATTTTCACAAACAAATTCAAAATTTTAATTAATTTTAGAGAAAGGTTTAAGAGTACAGTAATAAGTAGCTTCTCTTGCATTTAGAATTTAGGATAACCCCTTATTAGTTAAAGAAATCGTGCAGTTGCTGTATTTATAGTTTCGTAGTTAAGATCCTAGAAAGATATTAGAAAAAATTGCAGATAATGTTTTAATAAAGAAATAACTGAAACACGGCATAAAGTTAATTTTATTTCTCTGTTTTAGAATATAACTATAATATACTTTATATCAGTATTTGTTTCAAACGGAATCATTTTCTTCCTTACGTTTATGTGTAGAATTACTATATTATTATTTTAAATAAGAATAAGTGTAGAAATCAAAATGTAATACTATTTCAATTTGGAAATCACCCCATTTTGCATGAACTCACGTATTCTTCAGGACAGTGCTGTTTCCTTTCCTGATCGGGACTTGATTGCTTTCAGATCACAACACTAATAACTAAAGCCATAATAAATATTATCACTATCACCATTAACACACTACCACCATAAACACTATAGTTATAAAAACTATCACTGTCATCGATAATAGGAAACACAGTTAATAATCTCAGATTCAATTAGCGATTCAGTGTTCCTTCCGACCTAATCTTCTGCATAAGGATGATTTGAATCTGTGTGGTATCGAGCATTCTTCATTGTAAAATAATTTTCATCATAAAAGTGTCTCGTTACACAGTCCCAACATTTTCCTCAAATTTGTTCTCTGTAATGTGTCTTGACAGAAATCAAAGAAAGTGGCTGAAACTGTCAAACTTTGCGCAAGAAATGTCCTTCTTGCCCAATCATGTCAGTACGCTTTAAAGGAACCGTTTCGAGTCAGACACTGCTAAGCAATAAAACAGTTGTGCATAGTTCTAGTCTATGATTACAGGCGAGGATTAATTCTTTCAGTACTCCTTTTTACTACTTCCATCAGCCAAGGTCTGCGAATTCGACCTTGAATGTAGTCTGGTAAGGAAACAGAACTTGCGAACTTCTTGTCGTTGTGTCGCAAAGATATCAATAGCGGCGGTCTTCGAGATGGTTCGATAGGCGCAGGCCACTTTCTGCTTTTCTATACATATATATAGCCTCCGCTCCGTATAACAGAATGGATAGTGTTGCCGAAATTTGTAGGCGGCGCTTTCTGGGTAACAGTCATCTGGGGTTCGTCAACTGCTTCTCGTTAATACATTGTATTTGTAGGTCAGCTTTGAGCCTCGGTTTGGACTCAACTGTAACTTTTCCTATTTTTAGCCGTATAGGTTGCGAGGTGTATCATGGCGTGTGACGTGCGCAGTACTAAACACAATATGTTTTCCTGTGTTAAGTGCTTATGAACAATTACATAACTTTTAATGTTTCTTTTATATTTTATATCTATACTTTTTATGTATTTAGTCTATGAAAAATCGTTTCATTCGGAGAAGCAGCAAATCGAAAACGTACGAATTGGTAAATGTTAGGTCCACCGATTTTATTTTTAGCGAGACAAGAAATTTTGAATGAATGTAGATTGGTAGATTCGGTCTTGTCAGTCTTGGTAGTGCGATCGCAAAGAAGAGAGAGGGCAAAAGTCTTCTCCGCGGCACAACGTCAAATAATAGTCCTTGCGGTGCCAACGACAAAGGAACTCGCAGCCTTTTTGCACGGCCAACATCCTGCCACCCACACTTTCAATTTCCTCGCTGTGCGCCAAGTCCAAGTGTAGTGACTCGACGCGGCCACGATTACCAACCAGAAGCATCTCATACGAGGGCCACGACATCTGAAAGAAATCCAGCCTGGGTTAATTTAAAAAGTTAACGTTTCTCCCCCTGACTATAGTGTGAACGTTTTTCTTCCGGTTTCCAACATTTAGACCATTTCCCACAACAGCCCGATGCTTGAGATCCCAATTTTCTGCTAGTCGGAGCTTATTATTAACAATATTGTAATATCATTCAATAATAATTTTACTTTTTAGTTAACTTCATGTATATATTTTTTATATAATCATTCTGGTAATCTAATAATTTAATAATATTATAACTGACCAATAAAAACTTCAATATAATTGAATTTAAAGTAACATTCCCATTCCTATAGTTTTTGACCACATTAATAATACACTGCAGAACCACACCACATAATATTCTTCCATGTTCGTTTCATGGTCTTTTCACTATTGTTATTGTCTACCACTTTTCGTACTTTTGGCCACCTGCATCGAGGACCGCAGACTTTTCCGAGGTCCATGATTTCCTACCGTTCTCGGATTTTTGGTGTAGACCGTAGAAATGGGTGATCTGATAGAGATCTCATTCACTGAGCTAGCTCCCTTTGTGGAGTGAGTAATCATTGAATCGTAAGAATGAGTGGTAACTATCTTGATTGACTCCGCTCCTGTGATTCGAAAGCTACCTGCTGTTTGAATCACTCATTCATGAATCAGACTGGGTGGTGATGACCCCGAAGAAATGGCTTACACTGCTGCCTGCTGTTTGAATCTCTCACTTCTAAATCAGATCTCGCTGTGATGGTCTCACATCCCCTGCTATGTGAATCACTCACGAATCAGATCGCGTGGCCATCAACCCAGAGCATGGAGGTAGCACTGTTATGTGCTGTTTGAACCACTCACTCACAAAAAATTGAGAGGAAATTAAAATACATCCAATATAAATTTTGAAATTGCTAAGCTTTAAAGTTGATAACGCAGTAACAACATTTTATTGAGAGTAATTCACGTGCTCTCAACTCCTTTCTAATACCATAAGAAGTAATGCGGGAGAGAGAGCAAGGTACCATGCTGTGGTGCGTGTTCTATAAATTGGTAGGTGGGGGAGAATGAATTTAAGTTGTTTAATTAATACGGGAAAAAATTATGTTTTAATTTTAACAAATACTGATTTATTAAATTATATATTTAAGGGGATCCTCGCTCACTACATCGGGAGAATGATTGAATCTTTATCTCAGGGAAAGCTAAATGCTCAGTGGGTATATAAATCAAATATGGGGGGAAAAGCGAACACTTTATAGACAAACGACCAGAGGCGGGAAACAAGAAGGTGGGTACATCACCACGGCGTTGTGACGATCCCAGCAAGGACTGCTGGCTGGTTACTCGGCTGATGGCTGCTGGGTGTCTTCTCCCAAGCGTCGGAGGTACGCTGGGCGTCACCTTCTTCACTCAGGGCTGCTCGTCGACTCGATATTCCAGGCTTCTCAAAGATGGACGGATGTTTGTCGGATTTACGTCCAGTGAAACTGACGTAACTATTTAAATTTTGTAATGTTGTTTTCTAAAATGCGTCCAAAAATGTTTCTGTAAACTGCTCGCCGTCTCCTAGTGCACCCTAGTTTTGATCTTCTCGCCCCGCCCAAGTCTCTCCTGGTGGGCGTGCACTTTCTACTTCCTCCATATGGAGGGTAGGTTCTGAAAATTGTTATTTCGGCAAGTGTCCTTCATAATCTTGGGCACTGCATAACAAATTGTTGTTATGAAGTCACTTGCCTCTATTGTTCCGGCTTTCGGGGACTCGGGATAAATACTTGACCTGTTTAGCAGGTAGCAAGCAGGTCCAGGCGTCAGGCAATTTTTCCTTTTCCCACGGCTGACCAGATGGACTGCTGGTAAATAACATCTGTCGCCCATGTCTTCCGCAGGCCAGCCTTGACGCTACCTCGTCCAATAATATTTACCGAACCTTAATGTTTCCGTTTTCTGGCCGAGAAGATGACTGTAATTCGTCATTTAATTAACCTATCGCGTTCATTCATGTTCCCGACTTCGTCCTACTTAGATCTAAATACTTATGTACATTAAAATAAGAAATAAAAAAATACAATTTAATTAATATAATGTGGTACCAGGCAATCGCGTACCACAATACCAAATAAAATGTCACTGTTTAAATATCATGCAAAATAGAACGTTTTTACATTTCCTAGTCATTCATTTTATTTTAATTATATCTTTACTTATAAATAAAAAAACTAAAAATGTTTATAATTTTAGTTAAAAATTATAAACTAATTATTCACTAGAAAAACATGGAAATTCGTGGAAACAGAACATTCATTTCCGTGAATCGAGTACGGCAAGTAAGCCGAATAATACATATGATGTGACTTTACAGGTGTAATTCACTTTATTTTGCTCTTTTGGTTATTATTGGTGCTATTTCTTGTGTTGTGAAAGTTCTGCACAATGCAGTTTGCGGCAGAGGGCTGTGACAACGAAGCACGTCTTATATGAATTTGGCCACGTGGGGGAAACACGTGCCCCAAAGGAACCAATGGTGAACTTCCCGGAAATCATCGGCGATTGGTCGAGGAAGTCGAGGGAACTGAGAGAAGCGTGGGCAAAAAGATACTTGCAATCGGGACGTCAGCTTGAAACGCCGAAGCATTCGGAGGTGACCTGGAGCAGCCGTGTCTGAGAAAGCGAAGAAGATTTCGCCGCCTGCCTGAGCGAGCGAAGAAGATTTCCGCTGTCCACGAGCCGTACTTCCCCGCAGCGCTCGTCAATGCTGCCAACAACACCGACCACCAGCTTCGCTTTCCGACAACGATCGACGCGTGGTTGAGAGCCACGGAGCATTTTTGACCGCCGATATGTAGCTCGTACCTGGTCAAGATGGTCAGATGAGTAGGCAGCGTTTATTGTGCGACGATCAGAATAAAATCAACGACTTAAACTCTTTAACTCTTTGAGAGTCCCAAAACACAGTTCACATCACCATCCTGGCTTTCAAGATAGTTAAGGACCTTGATGATTCTGGTTTCCCCTTTTCTCTCCACTCCATACTGGCCCCTTTCGACTTGTTGTGCTGGACCCAAAATCATTTCACATCACAATGCGTTGCAAAAAAGCCTGCCCTTCATTTTGAAAACGAGCAGGAAGCGTCTGACAAACTTCAACTCTCGCAGTTTTGTTTTCTAGGGTAAGCAGACGTGGAACCCATCTCGCCTGGATTTTTTTGAATGTAAAGTGGTCTTGGATGATCGTGTGTTACTCTAAAATCTGATTCCCGTTTCGTTACTGATACAGCGAAGCGACGATCTCTTTCAATGAGCTCACGAACAGCAGCAACATTGCCAGGCGTAACGCTGGGGCGGGAGCGTCTTCAGCGGCTCACATTTTCCACTTTCTCAGGCCTTTATTTGAACTCGGCACACCAGGATTCCACTCGTTGCTACGAAAGTGCACACTCCTCGAATTATGCACGCACTTTCGGCTGGTTTAACGCCTTCGTGCGTAAAAACTTTATTATGATCTGGTTCGCATCCGATGCATGAATCATTCTTTCGCTCATTGTGGGGATAACTGACGAAATTGGTCGAGCGGTTGATTTGCCTTGAGTCATCTAGAGAGGATCCTCATCACTCTTCCTAATACTTCGCCTACCACTGACGCGCTTCTAAGTTCTCAGAAGTAAAAAGCTCGCCTACTATGCTAGTATGCAGAGGAAACGCTTTGGAAAGAATTTAAAAAGCAGGTCTCAGTTTTATTCATTTATTTATCACTCAATTTATCATTAGTTCACAATTTTGTTAATTTCTATAGCAATTACAACAACGGTGCATATTTATTTTTAATAGGAAAATTTATTTTGTAAACTATATTTTTCCACTTTAAATAATTAATTTCAGTTATAAGTCGTTTAAATAACAATTAACTTATCTTTGAATTATTTAATTATACTAATAAATTATTTCATTGGTAATGTCTAACGTGCTAAAATGTTAAACTGTTACAGTAATATCTTATACTAATGTCCCGATTAGCCTTTAGTCGACAATTATACGATGTAATTTACAATCAATACCATGTTGCAGAGGAACTACAGATGAATAATACAAGTCACTCTGTAGCTAATAGTGCCGCTGCAGGTGCTGGCAAATACCGCAAATGTCTGCAGGATATATTTCTACACGTGGAATGCTGTTATACTGTTCTTTATGCAAAGTAAACAAGTAAAAAAACATTTCAATTACATTTATTGGCACGTTCGAATGCTGTTTATAAAGATATTTAAAAAATAACGAAACATTATTTTCCAGATAATTAATTACCAACCATTATCTTACACCTCGCACTACTTCTCCACATAGTAACCGTCGTTATTCAGGCACTTATCGTAACTGGAAACCATTTTTTTGTATGTCTTCGTCCTAAAAGGTGCCGCCTGTGAAGAAAGTCAAGTCTGCACGTCGGACGCTCCGCACTACATTTTCACGACCTTTGTTGAACTGTCTAATCTATTTCCTAAACACTCAGTCATTATTGCTTCTCCATAGGCTTCACAAAATTGCCGATGAATATTTTTTATTGTAACATTCCTTGCATTCAAGAAACGTATCACAATCGGCGGGTCGTTCAATTGATTTTAACATTTTGAAACGCTCTGAGAAAAAGGGAAACGAAGTGTTAATGCTCTGTGGAGAAGTTGTGTGAGGTGTAAGATAATGACTTATAGAAAATATCTGTAATCTTTCTAATAAATATCGGTTCCTTGAACTTATAAGAACCGTCGTCATATTAACTAAATACATTGAATAGTAAAGTGCAGACGAATCAACCGTTTTAAGTCTTAAAAATGGATAGGCAAGTGACTATTAAAAGTCATATCAAATTTAAAGTATTTCAGATGCTATTATTATAGTTATGTTTCTGTGCCGTATAGGCCTATATTTCTAATCTACATTAGGCCCAGGCTGACAACGTACCATATTACAAATTGGTTTTTAAGCATGTGAACGTTTTCTCTGTTTAGGGATGATAAGAAAGGAAGTGGCTCTGAATTTGTATTTTGACTTAATCCTAGCAATATACCGCAATCAGAATGATGGGACGGCGATATGAACCTCTACTATACTCCTTATACTAGTCTCGTGACTAGACGACGTACCATCTCGTTGGATACTAAGAATTGTTACTGCATTGCCTAAATTAAACTTAGGGTATTACTGAAAATGTAATAAATCCGGTTAAAAATAAAGAATTTATAGTCCGAACTTAGCTCCCTTCACTTGTTCAGAATTTACCGAAGTAATCAAACGAGGTACGAGTATATTATTTAGGGCCTATTTTTACAAAGTGACCAATTTCACGTCAACAAAGGTACAATAAATTATTATCAATATCTTTCAAATAATGTACTTGTAAGTAGGCAGCACTTTCAGATCAATATTAAAAAGATTTCGGAATCCATTAACCAGATCTAAAGTAACAAATTTAAGAAAAAGGACTATTTTTCTGTCTTACCATTCTTCCTATATGTTCCGATAATTGCAATAAGTAGATTTATATTTTTTAGACATATTCTCGATAATTTGCTATAATATTTTTGACTTAATTTTATTTAGAGTCGCATCAACTGCTAAAGGTGGCTTTTTAGAATTTGGATAATTCATTTCTTTGTAGGGATTTCACGGTATGGAAACTCACACAAACAACACTCATGCCCTCGCCAGAAATGTAACCCGGGACCTCTGTGATGCGAGGCAGCAACGCTGACAACTAGACAATAGGAGTCGGCTCTATAATATTATCATTTACGACAATAAATAAGTGATAATAGTAAAAAATAAATTGCTCTACTGTTCATAAGGCTGTGTGGCTGTTGTTCCGCACTTACTTATTCGATTGCATGAGAAGAACTGGGGCCCATGAAATTTTAATTTATTACAGAGTGAAGGTTTTCCAGGTAAAACTGTTAATTCTCGGATTTCAACCGGGAACAATGTTTGATTCAACGCTTCGATGGCAAGTTCCGCCATCGACGTCTGGTTGACTGTGATGTCGAGACCGTGGAACCATACGTTGTTGAATAAAGCAAAACCCGATAATAATATATATATATATATATATAAGTGCCAGGTTATCTCATTGTATTTTAGTATCACTCTACTCAAAATTGTAGTATTGAGACACGAATTTTTAAACTAAACATTATTATTTACATTTACAAATTATATTTGCTCATATTTTTTTTGCTGCTGACTAATTGGCCTCAAAATGAAGTCAAAATTAGCCGCGACAAATTTTTGTGGCGACTTTGGCTTGAACAAATATGAGAACGGCCATCTGTAATACTATATTGATCATACCACTACATTCTGGGTTAGAAGTTGTATCGAATAAGCCAAATTATACACTTATCTGGCCGCAAAAACTGATTTCGAAGGGATAAAAGTTGACCTTATCAGCGGCACGTACGAGTTATCCAGGTGACACGACAGCCTGACCATTGAAGATGATCTTCTAACTTCTGAACCAGTAAGGAACGTAGGTTTTCCCGGTGTAACTGCTGGATAAAGTTTTCTCGGAATTCCAACCGGATAGCGTCGTTCATTTGCCACAACGTTTCGATGGCTTGCACCGCCATCTTCTTCAGGTGAAGTGACGTTCGATGTAGGTGTGGTGGCTTATATAGCCTGGTTTGTGGTACCGGAGCATGAGACGTTCTGATTGGCTCTCCGAATTTGGAGTGACATGTGGTCAGCGTATCGATTCTCCAGCAGTCTTAATCCCGGTCTTCGCAACCACGACGAAACAAACATCCAAGCCCATGCCAGGATTCGAACCCGGGACCCCTGGGTTCTGAAGCAGCTACGCTAGCCACTAGACCAGAAGAGGTTGGCAATTAAGGTAATTAGAAACTTTTGTCAGTTTTATGACATACTGAGAGAACACAAAATAAGTACGAACAAAATTATCTTAAGACTAGACACACACTATTCACAAAATATAAACGATTTTCTATTTTAATAGAATTTACGAGTTCTGTATGTAAATAGTTCAGTTGAGTGTCTGCTCTTAAATGTTAATTTTCCCACAGATTGGAAGACATGAGACAAAAATTACGAAAAATTATGCACACGCACGTTAATTATTGGGAGTCTGACGGACTCGTGATTCACTTCTATAATTACACAAATAATCTGAATACACTGGTGACAAAGTTACTTAAAGAGTGTAAACTTTGAATGTAAATACCACCAACTTTATACAATATGGAAAGAATAATAACGGTTTTCTTTCACCTTATTAAAGCCTTGTGGTGTGCTGAGGAACTAGCGCCAAGATTCGCCAGAGTTCGTTCCACTGACTCCGGCTGTGCGCGAAGTCGGATTTCCAGGTCGAGATTCCATAGGCCGACTGATTTCTTGGAGTTACATCAATCTGTACCCCTCGAGATGAAGGCGTGGGACGGTGGGAACTCCGTGGTATCCTCGCAGCTGTGCAAGGACCGACGGCCGAGATAATACACCGTGAAGCATAAAATATAAGGGTAAGTTTAATATATATGGGAAACAGGCATGTGAAGCAGCTAGGCACGTGCGCCGGGCTCACAGTATTTCCCGGTTTAAAAATAAACCATAGACAATTGAATACGCCGCGTTTCAGGTACGAGGGAATGTTCCCATCATGGTGGAAGAAGATAGATGACACATTGCGCATGTAGAGGAGGGGGAAATATGGCGCAAGCCATTCACAGCATTGGCAATACTGGAAAGCGGCAATTGAAACGTTCCTTGCTCAATGGTTTCATATACAACTGACGGCATGCTTTTGGTTACTTACAATGCATCAAACTGAGAGCACAAATCTTTCTGTATATTTCCTTAAATTTAATTGAATGATTAATAACAAATAAATTATAAATATTTACCTCGTAATAATGAATTAAATTTTGGTTTATTATGAGTACCAAAAAGATACTTTTTAAACATGTATTTAATTGTTAATAAATGAAACACAAAGAATGGTATAAAACCAGACAAGAAATAACTTTATAAATAAAGTAATTATAAGATATGACTAAATGTTATAAATAAAACACAAGGAGTGGCAAAAAGTCAGAAAACAAAAGAAGAAGAAAAAGAATACAAATATTTCTTGTTGCTTCTGCAACGTCCGGTATTATTTGAATTAAAGAACTGAGGAGGACGACCCTAAAAGTTGGGGGACGAAAAGTTTTCTTTTTTTTTCATTTCTGAGTTTTGACCACCAACTTTTTTTTTCTTATTCTGTCTTCTGAAATTAGACGCAAAGTCAATATTGCTGCTCTTCCCTCTACATTCTTCTTAAAACCGAACTGATCTTCTCCTAACTCGCATTCTATTTTTCCTTTGTAACATTAACAACTTTAAGGACATCGTCAGTTCTTCATGCAAAACATTTTAAAGTTAAACTTACATAGTTGACTATCAATAATTAACTAAATAAAATTGGTATGTTGTGGTTACTTACAATTAGAATATAAAATTTCCTATTTCGGCTGTTAGGTCAGGGGTGAAACGAGTGAAAACGATGAAAGACAAACATAACGCCTTGTCAGTTAATAGATTTGTGACGTGTATCTTGAGTGAAGAGTTTATTAATATTCAATAATAATTATACAATTATTGTGTTAAAGCGCAGTTGGACCCTTACTTAATTTTATTCATATTTTAGATTTTGAAGTGATCGAAATCCATCAAAAATATTGTAACTCGAAAAACAAAGAAGAGGTGGGTTTTTCCTGGCGCCAGGGTGTCGGCCTGTTTTCAGATTAGGCTTATGTGCTGAAGGAACGTCCACCTTTCCCAATTTCCCAAGGACTCTGCTCTCTTTGCTTCTGCAACGCTCGGTTGCGTGATAGTATATGTAAAGAAGACGCGAAGAGGAAAGATCCAGTTGATAATGGCTATGGCCAAAACGTCCTGAAAATAAATATATTGAGACAACTCTTCTGTAGTTTTTATTCACAACGCCCGGTATTATTTTAATTAAATAATTGAGGAGAACCCTACAGTTCGGGGACGAAAAGTTTTCTTTTTTGTTCTTTTCATATCTGACTTTTT
The DNA here is from genome assembly GCA_034510155.1 of Eucriotettix oculatus. NCBI lineage: Eukaryota > Metazoa > Arthropoda > Insecta > Orthoptera > Tetrigidae > Eucriotettix > Eucriotettix oculatus. Next base: position 182,592,980 of record CM067376.1, read on the forward strand.
GCCACTCCTTGTCTTTTATTTATAACATTAAGTCAGATTATATAATTATTTATAAAATTATTTCATGTCTGACCTTTTACCATTCTTTGTGTTTTATTTATTTATAATTAAATACATTTTTTTTAAAGTATCTTTTAGATACTTGTTATTAACAAAAAATTAATTTACATATGAGGAGGGTATTTCTAATAATTTATTTGTTCTTAATCATTCAATTAAATGTAAGAAAATATACAGCAAGACTAGTGATCTCATTTTAATACTTTGCAACTAACCAAAAGCACGTCTTCAGCTGTATGGGAAACCATTGAGCAAGGAACGTTTGAATTGCCGCTTTTCAGTATGGCCAATTCTGTGATTGGCTTGCACTGCACAACAGATTTAATGCGTCATCTATCTTCGTCCACCATGGTTCCCATCCTTCTTCGCTTAACGGTGCAAGGGTTCTCGGAAAACAACCCCTGTCTGCACTACGGTGACGTGACGTATAAGAATTAGGGGTTGCTCATTGGTACTCCAATAATAGCGCGGTGTACGTAGGAACCAATCAGAGCCTTTTTATGATCACTGATTGAGAGGGAGCTAGGTTGGTCAGTCATTCTGCTGTTAATGATGACTAAGATAAGACGTACTGATGTTAAAGCAGCATAAGCAGTGAGACTGTTCTGTGACGATCAATTTGTGCAGAATTTGTTGAAAACCTATTTACACCACGGTAAACCTTGAGTGTAGAGACGTTTTGCATAATTAATTTATATATTTTTTTCAATTTTTGTAAAATAATTATTGTTTTTTAATGAATAAATGTTTCTTAGCGTAAAACCTTAAATATTTCCTAATCCACATAGATAGAAAGGGACGCTACATCACATATTTCACTGGTTTTGTACATTATTTTCAAATGTAAATAGGTTTAACCAAATAATTATTTTTGATAGGAAATATGTCCTACTTAACTTTATGAAATATATTCTTAGGTTACAACCTTATTTGTAAAAAACTTTTAATGGTTGAAATAAATTTCTAAAATTATTTAAGGATTGTATAACATGACTAGAGATGTGCTCACAAGTTACTGTAGTCAGGTCTATTTCAACAATTCAGAATACTGTGTTGAAAACAAAATAATTGTTAGATAAAAAGTTTAATAAAATTAAGGGCATTATTTACGTACTATTTTTGTACTATAAAATATGTGTCATTTATATTATTATGTAACAAAACAAAATAATTCGTACAAAGCTAACATACACATAACATGTGATTAGAAGTTACAAAATATATTTCCAGAATTCAACTAAAGATGACTAGGAATTTTAAACAGATACAGTTTCTGTAGGTTTTCTTTATTTATGTACCGAGTGTACTAATTAATGAAACTGAAAAATGATTATAAAAAAGATTTACAGAGCTGAATTTCCATAGGATTTCTTGGTGAATATACTTGAAAATTCTCAGGCTTTTCGGCAGGGGGCAAAATTTCATTAATTCGTTTCATCACAGATCTAGAGAAGTCTTAATAAAAGGTGTATTAAAAGAAAATGTGGTTTCCTGCCTTTTGTTCCCGAATATACATATTTTAAGCTGCCTCCGAAATTAAACTATTTTATTGATTCGAAACATACCAACCATTTGACATTGTATTCATATTTACAAACAAAGATTGATAAAAATAACAAAACATCATAACATTCACGGCAACATATTATTAGTGTCGATATTCATGTTTTATTGCCTCTTTATTATTCCTGAAAAAAAAGTTGTTATAAAAGTATATTTCCCATCATGACCTGAGGGAATCTTAAGCTTTACTTCCTAGTGGATTGGCAACTTGGACGGACGTTTTAATGGAATCATAAAAGAGACATCCAGTTTCACGGCTACTCTCACTTTATAGCTACGGCGGACGAAGGTACAACTACTTCAACAAAGGCATTATTTCATATTAAAATGGAACTCAACACTTATGAGCACATTGCAAGTATTGAACCCATATTTTCCTGTAAATTTCTATTCAGACATTATTTTATCTCTTAAAAAAACTGCCTAAGTTATGAATGTCCAGAAAAATAATTTCATCACGTTTATATTGTTCATAAGATAAAAACAAAACTTTAACATATTATTTATTAGTATTGGGTACACATATAACTAATAGAGTTTAAAAATATGTTGTTTGGTTCTGAATAATGGTTTAAGGTCTAAATTTATCGTTAAACTGTTTAGTTATGTGTCTTATAACTATGAAATTGTGTGTTTCGAAATGTAATTTAATATAATTGTATAGTTTGTGACGTTCTCCTCCTGTGTTAATGGCTGAATTCTCTATACTTTCAAATTCTCGCATTAAATTTTTTTAGGCAATGTCCTCGTTATTCTTGATACTCTGACTAGTATTTTCTGTTGTAAATCTAACACACAGGAAGATCGTAAGATAATTCTCAAGTAAATTAAATAATTTATTAGCCTACCTTCCTACTCACAAAGAATAGTAGAACTTATTGTAACTTTTACTAACGAATTGTAAGACTAACTTACTTATTTCGTATTTGATATAATAATAAATAACTTTACAATACTTCACAAAAATTAATGCTTCTCACGCTTGTTAAGGTTTAGCACGTATTGATCTGGTATGAAAACGAATTTATTAAACATTTCAGGAACTGAGAGAATTACAATTTGATGTTATTCATTTAGCTCTTCACGCTGTACAAATATTTATAAACTCAGATTAACGCGTAAGTGTTGACGACTGTTTTGCAAAATGTTGTAGTGAAACGATTTTGAATAAGTGGGTTAATAACTCAGACATAAATTATCCTCCGAGATTGACCCGGTGCTAAGAGAAAGCAATACGCACGCATAAATTAATAAATCTATTTCCTTCGAATCCAAACATAATTTTATTTATTTTAAAACCCAATTACATATAGTTTTCTTACTATAATATAAGAATTACTAGCGTAAGTAGATACATAAATTTCATATTACAATCAGGTATTCATTGTTACAACAATAGAGGAGAGGCTCAAAATAATTGAAGTTGGGCGCACGTTCCTCCCAATATTGCTCAAATAAATGTTCGGTAACATTCTCTTCTATTCAATACCCTTCAATTAATTTTAAATATATAAATTGTAAATGATTTATTTCTATTTAATTAAACCAGTTACTTTGGTAATTAAGGTAATTACTCCAGAAACTACAATAATTTAGCACTGGAATACTGTACAGTAATGATTATTGAACCAGTTCTAACCATCTTCAGATATTTCATCTAGTGCACGTATTCATTAAATTTTAGACAATGTTTAACTGAATCATAAATTTATTGGCACCAGCGAATTAAACTATTAAGCGCCAATATTTGCGTATTTTTATGATCGGACAACATCGCCTTAGTCTGTGAGATAATCAGTAATTATTTTCTGTAACAGTTGCAAGAGAAAAATATTCGTTTTCTACTTTGAACAGGAGTTTCTTGTTCGTTCCTATAACAGCTAAAATTAGATTCCCTTCTATTGGCTTCACTCTATTGTTATATAAACCATTTTATTTAATAGTTGGTAAAATATCTATTTCGTTTTTCATTTCCTGTCTTTCATTCACTTATTAGCTGCTTTGAGAAACTTCAGAATATCAGATTTATTTTCATATAGATGGAAAGAGTGAATATTGAAACGCGTTGCTAAAAATGTGGCGTTATATGGGTGTGAAACGTAGATGGTAGAAGTTGCAGAAAGGAAAAGAACAGAAGCCTTTGAAATTTGGTGCTATAGGAGAATGCTGAAAAATCAGATGGGTAGACAGGATCACTAACGAGGAAATTCTAAGCAGAATAGGGGAAGCGCAAACAATATGGAGGACGTTGAACAAGAGAAGGGATAGATTGATTGGTCACGTTTTAAAACATGAGGGTCTTGTAAAATTAGCACTGGCGGGAAGTGTGTGAGGTAAGAACAGAATAGAAAGGCGAAGGATGGAATAGGCTAAGCAGACTAGGGAGGATGTGAGAGGAGGTAGTTATGCGGAAATGAAAAGGCTTACGCAAGATAGACCAGTCTTAGGACTGAATACCCCATCAACTACAGATGCAAAGAGAAACACTTCCTTCTAAGTGTGATGCTTCATTTATATACATTGTTTATCCTGCAAATTTTTGGTTTCAATGGCAAGGATTAATTATCACGTTTTCTGATTATTGGACGATTGAATTTAATTATATGAATTATATGCATGTTTTATAATATATTGTATTCCAGTTTACTGTGTTCAGTGTTCAATTCTAGGTTACAATAGGAGGGTTAATCTCATAACATTTGAACTTAGATGAATGTATTCACCCCTAAACAGATTAGCGGCCTAATAACAATGGAATCGTTACCAATCTCGGCCATTTTATAACAAACAAAACCCTGGCATTGGGCTCGGTATCTAGATAATGAGTGATGAATTTGGTTTTGAAAACAAATAGCTCGTGTTCCCCCAAAAAAGGTTTCAACGCCTTCCAGGAAGAGTTAGGCAGATATCATATAGCCACCCCGAACATCCAGTTATGCCTTCCACATTCGTAAAATATAATGCTTAAACACTAGTTACAAATTCATGAATCTAAAGGTCAATATTACAGCTGTGGCTCTCCTCTGTGCAGCTCAATCTGGACGTTAATCCAGTCGGATTTACGGGGCCGTAAAAGTAAGGTGTCCTCTCTTGGAGCTGCGAGGGTGTAAGCTGAGTTCTAGTGTAATTGAATTTCAGATGGGCATTGCACCACGTTTTTTAATGAGTCACAAACACTAACAGTAAACACAATTCATTACAAAAAAACTGTATATTGTAACTTTATTCGCTTGACCCACTCCACGTTTGTGACGAGGCAACGAAATGTTTTATCTTCACAGTTTATTACGACTTACCTTACCGTAAACTTAAAGTGTTGTCTTGACATAGCGGCAGGGTTGGTAGAACCGATCACAAATGTATCTCCAGTACTTGACGTGGGTTTGCCTTTTACGTTTTAACCCTCGTTTAGTCGCGTCAGGCCCAGCGTACTTATGCCCTTTTATTTCTATTATATTTGGAAAGGCAGGTCAGGTACTGGGATCAACTTTTATGACATCCCTTTACAGTGGTATGCCGGGGTCATATTCTAGAAGAGTCCTTAGTTTTTAGGAAAATGACGAGAGATTGAGAAAGAAACACAGCGTAGCCGGGGTCCTACTGCGCCCACTCACGTCACTATTTTTCTGCATCTCTTAGCTGCAGTACGTTGCGATTATTGAATTATTTTCGTAGAAATCGTTGACGATTTTCACGCTTAGTAATCAATATTTTAATTTTTTACATAAATATTTATTTTTATATGTGGAATCAATAAACTTTTCTGATTTTTATCTTCCATACCTTTCTTTTAGATAGAACAGTTTTGCAATATAAGGAAAAAGTGTATACGTTAAATAATTCTCAATACATATACGTGAAGTTCGTCTTATTTTAGAAGTCGACATCTGTGAATAAATGTTGTGCCGGAAAACGATACAATCGGTTGAATCAGAACTGAAGATAACGAAGATGCAAGAATAAGCGACTTACTAAGACGTAAGAGAACACACTGTGGACCATTCAAAGAAACTAAATAGTGCTGAACACAATATATAAAAGTGCACTAATCATTTGTGTGTGCGATTATATATACTTAGATAATGTGCCAAGAATGTGTAGCGCAGTAGAACCCGCGCCCAATTTTTTATTATTATTTACGGAAACTTAAATAACAAATATTCCGGCATAAGAAAGTCACTTGCCAGGAAGAAGGGGTTTTTCCGCGCGCCGACTTGGCGGCTCGGAATAATAACAAAGGGACTGCGTCTGACACCTGGACCATAAAGCTCGGACACCTCGTCGCCGGTTTTGGAATATCCTAATCTGCTTAGGAATTTGGTGACGGGTGGCGTGTGTTCCCCAAATGAAACAAGGGATATGATTGGACAATATCCATCCCTGCCACCTTAGTAATAGGTGTCGGATAAGTGGGGACAAGGTTTTAAAAAGGCTGGCGGAGACAATTTTAGGACAGATTTTTGCAGGGGATGGCGAGAGGATATTGAAGGAGAGTGGTGGACAGATTTTTTTCAGGTGATACAAGGTGATAGCGAGAGGATAGTGAAGGAGAGTGGTGGAGAAAGAGATTGCTGGTGATACAAGGTGGTGGCGAAAGGAGATTGGCAGCAGAGAAGTTAAGGCGAGAGCAGATTGGTGAGGTGGCGGCGGAGAGGTAGGCCATGCTTTGATCAGTCCAGGAAGCAGGGAAGAAAGGTCTTAACAACTAGGGAAGAAAGAGGAAAAAGCGGAGTTTCCTCAATTTGGCAGCACGACTTCGTACTATTGTCGACCGGCCGCTTCAACACGGAAATTACAGCGAGACGCCTATGAAAACAGCTCAGGTTCGTCAACGAACAGAAAATCTGCTACACATGGTCACCCAAACCATTAATACCCTGAGATCTTTAATGCAATCCCATTTTAATTAATTATTTTTGTACATAATATATACACGCACGACTCATATTAAAAATTATTGTTTTTACAATTAATAAATGTATATATTTAAACCCAATTATTAAATTCATTAATTAATATTCCCCCATCATTTACAAATGTTTTGACGAATCTTTAAAAAAAATTGCCACAGACAGAATAATTTAATTATTTTATTAATATTATAATTATCTACTTTATAATAATTATGTATATAGTAAATAAATCAGTACCTTAAATTAAAATTTAATAATATAAAAATCTGATTGCACTTTTAATAATTATTCTCTTGAACAGGCTTGAAAGGTTGTTCTTTCAGGCCTTGAACTGATGTTTGGTGTCGAAAATAGCGTTTCAATAATTGTAGGAGATCTAAAATACCAAATTTTGTTTAATATAAAGCTTACAATTTTATTTTTACTATAATTATATTTTACAGTTTAAAGTAATCAAAACCTTCATTGTATTTGTGAATAGTGTATATATGTGTAAAAAAATATGAAAATAATTGGTTCATAATATTGTTAAGAAACGTAAAAGTCAAAGTCTAGGACGCCTAAGGACGATACGGAGGGTTAAGACGGGTGGACAGTATATTGAATGTGAAAGTGAATTTAATAAAATTGTAGGGCAGGGCGCAATGCTAAATACGACGAATTTGACGTCTAAAAGTAAAAAACAATAATAATTAAATAACTGGAAACACAATTCTCACGTCGGATGTAACAAATTCAGAAAAGGCACAGTTGGTATAGGTGTCGTAACTTAAATGGAAACGGGATATTATTAATAACAATTACGAATACAATTGAACAAATTTATTTTAAGATTTATTGCTCGTAAAATGTTGAGAAAATTTATCACACACGAACTGAAAATGATTAAACCGTATTTGTAATACCTTTCATCACAAAAAATTGGTTACGGAGCACTTTATTTAAATACTTAAGTACATGGAAATTGGTAATAAAGTTTTGAATTCACACTAATTGAAATACACAAAATTCCAGAAATGAAATCAGTTCGGTTATTAAAGTTTCAAAATCATCAAAACTCTTGTTTCTTACTTTAACATAAGTATCAAAAGTCTGAATTGTAACATTCACTTTAATTAAATTATTGCAGCTGGCAAAAGTATTTCCGTAATAGAAATTTTGAACGTTCAGTTATGAACAAGTATGGAATGCGTTCCTCTGCCATTGTGACGGTTTGGAAAGTCACGGAACAGGCTCTCCATGACTGCAGTAAGAAAAGTAGTTTTGTAAGGTCGTGGAGTGCGTCAAAATGGGGGGATCAGATGGAATTAAGTGGCGGTGACCAGAGATAGGCAAAACCGCTCGAAATAATGATCGGATCGGACATACTGGCACAAATAATTTTCGTATCTTGTTTTCACGAATTTCCACATGATTTTCTATTTAATCATATCAATAAAACAATTAGTCCTAGGAAATGTTAAAAAGTTTCTATTTCGTGTTTTATTGAACATATTGCTATTAATTAAACAGTGACATTGTTTTTTGTTGTCTGCCTTGCTCTACAACCCGCATTCCTTTATCGTGCTATTAGAGCGAAGTTGCGACTACGTTGATTAACCTCATGTAGCTACTCACGCAATAAAAGTTGTGTTATGAGTGTTTTATGTAACAATGTCGTGGACTGCGTCATCAGTCTAAGGCTCCATTGAGAAGAATTTTTATTTTCCCTCTCAATTTTTTAATGAGTGACTCAAACAGAAGGGAGTAGGCAGCAATGCTAGTCCCTTACTCTGGGATCATGGCCGCGCAATCTGATTCGTGAGTGAGTGATTAAAACAGCAGGTAGCTTTTGGATCACAATAACGAAGTGAATCAAAAAATCACTCTTTTCTTCCAACTCACTCACTCCACAAAGGGGCTAGTTATTTGAATCACATCACGATCTGATCGCCCATCTCTAGTGGTGAAGGTCAGTACGTTTTGGTGATCCGAAGGAATTAAGTAGTGATGAGGGACAGTACGTTTTGGTGGTAAGATGGAAATAAGTGGTGGTGAGTGACGGTGTGAGATGGAAATAAGTGGAGGTCTCATTGAAATACGTTTAGAGAGAGACGGAGGAGAAGTGTTTGAGTAGACAGCGGAGTATTGGTGAGTAGTTGGAAACCTTTTAGAGCGTTAAACAGCAAAGAGAACAGTACGGGCAGAGTTGCGAACATTCGTACCTGAAGATTACACACGTCGTCATTCCGCAGATGCGTGGGCACAATCTACGGCAGCCAAATCAAGATCTTCAAACAGTAAGTCATTTCCTTTCTTTTTACTGAGTGTGGTTTAGCTAAATTTCGGCCGTGCCACTGAACTTTTAATATTTAAGTACTGTAGCGGATCCGTCGTCCTCCGTATTAGAGGATTTCTAAATTCCTTTAGGGCGCCAGGTATTTTTCATAAAAACACCAAAATTGATTTTAATAGTTTTAATTTCAATCAGAGCATGAAAAAAAATTATATCTGCAGGGCGTGGTCATTCTCTTGTCATCCCGCCGACACAACCTGCTTCTCCAATCACCCCATGACGACTCCCCGTCTCGCCAGACCACATTGTTGGGTCGGGCTGCGTCAGTTCCTCAACAATTACAACCCGCAAGCTGGCCTGCATTGTTAAGTGTAACTTTTTATGTTACAGTACATTCCGGAATCTTTGTAATTATTGTTGTAGTTACCTTATGATAGTATATCTCATAAGTGAGTGTGCTTTTGGGAAGTAACATTCAATGATTTAGGAGTTGTAATTTGTAAATATTTTCCATATTAATTAAATTGTTTGAAATTTTAAGTCCTCGTATTTCATTATTAAATAACCACCACCCTATAATTGGTTGATTAAAACCAAAACCACAGAGAGTCTGATGCTTGGAACAAGAATTCACGTTTTTTGACTGGACGCCTATCAGCTCCCTGAAAGGTTCACGCAGATCGCGATTGTCGCTTTTATACAAATATTTAATTAATTCTGGTAATGCAGTAGCACCCGGGCCAGCAATCGTCTAACCTGTTCGGAAGGAGCAGATAAGGGTTGTAATGAGTTAATATAAATTCGGGGTGAAATGTATTGTATTTGCAGTTTCTTCCGCTAGCCGTGTAAGAACGTATCAAATTAATGAGTCGGGAAGGAGACGGAGAAGGAGAAGACCGCAAAATACGACGAAAGAAGTAGCTGTTTCGACGCCAGAACGCAAGAAGGTTGAAGGAAGTCGACGGGCAATTCGCGCTGTTTTGTAAAGAGTTCTCGGTGTTTTAATTTTTTGAAGAAAAACATTTTTGTTATTAAAAAAAATAAATTCCATTTCATTTACAGATCCCATCATAAAAAACTAAATAACTGTTTAAAATATAATAAAACAAGAAGTCTATTACAGAGTTACAATGTGTCGTCGCTGTCCTGCGGGGTCAGTTTCGCTCTGAGTGGAACTGAGAAACTCGTGGCGTTCCAAAGGCAGATTCATTGGAAACGACCCACGGATGAACCGAATGTACAGACGAGTCCGAGGAACAACATTTACTCTTCATGGACAAAACCTGACTGAAAACATAGCTCAACCTTAGTCCCCTGAATAAGCAGATTTCCAATCTACTCTTACACGTGTTTGGAAATTAATGCTCAGCCACTGTAGCGACGACGGATTCCAGCTCAGATGTTGATCGTCCGTTGGTCGAAGTGTTTCGTAGCTGCGAGTAAAGTAAAGTAATCGGTTCCATCCCTTCGTTGCGAAAGCGCATAATGTTAGTTACACCGAGTTTCGTAACGTAGCACATTGTTTAAATGGGCCGTGAAGGGTTAACACCAAGGCTAGAGCGCGTGCAACATCGACATATCGAAACAATTGCCTAATGAAATTGAGTTTCACGCTCTTGAGCTTCAATAGAAGCATATCTTCTCCCATCGATAAATCAATAGTAAATCAAATCATAAGAGATATTGAGAGGAACATAAAAATTCAGTGAATTTTCCTCCATCAAAGGTGTGGCAATAAAAAGGAAAGTAAAGGAAAATTTAGAAAATTTTCTGAAAGTGTTGGGTTACGTAGGCAAACACATCATTACGAGGGGAAGGGGTGGGCTTAATTGCGACGCAATTAAGACGTTTCGAGAAAAGTCTGGGAGGTCATACAACAATATCAGACACAGTAGAAATAAAGGGTGGGTTGAAACCTGGACGAAACAAAATGTAAAAACGGAACTGGATACAGAAAATAATTATAGTATTATCCTTTAGAGTGGTGGAATACGGAAACAATGGAAAACAGAACGATGATTTAAAATCCAATACAGGATAATTGAAAATGGAAATTAATTTAAAGATAAGTTAAAACAATAAAAATAATAATTTAGAAGGGCAAACATATATAATGAAATCCAGAAATTAATACTATAAAAATAAAATAATTGGAATTAACAGATTTACAAAATAAAGTTCGAGTATTTGGAAAAAAATTATGTAGCACTGTTAGGAAAATAATCAGACTGTTTCAATATGTATAAATATTTTCGGATCCATACTTGATTACTATTTATACCATTTCAGCCATTTTGAAGAAAGACCCAAGAAAAATATTTCATTACAGAATGATTTTAGAGTAGGTTTGTAATATAGAATGGTACGTTTCTGTTTATTTTTTACTTTCATAATTTCAGTTGTAGAAATCGAGTAAAGTATATTGTAATGTTGCTTTGTGGTTTTAGTAAAATCTGACAATAAATTATAGCAACTGGATTGAAAAGTGTCAAATTTTAAACACAGGTATTTAAACAAAATACAACAATAAATTTATTCACATTATTGTACGTCATGTACAATTCACTTCAAACTTATTTTAGAGTTTTGGTATGTTCTTTGTCTGCAAGTTGCACAAACCTCACAATTGCATTAAATAAAGTGATTAATAATTTTGACTAGTGCGTAGCTCAGGGATGAAATTTCTACAGGGAGTTAAAATGGGGAAAATACCCTACTGAAAATTAGGTTTTAATAACAGGTGATATGAGTCGAATCACTGTTAAGAAAATCTTTACAATAGGAGCGAGATTGTTTCAGCTTGAGGTTATATGCGATGTCTGCGGGATCTCAAACTCATAGTTCACGAGGCAAATGTTGGATTGGCGAAGTCTACGTTATCCTTCATCAATGAAAACATACTCTTGCGTGTGTGAAATTACGGCTGATGAAATCGTACCCTCCAATGATTGTGGCTGACCTGGCGTGGTGTTGAGTTGGGTGTTGAAGTATCAGCAGCCGCAGTTCAAGTATGCACTCCTCCCAGCGTTGTCTCTCTCGATGACGGGTAACATTAGTAACTCTTGCAGTCTTTGGAAAAAAACTCCAAAATTTTGTTTAAGTCCAGATTCTTAATTTTAACCTCATAACTTATTCTAAGTTCAAATTTTCTGGAATTACAGATTTGTTAGTATGTTTTCAGAGTGTAGTCACCGAATAAGTCGTAGACAGCTATTAATGAGAAGGATGTTATCAGAAAAATAACAGAAGAGAGAACAATGTGGAGGACTTTGACCTAGAGAAAAGACATGACCGTCAAGTAAAATTAACATTTAAGGAGTTGTGTGGACTAAGAACATGAGAGGAAGACCAAGGATGGAATAGGCTTAGGAGATTAAGGATGGTGTGGTTTGTAGAAGTTATGCGGAAATGAAAAAGCTTGCACGTAATAGGTCAGAATGGAGGTTTGCATGTCCAGTCTAAGGACAGAATACAACAACAACAATAACATTATTGAGATGATTTCAGTGACTAGATTAACGATTCAAGGCACGCTGTAGTTTACTTTTAAACAGTCCGAAATGTTTCAAATAAATTAATCGCAACAGAAGAAACATGTAGTTCATCCACTATTTATATTTATTTATAAATATCACATTGAAAAGTTTCTTTTGTGACCAAAACACCATGTCAAATAATGCAATATAAACAGTGATAAAACAAATAAAATCATTTCATTTAATTCCATACAATATGATAGTTTATATTAAATTAATATTATATTAAAATAATTTACATATGGATTTTCGAGCAAAAAGCAATAACCTGAACCCTACACTTAAAACTGTAAAACAGAAGAATAGTCTAATATTTAACAATCATAGCACAGATCGGTTACAGGGCATGAGCCAACACGCAATAGTACAAGATTCACGACTTTAACGGTTATTACATGAACCATATTATTTTCATACTAAATTGCTAACTGCCTGGTGATTTTGCGTGTGAAGAATTTAAGTGTCATAAGCATAAACACATTTATGTCGTATTAGAATACAGTTTTAAAGTCCTTAGAATTTTAAATACATTAAATTTTCATTGTTGTCTAAGTAGTTCATTTTTACCCGTAGATTTGAAGCATGGTAATTTAAAAAATATATGTATATACAGCTGCCAATGTCATTACCGGCTTTCTTATTACCATTCGGGGAACACATTTTTAGTAGCTTAGGGGTTACACTTTATGAAATCTCTCACAGACAATATGCATTCGAGCCCGGAACTTCTACAATGCAATGCATCGACATTGACCACTACACCAGAGGAGGGTGTTAAAAAGTTATTTAGTATAAATAATTTTAGCAGTTTTTGCCATTTATGTTTCGTATAACAATAAATAACTACACCAATTGAATTAAAGAATCTACGTATGGAATAATAATTTGTTATTGTAATAAATGAGCCCAACCCCGAAGTATTAAATGCACACTATAGCTTTATATCATTATAATTTCCACTAATAGAGCTAATCTACGGCAGATTGAGCTGCATTCGACCGAAAGGTTATCGATATGGCCATCCTATAATTATTTATCGTCAATCTACGAGCACATAAAAATTGCATATTGCTATGAAGCATCAGGAGCTGGAGTTAATTGTTTTACAAAACGCTTGTTTTATGATGAATAGAATAAAAAAATAAATATTATATTGATTCAAAATACAGAAAATTCAAAATTTTATTTCGATTCAGAAAGGACCATACATATTACTGACCGAAATAATATTTTCGAATTTCTCTCATCATCTGATGTCTATGATTAAATTAATTGATGTTTGCATAGCATTTCAAAAATATTACTTTATTATTATAATTATATATATGCATAATAAACGTCTGTAATAAGATAAAATAATAATTAACGATCCGTATAACCGACAATTACACTAAATATTTTTGAATAAAAAATTATAAATTAGAAGTATTAGCAAGGGCCACAAGTGTTGGAAAAACGTTTATTCATTTCTAAATTCTTGTTCAAAAACTTTTAGTGTGACTGTCTGCTCTACGGGTCATTAGTTTTTCATTCGCTAATACACTTTAACGGATTAAATTTAATGGATATTGGAATTTAATTATCGTTCGAAAATCGAAATTACAATTGATCTTATTACAGATTTCGATTTTCTCAGTATTTTAATTTGAAGACGGTCACGCTGATTGGGATTGCTTTCCGTCATTCCTGCGTTTCAACACGTGACCAAAACCCACCTTTTTAGGCGTTTTGTATGTTTATGTGAATATTTTACAAGTGTGAAGGGAATGGTAATTCTTAGATAAATGAAAGGTATCAGAGAACGTACGTGTATGTCAATAATTATAATCTAACCATTAAAATATTTCTCAAAAGTAAATTCTCGTGGAAGGACGAAGTTTGTGACCCTATCATTAGAATGCCATTACTTTCATTTCTATTGGAAAACTTCAACATACATATTGGGGGGGAGGGGGTTAACAGGATACATGAGGGTGACCCTGAAACAGGAACTACCCTTTAATAGCATAGGAAGGGGGAATGTGGAAGGATTGGTTGACATGGCCCCCGGGTTATAGTTTAAGGAACCTACCTCGGCGTTGCACCTAAAAGTGATGCAGGAAAAACCCTATAAAACATGCATCGACTATTGGGTATTAACCTCTCGCTCTTCTGAATGACGGGAGATGAGTTTTCTGTGGGGTCCCAGCATTCCCTTCTCCATGTCTCTACCAATTTTAGGAGGCAGCTGGCCGCCTTATTTAATGGTACCAGAGGACAACACTTACCGTATGCCTAAGGTCTTCGACCCCAGTACATACACGTACGAGGCTTCCCGAAAGGTGAGCTCCGCAATCCATATGGGGAGAAATACCTGCGAGAGAAAGGTCCCACAGTTATCTCTTAACTTCAACACATACATCCAATCCGGTATTACGCTAACAAGAATGTAAATAATCGGCGAGAACATGATACTTTTAATAATAGAACAATTATTGCATATAATTGCTAATAATTGTAAATGTTTAATAAAAATTGGCAATCATGTTGCAATTAAATACCATGCTGGATATGTTCCCCATAAATTCGGTTGTCTCTTTACGGAAGCTCTATAAAAATATAACCATTTTTAAAATGAATAAGAATGTATAGTGACGAACACAATCACTCTTACCTCAATTAATTTTGGACGTTATAGGAACCTCACAGATGATTCTAATAATGCTTAGATAAAATAATAGAAGACCTCAGATGATAGTCAGATTCAACGTGGACTACAGGATGAGTCAAAAATCGCAGAACACCGTGCTATTTCATAAATTCTGCAGGAATTGGGAAAACTGAATATTCCAGTTAGGTATGGGTGGGGTGGTCTATCTTTTACGGTACATACCGAACATGGGCGCCATCATAAAATCGGCCATACTGAACCTAAGTCAATTTTTTAAATGGAAAGGCAGTCGTATGAAATACAAGTAACATCCGCAGGTTTTGACAAGTTCATTCAGTAAATTTATTTGAAGTATCACTCATGGTTTTGTTTGGAATTACAGGCTGAACTGTTCTTCATATAGACAGTCATTTAATGTGTTCAACATGTTGTCCCTCTCCATCAACATATATTAGAAGGCGCGGAATCCAATCGTCATACACTCGTAGAAGGATTTCAGCAGAAAGTTTGGCATACGCTTCTTCAATGCGTTGCTCGAGACGATGTCTGCTTTAAATTACCCCACCCCAAGAGGTGTTCGATCAGGTGATCTAGGTGGGCATTCCACAGAACAACGCGGGCCAATCCAATGACCAGGAAATTGACACCGAGCACAACTGCTCCGCAGTGTTGTGGAGCCCCATCCTGTTGAAACTATGAGGGAAAACTGCGTCTGTTAAGAACTAAGGGAAACCACTTCTTGCAGAATTTCTAGGTAAAAGATAGACCATCTCATCACCAATACCTAACTGGAACATTCAGGTTTGACAATTTCTGCAGATTTTTTGAAATAACTTTGTGTACTGCGAATTTTCACTCACTCAGGGTGTACTGCGAGTTATGACTCACCCTGTCCTTGGTATTGTCTTATCAGAATTATAAAAAATTAAATAGTCAATGAAAGTGTATTCTTCTCTGTTCTCTGCTTAATACCATTAACTTGAAGTTTAATGTTTACCGTGTTCCTATCAAAAGCTATTTAGAGATATGCTTCAGATTTATATTATCGCCTATGGAAGAATCATTCACAAAATCTGTAATTCCGACTTACTGGTAGACAGTGAATATTATGTTCTGTTATTGGTTTCTTTATTATTACATGTAATACAGTTAATGCAATAGCGACGAAAACGCGAGTAATGAGGCGGAAACGTTGTGCTATTCCTTTCACCCTCCTGAAATTATACGATATATGATCAAATAATTACTTTCATTTTGCTTTGGGTGGTGTTTTAAATTCACCCTAAACATCCAATTGTATATTTATAAACTAGTTTGCACCGGCGCCTTATAGTTAATTATAATAAGTGACGTTTATAGTTATTCCGGTACTATATATTTTTTGTTTACATAATAAGATACGATAATAGAGTTGTGAGATCATTTATTATGTACGTTCTTTGCGTTTTGAATAAAGATAGTTTGAAGTATTATAAAAATGTTGAATTCTTTACTTTGCATCAGTGAGAGGTTTCCTAGTTTTGAGGACCAGAATTATTTTAATGCTTCACTGCACAGTTCCAAAATAATTTTACAGTACACTTGTGTATAGTGTTTAATTGTTAATGGTAATTGCTTAACTGATACGTGGAAATATGGATTCTCTTTTTAAATTAAGATTAGTGGTGGGTGGCCGTTTGTTTGTAGAGCAGATTGCGTACCCACTGGGCCGTCAATTTTTCTGTGGAGAAGTGTGTATTGTGAACTGTTGAAAGATTTCTCCCAGCAAGAAACAACATTACTACAATTTCCTGTTCTTCAATCTGCAATAATAAAGCTTTCAGAATCCTATAAAAGCACAAGGAATATAACAATTTGAGTTAGAATCTCTCGACAAATCTATCATTGTGCTGGTGAGTTATCATTGCTGGTATACATCACCGCCTGCTGATGTTAGCCAAGGAACGCGACTGATGGCAACAACAAACAATACACCATTCGGTTGTTCACAGAATTTTTTCAATGATTTACTAACAATACAAAACAATTATTTGCATTTGCAGAACAGAATTCAAAGTATTATAAGCATGATTTTTTTGGAATTGTGGAGAGTGGTACTGGCCGAGTACCGGGTAGATAGTAGTATTATAAATCGGGGATATTAAAATATAATAGAGTATTATGAGCATCAAGAATCAGCAGAGTAACGAGAAACAATAATTATACAGAAACAATGGACATCACCAAAGAACATTCCACAACAACCGGGCAAAACAAAGAATCCTTAATAATCTTTCTTGGGTGATATTATTACCAGCTGGAAGGTAAACAACACTAAGAATCTGCGTTATCGCATTCAAGAGGACGTCAATGTGGATGATGATTGCAGAAATATTGACCCTATCTTAATTATCACTATCGGTCCCTGTCACTCATGACAAATCATGACAACCATATCATAACGGACATCAAATGTAATTTAAATATTATTAGTGCTTACAACCGTATATAAAATTTTCATAGCGAATAAAAATCAGAGAATGTATTCATTTTATGATCAAATACATTTCGGAGTAATAATAATAATAGAGTACATAATTAATTCTCAAAAATTTTAAAGGTCACTCTCGAGAGCCCAAACGTGTGTTCATATTAAATGAGAAAATGAACGCGAAGTGCCATTTGCTGTTTTTTTAAAGACATGAAAACTCATTAAAAATATTCACACTGAAAGTAATGGATTTGGGTGTTCAAATAAACGTACGCGTGGATGATAGCCACAGAGAAAGCAGTAATGTTTTCTGAAACTAAAAGTATTATACTTAGATATCTTTTATAAAAAAATAAACATTACCGGGGTTAATTTTTTTGTCAGGAAAACTTATATATTTATTTAATTCTAAACACAATTATTTTAATAAAATTGTTCTATTAGATCGAAAGGTAAGGGTATAATTGGTTTACGATCTTAAACGTGATTGTTAATTCAGTACGTTTAAAACTATGAATCCTCGACAAAATATAGAGTATAATTTAACAAGACCAAATGAAAAAACGTCCAGGAAGAGTCTGGATTTGTGCACATGTTCTTACATCTGTTCTGAAGTAGGAATGGTTTTTGGATGAACAACGTGTAACAACAATTTCGTAAGAATAGTAAAATTAATACGTCATATAAATGAAGTGGGACGTGTGTTTTTCCAAAAAAAACTAAGTGGGGAATTTGGAGTATTAAATTATGACAAATTTGAATAGAATATGAAGTTAATTTCTTAAATGATTGCAATTATTTTAATATTGTTATTTTAGATTTAAGAACTCATTTCTCGAGAGTTGTAGCAATTACTGATTAAATGTGACTGTAAGATAATACGAACGCCTAAAGGTAAAGTGTAGTGTGCATATGCCGTATAAATTAATTATAGTTTATTTCATTTTATTTTTATTTCAATAATTTTGTGGAGGTATTATTCTGAACGCTGAGACCTGTGGGGTTATTGCTCGCCAGGTAACGGGAGACAGGGACAAACAAATCCTCATTCGTCGCTGTCCTGTGAGGAATTAACGTCGTCGTTGACTGAATCATAGGATTTATAAATTTATTCAAGGGGCAAATATCTGCTGTCATATTATTGGTACGTACGAGTATATTCCACTGGATGTGAGAATATTCTTAACGCGATTTTTATTGTTTCTGGCAGAAGTGGTGTTGCCCCGTATTATAAGCTGTCTAGTAGGACAAGACGTGGAGAACAATGTTAACCGAGGTGAAGATTGGTGAAGAAAAAGGCGAGAGTAGTTAGTCATGTAGAGGACGTGAGACAGTGCTGATACGGTAGGCGATAGAGTTCTGTAGGTAATCAGGAAGGAGACTTTTTTCAGACAAAACTTGATAGTTCCGTACGATACTAACTTCGACCATCATAAGCTGAGGATTAAAGACGCAGATTCAGTGTCAACTCTGTGACTATTACTCCAAATGTTCTTGGGCGCGGTCGGTAAAATGACTACAATATACTGTATATTCATCAAAACCGTCAATTATTATTCCACAGCGGTCTTCGCCAACAATTCTTGTGTCTACACCATGGCACAAGCTGGGCCAATGCAGGCCATGGCCAAGGCGTGGATGGGGCTTGGCTTGTATTGGCCGTTGCTGAAGACTATTGGAAGTTGATTTGGCCCACATGGGCTTAGGAAGCGGTTTTCTCCACACATCAAAGGACGCCAATATGCGCAAGCAAACTGACAAGCGAGGTGTGTAGATTTTGGCAGATGTATTGGCCAACTGTGTGGACAGAAGCCAAGTCACCAAAGGATGGCAGCCAACATTGAAGGGCAATGTATGGCCCAGCCACTGGCCCAAAGTGAAGAGGGGCTAATAAATATTATGACCAAGGTATCTGAGCCCAACATTCCCTAATAAAAGGATGTAAAATGCTTTCCTATGTTATAACTCGTAAAGACATTATATTTTCTTTATCAGAGCAAGAAGATAAGACATTTTCTTTGTTGTTGTTCATAAATTATAAAAAAAGGTTATCATACTTATTTAATTCTACCCTGCCCAATCTTATTAATCCTTGAGGAGTTGAAACATTACTTTGGTACAGAAAGCAAGCCAGATTTATGCGGTAGATACCAAACAACAACAAGTATTCTACAAAAGTAACCAAACTTTTCTTTCCTCGTGTCTTTCACAAGATAAACAGAGACCCTCAAGAGTCACTTTACCACGCATGAAGAAATTTATCCTAAAAATAGAAATGAGTTCTATGTTCTGGGCGGTTTTCGTACGGGTGCGTGATCAGTCGATTAAATTGACATCACTACTCCACGTCTAGGAGGCGCTGGACTCTCTAAAACATATTATTCCTCTCTTGACAGCGAATCTTCCGTTGTAGCTGTAATTATACCAATGGATATGTATTTGATGGATATTTACTGGTGTAATAGTTTGATAAATCATATTTGTAATAATTGTATTACTCAAAAAGGAGTCTAAAATAAAGGAACATAAAATATTAGTATAATAATAGAAAAAAATGTTGCGTGTTTATTTGTATGTGCTGTATTTTTGTGTGATTGTTGTGTTCGCACCTGCAGGCCCGTTCCATCCGCTTTAAGCGGGCAATCAGCAGGTTTAATGAGGCGCGGGCGGCGCGTGCGTCGTGGCGCAGGCGGCTCTGTGTTGTGCTGCTGATTAATCTGCTCATGCCCCACGGCGGAACGGGCGGCGGAGCTTCACAGCGCCACAGAGCAACAGAGCCACAGCGCCACAGAGCCACAGAGCCACAGCGCCCAGAAAGCCAATTCCGTCCCCAGGCCGTGACACTTACGTCGCGATTTAATTTATATTATTTATCTATAAAGGTCAAATTACTTTCTAATGTTTACTTACTTTCATGTGGTTTCAGGCGCAAACTCTTCCACTCCAGATGAAGTCACAAATATTAACGTTCCATGAGGTCCCATATTGCTTATTTTCAGATTTGTGTGTGAATAAGCAAATATAATTTCTACCCAACGAGAGTATTCTGAGAAAACATACTTCAATGAACTGCAAACTAACAACGCGATACTAAATTCCAAAATTGTATAAATAAGACAGAGATATAGAAATCAGGTGCTGGACTGCAAAACGTACCCAGGAGCAGATGTGAACTCCAACCATAATTTGTTGAATATGACATGCAGGCTTAAAATGAAGAAACTCATGAAATGATTTAAAACAAATAGATGGGAATTTGAACAACTAAAACAGCAGGAAGTTCTTCAGAGTTTCAAAGCAGATTTCAAGAGTATAATAATATATAAAGGAGAAAGAAACAATTTAGAAGAGAAATGGGCACACCTGAAGAAAGAAATGACAAGAGCAGCCGACGAAAAAATAGGAAGAATAGCTAAGACCAATAGAAAAGGAAGAATAACTCTCAAGAAATAATAAAATGATTGATGAAAGGTGTAAATATGAAAACGCAAGAGATGAAGATGGCAAAGAGTAGTACAGACGTTTGAAGACAGAAAGAAAGTTTAAGCAACCAAACAGGCTTGGCTCCAAGAGAAATTTAAAACGGTTGAAGATTTAATGGTGAATGGCTAAATTAAAGAAACATTGGGAGAGAGGATGCATATTAGCAAGATCATCAGGAGAGCGGATGGGAAGCCAATTCTGGATATAGAAGAAAAGGCAGAATGTGGAAGGAATATCTAGAAAGGCTGTACCACGTTGGAAATCTAGATAAGTCAGTAATCGAAGAAGAAGAGGAGGTGGATGATGAAAGGATGGAGGACAAAATTTTAAGGTCGGAGTCTGATTTGGTGCTGACATATCTGAGCAGTGTAAAGCGCCAGGAATTTATAAGATTCCAGCGGAGTTGATAAGATCATCGGGCCTTGAAGCAATATCATGACTGTTCAGTATAGATTGTAACATCTGCGAAATAGGAAAAATACAAGAATATTTTAGTAAGAACATAATTATACCCATACCGAAGACGACTGGGGCTGATAGATGGGAACAGCACAGGACAATTAGTTTAGTATCTCAAGTTTGTTATGTTTGTTTTTTGGGGGATTAACAGGCTATATGAGGGTGATCCTGAAACAGGCAACTCCCCTTTAATAGCATAGGAAGGGAATTGAAAAGGGGGGATGCGGAAGGTAGAGCAAGGTAGCCAAGGGTTAACTAGGGCCCCCGGGCTATGGTTTAAGGATCCTACCCGGTGTTTCACCTAAACAGATGCAGGGAAACCCTAGAAAACCTGCATCAGGTAGGTCGGGCTAGTGGGTACTATTCTCACGCCCTTCCGAATGACGGGAGACGAGTCTACTGTGGGGTCGCAGCATTCCCTTCTCCGTGTCTCCACCAGCTTCAGGAGGCAGTTGGCCGACTGATCCGATGAGATTAGCGGGCAACTCTTGCCATATGCCCAAGGTCTTCGACCCCAGTACATATACCTCCTAAAATAGGTGAAGGTGTCTCGGCATATGAGAACTATATATAAGACGTTTATCTTTCCTGTGTCAACCAAACACATTCAGCAACATTCATCCACGACATTCTGAAATCATGTACACGAAAAATGTAGAAATTATATATATATATAAATATACAAAATTATTAAATTGACAACTGAAGGTATGTACAGTAGATTAAGGATTTAAAACATGTTATAACCAAAATTGTATGAATTTCATATATACAATTTTTTTTAAAATGTTTCAATTTGTTGGAGGATCGATACGCTGACCAAATTCGGATTGTGTCGTGCAAGATGATATTCCGCAGCCGACCCGGTAATCCGAGGCCTCCAAAGGGCTGTAGAGCCAAAGAAGAAGAATGATGTTTCAATTCATTTGTAGATGAGCATGGCATGTGCTGAAAGCTCCCCATAAAAAATTTAGTAAAAATTGCAACCAAAATTAAATTATAATTTAAGTTTTATTAAATTTTGTGACTCATTTCAAACCAAGGGTTTCATCATTATCATACTGAAATGATTAATTCAATGTTGTTTGTAAAGATAATAAATGGTGGTTCTTCATAATACATTGCCTGTAATGCGACGTTTACCCCGTTTCTGGGATTTTTGTTACCCAAAATTTTAAGATTATTTAAGTTTATGAATAATTAAGTGGAATTATAAGATTGATTCTGTAAACCGCGACGAATGGGAAACTTTACTGATGATCAGTGAGCTTTTGGTAATAAGCAATTTCCATCCTTCGCCCATTCCTTGACTTCTGAAAATTAGTGGTTTGCTGCTCAAAAATTCTCACCCATCTTTCTCCATTCTCTTCATTCGGTACCACTAATGCCTACCCTCCAGTAGAAACCCGGCAATTTACTCCTCGGTCTTCCTTCAAGAGTTCAGCACAACCCACCACGGGCTAAAACCAACCAACCATTAAATTTACAGCATGTTTCGATGTATTCCAGAATATAAATACATAATAATTATAGGATTTATAGAAGAACACGACGAAATTTGTTGATGTCATTGATGTATCAAAATTTTTAACGCGAGAATGAATTTAAATATCCATATTTTATTAAGGTGATTTCAGGGAATTTCAGAGTCAAAGGAATTTATGGCTATAGCATTTAAGTCAGGCTAAATGAATACTCCGATGAGGAAGTGGGATTCTTCATAATTTCCGTGGGTTAATTTCAAACGTTTAGACTACGTTTGAAGCCAAGAACTTGATGTTGGAATATATGTTTATATGGACAGATGGAAACTGAGGGACTTGAACGCCGTGGCTGAGACGAGTTCCTGGATGGAATCAGAAGGAAGGCCCTGGCACATGTCTCTATCAATCTCCAGCAGGCAACTGTGGCCCCTGCATAATTGATCCAGTGGACATCCAAGGTCCCTCGAGAAATAAAGAGTCTTGCCGACTGAACTCTGTTCAAATCCGTATTTGGTTGGTGTGGGTATTTGATTCCACGTCAGATTAGTATTTATTTCATGATTTCTGTCAGATAAATTAAATATTATACCTTTTTCACCATCCCAATAAATACTACAGTATGTAAACTTACTTAAAAGCACAATTTGTATTCTACGTAGATTTCATCGGTATATGTAACATTCTTAAATGAATCAATTAAACTGTTTAATGAGAACATCAACCATTTAAATCATCAATAAAGTTATTTTTTCAGGTCTATATAAAATTTATGAACACAGTTACTGAACACCTTAATTATTTATTTCTTAATAGAGAATCTTCAAAACTTGTTTCTAGTTGTATAAAAAAAACATTGAATCTATAATTTTAAAGACAGAAGAATTTCTTCCAATTGAAATTCAGCTAAGGGAAAAGAATATGTATGTAGAAAATCTCGGCTGGACCGGAACCCGAACCCTAAATTTTAAATATTTTTAACAAGGGTTAAGGTTAATTTTAGTAACTTCTCAATAGCTTTGGCCTTTTCCTTGTCTAATGACTATATATACGGATACCTAGTACAGAAAGAATCTGATTTTAATATATTATAATAAAATATGTACTTATTAGAGGTCGCATGACAATACTGTAACCGCCCGTTCCATATTTAGAAAGATTGCTTTATTTCTTTATTGATTTGCATATTCCTATACCGTATTTCCTAACAATTGTTGTATTTTCCATTTACCTGCCAGTCAGTTTAATTAAATTAGATTGATAAATATTAATCAAATAATACGATATAATGATAATTACGAAAAAAAATATTTTAAAGTTATTGCCACGTTAATATTATTTCTAACCTTCTGGGGAAGGGGGGGTGGGGGGGGGGATCGTGGTAGATACTGCGAGTCTTCCCTGCCGCGGCGCGTCGCTTCTACCACCGCGGACCGGCTTAGCTTCTCCGACGCACATGCATAGACAAGGTTGTAACGGATAATGTAAATAGATTGTCTTTGTACATTTGTGTTCAAACAAAGTGGTGAGAGAAGGAGGTTTAATTATTAATTACTTACATTATGTGAACTGAGCTAAAATTAGTGTTTTCAGATGAAACGAACTTAATATTTTACGATCGACGAGTGGAAAGGTGGACGAAGAGTGGAGACCCAATCCGCATACGTATTTTATCCTTGTAGTATTTTGGTCCAACTTGTTGAAATTCGCGAACAGAGAAAATTAATTTATATAAAAATATTCATTTAAAATTCATTTAATGTTTTCCTTTTCAACAGTCTTACGTTCTTCAAATCTGTCTTCTTCATATTTGTGTAATTAGAATAAATATTGTATTGTATAATGGATAATGATATTTTACATTATATTTCCTCTCCCGACATCAGAACTCCTTCTTTGCAATATTCAACCATAAGAACTCCGAAACCGGAAGTGTTTTACCAGCCGACGACTACATAACAATACAATTAACCGCACTCTTATCTATTTATTTATTACGGCCAGTAAAAGTTTGAGTTAATTTATTTAAAACCACAATTGAAAAATGCATGACTATTAAAGAAACAAAATATCATTTTCATCTAATCCCCTTTAAATCAGTTAATAATTATTTAGTTTTCAGAAAAATAACATTATTCATAGATTACTGAGACACAGATTCCTTTGTCAGAGTTATTAATATTCCATTAGAGCTTACACTGAAGTAAAGATTAACTTAGCAAATTAATATTTAATATAATTTGGATCGAAGTTAAAACTAAATGTCATTTCAATTAACAGTTGGAATTATATTAAAATCACATAATTTAAACGTTCTCGAAAACTTCAATCAACTCGTTCTAAAAGAGGAGTATTAATTTCAAGTAATTAAGTTTCACGCAAAACTTATATGAGTAATCACTTGAAATTGCTTTTAAGCCTTGAATGTTTGAGCGGTTAAAAGCCCAAACACAAAATTAACGAAGATGATGGATATCCCTTGTCAAATATGCTATTAAACGGCTATTGGCCGTTCCATACTATAAAGGCTCTTAATAGGCTACAAACGCATAAAACAGTTATCTGTTATATGTTGGCGAATAAATGCATAAAAGTTATTTTATAGGATACCAGACCGTACACTGATTTGATGCAGGTCGCCGTGATAATCTATCCTGTGCTAATTTTTCATCTACAGTTAACTATGTCAGCCTACTTCCAGACTATTCTAGTCGTGAGCTCACACACACACACACTTCCCTTCTCCCTAAAACTAATTCTACGAGTATTTCGTGCCTCAAAATGAGGCCTCTTAGCTTTTATCAGACTTTCCATAATTTGATCCCTTCACCTAGATTTCCTCATTTGTGTGAAATCTGTCAGTCTGACTTTCAGAACTCGTCTTAAGCTACACAATTCAATATCTTCTTTTCATCACTGCTTATTGTCAAAGTTTCAGTATAATCAATAGAAGACCACGCTCCACACAAACACTGTTACAAATTATTTCAGAGTCTCTAAACTTATATCCGATATAAACAAAATTTTCTTTTTAAGTCATAACTTTCCTTGCTTATATATACATCATTGATTATTCTACTTCCCAAATAGAAAAATTCATCTATTTCCATCATTCGTGTATTAAGCTCCATTACTTAAGTTTATTTCTAATAATGTTCACATACTCGGTTTCAATATGGTTTTCGTTCCATTTAACAAGTCTTCCAATTTCTCTACCGATTTTTATAGAATAACGGTATCTTACGCTGTACTTTCTTGTCCTTTTTACTTAATTCATATAGATATAATATAAGCGTCCAACTGCAACCTTTTCTTGCCCTCTTCTTTATTTTTGCTTCTTTTCGTGTCCATTAATTCTAATTACTGTTTACTATCTTATTAGGCTTTAGATAACTCTATGTATACCAATCATTTTAAATCACTTTAAAAAATGGACTTTATTTTACTCTAATGGAAAAATTTCTCTAGATCTAGAATTAAATGTAAGATTGAAATAGTCGAACGCATATTTTTGTATTACAATTAATTGATTTCTGATGCATAATGCATCGATACATGCCTCAAAGTTCAAACCACTGTCAAGCAAAGTCGGTAACTGAGGCACCGTGATAGCGACGGACGTTCCATTGGTAGTCGTTCAGTTCACTGGAAATAGTACAAAATAACGTCACCTATGACCCCTCAGAGTGAAACATTTTGCTGATGACAAAGACAAGAAAATAATTGCCGAAATGGGTCACGTGGCGACCAAATTTCTTGAACATATTTAAAAAAGAAAAGACAGTTTTGGTTTAAGAGACGGAGTCATTTTAGCGGGCATAGACATTTACAAACATTTTGGGAATGCGAATAATAAGGAAGGTAGAAGGAAGTCAGGCTGAGTCACTGAGGACAAGATCTGATCACCAAGGAGTTGCCTGGAACCAGCGCCGAGATAACCCTGGTATTTGGCATATCTGGGAGAGAAAAAAATAAAAATAAAATTCATTCCCTGCCACACTACTAGCACGGGGGTACTTCTGAGAGAGCAGATTACATTTTCCCATACTTCATCTACAGTTTAAAGATTTTAAAGAAATTTTTAAGCCGAGGCATGAGATTATTGGTAAATAAATGAAATCAATAATATTATTATCTTCTATATTTTAGAATAAAGTTAATGTTAAAATAAAAGAAGTTTTATTTTGTAATTATCATTGAAAATTAAATCTTTAAATCATAAATATAATTTAAAAATTAATATATGAATCCCGTTACAATGGCCTCTCGTACCAAAACCTTTTCTCTAAAATCATCTTATCTTCTGTATGTCTATAATTAGGATGATATATTATCAATTTATAAGTTAGAAGAAATAAAGCTGCTTAAAATACAAAATATTTTTAATTCAATAGTTATTAATGTCTGTAAGTTTAAATAAGACCATATGTTCATTGGTAAAAATAATTTCAGCATTTTAGTAGGATAATGGATCGTAATTCTATCTTCCTAAGATATATTGAACTATAATTAATTTGGTAGCCAAACGAACGTTCTTTATACATTGAACAAATAAATTTAATAAAATTAAATTAATTTCTTCTATGTCTCAACACCATATATAATTCCAAAGAGTATTTGTAATACATTTTTCTGATATGTTAGCTTACAAATATTTACCCATTAAGACTGTTTTCGAAAATTAGTACTTGAATTTGTGCGAAGTATTTACTCATTTGTCAGCTGTTTTTCAAAGAATATATGCAATAAAAATTCTGAAGATACAGTAACTGCATGTAATATAAAACCGGCAATTTTCAAGTTTCACGCTGAATATCAGGTAAAAATCTTTAAGACATTTGAATGTAATTAAATCAATAGCAGAAACAACAAAAACACATTTGTGTTAAAAACTCAAAATGAAATTGAAACAAATGAAAATGAAACATTTATCATCGTGGGTTCATATTACTTACTTTTCTGAACTGCTTACGTAAATGTGAAATGCCTACAATCATTGTTCACATAAGTTATGAGCGATTTGTTGAAATGATACAAATGGAATTTGCGTCTGTGCCCAGAACCACGCCGAAAGGACTTCGGGCTGGTGAGACTAACTGTAAGCCAACAGGACAGCCAGCGTGGATGTCAGAACCAATAACGCTAGAAGCTCGGGGAGTTAATTAGCTCCCGTGTTTACCAGCCGTCTCCAGAGGACGCCACGTGGAGTTACTGGAATTACGGAAACCACTGCAAACTTGACGAAGATTTATAAAAATATAATTTCTAAATTTCTATTAAGACTAAATAATGTATTCCGTTGCCATTCAATTATAAATGGTTTCCTTTAATAAGTTAATGCTTAATAGAAACGGCGGTTCCGGAGGGGGATTTCCATCGCCCCCCCTCCTACTCCTGAGATTAATGATATTATCAAATAAAAAATGACAATTTGTGTGATTTCGTGATGTGTTTATTATTTTCATTATAAGTCATAACTTAAAATAAAGATATTAAGCACTTCAATCAATATATAGCGTATCGTTCCTTCGTTAAAGATACAAAGATTGATTAATAACAATGCCATAATATGTCGGTCGTAGTTTTATTGACACAATTCCTATATTTTAACACACTGATATCTTTTATTTTCTTAATTCATTGGATTAATAAATCACACGGATATTAAATGTCTCACGCAGCAAAATAATTTTCCTCTATTGAACGATAGAAATGTGTATTTTCGGATAACAATTCTTATATGGTTTGGAATTGTGTACGCGGTGTTAAATATGATTATGTAATACTAATGATTGCTAAATAAATTTTTATTAAAATCCATTACCATCCATTAATCATATATTACAAAGAAACAGATATAAAATAAAACAGATATAAAAAAAATGGTTTAGTTAGATTAATTACTTATTGTACCAATGAAATATAAATTTTACAAAACTTCCCCCTTCACTAGATCCACTACTGCTTCATCTGTTCCTATGGAGCAAATTGAAATTGTCTAATAAAGTTATAATTCAAAATTTAATTTTTTAATTTTAATTTAAAACTAACGAATTACCCAGTTATTCACACCCACCGATACTACAAAACACTAATTAAATTCCAATATCGATTATACTGAACATTTTATAATAACCGCATTCTCCCAGGACTCTATTTCAGTGGGATCGTACTTGAAGTTAATCGGCATTGACACCGAAAACGATGGATCCGATATTAATGTGGGTCATTTTGGTACTATTTCCCCTCACTCCCTGATCAAGTCTCCGCCAAACTGTGTTAATCGGCATGTTTACTGTCGGTATTGAACTCAGAGACCTGATAAAATTGTATTCGACACCAAAATAGTATTACTTTTATTTCATTCCATTACACCTATCTTCCTAACAATTTCCCCTCCATTGTCGTTTTATAAGTTATTAATAACACGTTTTACCTTTAAAGAAAATCCGCAAACATCTCCATAAATCAAATTCGGACTGCTATTAGAACAAAACGACACGGATTGTTATCGACAGGGGTTCTTCTGTAAGGTGACGATGCACGGCCCCATACAGCTCATGCGACAATCGCAGACATACGGCTTGAATGTCTGCCTTATCCACCATATTCGCCCGACCTATGTTTGGACTCCAAAAAGAAGAAAATTCTGGGACATAATTCAACTTCGATGTCGAGGTGCGCCAGTTTTTTCCTACGGGAATTCAGACATTTCATAAGCGTTTGACGACATTCATTGAGCGTGGAGGAGAATATGTCTAAAAGTGATACAGGTTTGTTTTATGTTTGCAGAAGAAACCAAATTTTTTAAAAAATTACGTTTTTCATTTGACTCTTCCTCGTAATTAATGTACAGTATAAAAGATAATGCCTAATAATTCTCTAAAATTATGTCTTTGTTTAAATTCATTAAAAATTAAAGTGCACATCACTTTTAAATATGCTTTTTAGATTTAACAGTCTTGCAGTTATTTTCATTTGTGATTTCTCTATTTCTCAACTTTTTTTACTTACATTTTAAACTTCCTCAAAAGAAATAACAATATTTTATATTCGTTTACACTTAATACCGCTTTAAGTTTTTAAGTAACGGCCAGATTGAAGCATAAGACGCAAGAGAAGAGAAGTCATATAATGCCGATACGTTTCCAATCGTTTGTGTGCTGCGGAGGATTTCGTGAACGTTGCTAGTTTTCCTATAAAAGGACTGTTCGAAGTGTTTGTTTTTTACAAGAAAGGTTGTTCGAGAGATTTGACTTAAAGTTTCGTTTTCAACACGCCGTTTCAAGTTCCGCCTGTTTAGGTACAGTTCTTGCAACAACCATGACAACAATCTGTCGTTAAAATGCAGTAAACTTCATTTTTTTTGTTGAACATAGTACAAAACTACAGTGTATTATCTGTTTTCAAGTCTTAGGTTTTTCGAAGGAGTATAACATGAGTAGATACAATACCAAATACGATGAATTCCAGTAGTGTGTTTAATGATTTGAAACTGAAACTAACTAGACAGAAGAATATCTTTCAGAAACCACATCTCACGAGGAATATTCAGGGCTAGCTAAAAACACATAGTTCTTTTAGGGACAATGAGCTCATTAAAAAATGGCACCTTAATTTGGAGATAAGATGGCTAAATTTTTAAGCAGTTTCCTTGTCTTCTTATAACGACGAAGAGGGTCGATGGAATGAACAATCACATTTCCAGAGGGGCGATCGCTTCCCCCAAGGGATTGATCGCGTATTTGTGATGTCCGGAAAAAGGAAGAGATGAGAATAGGTGAATAGAAAATTCGGAAGCGTAGTATCGCTCTCACCTTGATGACAGTCAAGGATTGGTGCCTTGGTGGATGTTTCGAAGAAATTCACAAAGTAAAGAAGCTCAATAATACAAAGAATAGAGGGGAAAGGAAGATTAGCAATTAGGTAAATGTTCGGAGCCCTTTAGAGATCAATGGCTGTCCTGGACTTACTAGCTGAACTAGCGCATGGTGGAAGATATTCTTCCACCATGAACTAGCGTATGGTGAAAGTTGACCAAGTAGGAGTTTTCCCCCACACTCACCAGCTGTTACCTAA
Source organism: Eucriotettix oculatus (assembly GCA_034510155.1). NCBI lineage: Eukaryota > Metazoa > Arthropoda > Insecta > Orthoptera > Tetrigidae > Eucriotettix > Eucriotettix oculatus. Next base: position 182,623,949 of record CM067376.1, read on the forward strand.
TTACTTATGGAAGAGGCAGTTATTCAAATATGGTTGCCTTCCCCTTAAATTCACTCCACCGAGAGATTCTATTGATCTCTCGGTTCTCTCACTATAGCTGGGAACATTCCTACAAGTGTAAAAATTCACCGTAGACGCTTATCACAAAAGGTCAAGAGTCGCAGAATGTATACCACTCTAAGACTTTATGAAGAAATCCTTATTCAATAATATATATGGCAGTCTCATGATAGAGTAAGTAGAAAAATTAATGAAAAATGTGGCTATTTTTCAGTTTCTCTCAGGGGTATTTTAAAACTAGTGAATTTTCTTTCTAGCTCTAGATGAGAGCGCAGATATTGCTCAGCCATCAGCCACCTCCTTACCTTTATCAGAACAGTAAGAAAAGAAGAAAGTTAGGAATTAAAATCATTAGAAACCAGGAAACGCGCTAGATGATGCCGTTTCTAAATACAGAGGTTTTATGAAGTGCTCTGGCATTGCAACAGATGGGGCTAAAGTAATGCATAGTCATAAAAATAGGCTAAGAGAATATTAATTTTTTGCCACGAGTTTCTCAAAAAAAATATAAGGCTCAGTGAGACAAGGAAAACTGTTGTAAATACTTTCAATTTAATAAGGGGAGGCAATAAAGTCTATAGACACAGAGCATTCCTTGACATTTTGGAGACATTTCATTATACTGTGAAGTTCTTTTTGGGTTGAGCAATGTTTAAATGAAAACATTGGGCGTGAGTATAAAAAAAACTGGAAGGAATCCAGTTTTGAAATTATCTTGCTTTTCTGGCAGATTTAACATCCCTTCTAAATAATACTACAATGCAAGATATCATCTAGCTTTATGGACATATTGAGGGCGTACACATAAAACGTGATGTCATGAAAATTGCGTTGAAGGTAAATTAAACGGAACACCACGCATCCTGTCAGCAGTTGAAATAAGAAAAATTGACAAAAATTTAAGTATGTTTCATGAAATAATAATACGTATCAAGAAAGAATTCCAGAACACGTTTCAGGATTTTGACTGCCTCAAAGACAAACTTGCAATTTTTAACAACTCCATGGATATTATGGTGACGGCGACCTTCAAATGGATATTTGTGATCCTCAGGCAGACCCATTATCACCAGACTAAAAAAATGTGATGTCCCTGAAAATTTCTGGAAACTGATTACTAAAGAACGTTTTCCTAAACTGCTGAAATTCTCTCTGCAAATGTTATCGCCGTTTTCCAGTGCTTTATCTACTCTGAAAAAAATTTAACTAAATTAAAAACGAGAAATAGAATTGTTAGTGTTTCACTGGCGTCCAGCTGAGACTTTACCTCACTGAATTTACTGTGGACGTTGGTAAACTTGTATCAGGAAAGCAGTGCTTATCATCACATTGATCTCTCAGCTGTAGTATGTAGTAGTCTATTAATTTATTATAAATTTTAATTAAGGTTTTTGAATGTAATATGCGATTCGGTTCCTTTCGGGAATGTCTTTAACCCTCACATTCCTACACTAAACTTTGATTGGCCCTCGGGTAACTAAAGATTGTACCGCACGGTTCGAAATAATTGAATTACTAGTACGAGCCAATGAAACATACTCTGGGAATCTATCAATACCGGCAAGTAATCTTTTAACTATCTTCCTTGTAATGAAAACTCTTTGGGGTGGGTTTAAATTAATTTAAATAATATTATATGATATTGATTGATGGGGATTATAAAAAAAGATATATAAATGTTTAAGTTTAATTTTAAGCTTTAATCTTAATAAACATGAAAATCATTAATAATTTATGAATAATATATATAAAAAAGGACATTTCATTTTGAATCTGGACTTAACTCTCAGGGTTCCACAGTGGGGTGAACGAGAAAGCTTAATTGTATCCCTAATGGCAATAGGCCTTGCAAATGTCAACTCAAAGTCAAAAATACGTGTACGGCACCGCATAAAATGCATATGTTTCTATATGCTGGGCGATTGCTGGTTTATTGCAGCTAGATGGTCTCCGTCTCTTCTTCCGAGTTGCATCTTCCGCCAATGTCGCTCCGATTCCCCGACAGCATCTGGTGACCAGCTCGTTCCGCTCTACCAACAACTTCTTCCCTACTCTCCCAATCTAATCATAATCCTATCTCCAAAACTTTCCTCCGTCGTCACCTCGGTCAGACGCCACACCATCTTCAGCTACCAATCAGACGTTGTCCGCCAAAGTCTCCTATTGGCTTGAAGTTTGACAATTGCAGCCAATAGAAAATTCTTTGTCTTGGAGTGCATAAATGCTGCATATGTTACGCATTCCAAATTCTTCATGGACCTTCCATTTTTCCCGGCCGGTCCACCAAATTAGCTACGTCCACTCCCGGTAGCAACTAACTTTCTATAGATGGTCCCTTTTATCAATGGGCTGCTCTCGTTCAAAAGAAGGGTCATTCTATTGTCCAAGTAATGCGCCCTGAGACCTCCCACTTTCAAAACGGAAAGGGTTTGGTGTTTTGTTATAGTTTCGCCACCCACACACAGAAAAAGCCAAGAAACAGATGAATTTTATTTATAATTTAACTACGCGTATGTATTATCCATTACATCCTTATAATTATGCATTATTACATAAACATAAGATAAATATGAAATTTTAATACGTTAATAAATACACTACAGTTATTATATGTATTATAATTTTCTGTTTTTCATGTAAAACAGAATTTGGCGTTATGAAGGGTTATGTATTTTATACGTCAGTTAGCGAGATACCGAGATGCGTAAAAGGGGGAGGGCATATTGTTCTGTTTGTGTGTGTGTGGCTTTATCTGTGACGCGAATCCGATGCAGTAGCTCGTTACCTGCCGTATCTGTGTGTTACGAGCAAACCAAAGCTCAAAGTACGCAATTCTTCTGCTTCTGCTTATCAGTAGTTACTGTGGAAGAATAAAGAGCGTTAATACAGGGACATTATTTCATTACGACGCAGAAACTTCTAGTTTAAATTTACGACTACGACATAATATAAATTAGTATTACAAAAATTATATAAATTAATAATAAAAGTACTTATTTAATTATTTTCTCTGCCTTAACTCAACGTCACGCTATTACGGTGGCTAAAAACTATATTAAAAAATAAAATGAAACAGTGAACTCTTACTTAATTTGAATTGATAAAATACAATAATCTCTCCAAAAGACAAGAAAAATTAATTCAAAATCAAATACAAGACGACTTGTTACCAACTTCAAGGACCGCTTTAGTTGTTTTATTTTATATGAACAATACCCCCTCCCCCTGTCTCTTATTTCGCTCTTTACCCTCTAAAAATGAGTTTAAATTATATTCTATCAGCATTGAGAAAGAGAGACTACATTTCATTTATTTTTCGACGCCAATTTCACATGATTTACAAATTCAACCCTTCACAGTGTTTGTTTTCGGATTGTGTGTAAGTTAGAGCTCTATAACTACACGTGTTTAAGTTTGTAAGCGGAGAGTACATACAATCATCCAATTTGCTTTATGAGTTGTATGAAATGATTGTTTAACTTGTTACATTTACTCAGTAAATGACTAAATATTCGATTAACATCTTTTTAGTTTTTAATTTAACTTACCGAAAGGTTATTCCTCTAAACGTGAAGACCAGTCTACATATTACACCCACAGAGCACTTACAATTTACTTCAAATTTATTAAATAAGTATACTATCTAAATTTCCAATACAGCAACAATATATAGATAACTTAGTAAAGGAATCCCGGAGTCGTCAAAGGCGTCAGCCAGTTTTAGTTACAAGTTTTCTATTGATTTGCAGACTTCATATATACTTTCGTCTGGCTTAAAGTTTTGCACAGATAATAAAACATCGAGAGAATGAAAGAGTTATTGCACAAACAATAAGAAATTTAAAGTTTCTTGTTGGGCACCGAGATTCCTTTTAGTCTCGTCGCTCTCGGAAGCTGCGTCTCCGAATCCTCTTTGTGTTTAGTTTGTCACACTCAGCGGATTTAATGAGTTGATACTCTACATCTGTAATGTTTCGAGAAGTTTATTTAAAGTTTATTAAAGCAAGCTTACAATTCGATAATATGTTTTCTTAAAATGAAAGGCGACCATTAGATTACGTAACGTTACGGATATATATATATTGATATTAGGTCATGGTTTATGTTCTTCAGGATTGTTTTGTTTATCAAGAATTGTTTATGAGCGTTTAAATAGTCGTTTATTTTTATTGAATAAAGGTTTAATTTCTTATATACCTAGAATAAGATTATGATGATTTTTGTTGAGAAGAAGAAATATATCGGCTCCTCCTAGTCTTAATTTGATTGGTGAAATTAGTTTATTAAATAGAATTATTAGTTATCAATTTAATTTTATAATTATTCTATTTATATTGTCTTTTTTGTGTTGTGCTTATAGATTGTATTTATATAGTTATAGTCAACATGGTGTTATATATTCTGGATTATACAGAATTTCTTCTTGTTATTTGATTGAATTTCATTTAGTTTTTCTTCATTGATTACCATTAAATTTAATGTTCTTTTGTTGTGATTATATTATTTAACTTAAATAGTTTAAAAAAAATTTTAATTTGTGGAATTAAAGATGTAATTTGTTTTACTTTAAGTCAATGATAATTTTTTATTTATTTTCATTGTCTTTTATATTATTAGGTTTAGTATTTTTTGTTATTAGATTATTTTTATTAATATTTGATTTGTGTTATATAGTTGAGTGAGAGATTTATTCTTTAAATTCTTCTTTAATTTTAATGGGTGTAATTTTAGATTGAATATCTATAATTTTTGTTAGATTTGTCTTAATTATTTCTTCTATAGTTTTATTTTATAGTAATGATTATATGAGAGGGGATAAATTTAGGAGCCGTTTTGTTTTACTAGTGGTGTTATTTGTGATTTCAATAATTTTTATAATTATAAGTCCTAATATTATTAGAATTTTATTAGGTTGGGATGGTCTAGGTTTAGTGTCTTATTGTTTAGTAATTTATTATCAAAATATAAAATCTTATAATGCTGGGATATTAACAGCTTTAAGAAATCGGGTGGGGGATGTTTTTATTCTTATTTCTATTTCTTGGATATTAGATTTTGGTAGATGAAATTATATTTATTATTATGATTATTTTACTCATTCTTTTAATTGTTCATTAATTTGTTATATAATTGTAATTGCTTCTATGACTAGGAGTGCTCAGATTCCATTTTCAGCATGATTACCTGCTGCTATAGCAGCACCTACTCCAGTATCTGCTTTGGTGCACTCATCTACTTTGGTAACTGCAGGGGTTTATCTTATAATTCGTTTTAATCCAATAATTGTGGGTAACGGGTCTGGCTATATTTTATTATTAATTGGTAGATTGACTATATTTATGGCTGGAATGGTCGCTAATTATGAATATGATTTAAAGAAAGTTATTGCTTTATCTACTTTAAGTCAATTAGGATTGATAATGAGAATTTTATCTATAGGGTTTCCTATAATATATATATATATATATATATATATATAGATTGCAGTACAAAAATAGTTACGAAATAATGTCGAATTTATTCATACAGGTTGCATTTAATCTTTATCGTCGTAAGATTGTAATAATTAAATACGACTTTGGAGGGTTTTTCGAGGAAAAGAAATATTACAGTCTAATTCCTGCAATATAAAATTATTTAAAGTGTTTTGTTTAATAATTGGGGGAATTGTAATTTACTTTACTTTAATCTTTTACCGTTTGCTAGAAATTAAATAGTAGTAATCTATTGGGTATTTTGAATACATAATTTAAGAAAATTTGGCAGAGAAGATTTAAATAATACGTCTATAATTTTTTTATATTTTATGAACAACAATAGAGAATCTTATCTTCCTCATGTAATAACAAAAAATGTAATAAATTGAAGCAATTAAAATCTTTTTTTAGGGAATGGTGGTTTCAAAATACCTTCAACATAATATTCGTAAAGAAGAATTATTGGCGAAGAACATTTAAACACTGACGGATTTGATGAATATTTTGTTTGAGAGTACATAACCGCAGTTTCTACGTAAAACTGACTGCTGATAGTAGTTGCATCGCCGAAGGTCTTCCCTTAGCTACTGAAGCCTCTGTTTCATTAACAGTGGCGGCTTCTTTGAGTCTTTCATCTCTCCGTTTCTGAAACCGCAATACTCATTGACTTCCCTAATTTTATTCCTTTGCTAAGTCTCTGAGTAAATAGTCTCTTTGGTCCCTGCTATGTAAATCTGTATTTATCCCCTACTATACGTCAACAATGTATCACGTTCCTATATAACTCGTCATCTCGGTATGGAAATCATAAGAAGGAATGCCCGTGAGAGTTCTCGTAGGCATTTCCCTCCAGAGTGACTGCGGGACTCACCTGATTGTCGGGAATGCCTCGCACTCTCTCTGGGTTTTTTTTATCAAAGTTCTCACATGCCAAGACACCTTCACCTATTTTGGGAGGTATATGCACTGGGGTCGAAGACCTTGGGCATATGGCAAGAGTTGTCCGCTAATCCCATTGGATCAGTCGGCCAACTGCCTCCTAAACTTAATTACTTAATTACTATACTTAAATCATTTTATTCAAGAAATAAAAAACTAAATTTAACAATTCTAAAACACTGGACACTTTAGGAGTTGGCTTCCAGCTGTGTTACAAATAAATTATTCCAACTTTTTAATGTTCTATTTACATGTGAATCTGTTTTCACAAAATCGTCCGTGATTTATGAAAATACACTTAAATTAAATGACAATGGCACAAATGGGCCTGTTATCACTATTTTTTTGAAATTTATAATCCTAACTTTTTCAAAATAATTTAATTTTCATAATTAATTTTTCGATTCAATTAAAAATTTATCAACCGGGCTTAATATCTCAGTTAGGTCCTTTAATGATTATTTGATCGCGCGTGCACAGACTTGAATCTTTTTAATAAGCAGCGTATTTAGAAAAACACTAAAGTGTGAAAATATATATGGTTGTTAGATAGGACCTCCTTCAATAGTGCAGTCAGTATTATTCTTATAAATCAAACAGAATCTGTAAAATATGTTATCTGTTATAGTGTATAAGATACACAATACTTGGTGTTTCCGTAACGGTATAGATTTATTTTTCCTGGAAAATGGATATGTATAAACATATCATGAAAGTTGCAAGTGACGTCAGAGTTCGACTACGTGACTACTTGACGTGACATCATTGTGCGACTCAAGCTGCAGTCACGCTAGGATTTTACACCTGACAACTCACATAACGTGACGGCAGCGTCTCTACTTTATACTTGGCATGGTAAACCCACCCATGACCATGACGACCATTCTCCTGTTCACGTTACTAAAATATAAAACGCATTCTTTGCTAAATATTACGTATTTAATATTTCACCTAAATTTTGAAGGGAAAGAATATCCACAGTGTCATCTTAATTGAGACATGAGAATGAATTTAATAGATTTAACGGGTTGTTCCATATAAGATTTACATAATTTAAAACACTGTTTCAAATGTACTGATTATTAGAGTTTGATGTTTTTATTGTTGGCAAAGTAATAGTAGGAAAAGTAATTATTGAGAGGACGTAAAACTAAAAGTATTAGAACGGCAGTCGGATGTTGTAAGCGAAAAAGAGCAGCACAATTGAAGTAATTGAGCTTCGGCAAAGCCTGTTGCAATAAAATTACTCTGATGCTTATCTGGACAAAGGAGAGAAATCAGCAAAATCCAACCAATTGGAGAAAGATGCCGCAAGAATTTAAAGAGCCTCCCAGTATCGTAAAGCCGGTCAATTTTGGCATTTACAGTAGCGTCGCGTCTCGTCACCTTGATCCCACAACACTCCTAGAGCGAAGACGAAAACTGCTAAGGAAAGATAAGGGGACAGTTTGTAACTGTTTCTCTGCCTTGATAAACATGCGGATACTCACCAGCACTCAGATTAACACTTTTCTTCGGTTAGTAGGAAGGCGAACTTATTTATAGAAATTTTTTTCTGAGTTCTAATACATAAGTTACAAAAGACAGGCAACAGTAATTAGAATAGAAGATTAAGAAAAGAAAGCCGTAATCAAGAAAAGAGAGAAGGCAAGGATGCAGTCTGTCGTTTAACTTATATATAGAACAGGCAATGAAGCAAGTTAAAATGAAATATGGAAAAGGAATCATACTGCAAGTACAAGAAATAAGAACCTTACGCTTTGCCGACGATATTGTAGTATTAGGGGAGTCAGAATAAGACTTGGAAATCATAATAAATGGCATGAACGTGCTCCTGGAGACATATTTAATATGAGGATTAATAGAGGGAAAGCCAAGGTAATGAAGTGTATTATGGGAAACAGTGGAAAAACAAAGGCTGTTAGATTGGGAAGGGATATTTTAACGGAAGTTAAGGAATTCTGCTACTTGGGAAGCGTAATAACTAGGGATGGTAAAAGTATAGTAGACATAAAAAGTAGGATAGCACTGGAAAGGAAGGCTTTAGCGAAAACAAAAAGAATTTAATTACGGGTAATATAAGTGTGAATATTAGGAAATCGTTGCTAAAAATGTTCATATGGAGCGTGGCGTTATATGGGTGCAAAACGTGGACAATAGGAGTTGGGGAAAGGAAAATAATAGAAGCCTTTGAAATGTGGCGCTATTGGAGAATGCCGAAAATCAGATGTGTGGAGAGAATGACTAACGAGGAAGTTTTTAACAGAATAGGGGGAAAGCGAACAATATGGAGGACGTTGGCCAAGAGAAGGGATGGATTAATAGGCCACGTTTTAAGACATGAGGGTCTTGTAAAATTAGCATAAGGGGAAAGTGTGTGGGGTTGAGAACAGAAGAGGGAGGCCAAGGATGAAAAACGCTAAGCAGCTTAGGGAGGATGCGGAATGTACTAGTTATGAGGAAATGAAAAGGCTTGCGCAAAATAGGTTAATATGGAGATTTGCAACAGACCAGTCTTAGGACTGAATACCACAACAACAACACGTTAGTTAGCCATATTATTAAATAAAAATTCAAATTATACAACAAATAAATAATTTTCATCCGTTGTGCCTTCCTCTCCTTTTCAAATTTCCTCCCTATGTTGTTAATGTGGAGTTGCTAGTTTTTGAATTACTATTATGTAGCCTGTTACTCAAAAAAAGGGGAAACACTTGGGCTATTTCGAGAAGTGTATGCCACGGTGTCGCAGACGTTTGTCATACAATTAGTGTTGACCTATGTTGCCATTTAAGTCGGGCGGATGCCTCTAAATCTTGTCGAGGAATGGAGACGAGGATGCTGCGCCCCCAAAGCGAGCCCCACTCCAGTCATTGGAAGAGAATGGGACTAGTACCAAGGGCCCGACGTATCTGATGCAGGTGTTCTACGGTTTTCTCTTCATTACATTGATGTGAATGTCTGGGTGTCTGAAAGATGGCGCTTGCTAGTAATCAACTTCTTAACGGTGTTTTTATTATAATTAATTATGTTTTTAAATAAGGACAGTTTCCTCTATTACTCAATCAGATCATTGCTATTCTGGTGCTTGTTATTGTGTCGTATCTATCACGATTTAAAAAGTTAGATATTTCTTCAAATTGAAGTCAATTTCCAAACATTAGTGTATTTTTTTCTCCTTCGATGATGTGAAACACATTTAAAAGCAGGAATGTGTCATGAATCACTCATTTTCTAGAGTTATGCTGTTCTGAGGAGGCTTCTTTACAGTTTTATTGTATAGTGGCTGATATTTTCATGGAATATTCATTTATGCACATGTATTTCCTTTTAAGTGCTGAATGTTTATTGACTCTAATATTATCGTTAAAACTCGTTTTCTGTCATCTATTCCTTCTCTTGTTTCTCACATTACCTCAGTGGCGTAAACTTTACAAAGGATTGTAAAAAACAATATTATACGCTCTCAATTTATCGTTATTATTAAATATATTTTGTTTTCTAATCCACATTTTCCGTCATTTTCCTTTATTTCGGAGTGGTCCAGTTCAATGAAATGTTTATACGCTGAAACCGTGGTATATACCATTGCTGAAGCCAGGAATAGGCGGGCTCGTGACTGTTAGAAACATGGTAAGTTTTTGTTTTGAATATCATATATCTAAATTACTTGATGACAAGCAATATTGATATCTCATAGACAATTGATAAACATATCACTCGATGTATTCACAACATACTTTCGGATTGATTGCTTTGCAAGCGATAACAACACTATCAGTAGGTCCGGCCTGTCCTTACTTTGTCAGTGCTTCGTGGGATATCATGAGCATGGGTTATCTCACAGTTCTGGTCTTGGCATTTCTTTCGTCAGCATCAGCCGAAGTACGTCAGTCACTTAATGGAAAATGGAAAGTAACCAGTAACACAAACACTAGTAAGTACACAGCGGGAAAACAACGACAATTCGTAAATAGTATTTACCAAACCTCCTTTAATAAAAAATATCATTGTAGTTTTCACATAATTCCCTACATTGGCTAATTAAGTAAGTAATATTGTTCACAGTAGTTCGAGGCAAACTTGTGGTACTCAGACCTGCAACTGATCTTATGCAACTCTTCATCTTAGCCTATTCTGCGCAAGCCTTTTTATATCTATTTAGCTACCACTTTCTCCTAATCTGCTTTCCGTATTCCATCCTTGGCCTTCTTCTTCTGCTCTTATCCCACACACTTCCCTCTAATGCTAATTTCTCAAGATCGTCATGTCTCATAACGTGGCCAATTAGCTATTCCTTCTCTTTCTCAAAGTCCTCCATATTGATCTGTTTTCTCTTATTCTGCTTAGAACTTCCTGATTTTCAGCATTCTTCTATAGCACCACATTTCGGAAGTTTCTATTCTCTTTCTATCTGCAACTCCTTTAGTCGCCATTTCGCACCCATATAACACCACACTCCATACGAATATTTTTAGTAATGATTTCCTAATATTCCTAATATTCATCCTACCCGTAAGTATATTCCTCTTTTTTTGCTTAAGTCTTTCTTGCCTGTGCTATCCTACTGTTTATCTCTACTATCTCTAGTTATTATGCTTCCCAAGTATCGGAATACCTTAATTTGCATCAAAATATCCCTTCCCAATTTAACACTCTTCGTTATTCCACTATTTCCCATACTACATTCCATCACCTTGGTTTTCCCTCTATTAATCATCAAGTTTTACTCTTCCTCCAAGAACACGTTCACGCTATTTATTATGATTTCCAAGTCTTCTTCAGACTCTCCTAATACCACAATATCATCAGCAAACCTTAGGTCTTTTTTACTTTTTCTCCTTGAATTTTGATTCCCCTTCCACATTCATTTTTAACTTTCTTCATCGCCTGTTCTATGTATAAGTTAAATATCATAGGCGACGGACTGTATCCTTATCTTACTCCTTTTATGATTTCTGCTTTCTTATCTTGCCCTTCAATTCTAATTACTGCTGACTGCCGAAGGGGAAGGTATTCGCTTATATTGTTTAGCAATAGACTGTAAATTTGTAATACAAAGAACTATATTTATTTCTGTACAAATAATCACGGTTTTATTTAATAACCCAACACTGTGGTGAGCCCAATTGTAATTATTTTCATTTTATTTAATATTATTTGATTAGCGGGCGGGTTAGGCTAACAGACGTCTTTGGATATTAATACACAATCAAAATTGCCATAGTATTTAGGGCAAATCGCCAAAATATTATGAATTCATATGTTTGAAATGATCAGTGAATTGATGCGAACAATATAATTTTTTATAACTTAGCATGCAACCATTTTTTTTCTCCAGGTGCATTTTGGTCCACGAAACAAAAGAAAATGGAATTTTAAAATTGATTTAAGAAATAAGCATCCTTATCTGAGGGAAGGCGCCGATTGGGTCAATTTATGTTAGACCGCGCCGTGTCCATTATCATGCATCAAACATAGCATGTTTAACATGTGATTGTTTATACTCCACCGTGGCCGCGCGTCGTACGAAACACGGACACGACCCGTGGAATATGATTGCATTCCACTCTCCCTCCAAAGCTCAACATAATTACATGGCTGTTCCGGGTTTTCACACTCTACTTAGGTTCTCTTAGTTCCAAAGGTGCGTGACGAAAAATTAATGAGTTAGTTAGGGAGTAACCTGCACTGTACGTCATGATTAATCCGACTCATCTTTTAATTTTTTAAAGCAATTAGTCTTCATTGTACAAGATGACAAAGTATCCCTCTGTCCCTCGCTTTCTCCAAGATGTGTGCACTAGTTCTTCTTCTAACTTCTTTATCTTCGTTCAGAACGACCGTGAAAGCCATCAATTCCAGCTCACTTAACTGCAATTTGATGACTACGGCGGCTTCCTCGTAGAAGATCAACGGTGTACGTAAAGCATAAACTCCCATCCAGGTCGTGAACGACACGTTCCTGAGACGTCCATAGGCCAGATGTCATCCTCGCTCGTTTCATATGACCTATTCCCGGGTTTCCCAAACTATGTGTCCGCGAACCATGAATAGGTGTTCCGCAATTAGTTTCGAGTGATTCTATCTATTATGGATGATGATATCTTTTTATAATACCACTTACGTTCGTGAGTCGAAAACTCAGTTTGCATCTCACGGGAGAAAGTAGAATCATTTCTCACGCCTTTCTTTGTTTATAGCTTGTTTCGGAACCGAATCAAAAACATCGCGAAAGAAAGAAACCCTGTTCCTTGTTTCCCGCTACAATAGGAAATATGGGTAACAATGAATAAGTGTGGACTTTAAGAAGCCTGATAATTTCCTTAACCCCGGAATAGACACTAATCTCGTTTGTTGTCTCATTATTTTTATGAAATGCTCCACCATCAATACCTCTATGGCTTCACACAGCCCCATTCCAAATAAGCTTGAAATTATACGCAAACGGCGTCGGGAGAAACACTATACAACTAATTGAATGCAAAAAAAAATTATTTGACGCAAACATCTGCCATTCTAGCATGCTGATGATGGTGCATGTGTCTCACCCTCACATCATTTCTTTCCGAGTCATAAGGAACATGATATAAAATAATTTGGTCGAAACTGTACGCGGGTTAGTTACGAATTCAATAATTACCTCCTTCCACCCTCCTCTTAGGGACTGAAATACAACTTAACTGACATTCTTAATGTGAAAATTTCACTCAGTGACTCCCTTAATACCAATTGAAATGCTTTGTTTGTATGTAAGGTCCCTTCACCCTTGCCCTTATGGGTGGTAGTTGTGCCTTACTACGACAGTCTTGTTTGTGTTGTGGTCGCAAGAAACTCATATACAAAATTTGGAATAATTGGTCCACGCGTTTAGATTTGTATGCGGAGCATACACACATGCATATACTTTCGTACGAAATTTGAGCCTTTTTAACACAAAAACAAAGAATTTAATAATTTAAGGAAAAGATCCATCTCTTCCGTTTGTTAAGCGCGAAATCATTTGTAATTTTAACGTACGTTTTATAAAGATATTAATTAAAATCATCTTAGTTATAAATAAATATAAGTTCGTATAGCTGGCCTTGTGTTCTTATGAAGTTTCATATTAATCGGTCGATCGAGGCCGCTTACATTCTATTTTATTTTATGTATGCAAAGCTTTATTTTTATAAATAAATGTTTTTTCTTCAGGTCTTTCAGCGGACGCTACGGTACCTGGAGGAATATACACGGATTTGCAGAATGCTGGAAAACTGGGAGACAACTTGTTCTATCGATTTTTCGATATTGAGTTACGATGGGTTTCGAAACACAACTGGACGTACTCCATTACATTCCAAGGTAATATCAATAACCAACCATAATTTGTAAATTAATATTATTTGCATACAGGAATTAGTACCTCTTGTTGTGAAAAGACTATTTGTAAAATATTATTTACCTCTGAGATATAACACGAAAAGGAAGGGAGCGGTTATTAATTTCTTCTGGTAATAGCATAAAAGAAAAGAAAGCATAAATCATGAAAGAAGTAAGCCAAGGATGCAGTATTTCTCCCATGTTGTCTAACTTATACATAGAACAGGCGAGGAAGAAAGTTAAAACGGAATATATAAAAGGAATCATATTGCAAGGAGAATAAATAAAAACCGTACGCTTTGCTGATGATATTGTAGTATAAGGGAGTTAGAAGAAGACTTGGAAACCATAATAAATGGCATTAACGTGATCCTGGAGGAAGAGTACAACACGAGGATTAATAGAGGGAAAACAAAGGTAATGAAGTGTAGTATGTGAAACAGTACAATAACAAAAGGCATTAGATTGGGAAATAATATTTTGAAGAAAATTAAGGAATTCTGCTACTTGGGCAGCATAATAACTAAGGATGGTAGAAATATAGTAGACATAATGAGTAGGATAGCACAGGCAAGGAAGGATTTTGCAAAATAAGAGGAATTTACTTACGTGTAATATAAGTGTGAAAATTAGGAAATCATTCCTATAAATTTTCGTATGAAGCGTGGTGTTATATGGGTGCCAAAAGTGGACGGAAGGAGTGCAGAAAGGAAAATAATAGCAGCATTTGAATTGTGGTGCTATAGGAGAATGATGAAAATGAGACGGGTTGATAGAATCACTAACGAGGAAGTTCTAAGCTGAATAGGGGAAGAGCGACCAATATGGAGGACGTTGACCAAGAAAAGGGACAGATTAATATGATGCGTTTTGAGACATGAGGGTCTTGTAAAATTAGCATTTGATGGCAGTGTGTGGGATCAGAACAGAAGAGGAAGGCTAAGCATATCTTTTTCCTGTGCTAACACTCGTAATGTAAAGCAAATTTTGCTGAGATTTTCCGATAATTTATAAATGTTGTGATTCCATTTTAAATTATTGTCAATTAGCAGACCAATAAAAGGCGCGTGCTCTGAAATGTCTCTTTGTGTTTGCTGTGAAGTTAACGATTTTGGTTTTCTCCTGGTTAAGAGAAAAATTGTTTTCAATGAACAGACAACATATCGCAGTGTCAACTTTCTCGTACTAAGTTTCCGAGTGCCCGTGATTATCAAATTTGTGTCGTCAGCGTAGAGGACTGATATTAAGGGAACCAAGTCATTAATTAAATCGTTTAATGTATATAATGAAAAGTAAAGGTCGCAAAATTGATCCCTGAGGGACACCGCAGGTAATTGGTTCCCATTCTGACAGATATTCCTTTTCATCCGATTTTTCGATCGCAACTATTTTGCAAGTACAAAGTCAGCAAGTGTCTACTAAATCAACCGCTTTCGAGAGGTCATCAAAAATGTCAGTCACTTTAAGTCTTTCATCCAGTGCGTCATGAATAATTTGAACGAATTTGTAGGAAGCCGTGTTGGTACATTGTCCACTAACGAAACCATGCTGCCATGTGTAAATAAGTTTAAATCTGCAAAAATTTTGAGAATATTGGTAAGAGGGAAATAGTACGATAATAGGAGGCGTCTGTAGTAGAACAAGGAAGCCGACTTTGCTTAATTTCTGATTTCATGAGGGAATGGCCAGTCAAAGCCAATATTACATGGTATACCCTATAATAGCATAGGAAGCGATGGAGAAGTAGGGGTGCAGAAGGTAACGAAGGGTTGACTAAGGCCCCAGGGCTGTAGTTAATGATCCTACCAGGTGATTCACCTAAAAGTGAAGCAAGGAAAACCCTAGAAAAGACGTATTAGCTAGGTCGGGAATTTGGTACAACCCCACACACCTCTAGTAACGGGAAACTATTGTTTTGGGGGGCATAAAACCCCTACTCCATGCCTCGATCAAATTTTGTGGAAAGCTAGCCGACTGATTTATTGGTTATCAGTGAGAAACTCTTACAGTATGCCTAAGGTCTGTGATTTCAGTTCATTCACACGTTGTACTGCTCGAGGTCGTCTCAGGCTGTGGGAGACTTAATTAGAAATTCTTGGCCAATCTTCATCATGGCAAGTTATAAAACAGTTTACATTATTACTAATTTATTGAAATGTTTCATTACTTAAATAAAATGTTAGTTAAATTTAAGCATTACTTCATTCTTAACGGACATATTCTCTTCGGTCAGCGCATAAGCGGCAGCGGCGTCGACGATTTCGCGAAAAACAAATTAACAGTATAATTACTTAGATGAAATGTTAGTTATTTTGAAGATATATTATCATCTCACTTGACAGGCTACGTGAGGGGTCATAATTTATCCTGTTGCAAGTCCTACATATGTAGGACCTTTATTGGCCTAAAAATATCAGGTATATCGTTGATTTATTTAATAAAAAAATTGGCTTCTTTAAATAATCAATTTCTATTATTTCTTTTAAAATTAATTTTAAATTATTTATGAAACATGATATATAACTCTCGCAAATTAATAAAAGTAAATTTATTAGTAAGAAACTATTACTGATACAAAATTTAGATACACTGGTACGAAACTCCAAGTCCTAATGATAATTTATATCCTATAATAAGTACCATCGTGAAACGAATTTCGAATATGAAATGAATTACGAATTAGTTATAATACCGGCTTAAAAAATGACGCCAAATTTATTCCGTAGGAATGCCAAAGTTAAAGAAGACTTTGTATTAGCAATTTTAGAAATGGTTCAGGATGGTAGAGCATAACCATTGAATATTTGTAGATATGTTCATAATATAAATAAAAAGGTCAATTTTGAAATAAAATAAAATAATTACTGTCCAAATAAGTAAAAATAATACATTAATGTTTAATAGAATTAGTTTGACCATAAAATTTTTAAAGTTAATATTTAGGACGTTACGAACTTCTTCAGGTAATAATAATGAGACCTTAATATTAAATATTAAATTGGCTGCAGTATTGTTATGATACTACCGAACGTCCAGATAAGTATTAAGTATTAAAACGAAACAGGCGCAAAAAGTTTCATATACTTTCTAGAACATCTGCACATACTGAAAGACTTCTCTTCGAACTTAACTTGTCATGGTTTGATAATATGTGTATGAAAAATATTCCGTTTCAGTGTCGTCAGAAATCGCGGGAAAGAACAATATTAGTCTGGTGTTCGAAGGTATTGACACAGCGTCCACGGTGAAACTCAATGATCAGGAGATCGGCTCAACGGACAATATGTTCGCTCGTTACAGCTTTCCGGTAAAGGGAATAATCAAGGTAAGGAATAATGCCAAACGTTTGTCTAAAAATGTTATAATTATGTAAAAAACACTTTCTTTATTTGTCGTTAGTTCTATGTCCAGGTAAAACTTTTCTTAGAGAGAAAAAGGAATACTATAATACTACAAATGATAAATAAAATTTTCAGGCTTCATAATGTATTTAAAAAACGAAATAGATGCTCTGAAATACGTAGATCAAATCTATACTGTGATGAGTGGGGGGTATTATTATTAATTCTTAATTCTATTATTAAAGAGGGTTCCATTATTATATATTGAAATTGATAATTCTTTTGATTTTTATGGTTTTATTTTGAAAGAAACTAATCAAATACTATTTACAATTATTAACTAATATTAAAACTACAAATTTACATGTGTACAATTGTTAGCGCCATTCTAGCAAAATCAAGTATTGCCCTAGCCCCGGAATCTCAGGTTGCCCGTGAGTTGCCCGGATTTTACAATTGGCCTGGGTATGAAAGAGTTCTAATTGCCAATGTTTTAGCTGCGGTGAGCAAAGCTGGACCCGTCCTGGACCCCGTCGTTTTGATTAGCGTAGCTGTTGATATCACCTCTGTTGATGGCTGGCGACCTCGTAAGGACGTTGTTATTGTTGACGCCGTCGGTAGGACAATGTTATTTTCAACGTACGAGTCATGTCGCTTATTGATGCATGTTGATAAGCGATGCTGCTCATCTCCTCTCCAGACTCGTAGTGCCCTGGCTTGCTGTCGCTAGCCTCTACAGCCCCTAGGAGTACTGTTAATTCTGGCATTGTCCTAGGGCCATAATCCAGCCCTGTCAGCAACGTCCAGGCGGTCAGTGTGGAAATCGCAATCTTTCGTACCCAAACGAACATAGGAAAAATTACTTTACAAAAAAAATAACGCCACCACCTTGATTTTGCTATGTTGCGTTAAATTGATTTTAATGTAATTTCGCTGGTTACATAAGCGACCATTACAATACTATAGGCATATGAGTACCCAATGCAGTTATTAGGGTATAAAATGTTTATAATAGTGATGTAAAATGGGAACATTAAGTTGAGATCATTTGTGAATCATTAAGTTATATTCTCAACATATATTTCATTAGCACATAAGCGGCAGGATTCGACGATTATTTGCCGAATCGGTATAAGAAACATAAATCTGATCGATTATCCGCTAGAAAAAAAATGTTGAACGATCATTATTCGGAATAAATCGCCTAAGGAATAATTTTACAGAAGTAGAACATTGTCTAAAGTAGAAAAACATATGAAAGAGTAATCCAAAGTAAAAGAACTCTGTTCGTCTTCAAGGCTCACACGTGAAGGTCTCGGTAGCCTATTCTGTAGAATAAACTAATTCTACTAGGTTTAGAGTGTTCCTACTCTTGCGTTGAGCTATAATTCTTATTACTTTCCTCACAAGAGGAATATAGAATTTTACTGCTTGAAGCGTAAAATTATCCTTTTCTTCTACCTTTTCATAATTTCTTTTTACCTTGGACAGTGTAACATACAACAATTCTTCCCTTGTCAAAAATCATCAAAACCGTATTGTAGAACAAGAATTATCGAAATATTGGAACGTATAAGTAATCCTAATCTCCCGTGAGGTCTATATTTACTAACAGTGTTTCTGTTTCTCCCATTATATTTCATTACCTTTACATTTCCTGTATTAAGGCAGGTAAGATCATGCTAAAATGCTGTTTAAAAACTGTTTCAATTTTCTCATTTCACATCACCGTGAAAGCATGTTTCAAGCCAAGTCAATGTGCATCCGAGCCGATCTGAAAGCTAAGTGACTCGTCCAGTGTCCACTCGCCACAATATCACCAGTACTTCGTGCAGAGTTAACTCGGACCAACATTCGGTTGGTGTAATTAATTCGGCGTTATAGGATGAAAATTAATAAGAAAAACGCAGGAAGAAATCTGCACGAGGATAGTTTTTAGTCAATATAGAGGAGTAAGTATAGTAATGTCGGAGATTGAGTGTGAACTAGATGAGATCCAGCTAGCCCTTAACTACCAGGGCAGTTATCTGTGTGAACCTCGCCGCCAACGTTTTTGATACCACAACAAAATGGTAACAGAGTAATGAATTCATCATTGCTGAATGTTGTTGTGGTATTCAGTTCTAAAACTCGTCTGATTCAACCCTCCATGCTGACCTATCTTGCGCAAACCTTTTCATTTCCTCATAACTAGTACATTCCACATCCTCCCTAAGCTGCTAAGCGTTTTTCATCCTTGGCCTCCCTCTTCTGTTCTCACCCCACACACTTTCCCCTTATGCTAATTTTACAAGACCGTCATGTCTTAAAACGTGGCCTATTAATCCATCCCTTCTCTTGGCCAACGTCCTCCATATTGTTCGCTTTTCCCCTATTCTGTTAAAAACTTCCTCGTTAGTCATTCTCTCCACACATCTGATTTTCGGCATTCGCCAATAGCGCCACATTTCAAAGGCTTCTATTATTTTCCTTTCCCCAACTCCTATCGTCCACGTTTTGCACCCATATAACGCCACGCTCCATATGAACATTTTTAGCAACGATTTTCTAATATTCACACTTATATTACCCGTAATTAAATTCTTTTTGTTTTCGCTAAAGCTTTCCTTCCCAGTGCTATCCTACTTTTTATGTCTACTATACTTCTATCATCCCTAGTTATTACGCTTCCCAAGTAGTAGAATTCATTAACATCCGTCAAAATATCCCTTACCAATCTAACATCATTTGTTATTCCACTGTTTTCCAAACTACACTCCATTACCTTGGTTTTCCCTCTATTAATCCTCATATTGAACTCTCTCCAGGACTCCGTTCATGCCATTTATTATGGATTCCAAGTCTTCTTCTAACTCCCCTAATTCTACAATGTAATCGGCAAAGCGCAAGTTTATATTTCTTCTCCTTTCAGTATAATTCCTTTTCCATATTCCGTTATAACTTTCTTCATCGCGGTTTTTATATATAAGTTAAACAGCATGGGCTCCTTTCTTGATTATGGCTTTATTTTCTTGATCTTCTATTCTAATAGCTGCTGCCTGTCTTTTGTAGAGGTTATGTATAAGCCTCCTGTCTCGATATTTTATTCCAGTGCTCTTTAAACTCCTTAGTAGTTTGTTCCAGTTCACATTATCGAACGCTTTTTCTAAGTCTAAAAATGCCATGAACGTGGCCTGTCTTCTAAAATGAGTCGCAAAGTCAAAATTGCTTTCTTGTCCCTACATTCATCCTAAAACCAAATTAATATTCTCCCAAGTCGCATTCTATTTCATTGCTGTATACCGGGAAGTAATCTCTTCTTCCTTAGCTCTGCGGACTGTCGACTTACATGACATTCCCAATTTGGTCAGCTTATCGATTCTCCAGCAGTCTTAATCTCAGTCTCCGTGACCATTCCGGGATGTAATAAATACTGAAAATTCTATAATAGCCCACCATACACTGCTCATAGAACTTCTCAAATTGATTACTTGTGTAAACTAAATTTTACAAAAGTAGTTATTTAAAGTCTTTTGTAAACTGATGATTAACGAAAAGGTATTTAACGATAACTTTATTATTAGATTTAATGATCTGGTTAATAGGCCTTCTGTATACGAAATGTCGTTCATGAGATATTTATCCAACATTTAAATATAGTTAAATAAAAACAATATCCAATAAATTGGAAAAATTAAATACAATCCATTATATTGCAAACACAACACAATATTTCTTCCTGTAGAATTTAAACCTTAGTTCCTATTTTTATTAAATTATTGTCTTATTTTTACACAAATAGGGCATTTTGCACTCATTATATTATAAATTCTCAAAATTTGATAGCAAGTGGACGAAGGATTTTTTTAATGTTTTTATTATCTGATGAAAATCTAAAGACGAGATGAAAAGTAGTGTTTTCTGTTTGTAATATACGTCAAATTACATTTTTAATAATTTTTTACTAGTTTATTTACTTTAAAGTAAAATAGATTAATTGCTTTGCTTTTAAAGAATATATTTGGCTAAACAAAAATTTTTATTCTTAAAAGATACAGTAAAATTTTTGAATTTAAAATATGCAATTTAGTTTTTATTATAATCAATACTGTGTTCATATTTAGTCTGTATACTTCTAGTCAGCTGAAAGTCCTATTAAAGTAAATTGTCGAACGTTGTGATCGATGAATGATTTTGAGTAATTTTGAAACGAAGACTTCATCCGTATTAGCTGATCCAGAAAGTCAAAATTCTTATGGGAATGTTTTTCCTTACATAAGCAATGGCTTGTTTGATTTGATACGGGAAATTTTTGCCCAATGTTGAAAAATTCTTTTGTATCATTGCAAATGTACTTTAGAGTATCTGTTCCGTCTAGCAACGTGGTTCTTCGCATTTGTTATGTGTGATAGAAATGTTGAGGGGGCAACTAACTGTATGTTGCAGGAGGGAGATAACACCCTTGAGGTGAGCATCCTGTCGCCGATCTTTGAAGCCCAGCGGCAATATGACGAGCAGGCAGCCAACTACGTGGTTCCTCCGCAGTGCGTGCCTCAGGAGCAGCATGGCGAGTGCCACATCAACCACCTCCGCAAAATGCAAGCCTCATTCTCCTGGGACTGGGGTCCAGCATACCCCTCCGTTGGCATCTGGTACATATACATACTAATATGGGTGGGTGGGAAGGGAACGACTTTGGGACGGAATTGATGTGCACTCTGATTAAAACTAGAAATCCCTTGACGTTTTCGCGATGAATTGCGATGTTCCCACGTAGCAAAACACGCAACACGTGCTCGGAAAATTTCTCGCAGTGAAATCAATCTAAGATGAAGAAACAGATATTTTTATATAAGACTATGCGTATAATTCTGAAGAATGAGTCAGAAAAAACTAGATTTTTTGAAAGTGTGAAGTGTAAATGATGGGGGGAATATTAATTAATGAATTTAATAATTGGGTTTAAATATATACATTTATTAATTGTAAACACAATAATTTTAATATGGGTAGTGCGTGTATATATTATGTACAAAAATGATTAATTAAAATGGGATTGTATTAAAGATTTCAGCGTATTAATGGTTTGGGTGACCACGTGTAGCAGATCTGTTCGTTGACGAACCTGAGTTGTTTTCATAGGCGTCTCGCTGTAATTTCCGTGTTGTGGAACTTGAAGCGGCCGGTCGACAATAGCACGAAGTCGTGAGGAAACTCCGCTTTTTCCTCTTTCTTCCCTTATTGTTAAGAACTTTCTTCCCTGCTTCTTGGACTGATCAAAGCATGGTTTCCGCTGCCACCTCACCAATCTCCTCTCTCCACCACTCTGCTGCCAATCTCCTTTCGTCACCACCTTGTATCACCAACAATCTCTTTCTCCACCACTCTCCTACAATATCCTCTCGCCATCACCTTGTATCACCTACCAAAAATCTCCCGAAAATTGTCTCCGCCAGCCTCTTTAAAACCTTGTCCCAACTTATCCGACACCTATTAATAAGATGGCAGGGATGGATATTGTCCAATCATATCCCTTGTTTCATTTGGGGAACACACGCCACCCGTCACCAAATTCCTAAGCAGATTAGGATATTCCGAAACCGGCGACGAGGTGTCCGAGCTTTATGGTCCAGGTGTCAGCCGCAGTCCCTTTGTTATTATTCCGAGCCGCCAAGACGGCGCACGTAAAAACCCCTTCTTCCTGGCAAGCGACTTTCTTATGCCGGAATATTTGGTATTTAAGTTCCCGTAAATAATAAAAAAAAATTGGACACGGGTTCTACTGCGCTACAGAATATTCCATACATTTCTGTATCGGTAACTCTGATTGTCTGTTTGCGGGATTCAAGGTCACTTTTCTAGTTTTAATGACAAGGTAGCCTGTATCCAACTCATACGGACGCTGCCTTCCGGGACGCTTGAATGTACTTGCGACTCCCTCTTTTTCGTTTAAAATTTATTTACAGAAAACTGTTGTAATCCTGGAAAAATTCGATGCATACTTCCCTATATTGTCTTACCGTTGTTAGTATCTCAGGTGTCTCATTCTCATCAATATAAACTGCCTTCTACCGATCGAACCTCATAGGCTTCCCATTATCCCCGCCCCTCGCCTATCTATCAACTGAGCTTATCCTTCGATTAATATATTCCCCTAACAATAGGTACCGTCTCCTGGTCGAAACTCTCATCAAATAGGTCGTGTAATGTAATAGCAAGAGGAGCAGTGAACGCATCAAGATTATCAATATTGTATTCATAACACTCGTTTTTCAGTCACCATACCTGGATAAAAAAATTTATTATCTCAAATCTATTATTTTTTATATAAATCATGACGTACGCGCCAACACTTTTGGAAAGATCGCGAGGTATCGCCTCTAGTGGTATAGTTGGGGAGCTTGCTTACAATTTTTTTAAACAAATTAGATTACAAGAGAGAATAATTGCTTCAATTGAAGCTCAGACAAACGGCCATGAAAGTAAATTTAGAATATAAGAATGGAAAAATGTTGACCGGACCCGGAAATTAAACCTGGGACCTCCGCTCTAACCTGCTCTAACCATCTGAGCTAGTTCAGATTCAGTGCCATATTCCTCTAGTCTTGTAAACCTGACTCGGCTCACCTACAATTTACTAATCACATTCTTCACCTTTGATCAACTTAATTTGCGTTGTTTCTGATTTCCTGGAGGTTGTTAGGAATGTGAAAATTAAATTAATTTCAACAGAATAAGTGCTTTGCTGATGAAAATACAAGTGTATTCTGAATTTAAATAATACTGGAACGTGCAGTCTAAGTTATGAAGATCATTTTAATTGCTTCAAAGCCGTCTTTATGGTCACATGAAACCAGAAAAAGTAATATTTAGATTTATTGACCCCATTCAGCGTATACTGACTTATTGTGAAGAAAAAAATCAGTCCAAAAAATATAACTGAGTGTCTTTAGCGTACATAGGCGGAAAAAATATATCAAAGAATATCAATTTAAACGTGAGAACATTAAATTAAATTAGTAAACTGTAAAGCATAAATGCAAAATTTTTAATAAAAAAGAGGCATATCTCGTAAAAAACCGATTCTGAAAATTGTAATAATATCAAGAATACTTTTCGTCAGTCCTTCAAAAGGCCATAAAGTTATAAGACTTAAATCTCATTTTCATGGTGGTCAGTTCATATTTACATGACGCACAATTACAATTCGCCAGCAGTTAAGTGGAACCCCTAGTTCTACACTTGAATCATTCAATTAGTGCAAAATTAAATAAAACCGTGTTACAATGTCAACACCTATCAATAACCATTTTCCTGCCACCTTAAAAACCGCACCATATACGAGAGTTAATACCTATTTGGTTTTCTGTTACATTCAAAAATTTTGAAATAGATAAGAAAATTTGTATAGACTAATTGCTTAATATTTACACTTCAGTGAACACACACAAATAATAATTTAGTAAATGTTACAGTTAAATTTCAATTTCACGACAAGCTGCATTGCGCATTTAGAAATTAAAGTTACGTTATTAGGTCTTCGTATTGTTACTACCAAATTGTTCATAAATATTCATGTTGTTTCCTCTATTATTATTGTGCAATGAAGAACCGAATCTTACTGAAACTCACATCTCCACACGTATTTTTAGGGGGCTGAGGAAACGGGAAGGTGGGTTTTCTATGTTGTAGTGAAATCTTCATATATATGGGACATACATTTAATAAGTATTGACACTGAATTTCTGTGTTGCAGGAAGGACGTCCAGCTTATAGCCTACGACAGTGGATACATACGCGATGTTTTGGTTACAGTGAAGCAAGACGATGCCGGTGATTTTCAGGTAGACGCCTCAATAGAGGTTGAGGAATCCGGGGTGGAGAAATGCGTTATAGGCTCTGCTCTGTCTTCTACTTCGTCTTGCATTACGAGAAAAACTCAGGGAAGAGATATATCCACGACAAATGTAACCTTCAAAGTACCTCAGGTAGTAAACTCAACAAATATCATTTATCTTGTAAAATAAATACTCATTCCTATTACGTCCAGCAAGTGTTATCTAAAAGCACGTGAAAAACCAAGAAGCAAGTGAATCAACCTTGTTCACCCTCAAATGTATTTATTTTTTTTATTTTTTGCTAGGGCAGTGAAAATCTTCTAAAGACACTATCTCAGGGTCCGCACTGGATAGTAGTGTGAGATTATACATATTAAAATCACCTCCCTTTCCAACGATGACTGTGTGTATCTTCCTGTGGGACCGTCGTTAGACATTACTTCACAGGAAGCAGTCGTAGCGTCAAGCTCTCTCTGTCTCCTTTAAACATTATTATTTCTCTCTTTTTCTTAATTTCTTAATCTTTGAATTACTGTTGAGGCATATGCGCTTACTTTATTCCAGGTATTAAGTGAAAGCAGCATATTGGGTACCAAATTATCTGGTGTTATTGAAGCTCCAATATCGCTTTCTAAAGCTCGTCTCCCATATGAAAATCTCGAGCAACTGAAAAACACGTGTTCTGGTGTCTCATTAACTCCACATTCAGGGCATGCAGGTGAATTATCTATGGCAAACCTGTAGAAGTATGCCCTGAAGCAGCCGTGACCGGTCAAGAGCTGAGTAAGATAATAATTCACTTCTCCGTGTTTCCGATCAATCCAGTCTTTAATTGATCTTATTAACCTATGGGTCCATCGGCCTTTATTGGACTCATCCCAACGGCGTTGCCATTCTTCATATGTTTTGAGCCTCTCAACTCTCTTGCCTTCCAGACCTCTGTTTGTTTGTAGTCTGCGGCACTCATCAGCCAGAATGTATTTATGTATGCATAGTGAAAATTTAATCATCAGTTGTCTGTGCTGTTTGCGAAGATATGGGCAAAAGACGTGATTTAACTGAGTTGGAACGGGGGATGATCGCAGGCGTTCGAAGTGTAGGAACCAGTATCAACAAAATGACTGCAACGACTGTTGTGTTCGAGAGCAGCAGTTACTCATGTTTGCAGCAAAAGAAAAGCGGGTCTCAACGTCAGGCTTGTGGCGGCCTCAAAGTACTCAATGCCTTTTTTTATTGCGATAACTTTTATCCGAAGATATTACAGCTTTTATTACTTGTTATATAAATATTTATTCACTGAATAAATAATTGGCATAATGCATGAAGAAATTGTAAAGTCCATTGACAATAAATTTAAAAACGAGAGAAACGACAGAGCTGTGAATATAATTATGTTATTGAAGTTGATAATATTTTATTGGCTTAGTTTTTGCGGTGAATATTGATAGAGTTTAGGGTAGGAAGGGGAATCAGATGAAGAGAGTAAAGGAATAGTTGTTTGAAGAACAGAGAATGAGTTTCCAGCTAACTGAGAGAGAAATTATTGTTAGGTTATGCTGGAGTGAGAGAAGGATGTAGTCTATTGGCAGTTTTCTTTAGACGCGTTGTTGTGTGGAGGAGGAGGTGGCTATGGTGTCATTGGAGTGATTGATGGAGCTTTTGATTAAGGAGGATATGCATGCTTTTATTGCGGTGGAGATCAGTGGAATTTGGATGTCATATTGAGTTACTGAGTTTCGAAGGTACCAGGGGGAGTTGGAAATGATTCTAAGGATTCTGTTTTGCTTAGTTTGGATTGTGTTTGAATTGGAGTTGGCAGTAGATCCTCAAATCGAGCATGCGTATGAACATACGGGGAGTCTTTTGGTGGAGATGGAGATTGGTGCGTTTCTGTTGAGGAGTGGATAGAGTAGTTTTATTTTGGTGTTAATTTTGGATGCAAGGTGGTACTCAATGCTGGAGCTGAAAAGAAACTTGCCAGATTTGTCCACTGCAACAGAAGAACAAAAGTGCGTAGCAGAGAATCTTAATTAAGGACTGTGAACGTCTCTGAACGAACTTTTCGCCACACTTTACACCGTATGAGCTATAGAAGACGTTTTCAGTTTTTAAAGGATCACAAGGATTGGACAGTACATAACTGGAAAAGGATCATGTGATCTGATGAATCTCGATTTCAATTGCACCGTGCAGATGGCAGGGTTCGAAAATGGAGAAACTAACACGAAAGCATGGACCCCAACTGCATTGCCATAACACTTCCAGCTGGCGGTGGCATTGCATGGGCCCTTTGATTCCTTTGGAACAACGCGTGAAAACCTAAGGGTATTTATGTATTATCGCAAATCCACTCTGCCAGTCATGAAAACTTCCATCAGAACAATGTCTCTTGTCTTAAAGCTTGCATTGTCCTCAGATTTCTTGAGAGCATGACGAAAATTTTAACTTGCTTCGTTGCCCTACACAATCACCAGATCTCAATCCAATGCGGAATTTGTGGCATTAGGTTAAACGGGCCATCAATCAGCTGGATTCAGTTCCATCAAACCCAATGGAATTGGAAAGTGCAGTTCATCAGATATGGTCTCAAATTGCTTCAACACCTGCCAACATCTCATATAATCCATTCCCAGAAGAATTCAATTGTATTAAGAGCCAAAGTGGCCCAACATTGTATTTACGGTGCGGTCATAATAATTTGGCCACTCAGTGTATATGCAGTCTTTGAAAACCTCAACCCACGTTTTTTCATGAAAACCCCAAATTTTCCCTACGCAAATCTGTTTTCAAATACTATGTATGGGTATATTTTTATTTTCTAATTTTTATATTTATATATATAATATTACATTATTTTATTATTACATTAGTCATATATTATTTATATTATGCACAAAAATATTGTTACCTCAGCTAACATAAATGTATCGCGATTTTACAAATACGAATTCAAATTAATTAAATTTCAGCGTTTCGTACAAATTATTTTGCTTTAAAAGTTAAATAATGAACATAATGTTAAAGCACATAAGAGGAAAAAATAAGAAGTATATAATATCGAGTGCACTGTATTCTTATGTAATATGGAGTCCCTATAGTTCTTTGAAAGAGAAAATTCGTTCTATATATATTTCTTTCTAGAAATGTAATAAAAGAATTTTATAAAAATAATGAAATATTATGATGGCAAAATATATTTTATAAATAGAGTACCAACCCTTGTTAACCGAACTAAAGAGGGTGAAGCCGTTTGGATAACAATTTTTCGGTTAAGCCATAAAAACATTTTTTATGTAAATAATTTGTACCACAAACCTTTACATATAATTATGTACTATGATGCACGTACTACATTAACAAAATATTTCAATGATCTAAAATACGCCTTTATTTTCTTGAAGTGTTTATTCAATTCACTTTTTAATATAAATATTTTTCAAAGTTAACGAAATAATTCATTTCATGCAGATGTTTTTAAAATTTAAATGTTGATGAAAAATTAATAAACCCACATTACATATTTTTTCGGTGGACTTTTTCAAGTGGGTCCAGTTTGAAAAACCCCATTTAATTTTAGCAAACAGTGGCCTCATTTAACTTTCTTACGTTCTTGTCTTGCCTCTTGCTACTTTTCATTAAGAATCTATATAAACTATAACCTATTGTGAAAACAATGTTATTGTAACTATTATTGTTCTAATTAGAAGTAGAAGATCAACAGTGCTCAAGATGAAAGTCACAGAAGCTTTACGGAGAGACAGACATGTTGTTCAAATATATAACTGTTTTAATTAAAAACGTTATGCAGTATTTATTTTTTGTAATTTATTAATATCTGACACATTAAGTTTCAGTTTATTAAATATTTTAATAAATTGACTCATTAAACTATGTTTTACTTATATTAAATTATTTCACATACGTTTTCGCCTTTATTGCATATTCATCAATTAAAAATGTAGCTTCCATTATTATTGTATAGTTTACAGTTAATAACACCATGCAGGCATGATTTTCTGGGAATCAATATTAAAAATATTCAGGTGTGTATAGTTTTATTAATGAGGTTTTGATAATAATGAGATTTTAACAGTAAATTATATAATAACTATCATTGTTGTTGATTTTAATAGGTGAATATTACTATAAAGGCGAAAGCTCCTGAAGGATAAGTAAACTATGGAGTTTACTGAGGGTAATAATTAAAGGGTACAAAAAAATTAAGGAGAGGAAACGAGTTCTTGTAGTTCTCTAATAATAGATACCTAATTTAATAATTTCAGTGATTATATTTGCTTTCACATTTTAATTATATTTACAATTGCTTGCGAGTTATTAATTTCAGAATATTATCTCTCTAACTAAATTAATTATGGGATTTTTATAATTTGGAACGATAAACCATGAAAATTTTAATGTTTACTTAGTATATTATTCGTTGTTTTTATGAATATTACAATTCTAGGAGGATGTTGAGATGTGGTGGCCAAATGGATTTGGAAGCCAGAAGTTGTACAATATGACCATTTTCTACCAATGCGAGAGTGAAAGGAGCGAACTAACCAGAAAGTTTGGGTATAGAAGCGTTTCCCTTGTTCAAGAACGAATCATGGACAGAGACGATTTCGGTAAGTTATGAAATGCATAGTTTTTAAGAAACTAAAGGTTAGCCGTTCACACTATGTTTTGATACTTCATTTACGTAATATTATCGAAACCTGTCTTACCAGAAGGGAAAGTACTAGAGTGAAAGAGTTGGTTCTTAGCCATTGTCTGAAATGCTGTTTCTGCGATAGCTATGTTCTTTCTCTGTTTGCTTTGAATTTCGTGAAGGCATTAATTATTAATTAACAACGTAACATGACCATCCATAGCGAAGAAGAGGTCTGACTGACTTTAACAGGTTTTATTACAATATTAAATAATGTCGAGGACAGATGTATTTCTCGACGAAGAGTATTTGTAAACTATTATCTCGTGGCAAAACCGCACAAGAACATATTCATCAATATGATGAGATTTGCCTGCCAGACTCAAGGACTGGTCTCTTGTGACTGGTGCGCCGCACCTGAGACCAATGCATATGTGCTACAGCACATGAATTAATTTAGGAGTAACTATTTGTTTTGTAATTTTAAGAAAATCTAAACGAATAGTATGTTAAGAGTGTGGATTTCTGCTTCGGCTTCGAAGACTTTAAATTGTCCGCCTTCCGGCTCTTCCTCCCGTATATATCTTGGCTACATTCTTGATTGCACGATAATCTTGTCTGGAATGAGAAATGCGCAAGCGCAGTTTTAACGTTTAACACCCCTGCTCGCCTAAGATCTAGCTATCACACGCACAGCGTCGTCAGAGCGAGCGTACTGACATACAGTAGCTGTAGGCAGCGTCAT
The DNA here is from genome assembly GCA_034510155.1 of Eucriotettix oculatus. Classification (NCBI taxonomy): domain Eukaryota; kingdom Metazoa; phylum Arthropoda; class Insecta; order Orthoptera; family Tetrigidae; genus Eucriotettix; species Eucriotettix oculatus. The sequence goes on from CM067376.1 coordinate 182,654,341, forward strand.
CAGGGCACAGTTTAATTGTTTTTGACGACCTAATAAAAATTTACTATTTATGTACTTGTGGTTCATATGGTTGAATCCAAGTTTATTAAAAATAAAATACGTTTAACAGGCGGCATTTCTAAGACTTACATAATTGTGAGAAAATAACCATACGACCCTCCATACAATATTCCCATAATATGTGACTTTTTCCTAAAATTTATTATTTTATTTAAAATATGTAATAATTATTAATACTGTCGTGTTTAGGAATTTTCGCCAGTATGGTTTTATATTTTTACAATTTTAAAATTTCGTTTCTATTACACGTGACGGAACGAAATTTCAAATGTAGCATATTACGGGTCGTGGAATATTAACAACCCTGTAGATGTAGTATTATTAATATCTTTATCCTCCTAAAATTTGTCTTGGGGTGATGTGGCACATAACTTTAAATACTCACGAACCGCCGCTGCATATTACACTTTCATTTAACCAGATAAGGCAGACGAAGATAAGAAAACTGAATGAAAAGTTTAGGACTAAGAGGAAAATAGGGAATTGAATCTACCTGAAGGGTTTCTCTATCGGATAAGTAAAATCTAGGGTACATGGTTGACTCGACATTGGATGTTTAAAAGCTGCTCATTTTATTCTAAATAATGTCTTTTAGTGCATCTGCAGGAATTGTGGACAATGAAACATTCTAACGAAGCTTTATTTACCCTTTTTTCATATTTTGACGTAAATAACTTTTCCCCTGAAATTTATTTTTTAGTCGTTTTTAAAAATATATCATTATTAATCAAAGTACAATAGCTGTATACCGGTAACGAACCTACATTCTCCTTGGAATGTTGAGAAATTTGGACATTGAAAGAGTTATTGGAAAGGTATTGCCATGCGTGTCCATATTGCGCAAGAACTAATATCGGCCAACACTGAAGGAAATTGAGGTGATATTGGCGACAAGTGCATCTGGATTTCTGGTCCGGTCGAGATTTTTATATTCTGTTCTGAAGTCTCATCTTTTATGTTCAAAAGCAGTCGAGAAAACGAATTCCGAAAGTACTGCATATCTCATAAATTCGGGTCGGATATTATTATATCCAAATGGCGTTAAAGATCATCAGGTACTTTTAATGTTAACAGATGCAGCTGCGTACATACCAGCGTTTGAAGCCATTTTATACTAACAAATCTAACCCCAAAGTAACAATGAGTTGCGTAAGAAGTTAGAAAACAATTACCAACGATCAATAAATTAATTTCAATTACTAAAAAGTGTTTAATTTGTAAATTTAAAGAATTTTACCTTATAACAATTTGGGGGCATGGTTTAACATTATAGGAATTACGCCAAGAACTTCGCAAAATGTTTTTGAAGTTGTAAATGTATTTGAAGAAGGTGATGCGCAAAGTATGGAGTAAATGTAAAGGAGAAACATCTGAAGTCAAATTTTTGTTTATATTGATGCTGATTTTCATTTACAGCTAACATTATTCGGCTATTAGAAGACAGTTTTACATGTAAGTCCCTAACACAGCTGTCAATCACAAAAAATTACAAGAAGCTAGAGGTAAAACTGCCAATACAAAATATAAGCCAAATTTGAGAGTGCTCTGTCACGGATCCCTGACAATAAAACTGTACTCTATATATAGATAAAGTATTATGTGGATAGCTTTTAACTCCATTAAGGGTAATGGACTATTTCTTTTACTTATTTAGTGTACCGAATAAGATATCGAAAAAGGAGGCTTATACATAACCTCTACAGAAAACAGGCAGCAGTAATTAGAATAGAAGATCAATAAAAGAAAGCCGTAATCAAGAAAGGCGTAAGTACAGGATGCAGTCTGTCGCCCATGCTGTTTAACTTATTCATAGGGAATATGGAAAAGGAATCATACTGCAAGGAGAATAAATAAAACCTTACACTTTGCCGACGATATTGTAGTATTAAGGGAATCAGAAGAAGACTTGGAAACCATAATACATGGTATGAAAGGAGTCCTGGAGAAAGAGTTCAATATGTTTAATAGAGGGAAAACCAATGTAACGGAGTGTAGTTTGGGAAACAGTGGAATAACAAAGAGTGTTATATTGGGAAGGGATATTTTGACGGAAGTTAAGGAATTGTACTACTTGGGAAGCGTAATAACTAGAGATGGTAGAAGTATAGTAGACATAAATAGTAGGATAGCACAGGCAAGGAAGGCTTTCGCGAAAAAGAGGAATTTACTTACGGATAATATAAGTCAGAATATTAGGAAATCGTTGCTAAAAATGTTCGTATGTTATATGGCTGCGAAACGTGGACGATAGGAGCTCCGGAAAGGAAAAGAATAGAAGCCTTTGAAATGTGGTGCTATAGGCGAATGCTGAAAATCAGATGGGTGGATAGAGTAACTAACGAGGAATTTCTATACTGAATAGGGGAAAAGCAAACAATATGGAGGGCGTTGACCAAGAGAAGGGATAGATTAATAGGCTACATTTTAAGGCACGAGGGTCTAGTAAAATTAGCATTAGACGGAAGTGTGTGGGGTAAGAACAGAAGAGGGAGGCCAATGATAGAATTCTCTAAGTAGATTAGGGAGGATGTGGGTTGTGCAGTTATGAGGAAGTGAAAAGGCTTGTGCAAGATAGGTTAGCATGGAGGGTTGCAACAGACCAGTCTTAGGACAATGTACCGATTGTTGTTTTTGGACTCTATCTAGGGTATCTGGAGAATTTAAACGTCGGTAATATATTCCACACTCTCATTGAATTGAAATTTTAAGACTCGTAAGGTTGCGTGCTTATTTCAGGTACATGGAGAACTCATGACTCGATTAATGTATCCTCAGTTACTATTCTAATTAACTTGAAGCTAACCCCCAAACGGTGTAGTTTGGTGTGCGCCCATTGAGGCTCTCTGGCAATTAAATTACTCGTTGACCAAGAAATTATTGACAAATTAATTCATTTTCAGGGTTATGTCGGACAATTAGATAGTATTATAACAAAACTGAAACATTTTAGTAAATTCGAAATAACGAAAACCGCTGATAAAACATTAAATAAACATGTATGATTTGGAATGTGATGTACACGAGCTCATTGAAATGTAACTCCTTGTACAGGTCTCACCTTCTATGTGAAGATCAATGGAGTGCCGATGTTTGCCAAAGGTTCGAATTGGATTCCGTCGCACGTTCTCCCGGAACAGAGTGCAAACGAAGCACGGATCCGAAACCTTCTCTCGGCGGCTAAGGAGGCCAACATGAACATGTTGCGAGTTTGGGGAGGGGGCCTCTACGAATCTGACCTTTTCTACGAGGTAAGAGAAGCTTAATACTTCGTCCGAATACGTACTAAATTAAAATATCAATAGCTATAAATTTAGTGTGAAAAGAAATTAAAATGACATACAGTATGATGTAAATTATATCAATAATAACGGTAATAAATATCGTATACTTAAGGAGATGTAATTGGGACAAAATAGATTAAAGATAACTTTTAACGTTATACAGACGGTTGCAGCTGTATATTTTTCTCCATTAATGTATTATTTAACGGAAGAAGGAGGACGGCTTCGAACTTCCACAAACTATTCAATACATTTTAATAAATACGATAACAATAAATTTAATAAATACGTACAGTTCAGAAAAATTAGCTAATCGTGTGTTAAGACGATGCGCAGTGGACAACTCCGCCCATGTTGTAGGGGTGGTAAATATCAGCTCACTTTTACTCCTTTTTTTGTGGAGACAAGTTGGTAGTGTAAAGGCGTCCAGTTACCGGCGAAATCTTCCAGGAAATGTGAGTGGGTTTCTCACGTTCTCACGAACGGGCGTGAGTCACTATCAGGCGGCAGGCAGTGGATTTACTCCGTTTAGCGTCGCAGAAAACCAGTCTTCAGTAATGGCAAAGTTGTTGACATGTAAGCAGAGAGATTTGGCTGAGATTACAGAATTTCTCTTTAAGTATTAGTATATGCTTTCCATAATTAATTGAAAACGTCGTCTATTCATATTTCCAGATCTCCTTCTTCTTCAAAGTCGTGAACAGAACTCTCCCCCTCATCGTTCGCGTCCTCCAAGATTGTCTTTTCGATTCCCCATTACAGGGTAAAAAAACTGTTTCCCGTGATGTGTCTACGCCAATCGTGTTCAAGCTTACAAATTCGTGGACTGTGCTTGGTAGTAGCAGACCTTCAGGAAATTTAGCAAGTCACCGGACACTAGTCAGGTCCTCCTAGCTCGCTTCACTTAATCCCCACATCTTTGTTTCCAATCACAATCTTAGGGGTTTCGTTCCATCACCCTGGCGGCCGATGATGACTGGAGATTCTACAGCTTTGCAGCTTGGTTCTCTCTTTATTTGCTTTTAATTGCCGTAATAATGAATTTAAAATAAAGTATTGATTTGGGGGATGTTCCTCTGCATGCATGAATTGCAGTTATATTTATTTAGATAAACTTATTCTTAGTTTTCCTTTGAATATTAAATTGATTTCAGGTGGCTGACGAGCTTGGTATAATGATATGGCAGGACTTCATGTTTGCATGTGCAATGTATCCAACCACTACTAACTTCTTGGACAGTGTGAAACAGGAAATATCTTACCAAGTTAGGCGTCTCAGTCACCACCCGAGTGTCGTTATTTGGGCTGGTAATAACGAGAATGAAGCTGCTCTCAGAGATAACTGGTAATTGTAACATTAATAAATGACGAGTGGGTTTCAAATAAATTTCTCGACTGTACATCATCATCGGGACATTAATACCATTTTCGTGACTAATTGTAACACTTGATATGGGGGAAATTATGAAGACTATTCCATTTTATGTCAATTTGTGGGCCTAAATCAGTAATGTAGATAATCCGTTGTCATTCACAAGTCACATTCCTTAACTAGAAGAATCACAGAAGAAGATTTTTGTAAAAACATAATTATACCCATATCCAAGAAAACTTGGACTGTTAGAAGCGAACAGCGCAGGACAATTAGTTTAGTATCCCATGCATGCAAAATATTAACTAAAATAGTATATATGAGAACGGAACGTCAAATAGAAAGGTAGTTAGGAGACGATCAATTTGGTATTAGGAAGAATGTAGAGAAAAGAGAAGAAATATTAACTTTGCGTCAAATTTTAGAAGACAGGATAAGAAAACACCGGCCTACGTTTATTGCTTTTGTAGATTTAGAAAAAGCGTTTCATAATGTGAACTGGAACACACTATTAAGGATTTTGAAGAGCACTGGAATAAAATATCGAGAAAAGAGGCCAATACATAACCTCTACTGAAGACAGGCAGCAGTAATTAGAATAGAAGATCAAGAAAAGAAAGCCGTAATCAAGAAGGGAGTAAGACAAGGATGCTGTCTGTAGCCCATGCTGTTTAACTTATACATATAACAGGCGATGAAGAATATTTAAACGAAATATGGTAAAGGAATCATACTGCAAAGAACAAGAAATAAAAACCTTACACTTTGCCAACGATATTGTAGTATTAGGGGAATCAGAAGAAGACTTGGAAACCATAATACATGGCATTAACGGAGTCCCGGAGAAAGAGTTCAATATGAGGTTTAATAGAGGGAAAACCAAGGTAATGGAGTGTAGTTTGGGAAAAAGTGGAACAACAAAGGGTGTTAGATTGGGAAGGGATATTTTGACGGAAGTTAAGGAATTCTGCTACTTAAGAAGGGTAATAACTAGGGATGGTAGAAGTATAGTAGACATAAAGAGTAGGATATCACAGGCAAGGAAGGCTTTCGCGAAAAGAGGAATTTACTTACGGGTAATATAAGTCAGAATATTAGGAAATCGTTGCTAAAAATGTTCGTATGGAGGGTGGCGTTGTATGGATGCGAGACGTGGACGATAGGAGTTGTGGAAAGGGAAAGAATAGAAGCCTTTGAAATGTGGTGCTATAGGCAAATGCTGGAAATCAGATGGGTGGATAGAGTAACTAATGAGGAAGTTCTCAACAGAATAGGGTAAAAGCGAACAATATGGAGGACGTTGACCAAGAGAAGGGATAGATTAATAGGACTAGTTTTAAGGCACGGGGGTCTTGTAAACTTAGCATTAGAATGAAGTGTGTGGGGTAAGAACAGAAGAGGGAGGCGTAGGATAGAATACGGTAAGTAGATTAGGCAGGATGTGGGATGTGCTAATTATGAGGAAATTAAAAGGCTTACGCAAGATAGGTTAGCATCAGACCGGACTTAGAACTGAATACCACAACAACAATAAGACATCGTTATTATGAAAGTTCATCAAGTAGGAAGAGAATTCCTGTAAATTTATGACGTCATGTGTTTGAAAATGCAAAATTTAATTTAAGGAATTCTGAAGTTTCCATTTGTTTCAATATTTATAGCAGAAGAACACTCAACATGGGCAGTTTCAGTATTACCTAAGTTGTTAAAATCTATATAAATATCTCAATGTGCAACTATATATATTTATTTGATAAAACTTCAATTCAATCAAATGTTGTATTAACTATAAATAATCTTATTCCAGGTATGGCACTGGCAACAATTTTGAGTTGTACAAGTCAGACTACATTAAGTTGTACGTCGACACTATCCGCACAGTGGTACTGGAGTCTGACTCGTCCAGGCCATTTGTCGTGTCCAGTCCTTCCAACGGTGCAGCCTCTGAGGCTGAAGGCTATGTTGCCCAGAATCCTTACAGTGGTCTATATGGAGACGGTAAATTGTCTATGAATTATTTAAAATGAATGATAACGCTTATGTATTTGTGATGAACTTGTACGCTACCTTCTCCGTACACCCACGTTCCCTTCTCTCTACACTTGGCTCTGCTTACACACGTTTCCCATTAACGAATCACTGATACACTATTTTTAACAATAGGGCATAAATGATTCATTAATATAAGAAGTAATGAGAGGGGAAGAATAAATCCAACGATTCGAACAGTAAAAGGCCTCATTTCATTTTCAGGGTAAAGAAATTAATTATATAAGCTAGGAATGCGAGTTGGACACTTTTTCGTGTCGTCTGCTGTGTCGCTCTATACAAAGAACATACCATGTTCATCAATTTGGTTATTTTGCATTTCATAAAAAAGAAAAAAAACATCTCTTGACCGAACCCAATAACACTTTTTTGTACATAAGATAAATACAATAACTTGTAAACGAAACACAGACACAATATATATATATATATATATATATTGTAATATACTTTTTTGTGTATAAAACATTTATTAATTTAAAGTACAAATATGTTCAAATTTAAAATTTTTGTTTATTAATTTAAGTGAATACACGGACTTAATCTCAGGGGATTTTGGGTCTCTCAAGAGATGGAGTATGCAGTAGCTGAAAATAGAAAGAAAAATCATTGAATATTAATTTATCCAGAGCAATGAGCAAGTTTCACAATTTTTTTTATCGCTTACCCACAATTACTGGGCCAACAAACATCCACCTCTCGAATGTTTGTGTGTCTCTCTGGTGTCTTGCAGGATTTGATCACGTCTGCTCACGTCCGTCCACTCCCCTGCCTTCTGGGGTCGAGCCACGTCCTCTCCTCTCCTTGTTTCACTTCTGCTCGGTCTACGTCCGTTCTCTGCTCCACTCAAATCCTGCCTTCTGCCCTCTGGTCCACTCGCCTGCCTTCTGAGGTCTGGTCGCGAGCCACCCATCGGCTTCCCTTTTAAACCTTCCGACGGGAATTCCCCTATTTCACAACATTTCGGGGTTCCCCACCCTCACTTTTTAAACTCGTTCGGCGGGGTTTTCCCGCGGGGGTTCACCATCGTCATTTTTATACACGCTCCGCGGGCCTCCCCCGCGGGGAACCACCATCTTTCGGCCGACTAGCCATTGTTGTTGGCCGAACTGCGCCTCATAACGCCACAACCTTACAAAATCCGCCTTTTTATCACTGCAGCATGAATTGCCTAGTGTTAACGAAATATTAAATTATAATCAGTGAAATTAATGTCTGACTTTGTGTCATACGATTATAACTAATAATGTCCGTTACTTTCTATTTGTCTTCTGCATTCCACTTATTTAATTATAATTTTTAACTAGATTAGAATACTATATATATTTCACATTTATATAATCTGTACTAATAAATAAAATTGAAGTGTGTGTCTCTCTGTCTGTCTGACTATCTGTCCGTATGTTTCTCTCGAATAGGCTCTCAAACGAGTCAACGGAATTCAATGAAAACTTGAGGATTTAAACAGGAGATTTAACTTAATTATTCGTGCTTGTGTTCATTTCTATGTCTTGCAGAATATATTAATATAAATATTATACGGAAAAGGTTTATAGTTAATCGCGCGTTCAAATCTCCATCCGTGAATGCGGGGTGCCTATACTGCTTACGCTCCGAAACAGCTTAACGAATTTCAATGAAAAATCCAGGGATTTAAACAGGAATTCTAACTTAAATTTTCGTGTGTTTCATTTCGACATCTTGCATAGTTCAGAATTGCCGCGTGAAAGTCGGCGTGAAAACCAACTGCGAGTAAAAAGTTCTAGTAGACGTTCCCATAACATTCATCCCACTTATTGTGTTTTATAAGCGTAATTTTGGCAGCATCTATTGTTGCAAACGTGTGAAAGTGGGGTCTGTTCAAAACCAACTGCAAGGTTTAAGGTTTGCTGTGAGGCGATGATAAATAAATGATATTTCCGCGTGAACGAAGTCGCGGGTACAGCTTGTAATGTTAACTCTTTGGGGTGGGGTTAATTTAATTTAATTAGGATATCATACTGTTGGGGATTATTATAAATGGAAATAAAAGTTTAAGTTTAAATCTAAGCTTTAATCTTAATAGACATCAAAATTATTTTACAAATTTAGATAATATGAAACAGGACAATTCGATTAGCATTAGACTTTAATTTCAGGGTTCCACAGTGGGGTGAACAAGAAAGCTTAATTTGTTCCCTGGCCTGGCAAATGTGAACACAAAAGTCAAAATATGGGTACGATACCGATAAAAATGCATATGTTTCTATATGTTGGTTGATGGCTGCTTCTACTGGATGGTCTCCGTATGCTGTCTCCCTTACTCTCCTTCCGAGTTGCATATTCCATCTTAGGGGTTTCCGCCAATGTCTCTCCGTTTCCCCGACAGCATCTGGTAACAAGCTCTCTCTGCTCTCCCAACAACTTCTTCTCTGCTCTCCCAATCTAGTAATTCTCCTCTCCCAAACTTTCCTCCGTCGTCACCTGGGTCAGACGCCACACCATCTTCAACCACCAATCAGACGTTGTCCACCAAAGTCTCCTATTGGCTTGCAGTTTGACAATTGCAGCCAATAGAAAATTCTTTGTCTTGGAGTGCTTAAATGCTGCATATGCTACGCATTTAGCCGTAGCATTCCAGATTCTTCATGGACCTTCCGTTTTTCCCGGCTGGTTCTCCAAATTAGCTACGTCCACTCCCGGTAGCAACTGAGCTTTCTATAGATGGTCCCTTTTATCAATGGGCTGCTCTCGTTACAAAAGAAGGGTCAGTCTATTGTCCATGGAATACTCCCTAAGACCTCCCACTTTCAAAACGGAAAGGGTTTGGTGTTTTGTTACAGTTTCGCCACCCACACACAGAAAAAGCCAAGAAACAGATGAATTTTATTTATAATTTGATCACGCGTATCTATTATCTATTACAAGCTAGTATAATAATATATTTTGTATAAACTAGATGGTGGTTTCATATAAATCGCAGATTCATAAGGGATATTTGGCCTATATAGTATACAATGGTGAATGACTAGATGCTAGTCTTACCTACGAAAGATTCACCTCTTGCCGAAAATAGTTTCAAGGTATACACGGTGTTAATAAATGCTTGAGGGGTGAGAGTAAACATGAAAACAAACACTTTTTTTTACCGTTACATAGTAGGTCGGAAAGGAACCGCTAACCCGCTGCGACGCGCGAAATGTTAAGGGTAGGCAATCCGTTGTTCACAGCAAAATTCCAACATTTGATGTTACAACGGGGGTTGCTTTTCGCGTGTCGCAGTGGACTAGTGGTTCGTTTCCAACCTATTGCGTACTGTAATTTCGTCAAGTTCTACTGGCATAAGTCCAGTAGCTTAGTTATTGCCACAATTACACCACAAACTTTATTTCAATTATTTAGTAGCATATCTAAATAAATACATTATATGCAATACTTTCGTCTACACTTTTGAACAATATTTAAATTTTAAATTCAATCCATATGCACTATAATAAGCAATAAATTCCCATGCGTGTACGTAGTTGCATATTCATATGAGATGGCTTTTCTCGGATATCGTCTCTGCATAGTAGACTCGGATTGAGTCAGATCAGACGAGCTATTGTGATCTGAACTTAACCGGTTGAATCAAAAAGTAATTACCTTTAATTAATATATATCAAATATTTAATTATGAACAATTAAACCAAGTATGTAAAAAAGATTAATTTTGCTCGAACAAATTTTCTTCCCCTTTGAGAAAATTACAGAGGGGAGATTATTTTGGCAAAATTAATATTAACACTATTCGTCCACGAATTCCGGTTAAAAGTTATCCCATACTTTTCACTTTAACCTCCCAATATCATTTACTCTTCTTAAAAAACTTTATATACTGCTTTTATTAACATTAATAATTCACTTCCTTATTATCACGAAATAGAAATTTTCTTCACCATTCAACCGTAAATTAATCTAATAATTTTTATTCAATTATACAACATTTAGACTAAGACTGTTTGTATGAATATAGTAACTAGTATATATTGTAATAAACTGAAAGTGCTGGTGTTCAATAAAATGCAAAACTTTAAGATTTTTACAAAGGAAAACTAACAAAGATTTCTTATGAACACATTTGAATTCAACAATACGTTTCTGATTTAAATAATTTTCACAAAACAACGTGTAATTTTTCAAGAAAATTTATTTACACAAAATTAGAACGTGGGATTCGATCAAAGAGAAGTCTTTTGGATCCCATTTTCAATGAAAAGTTGCAATCACTCGCAGCTGGCTGAAAATTGGCTTTAAGGTCAAATTTCTTTGAATAGACAAGTTTTACAAGTATTAGTGAATTCGCCAAGGATACCAAATTTCTGCAACTCTTGCTGCCATGCTGCCTGAATGTACTGCTGTCTCTGCCTAAGTCAGCACTAAATCACAGAGCTGAAATATTACAGAATTATTAGTACATTGTTTTGAGAGAGTGTCCTTTTTGAATGTGAGAATTTATTTAAACTTGAAATAACGCCAGCTATGCCTTCTACTGATCGTCTTGAAAATTCATTTAGTAGCAAAGGAAAAACTATTTATACAAAAACGCACATATATCACGTGAAATTTTAGGCAATTTTACTGTTCATAATTTCCATTCATAGTTATTGTTACTGTGTAGCTTCTTTCACAGCTTTTGAGTAGAGCACTGGACCATATGAGTTGCTGCTCTGGTGGTTAACCCTTGACCACTACTGCAACGCCAAGACGTGCGGTTTGCCCTCGCCTACATTTTCCACATAAAGATCTAATTGTAGTGTCCTTTTCACTTATTACCCTAAATTAAATTGTCCATTATTTACACATTAGATCTGATATATTTTACAGAATTCGGTCATTGTATGCAGCCTATTCTAAATTAATCATGGGTACTAAAGTGTTCATTACGCGGATAGATACACACTACGCACAAAAACTTTGAACTTCCTTAAGAGAAAACCATAATTCATTTAAGACCCTTCAAAAATAAAATCCGGTAGTCGTTGCTTTATTTTTAATTATTGCTTTATTTATTAACAAATATGAAAAATGTAAGATTCATTTTAGTGAATCGACAGCGGTGAAATATATTCATATATATCGAAGAAGCAGTGAATCATGAGCGAGTGATTCCGATCAGATCACTTAAAGTATTCCTCCTGCATAGATGTTGCGCCATCGTGGTTAAACCACAACCAAGGAAAACCAGAATACTCAACAAAGAGATGGGTCGGAACTGCTCTATACTGACAGCTAGTTCTTCGACTCCAGCTGCTTTCGACGTGTCTTTCAACATTGTTGACAGCTTTTGAGAGAGAGCAGAGCATTTGATTCTCATGCTCCTCACGCCTCACAACGCGGAAGAGTCGAAACGCAGCCGTTCGTGAGCGAACTGCGCCTTAGATTCCTCCACGCCCGCGCTTAGATTTTAACCTTCAACCCTGGGGCGAGAGCCGTAAAAAGAGTTATTCGCTCCAATAGTTCAGAGCGAGCCGCTCCTCGGAATGAGTCGTTCGTTTTAAACGACTCACTCCCGAGCGACTCATCTCAACTAAACAGTTAACGCACTATGCTCTGGAGGCCATAGCTCCGTGATGGTTTAAGTATTTGGAATGCTGTAAAAGTCAACGGAAGCAACAATGTATTTTTACAAGAATGTGTTTTTTGATTGACCTTAAATGCCAAATGAATTATGTTTCACTCTGTACATTTTTATTAAGCATCTGTAGATATTATACTGATATAAACTTGCTTGTTAACAGTCCACTACTACAACTACAATGATGATGGCTGGGACTCTAATACGTTTCCCATCACACGCTTTGCTTCTGAGTATGGCTTTCAATCCTTTCCTTCACTACTGACTCTGGCTAAAATAGCTGAGCCATATGACTTGAGTTCCAACAGTGAATTGATGCTGAGTCGCCAACATCACTTTGACGGTAATGCACAGATTGCCAGGCAGATTCAGAGGCACCTCCCATTGCCTACTGATTATGACCTACCTGAGAATTTTCGCACCTACATCTACTATAGTCAGGTGATTTGAATTTAAATTATTTATATTCTCTATATTCTTTATTTCCATAATTAGATTTCATATTAAACAACTGTAATCAAAATGACATTACACTAAAAATATAAATATAAAACCATATGGAGCTTCAAGACAGAAAAATTTCTTAAAATTACAAAAGTAATGTGCACAAGATAAATAGTAATGATAACATGCCGCTCATGGTGCACTCAAATTTATAATTTGCTTTCTGTCAATAATTTAGTAATAGATGAAGGAATGGAGAACATTATTTCAATAAACAAATTTTTGTTTATAAAAATGATAATGTTACATACTGATTTTTATTGTATGGTCTTCACATTAGTTGAAAGTGCTTCCTGTAAAATTTATATGCTGTAAATTACATTCTCACACATTGCCTGAAATTATCATACATTTAGATTATTCTTTCTTTTCCACTGCAACATTTATTTAAGACACACTTATGACAAGAGTTTTGCAGCCACAAACTCAACAATTATTTTTTATATGAATTAAGAATATACTTTAAAAATCAAATTTAATGGCTTGTATACATATGCATGTTAAAATGAATATTAACATTGGTTAATGTTGAAATATCTTTTTGTAGATAACTCAAGCTATGTTCATGAAAGCTGAAACTGAGCACTATCGCAGATGTCGAAGTGTGATGACTGATAGTGGCCAGGGTTTCACCATGGGAGCTCTGTACTGGCAGCTCAATGACATCTGGGAAGCTCCATCCTGGGCCTCCATTGGTAACATGAGATTTATACATTGCACTCATCATGATCTATTAAATTCATCATAATTTTTAATGAATATCAATCTTATAGCAAGGTGGGTAAGCAGACACAAATAATTTTAACCCAGAGTTGTGTTGCAGAATTATAATAGTTTCTCAATAATTCAAAAGTGCTTTTTAGCAGGATAAGTAAAAGCTCTTTGTTATAGGAGATGATTTTGTAGGAGATATCAACGAAATATGAAGTACATGAGTATTCTGTATAAAGAGGTAATAAAATTGCCATGTGTATCATATGTGGGAGTTTTTTAAAAAAGGATTTGATAAATTTGTCTGAAAATAATTAAATTCAGTTTTGAGTTACAGCAGTTATTTTAGAACAGTTAATGGAATGAATATTCTGGTGACAGATGAATAAATGACTAAGATATTTGATCTGATCTATACTTGGCAATATGGTTAGAATTGTTCTGAATGAATTTCTTTGATGAATAATAGTCATTGGTATGTTAAAGATAAATAGGTATACCAAAAGTTAAGAATAGTTTGACTATTGTCAATTTAAGCTATGTTAATATGTTGTCATTAACATTAGATGGAAGTGTTTGGGGTAAGAACAGAAGATGGAGACAATGGATGGAATATACTAAGCAGATTAGTGAGGATGTGGTAGTTATGTAGGCTTGCGCAGAATAGGTAATCATGGAAGGTTCATCAGACCAGTCTTTGGACTGAATACTACAACATACAAATATGTTGGCTGCAGACCACCCATCACAACCTTCCAGAATCCCACCAAATACACTACATACAGAATTAGAGAAAACATAACCTGTCTGTCCTCCCACACCATCTACAAATAAAGCTGTACACTCTGCCCAGCCTTCTACATTGGCCAGACAAAGAGACTCCTCCCTGAGTGGGTTGCCAACCACCACAGTACAGTGAAACTCCTCAAAACACAATTCCCCATAGCCACAACACCAACAACTTCAACCAGTGCTTCACACTGACCCCCCTCAAAGCCCTACCTCCCGACTCATCAGAAGCTGAACTCCATCTGTGGCAACTTTCATTTCAGCATGTCCTACAGTTCAGACAAAGCCCTGGACTCAACATCTTATAACTCTCCAAACCCCCCCCAAAGCACAAGTTCATTGGAATTGTATATCCAATAAAACCTTCTGTGTGCATACTGTGTGTGTGTATACCTTGCTATTTGTTTGAATGGTGGTTGTATCAATATTTAAATATTGACACCTCTAATGGTGGATGTGTTTGAATGAATGTGTGTCAAGATGGGAGTGTTAGTATGCATCTCCCCAACCCCCATCAAGTCCTTGCCTCTTCCCAGACCCTCATTGAGAGAGAAAGTTGGTGACCTGGTGGGGTCAATTGTTTACGACCTAAGTTAGCAGAGCAGCAAATTTTGGCTGCTCTGCTAACTTAGGTCGTAAACAATTGACCCCCTCGCCAGGTCACCAACTTTCTCTCTCAATGAGGGTCTGGGAAGAGGCAAGGACTTGATGGGGGTCGTCGGCTAGCCGATCACTGGAAATGTCTTCCTAACTTTCTGATGAAGGGGGCGGTGCCTCCGAAAATTCAAGTACTCTAAACCTCACAAGGTGTCTACCATCTATGAACCTCAGGTAAGTCACCTTCTTTCTATCTCTCTGTCCTTTCCCCATTAATTGTTTTAATAAACATGACAATGTCATTTCCTGACTCATATATATATATATATATATATATATATATATATATATATATATGTCTTCTTCCTGAAATTACTCCCAGTCATACCTCACTTGTTATTCATGAATCTTTGAAGAAAAACAAAACTTTTTGTACCTCATTTACCATACTTGTCCATCGTGGCTCCCTGTCACTTCATTTTTCCCATGACTGAAGAGAACCTCAAAGTGAAAACAATTTGCCTTCCATTGATAGATTAGAACAGATTATTGGAGGAAGTTGAGTGCTACACTGAAAAGTTAGTTTCAGAAGTGCTTCCAAGATTTAAGGATATTATATCTGAAAGGGATTACTTTGAAGGGGAAAATTGATACTGATGAATAAATAAAGTTTATTTAAGAATAACAAAAATTCAATTTTTTTATAATAATTTTTTAACAACAGTAAAAGCGATTTGTTTCTGTAGAGATGTGATGAATAATGACACTAGAAGCCATG
The DNA here is from genome assembly GCA_034510155.1 of Eucriotettix oculatus. Lineage (NCBI taxonomy): Eukaryota > Metazoa > Arthropoda > Insecta > Orthoptera > Tetrigidae > Eucriotettix > Eucriotettix oculatus. The sequence continues at coordinate 182,670,078 of CM067376.1, forward strand.
GAGTGAGTATCAGAATATCAGCAACATTGATTAAATGTTCAAGTGTTAAAGTGTTATAGACTGAACTGTAAATTAGATAAGTGAGACTGAATCATGGACATCAGTGAATAGTCAACAATCAAACAGAGCATACTGACAAGACTTTTACAAGGCAACCTAAAAATAACAGTGCAGCAAATTACTGGAGATTTGAATCACTCTAATGATATTTGAATTCACTGTTTCCCATACAATGTATCATATGAGATATAGTAGCTAAAGGACTGTATGTACAGCTTTGTAACATACAGTTAACAAAAGAAAAATCTCCAATTTTCTCAGGATTGCAAGGATTGGACAGTTAAACATTAGTCTGATAAATCGTGTTTCCTGTTGCATCATGCAGGTGTCAGAGTGATAATTTGGTATAAACACTATGAAAGCATACATGCACAAGCCCAAATCTGCAGCTTGTGGGGACACTACTATACTGCTACAGATTGGGTCATGTTTTCTAGCCATGATTTGCAGATCAACAACTGAATAGCACAAGATACCTAAGTATCATTGCTGATCAAATGTATCTATAAAAAGCTATGGAGTTTCCATGCAGGTACAACAGTCATTAATATGCAACATTTTGATGACCAAAAATTCTGTCATCATCTTCCAACTCTTCGCTCTAGCTGGAAGATAAAGACAGCACTGTTGGTCAAGCCATATGTTAAAGATTGTTGTACCCAGCTAAGCCTTTGATCATCTTATAATGTTTATGTTATATTCCAAAGAAGATTTGCGTCCATTTATCCAATACCATACTTCCCTGTAACACTCAATGTACTATGAAGATGTTATGGTTATATATTAATCCATGTGTACTTCCACTAATCTAAATGTTTTCACTTTCTAACATCACAAACTTTCTTATACTCTTTCTTTCTAATATGACTAAAAATCTTAGTTCTATGTTCTTTCTTTTTAATCCTCTTCCTACATTACTCTTCTCTTGAGACTTTTTAACCTCTTTAAAAGATAACTTGCCATTTTCTGGGTTTGAAGCAGGACTTCATTTATATAAAGAGATTTCACATAATTCTTTATTTAATTTTGTAAAGCATTTTGCTACCATACTATTAATTTCTATATCAAAATTTGAATAAAAATATATTTACTAAGAAGCTTAATGAATCTAATTTCTTTTTGCTCTATATGAGTTGAGAAAAAAATAATTCTGTCCTAGATTTTCACTTGCGCTGGAAGATGATACACTATTTTGCAAAGAATTTCTTCAGCCCTATTCTGGTGTCACCACATGTCCACAGCAATGGTGAACTACGTGTCAGCTTAATCTCAGATCTTTTGACAAACCAAACAGTCACCCTTACCATAGAGGTATACCGCTGGGATAGCTTCACACCAGTAAATACTACAACATTGGAAAGCAATATGGTTGGTTTTAATACTATTATATTCATTAAAAATTTATTAGTTTAAAACCAGCATTTTTTAACTAAATTCAAATTAGATTGATTAATAAAATTTTATTATTTATCAATATAATTAATCACAAATTTTAATGATCATAAATTGGAGAAATGTTTGAGCCTAAATATAAATTTAAAATTATATTTATAATAGGTGCATATTTAATGACAAAGTAAACACTAATTGTGATGATTGTGTAATTCCATATGAGTATTTTGTTGCTGAAGCAAATAATGAAACATGTTGTTATCACAAAGTGCAATAGAATATTGGTGCTAAGTTATTAACAATGATTCTAGCACATAAAATGCTATTCTCATCTACATACAGTTTCCTTAAAAAATTCTAAAATAATTAGTGGTTGTAATAGGAACACTATATATGACAGCATTTCTTCAATACTGAAGTCTATGTTTGTTAGATGCTAACAAGATTCAGTGTCTTCAATAGTGAACTGAATATTTCATGAAGGTGACCAAAGATTGTCACTGAATTTCTTTCTTAATTCATGGAGTTCAATATCCATGGTCATATTACATTTATTGAAAGTGCATACTTAGTTTTGATTAATTAGTACTTCTGGTGTCATTTAGAGAAAAAATAATTAATGGCATAGTATTCATCACATTGATTTATAATACAATTTATTATTTTAGCAAGCCAGTTCTGCTTATGATGTGTATTTCCGGATGTTGGACGATGCTCTGAACATAGTTGAGTGCAATGCTGATGGTGATCCTAAGAACACATGTTTCTTATATTTCACGCTGACTTCTTTGAATGGTTCAAAGATCAGTCCAGACAATTTCTGGTTACCCGGTCCACTACAGTCAGCAATTGGCCTGCAAGTTCCCCAGTTATCAGTAAGTATATATTTATAATTAGTATTAAAATTACATTTTCTGAACAATTTCTAAAAAATTCAGTAGTGAATTTAAATGTTATTATCATCTATGGAATAGTAAATAATATTTGTCCTTATGAATTTTTTCAGTTTCTTTATTTAACTCTATTCAATTTTTAAAGTAATATTGAAAATGTCCTGAAACAAAATTCAAAATCCGAGGACACTGAATTTAAAGTAGCTTCCAATTAAGACATCCATGAATAAATAGTCATCAACTATGTTATAAAAAGGGTATACTCACTTGGAAGTTTCATTTTCATGTTTTTACACTGTGGATGATAGGAGTTGCAGAAAGGAAAAGAATAGAAGCCTTTGAAAAGTGATGCTATTGGAGGATGCTGAAAATCAGATTAGTGGATAGAATCACTAATGTGGAAGTTATAAGCAGAATATGGGAAGAGCAAACAATATGGAGGGCCAAAGATCAAAGGTTTTCCCAGTGTATATTCTGCAAAAACAATTCTTGGGAGGATGTTGACCAAGAGAAGCAATAGATTACTAGGTCACGTTTAAAGACATGTAAAACTACTACTAGAGGGAAATTTGTAGGGTAATAACAGAAGAGGGAGACCATGTATGGTATACCCTAAGCAGATTAGGGAGTATGTGGAATGTTGTAGTTGTGTGGAAATAGTGAGGCTTGCACAAGATAGGTTAGCATGGAGGGTTGCATTGGACCAGTCTTAGGACTGAATACCACAACACTACGAAACAGCAATTTTACACAAATTAATTTACTTCAAGTAAATAATATTTATTTTATACAGAAATCTAATTTTAAACTCAATATGGTTTCGCAAATAGTTATTTGCTGGGTGCCTGGCCCAGGAATTCATATATATTGGCCCAATACAGTATTTAATTCAGTTTACCTTTTCACATCCCCTACTTTATGATAGCTGAATTGCAACATAACCACATAACTCGCAATGTATTTGAATAAGTCATGTGTATAAGGATTGCAGAGTGTCACACACATTGCCTGCCAAAAGGTGCCTGTGGGGGTTTTCTCTCGGAGGTATTTCCCCCCAGAGTGACTGCGGGGCTCATCTGACTATGTCGGGAATGTCTGAGGTCAAAGATCCTGGGCATAAAGCAAGAGTTGGATCCATCGGCCTACTGTCTCCTCAAACTGGTGGAGATACGGAGAGATACGAGACCCACAGCGAACTCGTCTCACATCATTCGGAAGGGCGTGAGAATACTACCAAATGCCTAATCTACCTGATGCAGACTTCCTAGGGTTTTCCCTGCATCCCTTTAGGTGAAAAACTGGCTAGGATCCTTAAACTATATCCCGGGGGCCCTAGTCAACCCTTGGCTACCTTGCTCTATCTTCCGCATCCCCCTTCCTATGCTATTAAAGGGAAGTTGCCTGTTTCAGGATCATTCTCATGTAGCCTGTTAACCCCCAAAAAAGCCATTGCCTTTTATTTATATACGCCAACCTAATGCTGTGCCGATAGGATGATAGCGCCGCTCTATCGGCAAAGTGTGTAAGAAAATGGTGACAGAATTGAAAAGTTACATTGCGTTTTGTGACAATTTTATTAAACTCGCTAATAAATCAAATAATGTTGATTGATAATGTCAATTATTATTAAATGTGTATTTCAAGAAGTAGATGTTAGTGTTTTCAGGAAAAAACCTTAAATAAAGGACGAAAATTGCTGGAAAGCTTTCACGTTAGCCATATACTAAAAGAACCGTCACGGTTTTGCGACCTCCTCCTGGGGTACTTAGATCACGAAATTATTTACAAACTGATTGTGCAGATATACATTTTAAATAAATTAACAGCAAAGTAAACGAATAATATTCAAGCAAACAAAAATACACGTAAACGAATTATTTTTTGAAATGGCTAAGTATTTTTTGAAATTAAAATTTACATGTATTTCTTTCATTTTTATAAAATAAATTTCTATTTAAATAATATAAATTGTAATTATAAAATGTATAGAAATTTACAAAATATACCTTCAATTGATTGTTATGTTAATTCTACAAGTATCGCTTTATATTGTTAGTAAAATATTTACCAAGCGATTGTATGTGAATATTTTTGTATATTTTAGTTCTCAATTCATCATTATTATTTATCATTTCATGAAACATCATAATTCTGAATTTTCCCATTATTGTTATGAATTTAATAATTAAATCTATCACTTTTTGTAATTAAATAATATATTAAAGTTATATTTCATCCGCAGTATCTTTGCTCCAAAAGTCCATCATTTATTAAGGATATGTTTGATGTAATGTCTAATCGGAAGATAATTTAATTCACTAATATTTATCAAAAACATGTGTTATTATGTTAATATTATCGAAGAAAGTTATACTTACGGAGTATGATGTACGCGAGCAATCAATGCTTTTTTTCCGATCGGTTTCCCACGGGTGATTTAGAAATCTAGATTTTTTATTACAAAATGTGGGAACTGAGGAACGCAGCAAATTTTTCCTAAAATTTTCCTCAAAGTTTCACTCATTTTTAATCATCAGTTTCTTTCTAAACGTCGAATGCAATGTATATTGCATATAACAATCACAGCCGCTATCACCCATTTACTTACAAAATTCTCCGCCAGAGGTAGCACCAGTCGTCGTTGGTCAGGCGTATAGGCAAATACAATGACTGTAATTTTGTAAATTGACTATTAGAACCATAACAATATACACTACTGTTTGTGAAAATTTCAACACACAGAAGGAATTGTCGGAATCACTTAAAAATCGGGTGGTTGTGTGAACAAAGGAACCATAAGCAGTGAGTAATATTGTACTCAGTCGTAGCAGCGTCCTCATTTGTGTGACCAGGCAGATCATTGTTACGTCACACTCAGTTCAGGGCCGTGAGACGACGTGGAAACAAGTGCCGATATGCATTGTTGACGTCGAAGGGCGCGATATCAGCATGTGAGCGAGTTCGAATAATCGGTCTCCGGGAAACGGGTTTGTCGTCCCGTAACAACAGGGCACGCTGCTACGACAGTGATGCGTGTAACCAGTGGATAGAGGAGGGTCGTACGTAGCGCTAGATAACCGCCATCTTGTCCTCATGGCCGTAACCTACAGAACGGTGTCGTCCACTGGGTTGCCTCGAGGTTGAAGTACTGCAACACGTGTGGTTCGACGGCGACTGCTGAGGGCTTGACTGGTGGCACGCAGACCACTGCGACGGATTCCATTGGCAACGCCTCAGACTACAATGAGCATGTGAATTTGATTACTGTCGTCTTCAGTGCCAAAACGTAGTGTTTTCAGAAGTCTTGCTTCAATTAAATGTGCTACAGTGATAGCCACGTGCATGTTGGACGCTACCGTGGTGAAGGCAATCTGGGAACCTGCATTGTTGAGCGGCATAGCGGACAAAAGCCAAGTGCCACTGTTTGGGGCGACATGCGATCACATCTCGTACGTATTGAGGGCAGTTGGAACAGCATCCAGTACGTCAGGGAAGTTTTAGAGCCCGAAGTACTGCTTCTCCTGCACTTCCCTGTGGCATTCCAAATGTATTTTCTATTGGAGGGGTGTGACAAATTCTGATTGTAGAAAAGTGGTCTAGTTCGAAGGCGAATATCGTCTGTATCATTAAACTATTAAGTTATATAAGTATTCTGTTTGATTAATTAATAAAATTCATAATTAAAAAGTGTAGTGAATTAAATGAAAAATAAATTATCCCTTTAATATACATATTTCACAAAAATAAACATCTAAAATTACTTATGTAAAACTTCTGTCAAAGTTGTTTCGAAGATTCTAAATAATGTCTTTGTTTTCATCTTATAGATAACTGGTGTATCTGGTCCGCAAACATCGTCGGGACCTCTTGCATACGAGTTCACAATCAGTTTGACCACAGATAACATAGCTCCTTTCGTATGGCTAGAGGTGGATCTTCAGGGCCACTTCTCAGACAATGGATTTCTTATGAACACTCCCGCTAAGGAAGTGAAATTCTACACAGACGTGGAAGCCTCAGTAGAGAATGTAACTCAGACTCTCGCAGTTACCTCAGTGAGAAGTACAGCTCATTAATCTGTTGCTAAGGACAATTATACGACATTTTGTTCACTACTAAAAATTTTACAACACATAACAGAATATTGTAACTGTTATAAAAATATATATTTTTCACGCCTACTGTTTTTTCTTTTCTTCACTGTAAACCGTGAGAAATGCACTGAGGAAGCTGCACCAACCTCCTGCAAAGCCATACTGAAAATTGAGTATAGTTAGAAACAGGGTATCGCATAGGAACAAACAAATTTCCATAAGTATGCCCCGTAGTTTATTTAGAAATGTCATTTGTAATACTTTTACTCTTTTGTTGGTTCTGGGTGTTACACAAGTGTAATTTTAATTGCAAAACTCTTCTTCTGACAGTAACAAGACATCGCAGGAAGTATCCCATCCCAGTACTAGTAGGGACTATAAACACTTATAAACAAACCCAACACAATTTCCCATTTTTCCTCTCTCCTTCCTCCACATTCTGCCTTCCTCTTTTCTCGAGATGTATAGAGTATTTATATCCTTCCGGCAGTTTGCCCGTGAGAGTATATTTACAAAATTACATATAATATTATTTCTCTAATAAAAGTTTGATTACCAATAGACTGCCCTATGATCGGAACTGGAAAACGTTCTATACATTTCAGACAATAATGTAGGCCATTCCGAAATGGCACAGTGAGGCTTCAAACTCGGGGCCCTACTATTTTGACGACTACAGTAATTGAGCACAGTCACTTATAACCTTGTAGTTGATGCGACTATAAACATGATAAGAAAAAAAACTTTCATATTGGCTTACATTCTTAAAGTTGTTGCATGGAATGCTAATGGCTTTTGCCAATATGCCCAAGAAAATAAAAAGTTCATTGAAAACAATAATATTGTTATACTGCTTACCTCTGAGTTCATTTTACTAACCGAAGCTACTTTAAGATTCCTAAATATAATTTATATCATACTATCCACCTTGATAGCACAGCACATGGAGGTACAGCTGTAATCGTACTGAGTAATATTAAACACCATGAAATATCAACTGAATCATATCCAAGCCACTAATGTATTGATCGAAGTCTCAGCAATCTATAGCCATCCAAAACAAATAATTAGCAAAAATGACTACAAACACTTCTTAAAAAAATTAGGCAACAAATTTCTGCTGGCTGGTGACTTCAAGGCTAAGTACCAACATTGGGGCTTACGGGTCACAAGACCTGATGGATGAAGACAACTAGCTTCCATTTAAGAAAAAACCTAAATTACATATCTACTGGAGAGCCAACATATTGGCTAACCAACCGAAGGAAATCAATAAGCTATATAAAGTGACCAACACAGAATATACCTCCAATAAAAAATTAAGACAGATCGTGGGCCCATAGCAATTCAGATAAAGCTAACAGATTTGCTACGCACATGTATATGTCTTTAAGCCCCACATCTCTCAATGTCCTGAAAAAGGTATAGAAATCATCCTTTGCAAATGCATCTACCATTGAATCCATTTAGAATTAATGAAAGACAGAAAATAATAGATGAAAACAATCCAAAAAAAAGCTCCAGTATGACATAACTGGTGAATTAGTAAAACAACTGTATAATAAAGCAATCCACTGTCTTATACAAATCTATAACACTATTCTAAGAATCCTATACTATCCCAGTATATGGGAAACAGCTCAAATAGTAATGGTTCCCAAACCACGTAAACCCTATGTCGAAGTCACATCTATAGACCTATAAGCCCCATCTCTGGAATATCTAAGATTCTGGAAAAATTCTACTATCAAGAACTAAGCCAATATTGGATGAGCAAGAACTGATACCTGAACACCAATTTAGTTTCTGTAACCAGCATGGGACAATCAAACAAGTTCACCAAGTAGTCGGCAAGATATTTAATGATCTTGATGGCAACAGATATAATTTAGCTTCTCTTAAGCTCAGCAAAGCATGGTTGGAAGTAAAGATCACAACTTTAATGTTAACAAACATGACTTTTTATTATTCCATTACAATACAAATTGCATGACATGGCTGCCCACATGATTACCAACTTGGACATAAAAAATATTGTGCCAACTTCTGGAAATGATTTTTTGCACAAATCCAACACCTCCCCTCAAACAAATCTTTCTTCCATTATATTTCAATTTGCTTCTCAAATATTAGGTCAAAAAACTGCATTGAATTTATACAATAACTGTGGTAAAAAAAGGTACTAAAACGTCCTATTAAAATACACCAATGGATTTAGCCAAAAATTTAGTTTCTGCACTGGAAAGCAATTTTGTAAACAGTCAGCTTGGTTCAAGAATGACACATCATTCATGAACCAACTCAATTACACCTTGCTTCACCCACCAACTATCTGATGTAATAGAACTTGACATTAATATTTTTGGTTCTCTCAGAGTTATCTTCTTTCATGATCATGGCTATCTTGCAGGCAGCCACATTATCAACATAGGTTTTGATAGGTTTCTTCACAAACTGTTCTTGACTCAGTTCTGTTAATAGTTGGATAAACCATTCAACTTTAAAGTTAATGGTGACTTCATAAAGAGCATAATATTCAGCATGAGTAGTTGAAGTTGCCACAATTGGTTTCTCCTCACCCATATCTCCAGGAGTCTTCAGTAAAGTCTGCTCTTTGTTTCTCCAGCTGACAATTCAATTGGATAAAATATGACATCCACTTACTGACACCTTCATTCAGAGACTCAAGTTCCTCTATTTCGATTGACAAAGGAGCTGGATGACCATAGGAATCCTCAATCCCAAATTCCTTTAAAATTTTCCTCACATATTGACTCTGATCATTTTTTACACTTCCATCTTCACTTCTTAATACTCACACAAACAAATTAATGATGCTGGTCCAAGACCCTTTACTTTATTTCCTCTGGTATCAATGATTTGAACTTCCTCATCTGAGCACATTTACCAATCACTAACATGACATCTACATGAATACCACAATAATTTATTTTTGAAAGTAGAAAAATGGATTACTTTCACACTGAATTAGTCCTATGTTCTGTAGACACCCGTGTAAATATCCATTCCAATTTCTACCTGATTGTTTTCATCCATAAAGACTCTTCTTGAATTTGCAGACAAATGACTTTCTATTTTTATATTCATAATGTGAGGGTTGCTCCATAAAACTGTAACATTCAAAGGGCTATTCAGATAAACAGCAATTACATCCACCTGATGTATTTCCTAATTATTCTCTACTGCATTGACAATGAGAATTCTACGGCAGTGTCTTCTCATTACTTGGCTTTGTGTGTCATAAAAATCAACACCAGCAATCTGTTTGAAACTTTGGGCAACAAATCTTGCCTTGTATTTTACAATCTTCCCTCGCTCATTTCCTTTAACAGTAAGAACTCATTTTCATCCAATAATATTCATTTCAGGTCTTCTCTTTACTATTTTCCAAATTTATTTCTCTCTCAGAACATTTATTTCCTCGTGCATAGCATTTTCCCATTCCTTTGCTTGTGGGCTCTTTAAAGCTTCCTCTACTGATATTGGGATACATACTTCTTCTGTAGCTATTGTAACCAGCTTACAACATCCTAGTGCACATGGAACCCTTTCTTTCCTCACTCTTGGTTCTTCTACTCTTCTTGATCCTCCCCTGCTTCTGAATTGTCATTAATTTCTGAGAAATCTCCAGACCAACTAGTATCTGATTCAGAACTTTCCTCCTCCCTTTCAGAATGTTTCTTCATGTTCTGAATTTACATTATACTCATTTACTTCTTCTTATTCTGCTTCTACACTTTGTTAATAAAAGTTATCTTGAGTTTCATCTTCAGAATTTCAGTTATCTTCATAACTATCCAATATATTATTCTTCTTAAATTTTACAGTGTTCTTCTTCTTGAATGGGAATTTCTTCTCGTTGACATTACATCTCAGCTCACTGTGACTTTCTTCCCCTGAAGACTCCACAGCTGTCCTTTAGGATATCCCAGCATCACACATTCTTCTGCTCTATCTTCTAGTTTCCCTTTTTCAAATACCGCAGCCCATGCTTGACATCCGAAAACTCTTAGATGTTTCACATCGTTCCAAGTCAATGGTCTGTTATTCCAAAGCTCAAAAGGGTTTCTATTTTCAATGCTGGATGATGGGAAAAAGTTTCTCAGATAACTTGTTGTATCCAATGCTTCTGCCCGAAAACTGGCTGGACACACTGACATAATTAACATACACCTGACTGAGTTCAAAAGTGTCAAATTTAATCTTTCAGTCTTTCCATTCTGAATAGTAGTTCTGCCGGCGGTACACACTCGCCGAGGCGACCAGAGACCAGACGAGCGCGAGAGTGTACATGGAGCTCTCGCCGCACCCTCGGAGCACTGGCTTTTAAAAGATGCTCAAAATCTACTGCGGCCATTCGAGTAAAATTTTTAAATTCACCATCAGGTTCCATCTGCAACTCGCCTAACTGATGGCACATGTCTTTCCTGTATAAAAATTTATCCAAATTTAACAAAAAGAAATATTAAAATTCAAATTAAAGTACAATATTATGGGAAATATATACCTTGTTCTATTCCGATTGATTGTTTTCACCCACCATCTTCTTTTCTTCCAAATAACATGAAATTATTTTTAATAACAATAAACAGTATATGCTGCAGTCACACACACTACCACGTTCTTCATAGTTACTCGGAGTGCTTGGAAATGTCTCGCGGAGCCGCTCGGAATGTCTCGTGCTCGAGTCGCCTCGGCGAGCCTGTACTGCAGGAATAGGGTCTCGCGTCTCGGAATATCTCGTGATCGGGTCGCCTCGGCGAACCTATGCCGCAGGCATAGAGAAAGGAAATGTAGCAGATGCTCGAGGATTTTTTGAATTACAAATAACATGCAAATATTTGTAATAACAATAAGCAGCATATGCTGCAGTCACACAAACTACCACGATCTTCATACTTACTTGGAGTGCTTGGAAATTTCTCGCGCGAGCCTCTCGGAATGTCTCGTGCTCGGGTCGCCTCGGCGAGCGTGTACTGCTGGCATTCAAGGAACAGTTTTTCTGTGTAAAATTCCACAATTATCAAGATATTCACAAAAAACTTTGTTGATATATTCAGTATCATTACCTGACTGAAATTCAACAATTTTTATGTTGAGTTGTAGTAAAGAGAAGACCTGAAATGAATATTATTGGATGTAAATGGGTTTTTACTGTTAAATTAAATCAGCAAGGGAAGATTGTAAAATACAAGGCAAGATTTGTTGCCCAAAGTTTCAAACAGATTGATGGTTTTGATTTTTATGAAACATTTAGCCAAGTAATGAGAAGACACTGCACTAGAATTCTCATTGTCAATACAGTAGAGAATAATTACAATTGCTGCTTATCTGAATAGCCCTTTGGATGTTACAGTTTTTATGGAACAACCCTCACATTATGAAGATAAAAATAAAAAGTCATTTGTCAATTCTCTTCTAATATATTTAGAATATATCATATACTTCATTCTTTTCCTTTTCATGACATAAGCAGATATAAATTGGAATAATCATCAATAAATGTTACAATATATTTTCTTCCTCCAACAGACATTGGTTTTATTGGGCCTCCTACATTTGAATGTATTTTTTTCCAGTACAGGAGATGTCTTGCCTTCTCCTTCCTTTAGAAATTTACTTCTCTTCAATTTTTCTCTGATGCATGTCTCACAATTTTCTTCCATTCTGGTGTTTCCTTTTTCAGCAATAGGTGGAATTTTCAGTTGGGCTACTTGATGCAGGTGGCCTAAGTGGTTGTGCCATACATCAGTTGAAACAAATTATGCTTTTCTTTCTTCTGCAACATACCTTTTCTTTAACTGCTCAATTGATTCACTGTCGTCAGTAGTAACATGTCAATGCATCCATGAGATGACCCATCACAAATAAATCATCACCATCATACATTTGAGTAGTATCACCATAGCTAACATCTTCATTCCCTTTCACTGAAACACATCTTGAAACATCAAATTATCCTATAAATCAGGTATATATAAAACATCTAGGATATCTAAATCAAAGCCACCACACTCAGAAAGAAATATGAAGTAACACTTTCCTTTTTCCTTCTATCTTAAAACAATTTCCATCACCAATTACTACTTCACCATGCATTGAAATATAGTCTCTAAATAAATCTCTTCTTGTAGTCACGAAATCTGAAGCTCCACCATCAAGAAACCAAACAGCCTGGTCCTTCTTTTCACATAGTTTTAATTTCATTGCACACAAAGCTTTGTATGGTCTGGTGACTACTTTAGCTTCTCCTTTTTTCTTATTCTTCTTTCCTCCATTCTGGCTTGACCGTTTATCTTCTAGCACTTTTGGATAGTCTCTGGCAAAATGACCTTTACAACCACAAACATAACAAAACGCTACTCGTTTGTATTTGCCATCTTGTTTCACCTGTACATTTTTCTTATTAAAAAAACTTATTCTGTGATTAACTACCTTTAGTTTTCACTTTCAGAGCAATGACAATTTCATCTTTTTTTTCCTTGCAAGAATTTTCACGGAATTATTCAAGAATTAATTTACTTCTAATTTTGCTCGGTGTGAATTCACTTTCTCCGAATTCTGTCAAGCGAAGTCTTGAATATGTCTCTTGTTATGTTTCAATCCTCGCGATACAAACCTGCTATCGCAGAATATGGCAGTATTGTTTGCTTCAAGTCTTTTAGTTCCTTATTATAAAAAATTATTTGGGTTATGTATTCTAACATGGTCATGTTTTCTGTATTCTTTACGCAAACTAAGCCGTACAAAAATTCTTCAATGTGAAGAGCTGTATAATTAGTACACTCAGTAGATATGCTTCCTTAGCACTTTTACATTCCTCTATGATCTCATGGTATGCATCGGTTACTGAAGTTATGAGTAATTCTAAACACATGTTTTCCTTCGTTTTCACTTCTTTGGTATCTTCTTCGTCGGAACCATCGATAGCCTCCCAACAAGAATTCTTTCAATACAAAGCATTAAACTTGAAACGCCATTCATAGAAATTTGTGCAGTCTAGCTTTGGGCAACGAAACACTTCGTCACGATTTTCGGCCATTTTCACACGCTTGTTTTTAATACTTCAGTCTCAGCTCTTGGATCAAATACTTCCTAACGCCCTGGGCTCCATAATGTGTTATAATGTAGCTTCCCTTAAGCTTAGCAAAGCGTGGTTGGAAGCAAACATCAAACTTTAATGTTAACAAACACGACTTTCTATTATTCTATTACAATACGAACTACACAACAGGGTTGCCCACACGATTACCAACTTCTGAAAATGATTTGATTGCACAAATACAATAAGATACTGCTCTGCTGTTTTCTTGGATTCCTCCCAAACCTTTGAAATGGTCTGGTACGAAGGAATATTTTACAAATTAAAAAACTCACTACATCCTCAAATATATCTTACTTGGCTGACATAATTTTTTTTTGTCAAATTGAAAGATGATGTTGTGGTGGTATTCAGTCTCAAGACTGGTCTGATGCAACCCTTCATGCTAACCTATCTTGCGCAAGCCCTTGATTTTCCGCATAACTACCACATCCCTCATCCTCCCTAATCTGTTTATTGTATTCCATACTCGATTTCCCTCTTCTGCTCTTATCCCATACACTTCCTTATACTGCTAATTTTACAAGACCCTCATGTCTTAAAACGTGGCTTATTAATCTACCCTTTTCTTGGACAATGTCCTCCATACTGTCCGCTCTTCCCCTATCACGTTTAGAACAGGCTCCTTAGTGATTCTAACCATAAGATTTTCAACATTGTCCTATAACATCACATTTCAAAGGCTTCTATTCTTTCCTGTCTGCAACTTCTATCGTCCACGTTTCACACCCATATAACACCACAATCCATATCAACAATTTCAGCAACGATTTCCTAATATTCACTCTTATATTACTCGTAAGTAAATTGCTCTTTTTCGCGAAAACCTTCCTTGCCTGTGCTCTTATTACGCTTCCCAAGTAGCAGAATTCCATAACTTCCATCAAAATATCCCTTGACACTCTAATACCCTATGTTATTCCACTGTTCAGGCGCGGATCCAATAAGTGCGGGACCCGATTGAATTTTTTCGGGGCCCTCTATTTACTCAATATTTAAATAAAATGCAAATTATATATATATATATATATATATATATTTAAATAAATCAAATGTCACGGATCATAAGATAGGTAAAATTCTACATACATTAAAACATAAAAATTCACCAAATACTTAAACAATTTCATTTTATTGAATATAAATTTACATAATTGAATATTAATATATGAATATTTCTAGGTTTTTGTTCTGTAAATTCTTCTATAATGGTTTGAAAATCCTGTTTCCTTGCTTCTTCACTTTCAATCGACATAATTGCTAAACTATTTAATCTATCCTCAGTCGTTGTCGATCACAGATAGTTTTTTATTAGTTTTAGCCAAGAGGCAACGCTCATTGGAATTGCTAAATATATTCCGAGAGCAATAATCAAGTTTGGAAATACCGTTGATCTGTCATTTTCCGATAAAAATTGAAACATTTTAAATGGATTTTCCAAAAATTTTGATGGAACGATAGATTTTAAAACCTCTATTTCTTCAACTAACACATTTCTATCTATATCAGCTTCCTTCACTATTGAAGCATTATTTACTGTGAACCTAGAATCTGTTAGAGAAATTTCTTATTTAGCTGCTTTTTTTTGAAGTGCTTCTTTTTCCATATTTTGAAATTTTCCAAAATAAATTATTAGGATTTTCCAATAGTTTAAAACGATTTTTTAGTGATTCTGTAGCTTATCTAAAAGAAAATTTAAAAAAAGATATCTTGTATGCGTATATCGGATCTACAATAGGTTCATCATCGCCTTCATAATTGAAATGTTTCTTTCTTTTCCGAAGCCTTTTATTTCGAAATCTTCTGCAAGAGTTTTTGCTTGAACTAACACTTGTTCGAATCCTGTATTTCCGTAGTCGCTTAACCATTTTAAAAGTTTTTCAGATGAAGAAAGTGCAATGGATACATTTGCAAATTTACTTTGAAGTTCCTTGCTTGCATAATTGACATGGAACAGTAAATCGTGCCAAAAAACCAGTTATACTAAAAATTTAAATTGCATTTCCAAGAGATTCTGTCTCGCTTTTAATTTGCGGATGCTCGGTGAAATTTCTGATATTTCAAAAAGAGCATCATAAAATTCACCTATTTGGTATCTCATTGCTTTCACGCTTTGAATTCCCACCTGGTATTACAAAGAGGCTTCACAGTAAGTTCTTTTACATATTTGAGAAGTACTAACCATCTTTTTGACGATGTCGAAAACAAAACATATAGGCGTTGTAGAATACCAAAGAAGGTTAAAGCTTCTGGGAAAATTTTTGCTACATCTCCCAATACTAGATTATAATTGTGACAAACGCAAGGAGTAAAAAATGCCCTTGGATTTTCTTTTAAGAGTCTAGCTTGAACACCAAAGAAAACTTTACCCTACATTTTCGAACCATTGTCATATACTTGCATTCTTATGTTGTTGATGTCAAACCCTAAACTTGGAATTCTTTCTTTAACACAAAAAATAGATTTTCTTCTGTGCTGCTCTCTACATAAATAAATTCGATAAATCGTTCATATATAGCGATATTCGAGCCTGGTAATGTTCCATCCGGAACATATCTGATCCTAAAAGACATTTGTTCTTGATGACTGACATCTGGAGTACAATCAAGAATCTCTGCGAAATATTTTCCATATTTTGTTCTATCAAGAATTTTATTTTTTAATTTGTTGCCTATTAAGTTTATTATTTCATTTTGTATTTTTTTGCTTATATAACTTTGGTGTATTTGTTTTGAGGCAATTCTTTGTATATGATCCTGCATTACTGGGTCAAATTTTCCAAGTAATTCAAGTATTCCTAGAAAATTTCCATTTCGTGCATCGCCTAGGTTTTAGATCGATCCTCTAAACGCGATATTTCGTTCAGCTAAATAGTTTACTACACAAAATAATATTTCAAACTTTTTCTTGGTTCATCAACTTCTGTTGAACATTATCTATTGTTTCTTCAGCAAACGTCCTTTTGAAGCTCTGTACATTTTAACGTAACTACCAAATGACTTTTTGATTTTTCATGTATGGCTAAATCTATTCTACATATATGGCCAGTTATTAAATCCTACAGTTGCTAGTACAATTGACGCACCCATACTGAATAGCCGACAGTAAATACAAAATATTCTGGCTTCTGATTCGTGGTGTAACCAAAGTAAGCTTGACATCTCAAGCAGAATCCCGTTATAAAAATTAACAACGATTCGATTAGGAGATCCAAGTTCCTAAGGTATCTTGGGGTGTGATTGGATTAGGGCAGAACTTTTCGCCAACACATAGAAGAAATTATAATGAAAAGTTCAAAAATAATGAACAAATTCACCAGCATAGCAACAGCCAAATTTCAACTTCCTATGTTCATATTCAAATTATATCATGAGACCATTTTAGCAGCAATAACGGGATATGTTGCCAGCTCATGGGCACACAGATTGAAACTGACAAACTCCAGCAAGAAAATCCTCCAAATTCAGAGTAGAACCTTTATGAGAATATCTGGGGCATACAGTACTACATTGACAGACGCACTAACAGTTTTTCTGGGTATAGTCCCTCTGAACCTAGAGGTGAGAAAGAGAGGTGCTTAATTTTGGCTAAAAAGGAATAATAAAGGAAAAATAAAAGATATATTAGGCAGAGAAGCTAGATGCAAGAGAGATTGCTGAAATTATCCTTGATATTTGGCAAAAACGGTAGGATGAATCTAACACTGGCAGAAGAGTCCATGGCCTTCTACCTGATGTTAGAGAAAGATTGGCCATGTGTCACCTCCAACTTCCTCTCAGGCCATGGACCATATGGGCAGTACCTTAGTAGGATAAAAAGAAGCAAGGACTCCCTGTGCAAGTGTGAAGAGCGAGCCTATACTCAACATGTAGTGTTTGATTGCCCTGGATATGATATAAATCAAGAAGAACGGAATGCCTTTGTAGAGTGGACAGCACCATCTAGTGGGAAATCTATAAATCTAATCAGTCATTCGAGTGAAGTTGGACAGTGCGGTTGTGTGTAGCCATGTGATTAAAATTAAGTTACCTTCGAATCCCCAACAATTGGTAGCAGAGACTGGTTCGACAATACGGACAATTACAAACAAGGGAAGTGAAATTTTACAAAAAAAAACGCGAGTGATAATAAAATGGAGCTGTCAACACAAAGAGTCGAGATTTTGCGCGGGGACAATTACCTGACGTGGTCGTTAAAAATGGGTGCCATTTTGAGAAAAAAGAAACTTTACAAAACAATTATCGAGAAACCTGAGCCAGCATGGAGAAATGAAGACGAAGCAGAAAAAGAAGAATGGGAATACAAAAATGATGAAGCGTTTTCGGAAATTGTGACAACATTATCGCCCGAACAAGCTGGACCGTTTATCGGATGGACTAGTGGTAGAAAATTATGGATGAAGCTGAAAGAAAATTTCGAAGGTAACGCGCATGACAAATTAATAGACGCTATGATGGAACTGAGACAAATTAAGATGGGAGAGAAAGAGACAGTTGAAAATTACATTACAAGAGCCCGAACAATGGAAGCGAAATGTGCTACTTATGGACAATCAATTAGCGAACGAGAACTGGTATTCCACGTAGTGCGAGGTATAAATGAAAAATTTGAAACAATAGCTGCGACGCTCCGAATACAGAGTTCGGCAACAATGGACGACATCTAACAAGCCGTGAAAGAAGAGGAGGCAAGAATGGGAAACAAAACTACACAAAACAAGAGCGATGCGGTTTACCAGGCAAGAAACCATACAATAAAAGAAACTAGAACTTGTTACAATTGCAACAAAGTCGGTCATCTTGGAAGAGATTGCTGGCATAGGAAGAAAGGAGGAAATACAAGACAAAATGAAAATAATTCAACCGCTAGAGGACAATCTTGGAGAGGAAGAGGTCAAGGTCATGGAGGTGGAGGTGGAGCAAGCAACAATCGAGCGAGCGTAGTAACAGAGAGGGGTGACAATCAAAACTTCCACGTAATAATTAAATTAACGGACGTGGCTAATGCAGTATCAGAGGACCCAGATAGCGAAAACATTTGGGGAATCGATTCCGGATGTAGTATTCACATGTCACCGCATTATCAAAATATGACGAATACAAGGCCTTACAATGGAACGGTGGTATTGGCAGAAGAGGCGAGAGAAATCGACGCAACAGCCATAGGTGATGTAGAAGTCATAACCCGAGTGGAACAAAAAGTGTACAACACTACAATTAGAGATGTACTATACGTACCGAGATTAAGAATGAACTTGTTATCAGTGCGAAGCCTAGTGAAAAATGGGAACTCGGTCATATTCGACCAAAACGGTGCATCAATAGTGAACAAAAAAGACGTAGTAGTAGCGACATCAGAAGACGTGGAGAAGATGTACGTCATTAGAACTAAGCCGAACAAATACATTGACAGGGATGTTTTACATAACGATGATTCCAACATGACGGCGGTAGAGAAGCAGACGTGGCACAGACGGATGGGTCACATTGGAGAGAAGTACTTAAACAAGATGAAGAAAGACAAAATGGTCAACGAAATCGAGTACAAGGATGTTAAATTAGATAAATGCACGGATTGCATTATCAGCAAGGCAACACAAGCGCCACATAAAACAGTGACGAACGAAAGTGCAAAGTACGTGTTAGACTTGATACATATGGACCTTTGCGGGCCCATGCCGGTAGCATCAATGGGAGGTGCGAAATACATTTTCACAATAGTCGACGGATACAGTCGAAGAGTTTTCGTATATTTCTTAAAAACGAAGGATGAAACTTACAACAATTTTAAGGACTTCGTGGAACGCAAAGAAAATGAAACAGGGAACAGAGTCAATCGAGTACGCAGCGACAATGGAACTGAATTTACAAATGGACAGATGAAAGAGCTAATGCGAGACAAAGGCATAAAACACGAATTGACGGTACCCGGAAACCCAGCGAGTAATGGCATAGCCGAAAGGATGAATCGGACAATATTAGAGAAGACAAGAGCACTATTACAAGATTCGAAGTTAACACAGAAGTTTTGGGGTGAAGCGGCATCAACAGCCGCATACCTGCTGAACTGTTCGCCAAATAAACACAACGGAGACCAGACGCCAATTGAGAAGTGGACCGGAAGAAAACCAAATCTCGGACATCTGAGAGTTTTTGGTTGCGTGGGATATTACACAACGACGACTACATGCAGAGGGAAATTCGACCCAAGAGCGGAGAGAGGAAT
The DNA here is from genome assembly GCA_034510155.1 of Eucriotettix oculatus. Classification (NCBI taxonomy): domain Eukaryota; kingdom Metazoa; phylum Arthropoda; class Insecta; order Orthoptera; family Tetrigidae; genus Eucriotettix; species Eucriotettix oculatus. The sequence goes on from CM067376.1 coordinate 182,689,865, forward strand.
TTTTGTGGGATATTCCAAGTCAAGACTTGCATACAGAATGTACAATCCAGAGAAGCAAAAGTTATTTGAGTCGAGATCTGTCATTTTTGAAGAAAACAAGAAGGGAGGAGACTTACTACAAGCGAAAGAGACTGAAAATTATTTGGTCGAGATGATAGAAGAATTACAAGCGAAAGAAGGAGAAACCCGAATATTGGAAAACACAACAAATGTAAACAATGAAGAAGATGAAAGTAGCCATGAGCAACTAGAGGAGGAACCAGAGGAGAACGAGCTCCCGATAGCTGAAATGATAACGAATAAAAGAGGGAGATAACTGGGTGAAACGAATATACAGATTCAAGAAAGACATCGTATGGAGCGAGAAAGAAATGAACAACTATTGAGAGGAAGTGGAGTAAGAAGATCACAACGAATTGAGGAAAAACATGTTGCAAATATCGCGTTTGAAATTCCTAAAACTGCGGAAGAAGCCATGAACAATCGAGCAGCAAAGGAATGGACTGAAGCTATGCGCTCAGAATTAACATCGTTAAAAGAACACAAAGTCTGGGAACTAGTCGAAAGGAAGGATAATATGAAAGTAATTAAATCGAAATGGATCTTCAATATTAAAGAAAATCCAGATGGAAGTATCAAGAAAAGAAAGGCAAGATTAGTAGCAGTCGGGTGCAGTACAAGACCAGGTGTTGATTATCATGAAACATTTGCACCAGTAGTAAAGATGGAAAGCATACGAGCATTATTGGCAATTGCATCATCGAAAGGCTGGAAGAAGAAAATGTATGATGTATCCACAGCATACTTACATGGCAATTTACAGGAAACAATTTACATGGAACAACCGACGGGATTTGAAGAAAAAGGAAACAAAGTTTGCAGATTGAAAAGGAGCATCTATGGATTGCCGCAGTCGGGGAAATGTTGGAACGAGAAGCTGAACGAGACATTAATTCGATTGGGATTTCAGAGAATGAAAGCAGACCCGTGTGTTTACAAGAAGAAAATACAAAACCGAATTGTAATAATCGTCGTATACGTCGATGACATAATGATGCTGGTAGAAGAAATGAAGGACATGAAACAAACTTATCAGGAGTTGCAAAGATATTTCAAGTTAACAGAGACAAACATACACTTTTTGGGAATCGACATAACAGAAAATGAAGACGGCATACAATTAGGCCAAGAGGGATTTGTCGAAAGAATCCTGCAAAGATTTGGGATGGAAAAATGCAATTTAAAGAAAACACCGAGCGCAACGCAACAGAAGTTGGATGACGACGAAGACTCACCAAGGATAGATGCCACAAAATATCAAGAGATGCTGGGGTGCTTAATGTACTTATCCACAGGCACAAGGCCGGACATAACACAAACCGTGAGCTCTTTAGCACAATATTCAAAGGAACCAAAAGTAATTCATGAAACTGCATTGAAAAGAGTGTACAAATATCTGAAAGGAACGAAAGGCTACAAATTGATGTACGACAGATGCGGAGGAAAATTACGAGGAATAAGCGACGCGAGTTGGTGTACTACGAGGGACGCAAAATCGTACTCGGGCTACGTTATCAAGATTGGATCGGCTACAATAGGATGGAAGGCGAGAAAACAAAGTTTAGTAGCGTTATCCACTTGCGAGGCTGAGATCATGGGAATTCACGAGTGCCTAAAGGAAGTCAAGTGGACGAGAAATTTATGGGAAGAGCTGGAGTTAGAAGAATTCATTAGTGAGACGACAACGATCGAGAGTGACAGCCAAGCAGCCATACAATGGATCCAAAATTGCGGAGTGAGGAGTCGGTCGAAACATATTAACCGTTTATACTATTTTTGCAGAGACTCGTATACTAACGGCGAAATACAACTAAAGCATATATCGTCAGAAGAATTGGAGGCGGACCTCCTAACTAAACCAATCAGTGAAAGAAAACTTCGAGCAGCTATTGAGATGTTGAAGCTCGGATGGTCTGCCCAGAGGGGGGAATTGTAGAGTGGACAGCACCATCTAGTGGGAAATCTATAAATCTAATCAGTCGTTCGAGTGAAGTTGGACAGTGCGGTTGTGTGTAGCCATGTGATTAAAATTAAATTACCTTCGAATCCCCAACAGCCTTAAAGGGCACTGATCTAAAAGATGTAATCAGGGATCCATATTTGATAACAGTGCTAGAAAATATAACTAACCAGATATACCAGATTGAGCTAGGAAGATATAATTACAAACCATCTCTGTAGGAGCCAAATGTAGAATCTCACACCACCATAGATGAAAGCTCCAATGACATAAAACAGAAAAGCAGAATTGATTTTCTCTTCAAACAATTCGACATTCTTTGGGTCCCTCAACGATGTTATGACTGACAACACCACTCTCCTGAACCGGAGAGAAACATAGACATGATCATGTAACAGACAAGAGCAAACATTCCCGACCTTTTCACATCAATTTGGCGGTAGAAGTAAAAAAAATACACATGACGAAGCCGACTAACCCTCATGACGCCGGAAAATGAGGGAAACCAGAATTCCGGAGCTGCTAGAGAAGTAGAGACGCGGGAAGGGAGGAGGAAGCAAAAACATTGAAAGGCTGTCTCCTACCTCCAAAAGGAAGCCGAGGAGACAAGAATAGAGCTATGGTTGACCTCCAGCATGTCCACGTAGTATTACTGGTAGAACTTACGCAGGGAGAGCGTCTGCATAATACACTGTCTGCTCTACAGACCCCCTGCAGACAAATGCTTCCAAATTTTGATGTAAAAATAAATAAATAAATAAGCTGAACGAAAAATAAAAAGAATTAAAAAAAGCAGCTATTGCTTATCATTGTTTTCCCCTCCCTTCATATTAGAGTGCCTGCTCTTTCTTCCCTTCCATATTCCTCCAGCTGTGATCTAACAGCATTTTCCCTTCGTTCTCCTACCACCCTTCTGTCTCTAGTTTTAGTTAATTAGTTAGTATTATTGTAACATATTATTGTAATATATATATATATATATATATATATATATATATATAAATAAATTAGAAGAAATCTGTAGCACAATTTTTGTAAGGTTATGAAGATAAGGCCTGTTTTACATGTTATAGAAAACAGGCTAATTATGTACTAAATAATTAATTAAATAAATAAATATTCAGACTATATTATCCAAGGATGGCTTATTACTTCACCATTCGTAAACTTTCTTTTCAGTTGCTCTTTTGAAAAGTGTGTTCCATCCTCTTGACACGGAAACTCATGTAAGGTAAATTTTGTAAGACCTATTTTAGCTAGATAATCTCTTATGTTAAGTAAAAATCTCTGGCCAAGAAGCGTGATCATCAATTATATTAAGTTTTTCCATTTTAATTCCAATATTTGCTTCATCCGGTTCCGGTCTGTGTAATTGCCTTTCTTGTTTATTTTTCTTCATCTTTATCATCATTTTCTTCTTCATTTTTGTCAATACTTTCTTCATCCACTTTGTAATTTTTCTTCTCCACCTTTGTCAACATTATCTATTTTTTAAAATATGTTCTAAGCACCTCTGAGGTTTTTCACTTTTGATTTTACTTACGGTTATCTGTTTTCTATTTCATAATGTGTGTATATATATACAATAAATCTCATCCAACAATATATTTTTAATTATTTGAATGATTCATCCTTTATCGTCAAAAGCAATTTGCTTTAAATTTCAAAAAATACTTTTTTGTTAATTTTGGTGGTGATGCGAAGCCCGAATGGGTCCAATCACTTAAATCCGGGCCGGCCACTGTTTCCCGTACTACATGCCATTACCTTGGTTTTCCCTCTATATATCCTCATATTGAACTCTTTCTCCAGGACCATGTTCATGCCATTTATTATGTTTTGAAAAGTCTTCTTCTGATTCCCCTAATACTACAATATCATCGGCAAAGCATAGGGTTTTTATTTCTACTCCTTGCAGTATAATTCATTTTACATATTTCGTTTTAACTTTCTTTATAGCCTGTTATATATAGGTTAAACAGCATGGCGAACCTACTGCATCGTTGTCTTATTCCATTCTTGATTTCTGCTTTCTTTTCTTGATCTTCGATTTTAATTACTGCTGACTGACTTCTGTCGAGGTTGTGTATAAGTCTCCTTTCTCAATATTTTATTCCTGTGCTCTTCAATAACCTGAATAGTGTGTTCCAGTTCACATTATCAAACGCTTTTTCTAAATCTACAAATGCCATGAACGTTGACTGGTTTTTTCTTATCCCGTCTTCTAAAATTAGACGCAAAGTCAATATGGCTTCTCTTGTCCCTACATTATTCCTAAAAGCAAACTGATCTTCTTCCAACTCGGATTCTATTTGACTGACGTTCCATTCTCATATATTTTTGTTAATATTTTGCACGCATGAGATACTAAACTAATTGTCCTGTGCGTTCACATGTATCTGTCCCTGTCCTCTTCGGTATGTGTATAATTATGTTTTTACTAAAATATTCTTGTATTCTTTCTGTTTCTTAGATTTTGCAAACTATCTTGATGATGATATCAATTCTGCTGATATCCATCCGATATACTCTGGTGTCTCGCAAGGTAATGTTCTGTGACCACTACTTTATCTATTGAACACGGCTGATTTTCCGACATCGAGGCAGACTGGATCTGCCTACTTTTGCTGATGACATAGGAGTGTTAGCACCTAAACAAAATACAACAATGGCCAAGTCTTTGGAGAATAAATGAAGTCAAATATCACCACATAACTTTCATGTTGAAAATGAGCTATTGTAATGGTCAATAGTGAACAAAGCAGGCACACTGAAACTGTCAACTATCTTTGGCTCAATTAAGACCAATTAGAACCATATGTTCAACAAACGTAACCAACTAGGTATTAAATAAAGTAAACTATGCTTGATAATAGGAAGAAACTCGAAGCTATCTTTGAGAAACAAACTGTATAAAGTTACACTCAAACACATATTGACTTATGGAATAACACTTTGGTGGACTCCGTGTAAGTCCAATATTGACATCATAGAACATTATCAAACTAAAACGCTTCGTATTATTACAAATGCATCTTGGTGTGTACCAAATAGAGTCCTACTAAACCATATGTGCATCCAAACTGTGAAAATTAAATTCAAAACCATGCCAAGAAGTATAAAGACAGACTAAGAGCTCATCCAAATCAACCTAGAAGAATTAAAAAAATAAAAATAATCAGATCTACTGATGTTTTAACTAAAACCTACAGCTACATGCAATATTCAAGATGATAATAACTGATGTGCTTAATTTGTAAAGACATTTGGGCTACATAAATGATTAATTCACCAGAATTACGTCATATGAATACAAAATTTGCAGCAATGTAAAAAAAAGTATATTCCAAGTCACTTTCGAAAAAAATTAAATAGAGAAAATGCATCTTTTGAGATATATGTTACCGACATGGTGTCACATTTGATAGAAAAAACAAAAAAAACACTAAATTTAGTACCAATCACAAGTAAAGAATAGTCATTGGAAGAAAGGAGAACTACTGTTCCTGCAGAAAGTTTTGGAAAGGAGAAGACAGATATTAATTGCTTAATTATTTTCTATTGTCTTCTGGGAGAACAGAATAGGAACGTAATGTTCTCTAACATCTGAAAAAGACTCAGGACGCTTAGGTGAGGGTCAGACATGGCAAATTAGTCACAATGAATTCCCAGTAGCCACAATGACAAAATCAGTCAAAATCAGCAAATACAACCTTTTTGAGCAAAGGGTTGCATTTTCAGAAATTGCTGTAGTTAACTCATGTTAGGCAGGTTTAATCCAGAATACCACTTTTGGCGCTTGAGATTTCCCTCCACCTCAGATTTGGAACTGTAGTTCCTTTAGGATGGGACCAAGTAAAAGAATAATATAGAAATATTTTAGGACAGACATTTTGTGGGCAGGGAAGGGCAAGTAAAAATGTTATTGGCAAATATTTCTGGCAACCAGGTAATGAGAAGGGGTAAAGATAGTTTACCTCTCATGCTGGAGATCGATCAAGAAAAAGGTTTTTAGTGTGACTTGGCAGGGGATCCTTTAGTTAGACTTGGTACGAATTTATGAAGTTTGACTTAATCTTCAAAAAGAGTTTGTTCTGGAGAAGTGTTTCTCCAACAGTTATCAGTTCAACAATTGATTACTATAAGCACTTCAACTAATACACAGCCACTCAATGAGTGAATTAACTATAGCCATTATATACTATGGCGAGGAGAATGTAACAGATCCAAAATCCTACAATGAGGATGGTGCGATGCTGAACAACCAGGAGAATCAGCTATCCACAACAAAAAAAAAGACGATGAACACCAATTCCAAGACACCAGAGGACATAACATGCCATCACAAGATTTTCCACAGGTTACAGTCACAAGTATTTCATGACAGCAATGTATGTATTATGTTTTGTAAAGTATGCCTTTGTTATGAGGTATTACAAACACTTTTGATTTTTGCTTATAAATATAAAATAATTTTGGTCATTAGGTTACCACCATTAAACTGATATAAAATTCAGTATAACATAATTTGGCATAGGAAATTAGTGTTAACTGTATGGATATTACTAAAATAATATAAAATAATTGTTGAACGGTTCTAAATTTCATGAGAAACATATTGTGAAGTAAGGATACCTTTATTCTTCAGAGGAAAAATTAAACAAATTTATAATATTAAAAACAGTACAAAAGCACTTTAATTGTTTTGATTACAATATATTTTTAAACAATGGAAGGTATACAAGCATATAAAATATTGGCAAAACGCCTGTTCTGAAATGGCTCACATATGGATAGCTGATAATAATTTAGCATTAGTAAAGTACAATGATTTTCTCTGCAACCTAGGAAAATGTAAATAATCAAAAACCATGAAATCATAAATATACTGCATATGTTAGGAAACATCAAAATTTTGAGCAATATTAGGTAAAATAAAATTTGTATCATTCATTTTCAATAATACAAATATTTCCAAAAAATGAATGACTAGCAATATGAATTATATTGTTTGTACATTTTATATAAAATATAAACTTATTTCCATGTCAGTCAAACATGTTAGCTGCTATTCTTTACATTATTTTAAATTGCACTCTTCATAAAATTAATATATTATTTACATTGTTAAATATTATTTCTTTCTCATTTATATAAAATACAATAATACGATTCCATAAAAGAAATGACAATCTAAGGCTAATATCTCAGAAAATAAGCTGCACGCATTAAATCTCCTATGAAAAAGTGTACACCACAGTGTAAATAGCGCAAGTGGAATAATTATCTAATATAATATGGAAGTTACTTTTAACACAGTCTAGTCAGCAGCTGTAGTGAATTTACAACTCTTATTTATATTATACATGACAGCACAAAGAAATGCATTTATAATAATTATATACAAAATAAAACACACAATCTTCATGTTCAACTGAATATTAGTTTAAGTTTTACAGTCCAAATATAAAAAACTCACTATCCAGGTCAAAAAATGTATTCAGTGGCTCTTATGTTTCTGAACAATTATCTTTATTAAAGCTAAATTATAAAATCAACATAAAATTCAACATATATCACAATACAACTTGCTGAGGTTTTTGACTAAAATATGGTCAATAATAAAATATTAATGACAACTTTTAAATTAAAATTAAATCAGAAAGAATTGAATTAATAAATTATTTCATTAAATATATATACAAATTCTGCGCTGCATCATAATTATTTTTAAATATTTTACAACAAAATTTTGAATACAGCATCTTATAAAATCCAATCAGGAATCACACATCAGATTCTTTTCTCAATGGTGTCAACCTGAGGCCTTTAGCAAGCATTTGTGCTTCCAAGTCTTTATCTTCTTCTTGATATCTGTGAACAGTTGGGGAAATAAATTGAATTGCAATTTTTTGTCATAACACACAGTAATGAAAATTAATTAAAAAAGATATAAAAACTCAACAGAATCAAAAATTTATTATAAATATTAAACCTTTCATTTTCCTACTCTTAAATTTTTAGCCACCACAAAATGGTTCATGCCTTTATTTAAATATTTTCTATCATTTGTTAAAGATTAATTATTAAAAATTGAAATTTATTGTCTCTACACAGTTATGTGGATGGTTAGTAATGCACACAGAAGTATATACAACACTTCAAACATAACTACACAATTGTGGCACATAGAATTAAATTAAATGAACAACAGAACACTTAAATTTGAAACAGTTCACAATAGTTGACCAACAGCTCAAAGATTGCCCACCATACATACTAAACATTACAAATTGTGTTTTCTTCCTTAAAATACTACAGAAAAATCATTAAATTTATAAAGCCCATTCATCAGGAGAGAAGGAGAAACATTCATAAGGTCAAGTTCACAGACAGCCATCATTCAGTACAGATCTCCTATATATACAATAAGGAAAGGACAGAGAGATAGAAAGAAGGTGACTTATCTGAGGTTCATAGATGGTAGACACCTTGTGAGGTTTGGAGTTCTTTAAATTTTCAGAGGCACCTTACATGTTGTCTGCCATCTGTACACTTAGGTAAGCCACCAGTTTTGTCTTTCCTGCCCTTATTAATTATATATATATATATATATACCGGAGAAATGGTTAGGAAAGATGGAGAGAGACTTACCTTAAATTGATAGCAGGTGTCGACAGGCAGGGAAATACAAAACTACCAATTTTCAAGAACCTAAACTCCCTTCTTTAGACAAAGTGTCTGATTACTGACATGACAAGGTTAATGATGCTTTGTTTGAAGAATGAAGTTTGGTTCTCAAAAATTTACATTTTCATACAATTTAAATAAACTAATATCTGTCTCTTTCCTATCCAATCATATTTACCTTTTTTTTTTACTTTTTAATGTTATTATTCTCTCTCTCTCTCTTACAAGACACAATATTCAGTAAATGAGCATTGTAGCCAAGATTGTTAAAATCATCTCATGGTTATAGCGATGGTTCTGTGAAGACTTAGGTTCGTGTCCCGGTGATACTGAATATTTACAGTCTTTCTTTCTTCTCCCATTCTTCTCTATGCTTAATATATGACTTTTTCTAAGCATAATTCTATGCCAAGCATATGAATTAATGTGAATTTCCCAACTTTCTCCTTCATTTTCTATCCTTACATGCTATCCAATGCATGCGACTTTGTCAGGTTTCAAACATTTCAACAACAAAGGAAAAGAAAGGTATTGGCTTACCTGAAGTTGAAGATGGAAGTCACCATTTTGGTTTGTAAATATTCATATTTTTGGAGCAACCCCCCCCCCCCCCTTTTCATATGGAGAGAAAGAAATGCATTTCAAGAGATGGCCACTAGAGCATGAGGCATTGCCAGAACCATTGACACAATTATTGATAGTCAGGTAAGACAGAAAGAAAGTTGGTTGCAAACCTGAAATCATAGTCACCATTGTGAGGCGGTAGTTTTTATAAAATTTACAGAGTCAACTGCCCCTTTCATCAGAAGAGAAGGAAAACATCCTTAGTGACAAGTCCATGGCCAGTTGTCATTTGGTACATTGTCTCCTGATGTCGAGAAAGCCATATATGAGCAGTAAGCTGCCATGCGATTCAGACAAACATTGTCTTGAAGAAGGAGGCTCACACCTTTGAAAATTTGACATTCTATTATTTCCCAGTCTGGCAATGACAAAATATTGATTAGTCAGTCTTTCCTATTCAAATGAGTTATATTTCCACCACTGACTGGCACATATAATGATTGTTTTCTCCTGAGAAAAGTTAAAGAACTTCCTACTGAGCTCAATAGCAATGCCAAGCTTCAATTTCAGGTAAGCTACTGCATTTTTGTCTGTAAACTGAATTGAACAGAAATGAGACAGAAGACGGTCATTGATTTAGTGGAGCAAAGAGTTGAGATTTTGTAGTTAAGGAATATAGGTTAACTTTCTGATGAACGAGGCAGTGCCACTTATGCCCTTCCTTTCAACATGCCCCAATAATCCTTAACAACAATGCTTTAGTGAAGTGTGAGGTTAGACTATAAAGGGGTGGACTAGGAAGTTGTGGTATTTAGCAGTGCAGTATTTGGGGAAGGTTTCAGAGAGTGTAGGCACCTTGTAAAGGAAGGAAGTTTTTAATATCAATGTTATTTTTTCCATATACACACACGCATATGAGTCAGGAAATGACATTGTCATAAGTTGGTGACCTGGTGGGGTCAACTGTTTATGACCTAAGCTAGCACTGCGGCAAATTTTGGCTGCTCAGTCGTCAGCTAGCTGATCACTGGAAATGTCTTCATAAATTTCTGATTATGGGGATGGTGCCTCCAAAAATTCAAGAACTCCAAACCGTACAAGGTGTCTACCATCTATGACCCTCAGGTAAGTCACCTACTGAACAAGAAGTTCTCGGGATTTCATCCGGGTTATGTCAATCATTGGATACGACGTTTCGAAGGCTATCTCCGCCATCGTCTTCAGTCACCTACTGAACAAGAAGTTCTCGGGATTTCACCCAGGTTATGTCAATCATTGGATACGACGTTTCGAAGGCTATCTCCGCCATCGTCTTCAGGTAATCCCGAGAACTTCTTGTTCAGTCTATCCACCGGGAAAGCCTACATTCTCTAAAGTCACCTACTTTTTACATGACATCCCCCACAATGTCCCTCATAATGGTGAATAATTATTCCCCTTGTAATTGTGTGTGTCCTCTGTTTTCTGTTTTTTTCTTTCCCTGTCTCAAAGGTCACCAAAGTCTCTCTTCCCCACAAACTTTCTGATACTTAATTTGTCCTCTCCACAAATAACTTTTTATTCCAAGGCAACATCTATCACCAGACTACCATAGTCAACCTGTTCATAGGATAACAAAAGTATCTAAATTTCTTCCTGTTCATACCATTAACTCAGTTCAAGATCATAGAAAATATCTTCATGAAAGTATGGGTCAGACTTCCTACCTAAATTCATCGTAACCTTAAAAACATCATTAAGGACACATTCTCTAAGCAAAACTATCTTGATATTTATATACATTTGACTTCCTGCCAACTTAACATATAAAATGTTATAACACTTGGCAATTCCTTCACTTCACTAATTGCCAACCTACTACTGATCATCACAATATATTTGTCTGAAGTACATAAAATAAACTCTAAGAAGACTACAGAAAATAAATTCTTGGCCTATGACAGACTGCAATCCTATACTGACATTAAATCTCTCAACCTGCCCAAAGCTTCTTTCAGATGCCTTCCCAACCTCAGTTCGTACTCCTAAACTGGAGCATAAACCTTGTGGTAGGAACAACAGGTGCCATGTCTGCACTATCCTTCAAATCACTACAACTCTCCAGAATTCCAGTAAGAAAGCCAAATACAAAAGTAAGAAAAACATCATCAGACTATCCTCTCATAGCATTCACCAAATAAATTGCAGACTTTGCCATTTGCTCTACTCCTCTGAATGCATAGCCAACCACCACACAGCTGTCACACTTAGCCAGAACCACAACACAAACAATTCTGATCACTAACCCTACCCCTCCAATTCATCTGAGGCAGAAAACTATCTGTGGGAACTCCCATACCAACATGTCCTAGAGTTTAGATGAAAGCCCTGGATGTGTGTGTGCATACATATGTTTGTGTGTGTGTTTTATTGAGGCTGTACAACAACTTTAGAAACTTAGTTTCTTATTCAATAATTCCAAATTTAGCACTATATAAGTTATTACCTAATAATAATATTGTGCTGTTGTGTTACAGCACAGAAAAAAAATGGTGGGCTTAATTGTGGGAACATATTAATCAACAACTAAGATCTAAAGGTAGTTTTGCAAATGGGTTTCTTATTAAGGATTAGAATTTTCCCATGCTTTTCTAGGAATAGTAGTTTATTTTGAAATAGAAATGTTTAAATAGTATCCAAATATTTGGAAGTTGCCAAAACCAGCAATATAAATTTAATCTCATGAGAAATAGCTTTTAAAGTGAAGTGATATGTAATAAGATGGTTTTAAATTGACAGATCTATCAGCCGTTCTCAAAACATATTTCAGTTAATCTATCATTTGCTTGGCAATTCCAAGCAATTTGTTATAATAGCCCAGAAAAGCATTTATTTGACAATCTGTTGGTGAATACGAGACTTAACAAGCATAAGGAGTCTCTATTTTAAAATTTACCATTTCAAGACAACCACCCAACTTATACTGATGTAATGTTAATTTCAGCATCACCAGTTTAATGAATCACAGTGCCTTCATCAAGTCAAGAAATCTACTGGTACTTTTAAAAAGCACAGTAAGTTAAAAATGGTCTAATAAATGGTAATTTAATATTCCGGTACCTTAAAAATTTGCAAATACAATATCCTATATACACTCCTGGGATACGAAAAAATAAAATACTGCTGGTGTCAAAACTAAATCAAATTATCAGAGCCAAAAGTATTCACATTACACTTATTGAGTCAAGTATACTCCTGATAGAATCAAAAATATTCCTGGAATGTTAATATCATCTAAAATAATTTTGGTAACCTGCGAGAGTAAAAAATACTTTCAGCACCTTAAGATAAAAATAGTTCCAGTGCTACAAATAGATCTCCAAATATGTCTAGTACCATAAAAGAATTAAACATACTCCTGGGACCCCAAGACATTCATAAATATTCACAATACACTAAGCAAGTCAAAATTAATTCTGCTACCTTAAAAGTGTTTCAAATCATCTGGTACATTTGAGAGTATATTAAGTCCAAATAACATTAGAGAATCAAATTTACTTCTGGTACCTTAAGAAAAGTATAAAATGCTCCTGGTACCCTAACTGGACCAAAAATACTTTCACTATACTAAAAGATTCTTAAATAATTCCAGTGCCAAACAATAGTAAAAAATAAAGACTCCACATAGTGTGTCTAAAATTACCCTAGTATCTAAAGTAAAAAGTATTTTTGGTGCCACAAGAGAGTGAAAAATACTTATGACCACCACCCTTACAGTTTTTGTTACTGGGTTTTATGAAACACAAGTAAAAAGTTTAGAAGAAAATACTCTACATGTATTTAATTCTTGATCAATTTGTGATTCAAACAGCTGCAAAAACATCAATATACAAGCTTTTAGCATTTTACACCTGGGATGTTAATCTCATCATAACCAGTTTAATGTTTCACAGAACCATAATCAAGTCTAGAAATCTACTGGTAACTTACTTAAGCACCCTAACTTAGTCCAATAAGTTCATTTAATTATGCATAACATGAATTGAGCCAAAAAATATTCTAGGTATCCTAAGAGACTCAAATACACTCCTATTATTATTTTGGCTCTGGCACCCTAATACAGCTACACCCCACACAAACCCTGTAGATGCTAGGGGTTGTTTTACCCACCCAATGTTCAAACAGTAAGTGACATATGAACAAAGTTTAACTGAAATGGCTCCAATTTTAATAACTTAATTTCAGTCCCTACTAATGGCAGAAATTCAACTTAATCTGAATTTTGAACATCAGAATGAAACTACATAAATTGCATAATGCATATTTAAGGTTAATTTTGCTTTATTGACTTTTAAGTTATTTTATGCCTACTCCTACCCATGACTGAATTATGTTTTAAGTTAGATGTTGAGTGTCATAATTGGACTTCTTGTCTTTCATAACTCAGAAATTGACAAGCACAATTTATTCACCTTCCACCAACCCCCACCCACACCTTTGGGTTCAAATACGATTTAAGCTGCATGTTGAATCTCAAACATGAAGGCAGAAACTTTCATAAACTCTAAATAGACATGAATCTTATTTCACTTTATTGGCTTCCCCCCAGTTCCCCTTGTTGGAACTAAAGTATGAATTATTTTGTATGTGGAATTTCAAAAATTAGCTCAGTGACTTCCAAAACCCTAGAATACATGCCAATGTAGATTTATTTCATCTTATTGACTCTCATACACTTTCAGCTTTCTCCCAGACCCACATGGAGTTGTTTTAACTTGCATGTAGAATATTATAATTGAAGTTGGTGTCTCCAATAACTTCAGTAAGAACACCAATTTCAATACTTTTCTTGTTAGTTTTTATGCGACACCCCTCCACCCTCACCCCTATGTATACTCCCCTCCCCTCCAAATTTGAAGTGGATTGAGATGATGTAATTATTCGACACAAATTTCAGCAGTTTGTGTACTTAACAATTTCTGCCCCCCCTCCCCCACTGTTAGGGCTGAACTGCAATTGAAATTGCATTTTTATTGACAGAAATAAACTCAGCGACTCCTATAACCCCTGTTCTAACACCAATATTGATAGTTTTCTTGTAATTTTTATGTAACACCCCTCCACTTGCAACCTCTATGCTCACTTTCCATTCTGCGAAGGTTTGAAATTATACACAAATAGTGTGGGGGAAATATGATGACAGTAAATGATCCTGAAAATTAATTATTTGATGCAAATATAAGCCATTTTTACACATTATAAAACCCCCACCCCCCTACCTCCACCCCTAGGGATGGTAGTCATGTCTTAACCAAAAGTGCTAATTTCTGAATTGCCAAATACAAATGTACAAATGTTCAATTTTATTATAGAGATAAATTAATGATAAAACAGCTAAATTTTTCAGAAAAAAGTTACACTATTCAACATAATTACACAATTGTGATCACTGATACCATGATGGAGTATGGTCTTGTGTCATTCACTTAACAAAACGACTTAAATATATTTCTTCATAAAGTTAACTACAACAAACTTATATATAAATCAGAAATTTAAAATGAAAATAGTTTTGTTAAAATATAAATTATTCAAATTTACAAATTTTAATTAATTTTGTTAACATATAAATTATACTAACTTACTGGTTTGAAAATATGCATTTTATTATATATCTTGTCAAAAAGTAGAGATCCAAAAATAAATTTTGAGTCACAGACTACAATTATAATCAAAATGTGTTTTAAGATTCAAGATTAACATTTTGCCATTTTACTGATGAGTAAAATGACATATTTGTTCTAATCCAATTTCATTGAATAATAAAACTGATACCAATAACTTGAGCAAAATTTATGATACCTTGTTGTTACAATTGAATCAATTTATGCCTGCCATTTATTTCCATTAGACCTCTGAATTCACATTGTCAACTTTAATGGTCTGAAATATAAATGCTACTCAGAATAGCATTCTTAAAATACATTTTGGTAACAACCATCATTTGTCCAGCCCACGACAAAAAATTTATATTTCAACCTCAAAGTTTTAACAAGATATTAAAATGAATACATTCAAACTTGTAAACTTAATCATTTATATTTTAACAAAACAATTTCATTTTACAAGCCTAATTTTTTGTTCAAGTTTTGAAGAAATTTATATAGGTCTCTTTGTTATCTGACAAAGTCCCAAAACAGTGGATGAATTATGTTCAGTAATATAACTTTTTGCCCATTTTGTTGCTTATTAATTGAAAATACTTGCATTGCTTTATTAATCCATACTTACACAGATAATGTGTTTTTTATTTTAAATGAATTCAGAAATTAATGTCACTTAAGAAGCAGGTTTAATACTGGCCCTGGCATAAGAATAAATTGTGCAGCCAGTTCAATTGTGGAGAAGTAATCCACTAGAAAATGTGGATAAATGTCCTATAATTGTGCATCATTGACATTAATCTGCATTTACTAAAATACTGGGAAACACAGTGAGTAGTACCTTCAAATTAGGATAAGATAATCATTTAATATGATTTTCACATATTCTTTCACGGAACACAAAATTACTTTATTTTGTGTCCAGTAGCTCATCACAGATGAAACAATGACATGTATTTCAATTCAATACCACAATAAACAATTTCCATACAGCAATCAAATGTTAAATATTATTGTTCAAATATTTTCTTAAGATAATTGTCTGGATGAAACATAAATGCTACTATTAATGTTAGGAAATTATATTTTTAACCCCATGAAACAATTAAACATTAACCAAGAAAGATAATTCTCTTACTATTTAGAGGTACGGCTAAATTGGTGTACAAGCTGGTCAATCAAAATGAGAAGTGAATAACTTTAGAGCCATGAATAGTTAAGGCAGTTTAATTAATTATCAGTGCAGTAGCTAACTAGGGGAATCAAATGCAAGGAGAAGAAATAAAAACCCTAAGGTTTGATGATGATATTGTCACACTAGGGGAAACCATAATAAATGGCATGAACATGATCCTGGAGGATGAGTACAATATGAGGATTAATAGAGAGAAAACTAAGGTAATGGAGTGTAGTATGGGAAACAGTGAAATAACAAAGGCTGTTAGATTGGGAAGGGATATTCTAATGGAAGCTAAGGAATTCTGCTACTTGGGAAGCATAACAACTAGGGATGGTAGAAGTATAGTAGACATAGCACAGAAAAGGAAGGCTAATATAAGTATGAATATTAGAAAATCATTCCTAAAAATGTTCATATGGAGTGTGGTGTTATATGGGTGAGAAACATGGACAATACAAGTTGCAGACAGGAAAAGAATAGAGGCTTTCAAAATGTGGTGCTAAAGAACAATGCTCAAAATCAGATGGGTGGATATGGTAACAAATCAGGACGTTCTAAGAACAATAGGGGAAGAGAGAACAATATGGAGGACTTTGACCAAGAGAAGAGATGGGTTAATAGGCCACATTATGAGACATGAGGGTCTTGTAAAATTAGCACTAGATGCAAGAGAGTGGGGTAAAAAACGAGTCGTCGGCTAGCCGATCACTGGAAATGTCTTCCTAACTTTCTGATGAAGGGGGCGGTGCCTCCGAAAATTCAAGTACTCTAAACCTCACAAGGTGTCTACCATCTATGAACCTCAGGTAAGTCATCTTCTTTCTATCTCTCTGTCCTTTCCCCATTAACCCATTAATTGTTATATATATATATATATATATATATATATATATATATATAAATTTAAAGAACTCCAAACCTCACAAGGTAACTACCATCTATGAACCACAGGTAAGTCACCTACTTTTTACCTCTCTTTCCTTTCTTAAATAATAGTCTTGAGATCATATTTCTAATTAGTACCCACCATTACCCTGAGAAAAAGAGAACTAACATATGCAAAAAATTTACATAATAACAATTATAAACAGTTGTATCTACCTAATTAATTAAATTCATATATTAAGTCATAATGCTTATCAATACGTATCCAACACCTTATTCAGTCATAATTACACATTCATAAAAAACTATTAGTTTAAATCAGAATGCTAAAGAGCAAAATGCCCTAAAGTTTCCAAACATCTCACCTAGAGATCAACAACATTGACTTGAATATTCTGAGACAATAAAAATGGCTTCATTTCACTGTAGAAAAAACAATTCAAATAAATATCATAATTTTTCTTTGTACATGAGTGAATATATTCTATCCAGACTTCAGTTTCCTATAATTTAGCACAAAGTAAAAATTATACTAGTTTATGACAATAACAAATATATTAAGTGACACCTTTCTAAAGTTAAGCCTAAAATGTTCTTATTAAAAATTTAAGTAAACATTCAAAATAATTTTACCTATGGAGCATTTAAAAAACCTTCAACTACAATATCCTTTGCACTATTTATTATACTAATTCTATTTTAAACTCATACAATAAGTTCACTATCAACAAATGAATACAAAATTTAGAAATTGTAAAACTGACATGCAATTCGATTTATGCACAATTTTTAAACTATTATTTTTTTATTGATAGGCATGCAAACTTAAGGGGAAAGGTCTTCAAGCCACATACATGGCAATTAAAGCCAAATTAATGAAGAAATGAAAATTTATATGATCAACATATTTGAAAATTTTAATAATTTATTAAACTATTATTTTTCATTCATAGGCATGCAAACTTAAGGGGGAAAAATATTCAGGCCACATACATGGTAGTTAAAAACCAAATTAACGAAGAAATGTAAATTTAAATGTCCAATACATTTGCAAATTTTAATAATGTACATACAAATGTTGTCACATTGTAACAGTACAAATCATAACAAGTAAGTTATACGACTGCAATTTGTGAAAACTATAATACAATAAAATAAAATAACTTTTGAACATACATTTCAATGTTAATTACAAAAGTAAATATTTAAATCAACAATTTCAATATTTGATTTAGAAATGCTTTCTTTCTAATGAATATAAACCATACATGCAGTTTAAAGTTAACAATTCACAGCAAATAAGTTAAATGAGGTATATTCTACATAGAATAATAAAAAACACTATTAATAGCAAAGAATGTATAGATAACAAACAAAGTTTGAAATACAAAGAAAAATGACTATTCACCTAGAAGTACTGCCACCAAAAGAATTTATTAGCTGAAATACAAAGAAATTCTATTTCCAAAAACAAACTATGGCTCAATATAATACAGAAATAATATTTACTGTTAATAAAATGTTTCTGTAGACAAGTTTTGTTGTAGTAGTGCTACTAAAGAACAAGAGCAGTTGACTCTAAAATGATAGAAAATTCCCTTATTTGGAGTAAAATTAATTTATATATATATATATATAAATTTGAAGTAACTAGTGATAATTTATCATTTAAATTTAATCTAAAAATAATTTTACCACAATTTGTTAATTATTTTTTAGAAAAGAAAACAGGCCTTTAAGTTCATATAATATTAAAATTGTGAAAAAATCCATAACTGAAATAAGAAAATATCAAATATCTCAAAACTTACAAACTTCTTTTAGCTCAAACTGCTGTCCATTTTATGTGAAGTGATTCTAATGTGCAATTATGAAATATAGAGTGAAAAAGCATTTCCATGCTAAATAGTAACAAAAATTCAAAACATTAGATATATGACGACTTGAAAATGGAAAGTCCAATTCACTAATACACTATGCAAATATATGAAACATGTATATGAAAAGATCTGACAATAGATTAAATACTTAATGCACAAAATGGATTTTGAAAAAAGTTATTTAAAATTGTGAATATGT
This sequence comes from Eucriotettix oculatus, assembly GCA_034510155.1. Taxonomy (NCBI): domain Eukaryota; kingdom Metazoa; phylum Arthropoda; class Insecta; order Orthoptera; family Tetrigidae; genus Eucriotettix; species Eucriotettix oculatus. Next base: position 182,708,925 of record CM067376.1, read on the forward strand.
TTTTGTACTGTGGATTACAATTCACTAGACATTAATATGTTTTAAATCATAAGCAATTTAAAACTGCAGTTCTACCACACCTATTCAAATTGGTTAACATGCAATTATATTATCACAAATACTTGACTGAGATTTTGATGTAACACATCACAAATGAATTGAAATTATTAATAATGTTTCACACATGACATGACTGGTCATTCATTCACACTGACTCAGATAAATTATAATAAATAAATACAAAAAATGAAGATGATATAGTATAAAATAACTGAATAATTGTTATAGAGTTTCATTGAATGGATTCATGCATCTTCAAAATGCAATTTGATGAAAGCAAGATAATTATGTGAAAAAAGCCACAACAAAGAAAGTACAATTAGAATTAAAGCTAAAGGTAGTTGAGCAGAATTGTTCCATCCCCTGTAGCCTGACCACACAAAGAAGTCGCACCTTTGTCGATCCTCCTCCAGAAGTGCAATCAATGAGTCTCGCCTCTCAACAATCTCCAACATTTCTTCAAGGATCCGACCCTCTTGTTCAACATCATCATGACTCTTGTTTGCATCTAATAAGAATAAATGTTAATGTGAAAGTAACAATTACTACTTTGAAATGAACACCGATTCTCAAAATGAAAGTAAAAACACAAAACAAAATGATCCCAAAGAGAGAATTTATCTTCGATACAAAGTGAACAAGAGACTGCAAGCAAGAAATATATATAATTACATGTTATATATTTACTCATTAATTCATTAGAACTTCAATTGACAAAATAGCTAGTTTGCCACCACTCTACAATTACTGACCTAATTGAGCACAACTACTTCTAAATAAATACTATACTTTATTGTAAGTTTTAACATTTTAAAACTAGATTAGATTATAATAAATTAAATAAGTTTTTCAATCACAAATGTACTCACTACATCAAATCTAACTGAATAATAAAAAATTATCTAGTAATAAAAATATCAAGTTTGAAAAAAAAACATTCTCAGGTCTCAAATATATATATCCAAAAGCAAATTACCCGAGCCCTCTCCACCTCCCAAATAGCCAGTCCCACCCCCAACCATCATACAGAACGCAGTCTTCCCCTAACCACCACCTACTTCCCCGGACTACGCAAACTGAACTCTTTCCTCCGCCTTGCCTACACTGGACTACAATCCAACCCAGACATGAAAAACATCCTCCTGACCATACTACCCACCTGTCCAAGGGTTGCCTTTAGGCGCCCTCCCAACCTCCGTAATATCCTGGTCAGACCCTACAAACCCCACACACCCAACCCTCCACCCACAATTGGTTGCAGACCTTGTGGCAGAAACAGATGCCATGTCTGCCCAATACTCCCACCTACCACGACCTTCCAGAGCCCCACCAACAGCACTACCTACAAAATTAAGGAAAACATAACCTGTCTGTCCTCCCACACTATCTACAAAATAAACTGCACACTCTGCCCAGCCTTTTACATCGGTCAGACAAAGAGACCCCTCCCCGAACGGATTGCCAACCACCGCAGCACAGTAAAACTCCTCAAAACCCAATTCCCCATAGCCGCCCATGCCCATAGCCACAACACCAACAACTTCAACCAGTGCTTCACACTGACCCCCCTCAAAGCCCTACCTCCCGACTCATCAGAAGCTGAACTCCATCTGTGGGAACTTTCATTCCAGCATGTCCTACAGTCTAGACAAAGCCCTGGACTCAATATCCTATAACTCTTTATCTCCAACCTCCCCCCCCCCACCCCCCCGCAAAGCACGAGATCATTGGAATTTGTATATGCAATAGAACCTTCTGTGTGCATACTATTTGTTTGAATGATGGTTGTATGTATGTATGTATGTGAGTTTGTGTGTCAATATTTAAATATTGACACCTCTAAGGGTGGATGTGTTTAAATGAATGTGTGTCAAGATAGGGGTGTTAGTATGCGTCTCCCCAACCCCCATCAAGTCCTTGCCTCTTCCCAGACCCTTATTGAGAGAGAAAGTTGGTGACCTGGTGGGGTCAATTGTTTACGACCCAAGTTAGCAGAGCAGCAAATTTTGGCTGCTCAGTCGTCGGCTAGCCGATCACTGGAAATGTCTTCCTAACCTTCTGATGAAGGGGGCGGTGCCTCCGAAAATTCAAGTTCTCCAAAACTCACAAGGTGTCTACCATCTATGAACCTCAGGTAAGTCATCTTCTTTCTATCTCTCTGTCCTTTCCCCATTAATTGTTATATATATATATACACACAATTTTATAATGTCTTGCATCTTCCAATTCCCAAACGCCACTCCTCTCTGTCTTTCCATAAATTTTCTTCTATTCCCCTTTCTCTGATTTCTTCATTTATGTCACTAATACAGCTCTTTCTGGGCCTGCCTTGTTTCCTTCTTCCTTCCAGCTTCCATTGTAAAATTTGTTTTGGTAGTCTTGTTTCTGGCATCCTTTGTACATGTCCAAACCAGATCAGTTGTTTGTCTCTCATATCATCAATTATGTTGTGTTTCACATCCATAATTTCTCTAATTTTTGTGTTTTGTATCCTGTCCATTTTTGATCTGCCTACCGCCCTCCTCCAGAAATCCATTTTGGTCACTGTTACCTTTTTGGCCATTTGTTCTTTTAGTGGCCAGACTTCCGTGCCGTAAGTTATTAAATTTTTTACAATTGTATGATATATTCTTTGTTTGTTCCATTTTGTAATACTTTTGTCCCATAAAATGCTATTTAGCATTGCAATTTTTTTCCTACCCTGTATATTTCTTTCTTGAATCACCTTACCCAGTGTGCCCTTTTGTCATATTTTTATTCCCCAATATATTTATATTCATTGCATCATTTTATTGTTGTCCATTTTCAATTTCTAGGTCCTGTTGTTCTCCTCCAATACACATGTATTCAGTCTTGTTCATATTTACTTCTATTCCCCATTTTGAATACTCTTCTATTAATTTGCAGGTCATGTAATTCAAATTGTCATAGTCTTGGGCTATCAATATTTGGTCGTCTGCAAAACATAATGTGAATAAGGTGTTATCTTTTAAGGGTAGACCCATGTTTCGGCACTTTTTCTTCCATTCCTTTAGTGTGTGTTCGAGGTAGATTTTGAACAATATGGGGGATATGCAGCAACCTTGTTCCTTTGATTGTTGTGAATCCTTCTGTGACCATGTTGCCTATCTTAATATTTGTCTTCGATTGTTTATACTGGGTTTTTATTTGTTCAATGTTAATGTTAGTTTCTTCAAAGCCTTCCCATAGTTTTTTCAAAGGGACACTGTCATACACCTTCTTTAGGTCAACAAAGAGTAGATGTAATTCTTGTTGAAAGGACATTTTCTTTTCAATAATTTGATTAATCGAGAATATATGATCAATTATCAATCTACCTGCTCTAAATCCAGCTTGCTCTTCTGCTTCCATTTGTTGGTATTCCTTTTCTATTCTTTGTTTTATTATTTTTCCATATAATCTGCCAATTGTATTTGTTACGGCTATTCCCCTGTAATTCCCACATATACTCCTGTCACATTTTTTAAATACAGGCATTAGATATGATTCTTTCCATTCCGCCGGATCTCTTGTGCGTTTACACATTGTTGAAAGTTCTTTTGCTAATGCACAAATAACTTTTTGCTTCCATTTTTTATCAGCTCTCCATATATATCCCCAGCTCCTGGTGCTTTTCCATTTTTTAGAGCTTTGCATTGTTTTTCCACTTCTTCAAATGTTAATCTTATTGGTGATCCTAATACTTTTATGTTACATAATTGATTATGATCTATATATTCTCTACGTTTTTCTATTAACAATTTTTGAAAATATTGTTCCCATTTCTGAGGTGTTATAGGCAATATAATCTCTTTTCTCCTATCTGTTCTCATGTTCTTCTGTATCTTCCAGCTCTCCATGCTTCTTTGTCCTCCCAAGTATGTATTAATTATTGAGCATTTCCTTTCCCATGTTCCATTTTTTTTCATATTAATTTTTTTCTGTACTTCTGCTTGGGCTTTCTTGTACATTCATTTATGTTCTAAGCTCTTGGAACTAAGATACTGTTGATATTTCTTCATTAAAGTGGCAATTTTGACTGATAAATGAAGAACGTGGAAGACTGCTGAAAAAGTTTGAAGATAGTGAATTGCAAGCACTGTTGGATGAGAATGAAGTTCAAACCCAACAAGAACTCTCATATCAAATAAATGTTACAGAAGCTGTATCCAAATGTTTGAAAGCCATTGGAAAGGCCCAGAAGGTGGGAAAATGGGTTCCACATGAATTGAATGAAGACAGCAATAAAACCAAAAAACCCACTAGTGAAATGCCAGGTACAAAAGAAAGTGACAGGTGATGAAAAGTGGAATTTTTTTTCCGAGTATTCTAAGGGTAAAGGGTCAAGGGTAACTCCAGGTGTTCCACAGTGTGTTTCAAAGTAAAGCACAAAAGTTATGTGCCTGGGAAAAGTGAAAATGCTTCAAGAAAGAAGAGAACGAGGCACAGTTTGGTGGAAAAACATTTCCATTTTGTTTATAATTGTGTTTTGGGATTCTTGTAAATATAAAGATTTTTAAAAATTGAGGAAATTCAGGAAATTGTGGCAGATGAAAAAGTAGAGTCTATGACAGTTGATAAGCAGAGGACACAATGATTAAACAATTATTACTGTTTTTAAATAATAAATTTGATGAGGAAAATGATTAACTTGAAAGGTCAAATGAGCAATTTAATAATAAGTTTGATAGACTCAGTGATAAATTTGATAGTAAATGAACAGATTAATAATAAATTTGATAGTTTGGAAGGTTCGATAGACTGCCGAGGGAAGAAATTTGATAAAATATGTAATACGTTAAATTTATAATGCAGAAATAATCATTAACAAGTACAGCTGATTGGTGGTAAAGGTGCATGAAATTCATGGGAGAAAGTAGAAATGTAAATAAACTGTTTTAGATTTTAAGTTTAATGGTGTTTAATGATCGTGAAGCGATCATGTTATAAAGGTGTTAATCAAAATGGTAATGATAGTGTATCACATGCATCAGATAATAATATTAAGAGAAATAGTGGGCTTTACAGGACAATAAAATGGACATTGATTAAGTTATGTTTAATGTGAATGTAATTTTTAAACATGTTTTGAGAAAGGCAGAGTGTGAAATGAAACAAACAGCTGTTAAGTCAAATGTTGTCTCATGGAACAAGAATAGGAATGAACTGATGATTGTAAACCATTATCAATGTTAAGAAATTTTTGCACATAAATCAAAGAAACTCTCCTGAATGAAACAATGGTGTGCAACTAAAATGAATAAATTAAGAAATGGTGAAAAGTTTGTTTGTATTTCTTAAAGGTGGACACCGGATGTTGAAAATTTACTCGAGAAAAAATTGTATTTGGCAGATCAGTATTACTATAGTACCCAGGAGGAAAAAGAATTGGCATTCCTACCATGGCAAAATTATGAATTTTAGAAAAATAAGTTGACATTATTTCCTTTTAATTAAAAGAAAGTTTTTGTAATTAGATTTAAAAAAATATGTCTTATCCAAAATAGATTGAATTGAATTTTGGAAAAGTGTTATGTAAAATTTAATGTGAATTTTCTATAATTTTCCGAAAGGAATGGTCATGCATTTAATGAGTATTTTGGCATATGTTAATTCATCAAAAAATTGCAGTACTATTTATTATCTAATTGGGGGCAGGGATGATGTAACATGAAGCTACAGCTCCATCCTTGACAGCAGTCTAGCCCAAAGAGTACCATAATATAGATAGAGTGGCAATGCCAGAGCTTGCCTACAGTCGGCAGCTTGATTGTAATCCCCAATCCTCATGGACCAACTTGCTCGAAGCTCCAAATTATATTTTGGTAATTTGAGTGTTTATAATTAGTTTTATAACAAAATATTTTATCATAAATAAAAAAGTGATAATTTAAAAAATGAGATAGTACTTCATTTTAAAACTTCATTACATACAAGCATTTATAAATTATCTTATTTTCAGAATTTTGATCCAAGGAAAAACAATGTATATACTCCTCCAACATTTATGGATAAAAAATATATTTTTAACATTTATTTATTCAACATGTTAATGTAACTTCATATCCAACTCACAATTATTTATTTCAAAACACGGTCACTTTTCTTAATCTTTCATATAAATTTATATTTGCACACTGAAAATACTAAGTAATGGTGTAAATAAATAATCCTCTTTAATTTCCCTTTTGTTGCTCTAAGTTAGATTTTGCAGGACTCAAAACACTGTTTTTACATAGGCTCTTATGGAGCTACGAGTGAGTTGCACCGAGAGGAGTGGGGATGACAGTCTCATTCAGAGATACTCTTTGGTCTTATCCACTCGAGACTGTTCTGTTGGCTTTTTTTGAGATTATCCGGCAAAAGCCAGCAATTGTTTAGAGCCGCATTATGACAAGGGGCAGTGCCAATGTGCAGAAATATTAATAGTTGAAGGTATAAGGGTGGAATTAGGTCAACGAGAAGTTGCAACCATAGGTGATGTCAGGTCTCGAATATGCTAGCCAAATTAAGGTAGTGAGCCTCCAACTCTGATATAAAAGTACAACAATCAGATCATTGTTTGTTAACAAGTCATTTGTAATGCAGCGTGAAATAAAAACTGCACAGAAATGTGCGGTGTTCACGTGATATTTTGCTGTCAAACAATGGGAAGTTGAGATCCAAGGTAGAGTATTTGATTGGCTTAAAGGGGGTCACACGGCCTATTTCTTGGATATGGCTTAAGCCAAAGGTTGTTTTGAAATTCAGTAATTGACGTGAGGCAGTGAAGGGAAGATGTGTTTATTTGTGGGTGCACAAGTGTTTATAACCACAAATATTATTTGGCTAACAAACAAGCAATAAAATCTCAGTGGTAATACACCATTGCAAAGGCATAAGCTTTGTGAGTTGAACTGTTTGAGAAAATTGGTGGCTTATCTGAAATGTACAGATGGCAGGCACCACATTAAGAGTAAAGTTCTTGAATTTTTGGAGGCATATCCCCCTTTATCAGAAGCTTAGGAAAACATTCCAAGTGACGACCAGCCATTGATTGAGCAGCAAAAATAGCAGCGCAACTAGTTTTTGCTAGTATGCAAAAGACCCCACCAGGCCACCAACTTTTCCTCACAATGAAGGTCAGGGAAGAGGCAAATAACTGCTTCATGAAGGTCAGGGAAGAGGCAAATAACTGCTTCATGAAGGTCAGGGAGAGGCAAAGAATTGCTTCATTGAGAAAGAAAGTCGGGTCTATTGTTTACCAGCAAACACTAGCCGTACAGCAATTTTGACTGTTCAGTTGACGGCTGGCCATTACATGGTTAGTTTTCCTAATCTTCTGATGAAGTGGGCACTACTTCAAAAAATTAAAGAACTTCACACTCAACGTGTACATTTTATTAATATGCAACACTTTGACCAAGAGAAGTGATAGATTAACAGGCCACAGGGATAGGTTGTAATGAATAAAAAACTGGGGCAACAAATAAGTTATTAAGAACAATATAGTGAAAGGTTAGCTATCGTAAACCACAGCCAACCACAAAGATATTGAAGAAATAATTAAGTATGTCAAAGAAAACTGAGAATTTGATAATGGGTGATTGGAATGCAACAATAGGAAAGGGAAGGGACAGTGATGTAGTTGGGATGATGCAAGACAGGAGTTGGTGTGTGTAGTCAGTCAATGGCAGGTTAGTGGTGGGATAGCATGTGTTTCTGGACTGCGCAGTTTAGCAGCCACAAGGCTTATAAATGGCTAGCAAGTAAGCCACAGAATAAGTGGTGCTAGGCCAGAACAGAATCGCGATTAGAAGTCGATGAATTTCTTATAATTTGAGCGCCAGACAAGTGTTTGTAAATTAAAGTGTAATGCCCTGCTATAATCATTTTTACTCATGTCTGTGATTTTAATTCAACTGTTTTGTTTAAACTTTTGGTATTATTTCTGTTAAATATACCTGGAACTCATATCTTTTTCCCTTATTGACATCAGCTGAGCAGCTGTGAGAAATGAGTTCATGTTTCAGTTGTGACTGGTTCTTCAATAATTTAAATAAAATAATGAATCAGAAAAGAAAGCATGTAGTTTTAACATTTCAATAGAAACATTAAGGAACTTGAGCAAGAATCTTAGCTTATTAATAAGCCGGCAACCTCATTAGTAAAAATAGCATATAAGAAGAACAACGATTAAGATTTCCTTTCGACCAAAATTTTTGAACAGTAGGTATGTATACTGTTTTTAACTTAACTATGGTACTCCTAAGCTAGCACTTTGCTAAAAGAAATGTCCTCATATGAAGTATATTTGCTACATCAACTTGTATACTGGCATTATCTTTGTTCATAGTCTCTATACTGTCACGGTTCTGGAGGATCATGAGATTCAGTAACACACATTGCTAGAGATTATAGACAGTTATTTAACATGAAGTGCTGTACAAAGGCTCTTACTGCAAAAGACTGCCTACATTTATAAATTCATGGAACAGAAACAGAACATCTTTGAAACAGAAAACGCATTTCTGCTTCCAACCCACAAGCTATGGCTTCAGGCTCTCAAATGTTGCAATATGTTAAAACCATTTCAACATACTTATTCAATTCTGGCCAATACAACTGCCTTCACTTCACATTGCTCCCTAATTTTAACTTAATAAGCTATACTCTAAGACCACAAAGTTTCAAGCACACTGTACATGAATGCCTGCAAATGGAATTTTGTGGAAGAAATGCTCTCGTGAGGTCAAAGAGCTGCACGTGGTTTGCAAACAGCAGGTTGCCAACCACTGCTATAAGTGAAACAACAGTTCACAATCTCAAAAACAAAAAAAGGTGTATAAATTGATAACTTTTGCCCATAATTTTGATTCATGAAGTTCTTTATCAAGCAGAAAAACAATGAAACTGTCAATTTATGATAAACTTGAGAGTGGTTTCACAACAAATAGTACAAAACATTCCTATTTCAAGAATTATATGCACAAAACAGATAAAAAGAAATTTTGAATCATTAAGAATGGAAAGCAATTTTAATACATCCTCTGGAAACATTATTCAAACAGTGGCATGGAATATGTGAGAATTCTATACATGGGGAAGAATTTAACAATAATGAGTCCCAAAATGATTTTTAAAAGTTCTCAAAGAGTATCAGTCAACTCCTGATCAAATGTACAATGCTGATGAAATTGGGATAAATTAGAAATGTCTTCCCACAAAAGCATTAACACAAAAATCAGAAAGTCTAATACTAGGGCAAAGAAAGAATCATGGTTTTATGTTGCTCAAATGCTACTTGTTCTCATCACATTAATGTAGCTGTAATCTGAAAAGGGAAGAAGCAGTGTTGTTTTAAGGGAACTGAGAGGATATGAAAACCTGACTTGTTCCACAAGTCCGCGAGTCTGATATCAATAAGCTTTCCAGAAAAGGTCATTCTTTTACTACACAATGCTCCATGACACCAGAATACATCTGATTTGCAGTCTGCTGATGGTAAAATAATTACACATTATTTGCCACCTAATTTAACTGCACTAATCCAAACATTGGATCAAGAGGCAATTTCTGCTATGAAGACACTATGTAGAGGACAACTTCTGCAGAAGTTAGTATAAGAAGGCAATAATTTAAAAACCTTTTCAAAGACAGTATCTTTCCTGGATGCTATCTACAAAGTCAGATTCCATAAACCCAAGCACAATTAGCAATTCATGGAAAATAATGGTTTTTAATATTGAATCTCCAACAGTTCTGATGAAGGTGAGATTACAACTTCGTTAGTAACCATCATTTTACAGAGTAAAGTGGATGATGAGGAAGTTGATTGAATGGTTAGAAGTGGTGGCAGTCAATCTATGGTGTGAGATAACAATGAAACTGTTAAAATAGCACAAGAACAGAAAACGGATTCAGACTACACTAAGGATGAAAACATGGATCTTATTCATGAAACAAGAAAAGAATTTTTCTGCTGTTCAATGGACTGAGCATCTACTAGATTTTTGGGAGTTACAAAGTAATTCTCTGCTTTCTTATACATCAGTGTACAAATTGATAGTATCCATAAAGAAGACAGCAGCAATATCATTGAAACAGAAGTCAATAACAACTACTTTTCCTAAACAATCATAGTTTTCTTGTTGTTCATCAAAGAAAGACTTACAATATTTGATTCAGTCATGGTTTGAATCCAGAGTGTAGAAAATCCCTTCTGAAGCCTTGGGATGTTTTAACCAATTCCAACTCTGTGTCAAGTATGACTTACCAAATCTAGACAGTCTTATTATTAGGTGGAATGGATAGAGGTTTGGAGCATCCATTAAGTATAGATTACAAATGAATTATATATATTTTAAATGTGACAAAGTTGAACAGAAGAAGTCTGACAATTTGAAGCACTACCTTCTGTCCTGAATAGCAAAGCTAAAATTAATTTCATGAATTTCACCACCATTCTCCAATTCCTTTTCATACCAATTATTTTATGTTTATTGAAGATGTATGTGGCTATTGTCTTTCCATTCATTGACATGATCAGATTTGTGTTAAGCAAGCCTTGTTTTTGGTTGTCTAAACATTTTGTAGCCATAAAGTGCCATCCAAGAACTAATGGTTGGAAATCTGAGAATGTTTTATTCATAATTTACATTGGAAAAGTCCTTGTTCCTTTAAAAACAGAGTTAAAAAATTAAAGAAATTTAGAGAAGCCAACATTTCAATGTGAAATTAACATCTTTCGCAAATGACTCTTAAAAAGCTTTTTCAGTTAAATAAGGCCATATCAATTTGATTAGAAATTATTAAGTTTAAGAATATGAAGGGAAGAAATCTAAAGGATACTAGGCAAGTTGGTAGGGTACACATTGTGAGCAAGGCACGAAGTAATATTATTTTTATATCAACAATTCAATTAAACATTCATCATAAACTGAATTGTTCATATGCCACACTTTATTAAATAAAAACAGAAAAAAAATGTAAAATTTGGATTCTAATAAAACTTCTGGATTATTTCCTAACATTTAACTTATATATTACTTGCTGTTTCTAAGTTTTCAACGCAATTTCTTTGCTCAATTGTAAATTCATTTGCCAATTAAATAATTTATGCTTGGTGGCATTACTAAACAAAGTAGTTCTTTTGAAACCCTGTGAGCACTTACAAAGATATTTATTTTATATTTTTATAGTCAAATCTATTTGAAGTGAAAAAAGTTCCAACTATGCTATCTATGTAAAATAACCTATCTATTAAATGCATTCTTATAAAGGTATACATTACTTTCAATACAACAATCAAGACAAATTCTTACCATCTTTCTGTAACATTTCCCTCAGTTCTTGTTGCAAACGAGTATGTCGATCCTCTAATTCCAAGTCCTCAGCTCTTATTAATAATTCTCTTTCATATCGCCTCAACTCACTGCGCTCTCGTACAAGTTCAAACCACTCCTTCAATAGATCAGCTTCTTCTCTACGTCCATCCATATCTAAAATGCAGAATTATTACAAATTTACAGCTATAAATGTGTAAAAATCGTACCAGAATAAAAGTAAAAATGAAAATATTTGTATTCTAACTATTAAAATCAAATTAATTCCAATTAAGTTTTTAATGTCCATCAGATGTCAAAAAATAATATTGAAGTTCAGTCAAAATCTGAACATCACACTCAAATTACTTACTATTTAACATATTGTAATGGACCCTAAAATTTCAAGTTATCATCATAATTTTCTAAAATTTAATAGTTAAAAAGTATTTACAACTTTTTTAATAATGAGCATGTAAATTTGAAATTCTACGTTACTGTCTATTACTTTTTCATATTAATTACCAAACATTGGCAAAGATTCTTTTATGTTACTATTTATGAATGTTGGACCACACTGAACTTAATAATAAGCAACATGCAGTTTTAAGAGCCCAACACAAAACTAACCAGAACCTTCTCCTCTCAATGCCTTTTCTACACACACGCCACGTTGCTCCAGTTCTTTTTGCTTCACTTCAAGTTCTTCCAACTGCCTTTGAACTTCTTGTGCCATTCTAAGCCTACAAAAAAATATTGTATAATTTTTCTATGTAATACACTGTTTGTCTAAAATTAACATGATCTAAATAAAATGATTCATGGTTAATGTAAGAAAATGTTTTGAATAATGACATGAATTACAATAGATAACAGAGAAAAGAATTTGGTAGTTCCAAATTTACAGATCCAAATAACATAATAATATTGTATTGTACAAGATGGGCACCATGAATCTACTGAAAGCCATCTATTACATCATGGGCATAAAATTGTAATTAATAAACTCTAAAGAAGTTATGGTAATTAATGCAAAAAGAAAGTAAAATGAGGATTACAAAATACAACAGTGTGACAGCCAACATGATTAATAGTAATGTACTTTCAGTGCAATTACCAACCATTGCACATAAAATGTCCAACGTTTTTGTGAGTGAATGTGGGAAATATGTTATTGTGTATTCTATTGTATGTAATCTGAAAAGGGTGCCTGAAAAAATAAATGGTGAAACATTCTACATGCTTTTATAGAGAGAATAATGTTAACAATATGTTAGGAACATAAACCAGAGAACGACTACACAAATAATTCTACTAAATTAAGCAATTCTAGAGTAATTTGTAAAAGTTTTCACATGTGACTAAGGAGATTGGTACATGTCACAAATTAGTTTGCATAATGTGTAAAGGTACTTTTTGTTCAGTGAATTATGGGTATCTTTCTGCATGTTCAGGATGTTGATCTTTTGTTAAGCAATGGCCTTCTTTGAACTATGTACAGTATACAGCTCCTTTAGTTATTCTTTTAAATTTATGGAGTCTAGACAGAGTCAACAGTAAAAATTACTAAAAATTCAAATTATTGTTAAATTCCCATGCCAGTCTGGACTTCAAGCTTGAAATTATATTTATGCTACTTGCTCCTGATACAGGCATGTCACCTTGTTTTATAATTGTACTTTCTTACACTGGCAGGAATTAATTTTTTTTTAATTAATTTTGGATATGGATATTTTGCCTGAAAGTGTACTAATGTCTGGTAAAAACAATACTTCAGTAGAAGTATTATTAATATATATGCAACAAATCAATATTCTGATGATTGAGTATAAATAAATAATACAGCCAATTTGTCAGCAAACATTTTTATATTTATTTAATACATTTAACACGTTTTGTCCATATTTGGGGACTTACATGTAAATTTTAAATTAATAGCATGTATGTAAAGTTGGATAATTTTGTACTGGCTGTAACCATCATAGTACACAGTCCATGATGCAAAGTTAAATAAATATAAAATTGCAGAAATAGATCTCAGGTTTCCACTCGGGTGCAGGTGCAATGAAAACGCAACATTTCGACGACCAAGTGCTCTGTCGTCATCTTCAGGCTATTTCTGCATCAACTACACCAGGAAAGCCTCAGCTCTAATATAAAATTGTTTTTTTGACAAATTGGCTATTGTTTATTTGTTTAAAAATTATATAACCTTATTTTTCTGACCAATTTTAATCTGAGAAACAATTACACTTCTTTTTAATATGGCTGAACACTTCCATACTAATTATCCACCCCAGTACAATAATGACAAAGCTCAGCCTGAAAACATTTTATATCAATAAAAATTGAACCCAGCTATAAATCCACATATGTATTATCCAATATTATTATTAATTATAACTACTGATTCCAGAGCCCTCAAACATGTTTACACAATGCAACAAAGACTTTCCTCCTATGTATGGAAGGCATAACTGAGCATATCAAATGCAACCTATGCAAGAATGGTATTCTTCCAACGTTCAAGAATAGCCTAGCGATAAAGGAATACATTCACTCAGTAGAAATGAGAAAGGTTCCTCACAAAAGGCAAATACAAATTTCCACAAGAATATTGAATATTGGTGAGACTGACCAGTCCATTTGCACCAGTCTAAATTAACACAAGATGTATATTTGTTTATGCCAATTTAACTTTACTGCTGTGCAAGGATGACAAAAATCATAATGTTGACTGACTTGGAAGAGTTAACTGTGTTGGGTAAGGAAAAGTTATACTGAACCTTGAAAATACATAAAGAAATAAAATATAAATTCACAAGTAGCCTAACTTCTCACAGGTCTTATACAGTGTCATATATTCAATAATATTATGTAGTGTGAGACTGCGGGGCTCACCTGATTATGTCGGGAATGCCTCAAGCTCTCTCTGGTTTTTTTTTATCGAAGTTCTCACATGCCGAAACACCTTCACCTATTTTAGGAGGTATATGTAGTGGGGTCGAAGACCTTGGGCATATGGCAAGAGTACTCCGCTGATCCCATTGGTGGAGACATGGAGACGGGAATGCTGCAACTCCACAGTAAACTCATCTCCCGTCATTTGGAAGGGCATGAGAATAGTACCCATTGCCCGACCTACCTGATGCAGGTTTTCTAGGGTTTTCCCTGAATCTCTTTAGGTGAAACATCGTGTAGGATCCTTAAACCATAGCCCGGGGGCCTTAGTTAACCCTTGGCTACCTTGTTCTACCTTCCGCATCCCCCCCTTTCAACTCCCTTCCTATGCTATTAAAGGGGAGTTGCCTGTTTCAGGATCACCCTCATGTAGCCTGTTAACCCCAAAAAAAAGGGATGTTTGTCACAATGTATCAGATCCAGTTCACTTCATTTTTCTTGTTTCCATACTCTGCCAAGTTTCCTTTAGTACACAGTAACAAGAAATAATAATTTATTATTTATTTAAATAAATAAATTCTTGGCAAAATTGATGTATATAAGGTTAATTCATCAATTACTTGTTTAAGTTTTTTCATAATAAATGTTATTGCATACAAAAATACCTTCAATTAAGGCTGTTTATGTATATAACCTCCAATGTTTTTACTTCAGGAGAAGGCATTTCTTATTTATACATAAAAAGCCCTTTCAATCAACAAGTTCAGGTGGCAGTTTTCCTGTTTCCTTATTATAATTCAGAGCCCTACCATCACACCTGCCAATTAATTTGATCTCTAATATATTTTGTCAATAATAATTTTCAATATAAGTTACTTGCTTCTGCCTAATACTAGGTTTCTCATCTCATTGATCAATTCTAAATCTTGTACCTTTAAGGCAATTAAACAAAGTTTCAGTGGACAATGCAAGACTATGATAAACATTATATGCAATGAGGTAAATAGTGGAGGCATAGAATAATATCAAAGCAATGTGAGTAATTAAGTACTGAAATGTTTCAAAGCAGGATGAAGCAAGTGTAACAACCGAATATAGTTGGGGAAGCTTAGCTCTGACAGATTAACAAACATTTATAAATGTAAGCTACGTTTCTGCCACCAGTTACAATTTCAAGGATTCTGTATACAATGATCTTAAAAAACCCTGTAAATCAAAAGAATTATTAAATTTATTGACATCAGTTTGTAATGATAAAACATAACTATGGAATCAAAGACAAGAGGTGTGAGGTAAGTTGTAGATTACGACAGAGGTAATAAAACTCCGACACAATGGTGGCACGACTTGGCTTTTTCCTAAGTCTTGTGAGATTTGGCAGCATCAGATGGAGAGCAAAAACATCGATAGAGTGGGGCAAATGGCTCCTCCAACAGAGGACAGATAATTTTTATTGGACAGGATCGGGCCATGCCACAGACAAAAGCAAAATAATGAAGTGGAAACAAATTATTTAAAACCCAAGAAAAATGGATTTTCAGACATTAAGGATGTGATGATTAATACAGGACTTGAGAAAAAGATTATGAATGGAACTTTCTGAGTGGAGATAAGACTGAACATTTAGAGTGAACAGTTAGAAATTGAAGATTGTCCTGGCCACAGACATTTGAACAATGAGAAGTCTGGAGCCCCGAGGAGCTCATGACAGCAATGAGGAAGCAGTAGGACAAACTCCAGCAGGAAGTTCCAGGCCTAGATGGAAAAGAAAGAATAATTACTCTTTCTGTAACCCTTTGTCAATTTCCTGGTACTGCCAATTCTGAGTAGGATTTACGTTTGTGTTTTGCTCTATGAGAAAGCACATTTAGATAACCCTTAGTATAGACTCCTGTATTTAGTTTAGTAAGATATTTAATTTGTATAATTATTGTAACTATATAGAGTTAATACAACACACTTTTATGACTTTAAAATTAGCAATAAATAAAAAGAGAGCCTAAAAGTCAGCATTAAATATATCACTATTTATTTACAAAAGCAACGTTTCATCTCCATTTTGAGACTTCTTCAGGCTTAAAATTTAGCAATACATCCTATTTACTCCTTGACTCCCTCAGCCAAAAAGATTATTGAATTTACATGTCAAGAATTTGGTGCTGCGCTGGACCATCACCAGCGACGGTTACAGCCGAAATGAACAAATTTCATCATACCCGCTGAGAAAGTCGAGGAGTAAATAGGATGTATTGCTAAATTTTAAGCCTGAAAAAGTCTCTAAATGGAGATGAAATGTCACTTTTGTAAATAAATAGTGATATTTAATGCTGACTTTTTGTCCTTTTTATTTATCATATAGAGTTAATCTTAAAAAAAGTCATGCAAATTCGATTAATCCAATTAGTGTAATAAATAAATGTAAAATCTAATATTATTCAAATTGTTATAATGATTCTTTATTTTAAAACCATATTTCCCTCAATCCATCTCAAGTTCATTCATTACACAACACTTTGTCCTTAGTTTGGGATCTCATCTGGTGTTTTAACAACAAAAATACAAAGGAAATATAATATGTATAATTCAATTACTCATAAAATGAAATTACTTACACAAACAATAAATTTTGGCAAGCATGTCACATGAGCACAGTGAGAAATAATAATTGACTTATTATGTATTTAAATTTTTATATAAAATTTTGTGATTATAACATTAATTAATTACCTCTTTTGTTGAGCTTGTCGTGATAAACGTAACTGCATACGAGAATGCCTTCGATTAAGGCTGCTAACAGAAGAGCCAGTTTCATGACTTGGTGTTGATGGAGCAGTAATTCGGGAGTCTTCATCCAATTCAGAATGAAAATCTTCTAAAATAAAATAAAAAATAAATAAATATGTACATTTAATAATTGAAGTAGTAACTTAATTAATGAATTAGCTGGACACAAATTTTTGTTTAAACAAATAAGAATATAACAGAAACAATGCTGACTTTATTTACAACATAACCAGATATATTAAAATTAATGGAGGCGAGTAAGTATACAATGCATTTATTATGAGAGATACTATAGTTTGTTTAAAAAACTGATCATATCATAATTGAGTGTTAATGAAATAAGCAAACAATGTACAGTGGCAGGTTTGTGAATTTCAGTAATACTTTAGGTACTAGAGGACTGATTTGACAAACATCTACAACAGTCTGAAGAGAAACAAATAGTGATTGATTAGCCTGTTAGTTAAGTGAAGGCAACATATAATTAGTTTTGAAAAGGTGCTTAATTGAACATTACCTCCATCTCGAGCTGAAAGAACACATTCTAGGTAATTCTTTGGAGGTGGAGGTATAGGAGGTGGTGCTGTATCATCACATAATAAATTATTCTCGTTTCCTACTCTTGAAATCATTTTATCTTCATTGGGACTAACAGACAGTTTTGATGGAGAATTTTTATCCTAAAACAAATAGAAAAAAGTTAATCATTTTTACTCTTTCACTTCTAAAATAAACAAAAATAATTGAAAAAGTGAAGGGAGCTAATAATAACAGTAAGGATTGGACACAAATTTATCCCAGCTTGCATAATGCATATTAAATTTTTTCTAATGAAAATGGTTAGAGAATAATGCTTTTAGTTTATGTAGATAATAAATGAGTATGTTTTTACATCCAAGCAGTTTGGCAAAACAGTTTAAAGAGATGCTTCAAGTTCTATGAATAAACATTTGTATTTAGAGATAATTTTTGCAGTATATTAAATTATTCGTGTATTTAGATATAACTACTTAATGTAACACACATATATATATATAATAGGGAAAGGACAGAGAGATAGAAAGAAGGTGACTTACCTGAGGTTCATAGATGGTATGTATATTAATGAATGAAACATGACTTCATCATACACATTGGATAGTAAGTAAGATAGAAGTGAAGGAGAAAAGTGGGAAATTTGCTTTAAATCTCATGCTGGCACAGAATTATGCTGAAGGAAGGGCATATGTTTTAGCATAGAGAAGCCCCTTCATCAGAAAGTTAGGAAGACATTTCCAGTGATCGGCTAGCCGACGACTGGCTAGCCGATCACTGGAAATGTCTTCCTAACTTTCTGATGAAGGGGGCGGTGCCTCCGAAAATTCAAGTTCTCTAAACCTCACAAGGTGTCTACCATCTATGAACCTCAGGTAAGTCATCTTCTTTCTATCTCTCTGTCCTTTCCCCATTAATTGTTTTAATAAACATGACAATGTCATTTCCTATCTCATATATATATATATATATATATGGGATAATGACGAAGTCACGCATTTTGATAATTGGATAGAAGAAAAATAGAATATTTGGAGAAAGGCAGAAATTCGCTCTTTAAATCATATGTACGGCATGGAATCATGCACAAGGAAATACATATGTCACGCGTAGAAGGGAATGGAAGACGGAAGAAAGACTGAAAAAATTCGATGTGGCCAGGACTCGAACCTGGGTGCACGAAACAACAGTGCATCACCCCTAGAGCCTGGCCACATCGAATTTTTTCAGTCTTTCTTCCTTCTTCCATTCCCTTCTACGCTTGACATATGTATTTCCTTGTGCATGATTCCATGCCGTACATATGATTTAAAGAGCGAATTTCCTGCCTTTCTCCCAAATATTTCTATCTTTCTTTCTATCCAATTATATATATATATAATATATATATATATATGCGTCCATTGTTACAAATGTAAAATTAATTTATCAAATTTTATCAGTGCCAAGACAGCGAGTCTTGAGGGTGATGGTTTCTCTTTTTTTATCATCCTAGCAGGACAATAGGGACCCATGGTCAAGGTTAGTGTGCCACTTTTCAGAAGTGGGAGTGGTGACATTAGGCTGGGAAAAAGCTAAAACCTAAAAAAGTTTGTGAACTACGGAAGATGGGGAGAACATTGTAAATAAATAAGCAAGGACAAAAGAGTTGGCAAACAGCCCTTTGAGAGAGATGGTGGCAAAAAGTTAGAGGATGTCGCAAAAGGAAAGGAGTAAGACAAGAATGCAGTCTGTCAGCCATGCTGTTTAACTTGTATATAGAACAGGTGATGATGAATGTTAAAACAGAATATGGAAAAGGAATCATACTGCAAGGACAGGAAATAATGGGAAGGGATATTTTGAAGGAGTTAAATAATTCTGCTACTTGGGAAGCATAATAACTAGGGATGGTAGAACTACAGTATTCATAAAGAGTAGGATAGCACAGGCAAGGAATGCTTTCACGAAAAAGAGGAATTTACTTACAGGTAATATAAATGTGAAGATTAGGAAATCGTTGCTAAAAATGTTCGTATGGAGCTTGGCATTATATGGGTGCGAAATTTGGTCAATAGGAGTTGGAGAAAGGAACAATTTTATAAGGCCAGTATAATTTTTTCATCTGTCCTATATAAGATAAAAAACAAAACTGAAAGACTAGGCAAGCATTCTTAAGAATACAAAATATAATAATATTAAATATTATAATTATAATTATAAATAAAATTTGTTATTTTTGTGAACAACAATTTAAAGCCAGTTTTCATGCTAAATAACAATACGAGCACTAATGATTTGCCATGACATTGTTAATGTATTGATTAACACATACAAAAACAACAAACAATCTTATAAATAATATAAAATTCTTAATAGAATAGTTTAATTTTGTACAATACAATACAAGCTTTGAGCTCTTGCTATCTATATGGACCAGCAACATAATAAATATACATATAAAATTGATGAGGACAGGAAAGAGAGAAAGAAAGGGTACCTGAAGTATAAATCTGGCACACACCATTATAGGTAGAGATGTTCTTCAATTTTTTTAGATTCAACTGCCCCTTTTGTCAGGATATTAACAAAAAAATTTCCAAATGACGGCCAGCTATAAGTCGATGGCTGGCTGTTGCTCACAGTGTGTTCTGATGTCCACATGAAGGGGCAATGATTAGAAAATTTGAAGAATACCTAAATCCTACAATGGTGACCGTCGTCTTTAAACTTACGGTAAGCCACCACCTGTCCATCTCTCTTTCCAAACATTATCAATTATTTGTGTTTACAGAAAATGACATTGTCAGATTAATTAAAACAATTATTAAGGGCAGGAAAGAGAGATAGAAAGTTGGTGACTTACCTGAGGTTCGAGGGTAGACACCTTGTGAGGTTTGGAGTTCTTAATTGTTTGAATTAAGATGACAATGTCATTTCCTAATGCATATATATATATAATATATATAATATATATCATATTGAACATTTCAAATACATAAGTGCACAAGCTTATTTCAAATAAATGGTGACTCTGAAAACCGTGCAACACACATACACATTAAAATAATAAAATTTTGCTTACATCTGAGTCATCCGAACAAGAGCTATAGGCCAACTGAAATAAAATAAATTGGTGCAAAAACCAATTAATAAATTAAAATTTTCAGGTAGTTCTTAAGAAACATTTCTCTAAATGCCAGACATTATGTAAGCAAGTGAACATACTTTGAAACTGAAATATTATTTCAGAGTGTGAACACACCATTTATGGCCAGGTGTGATATACATTTCCAAGTTATCTTTTGTAAGCAATTCAGTTTTACTGAGTAAGTTGGAATTCATATTATTTATAATCCAGTAAATTGGAGGTTAAGCATTAAATTTTTTAATTTCAAAAATTCAAGATATGACAAAAAACAACTAAAATTATAGTTTTGGGGAAAAGGTTTGTTGAGTTGAGTTGCTTCTATCATATAACATATTCATCGAACTTGTATTGAAAATGGTTTGTAACAATCAATGTGAATGCCTTTTTCCTCTGAAAAATTTTAAATGGCACAGGCAATACTTACATTGTAGTACATTTTGTTGAAGTTACATGTAATTTCATTATAATTTGTAATGACCATTACAGTAGTATGTTAATGAAAAAATCTGAATATATTTGCTTTACAATATAATGCTTCTACAATCTCTAATTTCTTAATACAACTTCAAAACATACAAATACTCTGTTATGTACACATAATTAAAATAAGTGTTAAAGAAGAGCCCAATGAGGTGGTGTTGAAATAAAAAATGACACCCAAATGTTATCAAGAAGTTTGCACATTACTTCATAATTTAACACCAACTGCTATTCAAAGTTGTAGAAGTGTGCTTAAGATATTGATAGAAAAGCTGCAAATTTTGTTTTTCTTAGAGAAAGAATGTTGGTTTCAAATGAACCTTAAATTGAATCTTAAAAACTGAGAACAATGCCAAGGCAGTATAGTTGCATGCATATGTGCAAGGCACAGAGAAGTGTTTCAGTCATAAAATATATATGCTACTAGATTTTATTTTATTAGTGCCAAGTAATGCTAAATTCATATTTTTTTGGATATTATATTTTAAATACTCATTAACTAATAAAGTATTGTAAATGGTTTATCTACGGGACATTACCAGAAGTAAACAGAAAAAAAGAGGGGGGGGTGAGAAAGGGGGAGACAATGGGGTAGGGGTTGTAGGTGATGCAGGGAGATCAAAGGGAGGAGGTGAGAGAATTTAAGACTAAAAATTGAAGGCTTTCTGGTGTATTTGCTGAAGAAAAAGTTTTCTGGGTTCTGTCCAGGCACAACAGTAATTAATGTGCAACATTATGATGACTATCTACACTGTTGTCATTTTTTTTTGCAAATTAATATCCCAATACCTCTAACATTAAGAAACTATTAACAATCTTAAACATGAAATAATTGATTATATAATGGCCATGTGGCAACTACTTGAAGATTTCACAGACTGACTACATGGTAAGAAAAATTATTTACAAAGTACTTTCTCTTACTGAGAAAGAAAATGTTTATAGTAAACCAATTATGTCTATAAACTAACCTTTCCTTTGGACTTAAACTTCAATCTAAA
This sequence comes from Eucriotettix oculatus, assembly GCA_034510155.1. NCBI lineage: Eukaryota > Metazoa > Arthropoda > Insecta > Orthoptera > Tetrigidae > Eucriotettix > Eucriotettix oculatus. The sequence continues at coordinate 182,731,118 of CM067376.1, forward strand.
CTTTCCTTCTTTGGCTGAATGAGTATTAGAAGTAGGAGTTTTTGGTGGTGAGGGGCTTCCAGCCGAGTCTTTTTTCTTAAAAAAATCTGAAACAGCTTGTATAATGCTCCTCCTTCTATCTGAATCTTTGTGTTTCTTTTTATCAAGAACAGCTGAGTCAACATCTAATTCACCAAGATCTCGCTTTAAAAAGAATACATTCTACAAAAAGAAATTATATCAATAGAAATTGAAATAACTTAATTTTATTTGTACATAAAATTTTTAAATGTACCTTTGAAGTTGGAGAAGATGGTGACGTCATGGTAGGTACATCACCTTCTGCAGAAAACTGTGGACATTTTCCATAATTGCTTCCAAAGTAATTACTGTTTAAATATGATGCATCTGTTTGTTTGACAGTAGCTGAAGATTTTGCAAACAATTCATTATCATTTGTAAGAAAGGTTGTCTGTTTCAGGTCTTCTTTTGTACGTTCATGCTTTGTTCTTGGTGGTGCAATTGGAGCATCAGGTGAAAGGAAAAGAGCCTTTCGTATATCAGGCAGAGAAAACGCTTCTGGATTTGTGAGAGGTGTGTCAGGCAGAGGAGAATGATATCTTCCCTGCACATTTTCACGAAAATTTTCTGGTTTCTGTGGTGTTCGAAATGATGAGTGATATGATAGTGGTCTATTTTTACGAGTTAAAATTTTGATAGAACTAAAAGGTGTAAAAAATTGTTCATTTTCTTTAGTAACAAGAGGAGTGTCATCAGTCAAAGGCACTTTTGCATCATGAATGCTATGGCGTCTATTATTTAATTGTTTTACCTCTTCTTCTATAGAAGTACAAGGTAATATTACAGTAGGCATTTCTATTTTTTTAACAGAAACAGGCACTTTTGGTGAAAGTTTACTGTGTGGACATTCCATCTGAAGAACTGGGCTTATCACATTTGAAGGACCTGTGGCTGAATTAGGAGACAAAGAACCCTTCTTATTTTTTCTTTCTTGTGATAATTTTCTTTGTGATAAATGCTTATCTAAAACTAGTTGTTGTATTAAGTCTTTTTGCTTAGATCTTTCTTTAGAGATTTCTTCTAATTTTTTAGAAAGTGTTGGTGATTGGATGTTGTTGGGGACATCAAAGGCCGATTTCTCTTTCAGGATAGTTTTGCTGTGTTCATCTTCTTGAACCCTAATATTCTTTTGATTTTGATGGATTTTATTCTTTTGATGGGACTTTCGAATATCAATTGAATCTCTAACATTGTAAAATGGAGAAACAAAATCTTGTATCTGATTTGTATACTCTTTGTATTCATCTACATTTAAGTCTTCTGAAGTGATTTCATTATTATCCTTAGGAGTGTAAAATATATCATTCTCTGAAATTTGTTCAGAACTGTCATCAAGTTTGTCTTTAATTGTTACTATTTCACTAGTTGTTGTATCTTCCGTTGTTGTGCCATCTGGTTGTAAAGAGCTTTCTTCTTCTTCACCTGAGATAGATACCAATTCTTTGTTTATAGCCTCCAAATTAGGTATTACTTCAATTGTATGAAGAGGCTCAATCTCATCGCATTCACTAACTACTACAGTTGGAAGAACTGGAGAAGGCAAAAACTGTGTTACATCAGCGACTGGAGTGGACAGATCATCATTATCAACAAATTGCACATAACCACTGTTTTTCAAAATTGCTCTGTTTGCAGTAGCCAAAGGTTCATCAGAATCACTGCCATTTTCTTCTCCGGTGTCCATAAACTCAATATTATCAAAATTAGCGAACAAAGACATAGGAGGAGGTAAACTTAGGAGGCCATCAGCATCATCATCTTTCCTTTTTCTACCACAAACATGTCCTGGATCATCTTCAAAATCTTCACCCAGAGCTTTTCGAGGTAATGATTTTGTATTAAGACCCCTTGAAAAATTTCTATTGGATTTTGATTTCTTATGACGAAAGTTTATAAACTGAGAATCAATATTAAATTCTGCATCATCTAAGTCATCAGCAGATACCACTCCCTCTTGGGCCCAATCTGATAATTCAGTTTCTGTGAATGCGGCAAAAGTGCCTTCATTACATAATGATTCAGAATCATCTCCTCTAGTGGAAGGTGGTGTAGATGGACTACTATGATCACTTGTAACAGATGTGGTCTTTTGTAATAGTTCAGTTTCATTTGTTTCCAAATTTGCGGGGAAATTAAAATCAGTTGTTGCCTTGATTGGGATATCCATTATTTTTTCTTTGACTTGCTTACTCTCTTCATTATTGACTTTTGCTCCTATATCAGAAGAATCATCTGCCATTAATTCCCCACTGGAATTGTGTATTTCTACTCTTGGTGTAGTTATAACAGCTGCAGATGTTTCACTTTTATGCTTACTTTCTTCATCAGTATTGCTTGAACAGCTACTAGATGAAAGTGAATCACTTTCTATATCATCTGAATCTGCTTCTTGCAGCCCATCATGATTGGTTTTCCATGGAATATTGGGGACAACTATAGAGGTCTCATGTACAGGACTACGAGGGCGACAGTCTGACTCTTGTTCACTGTGAGCATTGCCTTTATCTAGATCTTTATCATTGGCATTAGCTATGTCCAACATCACTGTATTTCCTCCAGGAATTTCAGAGTTATCAACAGTGTTAACTTCTAATAATGAATCATTTAATTTGTTTTTGTTATTTTCCGATTCAGTTTTGTGGTCAATACTCTTACCTAAAGAACAAATGTGTTCAAACTTTTCAACATCATCTGGCAACTCTTTCTGTTTCCGAAGATTAGCAACTTGTTGAGGTGATAATGGTAGGAAGGAAAGTTGTTTAACTGTAGGGGAAGCAGGGGAAAGAGGATTTCCATTGCTTGATGAAGTTCTTAAATTAGCTGTACCTTGAAGGAATGCTTGCATTGAAGGACTTGGCTCTGGAGCAGGATTCAGAAGCTTTTGATGTTCTGATATTACATCAACAAAATTTTTCAGTTTTGAATCAATAGTAGATGCAGAACCTGACTTCTTTACAGATCCTCCCATCTGTGATGGTCCTAAAAGATACTTTTTCTTCAGTTCTAAAGAAAGTTTTGAAGCTATACCTTCAGTAGAATGTGTTCTATTAAGAAGGTAATCTCCTTGCCTTGGGTTAATAAGTGGTTTTGGAATATTCATTGGTATAATTTTGGTATTGCTATTTATAATATTTTTACCTACTGTGAGATTTGACAGACTTGCTGACTTTGCAGCTTCGGTCTCCTGCTTTAGAGGTGAAAACTGTAATTTGATTCCTTGACGGCCAGCTGGTTGACAAGGTTGGCCTTTCAAAGTACCATTCATAGGTTTAGTGATATGCCCAGTTCTAGCTTGAACTTTTATTGGTTCTTCCGCTTTGACATATCCTCTCCTTTTCGTCACATTTCTATCATCAATTTTAATAGGTGGGATTGAATGAAGGGTGGTGCCATCATGCTCAAATTCTGAATCAGTCTCAATTTCTGTAGCAGAGTTTTCAATAACATCATCAGAATCAGTTGTATCTTCAGATTGTACCTAGTGGAGGAAACAAAATGTAATTGAGGATAATTGAGAGACAAATCTGAAAAAAAAACAGTAACAAGTAAAATTTAAAATAGTAAATATGTTGTTATTGGGTTACAATTCGAAAGAATTCATAATTAAGTAAAACCTAAAATTTTTCATGAATTTAAGTTTATTTGTAAAGAGAACTCAAAAATATGAGCTCATTATCAACATGGATCCTTTTAAATTTCATTAATTCAATGGTTGTGGCTACATATATATCAAAACAATAAAATTAAAATAAACAACTATCCCGTTGCATGCCAAAAAAAGTTTATTCATACCTACAAAGATTTTTATTAGTTGCAAAGTATTATTAGCTCACATAAAATATGATAATAAATACATTCACACCAGACACAATGAAAAAATATTGAAATTTAATAATTATTGACATATCCATGATCATTGGGAGTAAACAACAAACTCTATTAATGCTTAATAAATTGTTTTAAAGCATACATCAAAAGCTTAAAATGTGCATAGTATAAAATAAGAATTTATGGAAGTAGAGGGATTTATAATTACAATTAAATTCTTTGATGATGTCTTCAAATTGTCATATTGGGTCACATGAGTTCACAAGAAGTGAACTGAAATAATTATATATTCCAGAAATGAAGTAAAGTGATAAAAATGTAAGACAACCTTATGTATGTTTGTGGAGCAACATACATATAATGAGGCAAATGTAAACACACAATCCAAAAATGAAACTTCTCTCTAATTAAAAGGACCAAAACAAAAATGCTCTATCACTGCAACATGATCTATCAATAAGAAGAGAAACTTAATGGCAGTTCAGAAAGATGAAATGATATATGATAACTTACAGCATTGTAGCCAAGATTTTTAAGAAAGGAAGCTTCTTAGCACTCCCATTAACAAAATATATTCAAACAAAATGTCCAAAAGTCAACAAGGGGAAATTTGAAGACAAACAGTGGTATTTAGGTAATTATAAATAATTATTAAACAGTAAATGTATGGCACAAGTATCAGATAATAAAACATGAATGAATGTCTGTGGATTTATATACTTGTAGCTCAAAATGCATTACTGTAACAAAAAGTCACAAAGTTTACAACTATCCTATTACTAAATTGAAAAATGTGGTCTAAATAATTGAAAAAACTCTGTGAACCTGAGCATTAATAATTATTAATAAATAATGCTTAATATTGCAATATATTGCTTGTTGCTCATAAGAAATACAAGCAATCACCAAGATATCTTGATTCTTCTATACTTTAAGACATGTCTCATAAAGTTCATTTATGTAATCAACTCTTTTCAATAAATAATTAATATGTTAAATGTATAAAAGCATAATCAAATTGAGAGGCACAGCTGTGATGAGAGGAAACATCCAAAAGTGTTATTCACTAAGTAAATCAATTATTCATAAGCATAAGTGTTAACTATTTGGTGGTATAAGGAAGAATAAAAAGGGTTTTAATACTGTAAAGTAACCATTTATGTTAAAAAAAACTCCAAGACAAATGGTTAAGTACAAGAAAGAAATTTCTGAAATTAAACATTCATTCCAACAATGAGAAAATATAGTTACCTTTTCTATCTTTGAACTTCCAATTTCTATGTAAAGGTCATTATTTATTTATTCCTGGTCAAAAAACAGATCGATAATACACAACTCCCCTTTACAACCACCACATAGTCAACATTTATTAAGGTAAACTTATACTCTGAACAGATATTTTAAATGTAAATTAATATGACATTTACCTGTTATACATAATCTATTTCGATATTAAATAAAAATTATATTATTTTATTAAAGAGAGTAACATTTTAAGCTTAGAAAAAATATTAAGAAGAAGTAATTTCATGGAACTCCATGAATTTAGATTAATATTTTTCTTAATTTATTTTCAAGTAAGAGAATTACACTTTTGAAACAAAACCATATAAGGTAAATAATAATAATTATTATTTAGTGAATAAATAGTTGTTAAAAAGAAATTTTTTTAAAAAGAGTATCCTGCACTAAGCTTATAAAAAATCCTACTCCTAAAATTATATATAAAACAAATCTGAAAAGAGATTACTACAAAACACAGAAGAAAAGTAATCTATTGTAGAATGCAACCCTTTTTCAGTTTTTTTGTTTGGTTTAAGACTACAGAATTCTTATGAGTCTTCACCTCAGTATCAGAACCAGTGTCAGAGTCTCTTGAAACGTGATGTAGGTTTTCTAAACATACTTCTTGCTTACGTAGTTCCCTTGCCTTGATGTCATCTTCACCTTCAGTAGCTGTTTCACTATCATCATCTATTGAACAATACATTTATTACTATAAACAGAAATAACAACTTCACTTAATCTTAGGTGTTTATTTGAATAATATATGTTCTCAGTGTTAAGTGTAAAACATTATTAATAGTTATTGCTAAATATACCCAGATTGAATAATATATATTACCTTATTTACATTGCAACAGTTACACAGTGGGATATTTGCTCAATTTGGCAGCTAAATGTTTATTTGTATCATAAGAACTCATAAAAAATTCCATATAATAAATTAATTTTTTAATATTAGCATTTAGAATAAGAAATGAGTTTTTTTGAATAGGTTTTCATCAGTTTATTCAATTAAATATGTATATATTATATCAGCTGCTATGATATATACCTGGCTTCAGTGTGGGTACAATTAAACCCAGTATAATTTTTAATACCCTTTGTAAAGTAAAAGGTAATACAGAGCCAAACAGATAAATAATGTATCTAAGAAATATTTTATTTGCACAGGTGCCTCAATTAGACATGCACACGTTAATAAATGAAATATTAAGGAGTTTCAATTGTATGCTTTTTTCAGACTCTCTGCTAAAAGGATATAATTTACCTTTAAGATCATTTTACTAGAATTACAGTATACTCATCAAAAGTCATAAATGTATTAAAAATTAAAATAAACATTAAACAAAAGGTTTTGCCCATAATTTTATGGACCTCTTCAATTGTATCTAAAAATATTCGGGGTGTTAAAAAAGTGTCAAAAATTTTAAAAGGTGGTAGTAACCATCAAAACAAGAAAAAATCCATAAAACATGTACTTTCAGAGATATATACACTTGTTCATAGGAGAGGTCAGTTGTAGCTAGTGCATATATGATCATGAGCTACAGCACATTAATTAATGTAGGAAGAATTGTTTGTTTTGTAATTTTAATAACCTTTAAAGTAATAGTATTTAAAGAGTGGGAATTTCTGGTTTCATTTCTAAGACTTTAAACTGCTCGCCTGCCAGCATGATCCCTCCAGCCAAAGCATTATACACTTTGTGCTATACTGCACTGTAGCTCAACATTATTGTCTGAAATGAGAAATGTGCATGCACAGTATAACAAAGAAAAGTATACAAAGAACATAGTAATGGGCAGATTGTGCAGGTGGCCTCATCAGACTACAGTTTTAAATGTTTTTGATTAATTAATAAAAAATTACTATTTATGAACTTGTGGTTTATTTGAGTTAATCAAAGATTATTTAAAAGATTGGTTCAGTAATTTACGGCATGTGTAAGAGCCATTAAAAATTTTCATCAATTATTTATTGTGTGAAAGAATTATACACATGTCAAAATAATAAAAAACAATCATCCATATGTACATCCATTTCCACTATGATTTAGCCCAACTCGGCCTGTCCAAATTTCTTATATAATAAATAATTATATTAATTATTTTAATTTTTATAGACCCTTTATTCAATCAAATCCCAAATAAGAAAGAGTTGTAACAATGAAAACCACTATCATTGATCCAAATTTCACAGCAAAGAAAATTGTTAGGTATTTTAGAAAGTACATCTAATGAACAGTTTAAAAACTAATTTAATTACTCAGAGTCATGAGTAACATTATCTAGTACAGTATCTAGGCATGGTCATTACACAGACTACACTTTCTTTCACTCAATGGATACTTGACATGCATACAAATATGTCGACAAATATAACTCCGTTGACTTCTATGTTTTGGTTCCAATACCACATATTTTTGTGGCTTGTTTGTTAGCCGTTCATAAAGCATGTGATTACGAGGATTTGCAACCCACCAAACACATCCTTCTCTCACCACATCTTACTGGAGACTCCTTAATTCATGTACGCTCGTGGCTTACGCCATCTTGCAAATACTCTGTCTCACGACCTCAATAGCCAATCATGTGTAAGCTATGCTTCGCGCTTTTACAGCGATATATCACATGAACACAATTTAATTACTTATTTATACACACTACTGCTGCCTCGCCTGCTGGCCCGCCATTGTCGGCATTAATCAAGCGATTTTCAACAATGCAGTCTAGCTGTTTTAAGGCTAGAAAATTGACTTTGAGCTGTTTAAAAATATGTGAATGGAAAAATGTTAACTGGACCAGGGAATCAAACCCAGGACCTCAAGATATCAAGCAGCATGCCCTGCCAACTGAGCTAATCCAAGTAAATGTCCCAAGATCAATCCAACATCTGTTTATTCCCGTAAACCTAAGCTAGCCGCACCTAGAAATTCACTAATCACAATCTTCACATCCTAATTCTAGGAAATAAGTATAGGTATTGCAGCACTATGTCACATTCTGTTTGCGACACAGTCAATGCACAGCATGCATGCCGTGTACAGTATGAAAAGTGCACCACATAGTAAACACACAGCAGACGATCAGGTTGCACAAGATTTTCATCAAGTAGAACATGAACTCATATAGGGTTCATTTACAGTGTGGGATAACAAACTTTTAACCTTGAAAATGCTCTATGCAGTGACTCAATACAGGGTGGCAGCTGTAGAAACTTTTTATGACACACGCTTTTTACATAATGCATCCATTACATTGAAAAATAATGCAGCATATCACTAATTAATCATTGCCTTATATTTGTTTAATTTATATACTTTCAAGTAACCTATTTGTTATTGTAATATTTCTATATTTTAATTTTTTTTAAAAATTTCGTTAATATTTCTAAATATTAACCTTAAAGTAAATACCCAATACCAAATGAAAATAATAGAGAGACAGTCATTAATAAAGAAATATATTATTCACATAAATCAAAGAACAATTGTATTGACATTATCATTTTATAAATGAAAAGTTAAAAAAACACTTACCATCACTTTCATATTCTTTATAACTTAAGTCTTCATCACTTTCACCATAATTTAGACTAGCACTTTCATCATCTTCTTCGACTTCTTTCTTTGGTATTGAAGAGTTGCCATTCTGAAGTTTCTCAGAATTATTTTTAGAATATTTGCGTGACCAATTTTCAGCTAAGATACGAGTTTCATCTGATGTAAGTGGATGATCTACTGCTTCTTCAAATACTTCATTAGCCTCATCATCAGATTCACTATAAATTAACAATAAATATAAAGCTTCTTGTGTTACATATATATTAAACAAGAATTGTTAGTGGTAAAGATTCGAAACCACAACATAATAATACATAACAAACAACATTAGATAAGAAGACTATGAAAGAATCACCATTCACCTATAGTACCACATTTAAAAGGCTTCCATTCTTTTCCTCTCCCCACCTCCTATCGCCCATGTTTCGCATGCCTATAACACCACGCTCCATATGAACATTTTTAGCAATGATTTCCTAATATTCACACTTATATTACCAGTAAGTAAATTCCTCTTTTTCACGAAAGCCTTCCTTGCATGTGCTATCCTACTCTTTATGTCTACAATACTTCAACCATACCTCGTTATTACCCTTCCCTAGCAGCAGAATTCCTTAACTTCCATAAAAATATCCCTTCCTAATCTAACAACCTTTGTTATTTCACTGTTTCCCAAACTACACTCCATTACCTTGGTTTTCCCTCTATTAATCCTTATATTGAACTCTTTCTCCAGGACTACATTCATGCCATTTATTATGTTTTCCAAGTCTTCTTCCGACTCCCCTAATACTACAATATTGTCAACAAAGTGCATTTTTATTTCTTCTCTTTGCAGTATGATTTCTTTCTCATATTCTGTTTTAACTTTCTTCATCACCTGTTCTATATATAAGTTGAACAGCATCCTTGTCTTACTCCTTTCTTGATTATGGCTTTCTTTTCTTGGTCTTCTATTCTAATTACTGCTGCCTGTCTTCATTATAGGTTATGTATTAGCCTCCTTTCTCGATATTTTATTCCAGTGCTCTTCAGATTCCTTAATAGTGTGTTTCAGTTCACATTATCATAGTTAAAATTAACTAATTGGGGGTTATGATTTTATTTTGAATTATCTCTCTCTAGTGAGGCATTTGTGGATTACCCAAGTAACAAGCATATGTACAGCGATCAATGACATTTCTTTAAGAAGATTAAATTCTACCAGTGGTTAAGAAAGCTATAAACAGACGTATCAGGCAAATCACAAGAGCATGAAAAATCCCTGCTCTCAAGATTTTAAGAAGTAGAAAAAGTTTTTGAAGAAATGCCAATGCTCAAAAAATTTGTTCCCAAAGGTTTGGTAACTACTATGAAGTGGGGGTTGCTACCAACAATATTGAGATGGATGGTGATATCATCTAAGAGTTTAGGATCTGGTAGGTGAAACACTTGTACACTGTGGGTTTACAATGGCCTGTTAAACAGCTAGAAAACCTGCTGTGCAGAAGGAATAAAACTTGACAGTTAGAACTTTATAGAGAATATGTGGACAGAAGACACTCAAAACTTGACTATTTTGGCTTGACTTTAACTAGTAAATGGAACACTTAAACAATTGGGAAGAAGAGTTAGACAATCAAGCACTTAGCATCTGAATCAGAATGGTGTAACAGAGGAATTGGCAGTTGAATGAGCACCTGTGATTCCTGATAACAATTAGGAGTGACAAGGAGACTGATGAGCTGTGCAGTACTTTCCTTAGCATGTGATAACAGTTTAGTCCAGATGGAGAAGCGTAAACCAGCAATGTTTTACTATCTGTTAAAAGCAGATTTATCTGGATGTGAACTTTGTGGATTCTAAGAACTGATTTAACTGGCAATTATCTGGGTAAAGACTGTCAATCTTAACAGAAAAGTAGGAGCATCTCTGGGAGTACTCGTCTCCAGAGTGGTGACTGGGAAGAAAAGGGAAGAAGAGTAACAGTGCAGAGTATTCAGAATGACAAAGTTTGCTTGGGCTTCCAACCAGGTAAAAACACAGTAATTCCACGACATTTCGGCAGCTGTCACTTCTGGTGCCAATGCCAATGTATGTCCGTCTTTTATGTGTTTCTAGTGGATTCATCCAACCAAACACACATTGTTTGAGTTGTCATGTGGAGGGGGGCATCATTGCTGACTATTACCCTGGGCCATAGCGCTGCGTTCTGCAGCCTGTGGGGGCGCTGTTCCTGGGTCCTGAGTACCACCAGCCCTCCTGCCTGGTGTACCTTCTTCACTGTGGCTGGCGACATTCTTGTGGTTTTTCATCCCAAGCTTTGCTTAGTTGAAGACCAGTGTCACAGTTTAGAAGCCGGTTGTTTGTTGCCCTTATTTTGATGAAAAGTGTGTCACCAACCATAGGCAACAAGTCATAGCCGACTGCAGAATTCTGGTGTCCTCGAAATTTATTTTGTGTCCTGTAATTAGGGCGTGTTCAGCAACTGCCAATTTTAAGGTTTGCTTTAGTCTAATATTTCTATCATGTTTCTCTATCCTTTCTTCCACAAGAAGAATGTATTCTACATTTTTAAGAAAAAGGGTATCGAAATTACAAGGTAGAAAGTCATGTAGAATAATGACATTCCTGCAGAAATTATAAAAATATCAGGTTGTTCCATATTTCAATAAGCATACATTTGAAATAAGCATGAAAATAAAGGCTGGTTTTTTAAGAGGCAACACAGATTCAGATAAGGTTTTTGATGTGAGAGTCAAATCATTTCCTTGTACCAGGATATTTCCAAAGAGGTTGACAAAGGAGGAAGGCTACATGCTGTAATCTTAGATTTTGATAAGGCGTTCTAACTTCTGCCTCATGAAATTATTGCATAAAATGTCCAGTACTGGGTTTTATGGAGTAAGGAGTTTTTATGAGACCGCAACAGGTAGTTAAAGTAGGAAATTAATTGTTCTCAGGAGTTCCACAAGGATCTGTAATTGGCCCTTTAATGCTTCTAATTTATATAATGGACTTAGTGAAAAATTACTTTTCAGGTGAGATTTTCTGCAAATGAATCTGTAACTAATTGAAAAATAATAAAAAGTGATATTGATGAAGATGTTCAGTACCAAGGCTCAGATAAATTAAGAGATTGGGCAGTGCTTAACAAAATGAAAATAAATAGCTATTGAAAATAATTTTAAATAAATATTATATATTAAAATTAATTTTAAAGAATTGTTTGTGTACTGACGAGACAATGTCCACAAAAATGCAAAAAACATAATAATAATTATGTGATTTGATAACAAATTTGGCTGTATTTCAATTATTATACTTAATGTCAGATAAAAAGGAATAAAGAAAAGGAATCATACTGATAGGAGAAAGTGTAGAAGATGAGAATTAATAGAAGGAAAACCAAGGTAATAGAGTGTAGCATGGGAAAGGGTGGAATAACAAGGGGTGTTAGATTGGGAAGGGACATTTTGATGGAATTAAGGAATTCTGCTACTTGGGCAGAATAATAACTAGGGGTTGGTAGAATTATAGTAGATATAAAGAGTAGGATAATACAGGCAAGAAAGGCCTTCACAAAAAAAGGGAATTAAAGTATGGCTAATAGGAAAGTATTACCAAAAACTTTTGTATTATAGTAAACCACATGTACTAGATATTAAGATATTAGACATTAAGTAGTTTTTCATGTAGATAGTTAGATTCTTTTTAGTACCTGGCTGATCATATGGAAAGATAGGTTGTTTGTTCCATATGTGCTGGGGGATGGGCAACATAATGTGGGAATGTTGGCTCGAGGGAGAGTAGGGCTTTTAGCACTATAAGTGTGAAAGCTGCAAGAACAAAGAAGTGCCAAGTTTTTTGTAGACCTGGAAGGATGGCCTCCGTATAAATTATTTCTCCCTGCCAAGGGACAAAATGGCAAGGATTCACTAAATTCACAGGCAATTAGGGGCATGTTCCTTCCCAAATTAGAAACTATGATTTGTGGTCCAGATGTGACTAGAAAATGGTATTGTGGTAATGGAAAGGAGAGGAACAATGGAAAGGAGAGAATCAGAGGAGCAAGGAGTTCTCTCTGGAAAGTAGAGGGTCTGTGTCCATAGTCTCCAAGCAGTTCGTGTAGAGAAGCGGAGGAGAGAAGAGTTCTCTCTGGAGTTTGGACAGTGTAAGTCCAGAGTCGGCAAGCATTTTCTGGGCAGTAGAACTTTGCTGTCTGGAGATTCGAGGTGGAAGTCAGCAATCCACCTCTACCTTAGCAATTAGCAACCAATTCCATCAGGGAACACAGAGACCATCAGAGGACAATGGCAGCAGGGTCCTGGCTTCATCATTTTCCTCCACATTCACCATACAAGCATCCAAGGTGGAGCAGCCAACCGTTCATCTCATAGTAAAAGCCCAATTTTCTCAACTGACGTGGTAATTTCAAGGTTTTTATATACTTTTAATTTCTGGGTACAAAAATAATTTTTCTTTGTATAATTTTTATGGTGTTAAATTTAATGACACAGTAATTTGGTGTAATTCTCCTAACCACCATGGTCAACCTGTCCATTCATGTGGCTAATCAGAGCAAGTTTAAATTAAGGATTGTAAATTTTGTAAATAGTTTTGTTTATTATTTTTTTAGTAACAGAATGGTTGTAAATGGTTTTAATATATTGTAAATAGTTTGATTACATAAATTTTGATAATATACTCAGTACCAAAATGAATCATATATGATGTTTTCAATAAATTGAACCCTACCCAAAAATCCTTGTGGTGAATGCAATAAAAGTTACAAAGTAAAATAATTGTAAAACCAAAAGTCACAAAGTGCACCAGTGTATGGAGTGTGGCATTATATGTGATGAAACATGGACAGTAGGAGTTGCAGAAAGGAAAAGAACAGAAGCTTATGAAATATGATGCTATAGAAGAATGACTAAAATCAGATGTGTGGATAGAGTAACTAATCAGGAAGTACTAAGCAGAATAAGAGAAGAGAACATTACAAAGCCGTTTGACAAAGAGAGAGGCTAAATTAATGGGTCATGAAGGTCTTGTAAAATTAGCATTAGAGAGAAGTGTGTGGGGGTATAATAGAAGACGGAGGGCAAAGAATACGCTAAGCAAATTCGGGGGGATGTGGGATGCGATAGTTATGGGGAAATGAAAAGGCTTGAGCAGAATAGGTTAGCATAGCAAGTTGCATAAGACCAGTCTAAGGACTGAAAACTACAAAAACAATGTTAGATAATGTACATTTTACATTTTGAGGAAATATTCTGTATTCAAAATTATAATTTATTTTGTAAATTTTTGTCTAGTTACCTGATGAACTCCACAAATATGGATTAAATGGTGTAGATGTATGAAATAAATATAAAATTGTTGCTTACAAATTGGTTGTAATATTTATAGTAATATACTTCATTGTCAGATTATTTATTTATTTATTGAATTTCTCAAATGAAGAATTGTAATTAGGTAATCTATATTTGTAGTAAACAAATTATGCATACCTTAAATCAGAACTTGAACTACTAGAATATTCTGCAGCTGATGTTCCAAAATTTCTGTCAGTCCATTCATCTTCATCCATTTCTCCAGGGGGTTCTTCAATGTCAGATGTTATAAGGTTTTCAAATTCAATTCGTTCGGGTGTTGTCCTTTGATCTAAGACATCCATACCATCAAATTTTCTTCCAGGTGTGGCAGATGAAGCCTAAGACATGAGACGATATATTGATCCATTTAAATATGTTCTTTCATATCACATATATTGCAACATGCTGATGTTACCTTAGCATTTTATTCCCTTAAAAATAATTTAGATCTTTGAGTTGGTTCACAAGAAGGATGATTTATTTGTCAACAATCTATCAACATCTATTTTTCAGATTGTCTATTATTCAAATAAGAACAATTAACTAATGTGAGCAGTTTGTGAAGGATTCTATTTAGTCACTTGACAGTGTCCTTAAACCCCTTCTCTCTTTGTTTTTCACCTTTATCTTTCACAACCTCAAAATAGTGGCTTTAAAAAATTCACTCATTTCTAATAAAAATGTACCACCTGACAACATGGATGTGAAATAAAGTCAATACTAACAAACATTGTTACACTTGCCTCAATTTCAGGTATGTCACCTATTGTTCCTATCTTTTTCATGTCAACATCATTTTTTTTGACAGTTCCATACATCATTAGTTGATAACATTAATTAATTACTATGGACAGGAAAGAGATATACAGAACATGACTTACCTCAAATTTAAATTGTATCGCCACACTAAATACTAAGAAGCATGCCTAAAACAACTTCCTGAAGACAGAACAGGACTGCATCTTGTGTTGGCCAATGACAATGTTTATTTTAAACCCAAATGGGCCAGCCATTAGACAGTAACAATTTAAAACTCTGTTTTTCAATTAAAGGTCATAGCAATGGAAATTTGTCTTGCAGTTAAGACAAAGCCCTGGCCTCAAATAGTGACCTCCCACAATTGCACGAGTACATGTGTACCTATTTTAGTATGTGTGTGTTGCGGCGAGGAATGTGGTTGTTTGTGTTGCGGCGAGGAATGTGGTTGTTTGTGTTGCGGCGAGGAATGTGGTTGTTTGTGTTGCGGCGAGGAATGTGGTTGTTTGTGTTGCGGCGAGGAATGTGGTTGTTTGTGTTGCGGCGAGGAATGTGGTTGTTTGTGTTGCGGCGAGGAATGTGGTTGTTTGTGTTGCGGCGAGGAATGTGGTTGTTTGTGTTGCGGCGAGGAATGTGGTTGTTTGTGTTGCGGCGAGGAATGTGGTTGTTTGTGTTGCGGCGAGGAATGTGGTTGTTTGTGTTGCGGCGAGGAATGTGGTTGTGTGTGTTGCGGCGAGGAATGTGGTTGTGTGTGTTGCGGCGAGGAATGTGGTTGTGTGTGTTGCGGCGAGGAATGTGGTTGTGTGTGTTGCGGCGAGGAATGTGGTTGTGTGTGTTGCGGCGAGGAATTTGGTTGTGTTGTGTTGCGGCGAGGAATGTGGTTGTGTGTGTTGCGGAGAGGAATGTGGTTGTGTGTGTTGCGGCGAGGAATGTGGTTGTGTGTGTTGCGGCGAGGAATGTGGTTGTGTGTGTTGCGGCGAGGAATGTGGTTGTGTGTGTTGCGGCGAGGAATGTGGTTGAGTGTGTTGCGGCGAGGAATGTGGTTGAGTGTGTTGCGGCGAGGAATGTGGTTGAGTGTGTTGCGGCGAGGAATGAGGTTGAGTGTGTTGCGGCGAGGAATGAGGTTGAGTGTGTTGCGGCGAGGAATGAGGTTGAGTGTGTTGCGGCGAGGAATGTGGTTGAGTGTGTTGCGGCGAGGAATGTGGTTGGTGTGTTGCGGCGAGGAATGTGGTTGAGTGTGTTGCGGCGAGGAATTTGGTTGTGTGTGTGACGGCGAGGAATTTGGTTGTGTGACGGCGAGGAATTTGGTTGTGTGTGTTACGGTGAGGAATTTGGTCGTGTGTGTTACGATGAGGAATTTGGTTGTGTGTTCATTAGCAAGTATATGTATACCATTTTTGTATATATGTGTTAAGATCTAGATGTGTGTGTATACATTAATCTGCGGTTGTGTGTATGCGGATGTATTTATGTCAGTTAGCATATGATTATATACATACAACATGTGTGTGTCTTCCATGTCTGTGTCTAACCTGGCCTTCATTCAGAGATAAAGTTAGTGTCCCGGTGGGGTCTATTGTTTAACAGCAAAAGGTAGCCATGCAACAATTTTGACAGCTCAGCCAACAGCTGGCCAACAGTCTGAATGTTATTTCTAATCTTCTGATGAAGGGTACAGTGCATCCAAAAATTTAAACTCAGCATGGTGCCTGCCAACTTTACACTTCAGGTTAGCTACCAAATTTCATTCAAACATGAAGAAAATATTCAAACAAGGAATTTTCAGTTTATTCTAATTATTTCACCTACAACACAGTGAGAATTATATAATCTTAATAGTTATATTGATCTGACTACATTTAAAAATAAAAGAGTAAACAGCCTAGTTAGTAAGAAATAAAATTTAATTTAATAAGAAAGATGACATTTCATTCCTTTCACTGGAACCTCTGCACGTTAATTTATAGAAAATCAGAATTTACAAGCACGACATATATAATACAGTTATATGAATTTTTATGGAACATTACTTATAAATTCAAGAGATATAATGTAATCAAATTTTGAAATAGCTCAATCCACTTCTGCCGAAATAACAGTTGAAATCTCATTCAGTTGAATACTTGCGATTCTGTAAATTGATGAAATTAATTTCTCTAACTGATGAGTCCATTTTTAAAACAAAACTTGCTGTTAATTTACAGCAAACACATAAGACTTTTGTTTTAGAATAATTTAATATGTATAATTACATACATGATTACATTGAAGTTAAATTTATAAAACTATCATACAAACTACATCACCCAACTGGAATACCGAGAACTGTTCATCCAGCATCTTCGTTGGGGAAATCTACATTCTCTATTATACCATTAAGGATGTTTCTTACTTTGAATATTAAATTGACATACATCTTACCTTGTCAATAGAATCTGGGGCAGGTTTCATAGGAATATTTTCTTTGCCGACAGAGCGTCCATTTTCTCCTTTCTTGGCAAGTTTTACTCCTTGTACACCTGGCATACCAAAATGCTGTGCACAGTAAAATCGGCTGCCATATTTACCATCTCGATCAAATGTATGATTACCTTTAGAATGAAACAAGTATTTGCTATTTATTTTTGGTAAGGGCATTTTTATAAATTTTATAGGCAGAAGCAAAAAAAGAAGTATTAGTCACTTATTTAATTTAAGAAAAAAAAACTTGAAAACAACAAATACTCTGTGATATTCCACTTAAATTGGGGTGAGTTTGTGCTTATTCTTTCAACTCTTGGCATAAATTCACACATTTCTTGCTTATGTCAACAGAAACCAGAACTGGAACAATCTATCCTATAAAGTGTCTCACATTCAAATCTGCAGTTAAAAATCTCTGGCATGAAATTGAAGTTATTTCCTCCAATTAATCCTCAGATAATCAAATAACTTGCAATCTCACAATATTTTAACATTTATAAGTTCTAGACTCTGGCAGATACCCCAAAAAGAAGTCATCATAAGGTGACATTTAACAACTGTTGAATTTGATAAAACAATTTGTATAATTGTCTCTGACCTCTATGGCTCTTTACCACGAGATTCCTGTATTAGAAAATAGTTACTCTGTCTGCTGCAATGGTTGATAATGAACACTGCCTGGTATACTAAACAGGATGTGTATAGAAGCATAGCCAGAAACATAAATGAGTACTGCTAACTGATGTGTCTACAGATGTAGTAAACACCACACTTTGCTAATCACATTGTAACTAAACATTGTTTCTCTCTTCATCTCTCATTATTTGCATTTATCCCTCAACAGGTCACTTCCAACCATACATGCCTATGCAAAAAATGTATGTATTAGGAAGCCCTCAAAATTTGTCCTATAACCATAGAATCACTCTGCATAAATTTGGATAATTTGTGTAAAATATTGGCAAACATTAAAACAGAGAACTTATTCAAATCAATAAGTATATAAAATACCTAGTCTAAGTGTTGTGCCACAGTATTCACAGCGAAAGCAGCCTCTATGGAAGAATTTGCCTTCAGCACTGAGACGTTCCATTACATATACACGTTTGTCACAAAAATGACAGATTTCAGAACCACCCTGAGCAGGAAGGATTAGTGCTGCCCTAGAATTCTAAGACATAAAACAAACTAATTATACATCAGAATTAGTGTCACAAATATATCAAATATACATATAATAAAATTGATTGTATGTGTGTGTGCATGTATGTATGTTCCACATACAATTAATAAATGCATGGAGCAATTTCAATCAAATGACGTTCAATTATTCTTTGTAATCTGGAGATCAGTACCTTCAAGGTAGCACACAGCTGCCACAGGGCAGAAGGTGCTGAAAAATTAAAAAATGTAAGGACAGCAAACATATGCCTCAAATAAATATATTTCAAGGTCAGTTACTTTGATAGTGTTTCCTCTGACACCATGTGTGTATAATTTCAACCACTTTCAGCTTCAGAGGGGAGCATTCATAAACGTAACAAGAAAACAACTGAGACTGGTGTCAAAACTAAGGTTATCAATCACCAAATTTAATTCTGACATCCAACATGTTGCAGTTCAATACCCTGAAAGGGTGTTAGACAGGGGTAAAACAAATATCTACATACAATACTAATAATGTCAAGCTACTTCAACCAATCTTTGTAAATGTTCCCTGAGGAGAAAAGAAATCTTTATGGACTAGGCACAGCTATCGCCACCCCATTGTTTGTATATGATTTTGACTACAGAGGAAAGAGCTGGAATATTCACTAATCTGACACGGTAAATGACACCTGTAACCCTTTTTGCTGATTTTCTGTACTGCCAGGTATGAGTATATTTTGTATTTAACATTCTGATCTATGAGCAGTCCCATAATATATGACTCTGAGTGTAGAGTTAGAAAATAGCTAGTTTTAAGAATTTAATTTGTATCATTTTTTTGTAAATATATTTCTAGTTTTAATTGAGAAATAACTGCTGGCATAAAGATCGATATATAAAAATTGTAATTATTAATGTAAAACGGTTTTGGATCAAGTAAATAGTTTTCTCTTATTATTATTAATATTAATAATTATAAATAATCCCACCATAAAATACTAGTATCCCCCTAATATTCGTTACACAAGCCAACAACTTTGTTAAAATCAGTGAAGTGCTGCATTGTTTTCTAAATAAAGCATTAAAAAAGTGAAGTGAATTCCTCCTTTATTACTACTGGATTAAATTGTAGCCGCTAAAAGTAAAACAGTTCCCCACTCTGGTGTAGGGTTTAAAGTTCCAGAGGCAACCACCCCATTCATCAAAATATTAGGAATACTATTCCCAATCTTCTGACAACAGAGGGCAGTTGTCTTCGAAACTGAAAAGACCCTGCACTAATCATAGTGTCTGTCAGCTTTACATTTAAGGAATGCCACCACCTTCCTATCTCTCTTTCCCATCCATGTTTAAAGGTAGTCAAGCTGCCCCAGGCAGGATTGTTGGTGGTGGTTATGAGACAAGCTGTCAGGAGGTTACATTGTCATATTCTGTGAGGTGGGCTTAAGCTTGGCAGTCATGAGTAGTCCATGGCCAGACATGGTCATGTAAAGATTTTTAGTGGATTTGTGATGG
The DNA here is from genome assembly GCA_034510155.1 of Eucriotettix oculatus. Taxonomy (NCBI): domain Eukaryota; kingdom Metazoa; phylum Arthropoda; class Insecta; order Orthoptera; family Tetrigidae; genus Eucriotettix; species Eucriotettix oculatus. The sequence goes on from CM067376.1 coordinate 182,751,098, forward strand.
GATGTGACAGGGAGGAGATGGTGTCAGGTTTTGAATCAGCTACTGTGACTATGGAAGTGAGACACCACACTGAAACATGATTGATATTTAGAGTTCTCAGCAAGACAAGGCTGATGAAGGATGGGGGAGGCTGTAATAATTTGTGATCATACCATGAGGATTTTGTTGAACTCATTGCTTGAAATAAATGGACATATATTTAAATAAGAATTATTGTGTTGCAATTTTCCTTGTAAAATTACCTGGTGGCAATATATTACTGATTGAAGGATAGGCACAGAAACTAAGAAGTCAAGAAACGTAATACATTAGTAATGCTTGTGCCACTATGCGTTATAATGTATACAGACACACACAAAGTTATGAATGTTTAGTAAAATAATTCATTTTGAGAGTTACCGATCGTTGAATGCTCTGTTTATCAGGTTCTTGAGGTTTTATAGCAAATTTATCTGCCATAGCTGAAACCTTGTTACTTCCACGAGGTCCCATATCAAGTGCTGTTCCTTCTTTAAGTTTTTGGTCAATGCGTTTCAGGTTGTTATCTATCTCTGCAAACTTATCAACTGATACTTTTTCAGGATCTTTAGTAACCAACTTTGATTTAACTGCTTCAAACTGAAATAATAGAAATAAGTACACAACAGATCTACATACTAATTGGGCCACTTTTAAAAATATACATTACCTTGTCCACAAATTGATCACGGCTCCATTTTGGAACTTTCTCAGTTTGTTCCTGCCTAGTCCCTCTCCCCATTTTATTTTCATGAATCTTTTTCTCTAGTTCTTGAACATTCCAATCAGTTTTGTCAATTTTGCCTTCAAACAAAATAAAATTATACCTAATTATACAAAAATCAAAATTTGAAAATTGTATAGTATAAAGTATAATATGCTACAGGTGAGCATGTACAGTAGTGAACATTCAAACTACACATCCAAAATTGCATATATTTCACACTTAATAAACTCTATAAATCATAAATAACTTAGTATTGTGATTCAACTCTAATGATTACCATCCATTAAATACAAGTGCAAAAATAAGTCATCTTTGTAGATTAATATTCATCATAAACTATAAACAAGTAGTTTTTCTGTCTTGTATATGGACTCTATACACATCAGACAACATTGTAATCTTGTTCTTCATTCTGTGTTCCTTCATATTCACAGGTAATTATTTTGCACATTCATGTTTTCTGCCACAATACATTTATTTGTTTTGAAAATATATATTGCTTCATCATAAACAATTTTCATCTACCAAATTCACTTTGAATTATTAGGGCTTCTTCTGGACCAAGATTTATGCCAGCATTGAAAAAAATCAACATGAAACCACTTTGGAGACTTCTATTCTTAATTTTGAGATATGTTTCCAACTATGCAAACCTAATTGAGTTTAAAGTATTCAGAATACAATTTAAATCTTCCACACAACATTAAATATCTCTTTAGATGGCAACACTACATGACAACTCTACTGATGATTCTAAGCCTTACTCATAATTATAGAGTTATATTCAATTAAAGTTTCACAAGCACCAAATTAAAACAGATTATATCCCTTCATTTTACATATATTTCATATTCATTAATTAAATTTAGCATAGGATTCTCCTACATTTAAATAACAAAAATGAACTAATGCATATTTGTTTCTACATGAAATATTTCCCTTTTCACATTATGTTGTCTCTAGGTGACCAAATTATATTCATATAACTTTACTTTTTGGTGGATTCTTGTGTCAACCCTAATACTTTTGTAAAAGACCCAAATTTATTGAGTAAAAAAATTAGAACTTATATATTGGAACAATATTTAAGAATGACACTGAAATACAAATTTGGAAAGACTGCTCATTTTGTTCTTGTGCAAAATAATTTTAAACAAAATTGTATTGCAGGTGCAAGGTAAATATTTCCTGTGATCACCATATTTATTTCATTGTTGGCAGGAACAGTCTCAATTTTATCATTATTAAAAATAAATAGCACATAAGAATGTAAATAAATCAAGCTTATCACCCCAATCATAGGCAACAAGAAGCACAATAACTTAATGGACCTGTTTCAAATTGTGTTGACAAGATTCATTGGGCATATACAAGGTGAGTCAGGAGGAAACAAACATACTTTAAGGTATGCTAGTATTGGGGATTCAGAACAAAAACTTCATATGAACATAGGTCAGATTCAGAGGAAACTAATGACAATAAAGGGAAAAGTAAATTAGTAAGTGGCAGTAAATATAGTATTCTAATCATGTTTTGTTTACGTACATTTTCTCAAAAAGGATATTTAAAGAAATCACTTCAGTAGAACAGTACTAACATGTGAGGGCTGGTGAAGAATGAAACTACTCTCACCCACAATCTAATAATAGCTGTACTCTGCATTACATAGGTTAAGACAAAGGCAATCCAAAATCTACTTATATTGACAGTGGAGTTTTCCTACATCATGTATAATATATCAGCATTTATTTTAATGACCATGAAGGAAAACAAGATCTAGAAAGCAGAGAAGAAAACTGCTCACAATAATTTGATGAATACCTGAAAATTTACAAATAAATGTATTGCTGACATATTGCTATTAAAACTTCACTTGAACATATGTGGTATTTACATAACAAAACTCTTTGTCAATTAGAAATAATCGATTACTAATAGTTTTCTACATTTTTCTAACTATAACATGGATGATCCATGAATATGACTTTGCAATATAATCAAATGAAAATAACAAAATAATGAAAAAATTATTTCCTATTTAAAATTATGAAGGCACTATTCTAAACAATACACTTATAAATTAATAGCAATAAACATAAATAAATATTTGTTTTTATAATTTTCAGTTTGTGTATCAAAGTACCACATTCTTATTCAATATCTTATAATCTAATAATACCTATAGCACGGAGAAGATCTTTGGGTTTCTTATCAGGAGCAGTACCCCTAAGTTTTTCTTCAAGAGTTTTGATTCTGCCAGTCATGTCTTCACCAGTGCCTGCCTTACGGACTTCAGCTCGAATTCTATCTTCTCGATCCTGTTAATATTATGAAAACAGAAACAGTTAAAATATTTGTTGTATAACTAACTTTGGATAGTTTTTTTCATTAAATTGAAATTCAAATCAACACAAAATGTAGAAGCCAATAAATGGACAAAATTAAGTGATAAAATAATTAACACACAATGTTTCTACAAACCTTGTTGTTTTGTCACATGTAAAGAAATCATAAGTGCTTCAAGTTTTGAGTGCATTCCCATGTTTGTGCCTCATGTCACTCTTAATGGTCTTAAGACTTTTTAGACTTGACTAATTCCACAAGGCTTACAGAAACATTGTGTGGTATTTGTTTTATTACTTAATTTTGTATGTTTATTAGATACTTCATTATTTTATTTGTTAATTTTCATTTACTAGAGACACTTATACATTCTCAATAAATATAAGAGCTAATTTTACAGTGATATATGTAAATGTTATGCTATTTTTTAAATTAATATCGGTACTTATAATAACAGCAATAGTACAAAAAAAATAATTTTAAGTCTACAAAATAATGCTATGTCACAGTTTCATATATCACACTTATTTGAACAGGTATTGTGATAAACAAACAGACAATAATATAAAAAGGTGGTATCACATCAACTTAAAAACTTAGTTAAAAATGCTTATAAGGTTACATATTGGAACAATAAAATATAACAATTTTATGTGAAATAATGAGTAGAGTGCTGATCATAAATACATAATTTATAAATTAAATACTAACATAACAAATATATTTTAGTAGTTTAGTCAGTTTAAGCTTTATTGTGATTTTTTCAATTAATGTCACAAATTACTCACATGCTTCATGACAAACTTCCAAAATGAATAACCAAATGAAAAGAAATAAATATAATTGATATGTAATTAATAGTTAACATTCTAAAAACATCTGGAATGTAAACTTTTTATTGGGTCAAGGAAATATATATTCTGATAAAAAATTGCAAATTAGTTATTTTATCAGAATATAAACACACTTTCCTCTTAAACAAAACTATTGTTTAAAATTAGTAGTACATTTACCAAATCACATTTTAAAGAATATCAGTAACACACAAATATTCATATGCTACTTGGAATAGCAACTACAAATCACGTCCAAAAAGTTATCATTCAGGCAATGATAATTTTGTTAGATAATAAGAAGGTAGTGTTGTAGTAACACTTCATAACAAATCTTACAGGATACAGCAATTTCCTTTCCAAATCTTTGACACGATCAGCAAAATCAGGTGCTGTCATGCGGTAAATAAAGAGATTGTAGTCATCAAATGGTTCAGAACCATCCTGCTTTGCATTTGTTTGCAGCATTTGCATACTTTTATAAAAATGCTGAGCAGCAACTTCATTAAGATACCTTTTTCGTTTCTCCCTCTCTACACAACTTTTGTGAACTTCCTCCAAGCGTTTCTGCAGTTCATCCTACATTTTACAATAAAATTCTACCTTAACTAAATTAAATCTTTTAGAAGTTTCTTAAAATTTATTCAATAATCCAAAAAAGGCTATTAAATTTAGTGCCTATATATATATATATATATATATATATATATATATATATATATATATATAGGGACTAAATTTAATAGCCTTTTTCAATAGTTATATAATGAACAATTTGATTGATTTAATTAGACAATTATGATTACCAAACCAGGCTTACCACAGAAGTTCAATTATCCTTGTGATGTTAATCATGTGATACTAATATATATTAAAGGTTACAACAGAAATCGATACAAAATACAATAAAATTATAGAGCGTAGGCTTTTCAGTATAATCTATGTGAATAAAAATGAATTTGTGTGTTTTGTTTGGAAGTCTTATCTCATATGCATTCTTATACTATTCATCCAGTTGCAATGGCGAGTTGTAATGCTCATCCCAGAGAAGATTTCTGTTGATTTTTCAAAGATTTAGATTCCTTTCTTCCTCTCTCACTTTCAGGCCAAAAATACCCCTCCCTCAAGACAGTTTCAAAAAATATTCAATATCTTCTGCCACTATGTCTCTAGAGAGTAGATTCAATGAGACAATGCATATAGACCTTGCAATGAGAATATGTTTCATAATGTTTTTGGCATATGATAATGCAGTCATGACAGAATTGATATGAATAAAGTAGAAATGCCAACAATTGAATAAAGTAGAAATGCCAGTTAATGTGTGATATTTCAATAGATAATAGGTATCACAAAGCATTACTTTTGCTGTCAAATCGCTTATACTACCTAAACAACAAGTGATGATTATATATAGCCAAAGTTCATATGTCATATGTTCATATTAGCTTGTGCCACTTCAGTTGTTATTCATTTATAGCTTGAGCAACAAGAACTTCTCGAGGTTTACCAATATCAACTTTATAGAGTCCAGATTGAGGCCAATGAGTGCCACGAATACAAGCAAATGGAGGTCTGGAAGGCAAGAAAGTTGAGTGGCTTAAAACATATTAAGAATGTCAACGCTGTTAGGATAAGTCCAATAAGGGCCGATGGATCCATAGGTTAATAAGATCAATTATAGAGTGGATTGATCGGAAACATGGAGAAGTGAATTATTATCTCACCCAACTCTTGACTGGTCACAGCTGCTTCAGGCATACTTCTACAGGTTTGCCATAGATAATTCATCTGTTAACTTAATGAGACACCAGAACATGTGTTTTTCAGTTGCTTGAGATTTTCAGACAAGACAAGTATTAGAGAGTGACATTGGAACTTCAATAACAGCAGATAATTTGGTATCCAATATTCTGCTTTGACTTAATAACTGGAATTAAGTAAGTGCATATGCCTCTACAGTCATACAAAGATTATGAAATTTCGAAAAAGAGAGAAATAATAATGTTTAAAGGAGACAGAGCTTGATGCTACAACTGCTTCCTGTGAAGTAATATCTAATGACAAACCCACAGGAAGATACACACAGTCGTCATTGGAAAGGGAGGTAAAAAAACTCTTAGCTTTTACAGAAGAGTTTCTTGAGAAACCTCCTGAAATGAAAAAAATAGATTTTCCAATGCCAATGTTTTCAGAATATATTTCACACGATCAACTTGTCTCAACAATGTTGGAGGCAAACTGAGCTCCAGTTCCCCCCCCCCCCCCCCCCCCCGAATCACTCTCTCTCTCTCTCTCTTCCACTTTGAATATCAGAGCAGTTGTATACTCTGCATTGTATTTACACAACCAGCTAATTCTCCTGAATTATAATTATTTAGCATCTCAAATTTATCTGCTCAAAATATGAACAATAAAGATATAATGTAGCATCAATTCAAATTCTACTATTAACATAAAATGTTTACTCTGATACGAGCTGATAAACTTACATCAATCGACGTTCTGTCTTTTTCAAGGCTTCTCCTTTTATTACGGCCCTTTCTAACAAGGTCAATCTTCCTATCATAGCCGAATGCTATGGAGTTTGTAATGTCCCTCTCAGTTGAATTTCGTTTACGGCCAGCTGAGTGGCGTGGAGGTGTTGAAGTTAAACGAGTCAACAAATTTAATTTTTGAGCCTTTGTTAGGTGACGTACGGGTACACTTCTAGAAGGTACTGATGTATCATCTAGTTCTGGTTCCTGTAAAAAACATTTAATGATAAAAACAAATATTTCATGTAAATTCCTTATAAAGTAAACACTTCCAAAAATATCTATCAAGACTCTATTGAAGCTATCAAAATTTATTAATAGCTGTAAACATCCATGATGTATATTACACCATTTTTGCTTACAGTTATAACAACAAATAATATTTAAGAGCAAATAACCTTACACTGTTCCTGGTGATTAATAAAGATACAGATATATAAACAGGGCATGGTGTATGGACATGTTGTGGAACCACAAGTATTTATAGTGAAAATATGTTTACAGTTTGATTGTATGTGTAAGCAAACATAATTAGCATTGAACATTAAAAGCAATTTTAATTTCCTTTCTATTATGAGCCTCACATATTCATAACGGACGTGATTGATAGTGAACAAACTCTAATGTTTGGAAATTTAAATATATCAATTCGAATCTTTTAATTGTGGATTCAAATAAATTAAGCCGAACTTTTATAGGCTGTAATAAATAAAGGGTGGTAAACACAAAGGAGTATTATTTTGACAATATGATCTGTATTAGGTGATCATTTTGGATAATGGTATGTTTTATTAGAAAAAGTAGCAATTTTATAGGATGTTAGAGGCAGTAATGTTGAAAAGTAAATTTAAAGAATTCTATGTCTAATGTAGGCATATCAATGTATCAACAAAATAGGTATAAAGTAAATTTTGAGATTAATAATAATAATAATTTTATTAATAGTAACAAACTTTTAATATAATAAATCAATTTTTTAGGTTGTAAGAGTTGAACAGAAGTTAACTCAGAAAGAGGAATTGTACTTCACAATGTCTGGCCTTGAATATCATTTGGAATTGTTGTGAGAAGGATGTAGGTGTATATAACTATGTATGTGTATATCAATATGTGGGTATGTTGGTATGTATGAAAGAATAATCATGTTGGGATACTATTCCCCCAGGTGATGTCTCCCCAGGTTGCGAAGTGGGGACTACCAGCCAGATATGGATGGTACAGATTTTTCAGGACAGACAAAAACTAGCATGGTGAGGGGCGACAGGCCTCACTATTACCAACTTGAGGTACAAGAATAGTGATCAAGAATGGCTCAATGTTGGACAAACACAAGCATGGCTGGAACAGCTTTAATGGTTGTGTTACTGTTGCATGGATGAAAACAAGGGGAAACTACAGCAGTGTCTTTAATTTCCCACGTACATGCATAACAATATGATGGCAGCCTCTTTGGTAAAATATTCTAGAGGTAAATAGTCCTCCATTCAGATCTCCAGGCAAGGACTTCTGGGAAGGATGTCATCAGGAAGACAAAGAGTGAGATTCTACGAATCGGAGTGTGAAATGTCAGAAGTTTAAACTGTGCTGATAGATTAGAAAACTTAAAAAGGAAAATGGAAAGGTTAAAGTTACATATAGTAGGAATTAGTGAAGTTAGATGGCAGGAAGAGCAAGAGTTTTGGTCAGATGAAGATAGGGTGATTAGCACAAAAGCGAATAGAGGGAATGCAGGGCTAAGTCTTGTAATGCAACAAATAAGTTATTAGAAACAATATAATGAAACGTTAGTAACAATAACATTACAAACAAAACCACAGTCAACAACAATCATTCAAATTTATCCGTCGACAAGTGCTGCAGAGGAAAAAGAAATTGAGAAAATCTACGAAGAAATAATGAAGTATGTCAAGGGAAACGAGAATCTGATAATAATGGGCGATTGGAACGCAGTAATAGGAAAGGGAAGAGAAAGTTATGTAGTTGGGGACTTTGGACTATGAAAGGAATCAAAGGGGAGATGGGCTAGTAGAATTTTGCATTGAGCACAAGTTAGTAGTGATGAATACCTGGTTTAGGAACCGTGAAAGAAGACTCTACAGATGGAAGAATTCAGGGACATGGACAGGTGCCAATTAGACTATATAATGGTGAGACTGATATATAGGAATAAGGTACTGAACAGCAAAACATACCCAGGAACAGATTGAAAAATCCAACAATAATCTGCTGATTATGAAATGCAGGCTGAAAATGATGGAACTCTAGAAAGGAATTAAAACAAAAGGATGGAAATTATAAAAACTGAAACAACAGGAGGTGCTTCAGAGTTTCAAAGATGATATCAAGAGTAGATTAATAGAGAAAGGAGAAATAAACAATATAGAAGAGAAATGGGCACTCTTGAAGGAAGACATGACTAGAGCAGCAATCCAAAAAATGGGAAGTATGGCACAGACAATTAGGAAAGCATGGATAAAACAAGAAATCATAAAAATTATTGAGGAAAGACATACATATAAAAATACAATAGATGAAAATGGTAAAGAGCAGTACAAACACTTGAAGAAAGAGATAGATAAGAAGTGCAAAGCAGCTAAAGAGGCTTAGTTCCAAGAGAAATACAAAGCGGTTGAAGATTTCATGGTGAAAGGGAAAATAGATGTGGATTATAGAAAAATCAAAGGAACATTCGGAGAGAGGAAAAGTTTTAGCAAGATTTTAGCAGATTGGAAGCCATTTTTGAATAAAGAAGAAAAGGCAGAAAGATGGAAGGAATATCTAGAAAAGCTAGGAAATCTATATCGGTCAAAAATAGAAGAAGAAGTGGAGGTATTTGATGATGAGCTAAAGGGCAAAATTTATTTTAAGGTCATAGTTTGATAGGGCACTGGCAGATCTGAGCAATTGTAAAGAGCCAGGAATTGATAACATTCCAGTGGAGTTGATAAGATCATGGCGTTAATAAGCAATCTCATGGCTGTTCAGGATAGTTTGCAAAATTTACGAAACAGGAAGAATACCAATACCCATACCAAAGAAGACTGGGGCTGATTGATGCAAACAGCACTGGACAATTAGTTTAGTATCTTATGCATGAAAATATTAATGAAAATAATACATAGGAGGATGGAACGAAAAATAGAGTTTCGAGTTAGGAGAAGATCAGTTTAGTTTTAGGAAGAATTTAGGGACAAGGATATGCAATATTGACTTAACGTCTAATTATAGAAGATGGGATAAGAAAAAACAGACATATGTTCATGGCATTTGCAGAATAAGAAAAAGCCTTCGATAATGTGAACTTCCACACACTATTGAGGATTTTGAACAGGACAGGCTTATCAATCAGTCAGCAGTAATTACAATTAAAGAGCAAGAAATAAAAACAGAAATCAAGAAAGGATTAAGACAAGGACACAGTCTGTCACCCATGCTCTTTAACTTATACTGCAATAGAGCAGACAATGAATAAAGTTAAAACTAAATGTGGAAAAGGAATCATATTGCAAGAAGAAGAAATAAAATCCCTGCTGTTTGCTGATGATATTGTAGCATTGGGGGAGTCAGAAAAAGAGTTGGAAACCATAATAAATAACATTAATGTGGTCCTGGAGGAAGAGTACAACATGAGGATTAATAGAGGGAAAACCAAGAGTGTAGTATTGGAAACATTGGAATACCAAAGGGTAGGTTTATTTTGAAGTAGGCTAAGGAATTATGCTTCTTGGGTAGCATAATAACTGTGGATGGTAGAAGTATAGTAGACATAAAGAGTAAGATAGCACAGACATGAAAGGCTTTCACAAAAAAGAGAAATTTACTTACAGGTAATAAAAGTAAGAATATTAGGAAGTCATTGCTAAAAATTTTCATATAGAGTGTAGCGTTATATGGGTGCAAAACATGGATGGTAGGAAAGGCTGGCTATCACTGGAAATGTCTTCCTAACCTTCTGATGAAGGAGGCGGTGCCTCCAAGAATTCAAGAACGCCAAACCTCACAAAATGTCTATCATCTTTGGACCTCATGTTTTCTCTCTCTCTTTCCTTATTAATTATACATATATATTTAACTAACATATAAAAAATAAACTCAGATTAATTACCAATTTAGGATGTCTAATATGAGGAATCTCTCCTCGAAAAGTGTCATATATTTGTGACAAATAGGAAAGCATAGTCAGTTTATCTGGAACATCACAATCCTCCATTTCACTTCCAGTCATTACCTGTAGAAAAAAAATAGATTGGAGACATATCAATACATTAAATTGCCGATTATTACTGATTAAGTAAATTTCCTTCAATTGAAACCAACAACCAATAGAAACATTTATTTTGATTAAAACTTTTTTCCATCTTTTTTTGGATGTTTCCAGTTATTTGTCATAAAATTAATTATAGATTATCTTTATTAAATGTCAATTGAAAAGTTGATGAATTAGTTTGATAAATCTAATATGATACTACTTTGACAGAATCTTAGTAAGCTAATCTAATCATTATAATTATGGAAATAAGACAATATTTCCTTCTTACAGGAGGAATTCCAAGCTCCCGTTCCAAAGTGTCAAATGCCAATTGATTGTTTGCAGCAATGTTTTCAGGTTTTAAAGAATGGAAGTCAATGAGATCTGGTCGATATCTATGAATTATTGCACACAAAGCAAGACCATTTTTAAATGATTCAGACATGTTTTCTATCTGTATGTTGCTGTACAGAGCCACTTGTTTTTTCAACCAAAGCAGGAGGGTGTCAGGATGCACTTGTGAATCTAAAGAACAAACAAAATTGCCTTTCATTAAAAAAGTTTTTTAAAACAAGTTTTTTTCACAATATACCTAGATGTTTATGAAGAATATAATTGAAACAGTCCAAAAACTTTAACCTAATTCAAGTTCCAGATTCACTAAATAGTGAAGCATGCTTTGCTTGATATATCAATCTTTAAATATTGATACAATCATTATAGTTAATCCATAATTTCAGGTATTTAAATTATAATATTTGAGAAGATTTCAATAAATTAAACTTCTTCAAAAACTATTATAATATTTTAGCTCTATCAAATTGTGCTTACAGATAATATGCTTAAAATTGTTTATTACTCTAAAAAGTGTAGGATTTTTCAATAAGGGCTGGTCAATATAGAAATGGAATAAAAAAATCTGTGTGAGGTATTAACAATTTTTTTTATTTGAAAGACCCATGTATGCCCCTTCAAGGAAAAAAAGAATTTCATCAATACATCACACACAGCTACTTTTATTGTATTTCAATATACCCTATAGTAGAAAAACTCTATATTAAGAAAACCTTCATGCCATCAGTTGAATTTTTTTATTTTTTATTTGTGACATGCATCTAACTACAATCAAAACATAGAAACAGGTATTACATTTATTATTCTGCAATAAACAAAAATTGAAAGGATAAAGCAACATATTTGTATGTATTTAAATTAAATCCAAATCAATACGGAGGAGTTAATAACAAATTAGTTACACGTTTCCATACGTTACTGTCAAAATATTTAAACTAATGCCTTATATTCAGCTTTTATAAATTTTATTTAATTACATTAGTGTGTGTATATATATCTGCTTTGCTATGGTGTTTTATTTTCGGACATCCGTTGCAAGACCAAACCATACAAGTTCTTTTGATATGATGTCATCCATGTACTATTGTATGTTCTACTCCTATGATCACCCTTATTTTTCTTTTTTTTTTTGATTTTCCTGTACTTCTCCAGTAGATCATTCTGGTTGTGTTTAACTATATCTTTTTTATACTTAGGAATTGCTGATATTGTCAAATTATATCTATTAGCTTTTTTTCTAATTCTGGGTTCCACCCATAAGGATTTTTACTTTTGGAGTGTTCTTAATGCTCCAAGGCCTCCTGCGCAGGTGAATGTATACAGTTTTTAATGTTGTAGTTGTTGTGGTAATCATCCCTAAGAATGGTTTGATGCAATCCTCCATTCTAACATATCCTGTGCAAGCTTTTTCATTTCTACATAGCTACCACATCCCTCTAATGCTAATTCTACAAGATCATCACATCTCAAAACATGGCCTATTAACCTATCCCTTCTCTTAGTCAAAATCCTCCAAATTGTTCTCTCTTCCTGTATTTTGTTCAGAAATTCTTGGTTCATTATCCTATCCGCCCATCAGATTTTCAGCATTCTCCTATAGCACCACATTTTAAAAGTTTCTATTCTTTTCCTGTCTGCAACTCCTATTGTCCACATTTAGCAACTATTTAACACCACACTTCATACAAACATCTGTAATAATGATTTCCTAATCTCCATACTTATATTAGCTGTAAGTAAATTTCTGTTTTTTGTGAGAGCCTTCCTTGCTTGTGCTATTCTACTCTTTATGTCTACTATACTTCTACCATCCCTAGCTATTATGCTTCCCAAATACCCTTAACTTCCTTTAAAATATCACTTTCCAATCTAACACCCTTTGTTATTCCATATTTGTGAACTAAACTCCATCACATTGGTTTTCCTCTATTAATCCTCATGCTGTACCATTACTCCACAACCATGTTGATGCCATTTATTATGTTTTTGAAGTCATAATAATACTACAATATCATCAGCATAAATTAGGGTTTTTACTTCTTCTCCTTGCGGTTTGATTTATTTTCCATATTCATATTTAGCCATCTTCATCGCCTGTTCTATATATAAGCTAAAGAGCATGGTGACAGACTCCATCCTTGTCTTACTCCTTTCTTGATTTTTACTTTATTTTCTTGTCCTTCAATTATAATTACTGTTGTGGATGACTGTTCTTTCTTGATATATTAATCCTGCCATCTTAAAAATCCTTAATAGTTTGTTCCAGTTAACATTATTCAAATGCTTTTTCTAAATCTACAAATGCCATGAAGGTAGGCATGTCTTTTCTTATCCTGTCTTAATACTGGACACAAAGTCAACATTTTTTTGTTCCTACATTCTTCATAAAACCAAACTTATCTTCTCCTAACACATATTCTATTTGACATCCATCCTCCTATATTCTATTTTCATTAATATTTTGTATGTGTGGAATACTAAACTAATTGTCTTGTGGTGTTCACATCTATCAGTACAAGTCTTCTTCAATACAGGGATAATTATGTTGTTCCAAAAATCTTATGGTATTCCTCCTGATTCATAGATTTTGCAAACTATGCTGAACAGCCACGATATTGCTTCTTCACCCGATATATTCACAATATTCTTAGTGCTTTCCATGTCTCTCTTTCGTTAGCTGTTCATCTAGGTGATTTCTGTAAGTTCTTTTGTACGCTCATGATACAAGCTATCTGTGTTATATCTTCTCCATTAAGATTCATTTATTATATTTGCCTGCACTATTAAGACCAACTCATGATAAAAATTAAATTCCGAGAAATATAGGTTAGGGTGTGAAACTGTTTATTATACACAACATGGTGACAAATAAAATATTAAGACAAGTTGGAGAACTTTACATATATACTCTAGGTAAGTTACTTTTAAATATAAATAAGTGCCTACTTCAAATGACATAATATAACAGATAATATATCACCTCTACATTTTCACAACTATTGCTCTTAACAGTGTAGCAGAAAAATATGGAGAGAAAAAATAGGGTGAGTCATTTAGAATTAAAAAAAATTGTTCTGACACACTGCTAAGAGCTTTGGCACATTGTCTTGTGCAATAGTTGTAAATATGTAGAGATGACATAGTATCCCAGTCAAGTCTTGTGTAGTAAGGGATTAAAAATGATGAAATTTGAAACTGATATTAACACCTTCAATATGTTGCATAAGCTTCTAAAAGGTTTATAACATATCAATACTAAAGTGTTAAATTTACAATTAAAATAAATATACTTGTTAACACAAACTTAAACAGTACACAAACCAAATGAAAAAGGAATGTATTTTAGAAATCTTATTCTCCATCATGTATTTATATTTTAAATCCTCAAAGACTTTAATCCTCCTGAATTACACCCATTTAATTTGACATCAAAACTTAATCCTGAGAAATTAACTAGCGCAATACATGCTCATATGACGAAAATACACAAAAACAACATTGAAAGACATACCTATCACTGCTTGAAGATGACCAAAGATCAGCAAATAACAAAAAAAATATTTATATAATTATAGACAAATGAATAAGTCATCCCAAACAAATATATAAATAAATTTTAAATACCTTTTCTTCTCCTCTTCACAGGCATTTCATGAGGAATGTGAAGATGCAACTCAATTGAAGTAGGGTCATCAGAATCAAACAAACTTTTCACTTGCACTGGCATTACAGATCGGCTGTTGAGATTTGGATAGCGAGTATGAGGGTCTAAAGTATATGATGCATAATCACGTTGGAGATTCTCAGGAGTAGTTTGCCCCAGTAGTCTATAAATTGATTCTCTCTCAGCCAAAACTTCAAGTGGTGTTGCTTGTCCACTACTCCAACTTCGGATGGCCCAGCATGCATCCATGGAACTAAGGAAACCTCTAGCACAACCAGAGCCAGTAGGCCAAAATGGCTAGAATAAAAATCATTTTCATAAAACAATTATCAATATAACATAAAAGTAATTTCAATGAGACATAATATATGCTAAATAATAATACTGTCAACAATTTTCTTGCCTTCAAAAGAATGTTTGCTTTTGAGAATTAATTTGTAAAACCACTAGTCAAATTACCGAAAAACAACCTATGGCTCCCACTCAACCCTTTCCAAATCTCATGAAATTTTGTATGGAGTAAACCCAATTGAACATGTGCAAAATATTAGAGCTCATTGTACACTGGTTCAGAAGTTAAAAGTCCATCTTCAATGGCCTGTCACCGAGTTACGAGCACGCGCCTCTGAAAATTCCAACTTTGATCTCTTGTCAAATCAGTTCTAGAGGCCAGAAAAGTGTGAAACTCGGCTTATCGATACAAGTACTAGCAAAAAATGCAATGATATGATCAAAATAGTATTACGTCTGGCAGTTCTGAAGTCTGCTCAAGCCAAAGTTGCCACAAAATTTTGTCGTCATTTTGGAGGCCAATTACTCAGCAGAATAAGATCTATATGCCACCACATTTTGGAAACCAGGAGAGAATGTACCATACTAATAGGTACAGAAACACAAAAACTATTATACATTTGTCTTCAGTTATTCCTCATGAAAGTTGTCCTGAAAATTTTTACATGTAAAAGTAGCCAAATTTCAGATTAAAATATCTCAAAATACGACACTCCCAATTTTTTTTAAATGGTACCATTAGAAAGAGCAGTCTTTTATGTATACAAAACATGTATTTTTATATTGGGACCTGCTGGTTTATAGGAGCTATAAGCTTCTGAAGCTAACTATGTTGCTGCGATATTGTGCGCGATACACTAAGGGAGGCAACTTTGATCTCGCGTCAAATCCGTTCTAGGGGTCAGATAGTAGTGAAATTTGGCTTATCGGCACACCTTCTACTCCAAAATGTAGTGGTATGATCAAAGAAGTAGTACATTTGGTCGTTATGATATTTATCACTCCTAAAGTCACCACAAAATATGGTCGCGGCAAATTTGGACCTTAGTTTAGAGAACAATTACTCAGCAGCAAAAGATCTTTACCCAACACGAATAAACATTTTTCCTGTATATACGAACCTGCTCTTTATAATGATACTATTTAAATTCAAATTACAAGTGGCACACATTGGGATATATTGCTATAAAATATAAATATTAAAATGACAAATAATAACAATAATGACCTATTAATGCTGCACTTCACCTGTTGCATTCCCATAAAAATCTTTCTAATGTATAACTTAGCCCTATGGGGCAATAATATGTTCAATATATATCATTCTAACCAGAAGCACTATGTTCTCCCCCCCCCCCTTAACACACACAAAATAATTCCCAAACCTATCTGGACCCAAAACAATTCCTAAACAACCTAAATTATTTACTAATCTATTATTTCACAGACTTCATTCTCAATCTAGCATTCTTCACCTGACTAAAAACACTGAAATTAAATTTTCCTCTTTGTCCTACTTGTTAACCATTTTCCAAGTCTGATTGCGTAAGTCCTCTAACCAAGCAAATCCCACCATCACATTTCCTAACCAAATCCTGATTTCCAGTGGTATACACATCGGGGAAAGACTCTGCTACTACACCTAGGGGCAGGGGTGGAGGTGGTGGAAAATTTTAAATAAGCAAAAACCGACCAATATTTTTATCATATAAAAATATTCTTGGATCAATTAATTTATAGTGTCTCCTCTGATACTGCTAGCATATAATTTCAACCCAATACATAATCAAAGAGGAGTTTTCTTAGGGGTGGAAGTGAAGGGATATCACATAAAAATAAATAAAAAACAATCAAGATTCAGCATTAAACAACTGTTATGTGAGCCACTCAGTTTAATTCCGACATAAAAAGATGCTATTGATGTTACCTAAGAGGGGTTGGAAGGGGGTAAAACAGACTTCCGCATACTACCCTAAATGGATGGAACAATTTCAACCAAATTTTTAACAGGTGTTTTTGAAAAACAATTAGGGTAATACACAGCAGAGTGGGAGCGGACAAGTGGTAATTTTTGAAAATCCATAAATTGCCGTTTTTTCCTTAATTAATTTGATAGCATTTTCAGTTAATTTGTTTGTGTTTAATTTCAACCACATTCACCATGAGCATATATGAAAATTAAAAATGTAAATTTTCATATCAAAATAGGTCCTATCAGAGTCTTCATTCTGATATTTTGAAAGAGAATATTTTCACATGATGCCACATACACCACCACAAATTGTTCCAATCATTCAAGATAGTATGCAGAAGTCTGTTTTACTCCCTTCCCACACCTCTTAGGAGATCTGTAACTTAAATAGTATTTTTTGTGTAAGAATTAAACCCAGCAGCTCACATTACACCAATTAGAGCCCAATCTTGATTGTTTTCCGGTTATTTTTATATTTTACCCCTCCACCCCCACCCTTAAGAATACTCCCCTTTGATTATGGATGGAATTTAAAATCTATGCTAACAGTATTGGAGAATACATTATCAAATTTATTGATCAAATAATTTCTTTATATGATGAAAATATGGCCAAGTCTTACCCAGGTAAAAAGCACATGTACCTAATTTTGTTGCAATTGGTCCACTCATTTAGATTTGTATGCAGAACATACATACAGATAGACACATTGGCACAAACAACCATATACAGACAATTTTATTATACAGATTAAATTGACATTAGATAAATATAATTATTAAAACTCATTCATTTTGTTTTTTAGGTGAACTTCTGAAGAAACTGTCCTTTCAGACAAAGACATTGCATTGTGTCCATTTTTAATTATAGCTGCTTGTATTGCAATATAATTTAATGTAATAACAATAAAAACTCAGAAAATTAAAATAAAAAAATTAATTTAGAAACTAATACTTTTTACTTTAATATCCTTTTAAACACTCCACTTTTAAACTGGTGCTATAAAGGTCACTTTAGAAACTGAAGTTACCTCTAAAAGACTATCTCCTACAAGAATTTGTAGAAGGCGGTGTCCTTGTCTTTCAATAACTCTGCATGCATTTTCAGCTGCAAACATTGAAGTGAAGTCAAACATGGCTACATCTGGCTGCCCATAGCCATTAAGAGCAAATTCTAATCTTGGTAACTTATAATTAGTAGAAAAATCAGCTGCTTCTCTAGCATAATCTTGAAGCTTATCTTTGTCCACATTTTCTGGAGCAAGCAATTTTGCAGTGTCAGCAAAATCCTGAAATAAATTTAATTTTGAAATGATTCATTATTGATCTCAGTATTCACAATTGATTTATGTTTTAGAATGGAGTCTATAATACATAAATATTCTCCAGCATCATCATATCCAAAACTAAATTAACATCATTGCCTAATCCATTTATCATTACATAAATAATTAATTAATGGTTTATAATAAATAAGCACTTCATAAATTATTACAATATATACATTTAATTAATAAGAACAGGAAAGAGAGGTAGAAAGTAGGTGACTTACATGTAAGGTTTGAACAAGTTAAGACAATTCCACTGATCGGTTAGCCGACGACTGGAAATGTTTTTCAAACTTTCTAATGAAGGGGTGGTGCCTCCAAAAATTTAAAGAACATCAAACCTTACATAGTGCCTGCCATCTGTGATCCACAGACACAAATTAAAGGTAAATCAAAGAAACATTCAGAGAGAGGAAAAATATTAGCAAGAATATCAGGAGGGCCAATTCTGAATAAAGAAGAAAAGACAGACAAATTAAAGGAATATTTAGAAAAGCTGTATTACGGTGGAAATCTATATCAGTCAGTAATAGAAGAAGAAGAGGAGGAGGAGGAGGTGGATGATGAAGAGCTGGGGGACAAAATTTTAAGGTCAGATTTTGATAGACCACTGACAGATCTGTGTAATTGTACAATTACCTGATTTCATATTGATGTTTTTAACTGATCTTTTGTAGACAAAGAAAATAAAATTATTTTAGATAAATTTATTTTCCATTTTTTTGCTGTCAAGTATTTATTATACTTTCAATGCTATTTTTGGGTTCCTGATTACAGTATAATGCGAGTCTTGTATCATCAGTACTTTATACAATTTTACTAGAATCAGAAGTAGGCATATCATTGTGATAGATCAGAGGAAGGGAACCTTTTTAGCTTTTAAGGCCACATAAGTTGATATGCCTATACACACAACTTTTGTAAAGTTATAATAGTTTTTATATAGTTTAATCAATTTATTGCATTGTATACATATAACACAAAACACTAAGTAATTTTTCTTACTTAATATAAAATATTTTTCTATTCATGTAAGGGTAATAACTTTTATAACATTATTCTTTAATCATAATAAAAGCATTGTTAAAATGATTTTATTACATTATAAGAAAAATACAATAGAAAAATTATAATATTAAGTAGTAGTATTAATATTAATAAAAGTATTTTTTACATAAATTTATTACATTACAAATAAGTAAAATATAAAATAATACTAACTAGTACCTAAAAAATACATTAAATAATTATAAATCCAAAGTAAAATTTAAGTTATTGGAAAATTTGCATTTGTTTCTTGCTTGAAAGTAATTGAATATTTGGATCAAACTTTGTAAATCGCAGCTTTACTTGAACCTTTAAATGAACATCTGTAATTTGTGTTCCGAAACTAGTTTTCATTTTTGTCATGACAGAAAAGGTTGAGTCACAGCAGTAAAGTTACCTGTGTGCATATTCTCATAGGCATGATAGTCAGCACCATTTTTCTAGATTTCTATAGGGTCATTTTTAAGTCAAAAAACGATTTGAGGATACTGTCTTCCTCCAACTCATAACTTAATTTGTAGACCTGTAGGAGCCTCAGTTATATCTTCTAAATGAAGTTCAAATACCCATTTCATAGCAGGTGTGTGTTCGTCAAAATCAAAAATCCCTTCAGTATATTCGTCTGTTAAAGAATCTAAGACAACTACATAATCATCAAATATTCTATTTTTACATTTCTGGTCCCCCAATATTTTGGCTAGTTCCAGGAAGTGTTATGCAGATATATCCACGAGAGAGAGCAAGGTTTTGAAAATATTAACTTTTTTCAAAACACTTGGGAACTTTTGCCATATGTCATATTTACGCTTAGTTTTACGTTGTTGGCTACAACTTAAAAATTTTTTGTTTTGTCATTATATCAGTTTTCCAAGTATTTTCATCTAAAGAAATTGAAAATTTCACATTTATTTAGTGTAATTGTACGAAAGTGTTATGTTACATTGCAGCTAATTTGGGTTATTGTATTTATCAACATACTGCTTCAACAATACATTTTTTATTATTTCTACATCACTAAATGGTTTGCCACTTTTTTTGAGGATATATGCTATTTTATAATTAATATGAAATGCTGTGGTATTTTCTTTACAACAGAACTAAAAGATACCTGTTGCTGATTATTTTCATTTTTCAATTTTTGTAATGTAGCCTTCTGAGATTCACCTTCTAAATTAAAAATTTATGTCTTTTACAAGTAGAATAATGTTTAATTGCATTGGCTTTTTTCATTGTAGTTTAAACTGTATTGCACACCAATTCATTTTTATTATATGTAAAGAAAAAATCTAAATCTCAATCTACATTATGTACTGTCTCCTTCATTAAATTTTCTTCTTTTTCAATCTGGCATAATGGAATTACAAGACAAGACTGTTCTGCATTGCACTGCACACATGGATAGTTTTTAAGTTAATTAAACTATCAGAGATATGAGTGATTACATCCATTTGAGTCTTAGAATAGCTTGTAATTCAAGTAGGATCTCATATTTGGTTTTTTAGACTATAATTATTATATCTTTTAGTGAGATTGTGTTTAAGATCTTCAGTAATAATAATGTAAGTACTAACATTCAAAAATGGGTAAATCTGTTACTTAAATTCAAAGTTCTTACACTGGAAGTAAACAAGCAGTTAACTTACATTCAGAATAACGCCTTTATCAATAAGGCTGAGTTTCTTGGCTGTCATCACAAAGTAATGAGTTTCATCTTTATAGTATACTATGTTTTCCAAATCAATTCTAGTTTTAGTATGCAAGTCTTTGAAGAACTTCTGATTAAAAATAAAAGCAACTCCACTGATTTCTTCAACTCTAGCTTCTGCTTCAGAATGTCTATTAATGAAATTTGCAGTAATAGCAATCGCAAGTTTCCCACGAAATTCTTTCCTCTTGAAGCCTGTGAGGAGGAAAGCAAATATATATTAAATATATACATACTTCTTGTGTAATTTCTCCTTTCACGTCTTTACTCGACTTAAATACCTTCCAAAGTGTTCCGTTTGCCATCAGCTCCAATAAGTACATCAAATTCATACTGTGAAACTGGATGATCACTTGGACTAACATTGGCTCGCCATCCTATTTCTGGGGGAGAAAAAATATTATAATGATGAGTGGATACCTCTACTGAAGTAAATATGGAGTTATTACTTTAATGATTTTAAAAACTAATGAGACTTCTGTTTATAAATAGCTAAATCCATAAAAACTTCCAAATTTAAAAATTAAAAATTATGCAATAAAAAGGTGAGTAATGAGGTGTGCAAATATTTACACCTGTTATTTCAATTATGTTCGAAACCAATCATTCAGAAAACTGATAAAACAAAGTCTGATCATCTTCAAGATAAAAAAGTTTAAGAATCAATACAGGATGCATGAGCCCAAGAACTCCTTACAGAAATAAAATTCAAAGGAGGACAAAATAATTTAAATACTAAAACAAAATTTTTTGAGAAAAAAATGTAATACCTGCTAACAGAAACTAACTCCTAAGGGAAATCAACAAAATTGTCACTGCATCAAACAGAAACAAAATCTATGCAAACTTTTCACATCCTTCCATTTATTAATATATTTTACAACAAAACTACCAATCCAATTTTATTTTTCCTGATTTTAATAAGACAATTATTAATGTTAAATAATGGAGCAATTTACTTAATCATGCAAAACATCTGCAATATAAATCTTCTTAAGAAAACCTTTATTAATCATGACAGCATAATCATTATGAGCTTGGCAATGTACAGATTCATTTCCTATTATCAGAATAGATTCAGTATTAAGTGCTTCACTATCATACAAATAAAGTAAACAAAAATATAATACTAATTGAGTCTCGAGACAAAAACAGAAATCCGGCACATATTTTGCATACACTTGTGAAACTCTGTTTGTATAACACATTATTTGATGTCCATAAGTACTCACTTTCCTCTGCTTGTTCTGGTGGGGGTGCAACCAAGTTTTCAAAACCAACTCCCTCATGGATTTCAACACCCAATATTAAAGCTACTTTTAACAAAATACATTGCAGCTGTCTTATGCCTGAAAAATTAAACAAACTATAGATATTTTCCATAAATTTGAAGTAAATTTAATGTGCTAACAACTAAGAAAACTATATATTCCTCTTGAAACAATATTAAAAAATTACAGTATGTATCTATGAAGATTGATTATTATTTTATCAAAATTCTTTTTGGCTATTTGCAATAAATATCAATAATAAAACAATATACCTTTAAATATATTTACCAAAAAAAGATTTTGCATAAAATTATACTGGCATAACACTTACTGATATGGTCGATTGAACCAGCACAAAATTTGCCAAAGAACTTCTTAGCTCCAAGAGCTCTGAGATCATGAATGACAAAGGGCCACAAATGAAGAACATTGTGCCGTGTTATGCGATCCCTTTTTTCTACAACGACAACCTTTGCCCCTAGTAATTGAGCTTCAATTGCTGACCTTAAACCACATGGGCCAGCTCCAATGATTAATACCTGGGAAAAGTGGAATAATTAAATTATATTTCTATTGCAAAAAGTTGCAACTAACAAGTATCAGTAGTTATAATATAATCAATGAGTAATAAATTTTCTAACTAAAATCACCAATTTCTTTAGTAATGGTCAAAACCCAAACATACGATTAAGCAATGCACTAAGAAAATTGTCATTAGTCCACCATATAATTATTTATAATAGACTGAAAGTTTCCCTGTCTAGGACTCCCTTCTGTCGGGAATGGTGATGCCAAACTTCTATTTTAGGTACATCACCATATTTCTTTTTCCTTTTCATATCAATTCTATATAAACAATATACATAGAAAAAAAGGTGGTGGCTAACCTGAAATTTAAGCTTGACAGCATCATTGAGAATATCTTCACATTTTTGGAGGTATTGGCCTCATTTTTCAGGAAAAAAGGAGGCACACTCCAAGTGCTGACCAGTGGTGGACTGTTTTCTAAGACAGTGGATGGGTTATCTGCTTTTGGAGAAGGTCAACAAGGCATTTTTTTTTCTTACAAAGATATGAAGGATTCAGTTGCTGTAGATGGACAGTTTTCTGTATGAAGTAAATCTGTACACCCTTAAGGGAAAGACTGTATGTGGTGTGCTCAAGGGGACAACTGAAGCAGAGGTATTGTAAAATGTTGGTAGGTTTTATGTGGACTGATGTGATTAAGAAGACTGTATCCTGATGGAGGAAGCTTGAACCTCCAAAAATTTGAACAGTTTCTTCTTCAATGAGGTGACATGCATGCTATATATTTTTTAGAAATAATAACGTACATTAACAATAAATTATAAAACTGAAATTAAAAATTATAGATGTCCAATAACATTTCACAAGTTAATATTCTATATTACATGCATAATAAAAAACAATTGGTCTTGAATTGACAGAACTTACCCGTGTGTTAGGACATGCTTTCCCCCGATTGTAGCATTTATGACTAGCTCTTTTGTCAAACTTTGCCCAAAGCGCCTGCGCCTTCCAAGAGCGAAGTTTAGACTAAAGAATAAGGATAGTTAATTGTATTGGAGAAATAATTTTTTAAGTAATGGCATATACCAGGTGTACAAGTTTAAAATGTTGTTTCTCTTCAAGGGAGAAGTTTGACGCCAATAAAGAGCATGTGTAGAACATACTGATTTTTTGTTCAATCAATAAAAAAAAAGTTATCTGAAAGTAATCAAATTCTTGTGGAAACTTATGGCAAGCTTGCTCCAACCATCAAGACTTGTGAATGCTGGTTTCAACAAATCAATGTGGTGATTTTAATGTCATTGACAAAGCAAAGTTAGAAGATGTAAAATTGCAAGAATTATTGGATACAGATTATACACGAAACACAAAAAAAATATGACAGAAAATTAAATCTCACTCAGAAAGCCGTTTCCGAAAGCCATGGGAAAGATACAAAATGTTGGAAAATTGGTTCCACGCCAACTGAGCTACCGACAGAGGGAAAATCGAAAAACTGAGTGCGAAATGCTGCTTTAACGATACGAAAGAAAGGGATCTTTGCATCAGGTTGTGACTAGCAACAAAAAATGGATTTATTTTATTAATCCCAAACGCTGAAAATCATGGTAACGCTACGGCAACCGTTAACATTGAGTGCAAGTCGAGATCTCTTCGGGAAGAAGACAATACTGTGCGAGTGGTTCAAAAAGGATGTCTAGTACTACTAGCTTCTCAGGCCTGGTGAAACAATTAATACCAACAGCTACCGGCAGCAAATGATGAATTTGAACCATGCATTGATCGAAAAACGACCAGAATGGGCTGTAAGACTTGGTAGAGTTATTTTGCAGTATGACTATGCTACTGCACATTCGGCTAAACTGGTCAAAAACATCATTTCCGCCCTTGGTTGCGAACTCTAACCACCCACCATATTCACCAGACTTGGCTCCATCAGATTACAATGTGTTTTCATCGATGGGACACGCACAGGCTGAGTAGCATTTCACAACTTTCGAAAAGTCGGAAAAATGGCTTGATGAATTGATGTTGAAAATGACTGAAATTTCTTTTGGAATGGCATCCATAAATTGCCTGAAAGAAGCTCAAAATGTGTAGAAAACGATGGCCGATATTTTAAATAAAAGATCTTTCCCGTCAATTATTGTGTAGTTTAAATTTTTCTTTAAATTCTTTAAACTTGGACACCTGGCAATTTACAATTAATCTCTTATAATTTATAATTATTCATATATACGAAAGTGTTAAATTTTAATATTGATATTACTTTAAATTTAAAATTTTAATTTACAAAAAAAAAGAATGAATAATGGCGCCATGACAAAATAAAATTCCGAGACCTATTTGAAATTATGGACCTCATTAGTCGGTTTGTTCAAATTATGGTTGTTGTTGTAGTAATCGTCCTTAGACTGGTCTGATGCAGCCTTCCATGCTAACCAATTCTGCGCAAGCCTTTACATTTTTACATAACTACCACATCATTCCTATCAGCTTATCGTATTCCACCCTAGTCCTCCCTCTTTTGTTCTTACATCACACACTTCCCTCTATTGCTAATTTTACAAAAACCTCACGTCTTAAAACGTGGCCTATTAATATATCCCTTCTCTTGTTCAAAGTTCTCTATATTGTTCTCCCTTCTTCTATTCTATTTATAACTTCCTGGTTACTAACTCTATCCATCCATCTGATTTTCAGCATTATTCTGTAGCCCCACATATCGAAATCTTCTATTCTTTTCCTTTCTACAACCCCTATCGTCCACATTTTGCACCCATATAACGGAACATTCCTTACGAACATTTTTTAGTAATGATATCCTAATATTCAAACTTAAATTACCCGTAAGTAAATTCCTGTTTTTTTGCGAAGGCTTTTTGCCTGTGCTTCTCTTTATGTCTACTATAATTCCACCATCCCTAGTTATTCTGCTTCCCAAGTAGCAGAATTCATTAACCTCCTTCAAATTATCCCTACGCAATCCTTTGTTATTTCACTGTTTCCCATACTACGCTTTATTCCTCTATTAATCCTGATGTACTCTTTCCCCAAGACCACGTTCATGCCATTTATTACGATTACCACGTCTTCTTCTGACTCCCCTAATATTACATTATCATCGGCAAACCATAGGGTTTTTGTTTTTCTATGTTTCTTCATCGCCTGTTCCATAATAAATTAAATAGCATCCTTGACTTACTCCTTTCTTGTTTTCTTCTTGCCTTTCAATTCTAATTACTGCTGACTGTTATCTGTAGAGGCTATGGATAACTATTCTTTCGCGATATTATATTCCTAACTCATCGAAGTCTTTAATAGTTTGTTCCAGTTTACATTATCGAAGGATTTTTCTACATCTACTAATTCCATGAACATAGGCTAGCTTTTTTTGTCTTTTAAATTAGTCAATATTGAATTTCTTGTCCGATACATTCTTCTTAAAACCAAACTGATCTTCTATCACGCATTCTATTTGAATTTCCATCCCCCTATACAATATTTCCGTTAATATTTTTCATGCTTGAGATACTAAACTAATTGGCCCGTGCTCTTCGCATCGATTAACGACAGTCTTCTTCAGTATGAATACAATTATGGTGATCCTAAAGTCTTCTGGTATTCTTCCGGTTTAGTAGATTTCACAGACTATCCTAAACAGACATGATAATGCTCCTTCGCCGGATGATCTTATCAATTCCTGGCGCTTTACAATTCCTCAGATCGGTCAGCGCCCTGTCAAACTGCGACTTAAAATTTTGTCTCCCAACTCTCTAACTCTTCTTCTATAACTGAATGATCTAGATTTCGAGCGTGATACAACTGTTCTAGATATTCCTTCCATTTTTCCGACTTATCTTCTTTTACCTGAACTGGCTTCCCATCAGTCCTCCTGACTTTCTTACTAATATTTTTCCTCTCTCTGAACGTCTCTTTGATTTTCCTATAACCTCAGTCTATTTTCCCTTTCACCGTGAAATCTTCAACCTCTGTGCATTTCTCTTGGAGACAAGCCTCTTTGGTTGCTTTGCATTTCCTATCTCATACTTCAGACCTCTGAACTGCTTATCCAAACTTACCGATTTGTCTCAGCTCTCCTTCCTACTTTTCCGTCGGTGCTCATTTTTCCTTCAAGACTGCCCATTTCTCTTCAATATTGTTTCTTTCTCCATTAATCTACTCTTCATTTCTTCTTTGAAACTCTGAAGCACCTCCCGATGTTTAGGTTTTTCTAAATTCCTTTCTTGAGTTTCTTAATTTTCAGCCTGCATTTCATTATCAACTGATTATGTTCCAAGTTCACATCTGCTCTTGGGTAGGTTTTGCAGTCCAGAACCTGATTCCTATATCTCTGTCTCACCATTATGTAGTCCAATTGGTACCTGCCCATGTCCCCCAGCCTCTTCTACATGTAGTCTTCTTTCATGATTCTTGAACCAAGTATTTGTCACTGCTAATTTGTGCTCCATGCACAATTCTACTACCCTCTCTCCCGTTTCATTATTTTCACCAACTACAAATTCTTGTTTCCTTTGACATAATTCATTATTTCTTCTTAGATTTTCTCAATATCTTTTTCCTCTGCAGCACTTGTAGCCATCAGGTATTCATTGCATGAAGATAGTATATACTAACTCTCTGAAATCACACTTTGTGAATAAAAACTTGCACACTCAGCTTAATTTTATTATCTTTCCTATCGTTTCATTTAAGAAAATGCATAATACTTTGTGTATCTTACACATTACAGTACATAGAAAGAAAACTTTCATATCACATATATATATTGGGATAATAAAATTTAATAAATTTATAACCAATTAAAGACAATGTTTTTGTACAATTGAACTAATTTTTTGTTTACTATATTTGGGACAGGTAATTTCTTCAAATGTAAAAATTTCATGAATAAAAAGAAGCCAAATGTATAAAAAATCTAAACCTGACTGCCTACAAGGGCAGCTTAAACTGAAAATTTGACATTTGAGAAATTGCCTGAATCCATCCCAAATATGGGTAAATTAAATAAAAAGATTAGTCTGTAGATGATCATAAATTTATTTGATTTAATTATCACGTGAAAGACAAACAATTTACAATTTTGGAATACATTTATTGCTCATGAATAAGTAATATATATTTCACAATTATTTCAGTAAGCATGTGTATAATTTAGTCAATTATTTAATAAATGGTTGTAATGTTCGAGCCTTATACACAGCATTGATCTGGACAGTCTTCACCATCTAATATAACCAACTATTGTATAAGTTTACAATAAATCTTTATTGTAACTATTGTATATTTCATTCAAATATTAAAAGTTCTCAAAACAGTTTATTATAGACAAAAAAATAATTACCTTGAGTTTGGGATAGAATGAAGGAAAGGCTGTTGGCTTTATAGATAATAATTCACAAAGGTCTCTATAATGACCTAGGATTGTTTTGAAAGTAGATGCACTGCAAAACTGATCAAACTTTTCTGAAGCAAGGGCTATTTCATGAGGTACAGCTTGTCTTCTTGGTTCCATTGTCAATTGTTGAAATTGAAATTTTCACTGAAACAAAAAAAAAATCAAGTAATTATATCCTCTGATAACTAACATTAAGTATTTCAACATTAAAATTATAATTCAATATAAATAAGGACTGTCAAAAAGGAGATATGAGACGAACTTGAATTGAGTGAAATATAAATGATGGTATAATGGAATCATTGAATTTTTTTAATTCCTGAAATTTGTCTGATTTTACAGTTATTAGTTAATTGTAGGAAATTGTGAAGGAACACAGTTGGAAATTTCCAAAAACTGTGAAGAATAGTTAAAAATAATTAAGTGCTTGTTAAGTATTTCCAATAATTGTCCAAAAGATATTTCGTAATATTTTTGATAAAACGCAGGCCAATTACCACAACAGAACGTTTAAGGTAAATTAATTAATTATACAATCGTATATTGGTTGGAACATCTTGCACAAATAAGTTAAGGTAAACGTTGCCAAAGATGAGTACGTACTTGTTAGTGAAAAGTAACAATAAAGCAATAATAAACATTTATTAGCTCAACATTAAACTTCTCATTTTCAGTGAACAACATAAAAATTAATGTTCATTTGCATTTTAAAAAGAATGATAAATGTCTTACGCTTACTCTATTAATTGCCACGGATTACTCAATCGCAGTAATTAATTCATTCAACTTAATTACTTGGTACTTGTACTATGTTGGAATTATGCAAACTCTGGTTTGAGGCTGACTTGCGAACAGGAGTATCAAATAAGCTGTAAAATTGAAAAATAGCCTTAACTGTTAAGCGTTATCGAGTCTTTACCGAAGAACTTAATGAACCATGCGTTTTCGATAGTAAGAATCATGGCGACGATATAATCACAATGCGGTGAACTGAATGAAGGAGTAATAAATGACGGTTTCAATAGGAGCATATGATGGATGTTGTTTATTGGGAACAAGTCAGCAGGTGCGGCGCAGTGCGTGGTTCCCCTTCCGGGGCACCGCCCTCTCTTCCTGCCGCACGTAAACACGACCTTGAGACTGTCGGCCAAGGCCAACACGTTCTCACCCTAGATGATTCCTCATTTTGCACAGTTCCGTATTTACTTATGAAAAAAATGTTCATTAACTTCTTTCACCTGTTGAGGCAACAAACTCAATTGGTTGCGGGCTTCATGAATAATTTGCTTGCTAATTGAAACCAAGAGAAAATGAAGATGTCTCTCGTTTGGTTATTTAGTGGCATAAATTAATTGTTAGTTACATCTGTCATAAAATGAAAAAAAAATACTTTCAAAGCAATTATTACAAATTTTGAAAGGAGATCAATTTATAGTTTAAAGAACTAGTTTTGGCCTGGCGATTAGTTGAACGATTTAAGTAGAATGTAGGTCCTTTCATATATACACAGGTGTCCCATCTGAAACAGGGCAGGTAACAAAAGAAAAACTTGAAGACAAAAGTTGTAGGGTTTCGAGGGGGGCAATTCGATGCATGCATTCTTTTGAGCTTCTAACCTAATGCTTGCAACCTGCAATCACAAAGTCCTTTTTTTAAAAAAAATTGCAACCTCATTTTTCACCCCCATGAAACTGTGTCGTCTTGATGAGTTAATTTCAAATAGTTCATCATTCATGTCATTAACACTAATTTTACTCGAAAAATAGCCACAAAGAGGACGGATTACGTAGGCGATTAGAGTACCGCTCTCGATTGTCCGAGCAACGCCTTGATACAATCTTCTAAACCGAGAAAAATATCGACAATTTCACTGGTTGAATACATCGTGTCGTGAAACTAACTCAATTCTAGTTGAATTGACAGTGATTAGAATAAACGAATCCTCAAACTAGTCGGAATATTTTATGTTTTTATACATTTGACAATTCCGGTTGGTGAACAGACTCGAAAAACCACTACACCGAGTTCTTAATGTATATACTGTATCAATTATTGTACAAACTTACAATCATTACGATAAAAGTTTTTATAAGCATAAAAAAATGAGCTCCGTGATCAAATTGAAGATTCTTACTGTTTACCGCAACATGGAGGTAAAGTCTGCTTCGCAACCCTTACGCTATAAAAAGAAAAAAATTGCGCGAACATGTGTGGAAGTTGATCAGCGTATGCAGATGTTCAATGTTGAATTGCAGGCACAACTCAGTTCAAACATCCTTGGGGCGCCTTGATGTTTCTAATGCTTACATAGGTTTGTCCACCAACCGCGATTATCAAATGTAAACAAACATAAAATTTTCCGACTACTTCGCAGAGCCGTTTATTCTAATCAGTGCCAATTCAACACGTGCACAGACTCGGTGAGCAGACTGTGAACTTTACACATAAATTGAGTTAGTATCACGACACGATGTATTCAACGAGTGAAATTGTCGATATTTTACTCTGTTTAGAAGTATATATCAAGCCGCTGCTCGGACATATCGAGAGCGGTACCCAATAGCCTATGCATCCTTCGTTTTTGTAGCTTTTTTCCAGTAAATGACATAAATAGTGGGCTATCTGAAATTAACTCATCAAGACGAAAAAGTTTCATGGGGGTGAAAAATGAGGTTGCAATTTTTTTTAAAAAAAGGACCTTGTGATTGCAGGTTGAAAGCATTAGGTTAGCTCAAAATAATGCATGCATCGAATGTCCCCCACCCCCTCGAAACCCTACAACTTTTGTCCTGAACTTATTTTCGTTACCTGCCACCCTTCATAGATATTTGGCCGTACTGTTTCAGATGGGACACCCTGTATAAATATATTTCTGTGCAATAGTTTCGTCACATATGCACCGTAGTATCGAAGAGTTCGCTTTTTAATAGGTAAGTATAATGCACCTAAACATTGAGAAAACTAATCATTTTATATGATGTAAGCATATACCCGAAACAATCGTTCTATAGAATTTGGAGCCAAACTGAGTTCGATGAGTATAATAAATCTTGCGTTTATTTGTAATAAATTAATTTTCCGGAAATTATAATGTGAAAGAAATTCCTGTCGCGTACTTGCGCGATCAGCTGTCGGGACTGTGTGACGTAACCCAGCGCAGTTGATGACGTAATAGACGAACAGGTGAGGGGATAAATCGAATTTCTAATTCTGTGAAGGCAAACACAATTGTCAAAATGTATTATAATGGTGTGAGAAACTGCGGGTGATTCACGAAATGGTAATGCGAATAAACAGTGCGACCGCATTGTCAAATACTCGATCGCTAGTGTTTGCAAGTAGTTATGCAACGATACCTGGGCAACACTACATAATCGAGCATGATCAATGTTGCTTAGAATAAGACAGACGCCGCTTTGACAGTAGACTAGTCGAAGCATGTTTTTAAATAAGGATAAATGAAGACTATGGAAGTGAACCATTAGAAAATAACCGAGCAGATCTTCAAAGATTACTTTAGCACAGAGATTGATTGCTTACGCGGGTTTCAAACACACATAAATTCAAAGATTTGAAGTGTTGACATTGTTCAAATGTCACTTTACATCGCTGTTAGAGTAAACTATGCCCTTATCTCTCCAAGCCTGTAAGGAGAAGAGTGGACCGAGGTTGTTTGTCCTCCTGATAGGCCATCGTCCGCACACAGGGATTGTATTTCACCGTGACACTTTACACATCAACAAGGACTTTACACTCGGATAACGGAAAATTACGGCAAAGGTCACTAGGTACTAAACCATTAACAACAAAGTATATGTTCAAGATCGAATGAGTAGAACTTTAAACCTGAACAAACCTTTACTTACATATAATGTACATAGATTCTGCATGTTCCTAGCATGATTAATTCGATGTTATAACGGACGTGTGTACGAATACTTCTAGCTTCTACAAAATTAAAAAGCTGCCCTACTCACGGCGTTCATTGTTAAGGCCAACTGAGAAGGACAGATAAGCTGAATGTAGTCACGCAAACTCTAGACTGAAATTGCCTTTTTCTTGGCCGGGATATCTCCGTATCGACTCGTAATCTTATAAGAAGTGACAATGAAGCAATCTTTGCCCCATTTACGGAGTGAACGGGTTAACATTCTTATCGCCTCCAAACAATGCAAGATACAGCTGTAGAAATCCATATAAGGCAAACCAATTTTTGTTAATTATAGAATACCTTCCTTGGTAACCACTTTCCACTATTGCAAATATGTGCAGAATAGCCTCAATTTCAGTTATTAGAAGTGTGTGCGAACCTGAACGAAACAGTCTACACAATTTCTTATTTATTTTATGTCGTATGAACCTTGCGGTCTTGTTTTTATACTATTTATATACCCGTGCACTTAAAAAAGGTTAGTCTTTTAGTGTCAACAAGAACCAGTATAAAAGTGCGTGACTTTAATAATAAATTTCCAGAAGTACTCGATGAGATTCCGTGTAAAATTCAAAAATAAGAGAGGAAACGTATCTATAAATTTGACAACCAAACCAACAGAATATGGATTTTTTGTAGAATACAAAATTACGATATTTTATCTCCAACGTTTCGATCAACAATTTCAATAAACAATCATAGTTCAAGAACACAAAATATCACCTCTTAAAAGAGACTGTAATTTATTAAACCGCAGCTCTGTCATTTTACTATACGTGAACATCGTGAAACGAGTTAATAACACGTCTGGAGTTTCACGTTATTCGAAGCACTACAGTAACTTGGGATTTTAGGCTGCTTACCGAAATCTTTGTCTACAACCTGCACGGAAAACCCGGGCGCCACAACCTGGACCCATGACTTGTTAGCAGGAACAGGTGTAGTGGAAGATAAGGATGAACACTCGCCGAGTGTAACTGGATTTACGACGTTCACAGCCGACAAAACAACACAGACTATTGTATACACTCAGCCCGTGTGCAGGGATACTGTCAACACGACACTATGAACTTGTTATAAAATGACAATTTCAGTCCTAATTTATAATACTTTGCGAAACTCGTCTTCTCTATTGCTTATGAACCCAAACGGTCATTTTCACCCATTTTCCCAACAATTAGCACTATGACGTGCAAGTGAATCTGTTGTTTCATTACAGAAATCCAAATACACTCGTCGTCATATTATCTCTGTTTACCTTCAGTGTTACCTAATGTATCGTTTAAATATGGATCAAGAGCGATATGGATTCTGAAGGAGTATTTTTCTTGCAATACTTTCGTAAGAATTCTTACACTGTTGAATTTTCCACGCTATTCAAACGCTGGCAAATGCAGGACACGCCACAGTAAAATATTTTTTATTTCCCCAAAACCTCACCGTAAGACCTTTTTTTATTTGTGAGAAGAATCGAGATCTGAAGCAACAAAGGGAGCTTTTGTGCTCCTTGCAAACCTATATACCATCAACATTCCGGAAATGAAAGAGGAGTTTCGTTACAGGTAAACAGCTATTTCCCAAACAGCCCATCAGTATATAGCTTAAATTAATCTCACTGGTTGGCAACCAGTGGGAAAAACTCCTAGTTCGGCGTCAGCAATGCTCCATACACGTTTCTCATTTCTCAAGATGCGGCATACTTCAAATTTGCTCCGCGTTTCTTCGAATCTGACACGAGTCAATCATTAAGCTTTTGCAACATACTTCTGCTTTCTGAAGTTTACGATCTATTGCTTTCTTGGAAAAGGGTCTGTCCGCTTTGTCAAATGAAACCCAAAAACAACACCCAACGCATAAATATAGATCATTACAATTGACGGTTTCGTTACTGAAGAATCAGTTTACAAGCATTATATAATACTAATGTGAAACCCAAATCTTTTAAGTAAACTAAAATAATGTATACAAATATCTTATTTTAATGTACAATTCGTTTGTCTTATGTACATTTTCATGGAGGACAGGATATCTTCATACATTTAATATACGTATTCCAAAATATGTGAATTTAATCAAATAGTTTTTAAAAAAGTATTAAAACAGGGCATTTCACATTAAATTTTCCGGGTGAGGGGTGTATTTCATTTCTTCAACGTCTCGGACTACTTACTTCTGTCAATTAATTTTACTATCTACATTTCAAGACTTAATATCGGACCCGATAAGACTTATGATATAAACAGGTAATTACTATTAAACTTCAATTCATAAATGTACCAGCCTATAAGTTTTCTGAAAATTGAAACAAAGGTAACAAAATAAATGACATCACAGTTTGTTCTTAGGCTGTATTAATTAACTTTGGGACTTGAAGGTGTTTCAGCAAGCACAATTGAATGGTCCGTGTTTACAGCCATCTCGTAGCTAAGAGCCTCTTTCAAAGTGAAGTTTCAAGTTTCAAAAAGTCTTTTGAGCACGTCCCTTTCTTCAGGGACACTTTTATGTACCAAAAATATGGTTTATCTTTATGCTTATCAAAGAAGGAAAACTAATTTTTTACATTCTAGAACACAAAAAAGACACGACTAATCATGTTCCAAGATTAAGGGAAATATATTATTTTAAAATTATAAAAATAGTAATTGTTGTATATTTTTTAAGTCTTTCTCCACGTTCGTTCCTACACGGGACTCGTATTGCCTCCAAATGACGAGAGCAGAAGAACTGCTGTGATTCTCCACAACCCGACTTTTGCCGGCTTGGTCTCACAGACGAATTGAACACTGGGGTTACGCCAGATCATCAATATGAGCAACGTTGAAGATAACCAACCACCATGTCTGGTTACCACCATCAGACAACGGTGCCCTAAACAAGTCGCAGCGTCCTAAAACAAGCCCCAGCTCCGCGATTTTAGTAGCGGTTGGTCGAGTTGAGATCGATCTACTTTTCCAGTTCTGCAATACCAAATAAGTCTATATCCTTTAAAATGGGGGGAAGATTATGAATGTGACCTCTATGGAAAAATATTGGCCAAAAAACTGAGGAAACTGCCATAAAATAATCATTAATAACATGGATATTATGTTATACGTAACTGAAGCTCATTCCTTTAGTTTTAGGATTGCTCACCAATCTTACAAATACCAAACAGACCGCGCTCGTACAGACTGGCAAGATAGTAATGACTAGCACTCGCCTCGCTTAAGTTCAGCAAGTGGTTCTGTCGCGTGCATTTGCCGAGAGTGTTGAGGAGCCATGAGAACATTGTAACGCAGTAGGGCCCTTCCCTAATTTTAACTACAGGTCTTCGATTTTAAACGATCCAAATTCAGCAAGAATATTCTAACTCTGAGACAGGACAGGTTGGAATACCCCGGCGCAAGGGTGTCTGGTTCAAAACGTGTCTTTCTGCAGCTTCAAAAGATTAGGTTTGTTTTTCTGAAGGAACGTTCACTCTTCAACATTTCCCGATGACATTATTCTCTTCGTCTGCGAAAAAATTACCGCGCTTGACGGAGGATGAATAAAGAAAGGCTAACAGGTCACGTGGGATGGCGTTTTCCTAGGAGAAGGAGAAAATAAGAGTTTGTCTGAGAGGTGAGAAGACGGGAAATGAGCATAGTGGAAGAAAGAGGAAAGCTCGGATTTCCTCAATCGCCAGTCCAGAATCTTCTTCCGTCAACAGAAGGTAAGCCCAAAACGCGACCTGCAAGTGTGAGTGGAAGAAGAAAAACTGTTATGCATAACTTCCGAAATTGCTGAGAAGATGAAACAAGTTCCTCACGAACGTGAAATATCTGCTGCATGTTGTTACCCTCATAATTAAACCTCAGAAACCCTTTGAAATTTAATCAATCTGTCCCCTGAATTAATATGTATAATTGTAAATAGTGCACAGGACCCACTAAAGGACGTGTTTTTTAAATATAAAATAAATTATTATTGTTATTTAAAGGCACAAATAATTTTAAATAATTAACCCCCCTCTTATATTTACAAAATAGTCGTGTTTGGTATTGCACTAATACTTGTTTACGACTCCAGTTTTTAGTGTGCATTTGAGCTGCGTAATCAGGTAAACGCTGTTTATGTTCTAGACCAGTTGTGGTCAGTCAATTAAGAGTTGTCAGTGAAACATCCGATTTTTCTGAGCAATGAGTGGCACACGATGCTGGTTTAGCAGCCGCTTGTTGCTGGTACTAGCAACTAGCGTACCGGGCGGGGTATGAAAGAGCGGGAAATTATTCACTTTTGTGCCTTCTTGGCAAACATGATCTGTTCAAAGTTATTTGCAAAAGTTTTAAACATGTACTAGTCGCAGTTTATTATTGGCAATGTTAGATGTGTAGTCAGGCGGATGAAATGGAAAAAACTAATTTTGTTCTGGCTGTCATTAAACACTTTCATTGGAAAGGAATTTGAATATGGAATTATGTATTTTTCCGTAGATGATTGTCTCTCGAACAAACATGTTTTCCCGTCTTGGCGTTACGTTTCAAATGTGAATAATGGAACCGCAGGAGGCTTACGTTAAATTGCAGGTCAGTGAACATGCACAGCCATATACCATTCCCTCAAACACAAACACGTACGCACACGCCCACGTGGAATTCTTGCGCACATAATCACACGCACGCGTATGTACGCACCCCAAGCACGCGCATCGTAACCCACGCACTACACAGGGTACTAAACTAAACCAGGAAACACGACGACGAATTCAGTCAATCATATTTATGAGCTACAAACGGTAATACATTCTTCAGATAATTCCTTAAAAATGTGAGTAAACAACGCAGTAACAACCGTTTGATAATCATTCTTTATAAACAGCTTATTAAAGTATTCACATCAGAATAATCCCATGTCCTTAAAATGAGTAACTAAGCTAAGAGAAATTAATCACTGCAAATGTCAGGTGATCATTTTTCAATTGGCTAAAGAAAAAATCTAATAGTTAAAACACAAACGACATTCTAGATACTACAAAACCAGCGGCGGATCCAGGGGAGGAAAAAAGCAAACGTCCCCTTTCCTCCAGTAGAGCAGTAATTTTTTTTAATTGACGAATTTTGTTGGGCAATTGATATTGTTAACAGAAATCTAAAAACTTTCGTGTTAAATTTGTTTTTATTTTTCATTAATAGTCGTAACTGAAAGTTGAGATACTGAGGTATTTCTATTAATTTATACATAGTGTACTGTTTCTTCGCTGGAGATACAAAAATTGATTAAAACTGTACTGAACAACACCATAATATGTCGGTAGTTGGTTTATTTATATAATCCCTATATTATAGCTGCATGGACAACCATTTCATTCAATTAAATTTATAAATCATACAGATGTGAAATCTCTCACAGAGCTAACGAATATCCCTTTACTGAACAATAGAAATTTTTATTTTCGGATAATTGTTATTTGTTTAAAATTGTGTATGATGCGGTTTTTATTATAATTACAACATCCTAACTACTGTTAGATAAATATTTATTCAAAAACAATTATTATCTATTACATATGTAATACGAAGTAACAGATTAAAGTAAAATAGGTAAATAGTTTAGAGTTGGATTAATTGATTATTATACTAATCTAATATAAATTTTTAAGAACCGGCCCATCCCAAAGATACTACTGATAAAACCCATTTTTAGTAAAAAGAATCATAGTTCAAACAATTCCAAAATATTTGTTTAAAGTAGTAAATAATCAAAGATTTTTTTGTCTGCCTAATTTCTTAGAACTCCTTTCCACAAGAGTTCTGCAGTTCCAGAATTGAACATCATTTTCACAAAGTAAACATTCCATTCTGTGATGCACTAAAATTCAGTTGTCAAACCAGTGGAATTCAAACAGAGCGAGAACGTCTTAACTCAATAACTAGAAAAAAATACGAAGGACCGACGGCTACAATAATATAAAATTTGTTTTAGTGCATGGCTTTCTTCCCCGTGTGTAACGTTATTAGAGAAATAGAAGTCAATAGTTAATTAAATGGCGTCGACGAAAGATACAAAATGGATTCGCTGGTTTCATGTAACGAGATTGCCCTTTTCTGTTCAATGTGAACTGAACATGATCCTCCAGAAGCGAATATATCTTATAAATGGTATAGTGTTTAAATAATGTATTAAAATGTTTTATCTTGAATTGAAGACATTTAAATAATTTAATATGAGAGTGATTCATTTTTATATTTCATTTGGTCCTAGGAAAAAGAAAAATTAATTTTCAGAATTTAGATCAAAGGTAAAACAATGTAAATTTTCCTCCATTTTCTAATAAACCAAATATTTTAAGTTCAATTTGAGAAATTTATTGATATAAACTTAATATCTAACAGGCAATATTAATTTTAAAACCTAGCCACTTTTGGTAATTTCCGTCAAAATTTATATTTATACATTACAAATTTGAAAAAAAAAGTATTGAGAAAAAAAATTCCACTTTAATTTCTCTTTTGTTGCTCTAAGATAGATTTTACGGGATTCAAATTGTGCTTATTTTCCATTGTCCCTTATGGAGCAACTAGTCAGTTGGTCCGGGAAGAGTGGTGATATCAATCACTATCTGAAACCTGATAATGCCACTATCAATATTATGATGCTCTGTGGTTTGTTGTGGTTGAAGTGAGTCGAAGTTTGTCTATTTCTCTATTCTTATTCGCTGAACGTCAGATCGGTTCCGATTTGAAACAGGTTATAGCCAACAAACCCACACGCCAGCGAGTAAAGGAACCCGACTTTCAACTTTACTCGCACATTTATTACAATTTCTATATCAGAGCTGGGCAATTGTCTTATCGTAGGGACCATATTGTGGGAGTTGGGTTTAGCGAAGGGCCGCGCCTTTCAAAATAATTGCATTCATTAACTAATTTTGCATTTCGTAAAAGGTATAAATTGCATACTAAAAGACAATAAAGTAGATAGCCATAACCAATTTTTTTAGTTTGGAGAATTCGCTACAGTCCATTTCAGAGCGTGTGTGTATAAAGACGTGAGTTATTGCGCAAAATTATAACGGATTATCTTTGGAGGTTTTTTTATTCGCATACAAAACTTTTATCTTGAGATTATCAGTTTGGCAGTTGTGGCTTCTAAATTCAATCGTTTTTATTGCACCGGTGTAAAATCGCTGACTATCAACCAACTGAAGAACATTTACGTCATTGCACGCTGTTTTATTTTCGTTCAGGTGTTAATGCAACGGTTGCAACACAGTAAATTCGTTATGTGTATGGAGACGTATTGAATGTCAATAAGTACCAACGCTGGTTCAGAAAATTTTCTAACGCTGATTTTGACTTGTCTGATGCCGATCGAAGTGGATTGATAATGAGGCTTTAAAATCACTGATGGAAACTGATCCCAAGCTAAGTATCCAGGAAATAGCAAACACTCTTCTGGCTTCTTGGTCAACAGTCTAAAGACATCTTCAAGAAATCGGGAAGGTTTACAGGCAGGGTATATGGGTTCCACATCTATTGTCAGAGATGATGAAAGATCAACGGCGTACAATTTGCTCATCTCTATTGGGCAGACAACGAAGTGATCAGTTTTTACAAAGAATTGTTCCTGGTGAAGAGAAATGGGTCTTGTACAACAACAAGTGCACCACGCAATGGCTTTGTCCAAATCACCTACCCATACCCACTCCTAGACTATCGCTCAATTTAAAGAAGGTGTTATTGTGCGTTTGGTGGGACTGTGGTGGGATAATTCATTATGAACTATTGAGACCGGGAGAAACAATTACGGCTGAGTTGTATTGCCAATAATAAGATAGATTGCTCACCGAATTATTGGTCAACAGAAAAGGAAGAATTTTGCAAGACGATTTTGCCGGACCGCGTGCAGCAAGATTTACCCAAGAAAAAATAAGACAAACTGGGAGGTTTTACCACATCTCCCATATTCCTCAGACATCCGATTTTCATTTATTCAGATCCATCGAACACTCCCCCCAAAAAAATTTGAAAAGTATGGATGAAGTGCGAGCTTATCTGAATCTTATTTTTCCTTAAAAGAAAAAAAATACGAACAGGGATTGAAACTATCAGCAAGGTGTCAAAACGACGGAGATTATGTAATTGATTGACAATAAAATTAAATGTAAATAAACTCGTTCTTATTGTCGCCTCTGAAATTATTAATTACTAATGGGTACCCCTTATAAACACAAATGAAATAAATTTTTAGTAGCTATTCAATTTATATATTGTATTAATTTCATATCATCTAAGTGGCACATTAAATTTAAAAATCACTGGGAGAGTTTACGAGCAGATAATGAATACGCTGGCTAGTAGCTAGTAAACCCAAGCTAACCATTCCTGATGGTTGAAAGAAAAAAATATAGAAAAGAATGTCCTGATGATATGATGTAGCTAAACGTAAAGCAATTATGTGGTTGTTCACTTGTTGACATAAGTGCAAGTTTACGGCACCAACTAGGGGCTATACTATTTCAAAATATGAATACATTTTAATGTTGCTTCTGAAGACCAACAGACAATTAAAGTTGTAAAACATTGTGATCGCATGTGCGGGGAAAACATCCAGA
Organism: Eucriotettix oculatus; assembly: GCA_034510155.1. Taxonomy (NCBI): domain Eukaryota; kingdom Metazoa; phylum Arthropoda; class Insecta; order Orthoptera; family Tetrigidae; genus Eucriotettix; species Eucriotettix oculatus. Next base: position 182,791,889 of record CM067376.1, read on the forward strand.
GTTCAACGTTCTCCGAAATCGATATTAAAAAACGTTCGTGTTGCTCGCGCTGTATTTTAACGCGTTTCACAGAAGTTCTAGGTTAAAATTCTCAGATGAAAATTTTATGAACATACAATACCGCAAAAGAAACTAAGGTCAGATATACGTTTGTATGAAGTGTGAGCGAGGTGGAAGGGCAATTATTACGGAGAAAGCGGACACGATCATCCCGCTTTCGCAAACACGCACACCACCGCAACGCTGACCTACACTCAATTCAAGCACATCCTTAACCTACTTATTTATTACAATCTATGAAATTCATTTCATTATTCGTCGATTAAGCTTTATCACTTGGTAGTTTCAAACACTCGCTCACTTTATACACACGCTTCTTCCAAACTACAGAATTTTACTTTTTATCGACTTTGAATTAATAAAAACCAAACACTTTCCTGGCATACAGTTTAATAATAAAAAAATTAAAAATTCGACCAAATAAGTTTAATTTAATTAATATAACTACAAGTTTCATCCAATTTTGTGGACTTCAGATAATTTTTTTAATTTCTGGACGTAGCCGACGCGGAAGATTATCCGTAACAACAAATTACTCATAATTCATCCATTTAAAATTTTACCTGAAGAAACCCACAAAATTAAGAGAAACGTTGTATTTATATTAATGTAAATCAAATTCTAATGAAATTTATTTCCTGACAATTAAGCAATAGTTTACATACGAAAAGTTAACAACTAAGAATCTAAAACAGCGAACCGGAATACATTATATGACGACCTGTTTGATACCAGAAAAGCAGTGTCGTGCCTGGGAGGAGTAATAAGATATTCGAGAACACTGTGTGTTATTGCATCAAGATAATTGGAATATGGATTAACTTTACCTCATTTATCGGAAAAATACAGGAGGGAAAAGATGACAATTATCAACACTTATTCAGAGTTCGTCTTTCACATGACAAGAAACGCTTTATAAATATACATACTAGATAGCACTAAGCCCTGTACTGGATAAAATGACACTTCGATATACTGTTCCATCAGAGATTCCTGTCATGCAAAAAATTATAATTTAATATTAAAAGGGAGAATCTGAGCTTATGTGTAATCATTTTTAGCAGGCACTGAAGCTCTGCGTATAAAACCATAAAAATTATTCGCAATCTATCAGACAAAAAATGCTTAACTTCACCACAAACAATTACATCGACGAAACGGCAAAATAATACTATATATAACCAGTTTCTCTTAACGTGATCCAATTAATGACAACTCCCCTTTGAAAGCACATGAACGGACCTGGACCATAAGTCCTACTCGGTTTCACCAGACAGATATAGAAATGTAGGGGAAATCCTGTCAGAAGGCAGCTGGCCGACTGTTCCGATACGATCAGAGGATAGTTAGTACCGTATGCCCTAGGTGTGCAACTCTGGAACATACACTTCGTAATGCTGACCGAACGAGAGAGAAGATAGACCCTATTGTCTGTTCAGGGAGAATCAATCATCACTTCGCTGTTATGGCCAGGTCTTCACTAATTTTCACTGCAACTTCCATAGACTGGATAGGAAAGGACTTTCAAAAAGAAGAATAGTATAGCTAGAAAAAAAACAATTTCAACATGGAATTTCGATCGTGGAAGAGGAGTCCAAAACCGTATCTATGGCACACATCTTTATATGAATGTTTAGTAAAATCACGTGAAAAGGTAACAAGAACAATCTGTCTTTAAATTATACATATAAAAAAGATAAAATTATGGGGCATATATTGTCCGTACGTTAGTTTACTAAAAGTGGAACGTATTAATAACAAGCAGCCGTTACAGTGATAACCAAATAAGGTTTGATTTTTGGTAATTGTAGTAATTATCTTCACGATGTAGATCGTAGTTCCCTTTTTGTATTCTTCTTCAATGCCTACGATGCATAAAATCAATAATATCACTGAAAATAAACTTCTACACAATAAAACAGCTATCATACCGATTTGGAGGTATGGTATAGAACTTTGGAGATGCGCCAGTAAATCAAGTATCAAAATCATTCTAAGGATCCAATCAAAAATCGTTGGAGATATAGTCGAAGCTCATGGAACGTTTCAAATACAATAATACATGAATATTTGGGCGTAAAATTTATACATGAAATTATAAAAGAAAGAAGCAATGAGCACCACACCATACTCGTACGAACCCTCGACCAAGACCACTCCTGGCGAACTGAGCAAACAGAAGATTAAAGAGACTATGGTCAATCGATCTAAAGACATCAAATGAGGACACTAGTGTGAACACTGACATTCTATATTTTTGTAATACTATGTTTTTGAGAACTGCATTTATTAATTATACATCAATAGAAAGGTTGATAAATGAACTTGAGGGCTTAATATATAAATGATTCAAAAATATTTATATAAAGAAAAATGTGAAATTGTTGTCCCTAAATGGAGTGTAAAACTTTCCTTCCAACATTGTATCATTCTAATGGAATGAACCCAATATTCACGTTCTCTCTTTATCATCGCTCTTCTCCGACGTATTCGTTTTATAACAATAGAAATAATAACAAGCTACGGCGGCAAAACCATTAACCCAATGTAGCTCTGTCTTGCAATCGGCTGGTTAAATCTGACAGAGTGCGCACCCTCTAGAAAGTAACTTGCTTGCTGTCTGCATTACAACTAACAAATGGGTCCATTGTTATTATTTTCATGTTATTTTGTATTCGTGGATATTATGCAATTTTATTATATTTTCATACAAAAACTCTTATCATAAGAATTTTAGTTGGTACAATAATTGTTTCAGTATATACAAGATAAAAATAATGTTACAAGATTATAAAAGTGTATATAATTAACATGTAGACATGGAGGTAGGTTAATCCATTGCTTTAGCAGATGGGTTAGGTTTTATTGTGTGTGTATCTGAGAGGCATACGACGTGGATTGGTGAGGACTTTCCTATTATGCATTTGAGGGTTCTCAGACATGATAATACGGTACACAAAACGTTTGTTATGTTAGAAGTATTTTCATAGTAATAAGTTCATTTTTATTCCTTTTCACAACTATTTTATCTTACCCTTAGAGCGTCATTTTCTTGCATTTTCTTGCAGTAGTACAATCTCAGTTTTTTAAATGTTACATTCAATTTTTGAACATATTGAAGATGATAAATTCAAACCTGCTCTACACTGCTTTTAACGTTTTTAGTTGAATAGGAGAAAATTTTACGAGAGCTAAATTATTTCAAGGTTCATGGTTTATAACGTTTTCTCTCTCGGGGTATACATTTATGATGATGTAATATTGTTTGAAAATCAGCCCTGTATCACTTATTACACTGAATTCTCAATTTGTATAAGTTACAGTTATACGGCAATCTGAAAAGATGTTCTTAACTAGTACATTCATAGAATTTATTTATGGATTCTAACAAAATATTTGCTGGTTGAAGTTTCCTGAACCAATTAATGAGATATATGTCAAAGTTTTATCTTCAACCTCTCAAGAGGACTTGAATGAACAATCATCTGACCAAATTGTCTTACGACCAATATTTAGGGGATGGGGAGGAGGAGTTGTAGGAGGTTCTCGTTTCAAACGAACTCTTAACAAAGAGTACTATACATTTTTACCTGAAGAAGTCTTAAATGAGACGAAACGTCGTAATATTTCATATCTAAATTATTAAAATACTGACAAAGAGGCTAATTAAATAATTTATTAACTGAAATTAGTTATGAATATATATGAGCAGTATTAAACAGAAAATAAACCATAACTACTTCTATATTATGATGTGATAATAAACACAAAAATGCATGAAATATACTAAAGTAATGTGGACGGTTTATATGCATCCAATACTCGATCAGATACAGATGTTTATACACTACTAGATAAAGTTTCCATTGTCTCACTGATAAAAATAGACCTTCCGCGTTCAATAACATTCATATATGTTCCCTTTACATGCGTTTCTATTTAATTCTCCGCAGGCTTTATGTACGTATAGATTGCTATCTCGCTAACCATAACAACATAGCGACTGAGATAAAGCCAGTGTAACAGATTGTTCCCCGGCGCTACACACATCTATTAAGAGCACATGACAACCATTTCATGAATTTCCTTTCATTTTCTTCTCTGCAGTGGTGACGTTCTGTTACCATTTCCTTCGCAAAATGTGCAACAGGAAATTGAGTTCGTAAACTAACTAGACTTAATTACGCATAGTACCTCAGCTTGTCGCCAGGATAAATTAAAAATACAAGGAAAACTGCTACGGACGTTCTATCAGTTTACAGACAATAGGGATTAGTTGATAAGTGAATATTTACAACTGTACGTACACGCTATGAAAATCCTAATGAAGAATAAGTACAAATCTCTTCTTGCTAGCGTATATGTTTAAACAGATGTATGAAAAGTATCTACGTGAAATAATAGCTACACTTGTCGACTATGTTTGCCTTTACATTTGTTTGATTATTCAGCAAAATTAAATAATTTAATGAATCTTATCTGGCCCACTCAAAAGTTAAATGTAAAATGTAATTTTACATCGCGCTAGAATCAATGTATTTCTTACCATGAACAATAAAGGCAACAACTTAAAAATTAAAGTAATTGTTTTTAAGATAATAAAAATGTGAACGTGTGTTAGCGGTTCGCTAAAATTATAATAACTAATAAATAGTAAAACAATTAATGCCTTTTCACAATAATTAAATACATTAACGTCCAGATAAAAAGTTTAAATTTAGTTGAATCGACGTTTCGTCACTATATTTGCGATATCCTCAGGTAACGTTTAATTTTTTTATTACGACGAAAAAGAAGACAAATGTATAAAAATCAAAACCTGGATGCCAGCAAGTGCAGCTTCAACCGAAATGTGTTAGTGACGAAACGTTTTATTTCATATCAAAACAAATAAAGAAAATTATATATAGAGATATTAATAGTAGAATTGAAATTAAAAAATCCGATAATTATGGAATATGTAAGTGAAGAACTAGAGGTTTTACGTACAAAGTATGTCACTCAAAAAATTATGTTCCAAGCAAAGATTCGTTCAAGTCATATACGCTCTAATAATAATTACATAAGTAATTTCACAATAGTAGATTGCACGTAATTTACAATCTCTGTCTGATATATGAAAATAAATGCATTACATTATTACCGAAAATCTGTTTCTAAACACGTACATTGTACTGAAAATGAAATTAAATATTGCAATTAGACAGATACTTCAATTATAAATACACAATAGGCTGTAGGGCCTCTTTACAAGTCCAGTGAGGTGAGCAAATAAACTGCTTCATTAAAAAATTAGAATCCATTAAAATTATGCCGACAATGAAGCACTAAAGTAATTGCGCTTCAAGGCTTTTATACGGCATTAAAAGCTGAATGTTAAGCTACTAAATGTACATGGAGAACTCGTGAATTATTAAGAAAGTTATGACAGATAAGAAAAGATAAAAGACACGAAATGAAAGCGAAGTTTCGTAGCGTGCGAAATAAGGGAAACCCAGCTTCACGGTGAAGGAACAGCGAGACCAGTTAGTTTTACACAGTTGCGCATTTCCTCAAAAGTTCAGAAAGACATTGGCTTGTGACTCATTTGAAACTTTTCACGGGCACGGAACGGGACTTTAAGCATAAGCGGAATGTGGTACAATAACTTAATTTCTTAGTTCGTTCAAAACTTCTCTAACCAAGTTAAACAGAGAGAAATGCTAACAAAATTGAGATGTAAATTTGTATTAGACAGTCTCATTTATATTTTTGACCTAACTATTAAACATTTGTACGCATACAACGGTGCATTATATTATTACGTATCATACAGGGCCGCAAAGTATTATTCAAAAGCCATATTGCAATAAATCAAAAAGTATCATTAAATTGTTTCATAATATATTGAAACTAGATTTCTATATTCAAATATTGAGTTATTAAATCTAATTCCTAATCTAATACTATAATTACATATTTTTTGTAATAACTTTACTAGATAGAACATACCAGTAATTTAAATAACACGTAAAACGATGTTAATACTGAAATTACACAAACTGTTAACACATTTGTATTACACGTGTTAATCATTTTGAAAAACTATTTTAAAATAATGGATCAGGTGAATTTCCTGACGAGCAATTCTTTACATTCCATAATGAGGAATTTAAAAACGGGCGCTCAAAATCAAAATAAAATGTAAGAATCATAGATTTGATTTTTCATTCCACATGGGACGTTTAACTACTGGAATAATTTATCTGGAAGAGTAGAGAAAATATCCAGCAAAATATATTTAGGGCACATAATTAAAAAAAACATTGAAAGTTATTTCCATCAACAAAAGTAATGTTAAAAGTTGATAATGCAATTGAAACAATCAAATCGGTTTGAGAACAAAATATAATCACGAGTCTACCACAGGTCTATTTATCAATTGAAGATTGACAATAGGGTTAGGGTCATAATCTGTTCGTTTTCCATATTTTAAACATTAACAACTTCTCCCCTATAACCACTGTTAGCCCAACATCACTATAAACGATGGATTCAACAATAATAAGAGCCATTATTATTAATATTTTCACACGCCCTCGTCACCTATCCCAGTGTGATCTGAATTTGAACTTAACCGACATCGTGAATGCACGTCAACACCAATCTCTGTCAGTTCCGAATTTTAAGTACAGACTGGATTCTTCGTGGCTGTGATATAATTGCACCAAATTCAGTATTGTCTTCATATCATTGTGAATGTTAATCTGTATAGAAACAACAAAAATATATTCTTGGTGTCCATTGAACACGAAGAATAATTAAGTGCGATAAAAGCGAATATTGAAGGTTTGAAATGTGTAGTACCAGCATTTCCGACAGGCAATGAAAAATAAATAATTTCTCAGCTTGCTCATTTATTCGTAAATATTGTAATGAAATTTTTTTAACAAATTATTTGTCCTTTTATCAGTATATTACAAATTAGTTCCATATTATTCACACCGTGCAATATGGAACCGAGACAGCTGCAAAAGCTGAGCTACGCACTAGCTTCCGACAGATGAGAAGCACAGGAAATCTAACACCGTAACTGATACAATCGATGATTACGACGCAACTAAAAACAAGAAGTTTAATAGTTGCAACACTCGATACTCCATATATCCGAAGACCTTGAATTCATAAAGCAAGGCATAAGGGAGGTATAGGAACGATCAATATTTATTGTATGAATATACGAACACGAGATTTATATTTTACATGATTGGGATAATGCGTATGATCACAAAAAAATTAAAACTGAACAAGGTAAAATTCAATTTTTTGCACCAGAAAAAAATTATTAAAAAAGATGCACTGTTCATTTTGTATTGACACTAAACGAATGCTCGAGTGTTAAGTGTCGAATCCGTACTATGTTGAGGTAGACTAAAATTTATATCTTTTCGTGTATAAAAAGGTCTTGGTTAAATAGTTTCAAATCCGCGGAGACGAATGGTGGCCCCGCAGAATTACGGTTGTAGGTTACGTGGCCAGCATGCGGGAACTCCCCGTTATGCGGCCGCATGCCATACTCGGCTCGGCGTTCGTCTGCCTCCATGTTTTATTGCGGTGAAAACAAATGACGCGTATGTAAAGAAAGAAACCTAGAAAACCCCAACTTCGTAAAAACTTGTGAGATAGTCTATGAAAATATAAATGAGTGGGAAAAAGCGGAGATCGACGGACGGAAACGTTTTTGTACCAGGAACGTTATGTAGATGCTGTTGTTTTCTTTCTTGCGTTAAGTTCCTTCGACGATGAACTCAGGTGCGTTTATTATTGCAATATAGCTAATTACAAAGGACCTGTGCTGAACTTTGATTTCTTGGACTTATAAAATGTTCGTTTGTAATTGGAATTTCATCAAAATAATCCGGGATAAAATTTACTTATGTGAAAGTAATACAGGAGAATTTCCCGAAACGGACACTTCTAATAACCGGACATCTCTCATACCCGGACAATTTTATTTTACCCGGCATTATTCCATATACTTTACTAATCAAAGTACTTCTAATAACCGGACACGGGCGCTATTTTTATAGGATTTTCGATAATACTGCATCTAATAACCGTACAGAAAGTAGAAAACAATTCAGGATTCCAGATAACTGTACTCCTACTTGTTCACCTGGAATTTCCCAATCCCGAATGACTTTCACGAACTCTTCTCAGTTCTTATTTTGAATCGTAGTGAGTTACGTCTCTTTTGGGATTTATGGAGATTAGTGCGAAAAAAAATCTTTCTATTAAAGAAAAGGTGGAGTTATACTGTCAGAGTTCTTGCTTTAATATTCAAAATGGGGAAAACCCAAGTCGCTGAAACTTGAAAAATAAAAAATAAACTTTTACAAAAGTGGATCAACATAAGAGTTGGATATGATATGGGAAAAGGCTTTGGAAATTGTTTAAGAACTAGGCAATGTGGACTTCAAGGCAAGTGTCAGTTGGCTGGACGCGGCTTTACGTGTAAGGTGTTAAGTGGCGAAGCGGCGCCTGTGGTCACTAACGTTGTGGCAGATAGGACAACGAAATTGGCGGACCTTTGTGAAGGCTACTCGAAAACTAACATTTTAATTGCAACGAGAGTGCACTATTTTTTAGAGCTCTGGGAAACAAAACGATGGCATTAAAAGGCGAAACATACAAAGGAGGGAAACATCGAAAGAAAGGGTGACAATCGTGTTGAGTTCAAACATGGAAGGCGATTTTGAACCTCCACTGTTAATAGGCGAGCAAATAACAAAAAAAACGGTTGACTATAGATATCACGACTGACTGGCTCAAGACTTTTAATAGTAAAATTTTTTCGACAAGATGTAAGTTATTTTATTACTGGAAAACGCTGCCACTCAACCAAAAATAAAATTTTCGAACGTTAAAATCATTTTTATACCACGAAAAACGTCCGATCGTCTGTCAACCTCTAGACCAGGGCATAACCAAAAACTTTGAAGTGAACTACAGAATGTGTATTTTGCGTCATCTTTTCGCCCAGATGGACAATCTATTTTCCGTACCAGCTCTGTTGGTAGCTATATAAACTCTGATTAGTTAGTCTGTTGTCAATTCTATCACTTCCAAAAGGAAACAATATCTATCGAGAAGCAACTTATCGAGGCCAATTCACAATTGCAGTTTCCGATTCTCATGCAAACTAATCGTGATCTACTGAATGAGAGTTAACACTTTTGGAGAAAATTGTAGTGAATTACTTTATCGGCAGACAACTACGGATTTATAATAAAGGCATTTAACAAAAGCTTATTATATCACGAACACTGACCTGAAAACAAGTCATATGGCTACATTCAAACCTCGTGCAGATTTGTTTCTTATACTACATCAATAAAAGGCACAGTTTTGTCAGAAATTCGACAACATTAACATACGATAATTTCTGTGCAATTTACGTATTCCTACAACGGCGTTTCTGTGGAAGTCATAATAATGAGAAAACTTTAGTACTTATTAGCGTGACAAGCTACATGGTGGCAACTCCCCTTCAATGGCATAGGAAGGGTATTGAAAGCGAAGTTGCGGAAGGGAGAGAAAGTAAGCCCAGAGTTAACTTGAGTCCGTGGGTTATAGTTCGTAAATCCTACCCGGCATCCGCCTAAAAGTGATGCCCAAATATTGACTCATCGCACATCATGAATCAGCTTCGAACGGAGTAATGAAGCAGTGTGCAAAGAACAGCAATAGGGCAGAGATAACCAGAGTAGCCTAGACGATATCGATCGTGCTCGTTTGGCAGATGCGACATGCCCTGGAGTCTGCCTCCAGTCTGAGCGTTTTCATTTCTTTCCCCAGAAGTTAGTATCTAGTCAACAAAGACGTCATCCTACGTCCCACTGAGATTTCTCAGTGCTCCTTTGTCACCAAACAATACCAGCAAGAAGCAAAATAACTTCGAATGCTGAATACAAAATGCTACAGAAAACATTTGGTTGTGTTTAGGAGGTTTTGCAAAGACGAAGTCTATTTTGTTTCACTCTCAAAATACACAGCAGCACGAAATATCGTCCAGAGAAGTTTTACAATCGGACATTGTCACGCTGGTTTAATTTTTGATTATTTAAATTAAATGATGTTTTAATGAGTAATTTGATTGGGCGCAATATAATTATTATCTTTTTACTTTTAAGATATTATTTATTAACAAATAACTATTTCATGTTAACATAACGCGTCACAACATTAAGCAACTAGATAGAGTTCGGTAAACATTTTTCAACAACAAAGCTATTGAGGCGGTGAAAATAGAACATTGGATTAGCGTCGCAAACGCCGTAATTTTGAAACCTCACGGAAATGAGAATATTCATGGCATATCTTCACTTAGCCTGGAAGACGACGATACAACTGTCGAAACGTTTTGTTTTAATCAAAATGTACCTGTCGGACCAGCAGAGAACTTTTTCTACAACATACACACTGAGAAAGCCTTCGATCTTTCAGATGAATATTCTTCCTGCACGACGACATTTTCGTGCTTGTGAGTTATGGGAAATTAGGGGCATTATACGAATTGGTCCTCTAAACCTCCCGCTCATGTCATGAAATGCAGTAAAACTATATAGCCTAAGTTGTGCAGTAAGAAATCTGAAATACAATATGAAAAATTATTCAAACTGTTCTCCCGTTCAACCGAGCCGACTTGCTAATAATTTAGGGTTTATATATCCCTATTATGCAATTGCCTCACAAATACATTCTTATTGAAGTCAATCTTTGCAATTGATCTGTCCGAAGCCGACACAATTTAATAAACAAATGATTAGTTTCTGATAAAAATAAACAATAAAAAAGGTTATTTACATGGCTACTTGCTAAATAAAAGCAATAAACCCTTGTTATAACATGTTTGAATCAAAAATTGTAAATTGGTTTTCAATTAATGGCGTGTTTAATCCTAACAAATCAATCACACCCAATTCAGAGATTGAAAAATGGTGCATCGCGTTAGATAAAAATTCTGTAAGGTTAGTGTTTTACAATTTCTTTCTTTTTATATAAGACATTATCAAGGATTGAGAACTTTACAAGTTTCTGCGTGTGATTGATGGCGCTGGATAGCCCCGACAGTAAGTTACGGAATTTGAAATCGGCCACAAAGGAGGGATGCAAATAAGAGCAATCAAGTTTAGAATCTATGTCCCATGTTTCCAGGTGGCGAATTTACGGTTGGGAAAACTTTGGTATGGTGCCAAGTACCTCCCAAACATTTACACGATTTTCGGAAATCTTGCTGTACAGAGATATCGACCATTGTAGATTATTCCCTGCAGAACCGTCGGCAAGAGAAGTTATTTGCCAGGATCAGCCATCGGCGAATGAGGACGAACTTGAAGAAACATAGGCGGGGGAGGTAGTTGCGAGGATGAGGAAGTAGCTCGTAAATTAGTCAGCGGGCACGATTCAGAGACATCATACAAGAACAGGTTACTGCAACTACACGCCTAGGGTGGGAACGAATGAACCTCAGATTAAAAATATGCCATTGCTTCTTCGGCAAATGATCTTCTCTAAACTAAATAACACAGGTTTGCATCAAATAATTTTTTCTGTTTAATGAAGAGCGTTTCTCATTTCTATTTGGGTATTGAGTCCGAGAAAAATACTAAAAAATTTCCACCACGTAAGATTTTGTATGCTTAGATTATGGCGCACGACAATAGAATACATTGAATCGTTTTTTCTCCATTCCAATTTATTCTTAAGTCAGGTTTTATTCTAAAAATTGAACCTAATAAACAAATTCATATAAGAAAACCATAGCAACAAAATTATCATGTGAACAATAAAGGTAGAAGAAAGAAACGTCCAGTTTGAGTCTTTGGTGGAACTCAAAAAGTGCTTTTACCCCTACTCTCAAACTTGTAATGGTAAAGCAGTTTTTAAAGGCAATGTCAAAAGATGGTAATACGTTTAGGTATCTTAACAGCAAGTTTCTTGGGCTGTCCAAAGCAAAGCTGAATGAGGCCGATTTGGTCAGTCCTGACATTCGAAACCACATGAACGACGAAAACTTTAAAAACGAAAGACCAGCGTTGAGAGAACAGTATGGAATTCCTTCAAAAAAGTTGTAACAAAGTTTCTGGGAAACAACAAATAACTTTGAAAGAATCGTAGACAACATGCTGAGAAGTTTCAAATATCTGAGATGATCAATAAGTTTAAAACTGCACTTCTTGAACTCACGTCTGTACTATATTCCCAAAAATTTTTGTGCAATGAGTGAAGAGCAAGGAGAGAACTTTTGCAGAGACATAAAAAATGAAGCGGAGATACCAAGGTGAAATGTAAATACGATGGACCATTACTGTTGAATGCGGCATACAAGCGGAAAAGATCAAAACGAAGTTTGGAAGTGGGAAAATTTAAATATTATAAAGACTGCATGAAGTCTGTACTCTTCCTGCACGTACTGTGCCTTTTTAATGCTGGAAAGTGTCGCAAGACCCCGTCACTGAAATCGACAGCTCCTCTCAAGAGTAAATTATGCAGTAATAAGTCACAAACTTCTAGAAAAGGACTTTTCGTAACAATTATTGGCTCTCTAACAAGAAAAGAATACATTAGTATAAATATAGAACAATTCTTCTGAAAACAGATACTCGCGCACTCTCGAAATTAAGCACGAACGACTTACAAGAACAATGAAAATTAAACTTACACTAGTTGTAAGCAACACAGAAGAACTACGCTGTATCATTAGTTAATTTTTTCAGATTTATTAACGCGATAGTAACACTAATGCTGTGTCATCATTTGCAAGAAACCAAAGGGAAACTCCACAACTAAATAACACTTTAACCTAATAACACGTCTCACGCAATTTCCTCGTTACGTGCAACATACCTCTGTGTCTACTTCTCGCTTCAGCAAAGACACACTGAATAATACCAAAAAATGAAACTGGGAATATGTGATATTTCGATGGAAGGGTCGTCGAGGTGAAGTTCTGTCATTTAAAATTGTAGACGGGAACTTCAGTTTCTATAGAAAATGCATAAATGAAGGTGCATTGAGAATAAAATAGAAATGATCTTCATTATATGCAAACAGAAGTAAAGTGAACTAAACAGATCAATGTGTGTTCTTAAAGTAATTAATATCGCTGTAGTAAAAGTCAAACAGATTACAAATATGCCCAAAAATATAAGGGGGGGATGGGTTCTGACAATCATAAACAGAGGATAAACAAGCCAGATATACTGGTATAAAATTGACAACGTTAATTTTTACGCCATTAAAACCTACATAAACATACCCCTTTGTGATGTAGGCCAATGTTCATTATGAAGCACCTGAAGTGTGGTGCATAGGCTATTATACTTGAAACTGTTAAATTGTAAATTTATTGATGAAGTACACAGTAATCACAATAACATCCTAATACGATAACACTGAAGGACCAGTTACATTGATAATAATAAAACAATTAATTCGGCACTTTCTCACACAGCTAAACTACCGTAATGCCCATTGTATTAATAACAACTGAAGAATCTGTGACAGACAGGATCATCGTTCAACAGAACTCTCCTTCCTTCCAGTACTACAGATTGACAGGTCCCCAAGCTCAATCTTGCAACGTCTTTCTTGGTCCTGTATTTATTGAAAAATACATCGCCCCAAAACGGTTACACCGTGAGCGGATAATCGAAAAACAGTATTTTGTTTTATTATTGGTCTATAATTGGGTGCAATCTCGATGGCAGATACATTACGAAATTACACATACATAATGCTCCTAAATTAAAAAATGATCATAGTCTTTTAAAAGTCTATACCCCTGAAAAAAAAGAAAAGAAAATCACTACAAGAATTATATTAACACTTTGCTTCACTTTGGCTTCAACATTTAAATTCGACTATACATTTATATTGTTCAAAATAACCACTTCACTTCAAGTTTTCTGATGTTTGTCCTCAATTTATTTTCTTGAAGAGGATTTTCCCCCAAAAACAGGTAAATTATTCCAGTCGTTGATGATCCTATTTACGAATGAGAATTTGCTACACCTGCTTTTTGCTTTCCACACTTCACTTCGAATATATAACTGGGTTTTTGCATTTCGTAGATAATTCCAATCCATGGTTTTTGCCCCATATAAGATTTGAACAACAAATGCAGCCTTGCTTTCTCCCTCCTTTGTGACAGTATTTCCCATCCTTGTTGTTCTACTTTTTCGTTCTATATGGCGGAAATTTATTAAGTACAGTAATGTACATAAAAAGCTCTTAAACAATAAATATTAGTAAGTTCCAACTGCCAGTGAATCCTGCCCAGTCGAAGTATTTAAAGAATAGATATTTATTCCGCCATCGTAGAGAGACTGAGTTGGAGTTCTGATGTTCGTAACAGTACTGGCCGCCCTCGCAGAATGAACAATAGCTGTGCCACTTGGCGAACCTAGTTGGCGTTCTCTTTGTACAGTCGATGAGGCATGAGATTGAGGGTGACTGATAGGGGTAATTCAGAAGTAGCCTCTGTTACTGGTCGTAGTCTGCACGAGGATGGAGAGACCGAGCTCTGCAGATGAGCGCCACTTTCGCAACGGCGAAAGTGCCGACACGACTAGCAAATTCGCCTAATTAGCCACGGCTCCCCACACAGTCGCCAGGCACAACGCCTCAACGCCGGGAACCTTTCAGTCTTCACAATGCTTTTTTCAGTGTGTGTCTCAAGGACCCTTCCATTTATTTGGGTCCTTAATAAAAGTTAGCTAACGGTTTAGTAAAAGAAGAATTTTCTAGCCCAGTAACGGGCAAACTTTTTAAAGGAAAAAATATTTCCCCGGGCCAGTATAATTTTAAAAAATTAATAATGGTACATTTAACAAAATAATTTTTTATACTAAATCCTATTAATTACTGAAAGATTATGAAGGAGAATACAATGAAGGAAACTGTAACTGCATTTGTAAAAGTTTCTCAAAATTTGGTTCGAACTGGGATGCGCTTATTATTAGAATAGAAGTTAAATGCTTACCTGCCCAGTCTGTTTCTAAGGCAACTCTTTCGAAGTTTCACTGTACAAAACACCTGTTCACATACATATAATGAAGCAAACATAGCAGTAACTCTCTGGGCATTAAATATAAGTTTTGGGAAAGTGGTTTTCGACAAGGACTAGTAGAACTCTAATTTTGAAACATTGAGAAACAACTGTCGAGTTGAGTGTTAGATTGTAATTCAATCAATTCAACTTGCAAGTTCCATTAAAAGGTATACTGAAAATTTTGAAGTCTTTTTCAATGACACTGAAGTCTTCAAATCTTCGTTCAAATTCACCAAGGTGACTTCTCAGACTACCTTCGAAACTTTTCATTCATCAACGGGGCTGTTGAATTCATCCTCGGGAAGTGAGACAAGACATTCTTAGCAAGTTGATTCGCGAATATAGCATGTTGTAGTTTAAAACATTTGACATGGCCCCATATATCATCGATAAATTGAATTTTGCCTTGCATCATGACATTCAACTTGTCCATGTGGCAGAGAAGATCTGTAAAAAAATGTGAAGTCCAAAAGCCATGCGGTATCTTCCAATATTTTAAACTGTCCCTGTTTCTAATTAAGAATATCGCTATTTCCTCTTTCAGCGACCAAACTCACTCCAAGACGCGTCCTGCGCTAAGCCTCCTTACTTTCGAATAGTACAATATATTAGAGTACTCAGATTTGCATGGATCCTAGAAACTCCCGAAATTGTCTGTGAGCAAGCCCTCGAGATCGAATAGCATTAACCAGCTTCACAATAACGTTTTAGATCCATAGCAGTTTTATAGAGGGCGTCTTGATGTATCATGCAATGTGAAATAACACTATTACCTGGATATTTTTCATTAAAGATCCGAACAATCTAGATTCTTCCTCTGTCAATTACTCGCTCCATCTGTTGTTATACTAGATTTGTAATTAATATGTACGTCCATAAAATCATGAAAAATATCTGACCCTGTTGTAGTTCCTTTCAACGACCTCATGCAACCGAGTTCCACTGTAATACAGAAATTTCAACAACTCTGTTAAATAATAGCCACTGTACAGCATCATTTATATCACAACTTTCATCCACAGCAATTGAGCAGAATTTAAATTGGCCAGTCTTTGATTCCAACTGTGAGCATGCAGTGTTAGCAAACTCTCATCAGGGAGAGCATTGTTACTTTTAGCATTATTGTATGCTACAACAAAACTTGCATGTGTAGCTTACTTGCTGAGCAGTATTTCCTCTCTTAAAAATACTTTCCTGACCTAATAGTTTTTTGCGTAGATCTTTTGCTTTTTGTTTTCTTTCTTCTTCGGACATGGTTGCGCTTAGAGTCGAAGTGTCGCGAACAGTTATATTCTTTGTAGATGCTACAGTTTCGTTGCAGGTGAGACATGATGGTTTATCCCTAAAAACTATTAAAAAGTACTTCCAAGTACATTCATCTTTGAAAATAAGGGACTCAGAAACAACTTTAAGTTTATTAGATAACAATTTCGGGCTAAAAATTTTCACAATATGCAGAGTAAAACTAGCAAACCAACAATGTTAAGGCTGGTCTGCTGTATCAAGGCGCGGTGGAGGGGGAGACTCCGTTGTCATCTTTACTCTCTGCTACAAAGTTGCCAGCAGCCAGGGCCTCTCACTCTCAGCATAACATTCCAACATCTATTTTTTTTGTTTATTAAGATATTTATAATCTGTTCATTTTGAACATTAAGCAAATTGGATGAATGATATTACACTGAGGGGAGAAGTGGTCCAATATAAGTCAATAAATTTGTATGTGGTCACTGATATAAAACGAAAGAGAGGAAAAATTAGGGAAATATTTTTATTATAGCCTGTACTATTTTTTTATTCGTCGGATTAGAACAATGTCGCGCGGGGTGGATAGAACATTTCAAGGGGCCGCATCTGACCCGAGGGCTTTAATATGCCCATCACTGTTCTTTTAGCCCATTAACGAAGGTTGAATCATGTAGTGATACGTAACAGTGTATGAATGTAGAAACTAAGATACTGCTTAGTAATAAAAACTATTTTCATGCTAATATGTCTTACTTTAAGTGTTTGCAAACATTAAATAGGCCTACACAATTTATTTATCAGTCATGTGCTACTCCGTTTTGCTGCCTCATGAAACTACGTTTTCACGTTGTAATACCACAATCACTCCCTTTTCTACTGTTCACTGCATCATACATCAACGTTTACTCGCAAGAAATGTGGGCTGGATTCAATGGAGGATGAAACGAGAAAAAAATATATATTTGTGTGATTAAAAAGATACAGATCGTGGTTGACTGCTTGGGTTAATATAAATTAACCAATTTTTTATTTCGTATGTAATAAATATTCATATTTTACCAAGATGTACACAAAATATAATATTGAATTTCATTAAACTCCTTTCATTCATATTCTGAGGCATACATGGTAAAATAAATCAGTCAGTATTAAGAGAAATACAAATATTCGGATGAACCCAGTGTACGTATATTATGGATCAAAGACCTGTATCGCAGTTCTGTAACTTCTTCCCGGAACAGAATTAGGCACAGACACATTATACTTAAATACTTGAATCGGACTCAGGCAGTTCTGTGGTGGTTGATTGTTTCCCAATTAAATGACTTGTTTTGGCACACGACTATTATCACCAAATGGAACACAAATCTAGGCTTCAGCTTTTAGGAAACTGTTTCTACTCACGTTATTTTTTTATTCTAATACAAATAATTTCGGAAATGAAACGGTTTAGCATAGAGGGTTGTATCAGACCAGTCTTAGGACTGAATAACACAGCAACAAATAATAATAATTTAAAATATAAATCATTATAGTTATGCCGGATAGTTTAGTTGTCCGAGGTTCATTTCAACGCATTTCTCCTATTCATGCGTTAATTTTAAAAAAGTATTCGGAAAAACTAAACTTTCTTGGGGAGGGAATTGCCAACTCCTCTTTAATACCACAGGAAGCGGATTGAAAACGGGGTGGGGGATGTGGAAGGTAGAGGAACTTTGCTAATGGTTGACTAAGGACCCCGGGCTATGGTTTAAGCATCCTACCCGGTGATTCATTTAACAGAGATGCAGAGAAAAACGTAGAAAATCTGCATCAAGTAGGTCGGGCTTTTGGGTACTACTCTCACGCCCTTCCGAATGATGGGAGATGAGTTTGCTGTGGTGTCGCAGCATTCAATTCTCCGTGTCCCTACTAGTTTCATGAGGCAGTGGGCCGACTGATCCAACGGGACAACTTTCAGTATGCCCAAGGTCTTCGACCCCAGTACATACACATCCTAAGAGATGGAGATGCCTCGACAGTAAGAACCTTGAAATTAGAAGCGTCCCCGAAGAGCATAGTGGTTCAGTTTTGAGTATGTACAAACCGCGAGAATTTTATTACTGGGTAGAACAATTCGAGAACGGTCAAACCTCAATGACTGACACTTCAACTACGTCTACACTTGAAAGCCACATTAACAACATATTTTCTGCAATTCTGCCGAGTCAGTGTTCACATCAATTTACATTAGTCACAGAGCTGTACAAGATGGTAGAGTACAGTTTTGAAGATTACTCTGAGATGTTGATAATTTACAGCGAATCTGGACGCAATGGTCTAGATCTGCAACACATGTATCAAGTAGGTTTTCCGTTCCAAAAACTGACAACTCCCCAATAAAAATATAAGAAGGGAATTCAAAAGAGGGGATGTAGAAGGGAGAGGAAAGAAGCCAAGTGTAGACTAGGGTCCGCGGGCTGTAGTTTGAGAATCCTACCAGATATTTAATTAAAGCGGTTCAGGGAAACCCTGGAAAACCTGCATCAGGTAGGTCGCACTAAAACAACTGCGAGCTGTGTTGACAGGGTTACCAATTTTTTATTTTTTTCCAGCGATTCAATAATTAAACCTGGGTTTCTTATCAAAACTTTATCCCCTCTACATCTCCATAATTCTGTAACAGGAAACACCCTGTTGACAGTATGAAGTTTAGATGAATATACGAAACGATGTATCGTATAATTTCTTCCATCTATTAATGTCAGCTACTTCAATCAGGCAACCGCAAAGGAGTGGCCAAATTATTATCACCATCCCCTCAATTCAATATTGCGCCATCGTTTGCTCTTTATACTGCTTCAATTCTTTGGTATGGATTGTACGAGATGTTGGTAGGAGGAATTTGCGACCATATGATGAACTGCACTTTCCAATTAAAGAAATCTGATGGTACTGGATCCAGCTGCCTTATTGCTCGTTCGATCTCATCCCACAAATTGTGAATTGAATTGAGAGCTGATGATCGTTCAGGCCAACGAAGCAAGAAAAGTCTTTGTCTCCAACACTGCAAAACTGAAAGCAATGCCAGCTTTATGACATGAAGCATTGCTGGAAGTATCCATTTCTGACAGAGTACACTATTAATATAACACGATTGACTTGATCAGCGATAATACTCAAATACCCTTAGTCATTCAGACGTTGTTTCACAGGTATCAAAGGACCCACACCACAGAACAAGAACAACTATCAAAAAACACTGTTGGTGTTGTAGAAGTCCTAAAGACATTACTTCGTAATGTCCCTCATTTCACTCAATTTCTATTAAGATTATTTATTCGTATGGGGTTTTCTTTCGCATAAAAAGGCATGTTTTAAACTGAACACATTTCTCGTCCGAGTTCCTCTCTAAGCTGCCTATAGTTACTGTATACCGTCCTATGACACCGTGTTGTTATCCCGCGAAGAAAAACTATGGCACAAATGCTAGTTGGTGTCCCCAGAAGCTATTTCAGTAAGATCCAAAAGTCTGGGCTTTCACAATTTTTTATTCAAAAAATGTGAATTGCGAAAAGCTCGAGAAAACCCCGGCGACAGACGAAGTGATCTGATTCAGACCTACCGGTGCCAAACAAAATAATCCTGATTAGGCTTGTAGACGGCTCAGTGTTAACGTATTGTCTTATATCTAATCATGACTGTTCCTTCCCTACATCATTAGGATAACTTGAACCAAGGAACGTGTAACAACAGCCGTCTTAAACCAAATGTGATCTGAGTCACTTCATGAATCATATAGTACAGATGTGGGAAATGGCAGACCCAGCTTGGTTTGTTTCAGTGGCCTGCCAAGTCCGTCCTGATTTTGTAGAATGATAGGAAACATTTGTCCCATTAAAATTAGCACAATGAATATACTACTACTATTTAATTCAATTTATTGACTTTTATTAAACAATTTATGTATTTTATGAAAATAGAAAGTTAATTAATGAATGCAAATATTTGAAAAGTTTCGTCCATCCGCTACGCTCCACTTCTACAATGTGGTCCACGAGGCAAAAAGAAAAATGCCCACCCCTAGTGGGCAGTTTCTTTAGAAAGCGGGGCAGATAATTATCATTCAGCGGCGACGCCATTTAATATTTTCCTATGTGTATGTAATATATTTTCAAGGTAAACCGCATAGTTGAATTACGTCACGGGAGAATGGCTGCATTGTGCAAGGAATGAGTTCTGAAACTGATAAAACATTACTCGAATAAAATACCGAACTTCTGGGATGCAGTCAAACTGTGCTTATCGCTACAGATACGATCTATTTCTTTAATACATTTATGGCTACTACAACACAATACGGAGAAGATAATTTTCAGCGCGCACAAATAATCGCTTTTCTAGACAACAATGCGCTAGAACGAGTTTATTATACGGAAAGTGTTACAAAGCAATTTGAGCGCTAATTTATTTTGTATTCAGAGTAAAGATTATATTTTTAAAAATATGGCAGATTTATAAGCAGACCATAGAATTATTTGGCCATGTATTTATTCCAAGTTTCCGTCCAAAGTCATGAATTTCGTCAGGTGGAAATTGTTTTAAAACAAAGAAATATATACAAAATAAACAAGCTTCCAAAGATAATTGTATACAAATTAGCATCAGATTTTACATTTAAATTTTCAGTAAATGTTACATGCTATTTCACGATAAATATTATCACAATCTTTTTACCTATAATTTAATTTTTTGTCATCTTTAAAAATGGCGTATCGTTATTTATTAATTACGTGTTTGTTTCAAGTTTGGTCAAATTTATTTACCAATTCTTTAAGATTCATCAGTTTATACACACAAATTATACAGTGCTTCCAGAATTGTTGTTTAGTTATAAAATTTTAAATTCTTAAATTACGCTACCTCACAAAGATAAATATTTTAATTGTTTATTATATCATCCTCCTTACATAACTCGGTCTTTTCTCTCACTTTTAAATTGGTCATTACAATTCTTTCAAGTATTCATGTCAATTATTTATCAGTGAATAAATAATGTATTTCATGTCAAAACAACTCTCAAAGCCCTGCTCCAAGAAAAGAAGAAAACCCGTAGAAATGGTTATAAACAAAACTCCCAACAACAAATCCATCTACAACTCAATATCTAGACAGTTAAAATTCATCTGGACGATATCGGAGACATGAACTACCTATCCCATCTACAGTACTTCAATTCCCAAGATAATTTCCTTTGGCGCAAAACGAAAACCTTCTGTGAGATCACCCACTCAAAACACGAAAACCATTGGTTCATCTAATTTATTTGCCAATATACTCACATCTCAATTCTCCTCTAACTCAATCACTGTTACCTCAATCACGAAATAAATAACCATATTCTTGAACCACATTAATTATCCCCACAGCCTAAATTATACACCCCTTCCCATATACGTGCCACCATTAATAAACTCAAAAGCAAATCAGCTCCCTGGACATGACGTAATATCGGTACTTCATTTAAAACACCTATCTAAAAAAAATGTTCTTATAACAATTTTCAGCGCCATTCTACGTACATTCTACTACCCTTCCTCTTGAAAACAGGTCAATATTATTATGATAAATAAAGCAAACAAACCAAAATCGCTCCCCGAAAGTTACCGACCCATTAGATTCCTCCCAGCTCTTTTCAAACTTTTCCTTCCCCTCTCTAAACATTTATCATCACCCATTCAATCTGCTCAAAATGGCTGAACACTCGTGCATTCATCAGCTATATCGTGCTTCCGCCTTTATCAATAAAGCATTCGAAAATCGTAACTTATTCCTGTATTGCTGTATTTATTGACGCAGAGAAAGCCTTCGACAAAGTCCATCATCCATCCCCCTTATCCTAAATAAAAAAATTGCCTTGACGTCCTACTCTTCAGAATCCTTACAAATTATCTTACAAACCGTTCGTACTCGTCAAAATTGACAATCAATTCTCCAAATCCTTCCCCATCATTTTTGGCGTCCCACAAGGTAGCATCTTAGCCCCTTCCTATTTAACATTTACTTTAATGACATCCCCTATCATCCATTCACAAAAACAATATTTTTGCTGACAACATAGCTATCCTCCAACAAACCCCATCCTTCACCTCGGGCTCCCGCACCGTCCAAATATCACCAAACAACTGTAGGGTCAGTATAAATCCTTCCAAATCTTCAATAGTTCCATCCACCCTTAAAACCAAACATCCTCAATCATTCTCTCTCTTTGGCTCCCATATCCCAATAAAAAACTCCACTTACCTCGGACTAATTCTAGACTCCAAACTCTCCTGGAAATCCCACCTTAGACACCTATCATCCAAAATTAATACTAAAATTAAATTACTCTATCCATTTCTTAACATAAATGCGCCAAATCACCATCTCCACCAAAAGACTCATTTACCTCTTCTTAATCCGCCCCAATGTTCCATTTCCAAATAAAACAGAATTCTTCGAATCATCTCCGACTCCCCATGGTATCTTCGCAGCTCGGCAATTCACAACGACAACCAAATTACTCGGATCACCACCACAATAAAATCATCCATATCCTCCTTAATCAAAAGTTCCATTAATCACTCCAATGATACCATGGTCCTCTTCCACTACAATCTACCTCCTCCTCCATATAACCGCAGACTAAATATAAAATTACACATTCATCAATATTACAAATGTAACACATTGCTAAAAACATTTAGACATTATTAAATCTAAATTTGAAGCGTTTATCGTTCAATACTGCTATTGTACAATTCCCGGTTAAATTTTTTTCATAGTAGTTGATAAAGTCTGCCTTTTTTCACTTAGCAAAAAAGTATCACGGTCATATTCGTTTTGTACTATTGTTCTATTTTCATGGTTTCGTTTTAAAGTTACTTACAGTGGAGGTTTCTAATCATACGTTTTTGTCTTTAAATCTGTATCTTCCCAATTTTGTATATAAACACAACTACTAGACAGACGAACCAAATGAATACGTCAAAATCATGTTCCTAAGTTAATGTACTGGTACAAACACAACGTGAAATACTATTTCAAATAAAATTGCTAATTTTATTGAAGTTGACCAGGCAGGCCCTTGCTATGTAATCCAACAGTCTTCTGTTAAAGAATAATGTTGGCTGACAGAGCAATTAAGGTCCAACCAACCCGCACGTGATGGATTCCTGGGTCGGGCGCGATCCTCCATGCAGGATTCTTTGTGATAGAATTCCTATGAGGAGCATACAAAGTTAATTAGAAACTGTTGTCGACAGAGCTTAGGACTGTTGCAGTGGACATGAGCTCTTTCCGAACAAAGCTGTTCTTTTAGCACGCGGTGAGTCATTTTGCACAACGAGATAGTCTGTGCGTAGTCCGAGAGTCCGCAACTCGGTAATGGGAAACGCGACGGCGTTATTCACGCCAAAGTATACGGAATACTACTTCCTCAATTCAAAACCATTATTATGCAATTAAAATTAAAAACAGAAAGAGAACTGAAATACGGCGGATTTGAAAGCTATACTCTTCGAATAGTCATTAATACAACGAAAACAATGCAGAACCTAACAATTATAAACCAATTTCATAAGTGGTATTTGAAGTATTATTCTAATATGATTGATCTACTTCTAAATATGTGCAATAGCGTCACTAAGTCGTGTTCTCAAAATTTAAAGGATTGAGCCTTGTGTTTTAGCTTCATTCGTTCTTCTAAAAACAACTTTATACTCTTAATGCCGAAATAATTTCCACACTTAAAGGCCTGCAATACTCGCTGAATAAGGAAAGCCGTAAGGGAATATTAAAGAGAAATCAGTAAATGCCCATATCCCATTTACTTTGAAGCGTTACACATGTCTTGAAAGTACAATATCATAGGAAGGAGGTAACAGGATGGAAAAAGACAAATCATCGTTTCGAACAAATAAACTGTGTTCGTCTTCAGGAAAAGTAGTCGGATTATATCTATTTCGCTTTTGGCTTAATGAATAGACAAATATTTAATGTCATTGGTTAGAGTTCGGCAAACAAACAATATCCGACACGCAATACAAAAAATGCGCAATAATAGAAAACCGACTGTGTTACTTGCTTTCATATAAACGTACTTACAAGAGACACACGGAACAAAAAACTTGGAAACCATTGAGAACAACATTGGTGTACATTAACAAAAAAAGATTGTTGGCTAACCCAGCAAAAAACGTGATAGTTACAATGCGGGACGGGATAACTCCAATATACCCAAATATAGTCAACTTCAGTTACGAAATAATGGTATTGAGCCATGACGGGATATACAAAATGAAAAAAACTAAAAAAATCCAAAACCGTAATATATCAAGAAATGAACATCACTAAATTACAGTTCAATAGCAAATATTTTGCACACGAGTTTCTCATGTATTGAATGATGCAAATGAATTCAAATGAAAATTTTGCTTCTAGTGATGTAAACAACCAAAGACAGCTGCCAGTGTTGCAATCACACTCAAATTTGGAACTAATCTTCATATGAGAAACCTAGAAATCTGTACGGCAAATTCGTACACTCAATTTTCAAAGTTCTAAATATAATGGGCGATCTAAGCGGGTAACCCAGGAAATAACCACATTAACGGCACGGAATAATGGTACATCAGCTATTGGCATATGTTATAAGTAAATAACACTATCAATTGTTCACAAGTCAAAGCACCTAAGCAAGACCTCGACAAAATATTCATAACGTCTAGTTCTGAATAAAATAAAAATCTAATATTTTTTAAACGAGATTGCCAAAATTTGTTAGATTGCTACCTATATATTTTTCTATAAATGATGTTACTCAATTTCATAAGGTGTTTTCATTATATTTACTAAATAAAATTAAAGACAAATTTATATCTAAAAACTACCCAGATTAATGAATTAAATTGCACATTTTTAAGCTACATTCAACAGGTATCCCCCAGTTCTGTTGGTTCTCACCTTACAGCAGCTTCAGACCGAAATAGTTCTCTAGTTGAAACACGCCACGTGTATACGATCAAAATAACTACTTTTGGCAAAGAACATGAACATGCATTTCATAAAGTAATCATAATAAATGTCTTCTATTATTTTTCATGACTAAAACATGCGAGATGCTTTGTTTACTCTTGAGAAATAATTGCAAAAACTATCGATAGGTCGCCAATTGGGAACAGCAGAGATGGGAACAACATGTAACGTTTCTATATTTGAATATCAACTACTGGTATATATATATATATATATATATATATATATATATAATTAACGCAAATATTCACGTTAAAATTTTGATGGATCTTTATACAGAGTGATCGAAAAGTCAGGCAAAATTTACATTAACTGCAAACCGATCCTGTTTCAAGGAAACAGTTGATTAATCTTTATTGTTGCAGTATTAGGCATTGTTCCATTGGGATTTTTTTCATATCAAATGGATATGAACGACTAGCAAAGAAATTGTACAACAATAAACACTCATTGCCCTTGGCAAAACAACATGCTTATGAAACGGTTTTTTTATTCATATAAAAAACTCTTATCGTAAAGATTATCATTTTGGACAAAAAATGATTTGTAGCTGTGAACTCCGCAATTCTACAGGCGTGATGTGACTAAGACACATTTCCAGTAAATGAAGAGACGGCCAAGTCAGCATATAAATTTATCACTGTTTGTGCTGACATATTGGCCGTCTTTTTCTTTATTGTAAATTTTAAAGTTAGAAAAGTAGGTTGCAATACACATTTCATTGTTCAGTGATGCTATCTTGGGCAGTGGATAAAAATAATTTAAGAAAATACTATTGCGGACACATTTTTTTTCAATATACGTGACTTTTCTGTGTGTGTATTGAACCCGCAGGTGACATAAGTTACAGAATAGTAATAATGTCACATGTTGCCCCACTTCAAGACTTAGCATACCCCCTTTTCAATTCCCTTACTATGCTATAAAAGGGGAGTTGCCTATTTCAGGATCACCCTCATGTAGTCTGTTAAGCCCCCACCCCCCAAATAAAGGAACTGTGGCACAGCTGTCAAGCCCGCATCTACTACACGCGTTTGGGTACGTTTTAAGAAAGTGAGAAGACACCTGTCCAAGTTTCACGTTACTCGTCAACAATTGCATAATACGTTTCTAAAAAACATTGAAACAGACTTATGTTGAAAGTGGAATTGAAAATAACTCATTCACAGACTTACAGACAATTTATGAGCGTATGTAGTTTAATTTAGTTTGAGTCACTTTGAGGATTATCGTACAAAAGCAGCAATAAAGCAGTAAAAATATCAGCATATTCAATGGAAATGTAGCGCTGAGCAACCCATTTAATAAATAAATAAAGTCCCTTCTGTTATGATTTCATCATTAGAAGATCTATCTGTTTTACTCACAGAATGTTTTGGCTTTAAGGAGAAATGCTTTGAAACTGTTCCATTAGTGTATCCGTAATCCTGTAATTATGAACTATCTACCATCAACGGAAATGTTTCTCAATCTGCCATGAATTATTATTTACGCTATGGAAGCGTTATTCGTCTTTGTTGCTGGAATCGCCAGAACACCTCTTGCATCAGAATGCCGTCAAGTTTCGATTGTAACGGACCAGGGATTTAAAATGTAGTATTCTATATTTTGGAGTATCAAATCACCATTACGAAATGTGAAAATATTGGCCTATCTGGATGCTTTCTCACTACCGATGATAGCTTATCTACTTTTATTTTTTGTTCACTGAGACCATGAATTAAAGCATGAATAACGTATTATATTTAGTCGATGAAGAAGTTATGTCGACTGAAGATCCATCAAAACTGCGGGAATATTAGCAGCTTCCTGCTCTTCCCAAGGTAAGCCACCCACGCTGTGCCTGGACCACTGCTCAAGCCAAAAATACCCTATGGAACAATGGGAAGCCATGAATCTGCCGCAATGCAGACAGCTGCTGCGCAAATGCATCCTTGTATTCAGTCATGACTAACAAAATGGGGAAACTTGTGTGGTCATACTGCGTGGACGTTAAATGTCGCAGAAATCGCACTCTTCCTAAATAAATTTTAGACCTTCGAGTTGGTTCTTTGCGATATAGGCTATATTTTGCAACCATAACGCCTACATATGTATAAGCCTGTAAATGGATAACAAATTTAATTTGATTGGTGGAATGCCACAAAAAAAGAGTCGAAGCACTAACATATAATAAATATAAAGATTTTACTAAATTGATACGTATTGTTTAAGTCAATGAAACTTTATGGACAATTCCTGGTTTAATAAGCTGCATTACAATAAATGTTATGTTAAGAACCACTAGCATTGTATTTTGAAACGTACACGCGTTATCCAATATTTTAAAGCGAAAACATCTTATTACTAACAACACCAAGCCTTATATAAGACCTCCACGAGCTTCCATCGGATTTAAGGAAATGTATATTAGCAATTGGAAATGCATGAACGTTAAATTTCTTATCAAGTGTTACAACAATTTTATGACTACATAATACAAAGCATTACTATTTTAAGAAATGCAGTGAATATATTTTTTTTCCGCACATTCCCGTCTATAAACTCACGTATCCTTTGACGTAAACCGCATTTAATGAATAGTCGAGAATATCAAAGATGACGAATATACATGTATGGTTATTATGACACCTTCTGTGACTGACTCATGCTGCTGACATGGCGAAAACACAACTCACATCACAGCTGATGCGAACAACTGGAGGGGAAGCACCACGAATCCGATCAATATGCAAACCTCATTCAACACAACGAGACGTAAAATATTTCAATCCAAGAGTCGTAAACAAACTTCTACTGTACACAAAAGAAGCTAATTTATTTCAATCCCAATATCACTTGAAAAAATGAATAGAACTTTCGATTCAAGTTATCTGTGTAATTATACAACACAACAAGCGTTTGTTAAAACTACATGGCACCACTGGAGATTATCTAAGTTTCAGATAGTCTTATTTGACAATCGAATAAAACCAAGTTTCGGCCAATTCAACAAATATCTGATATTGATTCTCGTCTGATTCTATACATAGTCATTATGATTTTGAAAGGACCATTGTGATCCCAGGTCATCCGATTACAGTGGTTTATTATTACACGTTGCTTGTAATAACTGATGTTAAAAAATTTCCACAGTAATCCTCGGATTTTTGTTTTCATCTTCGTTCAACATAACTCTTTGTGCGTAGTTCATTTGCATGCAAAATTTTCTATTCTCTTCGGTCTGATAAATAATTTCGTGTGTTGTAGACGTGGAAAATTGTTTCAGGAAAAGAATGCGATTATATCGGTTTATGCGTGCTTTCATCACTTCTCATATAAGCGTAAATAATGCAAAATAATCTGAGCACCGTGATGAGCTCATTAATCCAGGATTGCAGATAAAATACTCTATAAAATGATTGATAGCAGACGATGGAGGTACTGTATAAAAATGATGTTAAGTATTTAAAGTTATGGAAGCCTTTATGTGAGGCTATAACAAGATAATGGCATCACTGAATAGTTTCAAAACATAGCAATAATAAAAACTTACATAAAATTAACATGTCAACGGAGATCCTTGAAGAGCGTTCTATCGACTTGGCCGAGTGACAACTCCTTCAGCCGTCAGACTGTGTCTACCTGCTTCCAAATCGGTTCCTTTCAACCCGAACACTCTACTCTGTCACTGCGTATTCGAATCTGTTCCTTTATATACTCATCTTAAACTTATTGTAGATAATAATGTCAAAGGGGTCTATTGAAATTACAATGAAATTGGTACACTTGTGTTAGAAGTAATTAATACAGCCGTGTGCCAGAAGTGAATTGTAAAATTAAAAATTTAAGATCGACGAGTAATCAAGAGAATAAGTAAACGAAAGAATTAGTTTTAATTTATGAATCTCTCGTAAAATGGCCGAATGTGCTGGAATTTTAGGCGTTAAAGCTTTAAGTCAAGCATCAAATTGCTCCCATCCTAATCGCATCCGAGATCTACATTCATGAACATCTTAAGTTTCAAATTCCCTTAACAGGGATGCAGTTCCTCCCATTACATCTCTTCTCAATAGCCACGGTCTTATCTATAATCGTTTTCAATTAATTCACGTTCCTTTTTATCTGTTAAGGCACATGAGATCATGTTACAATCTTAATTTTTTCATTTTACTTCATCGTGAAACCATGTTTAAAGCCAAACCAAAGAGTATCCGAGCCGATCTGAAAATTTCCTGCGTCGGTGCTCGTGGCACAATATCGCTGGTACTGGGTTGCGAGTTAATTCGGTCCAGGTAATTTAGTCCCAATATTTATGTAAACAGCTTTTAACGGCAATAAATTCATCGTATGTTCAAATGTTATCATATACTATTGAAATAACTTTCTAACTAATAAATTCGTCGCACGTTCAGATTTTATTTCAGACGATTGTCCGCAACTGGGAGACATGTTTTCAATGTTATTGAATACGCCATTCCAATTTCGATAAGATCATTCAATAAAATCCGTCGCAGCGTTGGAAAAAGCCTCCTAACGTTAAGTGAATCAAGGTGGATAAAAAAACAAAAGATCCATCGTTTTTCATATTTGAACGTATTTTTAAGATAATATCTCATTATGTTCATCGGTCATAGCTGCTGGTCATTCACCATATTTCTCTATCATTTCATTTTAACCAGAGATACGCATGCTGTCTTGGTCATCAGCCGTGTAACTGAGTTATGCGGTTCTGGATCTTATATTCAGCGCTAAGCTCATATATTATAATGCATGATAATAAATAGTTGGAAAAAGATATGATGAAAATAAATAGTTCGTATAAAATTGCTATACTGACCCGATAATACTGAAGCTCGGTTCACATGTGAATTTTTATTTACAAATCATAAAATGGCCTTAAATTCTGTGTAAAATGAGACATTTTACAATAACGTAGGTCAATCCGAATGGGCACAGTGAAGCTTCAAACTCAGGGTTTTACTAGTTTGATGACAGTAGTGGGACATGAAGTATTTGGTCTAGGGGTTAAGATGGCAAAATGCATCAAATCACCCAAAATCATACATCTCATAAAACTACTCCAAAGGTTAAGTAAAAATAGAATTCAATCGATGATACGTAAACATTTATTAAAGCAAATAACACTAGTGGATTGACGGGACAAAATTAGCAATGATAGTGATTGAAATTTCGTAACAGATTCCACATTCCTCGAGGTGTCTGTTAGAAAGACACGGTGTCGGGCAAAGAATTGCATAATAATGGAACAAATCAGAAATTAACAGCTGCTCAGCTGCTATGAACATACTGAATGGACTATAAATTAGTCGCAAGCAAGACGTGTATTCTGCGAGTGTTTTATCGACCATTAAGAAGAGAAAGAACAGGTGCCTCACATTTCTCCCAAGCGTTGCTAATATGTACGCTGTTGTCCAAGAAATAAGACGTTCCGTTACGTCTGTTTTATGCGTAATGAGGGTTCTGGTAACCATGCAAGATCAGTGAACCTCACACTTGCTTCAGAATGAACGAACAGTATGTGGCAATATTAATATCTATTTCTCAATATAATAGTGTCTTTTTGTAAACTTCAAATCACATTCAGAATACCGTACAGATAAAACTGGCTATATTTTAACGGATGAGAAACAATAAATTAAATTAAAAATTCCGAATGCTTACTGAGCTTTCTACATTCCGAGGCGTTATATGAGTGCGAAACGTGGACGAGGAGTTTCGGAAGGAAAAATAATAGAGGCCTTTGAAATATGGTGCTATAGGAGAATGTTGAAAATCAGATGGGTGGATAGAATCACTAAGGAGGTAGTTCTAAACAGAATAGGGGAAGAGCGAACAATATGAAGGACGTTGACTAAGAGAAGGAATAGATTAATAGGCCACGTTTTAAGACATAAGGCTCTCGTAAAATTAGCATTAGAGGGAAGTGTGTGGGGTAAGAACAGAAGAGGAAGGCTAAGAAAAGAATACGATAAGCAGATTAAGGAATATGTGGGATGAGCTAGTTATGGGAAATGAAAAGGTTTGCGCAATATAGGTTAGCATGGAGGGTTGCATCACACAAGTCTGAGGACTGAATAACACAACATACACATTCCGACATTAAATTACAATATGAAACCCTAAATTATTTGATAATTGCATTTTAATACTATACGTGATCGACTGGTGATTTTTTCTAATTTAAAAGAAGTCGTTGAAGTCCCTCCTTTCCTCCTTCTCTCCCTTCGCTGTAAAGATTAAAACGCATGCGTTTGTAACACTAAAATCTTTCAGCAAGCAGTAACAAAGAAAAACTCCACGACAGCGGAAAAGTCAGACAACAAGGTTCTTTTCAAAACGGAAACAACAACCCACAACTGGTGAGATACTAAGTAAACCGGCTGCGGCGGCACATCTTTGATGAGTCACTGTCCATTATTCAATCCACAAGGTTGAGGTCAGAATAGTTTTTCATCTATAAGCTTCGTATCTGCAACTACATGCCATCTCCACTTTTGTCACATACTGGGAGTACATGTAGTGGAAACGTTTAACTCACTGATCCACTTTGTAGCAATAGCGGTCTGCCCGGTCTCGCTAAACGAGTGGTAAAAAAAAAACAGAACGAAGACAAAGCCAAGCCCAATCTGTAACGTTACCCTCACTCCTCATGCTACATTTCCAAATGTGGATCCAAAATTCTTCTTGTTTGTATGCCGTCAAGGTCTCGGCAGCGAACGCAGGTTTTTAAATGAGAAACCTTTGTCTGCGACGAAAGCAGAACACTGACGTGTCTAGAAAATTTAATGCTTTTCAATGGATATATCTACATCCCAGAAAAGTGCAATAGTACATGTGATAGTGCGTAAATTGGTATAACATTTCAACATCAATAAATCCCTAAGCAGTAAGTAATAACTAACATCGTTCAAAAATTTAAATGGTGATATATTAGTGGTGCATTATCAATAAATCAGGAAAGCGTACATTATGCACAATACAAATACATTATCACATCTTTAAATATTATTCTAGTCGTCTATATTCCCCTAAATAACTTGAAGGTTCATATTGTTTTGGCTCAGCAGATAAAATTTAGTAGTTTATCGCACTGCTAACACGTGATATACATTTATTGTTTTGTTTCACGCTTATACGTTTATACTTGTACTATTAACAACAGTACTTTTGGAGACAGCAGTGTCAATCTTTGATGAACGACAACTCCTCACTCATCCCAAGCGGAAATGACGTCGAGAAGCCATTGCTCTTGCTAGTTCCCGGAAGGGTCTACCGGAACTAAAACAATATCCGCGTCCGGGTTCAGTAATTTATTACCCGACATTTTAGTAAAAGATAAAATTAAGAATGAAACCTAGCAATGTATCACAAAGAACATTTTATGTAATGAGCAATAGGTGTATAATAGTAAGTTGTCTACACCGGAAGGAAAGGTCTCTCAGGAATTTTAGTAACAATGTTTCGAACAAAAGTGAGAAAAAAGTTTTGAATTAGTATTGCCATTGGAAGGGGCATATAAATAAATTCCGCAGGAACTACTTAACAAGACTTCTAGAAATATTTTAATGCATATATTTTTCCCAAAGAAAACTGTTTTAGGAGTTTATTAGAAACGGTGTACCTATACCGCAGAAGATATTTATGGTGCGTTATATGCACTTAGTTTAAACAATCTCCTCAATTTATAGGGTCAGTATTCGTTCGCGAACACTTCAGCCAACTACATCCTCTCGACGACAATTATAATAAATCAAAATTTACTGCTCCATAGCTTTTACATTTATTTCTTCTCTAGTTCGATTCTTAACCATTGTCAATTTATGCATTCTCAACCTTAATTTTTACTTTCGAATATGACACATTTAATAATGTCCTCTTCTTACGCCAGAGACTTTAAAGAAGTTTCTGATAAAATCCATTTT
The DNA here is from genome assembly GCA_034510155.1 of Eucriotettix oculatus. Classification (NCBI taxonomy): domain Eukaryota; kingdom Metazoa; phylum Arthropoda; class Insecta; order Orthoptera; family Tetrigidae; genus Eucriotettix; species Eucriotettix oculatus. The sequence continues at coordinate 182,825,267 of CM067376.1, forward strand.
AACAGCTACATATAAAATTGACTAATGGGCTTTAGTGTAAGACCTCAAATTGAGCAGGGATCTTCTATGTTGTCACTTCAAAAGAAGCCTTGCAGTATCCGTTAGTTATCTGTGACCCCGTACATAATAATACGAGAAAAAATTACCAATGCTGTATTAGTACTTGACATGTCCGTTAGATAAAAACTAAGTTTCAACTAAACAAAATAAATTTTCATTTTTTATCTAAACAAGTTATATAATATGATTTGAACGAGATAATGGCATATAAGAAGGCCTCACAAATACTCTTAATATTAACATTAATTTATTCTCTCCGCCCTATTTTTCATTTTTTAGCCGATTGCTCTATTCATATTATTTAATTTGTAAAATTAACCTAGTTATGATTATGTAATTAATGGCACCTTGATTTTGATGGTGCATCTCCTTCCACTAATTATTATTTTTTATAATTTATTTAATTAGTAATAAGATACACAATATTTAAGCTAAATTGATGAATATAAATATATATAAATTTTATATCAATTATGACGACTCCATAATTATAGAGGGTTTTTCAATACGGGCGAGTCGATGTTGAAATTGAATAAAACAAGCTGTGTGTGAGGTATTAACCAAATTCTTTTTTTATTTGAAAAGAGATACATGGGTCTTTCTAATAAAAAATAATTTCAGTAGTACAGGTGGTTTTATTCCATTTCAGCGTCGACCCACCCTTAATAAAAACCCCATACTTAAGTAGTAATGGCAAACAAATGAATAAATGCATATAATAAAATGCCTATTTAAGATGTTAACGTAATTAAAGTGAGGAGATCGTGATTGTTCGACAATGCTTAGATTAGATTACTCAAGAGGTATTTTAACGGCGTATTTCTGCGTGAGGCACGTAAGGTAGAATTTTGTAACAGTCGACATGGTCCTTTGAATGGTCGATATGCCACTCCTTAAAGCAGCACCTGGTGACGTAAATCTGCCACAATAGCCGTCCTAAAGAAGATACTTGCCATGCAAACAGAAAACAGAAACAAACAATGGAATTCGTATGATACTTTGGATTTGAACTTAAATGACAAAAGTGAATTAAATAAGATTCAATGTATATAATATTATTAAAGAAGAAAAAAGCAGTAGCATACGAATAGAAATGTGCGGGTTAAGCATCGAAGATGATATTTAGAATTTAAAGTCTATTGAACAATGAACAATGAGAAACTCTTTTTCTGAGCATCAAACTCTTACCGGCATAATAATAATAAAAACTTTAATGAAAAACTGACAATATCATTTGGTTGCTGGAATATACACGGTATTGTAACTGAAATAGATATCATAACATTAGAGCTCGACATATTTGGAATGGATATCATAGTACTTTCAGAAACAAAGCGGAAAGGGAAAGGAGAAGAAAATTAACACTACTACGTACACATATGAATTAGAGTATACAAAAGAACGAGAGCCTAAGCAGGGGCTTCTGTTATGATCAAGAAGAAATGGAGGAATAGTATAACAATATGGGAGTTCATAAAGGAACGTTTTATTACAACCAAAATGACCTTGTCCTCCTGGAAACTGAATCATACTTACGCGCCAACAAATGATCAGAGGAAAGGTGCTATTTGCACAGCTCTTCAAGACACTATAAAAAAAATCCCAAGAAGAAAGGAAATACTCATGATGGGGAATTTCAATGGAAGAGTAAGAATTAGAGAACCATCACAGGTGGTAGGAAAACTCGAATGGCTATAGATTTTTGTGGCGTTGACCTTTTTAAACAGCTAGACCTCGAGATTGAACAGTCAATCTGAACGCACACAAGTAAGTAGATGAATAGCGTCAACAGGTACCACAGCCGGCTAACTTAATCAGGAGTCCAAATCGCGCCAAATATTCCATGAGAATTCCAGACATCAGGACCGGTACACGTGGCATTCAGAGGCGCGAATTAGTGCGAAAGTCAATGAGTTTGCCCCACTCCCTCATAGAAGCGCTGCCAAATCTATTAATGTGGCATGACGCTCCTCGAAGGCACGCTCATCAATTCTGCGCTGCTAGGGTTGTATCCATCACGGCGTCACGCAGGCAACTTCAACGATACCGTCGTTTCTGATAGACACTTGCTTTATGCTGATTACTGATTTGTTAACGTTCGGATACAGAGTATCTATAACCACACACAACAAATTTCAAAACTAGACCGAATATCAAAAACATACGTAATTCGGATGGTGTAAAGTAAGTTTATTTCATTTATTAAGTACGTGGGAAATGTACTTCGTAGCAGTGTTACATTGTGGGTTAACAGTTATGAAAGCTATTTCTTATACACGCCACCTGCTATTTTCTCAATGTCTACCACAATTTCCAATCAACACCTCACATGTTTACTCCACATTATCTGGTAGTTCACGTTCAGTTCTACAATTTTTTCTTTAGTGTACAAGTGAAACTAACTTGACAAATTTTCCGGATTTGGTTCAATTAAATAGTTCACCCCTCAAGATTTTGCTTTTGGATGGAAGGGAAGAGTGGTAAAGTTGGTCAAAAGATTTTTCGATGTCTACAAAAGTGGTGGTAAAGGATTTGCGTTGTCCGAAGGAGTTGTTTAAGAGGTTGGAGAGTATACTTCATGGGCTTTGGAATTTTTGTGTAAAACCGTACTGTGTATCCGGAATCAGAAAAGAATTGTTTCTTAGAGGGGGGAGAGGTCGTTTTCCGAACAATTTGGATATTTTATGAAGGACATTTATTGGACGGTAATTTTCTTTTTTTCTGTTTTCATTGTTATGGTGGCGTGTTTCCGTTTCGTTGGAAAGTAGGTGGTTCTGAGAATTTCGTTGAAGATATAGGTGATTAGAATTAACGTTCTTTTATAAATGTTTGTGGTGTCGTTTCATGATATCATCTGGGGAACTTCGTTATTTAGTTTATTTCCGTTTATATTTGGGTAGGGGTAAAGAGTTTTGAGAGGGAGGAGGATTGTACGGGTTGTTGGAGTTTCGACATGGCCTGGTTGTGGTTATTGTAGAAGTAGGTGTTGGAGAGAATTGCTTGGCTAAAAGTTGGAAGATGTTCGATTTTTGGGAGAGTGTGGTGAACCATTGATTGTTTATAAGTGAGCGAACCGCCCGCTTCAGTTGGCTGCCTGAGACGTCGGGTTAATATAACATTCGACACAATTTTAGAATCGAAAATGTTGTGATTAATTAATAAACAATAACACTCGTAATAAATTCCAAGTGATAGGTTTAGCTTCTTTAACAGGTAGTTTGGTAAACTGTTAATAATTGTTAAAATAATCATGACAGTAACTTAATTATGATTTGTCAATCTTACAACTTCTCTACATCGATAGTTAAGATGTTATTCACGGCGTTTTTTTGTCTTTCGATGTACAATTGTTTTGTTCCACCGCCTGAATAATATTTTAATGTTCTCAAATCACCTTCCCGATCAAATATAAACAATAACAGCTTTAATTGACAAGATTATGTACATATAATAAGTGGCTAGATATATATGTAGCAGTGTATATACCATTGCAAATTATTCCACGCATTACTAATTGGATTCCAACAAATCCCGGAAGGTCCGCCAGGACGAGATCAATGCCCTAACCCAGGGAATACCAAGATTAACCCTAGTTTCCAAGGGCCTGCAGCCGTATGGATGCCAATCTATTTTTAGAAGGAACAGACATTTTTTCCCGAATGTAACATTGGAGAATATACTCAGAGTGTCATGAACCGTAAGAGAGGAAACAAGAAGTTCTTTACTTGACAAGATGACAACTTGGACGATAGATAAAATTCTCCAGACTTCAACTTCATAGTCTGTATATCACCTTCACTGATTCATAGTTTTACAGGAAGTGGAATTTCAACTGTTCAGCTTGTCACAGACGTATTTTTAAAATATGTTTCAATTGAACGAAATTCGTAAAAGGTCTCTACGTGATGATAATATTTTATATAAATAAATTATTTTATTGCATATTTTCATCCTATTTTTTGTGTATATCCTCCCCCCACCCCCCTTCCTTCTGACTTACTCAAGTTATTAATGTACAACGTAGGGAAAAGGACAGGATGGGATTTGATGAGCCGACGAGTCGTTTAAAAGAATCGACTCGCACCAATGAGTGAATCGACTCTGAACGACTTAACAAAACGAATCGATCTGCCCATTGCCATATGTTACACACGGCCATGTTGCACGCCACAATTTGGAACCCTTAGCGGTAGGGGGTTGCAACTTCTCTCAGCGGGAAATTCGACAGTCATATGGATGACCTTTAGTACCTCTACCAATATTGAGAACAAAATAAAAAAGCAAAAGGCATTACATTTCAGCGTTGTCGTATCATTAGTAAATATCCAATGGGAAGTAGCTAAAAAATAAACTTCATTTTTAAAAAGTTATAGAAAGCCAAGTTGTATGCACAATATTTCCTTGAAGTATCTCAGCCATTGGCATAATGGCATGGAAAACATAGTTCCTAATAATATATGTGGCAAGGTGTTGACGGACCGGTACATAAACTCTACGTATCAGGTGTTGAGGCCACTGACACCGCGAGGTACCACAAAACAGAGACTGCAGGTTTAAAATTGAGACTAATAAAAGCAAAACTGCCGCGCGGCCTCTAGTTATTTCCGTTCTCCTTGTGTACGACCTGAAGCGACAAAAAGCAGACGCTCCGCGGCAGGGAATCTATCCACAACGAGGAGGACCTACTCAGGAGTACACCTAGTGTTGGCCTACAAGTCGGAAACAACATGCGTAAAAATATAACCCATCTAAAAGTACAAGTCGAATATTAGGTGTAATCACAAGTATATCTCTTTTTCCTTTTGTAGGCCAACATCGGCATGGTTTCAAGAGTTGCGAGACTCCCGCGCAGAATAAGAGTATTTAATGTTTGAACTGAATAAAACGTAAATTGCATCCAAATGAAATTCTATACTTCTACCAGGCAAAATCATTAAAATAGTACAATTACTATTTAAAAATGTCTGTTTAACCAAAAATCAAATGTATTAAATAAATGTAAACGTCGAAACGATAACACACATTAAACACACATTAATTGACTGCTTTCATAGTGCCCCATCGACGAAAATTGTCACTGAAATAAATTTCGAAAACAAGACCTCCAGCCATCAGAGAATATATTACTGTATCGAAAACTCATTTAAACCATATAATAAATTCTCACATTAAACCATACCAATCAATGACATCAAGTTTCTTATTAGTTTTAGGGTGTAATTCTTCGTTCTAGGAACTTCTGCGCCGCAATAGTTCTTTCAGCAATATATATACTTGAGGAAGTCGTGGCCATGGTGTCAAATCTCCTCAAACTTATCCCCCTTACCCTTGTCCATTTCCTGTCAAATAACTAAAGACTCCGAGCTATTTTTTAATTAAGATTTCAACCATGTGTTATAAATTTTGGAAACAAGAAAAGTAAAATGAATATGACCGGATGAAAAGCCAGACCTGCTTATTACGATTTCCGAGATCTATTGATCAAGATATTCGTTCAGAACATAAGTTTCAAGCACAATTTTATAAACATTAATATCAACTTGTTGGTATAAAATGCCAGTAACAATTTAATAAACATTAACCACTAAAATATTTTCCATAATTATCGTGTCCTCATTTTTATAGCTATATTGATACATGTGCCAACCATAAGCAAATTCATGAACTCTAGCTGCCTATTTATCTGAATAGAAATATTGATCCTCAGATAATATCATACAGCTGACTGTTTTCAGTTACCACAGAATCGATCATGCGCCCTATATTTCAGGCTATAGCGTCATCGACAAGACGGCAACTTGAAACCGTGGACGATAAGTTAATTTCTCCAAACTTCACCACCTTCATCCTCCCTACACCGCCTTCACCAATTCATAGTGGTACATGGAGTGGAATTTTGATTTAGAATCAACAGTTCAGCTTGTCATGTACGTGTTTTTTAAAAATATTTTTTAATTGAAGAACGAAATTTTAAACGGGTCTCTGTGTGACGATGTTTGTTAATCAAGATTTTTTTCTTTTTCTTTAAATTTATTAATAATGTCTATACTTTCATTTAATTTTTGGTTTTATCATATACTTTGTTTATATATCAGACGTACAATTTTTAACACATTATTCGTTGTAAATTTTCTATGCCTCTCGTGTTCGTCAAAATTAATCAATCATTTAAAACAAATTCAAAATTATTTTCCATAAATAAATTTTGATAAATATTAAATATTTTCATTCAAATTTTTGAGTATTCATTCAGATTCTCTTCTGTGATTCATTCGTTACGCGAGTAAAATAAAGGTTGCATGTTCGCATGTAACGGGAGCCAAATAAATTGGCTACTGTTTCTAGTTCATCTGAATATGAGTATGAAAGCAGAAGCAACCGAATTTCTCAGCTATTGTCAAACGGTCGGATTAGGCAGAATTCAATCTTCCTTTTTTTCTTCCAGGAGAGTTTTTTTCACAGACTAAAAAGTGAATAATATATAACTGGAAAGAATTATCTCGGACCAATTGTGTGTCAGTGCTATCACAAAAGGAAATATCCACGTATGACAGTCAATGATATTAAATTAATTATAAACGAGGAATTATAACTGAGCAAAATTATGAAATACAATGAACGCTGGAACAATGTTTTCCAAAACGAACACATTCATAAATTATTTATATGCAATGAGGTTCTATCTGAAGAAATCATTTCAGTCATTTTTATCGTTGTGAACCAACAAACTTAACATTAATAATTCCTTGGTATTCTTAAAAGCAACACGAAGGCTACCTCACAATGTTGTTGTAGTAATCAGTCCTTAGACTGGTCTGATGCAACCCTGGCAATAGAGACCAGAGTGCTCCAACCCCTCGTCGCTTCGCACATTTTGCTTTCTCTGATAACAGTAACTTCATCAATTTGGCTATTTTACAACATTCAGTACTCTCGTGTCTATCACTATAAATGCCCGAATATATAAACCCGGTTTCCTTAACGAAATCCAATATGCATTATTATATATAAATTCTAAAATTCTGGGTGAAACGAAAGAAAATTAATGCAACTTACAAATAAAATATCACAGTTGTGAAAAATATCATTGGCAGATTGGTGAAATATTTATAGAATATGTGCACTACAAAACACAGGTCGGCTAAAATAGTGAATATAGTTTACTTACTGGTTTACCGAAAGTTCCAGACTTAAGCAAACCGATAAAATTAGGTGAATTCTGATTACTCAGCACAGTCCAATTGCATCATGCTGATCATCCATAAGCAAATGAAAGAAAGCAAGAGATCTCCAGCACCTATGTTAACAATAATATAACCAATATTTACGAAAGAAAGACTATGTAACGTATTGTGGTTTTTCATAACCTGGCTCATTGAAGGGACGTTGTATGATTAGAATGCCTCTAAACTCGGGGGAAAAGGCCATCCAATTAGTCACACGCAGTCATTATTCGAGCCAGCACATTCTAGTGCCTATGAAGCTCACAGCTTCCGCAGAGAAAACTTACTTTACAACTAAAGCACCGACAACTATGCAACGGAAACATTCCTACAAATTAGAGAGTACAGATTGTGATAAGATTAGGGGATTAATACGTTGTGTTCCAAAGGCAGAAATGCACACTATCACCATATAACATTATTGATTGATTATGGTCTTCAGTATAATGACGAACTTCAACAGCTGTTCATTTCATTTCTCTTTAAATTTGGTAAAATGTTTTTTTATTGTAATCTGCAGTTATTCTCATCGGAAATAAAAAAAGGACTGTCGAATAACTAGCAACTTTTCTAAAAAAAGTAAAATATCTTACCTCGAGTACACATTTTAGAAAAGTTAAAAATTTATTAACGTAATAAAAAGTTTTTTAGAGTAACGAATACTTCCACAATTTAAATGAAAAATCGTTTGTATCTTAAAACCGACAAACATCTCAGACTTTATAAATCCAGTATTCATTATTACTGGAAAATGTATTTAAAAGCCACCAAACGAATATAAGAACTGTGCAGTCTTAATTAATGGAACCTTTAACCGTTCATAAAACAATGCATTACACAATTCATTTGATAGATAGATTTCGTTATCGTTTGATGTGTCTTAATATATTTATATATCAAGGTACAAAAACATATTTGTTGTTTTTATTTAGTAACGTTTCGAGTTGAAGTGAAAAATAGCAAGCGAGATGGCCGTGATGAATGTGATTTATTATATTATGGGCGAGCGTGTGTTTAGTTCCATGTAACTGATAGAAAAAGCTTGCACGTGACAGGAGTCTACGAGGTTAGCTCACTGTTAGAGAGCCCGCGTAATCTAAAACGATTAACATTTAACATTTGTGATTTCCCAATATATTAAGAAGATATCCGAACAAATTCCAAAATTTTTATCGTCAACAATTTCTCGTATTAATAATATATACAAATTATGAAATAACTGAATATCTTAAAATTTTCAAATATAAATACGAGATTTATAAGTATTCATGTCAAGTATGTAACTTCATGGTTCATCATAATGGAAAGTTGTCCGTGTTGGAAGAAAAACAAGTAGCAAAACTATTACATAAATAATTTCAGATCAGAATGGCGGCATTTATGGCATTATGTTATACGGGAATTAGTTCATTTTATGTTAGAAAGATGGAATCATTCGTCTGGTAGTAAATTTCCATTAATAAAACAGATGACATTTCCAAAATATATAGCAAGGATATTTCCACACATGGATAAACATTAAATGTAAATTTACAAATAAAAGTAAAAAGTTGCAAATCATTATAACTTACTTGTGTATTTAACTGTTCACGGGAAGTTTAAAGAATTATAGCTCAATTATATCCGAATCAGAACAAGGAATTTCCATAGCTTTGGAAAAAGTATTAGTAAATAAAATTAAAGAGAGACTCGGTTGAAATATTAAATCGGTTTGTTCAAAACATGTTACCAGCACAAATTGATAAACTGTGTACACAGAAAAGCCGAACAATCTGCGTATTATACCACCATTCTTCAGCAGCTAAATGTTATTGCAATTTAGTGATTGTACATATATAATGTAAAAAAACGAAAATTGCGTTTCCCACAAGAGAAAACCGCAGAGGATAGAATTGTTTCACTTTTAACCCAACGTATAAATAATTTCAAACATGGTCATCAAAATATTTCTACGAAGGGAAACCTGTCTTGCTGAAAATAAAAATACCATTTCCATGGCTGTAAAACCAGTCGTCAGCCACACTCGTCCACAGCAAGCAAGCCCTTTCCCACGCCACATTTTATTCCGAAATAAAAATCAGCTATCTTACCTTCGAACAATAATCTGGAAAAATTAAATCCTCGTTTTAATTTATGTACAAATACATGTTACATTAGATAATGTTGCATTTATCTAATATATGCCGCATCCGTTAATCGACTAAAACTCTAATAGGGAATGAATTAGAACCTGGAACGCTTACTGGGATGAAATACGACTTGAAACTATTGCTTTAGTTTCATTCAATGTTAGCATCCAGTCGTCTTTTCTCTTTATGTGACGTGTACAATTCATCTCGTTCCAATGAAGCCGGTTTAGTTATTTCTCAAAACTTATTCCATATTCCATTCATCGAATTTATTCATTGATTCGATCACGTCATCTGGTATTATGAAAATTATACCAGAAAACCACAATACCAAATCTCAATTGAAAAAGTTAAATAGGGCTCGGTATATTAACAAAATTTAAAGCCTCAAAACTACCACCTAATTACCTTGGTAGGTGAAAGTGCCATCGTATAAAACTTAGTTGAGCTAGTTGAATAAAAGAACCATCCAGTGTCATTGCCCCGTAAAGAACAAATCTGTATAAAAATAGTCTACAAGTGGAAAAACCATTTTAAATGATTTTTTTTAAATTTTGTAGCTGTATGATTGAATACTAACAATACAAATTCAGACAATACATGCCACGAGTGAACATGAGTTCAAATTCCACTAGGTTTTTGCTTTAAAGAGCTTAAAAATAAATAACACGATTTTGGAGATAGCCTTGATCCATACCGAGCCGAATGGTACTTTGAAATTGTACAGCGTGAAGTGGAAAATAACCAGAACCTAAATATTTATTTTTCTTAGTCAACTCTCCTCAGCTCGTTTAAAAGGAATCATTTTGATTTGCACCTCATGCTATGTGTCAAATCCATTTCTTCGGCAAGAGATGGGGTGTTCTGAAAATCACTGGACAAGTGCAAAATTGAGTTTTTCGATGCGTTAAACACATATGAACCAATTTGAAGCTGAGTCCATCATTACTTTTTTTATTTCTACACACTAATTAGATATATTTGAAAATTTTAATCAAATGTTTCCATACGCAATTTTGAATTTTGAGAAAAATACGGACGAGACAATTTTATATAAATAAAAATATATACAGCATATATTGAGATCTAAAGTAGAAATAAAAAATGCAAAGTCTCGTTACGTTAGCACATACAAATGTGTTAGTCTATATTTAGGTAAATAAAAGTTTTAATCTGTTTTAGGCTGACGGTCACGAAAAAATCTGGCGACGTCCCGAGGGATTGTGGGGTTTGCATTCGATCTATAAGCTGACATTTACCTTACAAAAGGTCCTCTCCGCATGTGGCAGTCTGTCGTGTAGTACGTACTGCTTTAAACTATAAATTCATTGTCCATGTGGAAAGAAGCATATTAATGCAGCCAGAAACTGTTTGCCAAATGTAAAATAAATTTCCGTTTAAAGTACATGAAGATAGTGAAAACGAAAACGAAAAATAATTTGTTTAGGAATGAACTATTAGAACGTTACTAAATCTCGAGAAGGATAAGAAGAGAAGGAATCGAACTTAAACATTTATAACAAATCAAACGATATTTTCCTCCTTACTATGCTCAGTTCTGTACAAGTCAATAAACAAAAACTAAATCGTTCATAATGTTACTAGAAAGATATTACACATAAACGAATTTAGACAAATTTTGAAATGAGTTTAAAATGGGAACGCTAACTATACGTAAGAGGATAAATTAACCAAGTTTTGAAATTAATCTACAACATACTCAAAATTAATCTGTATTAACACTGTCAAAAGTGCATACATTCTACATTACATGATTAATAAAGAATAGTCATTCGATTTTCACAGTACAGTCTCAGAGAGACAAAATCCTGTTGATTTCAGTGCATATGGCGTCAAAAGTCGAATAATAAAATCTGCGTTAAGTAATCTACATGAAAATAAGTTATTTATTTTCTACTTCATATTAAAATTGCAGAAGTATTTTCAAAACAGACGTATTGATTGAAATAAAATATGTAAGGCGGAATGCACGATATGTCCTAAAGTATTTGAAATAAGGTGCAATAGTATAAAGTTGAGAATAAAAAAAAGAATTAAAGAGCATTAGAAAGTTCTTGCTGAGGGTAAAGGTTGATTAGAGTATTCCGACGTTTCAGCATATACTACAAATGTGCATGCTGTTATTAGATATTGTGGCATTTTCGAACTAAGGGCCCAGGGGAAATGGATAGTGTAATTTATATAACAAATAGAACAGTAAAATTTAGTAGACAACATTAGACTCCAGTGAAAAAGTATAAGGATAAAGAATGTGATTCAAAATATGATAGAAGAATACCCTCTTTACTACAGGTTTGTTTGCATAAGCATTCGCTGGTTACTATATTAGTATACAATCTCAAAGTAGTGGACGTCATTGAACACAGTAACCCTAACTTATATAAATATGTCGGATGAAATATTAAATTGTGTTGGACCAGAATAGAACAAAATGGACAACATAAAACAAGTAAATTCGACTCATGAGTAGAAGAAATTATGAGCTTATATCCTCGATCGGACAAAATCCCTGAATATCTGAGCGAAATTACTAGAAGTGAGGCAGCCAGCACGTGCACGTTGGTAATTCGGCGGCCGTGAGGTGGCTCACCTTTGGTTCAGCTCTATATATGGCGAGCGGCAAGGTGATTCACTCAGTCCAATCCGCAAGACCTTCGAACATTCTCAAAAGTTCTTTATATCAATTTATCACACGATTCTGATGGTTTGACGGAAGATTCGAAATGAATATTAATTATCAGTCGCAGAAAATATCCAGCAAGAACTGGATACTTAACAGTTGGGAGCACTCAATCCATACAGGCTGACGCGATGAACTATTGCAAATATTGGAAAATGAAAAGCATTGCAATGTACATAGGAGGTTACTACGGGGTTTGAGCGTTACAAGGGCTTCTTTCGAATTTGGAATTGTGCGGGTTCAGGCTATAATATAAAATATTTAATTAAGCACTCAACCGTTATTAATATGAAATCTGTTGACAATTTGAGTTTAACGTAATCTTTCGACAGGTATTAGATTGATTATTCTGACAATCATTTCTGATATAACACACTGAGCGCGTCTTCTTAAGGGAAAATGATGTTTCTGTAGAAATAGTTTTCTTAGACTGGTCCAATGAAACCCTCCATGCTAAACTATTCTGCGCAAGCCTTTTCATTTATACTTACCTACCCCATCCAACAAATAATTACACAATAAAAATTACAAAATAAGAGAGCACACAAAATCCCGAGTGAATATAAGTAAAAATTGTTTATGCAGCACAAAATAGCCAAATAGCACTAACACACAATTTATTGCAAGGCATTAAAAGCCGACTTATAAATTCAACAACAAATAAGGTTTGAGATTTCTACAGAAATTACTCTTCACCGAGACTTTTTCGGCTTTTGCAAACATGCGTTTGTAAAGATATTTTCCATTCCTCCGCTGTAAAGCCGGGGTCGAGTAAAGGAATTACCATTACGTCACATTATCTTTAAAGAAAATTTTATTCCTCACTAAAATCGTAAGACAAAATTCTGACGCAGAAAACTTTACATTAAACTGGATACCATATGTCTAAAAAATCGTTTACCAAGAACGAAAGTAATTTCCACCATTAATTTTTGATCAAGGAAAAGATATTACGAGAATATACGGTTTTTTGAAGCATTGTCTCAAATGAGAGTAGTTAAGAGTGAAGTATCTGGGAGAGGGTTCATTGGTAGATAGATTTTAGTAAATAAACTAATTTATAAAGCATATCTTCTATGCTATGCAAGAACTATGATGAGAAGGGAAAGATTGGAGAAGTTCACATAGCAATTAACAAGAGTCATGACACAAAAATAATGAATCTGTGCTCAAGACATAAAAAATTAATGACGAATATGTTAGTCTTGTAAAGAAAATCTGTAGAGCAAAAGATACTAAGCAGGAAGACTAACTTCACGAATTAGAAATTTAAATATCAATGGCCAAGAAAATTGATGGAAATACGGATGAAAACTGCTGTTTTGGTGATTAGGTTTCTCAATATATTGCATTACTTTATTCGATTATGATATCATATCTCAACGCTTATGAACATTCTTACCATAGAAATAAACACAGCAGCCATTCCACTATTCTAATTCAAAGAACAACTACATTCGAAGAATTATGGAAAAAGTTCCATAAACAACTTTAAATATCATCGGCTAGGAACGTTTTACAATGTCAATCCTGTAATACGAAGAACAGACAATAGAATCTGCAGAATTTTACCCAAGGATTCATGAATAAAAGACCAAGTTAAATTTTTTAGGTGATAATGAAGTGAGGATGCATCTCACGCTATAGAAGTTAACAGAACGTGGTCGTATATGTTACTAATGCCGCCAAATTAGAGATAGAATTAATTGGCTCTAATTGGGATATAATCCGAATCACCGCGTGAATTGTTCCTGCGTCTCTGGCACTGGCTTCGGTCATGTCTGCCAAATTAACAAACAAGACGAATCGGTGATCGTACATACTTTTAATGGAATGTGTACTTCCATGATTTTCATCCCCCCCCCCCCCCCAGGTTACCATACGCTGAGGCGGTTGCGAAACAATTGTCTGATCAACTATGCATCGCCCTTCTCCACTTTGAAAGAGCAAAAATGAGACACTTGAAATATCGGAACATTTTGCCAACACATCCTAAACTGAAGTGTCTGGAAATAATATAAAACTGAAACAAAGATAGATTTTTATTGAATTAAAAATATTTCTTTGATAAAAGGAAGAAAATGATCGCATTTTGATGTAGAGACAGTTTAAAAATTCGAATTTGACTAGTCCGAACAAGGGTGTATGGAACCATTTAACGGTCAGAATAGACAAGTACAGAAAATAAGGTTAAACTCTCCATTAAACGCAGTTTAATCACTGAAAGTTTGCAATACACTCCCTAATTTTCAAATATGGAAATTAAAGAAACCGGTTTTACCTGAAATTGAAATGTAATAATAGTTTCCTGATAAAATAAATTTCTAAAACTTTTATTAGAGTACATTGTTCTATCCCTGAGCTAAAGACAATTAGATACCAACGTTATCAATATGGTAAGTTTTTAATTTAAATATTAATACTATGCAACAATGGACGACCCCCAAATACCTCATATTGTGACCAAGAATCCTTTTTTTAAAAAATAACAATTTTCTACACGATTATTCGTCTCCTTTTTGTAAATATGTTAAATATTTCTTCAGTACTTAATTTTTCTGTCATTTGCGTATTCGTTTTTGGTCTGTAGAATTATCCACGTCAATTTCCTCTAGCATTTTCTTTTGAGTAACATGATGGTGATCCTGAAACAAGAAACTCCACTTTAATTTCATAGGAATAGAATGGAAAAAGGGGGTGTGTGAAAGGTAGAGCAAGGTAGACATGGATTGATTAGGGTTCCCGGTTTGTAGTGTACAGATCCTTCCCGGTGTTCCACCAAAGAGAGATGCGGAGAAAACTCTAGAAAACCTGCATCAGGTAGGTCGGGCTATTGGGAACCATTCTCACGCCCTTTCGAATCACGGGAGATGAGTTTGCTGTGGGTGTCTCCACTACTTTTAGGAGGCAGCTGGTCGATTGATCCAATAGGATCGACGGGCAACTCTTACCGTATGTTCAAGACCATTGACCCCAGTACATACACCATCTAAAATAGATGAAGGTGCCTCGGCACATAAAAACCTTGATAAACCAAAGAGAGTACGAGGGATGCTTCCGTATCGCTTCCTCTAGCTTATAATTCTCAATTATGATATAAACTGTCTCAAAAATTAAATAACTGATATGAATTTCTCTATATTACGATTTCACGTTGAACTAAAATAAACTAAACTCGTACTTGAACGTATATAACAGAGATGACCCTTGTAAGCAGAAGCTGGGATTCGCGTTCAAATTTTATCTTATTCAACAATGCTTCAATTGTTTGATTGGTCTAATTAAGAAGAGTAAATGGAAGTAGGTGATGTGTGTAAAGTTAATAGAATGATATTCGAATAATTATGAAATACATATCACAATGAATTATATTCAATTCAGATAGATAAAACTATAAAATAAAATAGTGATTAAAGGTTCTAACCCAAAAACTAATAGAGAATACTACGAACTAATCTATTTCTAAGTTAAAAAAAGGAAGCATCAGAAGTTATTCTCTATTTTGGATGATAGGTGTTCAAGACGACCGAAGGTCAGATATTACGATCCATAATGCATTACTGTAAGATCAATAATTGAAGATAAGTTTGCCGAGAGTGCAAAGAAGCTGGATGTTTACGTTTACATCATTCGACATGAACATATGGGTGTTAAATGACAGATTGATGGTTTTATTTTTTTAACCATTTACCAGAAACGCACACTAAAGAACAATTATTTCTCATCCATGTTGGATACTTTTATACACACATCAATTAGTTTGCGCGAGTTTCATTAGTGTTGATGAAACGTGGATTCATTATTATATTCATGATTCGGAACAGACGTACAGACAATGGTAGGACGCAGGGGTACAGGCTAAGAAGAAAGTGAAAAAAGGAAAAACTGGCCATTGTGTTCTGAGATAATCAAGATTTGTTTTTAATGTAAGCTATGTCGAGCGAATATAACAATCATCGGACTAACACCCACATTTCTGTCACACTACACAAGGAAGAACAGAATCAAAGGATTACTTCCGCTCTCTATGGATAGATAAAGATTTGTTTCGAATAAAGCCTTAGTAGAAGCAAAAGGAGTTTGAGAAATCTGCTGATAATGGAGGTTTAGCCAAGATGGAAAATTGATTGACTAAGCGTCCAACTAAAAAGCGTAGAAAACAAAAGAGGCATTTATAAGAGCTCCCTTTGCTTTCCTAAGTTGTCCACTGTTCGAATGACCATCGTAGTATTCCGTATAACGGCTGCCTCAACTTGGAAATTATAGTAATAATTTGTTAAAAAAAAATTGAAAAATGACAAATTAACCAACAAGAATCATAAAACGGTGGATACTTATTAAACAACCTTTCGTTTGTGCAATTTTAAGATTGTTAAAAACTAGGAGGAAATTGAAAGCCGTAGAACGATTCGTGTCGGCATGTTCCAGTAGCAGCATTGCCACGCAATTAGATGTGCAATTACCGCGCTCCAGGGGTTTTGGGGCCGTTGAACTAACCCTTACACCATTTCATAATATAATGTTAATGCTCTTCAAGTCGGTAATTATAGGGTATTCTCACTTGAATGCAAAATAACAGTAGGCCCTACATGTCCCCTTTCCTTTCAGAAAAAGATTACTTGTAATTTATATTTATATAGCTGACACCTACAAAGAATAGGAAAATATAGAAATGTGAGGATGCAGTAAGAAGAATAAAGTAATAAAAAATTAACCAGAGCCTCCTTGATATAGTTCAAGGATCATAACTGGTATTCGCCTAAATGCACAAACTAAACCTACAAAAAGAAATATCAGGAACGTCGAGATCTCGATACTTGTCCCGCGCCCTGAGTGACTAAGTAAATAGCAAGACATTATTTTGCAATAATTCTTTAGTCTTGAGTTGTTTCACGATGAACCAAGTATAAATTTCTTTCGCCTTTATTACTATAATATATATTATAGATATAGCCAATGAATAATATTGTTGATGCAATAGAAAATCCTTTTACATGCAAGACAAATTTTCGCCCCGAAAATAACTATTTACTTGCGTTTTATGGTGTAGTGCACAAGATATATTGATGAAAATGTATGTAAAAATTAGGTATCATGTTATTCGGTTCAGTTTTCAAAAAAATGACCAAAGTTGCAATTTAATGGTAATAAAATGTATATAACGTTATGTTGTCCAGACCTCGTCTGTTAATAAAATCTGAGACCTTTTTAAAAGGGAAACAGAGAAAATACTTATAAATCCTTATATACTAATGTTGGTTGTTAAAATGTACTATACCAAAAGAAATGGCCCAAATAATATAGTCACATACTCGTATCACAAGTCAATCTGTTTCTTTATTCAGCAGAACACTTCAATTTTATGGAGTATGAATTGACAAGGTGATACTGTTTACTATAAAATGGGGAAACGGAACTAATTCAGACCAATATGAAACATTTGAGTGACAACGTTTCGCAGCAAACTTCAAATGAGAACGTTGCATGAAAATCGTTCTCTCTCCTACGTCAGTCTGAGTACGAGCCAAAAAGGAAACCTCATAATACACATTATCCATATCCGGAGAAAATCGCACTATCTATTAATGACTCGGGAGTTCTTTGTAAACCAATCTCAATCGCAAAATATAGAGTATAACTATGCTACAACCAGCGTCTGAAATGAAGTCGAGAGTAATAAAAAGAAAGATTCTGGCCAAAGCTTCGTTAATTACGATGTGTTCGCTCTTTCATACAGCCCTTGGGCTAAACTTAATGTTTTTAACACACCATTGCATGTCATAAAAGCTACGAAATATGCAGCTCAACGTTTTTTTAATAACTCACTAATTTTAATGACGCCGTAAACAAATTTAAATCCAGAAAGTGTATATAAAGTTCTGCAATTACTTATAACGGCCGCTAGGTTATGTTATAAAACAGATGATTAACAAGGAGAAATGTTAATTAATTTTTTTAGTTCGGCAAGATCCAAATTTCCGAGTACAGAGAACAAACCTCGTCACCATCATAGTTTCTCAATACCTTCTGAAGAGGCTTATCTAAAAAATCAATAATCAAGGTACGTTGCTGCATTTAAGTTTTATATTACGCACGCTAATAGTTTTTATACTCACTTAGAATTATCTCTTTACTATATGCACATATACAAGATTTTAAATTCGTTCGTTATGTTAATGAATTACGTCGTTTATCTTCATTTAGAAAACTGATAAGTTCATATGGAATGGAAATTACAAACATACTTCTCAGGCAAACGAGATCTACTATCCGGGACATTTGGCGGTTAAACAGAAGCAGAGTTTAAAAAATGTAATCAAACCGTCGATAAGATAGTAGATATAGGCGTTATTTAGATAATACAGTAAAGTGAAGTAGCCTAAAATTAAAAATCTTGTAAAATAGATGTCCCTCGCTAAGGATATATATACATATATATTTAATGATATATATGTACTTATTTGTACATAATCCATAAAAAATTGTAATCAATGGTCGAGCTGCCATCTGGTTTTATTCATTCTAAATACATAATCCAATAATATAACATAATTCATTGACCGAACTGCCATCTGCTTTTCTGTTTTCTTTCAGCGGTGGTCCATCTTCTATATATCTTTTGTGTTTTAAATTACTCTACAAACTTTATACAATATGAGTGTTTGAATTATAACCATAAATAATAAACAAAAACATAGCTTTATCACAACTTTAACAAGTATTTTATCACCTTAGCTGGAAATGTAGTACGTCCGATGTATCTTCATCTAATACAATAGAATAACGAAGGTCTACGGTGAACTAACGGAAGAAAGTCAGTGGTATTAGCATATGTTAGAGTACTGTGAACAATAAATTTCATTATTGTACATAAAAGGGAATAATGTAATGGCTCATATTAGACTAGCAATGAATTGGCTTTTAATTAGTTGTGTATAACACAACGACATTTTATTTTTTAGAGCTTCATTGACTGTTTTGGAGGAGAAAATTTTTCAGGAGAGAAATTTTAAGTACCAAAAGGAGGAAAAGTATTTCAAATAGATGGCATACACAGTATCAGTGAATTGAAACTCACGAAACCACTGAAAGCAGTAACGTATAAAATTTATTCCGAATTCAAAGGCGGAATATCTAAATAAAGTGAATTATCTTCTAAGGTGTAATGTCACAAAAAACCGAAGTGGTGTCAAATTTGGACTACCGGTAGAAAACTAGGCTCAGTGGCATTTAAGAATATGATTCACAACGTAAATTGTGATACTCTGTTATACAAGTTTTCAGAGAGAAAATAAAGTAGCGGTAAGCGCAATGAATAAATTCCTACAACGAGTTTACGGAATTTATAGCAGCGTTTTCTTTGAGACTAGTTTCCCAAATTTATATTCCAGTGGCTATAGGTTTAGAGTTGATTCACTATATTCCTTTTCCTGTTCATCGTTTGGGCAACAAGAAAAGGGTCAGAGACCATACATAGGTTTTTGAAAAGTTTTTTTTTGGATTGGGGCACGCATTTATAAATAATTTGTTGCTTTATGATATAATCCCTCATTTTCGCCGTGCATGTGCGAATATGTTATTTCTCTTATTCTTCGTGCTAAGGTCTTTACGATACGTTGACGATGGGTATGCCAACTACGTAAGGTTATATTATGTTACTATTCACATTTAAATAATATATTTTATATACATGAACATAAAGGCTGCGATTTCGAAACCCTTCATAAAGGAAGCAAAAGCAAACTAGGACACTGGATGACTGAAAGAACGTGTTATGGTCCTATGAATCAACGTTTTCATTATTTCCTACAATTGACCGGGTTTGTGTATGGAGAACACCAAAAGAAGCCTACGATCCGGCCTGCCTGCTTTCTACAGTCAAGCAAGGAGGAGGTTCCGTTATGATTTGTGCGGCTATATCGTGGTACTCAGCTGGCCGGATTACTGCGGATGAATATTTCGATATCCTCAGTGATGAAGTGCTTACTATGACTAGCATATTACTGCCAGACACTGACAATTTACGAGACAATAATGCTCCCGTCCACACAGCCAAAACGGTTCAGGCGTGGCTTGTAGAGGATCAGAATGTCCTCAAACATCTTCCTTGGCCAGCACAATCGCCAGACCTCAACATCATTGAACCATTATGGCGAGTGATGACTGATGAGTATATTTCCACCTACAACATCGTTGCGGCAATTGGCAGATGTTTTGTTACAAGAGTGGGAGAACATTCCGTTGACAACTATTCCGACACTCTAAGAATCTATTCCGCGACGAATTAATGCTGTTCTCGAAGGAAATGATGGCCCCGTCAGCAAGGCGCCGTCGAAGGTCGAGGGCGTCGCTGCTGATGACTGCGCGTCGTCCCGTGGCTGCTCCTTGGAGATTTTGTAACTCCTTATTAATCAATATTGTGTAAATGCAGGTGTATAAACCCCAGGGAGAAGGAAATACGTCGAGGTTTTCCTCTCCTTGGTCCGTTTTCATGTATGTTCCGGGTCGCAGACGTTGGGCAAACGGCAAGAACTGTCTCCTAATCTTATTAGTCCAATCAAGTCACCTACCCCCAAAATCTGGTTCAGGTATGGTGTCTGTTTTTTTTTTGCAGAATCCCGTCATCGAAATGGCAAGGTAGAAGTACCAAATGCCAGACCTACATGAACCATATTTCTCTCGGGTTTTCCCTGCATCACTTCTCAGATAAATCTCTGGGTAGGATCAGTTAACTACTGCCAGGAAGGGATGGAAAAGCGGGAATGTGAAGTTAGAGCAAAGTAGACAACGATTGGTTGCCGTTTTAATCCCTTCCTATGTCACCAAAGTGTATGACCTATCTTAGATATATACATTATGTCACGCTAATCAGACGAGAGAGATGGTTCAAGCATCTTTTCCTTATTAATATACTGATAATTTCTGTACGCAATTGTGTGTGTATTAGAGTATGTATGTGCCACATAGATATCTAAGCGCCTGGAGCAATTTCAACCAAATTTCGACCAGACGTGTTATTTGCGACTGACAAGCAAAGTCGGGGTAAAACACTGTTACAGTCCCTTGGGGCGAGGGTGGAATGGGCAGAAAAGTAAAACATGCATAAAGGGCATATATTTGCAGAGAAAAATGATTTTCGGGATTAGTGACTGATAGCTTTCTCAAGACAATTGTTTGTGTTTAATTTGAACCTCACTTGCCATGGGAGAGGAACATCCATAGGGGTGAGGCGTTACATAAAAATTAAGCAAAAATAATATAGTATCGTGTTGAATCTGCGGTTCTGGAAGTCGCGGAGTGAAATTCTGACATTTAACATGCAACAACTGTAATAATTAGCGCCAGTGTGGGTGTGAGGGAGAAATGGGTTAATGACTTAAATAGAAAGAATACAAAAATAACATATTGGTGCAAATATTCTTGGCTCTATTAGTGTAGCGGGAATATTTTTGACTTTCTCATGTAACCTAGAGTATATTTGTAGATTTTTCAGACAATTTTTAAGTTACTATGCTTATTTAATGTACTAGTAGGTTTCTTGACTCAGCTAAGATACTGTGAGTCATCGCAGGCAATGACGATAAAAACAAAGTATCACACTTATAGTTTAACACTTATAGGAATATATATTTTCCATTGTCGCTCAGAATTGTAAGGTGAATGTTAAATTCAAAGTTATACGAATGGTGATAAAATTAAAAACGCTTTCACCAAAATAGAAACTAAAATCTTATCTTTTTCACTCGACAGCAATTATTACACAGAATGCAGAGATATCTTTGTCATCATCGACTGAAGCGACTTAGTAAGATCTTAAGGCATAATTCATTTCGTCCGCCAGTTCCACAGTGCCATAATAGATGTCAACAAATTCCTTTCGCTTACTAGCAAATGCCAATAACTGTTTTATTCCACTTGAACATTTCAACATCCATCCGCCCTTATTGAAAACCCCTATACTACACCGTGTAAGGTATGTTATGTCGTATTATTTTAACTGGTAAGAAAAGTGACTCACTAAATATTTATGTTAATCTTTAATGTGTGCTGGTTACTAATACATTTCAGTTTTATTTATGAAGAGATCTATAAGAAATGTTAATTTTTGACACACAAATTCACTACCCGATCATAATTTGAAGAACCTCAGTATGTCCCACATAATTATGTCTTGTTTTTATTATGATAAATACTGTTGTTTCCAATCACGACAGTTTAATATCAAACTACTTGATTAAAACTTTTAATTTCTGTTCAACGTACACATGTTTCTTTATAAAGGGGCCACAAATTATTGGCTAATGGAAGAAGAAATGCAGAATTTATTGGTAAAGCCAATTAAATTACAAGGGCTAAGAGGATGATGTACGATTGATCAATCAGTTCTCTGTCCACAGACTTCGTTATATTGTCCGATCTATAATCAGCGACAAATAGATAACACTGATTAGATAAAGCTTCATAACGTCATTTCAAATATGACCCAGCCCTAATTAAATAAAAACTATCATACAGCAGAGCTGGCCTTGTCACTTCTGCCGAAAAAAAGTACCCAAGCTTCAAAAATATTTAAAAAATTTAATAAGCAATTATAAAAGAAAAAGATACATAATTGTTAATGGCCAACATGACTGGCTCATTTCGACGATATTGAGCGTATATGGTTCTTAAATAATCATTTATTATTTTTAATTAGAATGGTTCGTTTGCTAGTAGCCCAGTCTTGTGAAGTGCTGACAAAATTCTTAAAGCAACGTCAAACTGGGCACAATTTTGAAGGAAGTAATAAATTTAAAGAAACTCTGCATATGTCGTCGGTCGGTTCTAAAGCGTTTACGGTCGGAGGAAACGCCACATGTCAAAATGTTTTCGAGTTTTTTTTTCGCTTAAATTAAGGCGTAGACAGTGTGGCCTATCGTGCCTATCACCGAACCTGCATCCAGAAATAGAAAGCAGTTGAAGCATTATACCATAATTTATTGACACATATTAGGATTTTAAAACTTTGCTAGTTGCCCATTGATTTTAAGTATACCTAATACGAACGAAGAATGAAAATAACAATTCACCCGATGAAGGACGTAGAATAGAATAAACAGTAAGCAGAGCTGAAAGAATAGCATATCAACGATGAAATTCACGAATTAGAGTCAAGTAAAAATATTCAGGTTTTTTTCCCATTCTGCTCATAGATATTTCTGCGTCTGCTACTATTCACTAAGTTATGGCCCTGTGTATTTTGTCTTTTCCCGCAGAAACAGTCTACTTGAGGGTAATTACGTTCTACCCACTTAATAGCATATGAGGGGATGCCGATGATCCTGTCGGGCAATTTCCAATATATGATGCAGAAAAACAGAGCTGGAAAAATCTTCAACAAATAGTTTGACTAGACCAGATTCGGAGTCACCTGACATTACCAATTGCTCCAATCGACTTATTGGGCAGAAATTACACATACGCAAAACATCTGCGACCCCAAACGTTACAATCCTAAAACGTCATCTAGTTGCCACGGCTTATGTGATCCTGAATTAAGTTTAAAATCCTAGACAAAAAGGATTACCACCCAAAGTGGCTCTCTCATATTTTTCGCCGAGTATTAATTAAAGACTATAGTGTTAATCAGGCACTACTATGTGCAATGATAAACTAAGAATCTATGTATAAGAATATATAATGTTAATTACGATCTAAATTGTAAACAAAAACATAAGTTCAATGAAACTCGTTCCAAGAAAATAATTCATACTAAACGTGCACTTAAAAATATTTTAATTGGTCACTAATAAATTTCAACAATTATCATTCTAATCGCAGGCCTATATCAAGGATATAGCTTATTTTTTCATAAACTTTACGCGCACAAACAGAAATTGAAATCTTGCATTGTCTTCTTCCTTACCCCAGAATATTAAACCCATGGTACTTCAAATGATATTTTAGCAAGCATTTTACAACAACTTATTTTAATAATTAACAATTATCCTAATATAAAAAATATATTGTTGAAAATACACTAAATTCGTTGCTTAAAATAATTTCGTCATACTCTCATGATCTATAGTTAAAAGCTGCTGGCAGAGAATAGATGTAAATACCGGGAAGTACTAAAGATCGATATAAGGTCAATGTCATACAGAAAACAATTAGACATTTTTGATTATGTTAGCAAATAAACAAGAGCAAAGGAGAGTATAACGAATACGTAAAGTAATAGTTATGTAGAGCCTTCAAAAAATTGCACAAATAAATAAACACGGGATATTATTATTATTTAATGTTAGAAAAGGTAAAACAATATGAGAGGTTTCTTGCAAATTTCCGAAAATCGTATATATTTCACTGAAAAACACAGTGACATTTCAAATTTTAACTAAACAATATTAGATATCGCATGCCCAATTTCTATTATTATGAATCCCATATTTAATTACATAAACTATATGGACAGTAAAAGTGCGTCGCATGCGGAATATTCGCCTCTTCCTTCCTCTTAAAAATATTAATAAAATTAAACAAGAATAATAAATGGACCAATGATGAACGACGGTGGATTTGTAAAACCACAACTTCATCGTGAAAAGATCAGTTTATAAAGTATTCAGACATAATCCAATATTGTCAATGTGCGAAAGACAGACAAAACTGGTAGGCAATAACTTAAAATAAGTTACTGAAATTATCAATTTTCTGGACTTAAGTAAGCTAAGAAGCAATATAAATGTATAAAAACATTGGGCCCTAATTCGTCACATATTGATAAATATAAAGGATAGAAAAATAATAATTGACCACCGCGAAATACAACAAAAAAATTGAATACTTAAAAAGACTTAAAAAAATATTTCGAAACTCTATACTATTACGCAAAAAAAATTAACACGCCCAATACAATTTCTTTTCAAATTTGCCACAATAAAGTAACGTAAATTTCTAAATTACAGATATTGGTAAAACGTCTTCCATTAAATAAAATAGGTGAATTAAATTCTTACGTAGACATATAAACGGGGTTTCTCTTTATTTACGACAGTTTGTAAATAAATCTTAAACCAAGCAGAGTATCTGCGACATAAGAAAGTATAAATTATTACGTATGTAATTACTGTATGCAAGAATGTTAAACCAATTAAAAATATATTAATTAAATGATTAAATTTCAAGTTTACTATCAAATGTAACATAGCATGTTAACACCTGTAAGACATGTCAAATCATAAAACAAATCATAAATCTGCAATTTATAATATTTTTAAATACTTGCCTTCCAATGAAGAAAAGTGACTACTAAGGTCAGCAAAATATTCAACTGTTATGTCGGACTGGCACAAAACACAATCACTCATATCTACACTTAGGACACTGCACTGGAATATTTCACTGAAACTGCCAGAACCCTGCTCATTTTATTACTAACAAAGCCAAAGACAAATATGGTCTTCCAAAGAACTTGTACCAGTCGTTGTCACATGAACACCCGCTGAATGTTAAACGCCATCTGTTAACTACAAACCAAACTACAATGCAGTGATTCCTTTGACGAGCAAATATTCTCATATTAAATATCAATACTGTAAAGTTCGCAATCACTTGATTGACATTTAATTGACAAAAACACTTGCTAAAAAGTTTTGTTATTAGCGAAAAATAATCCGTTCCTTACCCGTTTATGTAATAAGGAATTAAGAATCTATAAAAACATAATTATACACATATCAAAGAAGACTGGGGCTGATAGATGGGAAGAGCACCGGACAGTTAGTTTCGTATCTCATGCATGCAAAATAGTATAAAGGAGAATGGAACGTCAAATATAATTATGAGAAGATCAGTTTGATTTTAGGAAGAATGTAAGCGTTTCATAATGTGAACTAGAACACACTATTAAGGAATTAGAAGAGCAATGGAATAAAATATCGAGAAAGGAGGCCAATACATAACCCCTACAGAAGACAGGCAGCAGTAATTAGAATAGAAAAGAAAGCCATAATCAAGAAAGGAGTAAGACACGATAGCAGTCTGTCACCCATGCTGTTAAACTTATATATAGAACAGGCGATAAAGAAACTTAAAACGGAATGTGGAAAAGGAATCATACTGCAATGACAAGAAATAAAAATCTTACGCTTTGCGAACGATATTGTAGTATTAGGGGAGTCAGAAGATGACTTAAAAAACATAAAAGTGACATTAACATGGCTGTGGAAGAAGAGTAGAACATGAGGATTAATAGAGGAAAACCAAGGTGACGATGAAGTGTAGAATGAGGAACAGTGGAATAACAAAGGATGTTAGATGCAATAGGGGAATGCTGACTAACAGATGGGCTGATAGAATCACAAACGAGGAAGTTCTAAACAGAATAGGGGAAGAGCGAACAATATGGAGAACGTTGACCGAGAGAAGAGATAGATTAACCCTTAATCACTCGCGTTAAAAAAACTTGCAATGGTACTCGAGTGGGGTCACCACGACCCCGAAATAAAAATAAGCTGAAAAAATAATTAAACAACTATTTCATGAAAGTCAACTTTATTAGACTTTAAGTAGGATCAATTTAATAATAAAAAGTGTATCAACGTTTCATTAAGAGCTTTACTGATAACTAAGACCAGTCTTTAAAAATCAGACTTAAAAATCAATACAATTCTCACAATTTTTTTTGAATGATCATTGCCCACCTGGCGAGCCGTCCAGAGAGAACCTTAAGTCCGTAAGCCAGCAGAGGGAATGGTGGCCTGTTACAATTGTGAACGGTTAACAAAAGAGATACGCCCGTAATTTATTAATGCTCCAAACAGCAGCAAGGCATTCTCTCTCTGTCGACGAATAATTCCTCTCTGCCTTGCTAAATGTTCTATGACTTTCTCCTTGGTGCAGGCTATCTGTACGAGTACAGCACCAAGTCCGTGGTCGCTGGCGTCAGTTTGCAAGTCCGTCGGGTAGAACAACCCTAGAACGGGCTCGTCGCGGCTTGTCGAAAGACTCTTGTTGTTCGGTTTTCCAGATGAATTTGGCGTCCGCTTGCAACAGCTTGTGTATTGACCGTGCTTTTCTACTGAAGTCTCTGACAAAACACCAATAATAAGAGCAGAGTCCATGAAAACTCTTCATGTCGTGTAAATTCCTTGGTCGGGGAAAGTTTGTTATCCACCTGACTTTCACCGGATCTCGCGAGAATAGATGGCTGAGGATATTTATTTCCTTGACACCGAATAGACACTTATTTGGGATCACTTTCATCTATGTTGTATTAAGAATCTCAAGAACAGTTCGCAGTCGGTGCAGATAGTCGCTGAACGTTAAGAGAAAACTATGATGTTGTCCAAATAGCAGAGGCACATAGTTCATTTCAAGTGGTGCAAAGTTGTCCATCATTCTTTCGAAAGTTGCTGGTGCATTACAACCCAAATGGCATAACTTTCGTAGAATTCGTAGAGTTCGTCTGATCTAATGAGAGCGGTTTTTTCTCGATCGGCTTCGTCCACTTCTATCTACCAGTAACCTGAGTGCAAGTCCATGATGGAGAAAATCCAGTGCAACGTAGATCCTCGGTAGTGGATAAACGTCCTTTTTCGTGATCTTATTAAGTATCCAATATTCAACGCAGAATTGCCAGGTTCCATACTTTTTTGTGACAAGTACGACGGGTGATGACCACGGGCTCTGTGATTGTTGGACAATTCCTCGAGCAACCATTTTATCCACTTATTCTTGAATAATGCGTCGTTCTGCTGGTGATACTCGGTACGCCCTTTGACTGATTAGTGAATGGAATCCTGTGTCAATTTTGTGTTTCACCTTCACAGTGGTTGATCCTGATTACTGCGTCGAAGCACGTAGAATAAATATATCTGGAGCAGTTCAAGGAATTTCGTCTGCTGATCCATGGTTAGTTCCGGTGCCGGTAGTTTATGAAACTCCACTCAGTTGTTACTCGTCTCTGTAATACGGCTGAATGGATTTTCTTCCATCACAGTCAGATATTTATCTGTTATTGGTTTGGTCTTACTAAGCATGTGCGTTTCGGAAGGTACTGAGGTTCATTCTGACCATTAACTACCTATAATTCTCCAGTGCCATTCTTGAACGAGATGACTGACGCAGGAATAATGACTAGTGATAATTTATTCTTTGCTTCAATTATAAGATCTAATTTAGGGCACGCGACTGTAACTTTGGTAGCGTTCGACGCAGGAATTATAACATCGTCGAGCACAAAAAATGCCACAGTTCCTTATCTTCTCTTTCTTCTACGGAGGCTTGTGATTAATCTAGCAAAAGTTGTAAATTTCTACAGTTAATTACGGCTTGAGAGCTCTTCAATAAGTCCCAACCGAGGATAATGTCGTGGCGAGACTACGGCAGGACGATGAATTCGAATGGCTGAATTCTGTTATTAATGTTCAGCCTGATGGTGCATCTTCCGGTTGGTTGCACGTATTTGCTATCCGCTACTCTTAAAACAGTATCCTTGTTATCAGTGATCTTTGTCTTCCTCAGCTGTCGTCGAAATGCATCCGAGATAACAGAGAAAGATGAACTGGAGTCGACTAAGCCTCGTACCTACTTGTGGTCCAATATTACGTCCATATAATTTTGGCGACGTTCGTCGACGTAGGATTTACTTTTTGTGCGGCCTCACGTCCATGTCGCGTTGTCTAGTTTTCCAGGTTACGTCGGCTAGGTGAGCGGCTGAATGGAGCAAAGATCTCGAGAGATGTGATGATAACCTGGGGATGCGGCGATGATAACCTGTATCGTCCACGGAATAATTCAGTTGTTCGTCGTCGTAAACATCGAGTTCTTGTCTAGCTCTTGCGTCGTTGAATACCCGTTTCCTCTCCTTGCAGTATCTTACGACGTGTACAGTGGAAACAGACAGTATATTATCCCGTGTCCTCCAGACGTCTGTTTTCCTTGGGTTGCAAGTTGGCTCCTCCCGTGAAACGACTTAGGTTGGCTTCCGCTTTGGTATGACTTTTCGCCAAGAGGACGTCAGTGTCGAGATTGGAGCCAAGACGTTTTCCACTTCTTCCCTGATGGCGTCTTGAATCGTTTCTGGTTCTGATGCGTCGGTACGTAAGGATAGTGCACGTTGAATTTCCTCCCTCACTATTTGGCGAACGAGAGACGATAGATACAAGTCCTCCGCGACAAACTTCATTAGATGTGCCAGTTTTTCGTCCTCCCCCATGTTTGGGATATCCGTTCGGCACAATGCGAATGTATGACTGGGCGTTCTCACCACTTTTCTGAGCTCGATATTTCAGTTCTTCTGTTGCCTGTTGAACATGAGCTCAGAATCACCAACTGCTTTATTGACTGTAGACTGAAAAGTTTCTCACCTGGCAACTTGTCTTCAACATTTTCAAACGATTGTAGTGTTGGCCCGCTACCAGTCGGGTTAGGTGATGGTTAGACTGAAAAGTCGATGGTAAAAGCGGTCAGGAACACCACAGTGTTTTATAGGATGCTCTGTAAGGAGTTTCCTTGGAAACTATCGTGAGGATATCGGATTTGACTAGGGCAAACAGCCTAACCTGTTTTTAGAATAAATATATAATTTTGAATAAGAAAAAGTTTACATCAATTGGTACAGATTAAAGATTAAGCTTCAGCTGGCGCTCCCGGGCTTGCATCCTGGTTTTGTTGCCTCCCTCCCTTCAGAATGACTGCTCCTGGGGGTTGTTGGTATTCTGGGAGGGATGAGACAACCAATCTGGTGGTTCCGAACGAAGGAGAAATCCCCTTCAAAACCACTGTAGTCGCAGTGCACGTGCTGTTCCCCTGCGCTCGTTTTGCATCACTATGCAATTCGATCGCATGCTGAAAATGTTAGTGACAACACATTCCACAGATCACGCCATGAAAGCCCGGTGTCAGATTTGACTGTGTAAAAGCTCAAAAACAAGACTTTAGAATACCATAATTTTATGTTAACATTAAAACAAATTCAAATAATATCTACTATACTGCGGTTCCGTTCAAGTAGAAATAAGCGTTGGCCAGGAAAACGGTGTCGTCCCACTTATTAAATTTAGTGACTCGTTAATATCCCTTGAGCCATCTTGTCCGGCATATCCTGTGAAGATAGTTGTGTTTTTGATCTGCTGCTGAGTGACAGCGTAGGCCGATACGCTTCTATCCTCTCGCTTCAACTCTATGTGTGTTGATTTTGACTAAGGTGCGAATTCCGGTTTCAAATCATAGAGCCTCCGGCTTTGTCAAGGCCTAATAGGAGCCACTGTGTGTTAATGCTTGACGTTACCCGGCGCCTTCACCAGAAATGTCACGTTTGTGTAGGATCGTGAGATACAGTAACACATCTAGAGATTATGGATGTTTATTTAACAATGAAGGGTTGTGGCTGTACAAATGCTGGTACTGCGTTAGACTGACCCTCTTTCAGGATCCAATACTATTTATACAAACATGGAATATTCCAGAAACAGAACATCCTCGTAACAGAAAATACTATAACTGAAATGGTATACAAAGTAAAGAAAGTAAACAATTGCATCGAGTGGGACTCGAAGCCGACTGCACATTTCCGTAGTCCAGCTCTATGCACCTAAGCTACCACTGCAAGTTATATATATATATGATGTTCTTGTGATATTCAGTCCTAAGAATTGTCTGATGCAACCTTCCAAGCTAACCTATCTTGCGCAAACCTTTTCAGTTCTCACAATAGGGATCTCTAAGTGCGATCTTTTCATAATAATATAAACAATAAACTGTAAAAGCAATAATTAAATGTTGCAATTTACGCACGTTGATAATGAACAGCTGCATATACTCGTATCAGGTGTAGGGCTCGGAATACGCAGTGACCGTGGCTAACTTGAACAAGAAATATACAAATGGTCAGAAAATTTTAATTTCAAATGAATATTCAGGAATGATTTCACCTTAGTATAGATTGCGGCTTCCCAAATAAATCACTTGAATTGTGTGAAGCGGGGACGTCGAAATCAGGTTCCGGAAGACTTCAGGTTGGATTCCACACAGGCTAGCGATAGTCAGCAAAGGCAGCTGACCAACTATATTCTCGGTGGGGGCAACGTGTAGTCCACGCGAGGTGACCCTGGCTAAAATATGGCGCTAAAGCGAACGCACAGTGGATAGCGCTGGCTGAACGTTGGTTGTTTAGCGCTTAATTCGACAAGCAAAGCCGGCGTGTAAATCTCCTTCGAACGAACTGCAGACTTCACAAAAAAAAATTATAAGTCCAGCTCGGACTACTCAGAGGCGAATTTATGGAGCGCAAAAGCTAACTTCTCGTCTCTCCAACGCGAAAAGTTAGACACTTTTCCGTCAGACGAATGAGCTTCTTTGACGAAAAATTATGGGGCATAAAAAGTAGAGAGGATGATTAAACTTCTAAGAAATTCAAAATCAAAGAAAATAGAAAGAATTCAATGAAATTGAATGAGATAGTAAATTATAGAATAGTTTTCTACGTCGACAGATATAAAAAAGTTTGATAGTTAAAATAACGTTAAGAAAAAAATATTTGAGGGCGCTGCAGTCGAAACTGGAAGACTCTGGAAAGATCTCGATAATTACAGATCAACTGCGTAGAAAACTAATCCGAATTCATTCTTGGGATAGAGAAATCGACAATGTGAAAAAGTTAAAGATGCCATTGATCTGGCGACAATTAGATGTACTGAAAAAGATTATCACAATCAAAATTAGGAGAAATATTCGAGATAATTAAGTACGATAAACATGACACAATTGGAAAAGACTTAAAATAAGATTTAGATATTCGATTAGGTCAAGAAAGGATAGGAAAAATTGCCAAAAATATGTGACGCAGTGGCAATCACTGGTCCGTCACTATATATATAATGTATATAGTAACATGAAGTTTCGGCTTCTTATTTAAAGGCAGTCAAGCCGATCCAAACGGGGTTGTTGGCGGTGGTTTTGAGACTATAGTGAGATACACAAATGATTTGGAGTGGATTGACAGTGGAGTTTGTATGTAATCGGTGGCCACGCCGAGGGATTTTTTTAACTCATTACTCGAAATAAATTATAATTTATTTTAAAAAGAAAATATAGTATTGTTCGGTACCTTTTCTTTGTGAATATTTAAATTCTAATTACTGTTTATTCGTATATTAAGAAATTACGCTAAAGATAATAAAATACCTTTTCTACGTTTTTTCTTGTCAAAGAGGATGATTGAGAGACGAAGCAGTGGTGCTATTTTTAATGTTCGAATTCGTCTCTTTTATGTTGGCAACAGTGGCAGCTGCTTGGAAGATTGACTGCTAGATGGCTCTAAATGTACGGTGCATCAAGGAGACATTAGAGGCTCGCTAAATGGACCAGTGTTACTAGCATTGCATAATTGGATGCGAGTTCGATAGCTAACCGCTCCCTCCTCCATGTTCAGGTGCAGAAACGTATGGGCTGGGTGAGGAGACATGTCTATTGAGACTCGATCTAGTTCGGCTCTTTTCAAAAGAGCCGAACAGTTAAAACGTTGGGAAGAATCTGAAACAAATCGTGAAGCATCTGTGCCGAGTAGGAGGTCTAATAAAATTCAGTTTTCAGCTGGTTGTGTGTTTTTAGCAGCGTGTGCGGCGGGAGACAAGGAAGAAGTGTTAAGATTGTTACAAAAAGGAGCAGATATAGATACTTCTAATGTTGATGGATTGACTGCTTTGCATCAGGTAGACTATTGTTATAATGCCTGTTATTTATTTTGTGTTCTTCTGTGTCGTAAAAATTATTGGTGTTGAATTGGGACACGACAAAATGGCTGACCAAAGTTACAGCTGTCCTAATAAAACAATATCAACTGGTATTTAAAAACTGGCTCTTGTATATGCTAATACGTTTAATTTCATACTTTTCTATTTTCTCTTGGCTTTCGATTTGTTTGCTTACTTGTAACAAAGCTGCAGAATTTGACAGTTTCAAAATCGTTCTTACTTTTAAAATAATTTATCTTTGGCCTGAATGTTCAATTTATATTGTTGTTATTAAAGTACAACATGCTTTTCATCTTATGCTACAATGAATAAGAACAACAATATTCATGACCAAAACTATTTGTGATGGCATTTAGTGAGCTTTATTAAACCACCTGCTAGTTTTAACCTACTCTGTAGACAGAAAGTGCTGTGATTTCCTACAGCTTACAGCTTGTTTTGTTATGGAATGTTCGTATATAATTACTTATGTACATACACTTGTAAAATTGTATTGCAAGTGGTCCACTGATATAATAGTAAGAATGCTTTTTCTATTTGGATAGCTATTAAATTATAGTCCGTTGTATTGGTTGAGAAATTCTCACTTTTCACTAGTTATTCAGTTGTTAATACTTTACAGCTGGATGCTACAGGCTTTAGAAAAATAATTTATAGTAAATTATATTATGTTGAAATACTTTCTATATGACCTAAAAATAAATTGAAATATATACAGTGTGTGTGTTGAAGTAGGGTGTCCTTACCAATAATTTGTAATTGATTTACTTTCAAGAAATCATTTTGCCTGTTTTGTTTAAGGAGTTTACTATATCATCGGATATCTCCTTTTCTGTCTACTTACAAGAGACTTGATTAGTCAAGCAAAAATATGTGAAGTCTTCTGTAAAATTATGAGATGCAAATGTATTTCTGAAGTCTTCTTCACCTTTGATAGAAAATTATTTTTGTATCTATTAAAAGTTGCCTTTATGTGTTTGATTCATCTTATACTCGGCTGACTTTGTTCATGTTTGTGTTATGTTTACTTGTTTTTATACCATATTCTGCAAAATTGGGTCATGAAAAGTGTTTTATAAAATTCATTTATAATATGAGGGGTTTTCAATAATTTGAATGTTTTGTTCCTAATTAATTTGTCGTATCCATTTTATTTGATCTCTTTAAATTATTATGTTGCCAGCTTTTTGTCATAAAACTGAAGTGCTAAATGCCTTTTGTCACAAAAAATACAATTTTATACATTAAAAAAGTATGTTGACATTTTGTTCTAATTCTCGTCACAATTTTCTTTTCTAACCTATGTAATTAAGATTATTCACTGCTTATATTATAAGATTATTGTGTTGAAAGATTTTTCTGGGGAAAAAAGTATTTTTAACATGTTTCACTCTTGGAAATTGAGAATTCCTTTCATGTGTAAATATGACAAATAATATGTGAAGTGATAACTGTTCAATGGTAAAAATCAAACATTATTATGTACTGGAGAGGCTAATATAAATGTACTTTTATCACTCCTTTCCCTCACAGACTTTTGATATGTTACATTGGTTTCCTAATTATTCAAATATTTAATTAATACATGTTAGATTTTCAACAATTTTGTTCATTCTATATCCTTTCAGAGTTTACTGTACTGCTTACTCTGCATACAACCAGCTTGTTTGGTATGGGGTACAGAATCTTTAAGTTTCTTATAATGTGCTTGGGCACTGTATAATTCACTGAAGCTAAATTTATAATCTTTTTTCAAATGAAATGTTTTGGTATTTGTGCTTATGATAAATTAGAGCTTTATAACTGAATTATAATTATCATAATAAATGTTGCATTTGGATCAATTAAAAATTGGTTTATAAATTAATTTCAGTAGCACAGAATTGTTGAAATCTTATAGTATGCTTAAGTAAATTTAGATACAGTTCTTAAAAAGCTGTGCTGGTGTTGGTGGAGCATATATTATTTTCCATACAAATAAAATAAAATATTTGTTCTACTCCTCTTCAGTCTCATATGCTTAAGTAAGAAAATTGTCTTGGACAAGTCTTTCTCTGATAACTTGCAAGGAACTGTACTTTAAATCAGAAATATTTATAGTTCAACCGATTAAAATTGCAGGCTTTCTCCAACTTCTTTTTATAGAAATACCACTATAATAACCTTAAATGTAATTGTACATTATGTAGAGCCAGCTCAAAATGTTTATATGTTATTGGTTACCACAAACTTTTTTTTCATGAGCCATATTTTCAACTTATTTTGTGAATGATCCAGGTTTTGTCCACATTATATTTAATCACATTAGTCACTAATTGGTTAACTATTTTTGGACACTTCCCTGCAGGAATTATCAAGCAAATAAATAATTAAAAATTTTAATAAACTGTTATTTACGTGGTATGTTTCATTATTGGCATGCATCAATTTGGGCTCTTGTAAAATTCTTGGTTCCAGACTTGGTTGAGGTTAATGTGTAATCCTGAAAATAGATTGTCGTAATCATGAATGTATCACTTGTAAATGTACAGAGAGATTAAACTTGTGTTCTTCTACAAGACTTTATAATAAAAGTTGACACAAATGATAGAACAGTATTTTCCGTGGCCTATATTGTTGAGTGATGTTAACAATCATTTTCCTTGGTTTGTGAAATAGACTTTTTAGACTTTGTAAAGCAATCTGTTGCCATGGACTCAGAGCCATTGCTGTCGAGCAAGTACATATTGCTGTTTAAAATCATCTTACTGAATTTTTTATGCAAATGTGGTTCGAAATTTCTGTGAGGCCATCGTAAGAAAGAAAGGGGCTACTCTTCACGCAATATATCTCATCACATAAGTAGTAAATCTTTGTCTGTTTTAACGAGCAGTGTTGTCTACAACCCCGCATTTGGAAAATATTATTCCGGTTTGCTTTCTACTTCCCCGAGTGCGTTTCACTGCAATACTAAGAAAACACAGTCGAATCGCATGACTACTAATTAGTGGGAGAAGAGTTAAATTCCTGAGTATTGGTCTGAACTCTGGTTCGTATTTCATTACGAAACCTGTACTCGAATTGACGGTATTTAAATTTACATTTGTATGTATACTAAATGGCCCCAGTAACAGAGAAGAAATAGACTAGCATCTCGTGAAGAGAACTGCACGACAAGTCATTATTGACGCAAGAGGCATTTAACAGATACCTATACAGCGTCTGTGGTGCACGACAAGTTTCTTTATCCCAACCGTATGTGAATTCAATAGGGCGAGTGCTGTACTCCTTGTCACTTGAAGACTGCAACGTGTCTTCTGTTAAAAACTAGTAAACGCATGGTCATGTATGTTGCAATAAAATGCTGAGACTGACACGTTAAAGATTCTATATTTATTTTGTGCCCAACACTAGTTATAAAACTTGCAGTGCAATTAGGCCATCTTCCCGAAATAGAAAAAAATAGGATTATATCCGCTCAAATTGTGTGAAGCCTCAAGAATCAAATTTACGGTATGAAAATTAAAACTTTTACATGCGGCTGAAGCTTGCCTTATCAATTTATTTTAATTCCAGATATTTTTAATTTTCTGAAAATACTAGTTGGCTTCAATTGCATCCAAACGGACTTCTCAAATCCGGTTTGATCCGACAAGTTTTGTCCAGGGGAGTCGATCTGTTTCATTCAAACAACCCTGTGTGCGACGAAACACGTTATCAGTAGTGTTCATATACCACAAATATTGCAGTCAGTAAATATTTTTGTATATCTTGCCAAAATCGTGTAATCTTTAATATGGGAAATCAAACATTGCACTCCATTGCGTTTGACAAAGTTCTGACTCGTATTCTTATACACATCTGAGACACTGTCCAAAAATTTGTACGTTCTTTAAAATTGCTAGCAGTCGGATCAGTTTTCTTGTGTGGATGACCAGATTGTAGAAATAGAATTCTTAAGCTCTTGACTTCAAGAAATTCCACAATACATACGGCGACTGACATGTTGACTGGAGTTTATCAATGGAATGTTGAAGGTAAGTACTTCAAGGTCACTTACAGAGCTAATTCAGTGGGGCAGGAATAAACCCTCCAGTTACTGACCATCTTATTGCTGGGCTGTATAATCCCATGAAAGGGAATTGTGCTAATAATAACCAACGCCTTGTATGCAGGTCCTGTTCCAAAATTAATACACCCTCGACATAAAATATCTGTAGAGAGTATTTCGGTTGGAGAATTCGAATAAACTGATTAGCACCGTTACGATCTAGACATGAGGGAAGCAATATGATCATTGTTCCGGCTTGGAACAACGTTTAAATTAATTGCATAATATTTTGTTCCCAGTTGGAACATGCCGATTTTCTATTTGTTTGATCGTCACGACCGTATTAAATTGTGTAGTTAATGAGTGCGGATATTAGTAGTTGAAGATTCCCAATTTGTTATGCACAGTGAACTTCTTAAACACAGGTGTCAAAGAATTAACTATTAACACGACCAAATCAGAGTGGTTTTTGAGAAAGTAATTCATTTTACATGCCGTGTCTCAATTCAATTTTGCACTTGTTTCCATTCGTTATTTTTATGCAGTTTTTTTAAATATATGTAAAGTGAATACTGTATTCTCTCTCCTTACAATCGTTTTGATGATGACTAGCAGTTCCATTGAACGTTTTTTGCGTTCTCATTAATATACAAAATGTTTAACTACTTATTTATCTTGTTATTCCATTTATTATATGTAAACTTCATTTCAATACCTTATATATTGGGCTTGCCAATTGCAAAGATTTTATTTCCTTATAATTACGCACTCTATGTATCTTTTTTTCGCAGTCTTGTTTGCGAGGAAGAAAATTTCTTCTTAATGAAGGATGCCCTATTGCAATACAATAACATTTTCCATCCTGAATTATCAAAAATAGGAATGTTTTACTTGGAAGTAATCAAGCACTGGAAATTGAAAAATGGCGGGAGTATTAATTTATTGGCACGTCTTTAAGGATTTAAATAATTTGCTTGTAGATATCAATCCTCCAACTATATTTTAGACATTGGATAAAATGCAAAAACTGATTAATAACCTCTTTTTTTATTTTAGCAGCGTATTTTACGTTGATAAATTTGACAGATTCTGTATGACTAGTTGTCATGTTGTTCTACGTTTAAAATTTATGCGGCATCTCTTTTATGGATATTAATACTTCGATGGTTAAGCTACAATTAACGAAATTAGACCTTAATTTTAAGGAAGAATAATTGTAAATTTTGGGCCCCTCTAGTTTGGTTAAGTAGTTTCTCATATTTTCACAATTCCATGATCTTTGCTTATAGTTGTTGTAGATATACATATAAACGTATCGTTTTTATTTATATATTTATTAATGTGGACTTTTTACTGATCTTTTTCCTCGTCTGTATATTTGTTTATAATTATGTTGTCATGTATAT
The DNA here is from genome assembly GCA_034510155.1 of Eucriotettix oculatus. Lineage (NCBI taxonomy): Eukaryota > Metazoa > Arthropoda > Insecta > Orthoptera > Tetrigidae > Eucriotettix > Eucriotettix oculatus. The sequence goes on from CM067376.1 coordinate 182,863,554, forward strand.
TTTTACTACGGAAAAATGTTTTGTTCTAGTTTCCTTCATTTGCTCAAAGTAGTAAATCATCTCTCCGATAGGATGTAAATTTTTCCGTTTTGTTTTATTTCTTTGCTATCGCAAATTAGTAATACGAAACTGATTTGAATATTAGTATAATTTTGACTTATATTCATAGCGTCCGAAACTTCTGTTTGAATTAGTGATCTGCTGTCTGCATGTAGGCAACGTCATGTGTTTAAAGACCGTCCTGGCGTAGCCGTGGTGTCGAGTTTCGACAAGTTCGCTACCGCCTCGTAACCTTAGTTGAAGCCTGGAGACAAAACCCACGCAGTTCCAATTGGCAGATTCCTAAGAACCGTTGACAACTCCGGAAAATATTCGTCCTTCCGTAAGTTTCTATTTCGGGCGGTTTTTGTCGGTCGGGGAGCAACTTTCCCCAGGGCTCTCGTCTTATCGAACTGGGAACAGCCGATCGACGTTTACTCTGCCTGCTTCGTAAATAAGCCGCAGATCTAGTTAAATATAGCTTCAAGTCGCCGACCTCTACGAACTCGCCGCTGTCACACTAATTATGTAGGCATTTTATTCACATCCGATATAATTTTTTCAATCTTTCTCCTTAGAATCGTTCCATCCGAAGCGGCCAATTTAGATCTCAAGCGCGATGGTACAATATATGGCTTCTCTCAAATTGCAAGGGTCCGTTTCCGTGTTGCGTAGCCTATCATCAATGATTCTTTTTTACTGTGATCAGCTAAATGACACGTTTATAATCTCGAACCCGAGCAAGTCTTCCCTGGGCTGTGAACTGGCTAAATTTGTGTTGTGACCCGAAATTTTGTTTCGCCGGGCCGATCGATGAGTTGCATGTTACTATTCGAAAAGTACGTTTATTTTCCATTTTCAGACGTTTTAAAAATGCAGTGTTACTTAGTTTATTTTTTTAATTTCCATTTAAATCTGACGACTTATTGAAACTGAGAATAAAATAAATGTACTCAAACGATGCACCCTAAACTACCTTATATACTAATGAATAAGTCCAATCGTTTGTCAGATATTGATGAAAATTTATTTTAAAATTAGTTTTGGTATTTCTGTGTTTCAGAACTTTAAGCTCGTCGACATTGTGCACATGTTTATAGTGGTCTATTTCCGCTGCGTTTAGAGAAGTTTGATTTACTCGGACAGTGACGCACATTCAGGGGTGGGATCCACGTGGTTCACTATTGTGTTCGCAGACATTATCTTCCCGCTACTTTACACTTTTTACTTTCAGCGACCGTGTCAGGCTTGTTACAAGTTAGCCTTCTCAGCCATCACGAAAGAAAATTAATCAGTTTTGCATTAAGATCGAGTTCTCTAGTGACTATCTGTATCGTTTGAGCACATATATTCAAAATTTAACTGTTATGCCCACTAATTTGTAAGTTCTATTGTTATCGCCAAAAGGCTTTTATTTTATTTTAAAAAAGAAGTCTAGCAATATTGAACGTCGTTATCATTGTTTTCGCACCAAAGTATCAGCAAGGATTTAAATCTGAATTAACTTTTGAAAGCACAAATAGAACTTATTTTTTACCAAGAAATAAATATCAGCTTGACGTGATGGCTTTTCATGCTGCAATTTTTTATTTAATTAAAGTAAATGAATCTGTCGTAAGCTATGTTTAGAATTGAGGATGAAAAACGACCGATATAATTTATATTAAAATTGTAATAAACGTGAGATTACAATATAAATTATGGGGTTCTTTATTATTTTGGATAACCCTACTAAGACTGAGTATCCAAACTGATGCTGATTATATGTAATATTTAAAATGTAGTTCAATTATGTGCATTTGTGAAGATATTAGCTTAGCTTAACGTAGATTATCTCCGTTAATTACTCTTTTTACGAGGGTGATCCTGAAACAGGAAACTTCCCTTTAATAGCATAGGGCGGTAATAGAAAAGGAGGATGTGGACGGGAGAGCAAATAGCAAAGTGTTGATTAGGGCCCCCGCGCTATAGCTTAAGGATCCTACCTGGTGTTTCATCTAAAAGAGATGGGGGGGGGGGGGACCTGCAACAGGCTTTTAGGTACTATTCTCACGCTATTACGAATGACGGGAGGAGTGTTTGCTGTGAGGTCGCATCATTCCCTTCTCCGCGTCTCCACAAGTTTTAGGAAGCAGCTCTGGCCGACTGATGCATTGGGATCAGCGGACAACTCTTACCCATGGCCATGGTCTTAGACTCCAGAACATACACCCCCTACAGTAGATGAAGTGCCTCTTGGTGTGAGCCTTAAAAACCAGAGTACTTTTTTTTGTGTTAACAGGCTACATAAGGGTGATCCTGAAACAGGCAACTCCCCTTTAATAGCATAGGAACAGGCCTGTTTTTTATGTTTTTACTTTTATTCTTTCTCCTGCAAGAATGTAAATGTAATGTCGCTTACAAATCCTGCTTATATAATTCGCGTTTCTTCGATTCTTGATACGGACGTTTACTTAATTTACTTTATGATTCGTCGATAATGAAACAAACTGCTTCCAAACAGTATGCTAATCATTTTAGTCGATACCAAAAGTTTTTATTGGTCATGCCATTGGTAGCAATTCAAACATTTTCCCCCCACTAACTTTTCGAGTCGACTGTTTTTAGAAAATTGCAAGGACTCGTTTTTGGAAGAGATTACAATCACTGAATGAAATTTGTAAATTTCCTAAGGTCTTTCATTTTGTCTTAACATCAAACTTAGATTTTTTTTAAATTAGTCCTCTAAAAGACGAATACTCTTTGAAGATGTTGTCACGAATTGCAACTCAAAGCAAAAGTTGTCGCATACTGTATTTTCAGTAATTGTTCAAATATTGATACGCTGTATTATGTTAAATGGCTTTGTGTTTTTGCATGTGAATGTTTACGTATACCACAGTTGGTATGATAATTAAAGAATTTTGTAAATTAATGTGAAGATATAACGTTACGGTATAGCAATAGGTAATTATAGCGGTCGCTGAAAGCCCCTGAATAAAATATAGAAGACTTTATTTGATTTTATTCATTCTGAAAAATACAAATTCCTGCTCAGAAAAGCCTATGCTTGTATTTTATTTATCGGTTCATGATATATTTTCCTCTTCAAAATAACGCAATCATTCCATTATTTTCAGTGAATTATTGAGTTGTTTGTGAATGTTAGTTCGGTTCAACGTTACTGAAATAATCTAGCCAATTGCCGCAGGAAACTGTACGTGTTCTTTTAGTGAGTTAATAATTCACCTATAAACAGGATTGTGCTGTTGATTAAAGTTGATCTTTACGTCATGGACTGAGGGATCATTCTCAACCAGACACTTGACGTTGAAGGTTGTCTCGAAATAGAGCACGCTTGTGCCTTGCCCTGCACCATTCCCTTGGCATTTTAGTTTAACACTTAGCACTATGGAATTTCCGTCTTCATTTGCGACTCCAAGATGTTTACCCGTTATTAGTTAAATGAGATCGAATCTTTTCAGTTTACAGTAGTCGCTAAAAACAAATTTTACTTTATTATTGTTAACCCCATAATTTCGTACATTTTTCTAGGTCTAAAAGACTGGTAGCAGCATTAAAGTCCAACATCTGCCTTTGTAATTTCTATAGCATAAAAATATATTTCTATAACTTGTTTACTTAAAAAAACTATCTCAACAATAAATGCTGGGATTCACATCTGGGTTTAATTTGTTTTCTGCTGTAATATTTTAAAATTATTAAATGTAGAAATACTTTGTGATGAACATGCCTTGTAATATCTGAAGTTGAATTTCTTCTCTTTATTTGGATTTCATTTAAATGTCTATGGATATTTATCATTATATACATTTCTTTCCTAATCTATTGCCTCCATCCACTATTAGCTAGTTAGTAGGTAATGTGCAACTTGAATTAATCTCACCTTTGCAATGACAATACAAAATGAGCAAGTGTGAAATAAAATAAAAAAAAGTTTTAGAAATTATATTGACAGAAAAAAATTAGAACACTACATTTAGTCGTAAGACCTCAAACACTCCTTAACCCATAACAATATTGACTAATATTTAATGCTTTGGAATTGCAGAATATGGAATGCAAAGAACTGAATGCTGCAGAGAATAAAAAATCAAAATTTATCATAAAATGAAAAATAAATTATTAGTATCCAATTTAATATTACTGAAATCCTGAGTCATTAAAATTGCTACAACTGTAACATCAACATTTGCATATTATGGAAAATATAAAATGTGTGTGTTGAAGATTACAAATTACACAAAGAAGTAGCCACATAACAGACAAAAATTTGTTCAAATAAATACTTTTATATAATAATTCAAATTATTCTCAGTGTATTGTTTGTATAAACAATTCTTTGATTAAACTGAAACAACCCTTACAAAGTTTTCTAAAAATTCATTAACAATAGAAGAATGAGGAATGATGTCTGCCAGCTATACAAAAAAGTACAGAGGATGTAATACAATTTTTACGAATGGCTCCAGAAATCACGATTGTACAGGCTGTGCAATACATTCTTGAAATTTTGCCATAGAGTTGTGTTACACACTGTATTATGTGTGTAACATGTTAGCTATGTTTAACCTATTTATTTGTTTTACTTCTGGTGAAATAAAGTAAAATTTGATTTAAATAAATTCATTGTACATTCATTGAATCGTGACAAGGTGATTTTCTTTCATGACAATGCACAGTCACATGTCAACAGTGGTTTGAAACGACTGGAACACTAAACTGAAAAGTGATACCCCATGTTGCTTATTCACCCTTTTGATTACCACCTGTTTCTCTCGAGCAGCACTTACAAAGACATTGCTTCTTGAGTGGTTTGACCTGAAAGAGGGGGAATTTTTTTGGTGCGATATCTGAAAATTGCATGAGAGATAGGGAAAATGTATTGCTAGCAAGGGATGGTACTTTGAATCAATTATTTTTTTGGCTCTCTATGGATTTTTTTTCTGACCAAAATACAGCGGATTTAAGCTTATACACCTGATAGTCCTTATTATTTAGTTGTTTTGTATTTATGTAGCATTTATTTTTTAGGCATGCATAGACGATAATCTAGATATGGTGGAATTTCTTGTTGAAAATGGGGCTGACGTTAATAGAGGTGACAATGAAGGTTGGACTCCTTTACATGCCACGGCATCGTGTGGATTTATCAGCATTGCCAAGTAAGTTTTCTTCCTGCATCCTGTAATACTATACATGATTTTGGGTGTATTTAATGTAAAATAATGAGTACATTAGTTAGTGCTTATGGGTGTACCAATTTCTTTAGTAATTGAAAAAGTTTTTCTTCAATTTTTTTGGGGGGTTAACAGGCCTGAAACAGACAACTCCACTTTAGTAGCACAGGAAGGGAATTGAAAAGGGGGAATGCGGTAGGTAGAGCAAGGTAGCCAAGGGTTGACTACGGCCCCCAGGCTGTGGTTTAAGGATCCAACCTGGTGTTTCACCTAAAGAGATACAGGGAAAACCCTAGAAAATGTGCATTAGGTAGGTAAGGCGTTGGGTACTATTCTCACGCCCTTCTGAATGACTGGAGACGAGTTTGCTGTGGGGTTGCAGCATTCTTTTCTCTGTGTTTCCACCAGTTCTAGCAGATTGATTGTCAAAGTTATTTATGCCCTGTATTTTATATCTATCTACCTATCTTACTAGACAAACTCTACTTCATTTGGGCTTGTCACTCATAATATTGTCACCTAGAAGTAATTTATGCCTTGATGATCGAAGTGTCATGATTTTTTTTTTAATTCAACAAATTGTGAATTTCAGCTGAAACTTTGTTTCTGGATTATAGTTAGTTTATATACAAGTATTTAAACATTAGTATGGGTAAATTGCTGATCATATTTCAAAATGTTAATAAAATTTAACATTTCCAGGTTTTATAAGAATTTTTTTAGTTATCAGTAAAAATACTTTGCAAGGGGACATTGAAATTTTGGAACTGTTGTATAAATTATTTTGTAAATGTTTTCAGGTACCTTATTGAGAATGGCGCAAATGTTGCAGCTGTTAATAATGATGCAGAACTTCCTGTTGACATAGCAGAGTCCGATGAAATGGAATTCATGCTTCAACAAAATATAGATTCTAAAGGTAACACTGAAGTCTATATTGTCATTCCAATTATGGAATGTGTTTTTAATTTAAATTATTGTACCATATTTATTATAAAGTTTTGTCAGAAAAGAACTTGAAAATTTTGCTCTCTACCCATTTGTACTATTAAATTTATTTAACATGTAGTACATCCTAATTTACCTTGACCATAGCTCATAATGCTGATTATTATGTTTATAACTTCCTTCCTTTAACTTAAATGTCTACACATTACTTTATTTACTTGTGTATGACCTGCTCCTTTTTTCCTACCTGAAATTTGAATGCAAATATATAGTGTGTGCAAGACACATTATGCTGTAGACTCGGAAATGAATGTGTTTGAAATTTGCCTAGGATTCCAGCCAAGTAAGTTTGTCAAAAACAAATTACATTTTAAAGGCAGTCATCAAAACATAATCTGTTTTTGGTGAATTTACTCTGAGAAATCCAGAGTGAATTTTGTCCACTCAGATATGGATTCTCTTACTTATGGGGACTAGGGAGGTGGACAATGAAAATGGACATATCTGACCAATCATATTTTATATTGACAGTTGCCCATTGTATCACACTTATTTTAAATTAGACTAATGGCAGTTGGTTCCTAGTTCCATGGGCGTTATTATGAATGACCCAATCACAACTCTTAAAATAAGTCTTCTTATTTATTTTAAACTTTGTCAAAAATTGTTTTAGAATAAAAAGTACTGGAAAATGGATAAAAAAAATTGTACTCATAATGTTATTACAGTAGTCCTGCAGAGTTTTTGTTCTCATAATTTAAGGAAGTGTGCAAACTTCTTTTCCAAAATCTCTCCTTTATTTTTAAATAAAACGTCTATGGTTGTTGATTTATCTCCATTTTCTATATATCCTGCTGCTAACTGAAAAGTTTTTGTTTCATTCTGATAACTTATTTTTTCCTCTTGGCTTTCATCATCCTCTTCTTCACGACCTAGATTGGTCCTCTACAACAACTTGTACTATCTGTTAATGAGTGTAGTCCCCCCCCCCCCCAATTTTCGAGTGTACCCTTGTGAGCCACTCTCCTTCATCAATCACTTCTAAAGCTTTTGTTTCTTCTCAATTTTAACAACCTGTTTAAGTTTTCACGCGTTTTAACATACACAGGTACAGTACACTTAAAAGTTCACTGATACACTTTCTATTAACAAATTCAGCACACATTCACAACAGCAATACATCAAACGTATCGGTGCTCACAATCTTGATGTGATTTGTCAGCAACTTGGTTCCTGCGAGGAGTACATATCTCACTTGGTTTCATCTGTGTGGCCAATTGGAGTGAGACCTGTTTAGGGGACTTCTACTGTATTGAAGTTTATCAAGTTCCAATAGGAAATTAAAATATTTAATACCCCTAATGATCAACATATCATAAAATAAATTTATTATTAGTTAATTGAATGAACAGTGTGTTGCTATCGGTCAATCTTGAAATATTTAAGGGAACTGGTCAGTGAAAATTGGGAAAAAATAGATTTTTAAATTTTTGTTTCATTGTGAAGTACAATTCATTCTGGTTATTTTGGTATATGGTTTGTGTATGTTCCGATATTTTAAAGTGCATAAAATTGGTTTTTAAAGTTTTTGGATTAGGGCCATGCCTACTTCAAGCGCTGTCTTGTATTTGTTTTTTCATTTTACTTTTTAAAAAATTAGAATGAGTTTAGATGTCGTTGCAATCGATTGCCATATCGATACATACTGTTCTCACTTCGTTGCTTTTCATTGTCTTTGACTTCTTTTTTGATTTTCTGTATGTGCGTTGAATATTGTTCTCAATATTTTTGAACTTTATTACAGTATATTGGTTTTACAAGCCAGTTTCAATCATGTCAAGAAGCAAGAAGTTTAATCCTAAATGAAAATGTCAGGAATAAAGACTCTAAGAGTAATTATTCAGAACAACAAAGTGAGGTTATTTTGAGTGCATCGAAAAGAAAACTTAGTTGTGTTGAGGTTTGTGAACCGAGTTCTTCCATTACAGAAGATTCAACTAGTTTAGCTAATGGCAATATAATTACAAGTATAAGTGCTTTATCTAATTTAATAAACAGTTTTGTATGTTATTGACAATGTGGAAATAGTGACTGTATAAATCTAACAGAAGATATCACAGGAAGGAAGGGAATACTCTGTAAATTAGTTTTAAACTGTAATGTCAAATGTTAATGTCAATGTTAAATCTAGCATGTATTCAAAGCTAGCTACTTCCAGACAGTTTGATCTGATTAGCTTATGCTTTGAGATGCTTAGGCAGAGGTAGAAAGACTGCCCAAGTATTCTGTGCAATAATGGATTTGCCAACAGCTCCTGTACGATTTGACAGATACAACACTGTGTTGCTTGCTGCACTTACAGGAGTGAGTGAAAAGTCCATGAATGATGCAGCAAAAGAAGTATCATCCGAGTGTGAGAGTAGTGATATTGTAGCTGCATTTGATGGTTCATGGAAAAGGGGGCCATACTTCTCAAAATGGTGTTGTCACTGCAACATCTTTGGACACTGGCAAAGTATTAGATGTTGAATGCTTGACCAAGTACTGCAACATATGTGTTAATGGGAAAGTAGGTGACCATGATTGCAAACAAAACTTTTCAGGATATAGTGGAGGTATGGAAAGGATAGGTGTGGTGAATATATACAAAAGGTCTGTATCTGAATGGGGTGTTCATTACACTGGCTACCTTGGTGTTTTAGAACTCAAACCTTATGGAAACATAACAATTGAGAAAATGGAATGTGTTGGTCATGTGCAGAAAAGAATGGGTACCAGACTAAGAAAATTATGTAAGGAAAAAGCTAGAGAAAAACTTTCTGATGGAAAAGGCATATAAATATATATTGAAACTAACTGAATACTATGGACTTGCCATTAGGAAGAATACAGGAAATCTGGAAGGAATGAAGAGGTCATCGTGCTTCAACAGACCAGATACCACAGCATGGTCTGTGTCCAACTGGAGAAGATTCTTGGTGCCTGTACCAGGTATGCCAATCTACTGGAAAGCCGTACAAACACACACACAGTTTGCCACTTCCTGTAACAGAAGAAGTGAATCCTATATAAAGGGACCTTACTGATCCCAAACTCCTTTTCAGGTGCTTGCATAGGTTAACTCAAAACCCAAACAAGTCTTTCAACAACTGTGTATGGGAACACATTCCAAAAAATGAAACAACCCTCAGTTTCCAAAGGTAACAAATTGGCTGCAGAAATGACTAAGGAAGTAAGGACATTCCGGAAAAGAATGAAGCAACAAGAAGAAGACCAGGAATATGAAAACCAAAAAAGGTTATTGTCCTGGAATGTTTTAAAAATAAAATATGCACCTATAAAACTTCTTTTTCATTTTCCTGAAAACCATTATTTTGTGTGGTTAGGTACCAATATCTACTAAACGGCCAAAGCTATTTAAATTAAATTTGGAATACAGTTTCAAAACATTTATCTGCAATAAAGACTTCAGTAACATTAAATATAATAATAATCATCAGTCAAAAATCATGAAGAGTATTAAAAAAAATTATGCTTTTTAGCATATCTTAATTTTTTTAATTTAATTTCCTAAACAACAAAAAGTCTCAGAATTTCCTATAAAAACAGAATAGAATAAAAAATTAATTAAAGTCCTCCTGCTTTGGTTTACATCACAGCATGTATCTAATTATAAAGATGTTTTTTTACCTTTTATTCAAACCTATGTTCTGTCAACAGTAGAAGCTTAAATCAAATAAAACTTCATCAATATATTAATGATACTGTTTTACGTAATTGTGCTAAATTTCAATTAAATATCTCTTAAACTTTCTGAGATACATTCATAAAGTTACACGAGTTGCAAGTAGTCTAACTTCACAGACAGGTTCCCTTAAGACAGTATCATAGCCCAATATATAGGAAAAGTTGACATAACATCCATCCACAAGTAACTTTTAGACATGGAGTACTTATTGTTTTAAATATTACACAAATTTTCATTGTTGCCTGATTATGGCAAGGGAAGAGAAAATATAAAAAAAAGGAAAAATTAACTATGTATATATACATGTGGCAGAATTACCACACGTTTAAAAACAGTTGAAATTGAATTCATTAACAATTTTGACATTCTGCTCCAGCATGAATATTATATCCCAAGTTCCCTGTTTTAAGCATGTGGCCACAGCCAATTTGATCCAATTACTTTTGCTAGTTGTCTTAGGTATTTGAATTGTTCAAGAGTAAACAATAATTCAATCCTTATATGAAATTCCAAATTAAGGTATATCTGGTCCATCAATTATAACAATATTTTCACTCTACAAACTCTGAACAGGTCCATCTCGTGAATTCTGTTTCAAAGTTCCCAATTTCTGGACTGCGATACAGAGGGTTAGTAGTTCACACCTCCAATAGATTTGAGTCGACTCTTTGAAACAGGTGAGTTGCTTGCCAGCCATTCTCTTAATTCCCTGTTAAGCTTAAGGAGATGAATGTTACTTTCCTGTGGACGATTTTCACTTATGTGGAAAGTTCATGTTTTTCATGAGGTTTTGTTGTCTTGGTGTAGCACTGTGGAAGAATTCTCTCTTTCACAGCAGAAGACTGAATGTGTTACTCATCCTGCAGCAAACCACGATTTAAAACCCCATTGTCATTAGTCCAACGAATAGAGCAGAAAGAAAACTTGTTCTTTGCTATTCAGAACTACAATATTCCTTTTTGTTTTATATTAACTGTATTAATAGAGATCACAATTCAAAATATAACTTAGAAGAAAATAAACAAAATTTCTTCTATTTAATGTAATATTAAATTATATATCTCATAATAATAGAAGTGCTTGGAAATCAAGATAATCGTGGAGGTTGAGATGTCAGAGGTATAGGTCAGATATACAAGAACATGTCTATAGATTAGGCTAACTGAAAGATAGCAAGTCATAGCACTGTAACCAGTTTCAAATCAACATTTCAACAGAATAAACATGCAAATTGAAATATACATGGATACTGCAGTTACAGTTTGTTAAATATGTTTTTGATGAGTTAACTTTATTTCTTGTAGTTTCAATTGCCTTTGTTTCTAGGACATTATAGCTAATTCATTCTTTCAGATATTTGAATTCTTTGAGAATTTATATTGTTTGTTATGCAACTATAAAATGTTTTGGTGGGCATTGCCATTTTTTTTATACAATTATTTTTATAGTTTGAGGGTTTTCTCTTTGACTTATTTCCAGGTATCTGCTAGTAGGGCCATATCATCAGCAAAAGCTAAGCAATTTACTTTGTTTTTTGTTCCTACTCGGATTCTAATATGGATCCACTCGCTAAATTTTCTAGGGCACAGTTAAATACCAGTAGTCCATCTCCTTGCTGTTAAAGGTCTACATTATTGTCAATCTGCTTACTCAATAATTGATGGAGGAGCAAATTGATGGAAATCTTGATTGTCTAGGATCGCATTAGATAATATTTCCATCAATATGCTCCTCCATCAATTATTGGGATTTAAATTTAATTACTGCATTTATGGTGTCAAATAATCAAGAGTTTGATTAATCGATTAATATTTTACCTTTTTTCTAGTGGCTAAGGGGTTATTTCAGCAATGGTTTGTTGTGGCTTCCCTCCTTGCTCTGCCCAGTCCTTCCCCTTCAGATTATACCATTTGTTACTTTCAACATTCATAATCTGGTGTATATCCCACAATTGCCTTAATAGAGAGACAAAGAGATCTAATTCATTGTTTAAATATATAAATACTCTCTTATGTGACAAGTTCTAAGAAATTGGTGTACCTGATTACTAAAAATCTGCATTTGAAACTACAGAAAATACAGATTAAAAATTCAAACTACTCACTATATCAAACACTTTTTTTTTTGTATATAAACAACACAGTAGTGATTGCTCTTCGGAATATTGTCAACAGTGTGGTATGAATGGTAACATTTTGGATTTATATTTGGATTATCCTAAAGTAACAAGTAACATTGTTCTCTGTAAACACATCATACAAATTAACTAATCTAGTTAAGTCATATAGTCTGTAAGCAGAATCATTGAAAGATTTACTAGTGTGCCAGTTCTGTATTTTTATTCCATAAACTCACAACACAATATTGTGATTACTTATCTGCCATGTCACATTCTTCTTATGACCTTTGCCTGTACTATTCTAATCAACACAAATAATTAATGTAGATTGAATTCCCAAAATTTATAAAACTTATCTCCAATATTCACACAATTTTTCCTCTCTTGAATTGCATTTAAGTCAATGGTGAATTTTGGCCAAATTTCTCTACCTTGTGCCAACAACTTCCAGTCTCTCTACTCTGTTTTATAGTTTATCTCCCTCCACTCCTTCCAACCACATGGTTTATGGCCTACTACTCCTTTTTTTGCCAGGATGTCATTTTAGTATCGCTCTTGGTATTTCCAATACTTGCCATTCCTGCCCACAATCTGTAGCCCTCAAGAATGTTTGGATTCTGCTTCAAATCTTCCAATACTTAATCAAAAATTATATTAATTCCTAGTTTTTAACCAATGAATGTAGTACTATGTTAGTTTAAGTGTTTGAAAATAAACTAAGTAAAATTGTAAGCAACAGTTTGTATGTAGAAAACTATATAATATACACATATTTAAAGCCAGAATTGCAGTTATATATTGGAACATTATTATCCTTTTTGTTAATATTCAGGTATTGATTGTGATGAAGCTCGCAATGAAGAAGAAAGAATGATGCTTGCAGATGCTAAAGAGTGGCTTAATGCTGGTGAAATTAAAGATCATCCACATCCAAAGACAGGTGCTAGAGCTCTCCATGTTGCATCAGCTAAAGGATACATTAAAGTTATGAGGTAAAAAGGCCTCAATACAGTAATTTTTGTTCAAATTATGAGTTTATATTTTTTGTACAATATGTTCAATCAGTTTTTTCAAATTTTTCATTGCTGTAGAGTATATCATCACTAACTTAACACCACTTTTCCTGTAGAAATCATAAGTTTTTTTATACTAGACAGATAAAATTACTTGGGAATTGAATAGTTGAAATAATTGAATCTTTAACATTCTTCTTCTATATTTTAAATGTAAACTAATAAAAGAATAATCATCTACTTATCAAGAGTTATAAAAGAAATCAAGAAAATATTTTGCTTTCCTTATGGACAATAAGGAATTTTTGTGATTCTTCTTCTTCTTCTCTCTCTGTCCTCCTCCTCCCCATTTTTATTGTTGTTGTTGCAAGTATGACCTTGAAGAAAAGAACTTTTATTGAACAAGAAGATTAAGTTTGATTTTAATGAAATTTTAAGTGGTTTTATCTAATTAATATTGTACATTAATTATTACATATTCTTATAGTTTTCATGTTTATAAAAGATGTTTTATCCCAATAGCTTCTTATTACTGTAGAATTAATTTTTATCAAATATTGGAAAGGCTTACCACGTTCAGTTCCAATGATAGTTTAGTGTTAAACTTTACTATCCCTGTGGCAGACTGCATGTCATCAGCACTGACAGTATTAATGTTGAGTTAGAGCATTTGGTTGTTTCTTATTACTACCAACACTTTCTGAAAGGTTTTTTCGTATTGTGGAAAGGGTTCTGTACACACTATAGGTTTTTGTTATAGTTCTGTATACCAAAGCTGCTAGAGATGTGCAAAACAATTGCTTCCAGTGGGGGTAAGATTGCTCTTCTGTTCTAGCTACAGAGCATTTGATCTAGAATTTAAACACCATCTTGTTGTTCTTTCATTACTATGGAAACATTAAAAAAGAAGTAAAATTGAAAAAGTAGGAATGTATACAATTAAACATTAAGGAAGAAAACCACAAAATATTTTTTGCTCATGGAATAGATGTAACATCAAAGTAGAGTTTGGATGCCTAAAATTTTAGTAATTATTTTGAAAATAAATGATTCCCATTTAAAGAAGTTACAAAAAATAGGGCAAACCATTTTTTCATGAGGTATGGATGATTTTAATTTATTTATTCTATTAGCCTTTGACTGAGTAAATTGAATGAGCCATGAAAGTTACAGAATTAATGTTAGAAGCTAAAATTAATAGCATTTAGAAGTTTTGGTGTACATAACTAAAAATCAGGCCTATCAGGTTACCTGTCCAACATTACTAAAACTACAATATAATAAAATCCTTTAATGTCATGAAAGGTTTATTATTTACAGCATACATACAAATTAAATGGGCATTATGTATAATAATTATTTGTACATTTAAATGTCGCTAAATATTAAATAAAACAACACACACACAAATGACAGTCAAGTCTCTGAACAATTCTAATTCTGCTTTCAAAGGGAAAAAATTATGGGACTTTTTTTGCAGGACTACTGAGGACATCTGTTAAAAGTAATTTAATAAAATTGCTATTGAACTTGCAAAAGTTCCACAAGATATCAGAAATATTTGAATATTTTAACTAAGTGGTGAGTTGAGGAAAAATTAACATTCAAATCGTACAAGGTGCAAGAGACCAATTACAAATTAATGAAACGTTTGTAACATGATAGTCACACGCATTTGTTGATATTAGGATAGTAAGTAAGGATAGTAAATGAGGGAGAAAGATAGGAAATACGCTTTGAAACATATGTTTGGCACAGAATTATGCTCAGGGAAAGACATGTCAAGCGTAGAGAAGAAAGGAAGAAAGACCAAAAATATTCGGCGCCGCCGGGACTCGAACCCAGATCGTCACAGAGTCTCCGCTGTAGCTTCAGAGCTCCTTGACCATTAGGCTACGTCGCTGGTGCGTCGAAGATAGTCAGTCATGTAGGATATATACGATGTATTTTAGTTGGGATGGATAGAGAGAAGTGGGTAGAAGAGATTATTAGGAGCATCCATTAAGGATAAATTACAAATATATATATATATAGCAACAAATGCTGTTCTTGCTTGATCTGCCAAAACTCCGCTCTCTTGCAAGGGAGAAATATGAGTAAAGAAAAATATAAAGTGCAATTAATTACCAGAGAATGTGCTAGAAAAACTATCGGAGTTCTGTATCGGTGACAGTCAGAGAAGTTTGCGCGACTTAACTCTTATGTGTAAAAGGCTATACCAGAGCCCTGGAAGCTATGTTGACAGTGCTGTAGGGTGTATGGGACCCTTAAATTTCTAATCTGGTTAGGTTGTGCGAATATCTTTTTCTTGAAAATTACTTATTACTAAAACTGATTTAACAAATACTTTTATTTTGTGTATGTATTTACAATGTTACAGTGTTCTTCTGCAAGGTGGAGCAGATGTGAACTGTCAAGACTTTGATGGTTGGACTCCTCTACATGCTGCTGCTCACTGGGGTCAGAAAGAAGCTTGTGAGCTGTTGGCTGAAAATTTCTGTGATATGGAAATGAGAAATTTAGTGGTAATTTTTATTGTAGTTGAATTATGGTGATAATTATAGAAATAGTAATACAGCTAACATTCTTATTTGGTTTATCCTGTATTTGAATTAATTATTTATTTTTTATTACCTCACTTTTATGTATTATATTTCAATTAATCTTGTGGAAATATATATATATATATATATATATATATATATATATATAGTAGCAGATTCTACATTCCTCTGTATTCGAGGATTTCTTAATTCCTTTAGGGCTTCAGGTATTTTTCATAAAAACACCAAAAATTGATTTTAATTTCAATCAGAGCATGAAAAAAAATTATATCTGCAGGGCGTGGTCATTCTCTCGTCGTCCCGCCGAGACAACCTGCTGCTCCCATCACCCTATGACGACTGCCCCACTCCCTTTGTGGACCTCCCAACGTCTCGCCAGACCATATTATTGGCCCGGGTTGCATCAGTTCCTCAACAATTGCAACTCGCAGCTTGCATTGTTCATCGTAACTTTTCATGTTACTGAGTCAGGAAATGACATTGTCATGTTAATTAAAACAATTAATGGGGAAAGGACAGAGAAAGAGAAAGAAGGTGACTTACATGAGGTTCATAGATGGTAGACAGCTTGTGAGGTTTGGAGTTCTTGAATTTTCAGAGGCACTGCCCCCTTCATCAGAAAGTTAGGAAGACATTTCCAGTGATCAACTAGCTGATGACTGATGAGTTCTTCTGGCTAGCTGATCACTGGAAATGTCTTCCTTACATTCTGATGAAGGGGGTGGTACCTCCGAAACTTTAAAGAATTCCAAACCTTACAAGGTGTATGAACCTTGAATAAGTCACCTACTTTTTTTCTCTCTTTCCAGTGCTTATTAATTATGTAGGCCCCATTTAGGGTTTAGAATTCTTCAATTTTCAGATGTAGCAAGTACACATCAAATTTTACAGGCCGAGACAAAATAGTCTACATTTAAATGGCCAGCAACAAAATATATTTTTATGTATATAGGTTGCAAAGTTGAATTAAAAACAACTTTTGAAGATGTATCAAAGTTTTGTAAAAGTAAAATTTAAAATTCATAACTTATCTGAATTCTAGCTTCATTTTCTGTAGACAATTATATGAAGATAATTCCAGTTCAACAAAAAAACACACCAACAAATTGATGGTTCTCCTATGGGTTCTCCTTTATCACCAATACTCGCGGAATTTGTAATGAGGTATCTTGAGGCCCACTGTTCGAACTAATTAAATGTCAAACCAATTAAATACATCTGATATGTTGATGACATTTTTTTGCTTTATTAATGAGAACCAAATCAACTACATTACTGAGCTTTTCAACAATTATCATGAAAAGTTACAATTTATGTTTGAACTGGCAAATGACAAGAAAATTAGTTTTCTGGATGTTTGTGTCATCCATAACAATGACACCAAAAACCTATCTATTCAAGATGAATCTTAAACTTCAGTTATAATCATCCTACTTTTATGAAAAAAACCTATGGTTTACAATCTTATAGATAAAGCCATACTTTTAGCTAATTCAAAACTCCACAGCAAAAATATTAGTTTGGTTAAAGATATCTTATTTAGTAATTTGTACCCTTTGAACTTTATTAATAAGCATATTTTTAAAAGAATTCACAAACACCGGTATTCTAATTCACCCACAATTAATAATGTTAGGAATATAATTAGGGAGAAACTGTGTGTGGTGCTACCTTATTATGGAAATGTCGGTAAGAAATTAAAAAAAATTATTCCTTAGTTTTGGCTTTTTGGTTACTTATACTATTACTAATAATCTGAATAATTTTTTTAAAAAGGGTTAAAAAGACTGTTTGTAACATAATGTGATTTACAAAATTAATTGTGGTGTGACCAACTGCCAAAAATTTTATATAGGTCAAATGAAGCATGCGTTGCAAACTAGACTTAAGGAATATAAGAACAACTCAAAACGACGAATCATAATGTAGTCCCCACACATAGGTAGGCTCCAGGAAAAACAAGAATATGACTGGGAAATGGTCGAAATTCTTGATTTTTAGCAAAATTTATACAAAAGGAACTTATCTGAAGTGATATACATTCAAACCACTAAGAACAAGCTCAATTCGCAAAATGACACAAGTAATTTAAGTTATACTTATAATGCGTTATTTTCTTAATTTAAAATTTTTTTTAGATATAAAATTTCTATTTTATTATTTTAGTTTAACTGGGTTCATTTACTACTAATGTTACCTACAATTCATTTTTCCTTCTCGCTACTTAAATATTTGAGATACGACGCTTCCCATTGCTCTGTCACTCCAATGCCACTGGTAGGTAGGTTGGAAATGCCCAGATTCCTAGCCAATATTCAGTCTAGCAATAACTACTGGAGGTAGAGGAGTTGTGTTACTTGTTGCCTCGGATCTCTTCCATATTGTTGGACTTCTGATGTAATTCTTTGTCATGTTTTGACACAGTAGTGGTAAGTTTTTTTTTTCCTTTAGGGAAATGTTATATAGGTCACTAGGGTTAATTTTCTGTACATTTTTCATCTACAGGGAGGAATAAACTTAAGATATAAAAACATGCATAAACGTTATTACGATAAATTTATATAATAAATTCTGTATAAGGTCATCAATTTGCTTAATTATATACAACAGACATTAAATATAAAACTCAAGATAATTGATTCTGTGCCTTATATTTTAAGGGGCAGACTGCATTTGATATTGCGGATACTGACTTGGTTTCATGGCTAGAAGAGCTACAGAAAAAACAGGCAGAAATGGAAAGAGAACAAGGTGCAGAAAGTGCAATTCTGCAGAAAAGAAGTGGTAATGGCCAAAAAAGACGGTGAGTACCATAATTGTATATACCATATATATAGAAAGAAAGATAGAAATATTTGGGAGAAAGGCAGGAAATTCGCTCTTTAAATCATATGTACGGCATGGAATCATGCACTAGGAAATACATATGTCAAGCGTAGAAGGGAATGGAAGAAGGAAGAAAGACTGAAAAAATTTGATGTGGCCAGGACTCGAACCTGGGTGCACGAAACAACAGTGCATCACCCCTAGAGCCGGGGCGTGCGTCTATCCACTCCGCCACCACATCGAGTACGACCAATCGAACATTTTCAGTCTATATATATTAGGTTTTCAAGTTAGGATGGATAGAGAAGAGGGATGGAAGAATTAGGAGCATCCGTTAAGGATAAATTAAATATATATATGAGATAGGAAATGACATTGTCATGTTTAAAACAATTAATGGGGAAAGGACAGAGAGATAGAAAGAAGATGACTTACCTGAGGTTCATAGATGGTAGACACCTTGTGAGTTTTGGAGAACTTGAATTTTCGGAGGCACCGCCCCCTTCATCAGAAGGTTAGGAAGACATTTCCAGTGATCGGCTAGCCGACGACTGAGCAGCCAAAATTTGCTGCTCTGCTAACTTGGGTCGTAAACAATTGACCCCACCAGGTCACCAACTTTCTCTCTCAATAAGGGTCTGGGAAGAGGCAAGGACTGGATGGGGGTTGGGGAGATGCATACTGACACCCCCATCTTGACACACATTCATTCAGACACATCCACCCTTAGAGGTGTCAATATTTAAATATTGATACACACTCTCATACATACATACATACATACATACATACATACAACCACCATTCAAACAAAAGGCAAGGTATACACACACACACACACACACACAGAAGGTTTTATTGTATGTACAATTCAATGAACTCGTGCTTTGGAGGGGGGGGGGGGGAAAGGTTGGAGATAAAGTTATAGGATATTGAGTCCAGGGCTTTGTCTAGACTGTAGGACATGCTGGAATGAAAGTTCCCACAGATGGAGTTCAGCTTCTGATGAGTCGGGAGGTAGGGTTTTGAGGGGGGTCAGTGTGAAGCACTGGTTGAAGATGTTGGTGTTGTGGCTATGGGCATGGGCGGCTATGGGGAATTGGGTTTTGAGGAGTTTTACTGTGCTGCGGTGGTTGGCAATCCGTTCGGGGATATATATATATATATATATATATATATATATGGGATAAGTGATGAAGTCACGCATTTGATAATTGGATAGAAAGAAAGATAGAAATATTATAGAAAAATATATATATATATATATATATATAATGAATGGGGAAAGGACAGAGATAAAAAGAAGGTGACAGGTTCATAGATGGTAGACACCTTGTAAGGTTTGGAGTTCTTGAATTTTAGGAGGCACTGCCCCATTAATCAGAAAGTTAGGTAGACATTTTCAGTCACAGGAAAATTCAAGAACTCCAAACCTCACAAGGTGCCTACCATCTAAGAACCTCAGATAAGTCACCTACTTTCTATATCTCTTTCCTTCCTTATTAATTGTTTTATCATGACAATGTCATTTCCTGACTCATTCCAAAATTTGCTGTGCTGCTAACTTAAGTAATAAACAATTGACTCCACCAGGTCACCAACTTTCTCAATGAGGGTCTAGGAAGAGGAAAGGACTTTATGGGGGTTGGGGATGCATACTAGCACGTCATTCAAATACATCCATCCTCAAAGGTGTTAATATTTAAATATTAACTCACACACTCATACATACACCACCCCTCAAACACACATCAAGATATACACAACTTACACACACACTCAGTATCCACACATCAGCTTTTATTACACATACAAATTACAATGAGCTTGTGCTGTTATAGGGGGTGGGGGGGGGGCAAGGTGAAGGTAAAGAGTTATAATTGAGCCTAGGACTTTGTCTGGACTGTAGGACATGCTGAAATGAAAGTTCCCATAGATGGCGTTCAGCTTCTGAAGAATTAGGAGGTAGGGCGTTTTTAGGGGGGTCAGTGTGAAGCACAGGTTGACGTTGCAGGTGTTGTGGTATAGGAAAGGGCACCTAGAATGGGGCAACTAGAACAATACCGATCACAGGAAATGTCTTACTAACTTTCATTTGTGTTGATTGAGCGCCTGGTACTTTTAAATAGCAATGAGTTCAAGAAAATCCCTCACACTGTGTATACGTCCTCCATCTGCTGTGCATTTCACAGAAAACAACAATGCACTGGCGGCGTGACTCAAAAGGCACTATGAACAATTCTGTGGGCACTCCTCCCCCTCCCCTTCTGTCAAAACAGTAGGCCGAACATTCAGTTCACTACTGTAACTTTCCAAAACAATTACTTATCTTAGCAGGTAAAAAGTAGCTGGCTTGTTGTGACCTTGTATGCAATAATATAAAGTACTTCTCAATATTCTTATGACTGCATACTATGGGATGTACACATTTTTACTGAATTTACTGGTATATGCCAGGCATCTTCATTTACCCAAAATACTAACAAAAAATGGTGTGTTCATAGAACACAAATTATATGCTTTAGACATCTGGGAAATGTACTTGTGTATATACGGACAACCTTCCAATGTATTCATAAATTCATATTAACTCTGGGCATTCTTTATGAGTACTGAATTAGTTCCTATTAATAGTGATCAAAGAAATTTAAATGTTGATAAAATAGCAATGCCATAGGTCTAGATGAAGAGTGACTGCAATTGCTCATTGTTTGTCAGTGGCGTTTTGTGCTGAACAACTATAGTTGCTTGTATTAACGAAAAGGTTAAATAACTCCAATTCCTCACAATGAGTCAGACTTGTGGTTTTCGCTTATGGCACAAATTCCTTACCACAAGCCTCATTCTTGGTTATAGGCAAAGAGGTTAAATTTGATTAGTCCTAAACAATGAGATTTGTTTGTAAGAGTTTTGATCTGTGCTTACCTACTGCTGCTAAAGGATGTTCAAACATTGAAAGTTACAATTGAACTCTAACATTAAAATTAATGATAATTAATTTTTCTTACACCA
This sequence comes from Eucriotettix oculatus, assembly GCA_034510155.1. NCBI lineage: Eukaryota > Metazoa > Arthropoda > Insecta > Orthoptera > Tetrigidae > Eucriotettix > Eucriotettix oculatus. The sequence continues at coordinate 182,885,003 of CM067376.1, forward strand.
CTAAATTTAATTTTATTGCATCTTGCTAAATTGAAAGACCAAAATTATGTTTTCCAGTTCATCAGTCACCAGAATGTCTGTTGTTGACAAATCCAATTTAATTAACAAGGATACATCTGCTGAGCGTCAGTTGTTAGACCGGTCAATTTCTGAGGAAAGTAGTAACAAGATTAAGACTGTTGAAGTAGAAATAGAAGGCGAATCTGATAAGGAAGAAGCTAGTGAAGTTGGTAAGTAAAACTATTTGTTTTTTATTATAGTATAAGATTAATATGTGTGTGTTTATAATACTGTAGTTTATGTGAAGGTAATAAATGTGTTTTACACAGCTCACCAACAGTTGACAGATAGTGCACAAAGATAAGTAAATTAGAAACCACCAAACACTATAATGAATTGAACAAATACGAGGACAATTTCATGAAAGTTGTAACCAATGTTATGCATGTGAAAAGTTGCTACAGATAGTATAATAGTAAAATCTTCTTAAAAGGGGTTCTTCCCATCATGTTTTTTATGTTATACATTAAGTAACATCGCTCAATTTATTTGCCAACTATATGGCAATAGGCTACAGATACTTAACCAGTCATAGATATGTTATAAAATATTTACATCCAAATTGGAGATAGCACTGACACACACATTACACTTCAAATAAAAAGTAGAATTCATTTCAGATAGGCAACTTGTAAGTGTAGAAATATAAAAGTTGCTTAAAACTATAAGAAAGAAAATAAATAATTAAGTAATGTGAAGAAAATTGCGGGGAGAGCATCAAGAAACATGTACTGCTTCTGGAAGTGTGGGTAGTCATTGAGCTCGGCTACATAATGTCACTGCATGACAAATGGGAAAACAATGGATAATAAAAAGGTGAAAGCATAAAATACAATTGGCTGAATACAGGTTGTCCAGAAAATAATGCCCAGTTATAAAAGTTAATACTTGCACACCATAAATGTTGTAGTGTGTTTCTTAAAGTTCTCAATTAGAGTTTTTGATATGTGAAAGTGAGAAAAGCATCTTTTTTGTTTATTAATTGCTCCGTGGACTTTTGGAGAGGATGCCATGTAAGGCTACAGTCTTTGTTCAACTTGCCTTATAATTTGCCAGAGTTTAGATGCAGAATTGAAGACCTCATTGCTTCCATTACTCAGGAATTACTAACAGAGGTGGGGGAAGATTTGAGGTTGGATAACTAAAGGTACACACATTGAACATTTGAAATAAAAGCTAGGTTAGGTTACTTTGAATTTGATGTACGATTCATTGTAAGTAGTCTAAATTAAACTGTTATAATATTCTGTACCATTAAAACTGTGACATTCTTTTATAGAAATCATATAAATACAGCAACCAAAAATATCTTAGGCAGTAACAGCCCATATATTACAACATATAAATAGAAATTATCCTTTAACTTTGTAATACTTGTGTAACATGTGCGTAGACGAGAAATAGGTAACAAAAATGTAAACAAGCTGCTGAAGAAAGACAAAAACTGGATACAAGAGGATTGAAAATAGTACCAGTCTATAGGTCAAGGGTGATACCAAATGAGATAATAGAAATTAGAATTGCAGTTTATTTGACAATATTAAACTTAGGTTTGTCACCTAAATTTAATTATACAGTTCCTTGTTGTATTTATAATGTCATGCTTTGCTACACATTTGTGACTTCTTGTCAATAATTTCACATTCATCAACACTACTTATCACAAGAAAAATAGTGTTTATTAATACTGTAAATTGCATTCTTAAAGACTATACAAAGTAAAGCTAATTGCAAGTGATAAACCTTTGATTGTCGACATGAACAGTTTTTGTTACATTGTATTAATATTATTATACTTCCCTATTTCTGCAAAAAAAAATTATTTTATGCATTGGGGAAAAATTGTTTTACGAAAATTTAAAGCAGATTTTTTTTATAGAATTTTTTGTGCACAATCTTCACCATTGCATTCATTCAATATTATCAGAAGTGTGATACTCTTTTAGTTCTAAATAAAATTTCTTTTTTCCCCAAATATTAGGTAATTTATCTTCCTTCTATATTATTCTGTCACATTCCTATTTCCAAAATTATGATGTAACCATGGATTCAAAGGCTAGTAATAGAACTCTTCTCAATGTGTTATGTTTCTAATGTGATCACCTTCCCTTAATTATGTGTAATGTTTAAAATGTAGTTGCTTCCACAGTTTATAACATTGAGTAAACAAATATTGAATGTGTTCATATGACTTATTTTTGTGTATGATGTGTACTGTGGTTGGTGAAGTGTTCATATTTTCTTTGCATGCTGCATTAGGACTACAGGAATACTCCAGCAATTCTAGTGATACTTCTAGTGATTCAGATACATCTAGTGATAGCCAAACAGAGTCTAGCGTAGATATTGCTGATGGTGAGTAGAGTAGACTGAATAATAGATGGTGCCACATCAAAGCGTAAAAACATGTTAAGCCACTACCTTCTTTAATACTACTTTCTACACTGTTTATATTGGACAGAAAGAAAACGGCAGACAACTTACCTTAAATTGACTAAGACAGAGTATATCTGAATAGTGTGGTAGCGAACCACTTGGTGACTGATTCAAATTACAGAATGCTAGCCATTAGACAGAAACAATTGACACTTAATAAAGCCAGCAACTCTCTCTCAGGGACAACAGAAAAGTAACTGAAGAAAAACTGAAAAAATTTTCAAACAATCAGAACACACATTAGCCAAGAGGAGGAAGGTAAAAAGTAAAAAGAAGTTAATGTGAAAGGGAAACACTGAAGCTGGAGGATGTTCAGTTCACAACTTTGCCTCGACTGCTGAATGCGATGGAAAGGAAGGTCCCAAAGATGGAGTTCTGCATCCAATGAATTGGGGGGGTCAGGGTTTGAGGAGGCCCATTGGGAATAATTGGCTCAAATCACTGATGGGCAAACTTTTTAAAAGGGGGGGGGGGGCAAAGGAAAGGAAAATAACATTAGACGGGCCAATATAATTTAGAGTTGAAGATTCGTTAAACGTCATATTCTTTGTAGAATGCTACAGTTTCATTGCAGATGAGACGTAGGGGTGTAGTGTACCTTCTATATGTTGGGATTTAATACATATTTAAGGTTTTATGGTAACAAATATCTATTTATTATTGAAACAACATAATTAATTTACAAAAACTGAAGAAAAAAATTCCTGACTAGCTAAATATATAAAAGTTGTCTCCACTGTAGGTTTACGTTGGGGTAAATCAACGAATTAAGCTCAAATTGATCGTCACATAACAATCTTACCGCTACCATGTGGCCCGATCGTGCGCTCACACCTCTCTTCGTCATCATCTACTGCAGAATGTCTGACCACTCAACCTCTCCCTGGCTCTGATTGGTTCCTACTTAATCCACACTTTTATGGGAGAACCATTCAGTAAAGTTTTATCCTTCTACGTCAGTATAGAGCAAATGCAGGCCTTTTTCCAAGAACATTTGCACCGAGAAGCGTACGAGAAGGGGAGCATTCCTTCGTGCCTGAGGTCCAGCATATTCCATTGTCTATGGTTTATTTTTAAAGCGTGAAATAGTATGAGCCAGGCACACCTGTCTAGCTGCTGCACATTCCTATCTCCCAAATTTATTAATCTTTTCATTATTTCATGCAACCATAAGTCTTGCTACAGCAGTTTAGCCCTAAAAACTATGAAAAAGTAATCTTTGAAAACACGGCACTCGGAATCAAATTAACATTTCTCAGATAACATCTTAAGACTAAAGTTTTTTACAATATGCAGAATGAAACTAGCAAACGAACAACACTAAGGTCTGAATCAAGATACATTTTTTGATATCTAGTCACTGTGAAGGGTGTAATTACTGCGAGGAGGCTCCATTGCCAATTTTACTCTTTGCTACAAAGTTGCCAGAAGCCAGTGCCTCTCACTCTCAACACAACATTCCAATATCTAGGTTAAGACAGTAAATTTGTGTGACGTGACTGATACAAAACAAAAGAGAGGAAAGAAGGGGAAAATATTTCTTTTTCCTCGTCAGTTTAGGAATAAGGTCTGTCGGGCTGGATAGAATATTTCAGAGGGCCACATGTGGCCGGCAGGCTGTAGTTTGCCCATCATTGGTCTAAATAATTGCTGTTATGGTTTTTGGTATGAGCAGCTACAAGGAATTGGGTTTTGGACAGTTTGACAGTGCTGTGGTGGTTGACAATGTGTTAAGGAAACGTTTGTTTAGTTTGGCTTATATAGAAAGTTGAACACAGCTTGCAATTCATTTAGTAAATTATGTGAGAGGACAGGCAGTTGACATTTCTTTTATTATTTTGGGAGGATTGTTGATGATTTTGGTGAGTTGAAGATTACATGTGTGGATGAGGATGCTGCATAGGTTATGAGGGTGCCTGAAGGCAACCCTTTGGCATGTGAGAGTACTTCGGAAAGGATGATTTTAGTATTGGGGTTGGATTACAGTCCAGTGTAGACCAGACAGAGGAAGAAGTTGAGTTTGGTAGTAAAGGAAACTATGTTGTGATTAGGGATGGACTAAGATTTTTAAGTTGGTCAAGGGTGGGTTTGGTTATTTGGATACTGAATAGGGCATGGGATATTTGTTACTGGAGGATAGCTTATACAATATAGTTAATATTCTGGTAAAATATTCACACTTTTCAAGTTTTATATAGCCAAATTCTAAGTGTGCATTTATATTGTTCAATGATAAGCTTTCGTAAATTAGTAAATTAATTGATGTGACGATTTGAAAAGATAACCACAAATCACACCTCTTTCACTCTGTGGAGAAACCTGCAAAGCTTTGGAGACCCTCTTGTAAATGACTATTGGTAGACCTGTTTTAGTGTTAAAGTTTTGTACCCTGGCCCAACCTATTCTTTCTCCACAATGTCTAGGACCATTCTCTTGAAAGTAGTGGTGAGCAAACAAAAGCCAAATGTAATACATATTACAGTCAGTCAAGAGCATAAAAGCACTTAACTTTAATAATTAATTCTAAACAAATGGTGGGATGTTTAAAAATGTTGGTGTTTTAATTAAATTTGTAATAATTATGCCAAATTTTTTCAAAATTGCTTCAAACTGACAATTTTTTGCATTAAAATAAGACAACAACATAGAAAGTTGGTGTGATGGTTTAGGATTGCTTGCAACAAATTGATACAGTCTATGGCATCAGATGAGCGCAACAGCACAGTTACAGCCAAATGCTATGCAACATCACATGAAAATAGGGTAAATAAAGATGGAAAATGGATCAATTTGCCTCCATTTCCCATCCAGTTTATTATTTTAGATTTTTAATTTACATTATTGATCTGGAAAGGAGTGGCTTACTTGAAATTGAAGCTCAGCATCACCATTGAGGGAAAGTTAAAATTCTCAAATTTTTGCATCTGCCTACTTTTTTAGAAGTAGTGCTGGCTACGAGTATATATAAATAAAGCTTACTTGTTTAGTCTCTTCCATTCCTGTAGTGAATCACATATTTATCAGTTAAAATGTGTTTCTTCTAGTTTATAGTTCTAGCATGTTTGTGAAAAAAGGTGAGGAGTTTTTTCTGTTTTTATTTTGACAGTTAAGGTTGTGGAATTTTGTTAAAGCTCTAATTTTTAATGATAGGTTAATTATTCTAAGGTTAAAAATTCATATATCATTATAATTGTATTATGAAATGCACTTCCATTTTGTAAGTAATTAATCAAAATTTTAATATTTCAAATATACATAATTTCAATATTTTTACAATCTGTTGAAGTAAGACAGAAACTTATATTTGAACAGCATTAAAAGCATATTTTAAACTAAAATTGTCATGTCTTGTTTCAGAAAAAAGAAATAGGGTGAACAGGGATGACTCCAGAATTCCTAGCACTATTGAAGTGAATAATGTAAGTCTAAATAAATGTGTTTTTTAAATTTTTTAATTTCCTGAAATAATTGAACTATGTGTTTATCTTCTTATTTAATAGAATTTGAAATGCATTCCTTCCACCATACTGCTGCCATCGGACAAATAGATGAATGTACTTTTGAAATAAAATAAAAATACGGGTATTTTTTGGATGTTAGGACAGTTTTTCAAAATGACCACTCACTTACCTTTACACAAAGTTCACAATAGATCATTGATTGCCTGACTGTTGAAGACTCCTGGCATACTACAAATAGAATCCACACTATTCTCTACACTGTTGTTAACATACCTAACATTAATAAGTGGGATGGAAATGTGCCTCCCCCTTCCCCCAGAAAAATAAAGTTAAGTTAGTCAGATCTGGTGAGTATGGTGGCCCACATTGTGGCAAAAAGACAGGTCCAACTAAACCTCGCTGACAATACCAGACCACATGTAAACAGAAAATATCTTTTGGAAGTGTGTGTGTGTGAGCATACAAATTGTTTCAACCCTGATGTGCTAGATGCAACTATTGAAAAACCCCTTGTGTGAAAATTTGTTATAGTCAGTTAACAGTCAAGCTTCCAAAGTCAGGGGTTGTTTGCTTGTTGCTGGGGAAACCATTGGCAGAAAATTGTCAGACTAGAATGATCAGCAGGACCAAGGTACTGCACTCGTTGCAACAGATGTGTAACACTTGTGTGCAGCACTCCCCAAACACACGTGACTAGCTTGTACTTCTTCAGTGATTACCCTAAAGCACATGCATTCATGTGCTCCAAAACAGATCAATGTGTATAGATGTTCTGCTGGGCCTCTTCATCTCACAGGCTCTACACTGGCAGTTTTTCTGACCCAACAAAACACTTCAGCAAATATTCTTTTATTGTCTGGGTAATGATAAGCATATCTTCTCTTTGCTTCATGTCCATTCCCCAACCTTATCTGTACACAATTAGCATGTCGAAGTACTAGGTTGTCCTTCGTCAAATGTTGATGGTCAACGCCACCTTTTTTTGCACTGGTTCATTGTGACTGACTACTACAGCAGATTCCAGTTGTGACAGGAGGCATGCTTCCAATTTCTATGTTTTCTTTTCTCAAATTACACATCTTTTACAAAAATACCAAGAGGGGAAAATTTTTTGTATTGACCCACTTTATCCTTCCTTTGTGCACATGCTTCTGTTATGCCTTGTATATTGGTCAAATACAAACAGTAATGCTTGTCTGTTTAATTATTGTAATTTAATTCTGTGAATAAAGTAAATATGAATAAGAAGCTGCAAAAGTGATGATAATAATTCATTAAACAATTGAAATATTGAAATCTTCTGTATTATGATTGTCTAGGATTTGTATTCATCTTTATTTCAATATTTTTAAGACATCAGCATCTCAAGTGAAAACTAAAGCTACAGAGGTTGATGATCCATCATATTGGAGGAGACCAGGTTCTTTAAGAAACAGAGGGTCAAATGGAGCAGAAGAAAGATCTAACAAGACCGTGTCATTGAGTAAGCTTGGTATCATTTCATGTTTAGTGTATAGAATTGTCAGATGTATTAAATTTTTAATATTATTTCTGACCTTTGTTGCAATTTCTCTTCAGGAATAGTTGATAAAGATAATTTAGGACCAAAGACTACAACACCAACGGGACACACGAGTCGAACAATTCATGATACTCCTGAAGTGGTTCTTAGGAGAACTCAGAGTTTTGAAGCTGATGAAAAGTATGTAAATATTCAAGAATTCAATTATCTAACATTCATAAATATACACATTAACAGAAAATATGTCAGAAAAACACTATTTATATTATATGTACCTAAAATCTAGATAAAACTTTGTAAAGTAACTTAAATAAATGGTGCTTCCAATGATACATTGGCACATTTATTTGTGTGTAATATTTATGATTAACGGCTCTTCACTACTTTTATAATGGAAAAGTATCATGACATTGCTTGATTTATTTGTGTAGTTTATCTCCATTTGGATAATTATTTTGGAGTTCGATAGGAAAAACAAGGCAAAAAGGACCCAAGTAAACTAGATAAAATCTAAATACTGTTTTGTACTTGTGGTACAAAGAACTTTACTTTGCAACTTCTGTTCAGTTATCGAGCCAAAACAACAATGTTGTAAGTAGTTTCATACCATCAAAGGCCGATAATAGATGGAAACAATTATGACATGAAATTATATTATATCATCTACCATAAAATTGACTGTAGATTTGTATGTATGTATGTATGTTCTGCATGAAAATATAAATGTGTGGGGCTAATTTCATAGACATGTTCTTTGTGACCCAGAAATCATCATTGTTGGGGTAAGACCACGCCTAGGGGTGAGGGTGAAGAGCCAGAAATTTTTAAGTATTCAAAAAAGATTGTTATTGTCATAATTTTTTTGGGGCCTATTACATTGACTGTTCTCTCTCTCCAATACCATTTGGAATGGGGGGGTACAATTAATAGGGGTGGGGTGGAGAGGTGTCTCACAAAAATAACAAGGGAACAATCTAGTTAGTATTGAAAGCAGTGCAATGCAATTTGTGATTTGAGAGTTCATTTTCCTATGAGGGAAATGGAAGCGGATAGAACTAACTTAGGCATATTATTGTAATGGATGGAGAATTTCAATATAATACTGTTAACATGGTGCATGGTTTCCACCCTAAGATGGGGATGGAAATTTTAAATTTACAATTAAAGGTTGATATTTCTGTCATATATTTATCAGTTAACGTGATAGTGTTTCCTGATGCTTAGTGTGTATAATCTCAACACCTTTATGAAATTAATAGGAATCTTCATGTGGACAGGGTGAAGAGGTTATACATGAAAATGGCAAAGATACGATCAAAATTAGTGATTGAATCGAGGGTCATGGGAGTTGCCGAGTTAGTTCTGACAATCAACATGTAATATACGTTGTGGGTAAAATGGAAGTTCCATGTACAATATTAAATAGCTGGAGCAATTTCAATCAAATTTGGTATGATTATTTTGTGTGACATGAAAATGGAGCACCATGGTGGACACACCTATCACTACTATGGGACGAGGGTGAAGTAGCGGAAATTATAAATTTGCAAAAACTGCTGATGGTAGAGTAATAATTTTTTGGAACCAATTACTTGGATACTGCCCCCCCCCCCCTTATACTATTTGTGTAGAAAAATTTCAACCCTCTTTCACTGTGGGAGGAGGATATTCAAGAGGGGAGCTCATAAAATTAAGAAGGTAACTATTCAGATTGGTGATGAAACTGGGGTATGGGAGTTGCTGAGTTTCAAGTTTGTTTTAGTTAAATACTTTTCCTCATGAATTCCTTTGATATTGTTCCCCATTCATTATTTGTGTAAACACCACTTATCATGGGAGAAGAGTATTAGAGAAGGTTAGACGGGAAGAAACCTGCATAAATAATAACATGAAAACAATTAAGATTGGTGTCCATACCATGAGTATTGGAGTCGCTGAGTTTTATTTTGACATTCAAAATGTAATACATGTTGCCGTTCAGACCTGAGACAAGGATGGATGAGTGTAAAACAAAGTTCCACATATAATGTTCAATTTGTAGACCAATTTTGTGCACATGTTCCTTATACAGCAAATACAACTCTTTGGGAGTAAGACACTAAAATCACTTGATATATGTAGGGGAGGTGATGGGAGGGGTTGGAAAGTTTAAAATGTACATTAAATGGCAGATATTTTAATTGAATAGATATTTTTCGGGTTGAAGTATTTTGATTATATTTCCACAAACTTTTTTTTTGTGTATGATCACAACTCCATTCCATTGGGAACGGGAGTAACCATATGGTGAGGGTTGAGGATTGTCGCATTACTAAGATTTGTGTTGAATCCAGATATTTGAATGTTGTAGAGTTCAATTCTCATATTTAACATGCATATTATTTACAACTCACCCCCAAGGTGGAGGTGCAAGGTGTGGATATCTATAATATGCAATTGAACGGAAAGACCAATGTTTTGGCATTAATGAAATTTGTTGAATTTCATTCTGACATTCAAAATTAATGTTAAGTTGAATTTTAGTGATTAGCATGGGGTAAATTATGTTACAATTGGAACAATTTCAATCTATCTCTATCCATATGTTAATTTCAGTCCAGATTGAATACTTAATGGGTAAAACAACCCCCAGCACATGGAGGGGCGTGGGTCTGGTGTATCATTTATTTTCTTAGGATACCTAAGCTAATTATTACCCTCTTCAAATACCAGTTGTAATTTTGCCTTTCTTAAGGAACTACGAGGTTACCATAAATTCTTTAAACACTCATATGATACTGGTTGCAATTTTTAATTCTTTAATGTACCCAGAGTGTTTACGTACTCGTATAAAGTGTTTGGAGTATTTTTTATTTAGTATATGTACCAAATATATCTTTCACTCTGCTCACATGCACAGGAAATGACATTGTCTATAAAACAATTAGGACAGGAACTTAGATGTCCCTTATTTCTATGTGGGCCAGTTGATCCATGCAAGTCTTAAAGATTGCACCGAGCCTAGACTTTTTCTTCCTTTCTGAGGATTTTCCATTTAGTTGCTTACCTACACAAAACCCCAGCCAGTTTCTGAATTTTATCCGGCACATTGAGATGCTTTGTATTCTATCACAGATGTATAACTAGTGAAGTGTGTGCAGCTGCCTTGGCCTACCTTGTACATTTCTTCAATATTCTGTTTGTGAAATGTAATGACCTCCCTTTCACGCTACTAAGGTTATGTGCTTGCCCTAACTGAATTTCTTATTAAAAGTTAAACCTATATATTTAAAAGTTTTATCAAGAGGCACTTTTTCATTTCCTATTTTATATTCTACTGGGATAACATTTTTCTTATTAGTAAAAATAATTGTTTTACTCTTAGCTGGACTTATTTTCATATCAAGTTTTGATCATACTTATATCTTGTCAAAATCTGCTAGAAGAGCAATTTTATTATCTGTGTACTATATAATTTTGTAAATATTCTAGTCATCAGCAAACAATTAATTTTAAAATCTATTGCAGTTGTTAAGTTATTCATAGAAGCCAAGAACATTATTGAACCAAAAGCACTTATCTGTGGTACACCATATGTTATTTCTGTAGGATTGAATAGTACCACATTTATCCCAGATTCAAAGTATGTGATTGTTCAAGAATTCCCTAACCCAATCACCTAATGAGATTGTATTTTCCTGATTCTTTAAGTTTCACTAACAAAATATTGTGTGGTACTACAAAGCCTTCAATAAATATATAATTACTACATCTATTCTTCCTCCATCATTAACAATGTCCACAAGACCATGACATAATGTTGCTGATTGGCTGTTGCATGAATAATCCGGTCTAAATCCATGTTGTACGGGATATATCCACCCAACGTTTTTTCAAATGTTCAACTATCAAGTATTCTAATTGATTTACTGTTTGCACACTACTGATGTAAGATTGACTGGACTACTGTTGCAAGTTTCTGCCCTTGATTACAATTTGTATATTGGCATTACTGTATTTTTTTCCAATTAAATGGAGAATCAGTATTGTTGATCTAAATTTCAAATAGGTGTTCGGTACGTATCCATGGCTTCTCCTCCTAAGTTCTCTGAAAATAACACCTGGTCATACAGATTTATGAGCCTTAATTTTCTGAATACTTTGTCTTGGTATGTTGGTCTTTGTCATTTGTGTCTTCTCATAGTGAGTAAAGATAGATATATGGGAGAGAATAAGAATACGCTTTAAATCATCTGCTTGGCATAGTATCATGTTCAAAGAAAGGCATATGTTAAGTACAAAGACTAATAGAAGGAAAGACTGAAAATGTTCAGAATAGACAGTGGCTTGAAACCCCACAGAATTTCATAATTCTTGCTCTCACGCCAGACAATTACTTTAACTATCCTTTGTTTCTCATGGGAACTCCACTTAGTCACCCCACTTGGCATATTAGATTTTCAATTAATTTAATCTTGGTAATCTAAATTTGAGCCTTTCTGTATTGGCTTTGGCCTTAAATCATCCTTAATTTAATAATTACATTCTTTTAAAATTTACAATCACCAACATTGATGATTATTCAAATATATTCAATGAGTATACAAATATTTCTAAAGAAGTGACTGCCTTAAATATAGTTCACATATTTAATCTTTTATCAAAACTTTTGTCACAAAGTCAATATATTTCCACACATTATCAAAATGGTTCATATTATTTTTATTCTGTGAGAGATACAAAAAGTGCTCATCCCCCCACCCCTCTCCCCATGATGTTACCTACTTATCAGTTTCAGATACCTGGTTCATAATTTTGTATTGATTGTTATATTACTGACCAATTTTTGTCTACATCTCTAAACATTTCAAACTTCTAATTTACAAGCATTCACTATTATCAAAAAATAGTACAGTAGACTCTTAGATTATCCATGTTAATTGTTTAAGATGATCAAAAGCTATGAATAAATGAAAGCACACACTTGCAAGGGAGAGATTGTGATATAAAATTGACAAAATTACCTTTTGTGATGCAGGCCAACGTTAAGCTTCTGAAGTGAGGTACTTAATCTGTTGTAGTTGTAACTGTTATATTGTAGATTTGTAGATAAAGTACACAGTACTGTAACCAGACTAATATACTAATGCTGAAACATTTGAGGACCAGTCACGATGATAAAAAGTTATTGACATTTCCTCACATAAAAACTTTAATGTTTTTCCTAACAATAGAACTACCTTACTGTTAATAACACCTGAAGAATACAGTGTAGTGATTGGCAGGATCATAATCTTCTTTCAACAGAACTCTGTTTCTGCCCCCTATTACAGATTGACAGATGCTAGTGCTTGGTCTTGCTGCGGTTGAGGTGCAAAGTTGCTTAACTGTGTGTGGAAAATAGTCTACTGTATATGTAATTGCCATACTTTTTATTAAATTAATACCAAAATTTTAGACATAAAAGCTGATTTCTGAAATGATAAATATTAAATTAAACTGATACTGTCAGTATACAAAGTGACGAAAATTGTTACGAATACTATGACTCCATTTCATGTATTATACTTCTTTGGTGACTCAAATTTCTTTTATGTATTAATTTGTACATCGTTTCATGATGCTTGTTGCTCCATAAAAGTTGTATGGTTTAGTAGGGGAAATATTTTGCTAGTTATACCTTACTTTTGTCTGCATTTTGGCCAATGTATCAATATTTTTTAACTAAGAATATTGTGTGTTTATTATAAAATTTGACTATTTTAGTGGACTCAAACTGTAATTATATAGAGTTCTGCCATACCATATTTGTTCTGTGGAAAACAATTATCGTGTAAATTGGAACAAAGTGAACTTTTTTGGGGTAAAATAAAATCTACAGATAATCTCATTGATAGTAATATTCTTAATGTTGTAACAAAGACCAAGTACACAAGTTCATTACACACAGTTCATTTTACAACAGTGAATCTAATGTAAGTAAGCAAGGATCTTAAGTTCTTGAATCTTACACTAATGACAAATGCCAATTTGTGTTGCATATCCAGAGTAATTTATCAATATAAGCTTTCGAATATGCATATTGATATATAGTTGCTGTTGGATATAGTTCTGTGAGCTGTACTCTAATGAATGTTTCAATCTTGGAAATACACAATTGTTGGCGACATTCATTTTCATGGGTTTTAAGGTTAATGACCTGGTGATATTGTTTTTCTTTTAAAGTACTTGATTTGGATAGGTAGGTGAGATGGTAAATAAGAGAGGTTAAAAACAAAGAACAGAGTTGTTTACTAAATCTTCTCTTTACTATATCAGATAGTTCAATTGTCATTCATCCCTTCCATCCATCCTTCCTTAAATATAAGTCTTTCCAAACCTTGATTTGTTAACTTATACAAAATTTGCAATATATCATCTAAACAACATTGCCCATGATTTAGTTTCATAATCCCGAGAGATTACTTTTGTCTCCATGATAGAATAGTTTTGTCTTATCGTATATATTTGGTATTTAAACCCAACTCAGTTCTGATCTTTCGGTTATTTTGTTGTAAGGAAGATACATAAATAGTAGCCAATTAAATATGGCCAGACAAAGAGACGCCTCCTGGAACAGATTGCCAACCACCGCAATACAGTAAAACTCCACAAAACAATGTTTTCAATGTCGGGGGAGGGGGGGGGGGTTGGATTGTAGTCCAGTAGGCCAAGCGGAGAAAAGAGTTGTTTGTACATAGTCTCGGGAAGTTGTGGTGTGATTAGGGGAATACTACATTCTGTTGGATGGTTAGGGATAAGACTGGCTAATTTGGCAGTGGAAAGGGCATGGGTTATTTGTTTCTGGAGGAGATTTATGGGGTAGTTTCTGTTACGGAATGCATTGAAAATGAGGTCGGTATATGATGCTAGGCTGTCCCAAGTGGAACGACCTTCAGTACTTTCACTTTTCCAGTTGCCATCCTGAACAATCCAATCACTCCCACCCCTACAGCCTAGCCCATAGGGGATCTCAAATAAGCTTTACACTGACCTCCCTCAAAACCCTACCTCCCGATACTTCAGAAGCTGAACTCCATTTATGGGAACTTTCATTTAGACATTGAGAATAAGATGAAATTTTTCTCAAATTTTTATGGGTATCTGCTTCCTCCATCTGAAGGAGACTACATAGTCCAAGAGCTGACTGAATTGGAAGTATTTCAACGTAATTAATGTATTATAATGATGCATCATTTATATTTGAAGTTGATAAAACTGGTGGACACATTTATTCTATCATAATTACTTCTTCCTTTTTTTTGTACTTCAAACCATTATAGTTTGCATGTCCAGATAGCTGTGAAAATCCATTTTAATCAAAACAAAAGTTGAATTAAAATAATACTGCACATCTTCTGTTATTTTTAACCATTACTGCATGTTTCTCAATTTAATTTTTCTGTGCCTTATTATACTTGGTTCCTAATATTCATTTCTACATTGCTTACCCTTTCTTATAACATTAATTTGTGAAATTGTATATTACAATGAGAAGTAAAAATAATGTTCATTTTTCTTTAGTGTAAGTATTGATAAATATTTGAATTATTTAATGAAACCAGACTTGATGGTTAGTGACTCCATTTTGTTTTATCAATAATATTTAACACCTTTGCTTTATGTAACAAATCTTTAAAATGTGCAGTCCAACAGCTTTCGATTAAATGACATTTTTTAACATACAATAAATCCACACTTCCATAGCTTAACCATTTTTTTTAATTGTGCCTATCTGCTTCCATATTCCTTGTTTTTGTTTTTTTTCTCCTGCATGCAGGTTTTATCGCAAATACTTGGAGTTACAAGCAAGAATAAAAGCTGGTTCATGCCCTACATTACATTCACCTAATGTTCCAACTCGTTCTGCATCTCTCCGAGAGAAACACTTGCTCAGGTAGGAACATGCTTTACCTTACTTGACCTTTCCTTTAACCAAGACAGAAATTTCGAAATTGTTCTTTAACTTATAATTGAAGGTTTTAGTTAAGATTGCATCTAAATATATTACCATTACCTTGTTGATATATTGGCATCTTTTAATCACTATAATTGAAAGCAATTTTGTGTTTATTTCATATTTTCTTGCGCAAATTATTGTTCCCACTTTTAGAAATCTAAATTGATATTGTCAACTTATTGTGATCATGTTATCTTAATTTTTATAATTACATAAGATGAATGAACATTTATCAGTGGTATTATCTACCTATTATAGGAGATACATTGAAATACTTCTCATGTTGCTCAACTTCACAGTGTGGAATTAAAAATTATAATAGGTAGCTCCAGCCCCCCCCCCCCTTCCTCCCCCTACCACAGCCACTATTTACTGTAGGAAATATCAAATATGAGAGAATACAGGAAAGAAAGAAGTAATTATGGGTTTGTTTTAAATTGAGGCTCTATCGTCTCTCATAAATTTGAAATGTTTCCTACTGTCTTACTGCCCTTAATTGAAGGAAGACCACGATTCTCTATGCTTCCTTAGAGAGAGTGAAAGCAATTTTGTGTGAGTGAATGTATATATAATTGAAAGAGGAGGAGCTGATGGATTACTTGAAATTGAAGCTATGTGTCACCATCTAGTATGAGATAGTTTCTCAAATTTTTGGAGCTGTCTGTTTTCATTAGGAGGAAAGGAGATGTCTCAAAGTGCTGGCTGGCATTTGACTGGAACATGTTTCCTTTCCTTGTGAAGGAGGTAGCTCATGATTGAAAATATTAGGAACTTGATCTCATCCCCAATGGCAGTACCAAGCTTTAACTTGCGGTTTCTTTTAAATACCAATTATTTTGACAATGTCATATGTAAGTATATATGTTGCCACACCATTCAGACATGCTTGGTCTGAAGAAGAAAACTTAGGTTCTTGAAAATTTATCATACATCTCTGCTAGTCTCTCTCTCCAATCAATTTATGGTAAGGTTACTGCTGTTTTCTGTCTCTCTTTCACATCCAAATCAATTTATTTTTTGTCATTGTTTTATTTTTTCATATATAACTATATAGCAAGGAAGGATAATGTGACAAAGTCAAAATAATTAATTTTAATAGGAATGGAGAACAGCAATTGTTGCCTTACTTTAATAACAATAGGTACGACCTTAATTTAACAGGCAAACCATACAAAATACAGTGAACTAATTAAAAAATTTAGAAATTCGATGTTCCAATATGAGATTAACTTATCTAAATTCGTTAATTAATTCATTCTGTTTGGTAAGGTTTGTTAAATTAATGTTGTACATATTGTAATTATCTTCTATCAACATTAATTTTTATCTTATTTTAATTTCCCTACTTAAAATTGTTAGGTGTTACATTTTTTATGTATTCTTCATCCTACTACAATCCTTGATAAATCTTCCCTTCATCCTACTGCAGTCCTTGATAAATCTTCCCTTCGTCCTACTACAGTCCTTGATAAACCTTCCCTTCGTCCTACTACAGTCCTTGATAAACCTTCCCTTCGTCCTACTACAGTCCTTGATAAACCTTCCCTTCGTCCTACTACAGTCCTTGATAAACCTTCCCTTCGTCCTACTACAGTCCTTGATAAACCTTCCCTTCGTCCTACTACAGTCCTTGATAAACCTTCCCTTCGTCCTACTACAGTCCTTGATAAACCTTCCCTTCGTCCTACTACAGTCCTTGATAAACCTTCCCTTCGTCCTACTACAGTCCTTGATAAACCTTCGCTTCATCCTACTACAGTCCTTGATAAACCTTCCCTTCATCCTACTACAGTCCTTGATAAACCTTCCCTTCATCCTACTACAGTCCTTGATTAACCTTCCCAAATTACCACCTATAAAATCAATGCCAATGCCCGTTGCCACTACAACAACAATTTTGGCCTATGGTTCACACATACCTTCCTCAAAGCCTCGTTGAACTCCATCTTTGGGAACTCTATCCAAAACTTCCTACAGTCCAGGCAAAGTCCTACATCTTACATCCTATAGGTACTGCATTTCCCTTTCACTCTCACTCCCTTTGCATTTTACTGTCTACCTCTAATATATACAGTATGTATGTGCTTATTTAAATATTTTGAGACAAAGGGGGAGCGAGTGAAGAAAGTGCATCCGCCATTTGTCTTGTTGTCCTCCAGGAGTTCTAAACTTTGGTAGGGTTTTTCTCCAAACATTTTTCTGGTCCATCAGGCTTCACAAAATTTATCACTTTTTGTGAGCCATGCCACAGTTGAACAAAATTATTTAAACTGCACATTATTATTCAAATTTTTGAAGTTGAATGGTACTAGTCAGTTGACTATTCAGTGTTGAAGGAGTTCTTAGGTTTCCAACTGGGTGGCATTGAACATACAAAACATTTTGCTGACAATACTTTTGACACCTTCAAGTGAAGAGTCAGGTCCTTTTTATACACCCAGTCTGGGATGGCCACATTAGTATAGGCTGCTGATTGGCCACTTCTGGCCAAAGGGAGGAGGGGTGGACAATCATGTTATTCTGTGCCCTAGTTTTGTCTACATTAGTTTTAGACTTGAGAGCAAGTGGGTCCCATGTGTGGCTTATCTGATAGCTGTTGTCTGTTGATTGTTGAATTTCTTGCCCGTATCTGTTGCAAGAACAGCCTGGGAATGTTAATCACACTTCAGTGTTGTTAGTTTTGTAACAGCTCTTTTCTAACGTTGGAGGATAATACATGAAAACTTGAATGTTTGATGTGGTTGCCTTGCTTGTCTCTATATTCTTTAATTGAAAGGTATGCTTCAACAGGCCCAAATATAAAATATACACTTTTAAGTAACACTAGGTTGATCCTTTCATCTTCTGAAGGATAAAGATAATCTGAGCAATAAGGCTATCAAACATGGTAGCCAATCTTCATTCTTAGGTTAGCCATTCATTCCATCTCTCTTTCATATAATTTTTGGCTGATTGGTACTTGGAACATCAATTTTAATACGATCAGTAGAATAGTTTCGAAAATTGGTATTTGGTATTCTGTACAATCTAGTATTGAAACTGAAGTGATGCAAACTGAAAAGATGCTAACTGAAAATTTAAATTTCTCGTTTCGGATGGCAAAAGGGTCATTGCCTTAAAGTACTCAATTCAACTGTGTCACTTGATTTACATCTTGGAAACTATTCATGTTGTGACTGAATATTTGGAATGAAAATGTTTACCACTTCTAAAAATGCAATACACGTATATATTTATTCTTCATTCAACATATATTCATTACATTTTATAATATTGAAAAATGTAACAATTTATTTACATCTTTACTTTTTTCTTGTTTAATCTGCCCTCTGTTACCTTGTTGGTGAATCAAGTAGTTAATTCTAATACAAGTTCTTTTCTTCCTAATTACTATCATATATGGAAACTAGTTAATCATAGCTGCTGTACAGTAGAAAACTTAATTATCCACATGCGGTTTATATACTTTGTGGCTCAACTCCAGCAGTGTATTTTTAATGAAACAGGAACCAACAAAGATGCTGCGAGATTAAACTCGGGCACCAGTCAATTGTCAGTTAAGTTTTGTGCGAGTAAGTGCTGAATTAATTGGTTTCTTTTATCATTGAGACTAATTCTTAGATAGTTTGAATAATATAGTGGTGCAGATGAAGAGTAAATAGTTTTAACAATTAAACAAAAACTTGACCAAGGAGGGAGTATCAGATACTTAGCTTTACAATATGGTATATGTGAAACAATTGTTCAATTCACTGAAAAATAAATGAAAAATTTTGCCAGTAATTTTGAGTTACTTATCAGGCAGTCAACTTTTTATGATCTTGAGAAAAATATGTTGCAATGATTTAACCAACAAATGGTGCAAAACATTTTAGTTTCTCACATTATCTACACAAAACTTTCAAAACTATTTTGATACAATAGGAATGGAAGATAATTTCAATGCATCCTTGGGATAATAGTGTGTCTACTGTGTTTTGGTTAGTATCAAATGTTGGAAATTAGCATGGTCAATGGGTCACCTGAAATTTGATATATGGCTAAATAAGGTTGCTTGCAATAACTGACCTAATGTAAACTCTATAACTACTTCACTGTATCATTCAAAGAATATTGTCTCGTAGAAGAATAAATGAACAAATACTTTCTGGTTACCTGTATTACCATCATTAAGTATTTCAAAAACACTTCAATTTCCCTTTCATATAATAATTATGGGATATTGTCACTCAAATGTTCTGTAAGAGATTTTAAATAGGTTGTCACACATCAAATAATTTCTGCTGTTGGCAAGTTAAATAAATGCATAATTTCCTATTTATAAATCAATTTTAATGAAGTGAATTATTAAAACTGTTCATTTATAACAAAATTTCAATTTTTTCTATGTATGTATTACTTAAGTTCATTAGATCATAAGATGGTTCATTATTGGACTTTTTGTAGTTTCCAGTTATTATTATGTATTAGTAATGAGTCCTTTGTTTATCAGTTTTTACACAATTGTAGAATTATTCTACAAAATAGTCAAATACCCTACAAATTATTACACATTTCAGGCAAAGTGCCAAAAATGAAGAGAGTACATCCAATTCTCCCCCTACCCAAGAAAATGAGATTCCAGCCACTTTAAATACAGCAACCACTACAGTACCATCTGCCAATACATCACCTTCAAGAAATATATCTTCAATGCCAACTTCAACAAGTCCATTACCAACTAGCCAAGTACGAAGGTATATATTCCAATTGCTAAATTTCAGTATAAAAATATCTATTATGTAGTGGTTATTATATTAAGCATAGAATATTTTATTTAGAAATGTTGTGTAGGAAGTAATACAAAATTGATCATATTATGTTAAAAAGTGACCTTTTGTGTACTGTTTTGTGACAAGTTAATGTTTGTAATTAGTATTTTGAATTTCACATGAAAATGTACCAGGTGAGGCATTAGAACAGGCAACCTCAATGGGGTGAAGGGGGACATTGTTATCTCCCAAATAACTTTTTCCTTAAATATTTTCGTGTAACACTATATGGCAGTGTTATTCAATTGATCTGTTGAAATACCTCATGTGGTAAATATAATTATACATTTGGTTTATAATTATGTATATGCGATGTATATAACTATAAATGTTTTAAGATATGCTAAATTATTCCGTTAAACTAGGAGTAAGATTATCATTTGATATGTAGTTTAACTTCAGGATATATCACATAAGCATTTCATCTACTTACAATAATAAAATGGTACATAAAGAATTCTTTCAGTCCTTCAGACAGTGTCGTGACCAATTGCCCTCCATCTCCACCTACTACACCCACTACACCTGGTGGAACAAAGATAAGTCCAGGAAACATCTTTAAGAATTTCTTCAAGTGCGTTTTATTCTCAAATGCTGATCTTTCAATTTTTTTTGCTAGTAATGATTTTGCTTACAAAATAAATTGCATCACTAATAATAAAGAAATTAACACCAGATCCATCATTTTAGTGTGTTAAATTAACTTTTGAAATGTTTTCTGAATGTAATCTCAATTGGCATGTGTTAATGGATCATTTAACAAAACTTTCATTCCTTAGAACTGCAGGAATTACTGCTGTATGTTCATTTTGCACCTTGTGATATCAGTAGAAATGTTTCAGTATATTTTCGTTATCACAATTGATTGCATAATATTATACTAATGCTTTCCTTTGAGTTTGTGTTTATCATCTATATTAGTAATTAAACTGAGTCATAAATTTTCATTTACAATAGTAAGCATGATATGTGCCAATATTTTCAATCATACAAGAGTTTATTTAGGCTACATGAAAAGATATTTTATTATAACAATGAATTACTGTGAAGCTTTCTTTTGTTTGATGTGGCTGCGATCACATACAGGTGTTCATAAAACATTATTAGTTTCTGTAAAAATTTTATTTAAACAAACACTGGAGAAATGTTTTGAATGAAATTACAATGTATATCATGATGGGATTAATCATTAAAATACATCCGTCAATTATTAATACAATTTTTTGGTTGGAACAGACATGGCAGTTGGTCCTAAAATCTAAAATTTTCTTGGATTATATACAAACTTGTCAAGGTCTCAAAGGAGTACAAAATGTTGTAGTAAATTTTTTGTAATACTTAGTATATTTTTCTGACTCATGGCTATCTATATTTTAATAATATTAAGGATTAATAGAGGGAAAACCAAAGTAATGGAGTGTATAATGGGAAACAATGGAATAACAAAAGGTGTTAGATAGGAAAGTTATATTTTGAAGGAAGTTAAGGAATTCTGCTACTGGGAAGTGTAATAGCTAGAGATGGTAGAAGTATAGTAGACATAAAGAGTATGATAGCACAGGCAAGGAAGGCTTTCACGAAAAAGAGGTATTTACCTACTGGTAATATAGGTGTGAATATTAGGAAATGGTTGCTAAAAATGTTCATATGAAGCATAGCATTATATGGGTGCAAAACGTAGATGATAGGAGCTGCGGGAAGGAAAAGAATAGGAGCCTTTGAAATGTGGTGCTATAGGCGAATGCTGAAAATGGGATGGGTGGATAGAATCACAAACGAGGAAGTTCTAAACAGAATAGGGGAAGGGTGAACAATATGGAGAATGTTGACCAAGAGAAGGGATAGATTAATAGGCCATGTTTTAAGACATGAGGGTCTTGTAAAGTTAGCATTAGAGGGAAGTGTATGGGGTAAAAACAAGAGGGAGGAAAAGGATGGAATAAGCTAAGTAGATTAGTGTCATGTGGCAGTTATGTAGAAATGAAAGGATTACGCAGGATATGGAGGGTGGCATCAGACCAGTCTTGGAACTGATGGCTAAAGGGGAATTCGATCCCCCAAATGTATACAATGGGATTTTCCCTTCATTGTATACACGTTAACAGACTGTGACGTCACTAGTTATGCACCAGTCACGAGTTAGGAGTGTATACGTGGGGATCCAACTCCACCAGTTCCGGGCTGATTAGTCAGCAAGAGAATTTTGAATTATGGTATGATCTTGGCTTGTTTGGCAATGCTCCAGATAACTGCCCAATGGAACTTCTGTCGATGTCCAGGTACACACCAAAGACGACAGCACAGCACTAAATTTATCAAACACGCGCGTTGTTGTGGAGAATATTCTTAGTCTCCCCAGCATTGGATAACGCGAGAGTAAATATCACCAGTTCATATCCCCTCGTTGCAATGGTGTGATCAAAACGTTAGGAGATGTGTTATCAAAATGGAAACCCTCTGAATGATTAATGATGAGTACATTTAGTAGACAACAATAAAAAAACTGGGCACATACAGGCTCTACAGCGGCAGAGTGCGAAGTGAGTTATACAAAAGGTTGCTGTCGACAATGAAACGTCATTGTCAAGCGTGGTGTTGTAGACACTCCTTTAAACAATGGGACTTGTCACGGTTTACAATACATTCTGTAAAAAGCCACGGGCATATATAATACAAATAGAAAGTTATAATGATATAATGCTGAAAATCAGATGGGTGGTTGGAGTAACTAACGAGGAAGTTCTAATTATAATAGAAAAAATCGAACAATATGAAGGACGTTGACCAAGAGAAGAGATAGATTAATAGGCCACGTTTTAAGACATGAGGGTCTTGTAAAGTTAGCATTATGGGGAAATGTGTGGGGTGAGAACAGAAGAGGGGGGACAAGTATGGAATACGTTAAGTAGATTAGGGAGGATGTGAGTTGTGCTAGCTATGCTAGTTGTGCTAGCTGTGCTAGTATGGAGGGTTGCATCAGACCAGTCTTAGAATGGAATACAACAACAACAATAAGATGAAAAATAACTCCTTGGAAAATAAAATTGCTAACAACTAGGAGTGGAAAATAATGCAGGATAACTTGTAATTAGACATTTTCTTTCATAAAAGAAATTTTAATCAAAACTTTTTAAAAACTAAGAGAGTTAAATGGCAAAAGAGTAATGTTTTGTTAGTGCTTGTGGATT
Organism: Eucriotettix oculatus; assembly: GCA_034510155.1. Taxonomy (NCBI): domain Eukaryota; kingdom Metazoa; phylum Arthropoda; class Insecta; order Orthoptera; family Tetrigidae; genus Eucriotettix; species Eucriotettix oculatus. The sequence goes on from CM067376.1 coordinate 182,908,459, forward strand.
ATGAATGTCTTAGAATGTTTTACTTAAACTCATATTGTCAGCTACTTGCTAGACAAGTGTTTAAAGTCTTTTCATCACTACTGATACTTGAACAGCAAAAGTATAAAAACTAATATACTTTTATATGTTTGTGAATGCCAATGTGTGTGCAGGTTTGAACCTACATGCATGTTTGCACGAAATTTTCATCTTAACCTTTCATTGTTTTTCCCTCTATAAACTAGAGTATGATCTATTGAGAAGTTTTGTTGCATACCCTTACTCTTTTGCAGTGCTATTTATCTAAGTCATAGTATGTCTCTGTGGGGTTTGTTTGTCAAGTAATTTGCTCAGAATTTTACCCAATTCTTAACTTGAAGCTAGAGAACATTATACAAACTAATCTGTACCAAATTTAATTAGGAATTTATTAATACTTGATTGGCAACACATCTCTATTGTAATCATTTGTAATATTATATCATGTGTGTGAACTTATCATTTAATTAAGTGAACAATTTTATAAATTAAAAATGAGTTGAAGTTTATAGTGTTGTAAACCATTTTCTTTGAAGATGACAGAACATTCACAAAAATTGAACATGTCTGGTACATGACCAGAAATTATCCAAAAGCTAATTGGAGGATCACCAATTGGATATTCATGAAATATTTGATATTGCATATCTGACACCAAATTATGTTATGTGAAAGTTTTGAGCTTGGTGGGTAACAGAACAGTTGACTATATTTACCGAAATGAGACATTTTAGAACATTATTTATGAATTCTTAAGTTAGCACAATCCTAGAGATTGATTTGTATCACATCTGCATCGAAGAGATTAATATTATATGGAGATGTCTTTACAGCCACAATGAGTATTTAAAATAAATAAATAATATGGTGTATACAAAATATATTAAGCTCAAATTAAACTCTTAAAATATGAATTAATTTTTCTGATAGTTGTTTATTGCTTTCTTTTAATTATTGAATATAATCCTTGGATGCAAGTTGTTGATACTGTTGCATCTACAAATACGGAGATCCATTATATTTTTATGTTACTCAACTCATATGTCTCCTCATTCAATCCCTACTTTGTTAGAATGAGTATACCAAATTTTATATTTACCGAGCTGTTGCTTCCTTGGTAATATGTACATTACAGTACAGCATTCAGTATTTTGTATTATGCCTTTTTAAAACATTTTCATATAAGTTGATCAATGTCCAATTTTGTTCACATATTTTTATTCTCCAACAAATTTTAGGTCATTTGTTCCTCCTGTACGTGATGAAGAATCTGAAACACAACGAAAAGCACATGCGAAGAGAGTGCGTGAGACCCGTCGATCCACGCAAGGAGTAACATTAGAAGAAATTAAGTCAGCTGAACAATTAGTGAAGAAGAAAAATCAACAGCAGTTGCAACAAGCAACACAGCAGTTAAATAATTCTGATCAGGTACAAAATTTCTGCTATCAAACTGCCTAATAGCATTTTTTTTAAAGGAAATAATTCAGGTTAAGTAGCTTTTGAATTATTTATGTTCTAGTTCCTTTTCAGCACACACTAATTTAGAATGCTTGAGCAAATGAAATCATTGTTACACATTACCAAACATTTGTGTGTGATTGGTGACAGTTGTTTTTGAGACATGCATTAGTTGGAAAATTTAGTACAATACTCTCCTGTGTGTTCATAATTAATAGAGATACAGTTGGCTAATTTTATTAACATTAGAATGTATGTGTTTACATATACTTTTAATGTTGTCAGGGTTCTTGAGTTCATTTGTCAAAACAAAAAATAAAAAACTAAGAATAATGTGACTGTCAAAACAAAACATATTGACAGGTAAAGCTGCGGACACACATTGCTGGACGAAGAACATAATTCCATATGCATTGGAGCAATATGTTTTATTGTACCAGAATGCTACCAATTAGGTTGAAGTCCAACAATGACAAGGCCAAGCTATAAAATAAAATGTTAAAAAATGTTCAGAAAACATTTTGTACAGGTAATGTGGCAGGTAATTGTTGGCAATGAGTGATGCAGCTGATCAGTCATGACACTTTAAAATGTGGATGCAGGCAAAGAAATTGTTAAATGTAGCCCATAGAACTCCTTAAGACAAGCCACTGCTGAAGGGAAATTGTTCAACATCACTATGTACAGAATAATGCAAAAGAACCAGAAGCTGTTTCCCTATAAAATACAGCATTGTAATGTGATCCCAAATACAGCTCTGTGTCAGAGAGCACACTTCTGAAATGATACTCCAGGTGATCAATAAGAGTAAAATTGATGTTGGCTATGTATGGTTCAACAATGAAGCTTATTCTAATTTATAGGTAATTATTGATGAAGAAAATGGTGAATGTTGGGCACTGAAAATCTGAGAATGTTGCTAAACCACTGCGCTGTGTAACATTTACAGTAAATGAGCCATTGGGCTCTTTTATAAGAGGGAAACTATTAACTCATTCCAATATATTGCAATTTTAAAACAATGTATTGCCACATTTCAAGCTCCAGAGGCTACATCAGAGAATTCATGGTTTATGCAAGATGCAGCAGATTTCTTTGAGGATTACTCCGATGACAAAATCATTGTTCTGAATTATTTCCCCAGTTCTGAATGTCTCTTGTTGGGGTTACATGAAAGATACTACTCTATGCAACAAATGACGTCAAACTTTACCTTTGATTATGTCATGTTACTGACATGACCAGTGGTCATATTGAAATCATTCCAATGTGATTTGACCTCTGTTCACAAAGCACACTTTCAGTCACTGCTCTGTGACTGCAGCACCAACTGACATACAATATTAGAACTAGTTCTGGTAATATATATATAATACATTCCAAACCTGTCTGTCCAACATGCCACTTGTTTCACCTTCTATGTTTCACTGTTTCAGAGTACTGTCATTTCAAAGTTGCAAGTCCTTTCTGAAACACTTACATACACACCACATATACATACTCCACAGTTGACCATTGATCAGAATGCATGTCTGACCCTCCTGAATAAGCTAGCTGCACACCATAAATGCCTTCCTAAAATTCTAATGAAGGGGCGGGACCTCCAAAAATTTAGAATTCAAATCTTACACAGTGCCTGCCATCTATGAACCTCAAGTAAGTCACCACCTTTCTATCTCTTTCCTGCCCTTATTGATTATATATATAAATAAATTAATGATTGAAATGTGACGTTGTCTCACACATTGGATATTTGGATAGGGTGTAAGGATAGAACATGTGGGAGAAAGTTGGGAAATTCGCTTTTAAGTCACAAGCTCGGCATAGAAATTTGCTTAGAGAAAGCTGTGTGAACAGCTTAGAGAGGAATAGAAGAAGAATGAAAGACTGAATATATTAGGCATCACCGGGACTCTAACCTGGATCGCCACAGAGCCCTCGCTTTAGCCACGAGACGCCTTTACCAATTCGGCCACGATATAACAATTAATAAGGAAAGGAAAGAGAGAGAGAGAGAATGTAGGTGATTTAACTGAGGTTCATAGATGGTAAGCACCTTATGAGGTTTGGAGTTCTTTAAATTTTCAGAGGCATCACACCCCCTTCAACAGAAAGTTATGAAGACATTTCCAGTGATGGGCTAGCCGGCGACTGAGCAGCTAAAATTTTCTGCGCTGCTAGCTTAGTTCTTAAACAATGAATTCCAACAGGTCACCAATTTTTTCTCTCAATGAGGGTTTGGGAAGAGGCAAGGGCTTGATGGGGGCTGGGAAGATGCATACCAACACCCCCATATTGACACACTCATTCAAAAACATTCATTCTCAAAGATGTCAATATTTAAATACTAACACTAAAAAAAATATACTAAAAAAATAGAAGTGTTTATAAATTTTAATAGGTATGAGGGGAGTCTTTTTGCTGATGTTAATAACTTAACACATTTATGTTGAAAATGTTTATAGGGACTTTATGAACTTTCAATTTACACATTTGCAAACTTGAAATAATTTGCCTAGAATTGTCATAAAAATAAAAGAAAGGTTTCTGATTTACAGTTTACTAACATCTTTTTTGGTAATGCACAGGTGTGCCCTAAAATAAATAATTTTGTTTGTTTCTCAATTAAGTAACTTTAATGTGTTGATTTTGCTTCCAGAAGGTGTATGTTATTGCATACTAAATAGAGCATGAAACATACATACAGACTATCCCAGAGTCACAGAAAATTTGACTGACTGTTAGAGATTCAATAATGTTGCATATTTATTCTGGGTGATATACTTGTAACAGCAGAATGTTCAGTTTATATCTGGTTTTCACAGCCTCCTGTTGTAACTAACTCAACATCTATAAGTGCAACAATAACTACAGCTACTCCTACTGTGATCTCAACTGGCAAGGAGGAGGAAGTGATGCACGAGCGACGACCTTCTTGGAGGCTTAGGGTTGATAATGGGGACAGGAATAAGGTGTGCCTCTCTTATATGCTGTAGTCGTCAGCAATTGTCTTAATGTCTATTTCAACTTATGGTGTCTTAGATAAAACCTGGAAACTTTGTCCATTTCCAATTAGTTCACTTCCTTCTATTTCTGTGCACTCTGACAACATTCATTTTTTGTAAATAAACTGAACGTTACATTTTACACATGACACAATTGTTAATTGCATGCTTAATGTTTTGTATATTTTGAAAACTTGTATTTACATGCAGACCATTGTGTCTCAAAAAATGGAGCATTATAAGCTCAAGTAAACCAAATATTCATTGAGTAACAAAGCTGTGTTGAATAGTTCAGCATAGTTTACCTGTTAAATAATCTTTGAAACATTATACGATTTTCTAATTGATTTTGCTTAAAAATGAGCATTTGGGGTGTACATTGATAACTTGTGTTGTAGGTTTTGGTAATAATGAGTTTAACATGATTTTACACATTAGTTTGTGAAGCACCATTTTCTAACAGTTGTTTGTGTGTTGTAGATTTAGAATTGTTGAACTTTGCGTGGATTATGTCATGCATGTGAAGTAGATTTTAATACAAGAACAAATACTTCTATGTTATCTTTTAAACCAGATATTGTTTGGTTCCATTGCCCTGCTCTGACATGTATACAAATTATTCATTTGGATAGGAAAGAGGTACAGAGACATTGGCATGACTTAAATTGATAGTAGAAGTTACATGGCTGTGAATCAGTAACATGTTAATGTTTTGAGAGCATGTGCCTCCTTTTTCAGAACAGCGTGGTGGCCAGCTGTTCAGTGGGAAAACCTACGAATAATTTATGGCAAGTCAGTATCTCTCCCTCTTTCCTATCCAGATGAATTCTATGTATATAAACAGTCCTCTATAGTTAGCATGATTATTGTGGATTTCAACATGCTGTTTGGATATGAAAATGTGTCAACTGGAGGTTCATAGAATGAGTATTAATTACAAGTATTTTATTTGACAAGTTTAACATACATTTATTGATTCCTAAAGTCTTGTGCTTTATACTTCAGCATGCTCTTGGTATGTTATTTGGTTAGTTTGAGTGGTTTCCATTTTGTGAAATTATATTATTTATGTATGTCAATTTTCGTCAACTTCCTTAAAGTGTTAGAATTAAATTAGGCATTGTATATTTATTTGATTTTAGTTCTTGTTTAGAAGAAATAAATATTCTGTCACAAGACTTGGGGTCTTCCATTTTTGGTACTATTCTGGTTTGTGTCTGTGTTAATGTCTATGAAATGTGTACAAATTTTAATGTTGCAGATACTTTAGTGCACATTATGCTCCATAATTTTATTAATATCTTGTCTAGTTTAGGTTGGATTATTTTGTACTGTCAGTTATGACATATATGATTGCATGTTGCCTTTTCACAAATTGTGTAATACTTTAGATATTTATCTAAGTTGACAATATGTACAGTTTTTGTTGGAAGATGCTCGCAGTCGTAGCAGTGTGAATGAAACTGCTGTTCCTACAACATACATCAGGCGACCCCCATCAAATATTTCAGTAAGACCATCATCAGCACCTGTTGAAACGGCACCTGATACCACAGTTACGATAGCATTGAGGCGACCTGCAAAGCCCCCAGATGATAAAGGTATAGTCACTCTTTCATTTATACAATGTAATTTTATCGTATATATGAAATCAAGAAAATTTTAAGGTCTATATAAAAAAATGTAAGACAAAGTGTCCACGTTATCTTTCCCTTCCTTTGCCATTATCAAGAGGCACAATTTATTACAAAATGCTAAACTTTATAATATGTTTTATTATAACCTGTAACCTGCAACAGAACACCAGTGATACTTGTTTGTGCAATAGCTTCATTTCAATAACAATGTGGAGTCACTGGCATTTGACATATAGCTTTGCATGTTACACTAATGCAGAGTTTTAACTTAATAAAAACAAAAAATAATGTCGAATTCCAGCTTGTCTATTTTTTTGCTGCACTAAAGTTTTTATTTGTATTTAGCCTATAATTCACAATTAACCTAATATTTAGCATTTTGTTTGTTATTTAAAAAGTGGCCTAAAACTAAAAATGACCAATAATTCCATCAATTGTAGCTTAACTTTGCAATACATGAAAAAAATAAGATTTCTGTAATGAATATTAATTAAAATATATAAATTATTAATGTATAAATAATTAAAGCATGCTAGTCAAAGCAAAAATTGGATACTAAAGTATAAACAAAAATAGATTTCACAGAGTTGGATGAATCATGTAGAACAGGGTGTCCCAAACTTTTTCTGCAATGGAACAGACATTTTAACAGAACCCTTTGGCTTTTAAATTGGGTAATTTCTACTTGTAAACTTAAAAAAAATAATAATAAATAGAGCACTTAATGACTGATGATTTCCCCCTCAAATTTCATATCTTGTTGATGTCAGGCACAATATTTGTAAGTTGAATTCTAATATTGCGTGTGGCGTTGAGCCTGATTCTGCACTTTTACTTCATTGCAGCGTAATAATAAATCCCACTTCACATAAATAGGTTATAGGAAACTCGGAAATATTGTATATTTGTTTCAAATGAGTCACTGATTAAATTAATTAGATTTTCAGAGCATTAAAGCTACTGGTTTAACTGTCTTGGAAAATGGATTCTGAGCCCAGGAATTGTCCTTACTATTTTTCAGAAAATATTTCCAAAAGAGTTGATTTCAAGTTATGTAGGTATCCTTAAAACATTCTGGAAACTTCATCATCTGATTTAAAATTTAATTCATTCAAACATTCATGTAAGGTTGGAAAACAATTAAAATTATTAGATTCAACTGAAGAAATCTGAAACTATACTTTTTAATAAAAGATGTTATTTTCTCCCTTCTATTGAAAATTGTAATACTTGCTTGTTCCTTGTAATGATACATTAATTGCACGTTGCAAAAATATTTGCCACATATGCAAGTTTTATGAACCTTGAAGGATTTGTTAAAACTTGAACAACATATTGTCCTGAATTATTTTGTGCCTTCAAGAAAACTATCAACTCATTTCAAAATTTAAAAAGTCTTAATAGTGATTTGTGTTCACTACTCATTTCAGTGCATAACATTTTATTTAATATGTATTGAAGTAGTATTGTTTTTAAATCGTTTATCACTTTCACGCTTCACCAGTAACATTTTTTTAAATATGCAGAAATTTTTTGTCACCAGTTTTTTTTAAAAAAACAAATTCAGATCCCCATTCGCTCCAAAATGTTCTTGGAAACAGCATAATTTAATTAATATAATTTATAAGGTTGGTTTTTTATTGGCCATAATTGCTCATTGTCAAGTTAGATAAAATATTCAATTATAATTTTCTGACTAACTTTAAAATATTATCTGTGTAACTCTGGGCTATGGCTATCTCTATCTCAGGATTGTAGTTTACAGAACATGTCCATACTTGTTTATTTTTACCCATGTTTCCTATTGTAGCAGGAAACTGAGATCAGGGTTTCTTTGTTTCCCAACATTGTTCAATCTGTTCCAAATCAAGTTGAAACAAATAAAGGTGTGAGAAATTATTTCACTTTCTCCCATTAGATCTAAACTGAGTTTTCATCTTACGAACTTCTGAAGTGGTATTATAACAGGATATTATATTAGCATAGTATAGATAGAATCGTCATTCTTTTTGCAGAACACCTATTCAGGGCTTGCGGTTCACTAGTGTTCTGTGGAACACAGTTTGGGAATCCCAGGTGCAGAAGTATGCCAAATGGTTCTAAGTGAGTTGCTGAGTAAAAAGAAAACTTTTGATGCCAGTCAAGAGACCAACAACAGTCCAAATATGTTCCAATGCCAATGTTGGACTCGTGTCATTTGACACTCACAGTTGGAGCATTATCTGCACAATGTGTACAACCATAAAGTGTCAAATGTTGGACAGTGTTTTGAGCATTGTGTGGTGCCAGCCTAATACTTGCCTCAAAGTAGTCTTACTGCATAACTTAAATGTATTTCCATCTCTTTATATGTTACACTCAGTTCACATGAAAGAACACTATAATAACTTTGCTACAATGCTTAAAAAAATAAAATACCAAGAGCATCAATGAATGATTAGTGTAGATTTAAAAATACTAATCATGTTGGAGGTTATACAATATATCATTGCTTTCTTTCTTTCTTTCTTTCTTTCTTTATGGGATAATAGATTGACTGGCCAACATGACGCAGTTTAACTCCAGGCAAGAACAGTGTCAGATTGGGGCTTGTAAAGCAGTTTGGAAAATCACTGCCAAGGGATGAGAATTGTTTCAGATATCTGTTCCAAGTTTCTAAAATTGTTTGAAGCCAAATTAAGAGAGAGAGTTCATCTGTCCCAACCTAAGAAAACTTTTATTTTATAAATTTTATACCCTCTTTTTGGAAACTATGGGGAGAAGTAAAAGGAAGTATGGGACTCTTTCAAGAATGTAGTCTACAAATGATACAAGATGAAATTAAAAGTTCATTTGTTACACTCCCATATTGAACAATTTTCTGAAACTTGGGAGTCTACAGTGAAGAACAGGGTGAAAGATTTCATCGGTATATCAGTGATAATGAAGAGGTGTTGCCAAGGAAAATGGGATGTCAAAATATTAGTTGACTACTGGTGGAGAAGAAGAAAGGGTTTCACAAGGAAAAAGCAGCCTTAAAATGGTTTATAACTATTGAAACAATTTTTTGATTAGTTGTAAGAAAGTATAAAATATTTAGTTCATTGTAATAAATGTTTTTATCAAAAATTTGTTATTATTTTGGCAGAAAAATAAATACATGATTGGGTTTAATGGAAATAATTTTTAGAATCTTCAATCCTTCGAAACATATATAATTCAACAAAAGTATCCTATACCACTGGAAAAAAATTTTCATGACCAACTTGGTGCCACCAGACTCTAATAGAGTTAAAAAGCTGTTGAAATGAAGCTAGCAAACATTTGCACATAGATGATAGTTTAGACTATACCTGGTAATTCTTTACATCTGCACCAAATTTATTTGATATAATTATGCTCCTTATGTAAGATATTCGCTTATCTTTTTTGATTTCTACCTTGATAAAAAATTAGTATTATTTCTTTTTCTTAATTTTTTTCAGATCAAGATAAAGAAAATGACATTAGAAATGCACAAGCAACTCAAGGTGTTATCCAGAGACGGAGGAGACCTAAGCGTAGGTCGACTGGTGTTGTTCATTATGATATGGATGTGAGTATGTTTTACAATTTTACAGAATATTGCAATCAGTATTTACTTACTTAATTCTTAAATTATATTGAGGCCCAGAATCATTGTTTGTAAACCCAGAGGTTTCTCCTAGCAAGTGTGTAAATGGCTGGCATAATAAAATTGATAAGTTATAATTTTACATACACATTTAGTTTCACAGAATATAATTTATTGAGCAACTATTCATAAGTACTACATTTTCCATATCTACTTGTGTACAGTATACACCTTCTGTACCATAAATTTTAACAACAGAGAAGGATCTTGACTCCTTGGTTGTCTGTGAACTGATGATGAAACCGCACCCGACCTTTTCATTGTAGGCAGGCAGGATTCCAAGCTGCTGGTTCTGCTCAACTCCATATGTGGCAACAAATCCAGAATGTTGCAATCAAAATTTTCCCAGGCTCTCTCAAAAAGGTTTTCTCTGTAGCTACTACATTCCAGGAGGAAATTTTTTCTAGGTCCAAATTTTGGTGTGATTTAAGTGTGTTCCTTTGTACAACCGTTCACTTGGAAGACTGTCCTGCCGAATGAGACAATCAGATAGAGTACCCTATCTAATCATAACTGTGCCAGATTTAATTTGGTTGAAGTGAGCAGTAGTCAACATGATATGATCTCACAATAATTATTCACATTCTGTATTGTTCGACACTAGTCAAAGACTGATTTTGATAGATTGTTCATTCAGTCTTTTCTGAATACACTATAAAATTAATTTTGATATGCAACTTTGTAGTTGATAACCAATTGTGTGTTTACTTCATTAAATATAATTCTTTTCGATAGGAAGGAGAGAAAGGAAAAATCAATTGTTTGCCTTAACCTTTAATAAATAGGAGTTGCCCGGTTGGGAAGCAGCAACATGTTGAAATTTTTAGAGCCTACCCCCCCCCCCCACTCCTTCAAGCCAGTTTCTGAATAAATAATGTATTAATAAGTTAAATGAAATCAAAACTTAACATTTAGAATTCAAAGAAATTGGTTTTTTGCCACTGTTGATTCATTCGGTAGTTCAAATTCACAAGGAAAGGAAAAAGAGATAGAAAGTATGTGACTTACCCGAGGTTCATAGATGGCAGTCACCTTGTAAAGCTTGGAGTTCTTTAAATTTTCAGAGGCACCACCTTCTGTTGGTGACTCACAAGTGGCCACAAAGAATTCACAAGCCACAACACATCTCTCATCTAGTACCTTGGGACTGATTCTACATGCCAGCTCCTGACTGGTGCCATCTTACTTCCGTACGGCCAATCACATGTAAATGATTTCCTGTTCTGCACAGCGTATATATCCCGTGTAACTTTTACGTCAGCAGCGATGCAACACACAACAATTGAGTCTGACCACTACCTGGGAAATGGATTTTAACACATGTTACAATATAGGAAATGCCAGGAAATGACATTGTCAGGCTAATTAAAACAAATAATGACAAGAACGATAGACAGAAAGTTTGTGACCAACCTGAGGTTCACAGATGGCAGGTACCATATAGGGTTTGAAGTTCAAGAATTTTGAGGTACACACACGTCAAGGTACACACCAAGAAACTCGGGTTTCACGGCGTCTTTGCAAGATTTTCCCCTACGCTAGATAAAAAAAACACACACACATCGAGGTTTAACACACGCACGCAGTCACGTCGAGGTTTAAATCGCGCGCACGCACTCACGTCGAGGTTTAAAACGCGCACACGCACTCACGTCGAGGTTTAAAACGCGCACACGCACTCACGTCGAGGTTTAACACACACACACACGCACGCACTCACGTCGAGGTTTAACACACACACACACGCACGCACTCACGTCGAGGTTTAACACACACACACGCACGCACTCACGTCGAGGTTTAAAACGCGCACACGTCGAGGTTTAAAACGCACACACGTCGAGGTTTAAAACGCACACACGTCGAGGTTTAAAACGCGCACACGTCGAGGTTTAAAACGCGCACACGTCGAGGTTTAAAACGCACGCACGTCGAGGTTTAAAACGCACGCACGTCGAGGTTTAAAACGCACGCACGTCGAGGTTTAAAACGCACGCACGTCGAGGTTTAAAACGCACGCACGTCGAGGTTTAAAACGCACGCACGTCGAGGTTTAAAACGAACGCACGCACACGCACGTCGAGGTTTAAAACGAACGCACGCACACGCACGCCGAGGTTTAAAACGAACGCACGCACACGCACGCCGAGGTTTAAAACGAACGCACGCACACGCACGTCGAGGTTTAAAACGAACGCACGCACACGCACGTCGAGGTTTAAAACGAACGCACGCACACGCACGTCGAGGTTTAAAACGAACGCACGCACACGCACGTCGAGGTTTAAAACGAACGCACGCACACGCACGTCGAGGTTTAAAACGAACGCACGCACACGCACGTCGAGGTTTAAAACGAACGCACGCACACGCACGTCGAGGTTTAAAACGAACGCGCACACACACACGCGTCGAGGTTTAAAACGAACGCACACACACACGCGTCGAGGTTTAAAACGAACGCACGCACACGCACGTCGAGGTTTAAAACGAACGCGCACACACACACGCGTCGAGGTTTAAAACGAACGCACGCACGCACACGCGTCGAGGTTTAAAACGAACGCACCCACACCCACGTCGAGGTTTAAAACGAACGCACGCACGCACACGCGTCGAGGTTTAAAACGAACGCACACACACACGCGTCGAGGTTTAAAACGAACGCACGCACGCACACGCGTCGAGGTTTAAAACGAACGCACGCACGCACACGCGTCGAGGTTTAAAACGAACGCACACACACACACACGTCGAGGTTTAAAACGAACGCACACACACACACACGTCGAGGTTTAAAACGCACGCACACACACACACACGTCGAGGTTTAAAACGAACGCACACACAACACACGTCGAGGTTTAAAACGAACGCACACACACACACACACGTCGAGGTTTAAAACGAACGCACACACACACACACACACGTCGAGGTTTAAAACGAACGCACGCACACACACACACGTCGAGGTTTAAAACGAACGCACACGTCGAGGTTTAAAACGACGCACGCACACACACACGTCGAGGTTTAAAACGCAACGCACGTCAACACACGCACACACGTCGAGGTTTAAAACGCACGCACACACACACACACGTCGAGGTTTAAAACGCACGCACACACACACACACGTCGAGGTTTAAAACGAACCACGCACACGTCGAGGTTTAAACGACGCACCACACACACGTCGAGGTTTAAAACGAACGCACGCACACACACACGTCGAGGTTTAAAACGAACGCACACACACACACACGTCGAGGTTTAAAACGAACGCACGCACACACACACACACACGTCGAGGTTTAAAACGAACGCACGCGCACACACACACGTCGAGGTTTAAAACGAACGCACGCGCACACACACGTCGAGGTTTAAAACGAACGCACGCGCACACACACACGTCGAGGTTTAAAACGAACGCACGCGCACACACACACGTCGAGGTTTAAAACGAACGCACGCGCACACACACACGTCGAGGTTTAAAACGAACGCACGCGCACACACACACGTCGAGGTTTAAAACGAACGCACGCGCACACACACACGTCGAGGTTTAAAACGAACGCACGCGCACACACACACGTCGAGGTTTAAAACGAACGCACGCACACACAAACACATTGAGGTTTGCACATGCACACATGAAAGGGGTAGTACCTCTTTTTTTTTTATCGTGCGTAGGGGAAAATCTTCAAAAGACGCCGTGAAACCCGAGTTACACGGTGTGTGGGTTACCCACTAAAAACCACCTCCCTTTACAAAGTACCTCCTCACGGAACCCCGTTAACCATTACTTCATGAGGGGTTGGATTGCCAATGGGCGCACATAGGCATAATAAATATTAAATAACAATAAAACTATAGTATAGCTATTCCTAAGTATTACTAGCGTCCGTTCACACGTCTCATCCAAGGTGCAAATTATACATTATCTCACACAAGATTCACTCACACGCTCAATTTACAAAGTACAACTATTACACACGCATTCACTCGGATGTATATGCTTTCGTCGAATGATCATCTGATGACGCATCGCGTACAGACACTCACACATACACTTTCATACACACTTGCACTCTCACTTACGCTTCATAAACGCTCGCACTCACGACAAGGCAGTTATAAGCACATTCACTCATTGGTTTCTAGACGATGCCTTTCTATGCTCCGTAGGTTCTCCAGAACCTTTGTAGCAAAGTGTGACACTACGTCCCAGCTTTATTGGTCCTGAAGCATAAACGGCGTTATATCTTCAGGCCTCACTCGACGTCTGAGAAGCTCCTGTACTGCTGCTCTTTCTTCGTTGAAGCGAGGGCAGTCGAAGGAAACATGTTCCGCGTCTTCCACTTCTTCCGTGCATGTTGGACACATTTCATCTTCTATTATGGCGAATTTCTTCTGGTATTGCTTGAAGCATCCGTGTCCCGTCAGGAACTGAGTGAGGTTGTAGTTCAGCTCACCGTGCTTCCTGTTGACCCACGTTCCTACGTCGTGAATCATCCGGTATGTCCATCTTCCTTTGTCAGAGTGATCCGAGCGGTCCTGCCAGGATCTGATGGTTTCTTGACCTTCTTCCACTGCGATGACACTTCTGTCTAACTCGGCATTGAGGCGGGCCTGGTGGAATCGCCGCTTGCATTCTTCTGCCTTCAGTTCTATGGGCTTCATTCCGGCGATGATGCACACTGCATCATAGAAGACGGTCCTGAATGCACTGGCGACTCTTAGCGCACTTGTGCGGTAAGCTCCAGCGATCTTCCTCCTGGACGATTCAGTCTTCAAGGCTTCCGCCCAGATGGGGGCCGCGTATAGCAGGGCCGAGTTGACGACAGCCTTCTCCGACATTGTCGGCGGCCTCCTGCATTAGGCATTAGTCTAGCCAGGGCCCTGATAACAGTCGTACCTCTCAAAATTTAAACTCGGCATGGTGCCTGCAAACTGTACACTTCAGGTATGCCACCTAATTTCTATGTCTTTCATGCCCTTATTATTTTTATTAGTCTGACAATGTCACATTCTGGCTTGTGTACGTGTGTGTGTGTGTACATACACACACATGAGAAAATGACATTTTCAAAATAGCTAATATAATTCGCACGGACAGGAAAGAGATTTAGATAGGTTGTTGTTTACTGGAAGTGTAAAGCTGGCAAACACTATGATGAATGTCTGGTTTTCGTAAATGTTAGGAGGCAACCACCCGCTTAATCAGTGCTGGGCAGCAGTGCTCTTTTCATTTGACCCATGTAGCAAAAGCTACAATTTGAACAAGTGATTTTATAAACAGTAGTGGGAAAGCTTCGAGTATGATCCTCTTGTCCTTTGATGCAACCAGAAAAATAAAATATTGAATTATATATTACAGAGAAGTGTAGCTTATAAAATAAATGTATCAATTAAAATGATAAATACCACACTATACTGTGTTTAAATGTCTGGCTCATCTCTCCTAAATTTCATTGTAATTGTATCTCAATTTCTAGTTTATGTGAATTAAGGTCATATTTCTCATTATTTGACATTTCATAATTAGCAATATGGAATTCAACATTGTGTCCACATGTGTTTGTTTTCAGTTAGTAAAATTCTTTATTTCTCCTCCTTTTGTAAATGTTGTTAATTACAATTTAAGTGAACTAATTGTTTTCCTTTGTGCATCAGCTTATAAATATTGAATTCCATTGTGATTTATAAGATAAAATGAGTGTTTGATTTTATTCAATCCAGGATACTGAACCTGATCAGCATGAATCCCCTGGCAGAGGTGAAGAGAGTGAAAGTTCGAAAATTAACAATGAAGAGGTAAAATGATGAAATGGTACTTTTAAGTATTCCTTTCAACTGAAAATCAGTATCTTTTAGTTTTTAATTAGTTTCATGTGTGTTGTATATCCATGAAGTAAAATGAGTGGATCCACATACAGGATGACTTAATTATATTAGAGGCTAAAGACAGAAAACAAAGTTAAAAATGAAACAGTCTAAACAACTCGAAAGATAATCAATTACAGCAATAGTAATTCTTATGATGGTAATGTATATTGAATGAAATAGTTTGTGTATAAATTGGGATAATTGTGAAATAATTTATAAGTTATGCCATTTGTTGAGTGATGTGTATTTATTATTTTTATTAACTTTTGTTTGATCTATATTTATCTCTTGAAATTATCCTGTGAAAAAATACTTTCTTACTCATTTTAATTAAATCTACAGATCTAAAAATAGGAAAGTTAAAGAAACTTGGCAGTTGTTCCTCTCCTTAACTATAAATAGAATGTTCTCCAGTCCCTATTGGCAGGTTTCACTAAAATTCAGGAAATTTTATCATTAGGTAAATTATGGACTTAATATAAAATGTGTGTGTGTGTTTGATTATAGTAAAATTATTTTTAGACTTAATATACATTCAGTATAAATTAGTAGACTAAAATTACCGACTACTTAAAATTTTTTGAAGCTCATTAAAAGCAGTTCAAAATATTTCTTGGAAGCTAAAATCTGGTGTCTGTTGCCTTGCATAACAATTTGTTTCTCTTGGAAGTGTTGCCTGCTATTTTGGGAATGACATCACTACAGTTTCTGTACACAGCTGAGCTCACACAAAGAGTTCCTATTTATAACACATCAAAACATTAATCACTCCTTGCAAGCATTTCTCAGTCCTGAAAGACACAAGATTCAAATTTTGTAGCACTATATTTTCTTAATTATGATTAGTTTTGTTAATCAGCTAATATGACATTGATAAACTATGGGCCTTATATAATTTATTTAAAGATAATACAGTCCTTGTTTATTTGTTTAAAACTGTTTAAATCCAATTCTATATTGGACACCATATTTAAACTGACTTACTGTTAAATCATTTCATAGCATTTTGTTTTATGAACATCTAGAACTTTGTGTTTAATTTACAACAATTTTATTATTCAGAGTTTTTCAAGGTTATAGTTAACTTGTGAACAATTTTTACTTGAAATGGTTTAATTATGCCATAGTCTATTCTTCACTAAAAATCTTTTAATCGCATGTACATATGCATATATAATTAAATTCATATATAATAGTCTGCTTGTGAAATGTTTTAATGGTTTGTTCAACTCTGATTAAAATTAATCACATTCAGTATTTTGGTCATGATGTTCCCCCACTTTGGAGTCAGTTTGGCAGGTCGATTGGAGCTATTTGTGTCTCAGCCTGCTTGGTGCCTCCTCAGTTCAGTGCAGATGTGACAGTAGAGCACATGGCAACCTACCATAGCAGTCAAAGTTCTTCTAGTGTTATGTCTTTACCTCGCAGAAATCGATCCTCAAAAACTGGTGTTAAAAATAGTAATAGGCCAAGAAGCTTAGGATTATATCCTTCAACTACCAGCGGGTCTGTTTTTGGTAGTAATGGCATATATACAGCTAGTTTATTTCTAGGAAATTCTCCAGCAAATTCAAGTAGCTATTTAATAAGCTCCAGAGGAGGTTTAAATCTGGGAAAATCGACAAAAGGTTTTTCCTCGTATCTCACAAGTGGAAACAATTATAGCTCCATCCCATCAAAATATTCTACTGGCATAAATTCTAGTAATTTTTCTACATATGGTGGAACTGCTACAGGCTATGGAGGATTACATTTGTCATCATCAGCATTAAATTTGTCTCCATCAAGTAGCTCATTGTACAGTTATAATCCTGGTGGGTTAAATTCATTTAGAAGTGCTTCTTTGATACGCTCAAATAGTTCAAGAGTGTCTCCTATCCTGAGGAACAGTTCTGGGTTGTCTGCCAGATCCAGGTCAAGTTCGTTAACATCGCTTGCTTCAAGTACACTTAGTGGCTCAGAAGGATATAGTGTAAGACAGTCATAATTAACTTGTAATAATTAATTATGTTGGAAAATATAAGCTTTGAAGTAGTAAATCATTTAAAATATTGCATCTTATCTTGAAAAAAGTTAGTTGCCTAAAACTTATTAAAGTCTCTTATTATTTCAAAGGTATCAGTATAATTACACTAACATGTAATTTTTCATCAATTGTTGTTTTTCTCTCGTGAATATATGAAAACCAATTGTAATACAGTAGAATATCCACACTTAAGATATTGGATTGTTTGAATAACCAAATCTATAAAATATAAAAGTATCTATAAGGTAATGATATTGTATAAATATTAAAAATACAGTTTACTACTTGATGGATTTTCAATTGTAAGCAACATTCATATCACTCCATAGTGATTTCTATGGCAACAAATGCTTCTGCAGTGGATCCTTCTTTTTGACACAGTCAACTTCATCTTTGTCAGGTTCTCTTTTAATTGTATATTTTATTACTTATGTCCTATTACTTAATTTTAATTTAAAATTAGTCTAACATTCCATGCATTCATTTGAAATCTCAATATAGATTGAATGAAGTTTGTAATTTCATTAGTCTGCAGATGTGTATCTTCAGAATCATTCTTGTTGGTTCCTTCAATTGACTTTGAGTTTATTCCACACATTTTTAAAGTTAAACCCCATAGGTTTTAACAAAATCTTGCAGTTGCTTTATTAATACTTCAGCAGTTTCTTAGATTGAAAACAGTTTGTTCAGAACAGTGCATTAAAAAGCAGTGTCCTAAAAATTAAACTGGAGAGTTTGGTTATTTAAAGTTTCAGATAACCAACATTTGGATAAACAACGTTCAATTGTATTTGAATTTGAGAATTTAAATATATTCAGGTTACCTTGTGTGTCTTGGAAAGAATATTTTAATTTGACTATATTTGTTATTTTTGCTTATTGACTTTCAGAGTGGTCCTGATTCATCTCGACTTAGTGCCTCTCCAGTTGGAGACACAGCAGGAACTATTAGACATACAACTTCAGTTCGATCTAAAGAAAGCGGTGAGAATGGTGAAGTGGATTATAAATTGGTAAACTTTATTTATATTATTCAATATTATAATAGAATATATGTGTTGAAATTGGACAAAATTTTAATATAATAATTTGCCCACTACAACATTCAGGATCACAAAAAGTTACTAGTCCAGGTATGGTTATAATTTCACTCTATATTATCTTTTATACTTGATTAACAACAATAAATGTTTAAAATATGTAGGGGTGATATATTTTAAAGAAAGTCTCTGTACGACGTTGGTAGCATGTGCCTAAATTTTTCTCTAATACAAATATTTAGAATCAAACATGATAAATTTTAATGAGACTAATAGAATGCTAAATCTCATCACAACCCATGTGATGACTCAGGAGTACCATAAATGGGTCAAGAAATTACTGGTTCATTAAGGGGCGAAAATATTCTTGGTATCCTTAGAGTCGAATAATGCGCAGTACCTTGGGAGAGTGAGAAATTCTAACAGTACAAAACCTGAGTTAAATTAGTCCTGATAAATTAAAGTGAAAAAACTACCAGTATCTTAAAGTAAAAATAATTCCAGTAACCTAAAACAATAACAAACGCACACAGTATTTTAAGAAAGGCAAAATTATGCATGGTAGTTTACTATAAGACCATAAAAGATGAACCCACCCAGCGACATAGTGGCATATAAACAAAGTTAATTGTAAGGAGAACTTATTTCACTCCTTCTAATCACTGAAATTCAACTTGGCAGAATTTTGAATTTTAGAATGAAACTACACGAATTTCATAATGCAAATACACAAATTGTAGGTTAATTACATTTTATTGAATTCTATGCTAAACCAATTTACTTACACCTATATAAGTATGAATATTAGGAAATCATTACTAAAAATGTTTGTATGCAGTGTGGTATTAAACAAGTGTGAAACATGGATGATAAGAGATGCAGACAGGAAAATAAATTAAGCTTTTGAAATGTGGTTCTATTGGGGAATGCTAAAAATCAGATGTGTGGATAGGGTTACTAACCAGGAAGTTCTGAAGGGAGTAGGGGAAGAGAGAATGATTTGGAGGACTTCAACCAAGAGTAGGATAAATTAATAGGTCATGTTTAGAGACACGAGTCTTGTAAAATAAGCATTAGGGGGAAGTATGTGAGGTAAGAGCAGAAGAGGGAGGCCAAGGATCAAATACGCTTTGCAGATAGGGAGGCCAAGGATCAAATATGCTTTGCAGATAGGGAGGATGTGGTTGCCACATAGAAATGAAAAGGTTTGCACAGGATAGGTCAGACCAGTCTTAGGACTGAATACCACAACAACAATGCTAAACAACCCCTACCCCACCCATGACTGAATGTTTAACTTGTTAACCAGGTGGGATTTATTTATATGTTCAATGTAAACAATAATGACTACATGTAGGATATATTTTTTATAAAAACTTCAACATATATGGAGTATGCAGAAACAGACAGGACATCTATTTTTGTCCTACTGTTATGTAAGGCACCTGTGCATGTTTTTATATTTAAACTTTGATTGCATCATTTGCATTTTGTTACTCCTGATCTTGCACATATTTGGTAAGTCATAACACTCTTGCTTCCTACTGGAATAATTATATATTGTTTGTTTTTTATTGTTTTTATATTCAGAATTATAACCAAAATGAACCAAAGTGATTCAAGGGATTATAACTACACAATAAGAAATATCGAATAAAAAATCTTTTGAGCACATTGGAGTCTTCTAATAACGGTAGTGACTAAAATACAGAACTTAACGATAGTGATAGTGATAGTGAAGATGAGAGAGAAAATAATCATAGCGATAATAATATTTTCCCATTGAAATAGTAATTGGGGAAGTCTGGAAGACTAATTTCTATTCTATGCACATCCTGAAAAAAGTTTTTATGCTTACCAATAAGAGTTTGTTTTATCCTAAAATTATAGATGAATAATTAATTAAATTTATCACAGAGCAAACAATGTGCCAAACAATTTTTTGAGGGTAAACCTGAAACTACATTCAATAAATCAAAACTCCCAAATTCTGCTAATTTTACCATGCTCAATTTGAAAACAGAGTTTGGAACTTCATTTTTCAAGAATTTTCAACACTCTATTCATTTATGAAACTATGAATTATAGTGTAAGTTCTTCCTTCCAAGAATTCTGGTGCCTGTATTACATAGATGGGTGGTGTCCCCTTGCTGCTGTCTTCTAGGATTGCCTCAATATTAAAGACAAACTTATCACTTTCGGCCAAATCTTATTGCTATTTCTCTACCCCCTCTGTTCCCCCACTCTACCCCCCTCTGTTCCCCCACTCTCCCCCCTGTCTCCCCCACTCTCCCCCCTCCGTCTCCCCCACTCTCCCCCCTCCGACTCCCCCACTCTCCCCCCACTCTCCCCCCTCCGACTCCCCCACTCTCCCCCCTCCGTCTCCCCCACTCCCCCTCCGACTCCCCCACTCTCCCCCCTCCGTCTCCCCCACTCTCCCCCCTCCGACTCCCCCACTCTCCCCCCCGACTCCCCCACTCTCCCCCCCGACTCCCCCACTCTCCCCCCTCCGACTCCCCCACCTCCGACTCCCCCACTCTCCCCCCTCCGACTCCCCCACTCTCCCCCCTCCGACTACCCCACTCTCCCCCCTCCGACTACCCCACTCTCCCCCCTCCGACTACCCCACTCTCCCCCTCTGTCTCCCTCCCCTATACCTACCTCCTCCCTCACTATCTTGTTACATTCACAATTAGTACAGGACCATACATAAATGTCCCTATTAATTTATGTATGGCCCTGTACTAATTGTGAATGTAACGTAGAAGGTGCCTGTGGGAGTTTTCTCTCACTGCAGGGCTCACCTGACTGTCAGGAATGTCTCGTCCTCTCTCTGGGGTTTTTTCAAAGTTCTCACATGCTTCACCTATTTTGGGAGGTTTATTTACTGGGGCCAAATACCTTGGGCATAAGGTAAGAGTTGTCTGCTTATTCCATTGGATCTGTTGGCCAACTGCCTCCTAAAACTTGTGGAGACATGGAGAAGGGAATGTTGCGACCCCACAGCAAACTTGTCTCCTGTTGTTCAGAAGGGAATGAGAATAGTACCCAATGCCCGACTTGACTGTTTCAGGATCACCCTCGTGTAGCCTGTTAATCGAAAAAAAAGTGAATGTAACACCTACATCAAAAGTAACTTTATTACAAATTTATTTGTCTAAACAGTTTCAGAAACTTTCCTGTCTGAGCAGTACTGAGACTTAATAATTGTTTATTCAATTATCTTTTGCTATGATACTTTCTATGCTTACTAGAGGCTTGATTTTATTATAAGGAATACATAAATTGTAACATTTTATTTGGATATGTTAGTGAAGTGTAGTATGCCAATTATGTTTGAATTTTATTTTTGTATTTCAGTTGTATGAAGCTACTGTTGTAGAAAATGAACGACTAAGAGAGAAGTTGCAGAAGACTGAGGATGCTTTATCTGATGCAAAATCACAATTGGATAAAAATTCAGTGATTGTGAGTAAATAATTTTTCTTGCTCATAATATAAGCATTATTTAACACGTTGACTGCTGGAGTCTTCAACTGACATTTCTTAGTGATGGAGTTTGATAGGAGCATTTGAAACAAAGATGGACATGATAACATGTCGTCACCCACACGGAAAGAGAGAGCGCACGACTAGACATTGTTGTCACCCACATTCAACGTGTTAATATGCAAGTTGAAAACTGCACAATAAATTCATATAGTGACTTAAGAACAATATTCAGTTACTCTTAAACGGTTACAAATTGAAATTAGCCTTTGAACTTATTCAGTGTATACAGATATTTCCAAATGTAGATTTTGATTCCCATAACTAAAACATGAAATTGTGAACTATATAAATTATACTATATTGTTTCCCCAAAATTCAGAACAAGGCACAGTATTCTGTCACGAGGAAAGAGGCTTTGGCATCTGCAAATTTGATGCTTCTTCCTAATCAATATGGGGACACTGACTGTCAATTTTTTGTAAAACATTTGTGTTGATAAGGACCCTATTAATTGTTTTAATTAACCTGATAATATCATTCCCTTACTTCTGTGCATATATATGAGTCAGGAAATGACATTCTCATGTTAATTAAAGCAATTAATAGGGAAAGGACAGAGATAGAAAGAAGGTGACTTACCTGAGATTCATAGATTGTAGACACCTTGTGAGGTTTAGAGTACATGAATTTTTAGAGGCACCACCCCCTTCATCAGAATGTTAGGAAGATATTTTCAGTGATCAGCGGCCAAACGACTGAGCAGACAAAATCTGTCTTAGCATATAAACAATGGACCCCACCAGGCCACCAACTTTCTCTGTTAGTGATGGTCTGAGAATAGGCAAAGAATTGATGGGGGCTTGAGAGAGGCAAACAAACACCCCCATTTTAACACAACATGATGAATTTAAATGTAGTTGTTCCAATTGACCCATGAACAGGTTGACATGACCATGTCACTTGTTTGATGATAAATATTGTTTTGGAAGGAGAAGTAATTTTTTGTAATAAAAATGAGTAAATTAGGGGTTGGAAAGGAATTTGGTGGCCTGCAAGAAATATTGCCAACAGGCCACTGGCATGGGGGATGTTCATGTAAAGGGTGATAACATCTATGGCACCAATAAGCTATGTTTTGCTTTGAACAGGTCAACAATAAATTGTTGTAAATCTGTTGTAAAGAAAAACGTGAAATACTAATGAAAAGCAGCAAACTTTAGTTAGTATGGCAAAAGCATTAAAAAAACTTAATGGGAAGTTTGATATTGCGTCATTGCAACCAATCTGTCTATTGTATATTTTCATATATAGATGCCACAGCAACTCAGATGCAGCTTTCCAAGTGTGTGTCATTTAGCCTAGCTAGGTTGTTGCTTTTAATTATTTTCATTGCAGAAAATAATTGCTTGTAAAAATAGTTATTCCAAACAATGTCATTTAAATTGCAAGCATTACTAATTATGAAAAATTTTCTAAAGTGTAGCTTTGGAAAAAATTATATGTCCACATTGTGAAATTGATTTTCTAAATGTGGATGTATAAATTAGTGCTGTTTTGTAAATATATTAATTCCATTTGTAAGACAATTCAACTGTTTCCACATCTACATTAAAGCTATGGATGACGTTTGTAGTTCTTAATATATTAGCTAAATAAATTAACTTATTAATTGCTGGACATACAAGGCAGAGTCATAAATTAACCTTTATATAGATTATATAGATAGTAATGAAAAAAATCAGCATTGTTTAGTAATCATTTGTAACATGCACTTAAGTAGGTGTTATATATGCACTTCTAATGGCCGTATGAGCCCACATGGTAGGTTGCAAAATGTGATACCAGCGACAGTAGCACGATTGTGATAGCCATGCCCTAGAGAGGAGCAATTACTGGTTATCCATTTCTTGGCTGGGCAAAATTTAATGAAATGGGGACTGTGCTGAAAAGTGAGCAAGTGCTATCAATCAAATACATTAATTTTATCATACATGTTATATATATAAACTGGCTTTAGTTTCATTACCAAATTTTATTAAAATTATGTTTTAAATATATTTGATTGATGTTTAAACTTTTTTCCATTTCAGTCCATTTATCCTCGTGCATTTTGCCTTGGATGTTTTTGTGTTTTCCATGTTTTGTCTCAAATTACATTCAGTATTGTACATATTTTTAATTATATTTTAAGTACATATTTTTTATTTAAATCTGAACATAAAAGGCAAACACTTTTTGCTTTTTACAAGAGTGAGAAAAATGTTGACTGATTGTTGATGTTGGTTATTAAATCTTCCTTTGTCACAAGAATAGTAGGTATAAAACCCACACTTTTCAATAAACTAAAGACCTATAGTGTAACTGTTTATATGATTATGAGCAACTGTCGCCAGAGTGTTAGCAACATTTGTGAGAACCAAGTAAAGTTTTCTAAATCCTCAAACCAGAGCAAGGATCAGTGTGAATGAGTAGTGTTGGCATGCACTTGCACGCTGTGAATACTGCCTGGCAGGATTTAATTTGTTAATATTCCCTATAAACTATATTGACATTACAAAAAGGTCATAGTTAGGTTGCTCCATTCTTTTGTTTCAGAATTATTCATTGGCGCATTGCAGAATGAATCAAATCTCTCTCTTTAGTTATACCTTTGTATGATATATTTATTCTCGTCTCAAAATGTCTGTTTATTTTGTAATTTAAACATTTGGTGTATGAAGAAAGGCAGATTTTCCACTATTGGTTGGAAAGAATCTTCCACCAAATCAGATATCCTTTCATTGGGATATTTTATTTTTAGGCTGTGGAGAGCCAAGTGTTGGGAATGGATTAGGTTAGATTGTTTGCGAAGGAGTAGCAAAAGATGTTTTAAGTTACATGGGAGATGATAATGCTGGTTAAAGCTTGGTTAGGTGGGAATTACGGAACACGTGTTTAAATGTAGACAAGCAAGCAGCAGTGGTTCTAGGATTCTTGGTAAAAGTAGGCTTCCACTTGACAGATTCACAAAATTTAAGGATAAAAGGTCACTTAGGATGAATAAATGATTCACTTTTAACGTAATTATATAATGATTTATTTTTAAACGTGAAATTGAAGTATACAGTTTAGTTTTTATGAAGCACAATAAGAAATGTTGGCTACTTCACTGTGGATTTTATCAGGTAATAATTCATGTATTATGAAGTCTGCTGTTTCTCAAGTAGAATTTTATTTTCAGTCGACAAAAAGTTCTTTATCAGAAATTGAGAAACGAGAGAGGAGAGCAATGGAACGAAAATTGTCAGAAATGGAGGAAGAGCTTAAGGTTTGTATTTAATTTCTTCTTTTTTTACTGTGTAATATTACAATTGCTAAGTCTTGTGATGTTACATTGATTTGTAAATCATAAGTCTAGTCAAAATGAATAGTGAGTGCACCATGAAGTGACTAAATCAATTTATATAATTTCTTAGAAATTTTGTCTGCAGATACAATATTATGTTTAAATACTGATTAAAATGTTAAGTCATTGATCTAAAAAGGTTTAATCCTATTATACATTTTAGCTGTTATTGAAATGAATGTGTTGAAGTTAATCCTCAAATGTTACCCTTCATTTTCTTCCTTTTTTCCTTAAAGTATGAATCATAGAATGCATCAAATTATAAGATAATTTCTAATGAATAGAACCATGCTTCTTAGAGAAAAGTTGTTGAATAGTATTAAAATTAAAGAATAATGTGTAGATTATAATTTTAATAGTATTTAAACTAAGATTTATATAAAATAATTTCATTGCAGACATTCGAATGATACATTAATCTATCAAAAGATTTAAATTATTATTGGAAATAATTACTTTCAAAGATAATTTTCGTTCTTTGAATACTTCAACTTCAATATACATTGTTTGGTAATTATTAAAATTAAAAAGTGACTTTTAAATTACACAATTTAGTATATTGTTAGGAAAAAAGTGTCAATTTCAATAATTGTTTAACTACAAAATTAAATTAAGGTTGAAGTTTCCTCCTATCAACTGGGTGTATATTCTCAGATGGTTTTCAGTTTATTTTCAATGAAGTTAGAAAACTGGGTATAAAAATTATTTTTCTCAAGTTTGGAGATTTATACTTTACAGCATAAATAGATTTTATTGAAAATTATGATTGTCAATCTTAGAATTACTGCCCATTCAAGTAAGATTTAAACTTCGAAAAAATTCTATCCTGTTTCCTGGATTTATATAAATAGTAATAATTGGCTTACCTTAAATTGATAGTAGGTGTTAACTACCAGGGAAGTACAATAATATGAATTTTCATGAACTCCTATTATCAATTTAAGGTTAGTAATCTGCTGTGTTTCATCTTTTCCTATCCAAATGAATTTATAAATTTGACAGCCTCCAAAATGAAAATTTGACAAATACCCACTACCTATAATGGTGTCTACCAGCTTTATATTTCATGTGAACTACCACCTTTCTTCCTCTTCCCAATCCTTATCAATCATATATATGTATTTATGTATGTGCATATATATATATATTTTGTAGAAGATCCGGCGTACCTCCGTATTCAAGGATTTAAATGCTTTTTGGGCGCCAGGTATTTTTTTATAAAAATACCAAAAAAATGGATTTTAATAACTTTAATCCATTTCAGAACATGAGAAAAATTATTACTACAGGGCGTGGTCTTTCTCCATCCGCAACAGTCGACACATCCTTTTCCTTTCTCTACCCTATGACGACTGCTCGAGTCTCGCCAGACTCCATTGTTGGCCCGAGTTGCGACAATTGCAACTCGCAAGCTGGCCTGCATTGTTGCATGTAACTTTTCATGTTACAATATATATATATATATAGGTTATTTGGATAGTAAATGAGGGAGAAAGATAGGAAATACGCTTTGAATCCTATGTTTGGCACAGAACTAAGCTCGGAGAAAGACATAGCCTAATGGTCAAAGTGCTCTGCGGCTACAGGGGAGGCTCTATGACGATCTGGGTTCGAGTCCTGGCACCGCCGAATATTTTTAGTCTTTCTTTCTTCTCTAGGCTTGACATATGTCCTTCGCTGAGCATAATTCTGTGCCAAACATATGATTCAAAGTATATTTCTTATCTATCTCCCTCATTTACTATCCTTACTTACTATTCAAATATCCAATGCGTGTGACTTCGTCATATATATATATATATATATATATATAGATCTTTATCAATACATGTGTAAATGTTGAGCAACTCACTTTCCCTCCACATGATTTTAACAAAATTTTGTTTTCAGTTTTGCACTTTGTGTGCACATCTATCGCCTACAATTTGCTGAAAAGTTTTTTTTTTTTTGTAATTGTGCAAAAGTGCCCATTTCTTTCTTTTTAACTCTATGAAAAATTGTTTTGCTGTTTTTTGTGAAGTATGTGAAAGTTAATGCTTTTTTGTGATGTTGTTTTTTGAATAGAGATTCTTTGTCTTTGGCTACAACTGGTTCTTTTTTCGGGAAAGTTAAACCACCAAATTCCATGTGTGCTCATGCTTAGCTTTCATCCTTTCCATGAATGTTTTTTTACAAAACAAGGGAAAACTTCAAAACTGTTTGTTTCATCTTTTTACTTTTTTCAGCAATTACAAAAACTCAAAGCTGAAAATGAAAGGTTGAAAGCTGAAAACCGGGCTTTAACCCGGGTGGTGTCGAAACTGACCAATTCTGCCAATGCCACAAAATAGGTAACTAGGCAACTTAATTGAGACTTCGTCAAGCTGCCCGCATGCACTGTTGCTGTAGGGCCCTGTGTGATTAACTAATGTGTGCAGTGGTTCTCAATTCATTTGACAAAGAAAAGGCACTTAATTTTTTTTAAGCGAACTAATGAATTTAATGCCTAGTTATATTCTTTTATCAGCAGTTAGCTAGTACATCTTACTCATTTCCTTTGACTATGGACATATTGTTGAGAACCACTGACGGCTATATATGTAGTGGTGTTATTGTCATTGCCAATATCCAACAAATTCATTCAAAGATTACATCCCTCGATATTTGGAATGCTCCACCCAAACATTTGTTATTATAGATTAGTTGTCCATATATATTACGAATGCTCTGAACACTATGTACTGTTGCATGCTTTCATTTATTATAACTATTGTTCATCTACATTACATTTATCATAACTATTAACGCATGTGCTAGAAATAATTCTAAAATCAACTCGCTTAGAAGTTTTACAAATTTCATCTTACTATTGAAAAACAATTTCTTAATATTCTATGAAATTATATGTACCAATCAGACTTCATTGGCAATGTTTTACAGTTTGTGATTTTTAAAGTACTACAATAAGTTCAGATTTGGGAAAAGGATATGAAGTTTATCTATGAAAATGTGTAATGTGCACATTATTCATTTTATTTTAATCTAAAGGTCCTCTGATTATTTGCTTAGGGTCAGAAAGACTTTAATTCCTGTATTAAAGAACATTTCTCAAATGTCAATCTTACCATTGACAAACATTCTGTAGTCTCTAAACAAATAAATTTTTAACACTAATTTAATATTTTATATGCTGACAATAGGTACTATTCTGGAATTATATCAAATATCTCTGCAATTAACATACAGACTGATATCAGAAGCTCAACAAGGAGTGTGATCCCTATTGATAGACTAACTTCTTTCATTTCAATTTAGTCACTTGGTTTTGTTCTGTAATTCTTGTGGTTCTTTTCTTTTTGAATCAATGCCAAAACCCACAAGGTTTGCAGAAGTCATATTTATCATATCACTTAATTTTGTGTTATCTGGCTACTTCTTTGACGAATTAGTATTGTTATATTTAAATATTACCTCCTCATTTTTGTAAGCCTAAAATGTAACTTCCTTCTGTTTCCAAAATACCAGTTTTATGAAGAATGAATTCTGCCATAGTAAGACTTCGTGTTGTTTCAAGTTAATTTGAAGAGTGTCTTTTATTTTGTTCTTAGTTGGTATTAATATCGAATTATTAAATCTGTTGTGATCTAAAACTTATATTAGTCCTGTTCTCTTAGGTAGCAACATTTTAATTTTAATTGTTTAAATGAATCTCTCTCTCTCTCTTTGTGTGTGTGTGTGTAGAAATTGTGCTATGTAGTGTTGCTATTCATATTTGTGACATAATCTCAAACTGGAATATTTTAACCATAATCCAGTAGAATGCTGCAGATGCAGTTTGGGTTGTCACTACTCTTTTTCTTAATGCCGGTGTTAGTTGCTTTAATTTGTACGAGTACTGTTACACTTATTCATTGTATATCAATCTTAATAGTTGGTTATTAAATTGTACAATTCTTCTGTCTTGTTTCACTCTGAGTTGTTTTGGTTAAATTGCTCCTTCTCCATGTGAAAATAAATTATTAGATAAATTTTCACTCTAGATTACCACATGGCTTTCCCTCAAATGCATTGAAGTGGTAAGATAGCAAATAGCAGGTCCCTAATGTAGTGACTTGAGAAATTAAATTAATTTACTCTCTGGTATCCATATCAAATTTATTCCCTCAAATATACACTATTCTTTGTGAGTCAATTATTGTTTGTTAGCTTTTTATTTATAAAAAATTCTCATCCTACAAACTTGTTCCAATATGACTGTGTAAATAATTACCTTAATGAACTTTTCTTAAAATATTTCCCTATAATTATATGAATTTCACACTTGTTCATTTATTGACTCAACATGTGACAAATGAAGGTTCATCTTGGATACTGGCACAATGCTTGCCTAACATAAGTAATAGTTTTATTAAGTGAAAAATTATTACATCCAATTCACTTGTATTTACAATTGAATTGATAATTTTATCTTCTATTCATATTCGTTTCTAGTGCATGTTTATTCATTTTGTGTTAAATTTAAGGAACAGCTTATAAGTATGGCATTTTAATGCCAATATTTCATGTTATTGGACAAGTGTCCAATAATTAAAGTATTTTATTAATAAATTGGCTCTTTTTTTCTAGCTTTTGGAACAATATAAAAGTGAGAATCAGAAGTTAAAAGATGAAAATGGTGCCTTGATCAGGGTTATAAGTAAATTATCTAAATGATGTAATGATTTGACATTTTAATATGTAAATATTATTTATTTTCACGATGGAAAGCTGATGGCAATATGTAACTATTCAGAATCAATCACATGTGTTCAGAATTAATCATTAATAGTGATAAGTCAACCTATTTATTATCCTGCCTTCAGTATTATTAGAAATTCAATTTCAGTTTTAATTAATTCTTTGCTTTTGAATAAATATTAGATTACTTGACACATAGATATTTAGATGCTATGTACAGTGTGTGTGTGTGTGTGTGTGTGTGCGTGCAATCGCATGTCTAAGCTTGTTTAGAAAAGTGCAAATTTAACTTTGTCCTTGTCAATTTTACAATGGCTATAACTTCATAATGAAAGAATATAAAAGTCTGCAATCTATTATGATTTTAATAGTACCTAGTTCTGTGACGTATCATAAATTGGAGTATTAAATCTAAGCAATTTTTTATATAACTTTTGAAGCTTGTATAAATCTTGTTCATTTTGATGACATGTTTACAGTTGATGTTAAAATCACTACAAATCCATCCATGAATATATAAAGTTATTGTTACATTTTTTAAGTTTGTATTTTCTAGTCTCTCTTTATATATGTGAGTAAGCAGTGTTAGCTAATTTTTATGCAACTTTTATTACTTAATGTAATTTGCATTTTTAGTAAAGAATTTAGAAATTTGTAATTTTATATTATCTATTTGATGTGTTAAATATTACTAAAGTGCATAATGCTGTTAAATGAA
The DNA here is from genome assembly GCA_034510155.1 of Eucriotettix oculatus. NCBI lineage: Eukaryota > Metazoa > Arthropoda > Insecta > Orthoptera > Tetrigidae > Eucriotettix > Eucriotettix oculatus. The sequence goes on from CM067376.1 coordinate 182,939,507, forward strand.
AATTTAATTTAAAAATTGTCTTTCAATGAGGTGAACTATTACAAAAATACTATTTTCATTTTCCAAAATATATTTAGCTGTTATTGAACACTATCTAAATATTAATATGGTGCTAAGCCCAATAGCTCAATGATAAACTTGTGTAAATTATGACTCAGTGTATGAAAAGTCTCTCTATGTGTGTTTTTATTATATATTTTAATGTTGCACCTTGAAATTGTAAATATATGTTTATAGATATGGCCTGTTAAGGAGTGGTGGAGGCATCTTTGTATAGAAAACTGATTTAACCTATGGTTTCTGTATTCCATGCATGATTGTAAAAACAGTTTGTTATTGGGCTCTAAGAATTGTCAAACTCCATCAATGAAAGTGCCTTGTTTGCTTAACTATTTAAATAACTGTACATTTTATAACAAAATGAAGTATTAGAAATTTTAAATAGACATAGTTCATTGTTTAATTTTTCCTGTGAAATATGAGCAGAGAAATTTACTGTAACAGTCACATTCTTAAATGTTCACAACTGCTAATGGTTTTAAGTCATTGCCAATTATCAGGGAACAGATTACAGCCTTGCCAAACTGCATCTGTTTGGTAGAGTATGGATTTGAGACCAGATTAATATGGAGAGACACATTCATTTTCAGGGTCTTAAATAAAACTTTTGACAAGATATAATGTACATGTTTGGAAAAAAATATTTTACTTTGATTTTTAAAATTCGAATATCTTTTTTCAAAACATCTGCTTTAAAAATCTTACTCTTGACTCGGATTTTCTTTGTCAGTGAATAGGAAAGTAAGGTAGTATGTAAACAGGTTTTCAAGTGATATATTTTCAAATACTTTTAGTGAGCGTTCATAAGATCAGACATCTTGTGCTACTTTGAAAATATACAAACAAAAGTTGATATCAGGAATTCGTTGAGAAAATAACCAGTAAATGAAAATGTGTGGTCTAGGACAATTTAAATTTCCTTTGTTGGTGTAAGCAAATAGATGATCATTCTACCTTAAATATACAAACACTTGAACAGGTAAATAATACTACTACAGCAATATTTTTCAATGACAACTTTCCTGTGTTATAAAGAGGCTATTTCTATTGAACACAAGTCCCTTATCCTAAATCTTGTTCATATTTACACATTCCCACTGATTACTTATGATACCAGTATAAAGACCTTGATCTATCTCGAGCATGAAAAAACCTAGATGTGATGTGGTTAGAGGCAGTCATACTGTGGAGAACATTACAATATATGCAATCAGCATGACAATGTTTTGCACAAAGTTGCATCCCAGAAAAGGACCTAGTATATGCTTCCATAGCTATTTCAGAGAAGCTTTAAATAATTTATTGCAACACTCAATTTCTTTAATGGACATTTTCAGTAGCATTGCATTATAATGATGTCTTGACAGAGTATTACTGAGATATACTGATTGAATAAGCTGAACAGAAAAATAGGTAGGTTTTCTTTTCATGAGCTCCCGTATTCCTGATAAAGTACATTTTCACCATATAAATGTCTACGTTAATGGAGCATCACTCTTGAACTTTCTTACATACTGCAACAAAAGTGGATTCAACTAACTATGAAATAATTAATACAATTTTCTTTTGAATGTGAGTAATTACCCAGTGTTCTATTATTCAATCAGCTTTCATTATAATTAAAGATCTAAGGCTTTCCTGGTGAAGAGAATAAAGAAACCTTTCTCAGATTTCCAACCAGGGTAACCTCCACACACAGCAACATTTTGGTCAATAGCAACTCCATCTTGATAAAGCCTGGAAGATGAAGTTGCTATTCCTCGAAATGTCGCTGTGTGCGTTGATTACCCGATTGGAAACCCAAGAAACATTTCTTTATTAGCTTTCATTATACTCTGTTAGAAGTGCAAAAAATTCTAACTAATGTTCAGCCATTTCTGGAAATTCTAGATAGAAATAGCCTGAGGCAAAACTTTAACTTCATTTTCAGTCATTACTAAATTTCAAAGTAAAAATTTCAATATTTTAGCAGAAGGTGTTGAGAGGTAACAGAGTTTTACTGGTAATATGTGAAAATTAACATACATCTGATTGTGAGTAATAAATTTACTGGAAGAGTATTGACACTGTGAATTGATTGAGGTAAAAACAAGAAGGTTGAATAATGATGGAAAAGTCAATTCTGGGAATTGAACAAATATTAGAATTTTTCAAATTAAGGTAATGTATAAGATCACAAATTTAGTAGTTTGCTGGTAGGTGAAAGTAGGAATATGCTAAATAAAGTGACTATCCACTGAGAATCTGTGAAGCCATAAAAAGGCAAATAACTAAATTTGGTTAAAATCTCATTTGCAGTGTCCTTGTAGATTATTCAAGAGACAGTATTTGTTTCCTATTAAAGGTTCTCTAATGGGGAAAAAAAATATTCGAGAACTGTACATTTTCTCCCAAGAATGACCATGGTGATCTTTAATTTACTTTGGCAATTGAAATTTATCTTTAGTTCTGTCCATCATACAAAAATACAAGACAAATTAGCATTTGTTACTTTATTAATTTAAAATAATTTTTTTGGCAATCAGTTTACATTTCCAAGTATACTCCAGAGTCTCGCACGAAATGGCCAGACCAGTATGACACAACATAAAATGTAATCTTTTTAAATATGGCCAGATAAGAGCATCAATGTAATCCAACATTTTATTTATAGAAATGGACAAGTAACATTACAAAAGTGATGAAAAATTGAACCCATGGACTTGCCATATAATTCCAATTGTATGAACAATAATCCAACAGCAAAACAAGATTGGCACACACTCAATGTCCCTACCCAATTGTATATTGGGTCTTACTTATCTTAAAGGCATTTAGTAGAAAAAAGAACAAATGTCTATGAAACTGATTGTGTCAAGTTGAAAGACAAACTTCAGTTTATTTAAACAGTGTAAGAGTACATACAAGTCCTAGAAGATTTTACAGACATGTTTACACAGTCTCCCATAATAAGGACCAGAAACCAATACATTAAAATATAATTCAATATTAATGACTTGATGCATAGATCAATAACATATAAGGATTAATATAATTTGCATAAAATCAATCGAACCTATACAAATTTAATTTTAGCAACCAATTGCAGGCTAACATTTTGTACACTGAAAAAATATTTATATTAGATAAAATACAAGAACTTGACTGATTAAACCCCAGAAAACAGAGGTGTTTGTTGAACATTTTAGCAATTACAGTATATACATAACTACAAATAGAAATCATTTGAATAACCACAATTGAATAGACTCGTCTGAAATTTACAATAAATATTTAATTTGAAAACATTATTAAAGTATAAAAATCTATTGGAACAAATAAATTTATAAAAGCAATATACACACAACTTCAAGATATAATTAGTTCCACATCAAATATCTATCAATTCTGCAGCAGTTTTGTGTGTTTACATAAACAAGTTAGGATATGACATGTTCACAATACTTAAAACAATTGGTGGGGGAGGCATGGCATACTTTAAATTGAAGCTCGAGTTGCCATTGTGGACAGGACAAAACTCTACACAGTCTGTCCCCCACTAGTTGGCACTTGGAATGTGTCCTTTTCTGCTGAAGGAGGCTGATGCCTTTGAAAATTACCAAAGTTCAATTTCACCACTTTTCTCTCTTTCTTTTCAGTATCAATTTTAAACACATATACACACAAGAGAAAAAAAAAGGTGACACTGAAAATAATAAATTGATTTTGATAGGAAAGAGGCAAAGAACAACAATTCATTTACCTTAAGTTGATAGTAGGTATTGACTGACAGGGATGCAGGAAGCATAAATTTTCAAGAGCCTAAGCTGTTGTCTTCAGACACTTTGAACAGAATGGCAACCAACCACTCTGTGCTCCGAGCTACTGACCACAACAATGTCCTAAAGAAGTGAGTTCAGGCTCTCAAAACTTTGGCATGCCACTGGTTCCCAGCATGGAAACACCAACTATAAATTTCAGGTAAGTCAAGGACTCTGTGCCTCTTTACCAACTAAATAAATTATATGTAATTGATAAGGACAGAAAAGAAAAGTGGTGGCTTATGTGAATAGAAGCTCAGTGCCGCCATTGCAGGGTGGAATGGCAACTGCCTCCAAAAATTTCTCTCTTCCTTGTCCTTATCAATTGTGTTAATGATTCTGACTATGTCACATCCTTATATATACTGGATGTAACAGAAGTGCTCAAGCTTAAAGGGGATCAATACAAACATTTTTTCCTCTGGAATTTTTGTTATGCAGGCTTCATTACTCCACAATTTGACAAAAAAAACTGAGAAATAGAAATAAAAATGTGGACCTCTGATTATCATTAAAATTCTCTGCTTATGATTTCTCCATCAACAGGTGAAAACTTGATATCATTTTCTGACTAGGGCCCATTTTTAATCAAAGGGCTGTTCAACAGTCACAACCAGAACTTCTGACTGTCACATATACACACAACTTCCAAGAAATATTTTTATTTGCATAAGGTCTCCCATTATTGGAGATATTTTAGTTGGGCTATTCTTCTTGATATTCAAGTATTTGTTTAATAGCAGTGGCAAGGTGGGAGGTGCACTATTCAAATTCTATTTCTCAATTTTCTTTCTCACATGGCACAGTGATGGAAGTTTGACAAAAATGCCAAGAGGATAAATGTTTGTATTGACTGCCCACATTCAAGTTTGTGCACTTCTGCTACACCACAAAAAACTAGAAAAGTATAAAAGTAAACAGTGAAGATTTTCCTCTTGGAGTGAATGTTTAAAACCTGCTCAAGCTTACAGCTGGACGAGAGTGTATTTAAGTAAAATGTTTGTGAGACAGGTGCCATATTCAAATGAATTGGAGCTTCTAATATAAATGTCCCATATTAAATTCACCTTGATCTAGTTATAAACCTGAAAAGATTTTCTACAAGAATAAAATCATGTGTGTTTATATGAACACTCTTTGTCAAGTGACTCCCAAGACACGATTCTTAACATTTGATTTAAAAATAAATTGAAAGAATGAATGCAGTGAAAAATACTATAAAGAGAAACATACATTTATTCACTATAAGTGGATACAAAATAAATGATCTATTCATTGTGGCAGATTTTACTATATATTCATTGATTAATACAAGTATATATTACAAAATGGAGCCACTTTGTTCAAATATTTAAACTATAGATAAAAATAGGACAATGATTATTTAATGGGACTATTATTTAATAGACAAATGGCATTTACTTAGCCAGTCTTCATATAAACTTATTTTCAAACCAAAGTCAAATTGTAAAATAGAAATAGTTGTATGTTGCATTGTTAAATGTTCAATTTCTAGTAAATGGCAATTTCATCAGAACTTGAAATATCAAGTTTCAATCTATTTCAATAGAACTCCTAATTTTACAGAATTAAAATTATTTATAAGAAAGGAGACAATATTCAAAATGTAAATTTATAATTATGTATTTAGTTATAATAAATAAATATAATAGTTAAATGGAAAAAATATTACCAATAAAATAAATTCATTATTTAATGAAATCTAATTTTGATATAAATTATAAAAACTCAAATTTTAAAAGATTCACAAGTTTATAGGAAAATAATTCAATGATCTCGTACAGATATACTGGTACAACAAAACCTAGAATACTGTCATAGAATTTAGTGGCACTACTCAGTTTATGAAAGATTTATATATATATATATATATCATATATATGCTGTTATATTGATATATACAAACAAAAAACTTGAGAGAAACACAAATTTTAATCAATATATAAAACTTTCTGTAAGTTATGGATATATGATTCTCAGCAACTCATAACTTTGCATCACTCATATTACTGAAACCATAATAGTTAACACTACTTGTCTTAAATAGAAAGGTATGTCAATGAATGTAACCATAAAATGAATATTAGGCCACTTGCTGCAAAATATAAAATTAAAATGAGTTTTCGCTGCATTAACATAACAGCAATGACATCACAGATTTTAAACCATTTCTATATATACATATATAAATCTACACAGCTGGAATTAAATGAACAAATTATGACCAAACTTTCAATTAACAACAATAAGTTATATAAAAAGAACTGGACTGCACTGATAAAACAAGACGAAACCAGACTCCACATTATACTATTGGTGCTTAAGTAATACTTACCAGTCTTGTAGCACAAATTGGTAATAAAAGAAAGTATATAATTATGTTAGGAAGTTGAAGAATGATTTCCTCCACAACAACCTGATTTTGAATGAGACTCCTCTTCATCATCTTCAACAACTACAACATTGCGACGCATGCTGCCAGACCTTCCCAATGAACTTGCCTTCTGCAAATCAGTTTCCTGTGCAAGATCTATCATTCTTTGACTTAGATCAAGAAACATTTCTTCAATTCCTCGATTCAGTTTTGCTGAGGTGTTGAAATGCTTTGCTCCAACAGATCTAGCATACCTGCAAAACTTCATATATAAGAAAATCATGGTATAAGTTATGTTAGATTAATAAGCTTTTCACAGACTTACTCTTCCGCTGCTTCTATAGGTACTGTCCTTTGTTTTTCTAAATCTATTTTATTTCCAGCAATGATTAAACAAATATCACTACCTAGCATCTTCTTCAGTTCCTTCACCCAATTTTTTACCTGTTTTACAAATAAATTAATTAGAGATTACTCAAATTATGTCAAATTATAATTTCATTAATATGACCTAAACAAAAAGTCAATTTAATGATATATTTGGACCCTTTCAGATTGTCACCTTACATTATAAGATATTTAGACAGTAATTTTCCATAAGTGAACAAAGTTGGACTTTGTATAATTATTATGGAGAAATGAACTAAATTTCATAAATCATATTGTAATCCTCAATCTGTTTAAGTGAAGAGTTTTAAGCACAGCTGAGTATGAAAACCAGGATTTGTTTGACACATTAAATCACACAGTGTGTGTGTGTGTGTTTATATTTTTATGTGAAAAAATATAGGATTTTACAAAGTACAGTAATAAATTGCTAATATATGAACACAGATATCACTCTAAAAATTGAAATTATCAAAGTAATTTATATCAACATGTATAATGGTCAATGAAGTTTTAAGCTCATACACTGTTGCTTTGTCATAATTTAATGCAGAATATTAAAATAAATTCACACTGAGTGTCTTTCTCCTCTGACTTGGGCTGCATACTTGGTAAGGATAACACTATCGGCAAATGATGAGCTGTTAACAGGTACAAGTAAATGAAAGTCACAAAAGAATAATATTTTAACTTACTGATCAAGCATTATTATGTTCCATAATACAAATGCCAAAAGAAAATTTCCCCCCTCTGAAGTTAATAGTAAAGATTTACTTGGGGAGTAAAACTATCAAAATCTTTTCTGCTCTTCATTATTTCACTTATTAAGAAGTAACATGCTGCTGTAGTGTTTTATTTCTATAGGTACAAGTAAAACTGCAAATTGATATAACCTCAATAAAACATTTAGGCCATAATTAAAACTTATTTTTTGAAGCAGAGGCAACAATTTAGCTAAACACAAAAATATAGCAGTTTCTCGCAATTATCATGTACACTTTGAAATAGCAAATAAATAGTTGAAAATTATAAAAGTTGTTTTAAATTACATAAAAATAGCACTTGTTGATAATTCAATTATTTGTTTAGAATTATGGCAAATATTGAGCATGTGGAAATGGCTTGGATAAGATGAAATCTGGTGAAATTTGTCTGTTATCAGTTATAAAGAGTATTTGTCAAACAAATTTTTGGTCGGCAACTGATAATACAGAAATATAAAATAGTGAAGTGTGATTATATTACTTTCATTTAACACCCCAACAATACAAGGGATTTCATTGACACTTGAGGATTGTTACATTAAATCAATCATTAACAGTAAACATTGAGTTGTCCTTCTTTTATTCTGTTATTAAAGTGACAGGAATCATTATTTTGAAGCAGCATCTTTTAAAGAAATGAAGAAAAAGTAAATTGTGTATAATTTAACATTTTAGTTCCATCGTAAAATGTGTAGATTTACATAATTTTAATTGTGAATGTATTATTTTCAAACTTGAATTGGCACTTTTAGTCAACATATATAAACATAAATTTACATAACCAAAGTTCCACTGGTTAACTTTAATCAATGAGGATTTAAAACACACAATTGGTTCACAGTACCTTCTGAAAAGAGTCTTCATCAGTAATATCATACACCAAAATAGCTCCATTGGACATTCTGTAATAAATAGGTCCTAATGCATGAAACCTTTCTTGTCCTGCTGTATCCCATATAGATAAATTGACCCTTTTTCCAGCAATGTTCAATTTTTTGTTAAGAAAAGATGCCTGTAAGTGAACATCAGAAATTAATATTTAAGATTTTTATTAAGAGACTGTAGTGTGCATTACTAAGGCTTGCCTGTAAAGTAGTTATATGTTTTTCGTTAAATTTATCTTCAACGTATCGCAAAACTACCGACGTTTTCCCGACACAACCTTCACCTAGTAGAACAACTTTAAAATTATAGCTTCCAGAATTCGATATTACATTGGCCATTTCATTAACTTTTTAAGAATCAAAAGCTAATCACAAATAATTTATGTATTCATTGATGAAATATGTTTAGCTACTTCGTTGAGAAAAGAAACTTCATGTTTTGACATTATGAAACTTTGTAGCCACAGATAATATAACACTGCCTGGATCAGCTGTTTGTTAGTTAAGTTATAATTTCACAACACACAAGTCAATATAAATATATACGATACTCTCAGATGTCCCAAAATAAAAATCTTTCAAGTGTAAGAGATGAATTGAAGTTTTAGAAAATTCTAAAATAAACGTTTGGAATATGTACAGAAGATTTTAAATTAATGTTTAAAAAATTGATAATTGAATTTCCAGAGATGTTCATTTGTATAAAACATCCGGAAGAAAACTTTTATTTATTTAAAAGTTGCATTCAAAATCATTTACTTAATTACATATAACATATAGAAGAATTATTAATTTATTTTATTTATAATTTACATATCATTATAAAGGCGTTTAATATATTAGTTTATTTATAAGGTTGTTCTAAAATAGTTGCTTGACCATGAATGCGCCATAAATCTGCGCAGTCAAGCTCTTGAATCTTACCGTCACCTGTGTTTCAAAGGTAAGATATAAATTAAGTGAATATTTGCGTAATTTTGAACATTTTGTTGTATGTTTAAGGTTCGTTAGTGTTGTCCGCTCCTAATCTGTAACAGTTAAGTGGGTTGTTAATATTGTCATCAGTTTATTTTGTGTAGTTTGTATTCTTTTTCAATAAAAATTTCGGCGTCTACTGGTCTCCATTGCGCGTTACTGGTACGAAACGTGAACTATAAAGAGGTCATCTAAAAATTAAGAGGTCGGTGCTTGTCGCTGTATGTATTTGTCACGTATGTAATTAGAATTTATATTTACGTTTTAAGGTTTACTTCTAATAGTTTGTTGCGGTTTTGAAATGCCAGCGTTATGGCATCCAATGATTCACAGTTTGATAAATTATTTCCAATGCCCCTTATAAATGCGTTATAAATACTCTTCAAGTATAAATTACATTTTAGAAGTTATTAGGCACTATAATTTTACAAATCCTGGAATTGTATTATTAATGTGTATGAGACTTAAAAGCATTTCTAAGGAACAATTTTCTTTTACTGAATTTTATATTTTACATTTCTGTTACAGTAAGTGTGTTTGTATTATTTATCTATATTTCTCCATTCTATGCTTAGCTATAATGTTTTTGAAGAAATAAATGTTCGTAAGGCAATATTTGATTATTGTATGTTTTGTAGAGCACAAGTTTACACATTCATATACTTGTTTTTTTTTGTTAAAAAATAAAAATTTATTGATATTAAATGAACGAAACCTACTTTGTATCACTACATGAGTAATGCTGCAAAGCTACACCAAGTTGAAATATTATTTAAAACATGATGGTATTTTCTAAGTCTAAATTAGTTTATTGGAATGTGTGTGAACTATTTTTATATAGGAAGTAAATGAGAATGTCGTACCAGGAAAATTTATATTTAATTTATGTGCATATTTTATAATGTTCAGGGGCTTAAAGAGAAATTTGCATATCAGAATAAAAAATATTTAAAAATCAATTATAGGTTTCATTGTAGTTATTTACTGCCTAAATAAACAATTTCTTTAAAAGCTTTAAAAATAACACATTAATTATACAATTCCCAGATTTGTAAATATTGATAAATTGTTCATTCCAAATATTTATTATAGCAATACCAAAGTGATTCCTACACTTAACATAAAATTTAACTAAAATTCTTTTTAAATAATGTGATACATTTATTTATTTATTTCGCTGATGCAGAATATAGCATTTTAAAATTTAGTACTTATAATTAGTGTTAAATGTATTTTTTTTAGTTTTAATGAATTTCAAAATGTAAGAATATTATATACGAGTGCTGGTTTGAACTTTAACGAGATATGAATAATTTTTATTATATTGAAAGCTATATTTTATTATTCTCTATTATTAACTCTTGTTACTTCAAACCTTTCCCTAATTTTCTTTTTTTTAAACTTTCTGAGTGAAGTACGCTGTATTTTGCTTTCCCATGTACACTTCTTTTGTAAAGTTTTGTTCGCAGAAAGCACACTGCGTTTTCTTTAATAGAAATTAATTTGTAGTAATAGTTCGACAGTGAACTTTATGGAATCCCTGAAGAACACATTTTTACTTCAGAAACTTGCCCGTTAAGCACAGCTGTTAGACTGGGTGCGGACTACCAGGCGTAGACAGGTATTACAACTTGCAAGTTTCAAATATGTATCTATTACTGCAACAAAAATTTGAATGAATGAAAGAACAGTCGTACTTCTCAATTATTCTGTTCGTCTGTGATAATTTAGTGTGTTCGTTTCACTATTCCTGTTTTAAGTTGATTGAAAGTTCATGCGTAGTGAGTTCACACTCTTGATAGTTTTCGTACAAGTAACTACAGGCATTGGAAAATTAAAGTCGGGTCATTCGTGTGTTGTTAGGTGCCCGAACTTATTTTTAACACAGGTTCCATGCCATTTTAACAACAAAACTTCCTCTGAATTTCCTTATGATTTCTCATTCCGTTATTACCCATTTCGCTTTTTTGTTCTGGGAAAGTATTGCGCTCTGAAGTTTAGCAAATCACGTTATAACATTTAATTGTTGAGCGTGGAGCTCGCAGTTTTGATTACATTCGAAATTTACTTAGCCGCTCATTTTATCTTGAAAAGTGGGTGACATCGGCTATTTACTAGTGACCCAGTTGACTTTGGGACCCTCTTGTGTGGGACGCGCTTTTCCTTGGAGTTCTCATCGATCAGCATCACAGCAGCATCCAACAGCATCGATCGCGGTAGACTCCGCGGCACGTGTGCACAGCGCCATCTTCTAACAGGTGTCTAATCCACATGTACGTTACCGCCAGTTTAATAATTTAAAACCGGGTTTAATGTGCGATAAACTATGTAATGAATAAAACTCGCTCCTGAGATCGTTGGTATACTATTTTAGGGCTTTTGACCAAAGTATTTTAGTGATCGCAAAATTACGCGATTAGCAAGAATGGTGCTAACTCTGAATTTACTGTTTCGTAAACGATACTTTCTTAAATTTACTTTTAATATTCAATACTGTCGCCGTTCTCCATTCAAAGCTAGTAATTCAGGCGTTATGTTTATTTCCATGTTACATAAACCTTTGAACGTTCGACTACAAATATATAAATACTGGTACAAATGCGTTCATAAGAATGCCGATCGGGGTCACTCGTACTATACTCCCGAAATTGGAAGTATTGTGTTGTTTTGTGTCGCAGGTCTTATGGCTTGCCAACTACACGTTCACATGACAAGCCACTTCATGCTCGACCTACACAATGTAAATGCCTAAACGGTTTGGTGTATCGGAACATTAGTTTTCCCCAAATGTAGTACAATTCTTTATGGTGTGTGTTGAAGCATTTTGCAGACATCGAATACTGCATAAATCTGTAGAAAATTAGATTTTCAAGATTGTATATGCTTGCTGCCGCAAAGGAATTCTGCAGTACGTTGTGAAACGACGACTGTCTCGGAATCTGCTGATCGTACACGCTTCTTGTAAATAAGAGTTTGTAACACGTAGCCAGCAAGTTTGGCAATCATAGATTTGCTTTATGTAATACTTCAAGCTTTATGCCGCAAACGTGTAATTATTCCGCAAGCTAAATGGTAGGCACTTTTCAAGTTAAAAAAAAATGTAAACGGCTCATCTTTTAGAAGTGAAGGTACCATCGATTACATTAATTTCTCATTTGATCACACAGCTTTTAGAAAATTACAGCAATCGACTAAATTTTTGCCCTATTGTTAACAAGTATAAGGTTTTGATAGCGGTGTGAAGCAATTTTTAGCTCGATTGTGACCAATCGCAACTTTTTTTGAATCCAAGCATTCCAGATTCGCTAAGGCGAAGTTTAGCCAGGAGCTTATTGCAGTTACCGTTGTCTCCAGGTCAACGTATCGTCGGTCGTCTGTTAAGTTCGCGAAGCGAACTCGATTGAAACGCCAGATCGGCCTGCATTGTGCTTGATGACAGAAACGACAGTCCGCATGGCGGCTAGTGGTCGATGCTTGGCTACGTGCGCCCAGTCCGGTACGATCATCTGTCTCTCGGGGCGGCGTTGCCGGTTATCACGCGCCAAGGCCGCCAGAGTGGTTGCTGGGGGTCAATGAATGCTAGGTGTGGCAACCTTGCCCCAGCCGTCTGTATCAACAAAAGGACTCGCCTCGCGTCCCTCGGCGGATACCAAAACAAAATATACCCTATGGCCGTGCGTTACTGTGTCATGATGCTGCTAAGCCTTCGCCTTTACGACAGGTTTGGTCGTTAACTAGGCAAAAATTTTGTTTACTTTCTCGGTTATGTCTTTAGAATGTGATTGACGATGCTTTATGATTATCGTGTTTCAGGTAATTGAAGAAGAAACACAATGTTCAGCTTTCATAAACCAAAAGTCTACAGGTCTTCCACCGGCTGCTGCATATGCAGGGCGAAATCTAGCAGGTAATGCCGACAGGCACATTAACTGTTTGTTTTAGAACCGATGTAGAGTATGTTGCATTAAAGAGACTAAGTAAAATAATGTATTATAGCTCGAGATTCACGGACAGTAAAAAATATGAAGATGATTTTATGGATTGTTTCCAACTTCATGAACGGCGATCTGGAGAAATTTGCAATGCATGTGTGCTCCTGGTAAAAAGATGGAAGAAATTGCCTCCTGGAAGTGAAAGAAACTGGAGACATGTAAGTTTTTTACCTGTGACATAATTTAGAATGTAGATGTTTTAGCACCTTGATGTTTTCTCGTGATTTTATTAACGTTTAATCATTGAACCTTTAGTTAATAGACTACATTCACTGTGGAGTTAAATGGCTCATTTGTTTAATAATTCTCATTAGCTTGTAACCTTTTTTTATGGGGGAAGTCCCACCTTTCTAATTGCATTTGACCATTATATTTCTTCATCATTCATATCGTCAGACACTTTTACTGTAATGAATAAACCGGTCTTGATTTATTAGAAAATAAATTGTTTTAATGAGGTTCTATAAAATATTTTTGTGATGTGATCCTAACTCGTCTTGTAATAACTAAAGTCGTACTTTGTTCAATCAATTCCCAGAAAATGTATTCATTGTCCTTGGTTCTATTGTAAAACCATGAAATTATATTACTTCCCAATGCAATTTCCTTATTTTGATAAATAAATACTGTATGCTGTAAATACTATATTCTACTTTGATACAATAAAATGGATGCTTCTTGTTATGACAAACCACTTCTTTTCTTACTTCCATCTCCTCTTTCAGTAAATATATACAGTATGATCTCTAGTTCACAAAGTCTCATTTCACTTGATAGCTTTATTATGAAGAAAATTCCTGGTTAATTGTTAGAAAAAATTAGATTTTAGACTGGAACTTATATCAACTTCCAGTTTGAACTGTAAAAGTGTGCTTTGTTTGGACTTGGTATGTATCAAATGTTATCATTTCTAGTTGTGAAGCCTTTTTTGTCATTGTCGCTCAATACTCTGTGGTCATTACACTTTGCAATATGTCATGGCCTTTATGAAACAATCACAATGTCTTCACCAGTGTGGAGATAAATAAACAAGTAAATAATGTAATGTTCCCCAATTTGTGACATATGGTTGATTTCTTGAAATTCCAACCACCAAAAATTTTTTTTGCCACAAAATTTTGTTGTTTTCTTCAAATCACCTGAACAACTCTTCATATAGCTACTTTGTTCAACATTACTGAAGTAATACTGCCTAGAAGAGTAAAATTGGATTTTGAAGCACAGCCTGGTGAATGTGAAAGATTAACCTAATTCTGCAACAACCTCTCCAATTATAAATAAATTAATTATATTATCTGACTTATTATTATAAATGAAACACAGTGGCTAAATATCAGAAATGGCAAAATTTAATTTGAAAAACCTGTCATCCCCCCCAACTATAAGGACCTCCTCAATTCTTTCATTAAAGTAATACAAAAATTTTCATGGTGCTCCTGCAATGTCCATCCCCGCCAAAACATTTTTCTAAATAAATTTTTTCATTTATGACTTTTAGCCACTCTTCGAAACAGTAAATTTTTGTATTATTTTGATTAAAGAATTGAAGCGGATTAAATCTTTCCATTGTTAATATTAAAAATTTAGAAGTAATCTTTACTACTTTATTGACTTGCGTCACCTTAAAAATTGCTTTTGAAATGTAGGATTATTTACTTTTTCTTCCCCAGCCTTATTCACACAAATAGTTATTCGTTTGCTAAGAATCCAGCTCCCCACCACCACCACTCGTAGATCTCCATATTTTACATAGCCCATCAAAAGAATTGGCACTTTTCCTTGTATTATTTTAAATCATATTTTGTATGTCATTTTAAATTTATCTAGTCTTCTTCCAACACTAGCTTGAAAATCTGCATTTCAAATCTTAAGCAATAGACACAAATTTGAAGGTACACTTTTATATTAAGTCATCCTTGCTAATTTTAAAATAGCATAAATATCTAAAAGTGAAATCATAAATTCTCATCATTCAAACTTCTTTGTTGCAGAATAAATGCAAAATAATTTTTATTACACTGGTGATTGTTGTATCCATTGTTTAAAGCAACATTTTTTTCCTCATTCCTTCATTGAAGTCTCCAATTTTATATATATAAATGCACTTTGTCTTAGGATGTTTCAGTATGTTAACGCAAGCAAAACATTAATTCTTATAATTGAAAGGAAAAATGAATGTCCCACAATTATCAGTGTACTTCCTTCTTGTGGAAATTGCGATACTAAGAGCAAAGGTGTGTATGGTCACAATACTCGGATTTGGTTACAATGTTGTTGTTGTGCTATTCAGTCCCAAGACTGGTCTGGTACAACCCTCCATGTGAACCTATCTTGCGCAAGCCTTTCCATTTCCACATAACTATCACATGCCACAGCGTTCCTAATTGCTTAGCATATTCCATCCTTGACCTCCCTCTTCTGTTCTAACCCCACACGCTTTCACTATTGCTAATTTTACAAGAACCTCTTGTCTCAAAATGTGGCCTATTAATCTATCCCTTCTCTTGATCAACGTCCTTCATATTGTTTGCTCTCCCCCTATTCTGTTTAGAACAGCCTTGTTAGTGTTTGAGTCCACCCATCCGATTTTCAGCATTCTCCTATAGCACCACCTTTCAAAGGCTTCTTTTCTTTTCTGCAACTCCTATTGTCCACATTTCACACCCATATAACTCCACACTCCATACGAACATTTTTATGAACAATTTCCTAATATTCAAACTTTTATTGCCCGTAAGTAAATTTCACTTTTTACCGAAAGCCTTCCTTGCCTGTGCTATCCTACTCTTTGTTTTCTATACTTCTACCATCCCTAGTTATGCTTCCCAAGTAGCAGAATTCCCTAACTTCCGTCAAAATATCCCTTCCAAATCTAACACCCTTCATTATTCCACTGTTTCCATACTACACTCCATTACCTTGGTTTTTCTTCTATTTATCCTCATATTGAACTCTTTCTCCAAGACCAGGTTAATGCCATTCATTATGGTTTCCAAGTCTTCTTCTGACTCCCCTAAGACTGCAATATTAAGGGGAAAGCATATGTTTTTTATTTCATCTCCTTTCCATATGATTCATTTTCCACATTCTTCATAAACTGTTCTATACATAAATTAAACAGCATGGGTGACAGACTGCATCATTAAAGTATAAACTTGATAAATCACAAAGCTGCCAAAAGCAGATTCAAATATTTTAGTTGAAAAACTTTGCTTTGTAGAATTTATTTGCTTAAGAATTATTATTAAAAGTGAGGAGCTGAGGCAGCATAGCAATCCTAATCATTCCTGTTTAATTACAGGTTTCAATTAAATTAGTCTAGATTTTTGCTCTGTTTTCAAAAGTTTATCCATGCCACATCTCTTTGAGCACACACACAAAAGTCATTGTGAACTAACTTGTATCCGCTTATCATATATGATTAGGGAACCCACCCTTTTGATATGTTCCTTTCACTATATCAAAGGACAATTTTATCAGATGTCAAATTTGACAGGTTCTTCTATTCACTGTAAATGAGAACTTAATTTGGGCAATGTGTAATCAGTGATAGTATGGTCAACCGTTAGTGGCCCAGGTTGTACATTTTAGCACAATTTATTATTTGTGTATCATCAAAGATTTGTAGGCAGTTCATGGCTTCTAATTAGACATCTGGAGAATGCATGAAAATGTTTTGGGATGGTTGATAACTTATTACTCATAACCAGCATCTTCTAAATGCCTTCTAATCACGGTTCTTGAAATTACATATGAGGACTAGAAAGTTGTTTATTTCTTTCTTTCCATATTAATAAAACCTTATTCTTTATTATAATCTGGTTTAGGCTATGTATTTATCAATTTTAACATGTTACTGATGCATTAATTTTTAGAAAAACCCTATTACAGTTACAAGAGGCTTCTCAGGTGTCCACCCAGATAATCACTATAAACAATGACATTTCAACAACTAAGTAGTCTTCCAGGGTGGTAGAAGATAGCAGTTCTTAAATAAGTATCAATAATTATTTACAATTATATATATTTTGTTTATTTTTTAGGTTGTTGATGCTCGTGCTGGACCAGGTACAAAGTCTCTTACAAAGTTCAAATCAAAAAATAAAAAGAAATTGAAGCAGAAAAGTGAGACTGCTCAGAAAGGAGAGAAAGTTGTGAAGAAAAAACACATTTATGTGAAAAATGATGCACGTGATCAGAGTCCTGCAGATCTTAGCGATGACGGTGCAGGTAATTTTAAGTTACAAGTTGCACATGATGTACTTTATTGATACATAAAATATTTAATCATTTTTAATAATTTTAGGTGACGACTTCATATCAGATTTGGGAGTATTAAGCATACCATCAAGCTTAGCTCCTAGCCCTACACCAAGTGAAGAGCATTCTCCACTTCCACCTGTTAAACATCGTAATAAAGCAAGGTCACCTCATCGTTGTGAAAAGAACAATAAGAGGCGTTTGGGTGTCCCCCCTCCTGTTAGCAGTTTTTTGGACATGAGCTTCTGGAAAAGGTAAATACAGTTATTTCAAAATATAGCTTTATATATTGTTTTATGTAAAAAAAAAAGAGCAGTAACAGCAGGTTGAAATGTATAACATAGGTCACAAGAAATTATGTTTGCAAAGTTACTTGACTAATTCGCATAATTTTTACTAGCAAATATCTGTCAAGGTTCATGTTCTGAAAAATTTCTAATAAATTAAAAAAAAGATTTGTAATGTAATGGATTGGAGATAGCTTATATCGCTACAAAACCACATTAATCAAATTATCCACCACCCTCATATTTTTCCATATCATTTTTCATTTTGTGTGTTAAAAACAACTTTGTATGTGACATTGTCAAAATAATTAAAGCAATCGATATGGTAAGGAAAGGGACAGAGGAAGAGTGTGTGTGTGTGAGAGAGAGAGGGGGGGGGGTTACCTGAAATTGAAGCTCAGCATAGCTATTGAATAATACATGGGTTTATTTCCATTTTTGGAGGCAATCGTATCAATTGTGAGAAAAGGGGAGACATTCCATGGCCACCTTGCACTTTGAAACAATTCTCACCTTTAATAAGGATTGTTATATATGTAAATAAGATGGCGTTAAAATGAAAAATTGATTTGTATATGGAAGAACCAGAAAACAGCAGTTGACTTGCCTTAAATTGGTTGGCATCAACTGGGAAGGAAGTACAAAATGTAAATCTTCAAGAGCCTCAAGCCACACTCTCACAAATCAAGTTTAGTTGACTGATTTCAGTTGATCAACAAAAGTTGAATGAAAAACCTAGTGAGAACCTTTGTTTCAAACTTATTTGTTTAAGTGTTGCGTCATCTTTGAATTGAATGTTTGTCATGTGGGAACTTTCCAAATCGCCTGGCTATTCTGTCTGCTGTCAACTCATTCTGGTGTTGCTGTTCTTCCTGTCATGTTTTTGGTGCCGTGTTTTCGAAAATCTAACGAAATAAGTGGTCTGTAAAAGCTTGCCGCATCATTATCGCATTTCTTATGTGGCACTGTACTTTAAATAGCAATTCCTTAAATTTTCCTTCTAACATTCTCAAATCATTTCTATATCCTTCACAAAAAATACCAGAAGATTTGGGTAACAACATAATTATACCCTAACCAAAGAAGACTGGGGCTGATAGATGCAAGACAATTAACTTAGTATCTTGTGCATGCAAAATATTCATGAAAATAGTTTTTAGGGGATGAAATATCAAATAGAATGAGAGTTAAAGAGTAAGTCTGTCATCATGCTGATTAACTTATATATAGAACAAGTGATGAAGAAAGTTTAAAATGCATATGGAAAATGAATCATACTGCAAGGACGAGAAATAGAAACCCTATGGTTTGCCAATGATATTATAATATTAGGAGAGTCAGAAGAAAACTTGTAAATTGTAATAAATTGCATGAACTGAATTGAAAATAAACTGACAAAAAAAGTTAGCGTGCAAAGCCATTGCTAGCACTAATATTGTTAGATTTCAGTTGAAACGTGTGAACCAAAACTGATTCTAGTCAACTTTTGTTGATCAAATAAAATCAGACACCTAAACTTGACTCATGAGAATGTTGCTAAGCTACCTTCTTAAGACCAAGAATGTCTGAATAGCATGGCATCCAAACACAAAGTTATGATTCAAATTATGGAGGGATAGCTATTAGGCAGCAACAACCAAATGTGTTCAGACACATTTAGTTATTAAATTACTTGCTACTCAACAAAATTATTTGCTGAGCATGAACCAGGCTTCAAGGATAGGTTGCAACAATGGAAAAGTAAATGAAAACATTGAAGATGAAGACCTCCTCTAGACACAAATATCCCAAGTCCTATTCACTTGCCAAATGTCCAAACACAACTTTGACCAACTTAAAGATGTAGTTAGTTCACACCTAACCACTGCATACTAAACTCCTTTCTCTGCCTAACCTACAATCCAACTACGATATTAAAAACATCCTTCCCTTGAGTTGCACTCCTAACCTATACAATATCCTAATCAACCTAAGCCAAGTTGCCAACTCTGTGGTAGGAACCCATGTGATGTATGCACTATTGTTCAACCTACCACAATTCCTACACAATTAAGGAAAACATCATCTACCTGCCTTCCCACATTATTTAACAGATCAGTTGCTAACTTTGACCTTCTTTCTTTACCTGTCTTTCCCTTAATGCATTGCTAACCACCGCAGCACTGTCTAGCGGTCCAAAACCCAATTCCCTATTGCTGTTCAAATAATACCTATAATTTCGACCAGTACTTCACACTGACCCTTCTCAAAGCCTTACTCTCTGATTCATCAGATGCTGAACTTCATCTTTGGGAACTTCATTCCCTAAACATCCTTTAGTCTTAGGCTCAACATCCTCTAGGTTCCTACGTTTTTCTTCTTCAATTTACCTTCCTCCTCATATTTTCCATTGTTGTGACCTGGTTGTTGTTGCCTTTGTGGGTTTCACTTGTTTAACCACTGGTTATTTTTGCAGTTCCCCGCACGTTGACCTAAATGGCTATTTCAAGTCAGTGTCTGTAAGAATCATGTCAAACTGAAATTAATTAAATAATACATTAAAGAGCTGCTGGCATACCTTAAATTAATATGTGTGTGTGTCAGCATGCATGTACGCTGTACTGTGGCTACGTATTCTAATAATAGAGTTAGAGTTTGAAAGTGACAAACTATGGGTACATCAAATTCTTTGTCCTCTGAAGACCACTTCATCATATCTGTGTCTTGCGAGTGCCACTCTCTCTTCAACTATACATACAATTTAAATCATTTAATAAAATTATTAGATAATACTTTTGTATTCAGTATAGAAATATACAAAACTTTTGTCACATTCAAGAATGAGGTACAATTAGTTTCACAAAAGTAAATTGAACAGCAGCATAGATTTAAGTCCATAGAACATTGAACATAAAAACAATTAAAAAATTCAATAAATTTCATTCAAAACAATGAACAACTATTCAAACATTTTAGTTTGTTTTCCCTGAGGTTTGTTACCTTTTTGTTGGCAATTGTGTTATTCTGAGTTTGATCAAAGATGGCAAGTATTGATCAATCAGTCTTGTTTTCTGAGAAGTTTTGGGTGAATTAATGAAGGAAAGTAACTCCACCAAGGTAATTAGAACTGTAGATTGTCTTAACCCTTGTTGTAAACAATACTTACGTTTTTTAATCTCTTAAGGAGGTATGAAAAGAAAGCTATTAACCCCAATAAAAAATAAGTTAAAATCTGACAGCATTTCTTTTAGTTAAGTCACTTTCTTCAGCCTTAGCAACATCAAAAGTGAAAAGTGTTGAAAATAATGCAAATCTAAATTCAAAACATACAATTGTGAAATGTCATACTCTGCAAAACTAACCAGACTTAGTATTGCCACTCTTTTTAAGATCTTTGCACATTTTTAACAGCAAAGGTGTCAATTGAAAGCTTGGGGCAGAAAAATAATAATGATTAAATTTTATTTTTATATGATTTCCATATTCTTAAATAAGTGATTTTCTCTGGGTGAACCTACTCTACAGAAGTTATGACTGCCAAGATTGAATAATAATTAATTTGTGTTTTTCACAAGTCTTTTAATTAATTGTGCTCAATATTGGATGAATTACTTGAAGGCATGAGAAGCAATTGAAGTAAAATAAAATTAAAGGATTCTATTGTGTTTATAAAATAGGGTCAAAGCCATAGAAATGGCTATTGGATTGTATTTAATTTAGCTGCATAAAATTTACTGTTCTATTGTCTGTAATGAGCCTTAATATTTAATCTAGAAAGTGAAACTTTCCTCAATCATTTAACTTCTTTCTGCAGTGGGATAAAAAATATTTTTACTGGCTTAAGTATGGACAATCTATCTACAATATGAAGAAATCTTGTTAACAAGAAGTCAACTTTAAACATATCTCAAACCATTTTTTAATTATTAATTATTGCTATGTTGAAGTAGTAAAGTAATTTCACATTGCACCCAATACTATGTAGATTGTGAGAAATTAATTAGTGTAAAAGGTAATAAAGCAGTTAAGTTTGCTATGGGCTGTGTGTGGCCAGTTTGTTTGATATTCCTGACCTAGCAGGTCAAAAGTTACTGCCAATAAAATAATTTTTGTTCAATTCCTAATTAATTTTTTGTTGTTTTTCAGGGAAAAGGTTTGTTGTGGAACAATTTTTAAAGGTAGATTTGGTGAGGTTATTGTGGATCCACGTTTTCTAAAACCCTGTCAAGGTTGCAATGTTCCAAAGGAAAGACCAGCTGCTCCTGATCAAGCTGGTGGTGAATCTGGTTCATCAGCAAATGCAAATACCTCAAATAAATTGACCAAGTCATACAGCGACTCATCTTCAGACTCAGGTTATGATGAATCTTCCAATCAAGGAGTAGGAGATGCCTCCAGACCAAGAAGAGATTTAATTACTTCAAATCCTTTGGCTGAATTTGCTATACATGCTGCCAATCGTTGTCAACAAGATGTAGGCCGAGCTGCCAATTAACGAAAAATTTGTTATTAGATTATTTTTAATTTATTTGATCTTGCATTTGATTTGTTTATGTGACAAACTTTTCCATATGCAATCAGCATTGGGTCCAAAAGTCTTAGATTATCTTTGCCATATAAATAATATATAGGTGTTAATTTCCATGACTTAGAAACATCTGTACCTTTTCTATATATCAAATGTTATGATTAATCTGGAAAGCAATAATAGACCCTATCAATTCTCATAACATTGCAGCATATCATATAACTCTACAAGAGAGGAAGTGATGACAAACTTGTGTGTCTTCAATACAGTACTGCCATTGCCATTGTGCACACCGAACTGTTAGGTGAACCATGGTTTTTTAATCATAGAAAACAATTTCAAGATATATTTTGAGTTCCTAATTGGAGATATATATATACATACAAAAATAATATACATAAGATTTTTTCTTGGACTTGTACATTCTTGTACTTTGGTTGTAACAATTTCTTTATAGAGAAAACAATTTTGCAGTGAATCAGTAAAAGTACTAATTTATTTCCATACAATGTTAAATCATTACAGAGCATTGTGCTTAATAACAAAATTTTTAAACCAAATTTAACATGTTCAAATCATTAAATATAGAGTTTTTATATGTAAAATAAAATATATTTATTAAAATATATGGCCCACATGCATTTTCGCATGTTGAAATTGCCACTGTTATGTAAACTTGGTATCTTTATTATGGCAGCGTGGATTTCCTCTCTAATTTAGAGAGACCAATACTCATATATTATAAATTTTATTTACAAAACATTGAACATCTAGTCTGATGATTTAATATGTAGATTTGTTTTAAGTCAATTTGCCATCTTAGTGTGAGTTTATATCTTAAGACAAAGTAGTCTCAAATTGTATTAACAATCTGGAAAAAATTGAAAGTTATTCCGAATCTCATTGTTTATTAAGATTTGAAATGGTTTAAAGAATTGTGCTGTAAAAATTTTCGTGTAAAATTTTGGACAGTCAAAATTGGCTTAATTAATAATATTTATACTTTACAATTGATGTCACAATTGAAAGGTTTTATTTATAGACTGATTTTGGGGTTTATGTATTTGTAGTCAGATTCTTGGCTACAATTTCTACTGCCATAACCTTAATATAAGAGTTTACTGAACTCTTCCATTGACATTTCATGTTGTGATCTCATGTTAAATATGATTAGTATTCTGACTCTTAATTAATGTGTTCTAATGTTTTATGGTGCACAGTGAGTGGAAGTCCCTAATTCCCGCTCATGCATCTGAGGTTGGTTGACGGGTGGTGAAATTAGTATTACTAAGGTATGTTTGGAATGTGTGTTGTGGATATATTCCAAACATTAAAGTATTAAATGCTTGTTATCTCCATTGATAGTTCACTTTGTTTAACTTGTTCCAACATTTTATTTTTGTCTTCATCTTGTGTATTTGATTCAGTTGATGCTGTGAAGTAACAAATATTTTTATTATATTTTCTTATTTCTCTAGATCTATATATTGATGAATATCCTATTTGATGTTATTAGAGTGAAATGTGTAAGTGCAATTCAAAATTTTATGGTGCAGTTTGTTTGAAGATTCACATTTATTTTAAGTACTAATAAATTAACCAAAGTTTTAAAGCTTAATGTTGGATGAAAAATTTAAATTCTTGAGGAAATTTCTAATAAAAATTTTTATGCTATATAATAAATAATTGTGAATCCTCAATTTTGTGGAGGGGCTTTTCTAAACTGTCATTAACTGGCCTCTCTGCAGGCATGAAAGTATAGTTAAGCTTTTGAGGATTTTGATATTTTGTGTATTACTAATATGGATCATAGTTTGTAAATAATGCTGGTAAGGTACAGAGCACATTATTAACCGTAAGTTTTTTGTGCTCCATATTCAACAAGATTTTATACTCGACCTGTTTTGTCAATTCATTAGTGAAGGTTAATGTGTGTTCTTACCCAAGTTGTCAATGTAATATAGTTAGAATATATGTTGATGTATGTTATAGCCTCTCATTTTTCTCTTTCTACAGATTGTAAACGATAGCTTTTATAATGGAGCTATTTACAGTTTTTGCATGTGCATCTGTAATGAACTTCTATAAGATATACTATTAGATAAATTGAAAATATATGTACAAAGAGTTGAATTTTAATGTGTGAAGCAAGTTCCTTGCCAAATGGAAAATGACTCACTGAATTTCTTTTTAATGTATTTATGTAGTTTAATTTTGAAGTGTTGGTTTCTCATATAATGAATATATTTATATATATTCTATTAATGAATTTTTATACTGCTTAGAATAATGTATTGTTTAAAGAGTTTTATGGTGTGAATTTGAACATTATAACCAATACTTACACCAATAAAATTCTTATCTTCCTCACAAAACTTGGATATGAAACCTTTACATTTATAATAGAGCAACTTGAAAGGTATTAATTGTTGACCATCAGTTTTACACAATATTTTTGGTAACTTCTAAAAAGAGACTCGTACTCTTGGTTTTCTGCACCATTTTGCAGTGGAGAAATTGTGAATGACATTCAGTAAAGCTTTATTTATCCACATAACACATTCCTTTAATGTAAATATTATTTTATTTTTCACAATTTTTAAATTTAAAGTCCTGCTTTATGTTGTGTAATACAAATGGTAGTGTTCAAATGTTGGTACTTTTATTTCATCTATACACAATGTACTTATAGCATTAAACTATACCCATTTCAAAAGTTTTTGTCTTTCTGTATTGAGGATCAGATTTTATTACTTACACCTGCATTTATTTTTTAATAGCTAGTTGGTTAAAAATGCCTTATAGATTAATCACATTTTTTCTCATTAAGACCTAATGGTACCTGAAAGTTGTATATTTTTGACAGATTACATTTATTCACTAGTTATTTTATCTTTCGAGCACAAATTTGAAAGGTGGACAAGTTTTCACTTGTACATCTAAGCTCAAATTGTGAGTTTCCTGCCTTTTTCTTCACTTTTTAATAGTTAACATTAATCTTGAAGGTGTCTCAGAAAAATAATTGGTGCTTAAAAAAATTCTCAGTTGAGTTATAAATTTTTAGTATTCTGTATTTGGACAATGTCCTAGAAGTGGGTTTGCAGGATGAACTTTCTTTGGTCATGTAAGCAGTATTTTCTTAATTGGTTCCATTAGATTCAGTTTTTCTGTAAACTAGAGGTATATTTAAAATGGAAACTTCAAATTAATGAATCTGTTATGTTTTACACAATAACTTGGTAATATATTTCATTTTTAATCATATGCTGGCAAATAAATTGCTATGACGTTGGTAAATGAGCCTCTTTCTTTTTACTTTTCAAATACTTGTTTTTATTCATTGGGTCACAAAAAAATTATTTTGCAATTGAAATGAAATCTACTTCCGGTTTAGATGTATCGGTCAATATTCAGTTCATCCTGCATACTCATTATGTTGTCTAATATTTGAAATTATCCTTTGATTTCTACTGTCGCAAAACTGAAAAGGTGTACTTTTAAAAATTTTTTTACTGTGTATTAGTCATCTGGTGTCAGCCACATTGTTTTTCTAAATTCTCTGCCATCTATTTTTATGAATTACTGCCCACCGTAACTGATAAAATTATTTGGAATTTATGCCAATATCTTTTTTACAAAAAGTACTTGCAACATTGCCAGTATATTTGTACATTATATTCTGTTGATAAAATATTGTGTAGATAAAACTGGTGTTTATAATCTGTAAATTCTAGCATAAGAACTTGTGAGGGCTGTGGTAATTATAGAACCATGAATATCCATATGTGAATTGTGAAAGAGAGTAACACTTAATAATATTAAGGAAACTTCCACTTAAAAATGGTCAAGATATGAAAAATAACAAAATTGCACTTTTAAACAGTAACAGGGTACTCAATAGAATTTGGAGACATTAACACAGTCCTAATAAGTAAATATACGTATGTGAAGTGTATGTTGTCATTATGTCCTCTTGTCTGAATTCTGTATAACTGATGCAATATATTTATAGTATTTGATGAAATATTAAGTGACTTTTATTTATTTACTTTTGATTGCAATAAAATACAAATAGTTTACAAAAAAATTCTGTATTTAAAAAGTCTTACTATTGTCCAACAAAAAACAATTTTAAGTCCTTATATCCTCTTGTTCCTTTTTTACATCATTTTATTACTACAATAGTTCCAAAATAAAGAAGAAATCCTTGTTACTACATTTAAGTGATTAACTTGGATGGCAACAATCGACACAAGTAAGACCAGCTCTATGAAGGATAGGTCACAATTAGGCCAGAACTGAGGTGTATATCAACATTAAAGAATGTGATGTTAGTGCAGGAATGGTTCTAGGTGACCTTGGTGGGAATTGGTGTTAAGATTTATTTTAAAAATTGGAAAAGGCAACTGGTCCATGGGTACATAGAATGAAAATGTTACATAAACCAGGTTATGAGCGCAAGTGGAGCGAAATTCAACTTGCTATTTGAGTTGACCCATGAACAATAGCAATAGCAGTACCACTTTCTTGGTGATGAATATTGTTTTGGAAGGAGAATTAATTTTTGAAACATTATCTGGGTAAGGGCCATAGGAAAGCTTGTGGATGGGAAGTCATTTGGTGGAATTTAAAATGGAACACACTATTAAGGATTTTGAAGATGACAGGAATAAAATAAAAGCTCTACTGAAGGCAGTCAGCAGTAATTAGAATTGAAAGGCTAGAAAAAAAAAATAGAAATCAAGAAAGGAGTAAGAGAAGGATGCCGAATGTTGCCCATGATCTTTAACTGATATATAGAACCAGCGATGAAGAGTTGCAGAAAGTAAAGAATGGAAGCTTTTGAAAAGTGCTATAGAAGAATGCCGTCTGGAGCGACTTTATTGCATTAAAACACGGTTCTTTTCCAGACAAAACGACGACCCTTTTAGTTGAATAAAACAGAACGATCCTTTCACGAAAAGGGACCGCCCATAGATAATTTGCAAATGTTACTTCTGGAAGTTAGAAACTGCGAAGATAATCCGGAATATCAGCTGGTCACGGAGGCACGCGAATACTTGCGATGTTTTCGCTGTGCACCTGAATTTCCTATTGACTGTAACTGATAAAGAGCAAGCTATTAGGGGTTATTGGGAATTGCAGCCGATTAGTGTTCTGAAATTAAGGAGGTGGTCTTTAAGGTTCCCACCAAGGTTACATGGAAAGGATTTTTGGAGACGGAGGGAGTGGATTGAAATTAAATTGTTAGTCCCCGAAGAGATAATGTTGAGAGGGCGGCAAGTGCTGACTAAAAAAACTTCACTGCTAGCCACAGAAAGGAGAAATGTCTCCACCAAATTTACCAGACAAGGAGATTCAACCCCAATGATGATTTAACAGAGATCAACAGCTGATGCATCCAGCGATCATCGCGACGCAGAGCAAACCAGAATGCAGATGCAGAAACATCACAGGTATCATTCAATTGTGTTAAATAGAGTTCACATTTGCCAGGTCTATTGCCATTAGAAACTAAATTGCTTCTCGGTCCATCCAACAGAGTACATTGATATTAAGGTCTCGACGTAAATCTGTTATTATTGCTAAGCCTTTTTATTTTCATTTTTTACGTATTATTTTATTATATTCATAATCTTAAAGTTAAACTTGTCTTTTATTTTCAATAATAAAACTTTTCGTTATTTAATTCTTCATATTATAATAACTTAGATTAATAAATCCTCCTTAATACATTTCAATTGACTTTCACCAATTTCACTTATTATATTATAATTAATAAGTAAATTAATAAATCCCTATAGTAATACATTTCATGCAGTTGGTTTGAAATTTAATACTCATATTTTGCATAAATTTTTATATGTATATATAGGAGTTTCTGGTTTCTTATGATCTCTGGTCCTTATATGGTATCTTTAATACTTATACTTCGGCTAAATTTTCCCCAGATATTGGAAGTTGAGCACTTTGAATACAGGCGACTAAAGTCGGGCCACTTCAATGCTTCATTTATTTTAAAGAAAATTGCATGCTTATCTTGCAATTCCCGTGTCACGATTGCGAACAAGAATTTATGCGGAGAAACACTTTTAATACTACTCACACAAATTTCAACTTTCCCAAGCAGATTGGTCAGTGGCGGCTCGTGAGTATTTTAAGTTATGATCTAAATCGCTCCAAGGAAAAATTTTTACGAAGATAATTTCCTTTACGTAAGATATAATACTACAACCTCTAAAGTATAGATAATACTCCATTACCCGTAATATACTACATTTCTCATTTCGTCTGCAGAACGTGTAATAGGAATGAATTTTTAAAACTGAAAATATAAAATCGAACTGACAATATCCTAACAGGAAAGTATCTTCCCACATATTTCAAATAAATAAAGTCCAGTAACTAATTATTTTTATTGATTCGTCAAAACATTTAAAACTGTAGCCTCTGTTTTCGCACGCACGTTCTGCCCGTTGATGTGCTTTTTGTAGCTCATACAATTCTTAGATTTGGGACGAGCAGGGGATGAAAATAAACTACTACACATGTGCATTTGTCATTGCAGACAGGATTCTCGTGCTGTAAATAATGTACCCCAGATGTATGCTGGAGGAAGCGCACTGGAATGCGGGCAGCTTAAAGTATTCCACAACGAAGTAGAAATTCACGCACTTAAAATACTATTATTTTTAAAGTTTTTTTAAATTACGAAACAAATAATGCCTCCTAAATTAATTCATGTGCTGTAGCACGCGGGCACCAGCTGCTACTGAGCACTGTCTATTTACCAATCCAATTTTTAAATCACAAGAGCAATTACTGCTTCTCTTTAAAGCGCACATTATTGAAAATGAAACCATTTGTGGAAACTAAGATAATTTAAGAAGTCATATTATCCATATTAGCCGTATTATCAGCAGAAATACTTTTGTCGACTACAAAAATAAAAACGAAATTATAATAGCTATAAATGCCGTCCAGCTCTCAGTGAGAACAGTCACCCGAAGAATTGAAATTATAGCTATTGATATTGAATCGCAGATGAATAATGAGATTCAAAATGGGCCAACGTTTGAACTAATGAACACTCATTTTAATAATAAAGTTTTATCATTTGGACGCCCGGTTCAATTCGTGTAATTTGCCATAATTGTTTGGCAGTGACTGAACAATAAACAGCAAATTAGACAGACGCCACCAAAACAGCATGGCCTCTATGGGCTGTCACCATCGACCCGCCCAATTGAAAAAACCTACCTGTAATGAATGTCACTATTTTTAAAAATCAGAAACTACCTAGTATTAAATTTTATCAGGCGCGAAAACATGAATAATTTACGTATAATTTGCACAGGCGATCCACAGAAGTTAACTTCTCCTAAAGGAGATTGTTTTTTACCAAAGATATGATAATTCAGGCGCGAACTAATTGATAATTTAAGAACATAAATAATGTGAGCAGAAAGGAAAAGAATTAATCCTTTGAAATGTGTGCTATCGGAGAATGCTGGATATCAGATGGGTGGATAGAATCACAAACGAGCACAATAGGGGAAGAGCGGACAATATGAAGGACGTTGACCAAGAGAAGGGATAGATTAATAGATCACGTTTTGAGACATGAGGGTCATGTAAAATTAGTGTTAGATGAAAGTGTGTGGGCTAATAATAGAAAAGGGAGGCCAGGGTAGAATACACTAAGCAAATTAGGAAGGATGTGGGATGTAGTAGTTAAGCGGAAATGGAAAGTCTTACGCGTGATAGGTTAGCATGGAGGGTCGCGTCAGACCAGTCTTAGGGCTGAATACCATAACAAGTTATGTGAAACACAAATTAACATGTTACTATATTATAATAATCTAAAAATTACCGCCTGTAGTACATAATAACAGGAAATAGGACCTTATTTAAGAGGCAATCTTAAAATAGTGTGAGGACAGTAAGGAAATTGTAATAGGCCGACGCTTCGATTCGCGCTTAGCATCTTTCTCATATGGTTCATAAAGAGAAGCTGACAATATTTAAAACATGAGAACGTCAAAGATATAATCTAAATCTACACCAATAAATAATACCAAATAAAATATCCATTACCATTGTAGTATTAAAAATTGACAGTTTTCAAGCTAATTTACGTTATATCGTCCAAAGGTCGTATAAAGAACTTTCGAATTAAAAATATGAAGCTAATTTTAAACTTTCAAGCAGGAAACATAATCCGATCACTATGCACTGTTTTGCTTTCCAAAACTTGTTTTAATACAGATTAATCTCATAAATGTTACAAACTAAAAATCATCCAGAAAGTTAATATTAAGCAAGAAAAATAATCTTCATTAGCTTTACGATCTGTTATCTTAGTTCTTTGGTCCTCTACTAGCATATCTTTGATGCCATCATGTTTCAAATAGTCAGTCTCCCTTGAGTAAGATCCTAAGCTCGCATCGAAATTTATTTAATTGGTTCATACTATTTTTATGGTTTTCTGTTAAATAAGCTCGTATCACTTTTTATTACACTATTATAGTAAACAAGAATGTATTTTCGACTTCGTGTTTAAATAATTGTTTCTTTCTTCGAGATCTGATCTTACAAATTGGTTCATTAGCCTGAGATTTCCCTAGTAGTGATCAGAGGAGCTGAAAAGGTTCGGTACTCTTTTACAAATTTCGAGCAGTTTTCCAGTACTTGCGATTCGTTTAATAAATTCATAGTTTCAGACTGTATAGCCTTACTTACAATATGACACACTACGTCACCATTATGAACTCAAATTGCTCCTTGCTCTCAATCAGCAACAAGGCTCCTGATGATTCAACTCGGTCATCAAATTCTTCTTGAAGATCCAGAAGGGTATCACGAACTGAAGAGTAGTAGAAAAGAACAGTAGCAAGGCTCGAAACTCTTCTCTCCCAATCACGCCCATTGTCGCCAATAATCAATCGTCTAGAGACACCTATCTCTTCCCTTGGTCAAAGTCCTCCATATTGTTGTTCTCTCTTCTCTTATTCTGCTTAGTTACTCTAGCCACCCATATTATTTTCAGCATTCTTCTATAGCACCACATTTCAAAAACTACTATTCCTTTCCTTTCTGCACTTCATACCGTCCAAGTTTCGAACCCATATAACTCCCCACTCCATGCAAACATTTTTACTAATAATTTCATAATATTCATACTTTTTCTTCGAAAACCTTTCTTGATAATGCTATCCTACTCTAAATGCATACAATGCTTCTACCATCCCTAGTTATTATGCTGCTCAAGTTGCAGAATTCCTTAACTTCCTTTAATTTCATATTCCTCCCCAATATAACACGCTTGGTTATTCCACTGTTTCCCATACTATACTTTTGTTTTCCCTCTATAAATCCTCATGTTGTTATCTTTCACCAGAATTACGTTCATGCCATTTATTATGGTTCCCAAGTCTGTTTCTGACTCCCTAATACCATATAATCATCAGCAAACCTTATGGTTTTTATTTCCTCTCATTACAGTTTCATTTCCTCTTATATTTATTTTTAAATTTCTTTATCGCCTCTTCTGTATATAAGTTAAAAATCATGGGCGACATTTTGCATGCTTGTCTTGCTTCTTTCTTGATTTTCTACTTTCTATTCTAGCCCTTCAATTCTAATTACTGCTGACGACCTTCTGTAGAGGTTAGGGATAGCTCTTCTTTCTCGATATTTTATTCCTGTCATCTTAAAAATACTTAGTTTGTTCCCGTTCACAGTATCAAACGTTTTTTCTAAATCTGCTAATGCCATGAACGTAGGCCTGTTTTTTCTTATCCTGTCTTCTAAAATTAGGCGCAGAGTCAATATTGCTTCTACATTATTCCTAAAACTAAATTGATCTTTTCCTAAGATAATTCCATTTCACGTTCCATCCTCCTATATACTAGTTTCGTTAATAATTGCACGTGTGTGATTCTAAACTAATTGTCCTGTGCTGTTCGTGTCCATCAGCTCCAGTCTTTTTCGGTATGGGTATGATTATGTTGTTCCTAAAACCTTCTGGTATTCTTCCTGATTTTCAATTTCGCAAACTATTCTGAACATCCATGTTATTGCTTCTTCGCTCGATGATCTCAACTCCGCTGGAATGTGATCAATTCCTGGCGCTTTACCATTACTCACCATCTGTCAGTGCCCTATCAAATTCTGACCTTAAAATTTTGTCCTCCCAACTCTTCATCATCCTCGTTTTCTATTACTGACCGCGATACTACTCTTATAGATATTCCTTCCATCTTTCTGACTTTTCTACTTAATCTATAATTTGCGTCCCATCCACTCTCCTGATGTTCTTGCTAATATTTTTATTCTCTCCGAATGTTTATTGGATTTTTCTGTAAACTGAATTTATTTTCCCTTTCAAAAATGAAATATTCAACCCCTATGCATTTTTGCTTGTATGGAGCGTAGTGTTATATGGGTGCGAAACGTGGACGATAGGAGTTGGGAAAAGGAAAAGAACAGAAGCTACCAGAGAATGCTGAAAATCAGATCGCTGGATAGTCACATACGAGGAAGTTCTAGACAGAATAGGGGAAAAACGAACAATATGTAGGACGTTGACTGAGAGAAGGGATAGATTAATAGGCCACGTTTTAAGACACGACGGTCTTGTAAAATTAGCATTAGAGGGAAGTGTGTGGGGTAATAACAGAAGAGGGAGGCCAGTGATGGAATACGCTAAGCAGATGTGGGTTGTGATAGTTATAAGGAAATGAAAATGCTTGCGCAAGATAGGTTAGCATGGAGGGTATTAGGACTGAATATCACAACAACAACATGCATTTTTCTTGGAGCCAAACACGTTTGGCTGCTTTGCAACTTCCTATCTATCGCATTCGCCATGGGAATGGTGTGGATGGGTGGACCATAAAAATAATATAAAACAATCGAGATTGGGCTAAAAACCGATGTTATGGAATTCGTTTACTAATTCTGACTAATAATATGCCGGTTAAGTAGTATTTTAACCCCTAAAACGGGGATTGATTGGGTTAAAAGAAAGTTCCACATTCAATCTTAAACGGGAGGAGCAATTCTGACCTAGTTGTTAACGCATTCTACTTTAAGCCAGGAAACAAACACTGATGAGTATGATACGGCTACCATACCCTAGGGCGCAAAGAGAGGGAGTTGGAAAATATTAAGAAATGGTAGATTTTTCGAGGTCAGTAACTTTGACAGTGTTTTCTTAGACATTGCTTGAGTACATTTTTAATTTATTTATCATGGGAGAGGGTATTCCTGGTGGTGGGAATGGAAGAGCGACACATAAATATAATAGATTTAGATTTAATTTATTGTTGTTTCCATTAATCCTCGACTGAAGAAATAGGATACGTCATACATTAAAAATTAAAAATGAACAAAATAAAGTAAATAATTAAAGATAAATAAACTTAAAATAAATTAGTAAAAGAAAGTATATAGACAAAAGTCAATATAAACACAACACGGACACACACTGGGAAACACAAACAAGCACACACTGAGGAACACGCAATGGAGTTTTAACTACTTGGAGCTCTGCGACCAGGAAACTGTCCTTCCGTCGAAATTTTAAGATATGTGATGTGCTATTTTATAAGGCAGCTCAATCAACACTTTTTGCAGAAACCTTGATTTAAATACTAGAAGGACGATTAAGAAAATCCTGTACCGAGTAAAACGCGCCATTTAAAAGAATAGTTTTACTCTGCTTCACGAAGCTTTTGTAGGTACTATTTTTAACCTCTGGCGGAAGGCTGTTGTATAAAATTATCCCGGTATTGTGAATACTTTTCTGGTGTAGAGCAAGGCGATGCTTGTCCGACCTTAGAGCTGAACGATTTCTAGTCGCGTATTCATGAAACTCGCCATTTGTTTGAAACAAATTAGTGTTTCGCTTTACAAACTTTAATATTTCATAAATATATACGCTTGGTAAAGTAAGTATTTGCAAACTTTTGAAGAAAGGTTTGCAACTCGATCTAGAATTCGTGCTAGAAAGTATTCTAATTGCACGCTTTTGCAACTTAAATATTTCATTACTCCTGGAGCAGTTTCCCCAATTAGAGATGCCATAGCTCATAATTGAATGAAAATACGCGAAATAAACCATTTTGACGTACTTTGTGTCAACGTGTTGCATTAGTGTTCTCAGAGAATAACAAGCTGAACTTAGTTTTCCGGCAAGCAGATCTATATGGTCATTTCACTTTAATTTATCGTCAATCCGAAGGCCGAGGAAAGGTGCATTAGCTGAGAACTTGTCTACTGGTCTATTACTAGCATCAGCACTAAACTGAACTAACTTAGTCTTATCTAGGTTGAGGGATAATTTATTCACGTTAAACCAAATATTTAGACCATTCAAAGCGTTGTCTACTTTCTTAATCAGATTATCTAAGTTTTTATCTGCAATAATTATATTTGTATCATCCGCGTAGAGAATCGATTTAAGAGGATTTACGTATCATGGAAGATCGTTTATGTACAGAATAAAAAGTAAAGGCCCAAGAATTGATCCTTGAGAAACTCCACATGTAATAAATTCCCAATCGGATAAGTAAAATTGGCCGTCTTTGGTTTCAATTACTACTTGTTGTTTGCGGTTTGTAAGATACGATCTTAGTAAAAGTAACGTATTTCCCCGAATTCCATAATATTCCATCCTTTTTATTAATATTTGGTGATCTACGGTGTCGAAAGCCTTAGAGAGGTCAGCAAAAATGCCAGCTACCTTCAGTCCTTCATCCAATGAATTCTGGATATTTTGAATGAAGTCGTACATTGCGCTGTGCCAATCAATTGCATACAATTTATCTGAAATTAATCGATATTTTTCTGGGCAGAGTTTTCTTGTTGGCAACCATCGGTTCGTATTTATAATTTTAATTAAATCTTCTTTTATGTACATAAATTGTGCTTTATGGTCCGAAATTCCAGTTTCAATTACGTTCACCCTGCAAGAATCATTGTCACAAGGTAATCAATACAATTTCCTTGTCGAGTTGGAATTTGAGAAGTTAAGGAAATACCAAACGAAAATAACAAGTTTTCTAGCTGGCGTTTCTTTCGGGTATTAACAAGGAAGTTAATGTTGAAATCTCCGGCAACTATAATTTGTTTGTTTTCCGCATTAACTCTACTTAAAACTGTTTCTAAAAGACTGAAAAACGATTCCGATTCCTAATCAGGTTATCTATAAATACATAAAATCACTATGTTTCTATTAGATTTCTCGGATATCAGTTCCACCGCGCTTCATTCAAATTTACACTCCAGGCTCGAGGCACGAATGTCAGGTCTATCTTTACAGTGATTAGCAAACTTCTTACTGACGTAGATACAAGAGCCACCATTCTTCATTATGCATCGACTATAATTCGGAATTCTTACGCATCCTTCGACAGTTGAGCTAATTGCTTCAGTTACATTTTGCCTGTGTTCGGTTAACGCGAGAACATCTACTTTTACTTCCTGAAGGGACAACATAGCTTCTAGCTCTAGATTTTTATTTCTGAGACATTGAATATTTTGGTGACAAATAGTTAATTTAACTGGTTTTAACAAATTATTGGCTACATAAATAAAATAAACCGAGATTAGTGCAGATATCAGTGTTATGACAGTCGATTACTTTAATTCTGACATTGTCGTTGTAGTTCAGCCACTAAGATGTGCTTGGAAAGGAGTGAATCCAAATCCACGCACTATATTACACGGGCGGAGAAGTTTCGTTCAAAATTTGTTGGCATGGTCCACGCTACACAACAACATACTAAGGTAGTAAGACTATCACCCTCACTCTTGGGGGCGAGGGTGATAACATTGAAGCATGCATAATGGCATATATTTGTGTTGAATGAATATCTTTCGGTGGTTAATTACTTGGATAGGGTTTCTCCTGATGTACGTGGTCTACAATTTCACCACCATTAGGCGTGGAGGGCGTTATATAAAAATACAACGAGATTAGTGTCTATTCCACAATTGTGGAAGTCACTGAGTTTAATTCTGTCTTAAGCTGTACTTCTGACCCCAGAGTGGGCGAGCAAACGGTTAAACGCAATAACAGGGAATCATCCAAAATACCTGATAATTCTGATGTTGCCGGGCACTCAGCTAGTTATAAATAAATGAGAGGGCAGGTTGTGTGTGCGTGTTTGTGTAAAAGCACTTCGATAATATTAGTAATTTAATTCAAATGTCTGTATATAAGGAGATAAAACCCAGCACCAATTCATACTTCTTCAGGCGACTTTACGTTCAGAGATCAACGTACGTCCATTTCATTTTTCTTTACTTGTAAAAGGTTGATATGTAACACACACAATAAACCTGATTCATCTTCCTAACCGATGTATATGTAGCAGTTTATAAAATTAACCAACTGATACGTTTCTCATACAGCCAATAGCATAACTTGCGAGTGTTGCCTTGGACGGTCATGTGACATTGAGATCACGTTAGAGGCAGTTAACTTCTGGCTTGCTTCGAAAGAAATCAGACCTTCCCACTTGACAATTCTGTCTATTCAACTCACTACAAACACTGAGCAATTGATACAAAAATTCTAATCGTATCTAGTTAAATATTTGGCGTCATAGGTGAAAGTATCTATGACTATAGGCATTTATTAAAGTATTGAATAGAAACTAAAAAGATTGTAGACAACTGTATTATTTAAATTTTGTCGCTAAGTGAAACGTTATTGATCATGTCTAAACCAGAATTAGGTACGTAATTAATTGATGTCTTGTAAATAAGTATGGTAATTAGAATTAACACTTAACTGTGCTGCATAGCGTGCAGAAACTATACGACATATAATCTGAAATTCAAATTTTAATTTACTTTGGCTGATATCACAAAACAGAATACAAAGCGTTCTTCTCAAATAACACAGTCCAGCTTGATTTTGAGGTTAATTAGAAAAGATGCTATTTTGATACAGATTAATTTCATGTTGGTAATATTATTGTTTAATAACTTTCCACGCAACACACGCATAGCATTTTATTCAAATTACCTCACACGCATCAAATACTTTGCGTCTATTGTTCTGTACATCCCAGTATTGATTTGGGAATTGTGGTAATCAGCTTCTCTGCGAAATTTCTGGCATTAAATATTGCTTCATTTACTAACGTGTTCAGAAACTCCATATGACAGTAATTTAAACGAAATAAATAAATCCGTCTTCATAGTATACAGAAGTACTTGAAATTTCTCATTTTATATTTACAAGAGTCTTGTAACACAATTATATTAACTCCACAAAATATACATTCCGCTGAAAAAATCTCTCTTACTGGTAGTGGCATTCGTTCACCATTGTTCTTTTGCTTAAATATTTTCTTGTAATATACATTAAACAGGTTTCAAGAACTAAATCGAATCTCCAACCTTACCTTGAAAGTTTAATATTAAAAATCTTTCTTAAGCTCAAAACTGCGTCTCGTTCATTTAGAATCCTGCACGATTGACAAAGTATCTTCCGCGTCGTTTCCGTTCGAAGGGATTTATGACAATATTTTCGTTCTCTTGGTTTTTATATCCTTTTTTTGGAGTGTTGTTTTTTCGCAGCAGTTCCTCATTTTTTATGTTCAACCATATTTGTACCTAATGGTATCCCCAGCCTTTCTAATACCTTTATTCTGACCAACACACCGTGATTGAAGGAAATAATAACTTCATTTGTTCCTATTCTTACAATCTGTGTAACATAAAATCTCGTCTTTGGACAAATCCTTGAACGCAAATATTCATTTGCTTTTTGTGTGCAACCGCCTACAAATCTTTTCAGTAGATCTGAATCACAAAGATCTTGTAAGATTCGTTTAATTGTTTCCATTACTGCAAGGGGAATATTATGGTGCCTGTAACAGTATTTTCACTCGCCGATTTTTGAAACGAGCACCATATATTACCTTAGGGGCAAAGCGAATACATCGGTTTGTCATCTATAGAGCTATTATGATTTCATACATCCTCATGACACTGTTTGTCAGTCGATTTTTACCTACAATGATCTTTCCATCTGCCAATTACTTTCCTTTATAGGTCTATAGGGTTGCAAGTCACATCAGTAAACGTTTTTGTTTATAACTCGGTAACGAAAAGAGCAATCGATGTGGAATAAACACCACGATGGAAATAAAACTAAAAAATTTATTAACACTAAATTTCAAAAATACATTTTTTGACCGCAGATATGCTCAGTTACGTTTTCTAATGTGATGCCTGGTTCCACGATGAACATTCGCAATT
Source organism: Eucriotettix oculatus (assembly GCA_034510155.1). Lineage (NCBI taxonomy): Eukaryota > Metazoa > Arthropoda > Insecta > Orthoptera > Tetrigidae > Eucriotettix > Eucriotettix oculatus. The sequence goes on from CM067376.1 coordinate 182,978,099, forward strand.
AGATACTCCCAGTCTTTCGGAATTTATAAGAAACAAAAAAGGTTACTGGAAGTTTTTTATATTATTATAAGTTAGTAGAAGTGCAAAACCTTAAAAGGTGGGGTAAAGATGGTTATTCAAACATTTATCCCTTTACGCATTTCTGACAGCGACACTTCGATACTGCGTAGCCTGAGAATTGAAAACTGTGAAATATAATTGGAATAGTCCACCTTCCGCCTCACCGTTATCATCTGACAAATACATGAGTAACTAACATTTTACTGTTAATGTTTTAGTTGGTTCATTCTTCTTGCCATTCATGTATCCGTCGGATGGCAGCGGTGAGGTGGGAGGCGCGCTGTTTGAATTCAATTTCTTAGTTTTTTCCCAAATTGCTCAACGCAACTTACAAAAATATCTAGAGGGAAAAATATTTGTATTGACACCCTTTAAGAGTTCATTTACTTCTCTTTCACCCTGTTTAGCGATAATTGACACCCGTTTGAGTAAGCAATAGATTGCTACTCGAATAAACAAAGATGGTACATATATTATCCTTGCTTCGTGAGTGAACGGGTCTGCAGGGCTAGGGTCAAATATTGGGATACAGTAATTGTCCCGGAAGAAATAAAACTAGTACCAGAAACCGAAGAGTCAGTAATCGTAGTCTTGTTGACAAGGAAAAAATTTCACTTCTCCTTTATATTATGCCATGGATGATGAAGCAGTTTTTTAAAAACCTTTAGAAAAAAAGGTGCACGAAATTTTCATGTCAGCTGCTAAAATAAGAGGAGTATTTGACGGACCACAGATTATCAATATTGTGATGGATTTTTCTTCACAGATATGATGACTGAAACAGAGATAGAAGCGTGGATCGCATTCAAATTTGTTTCGAAGAAATTTCTTGGCATAATCAATGACGCTCAGTACCAAGATATTGTACGAAACATATTGGGCATATTTTAACGTCTTGAATGTAACATGAGCCTTAAGTTTTAATTCTTACCACATATAGATTATTTCGCTTAAAATTTAGAAACCTTAAGTGGAGAACTAGGTGAAGGATTGCATCAGGTTCTGAAGACGCAGAACGACGCTATCAGAATCGTTGGGATGTGAATATGACGGGCAATTACTGTTGATCAGTTGTGCGTGTAGATCCTTACAGACAAGAACAAGTTTCAAGGAAAAACGATTGAAGAATTGTAATATTCGTGTAAAGTAAGTTTGACGATCTTGCTTGTTAATGTTATGATTCTCGTATTTATATTTTCTTCACATGCATATTTATTTTATCTCTTTATCATTTTCCAGTTTTAATACACTTTTTACCAGTTACTTACTTAAATGTGAATCGAATGACGTAAGTCAATTTTTTTATACAACATTCATCAAAACTTTTGTTACCATTTCAAACCTTAATAAAACCTGCATAGTTATTTTATTATAAAAAGAGAATATTTTTCACAACAGCCAATAAACCAGATGTCATAGAGAAAAACGAAGTGATTTTTTAATTCAGCGTAGCGAAGGTAATCAAACTCGCATACTTTCCTTTCTATGAAACTGATTTGAGCTACAATGTCTCATAGCCGTGTCGTTACGCGACACCAGAAGGCAATTCGCGCACCGTAATCAAAATAAATTACAAATCTTATTTTAAAATAGTTTACACTTTAAAAACAATAAAAGTATTCTTACATTTTGCAAAATATTCTTTAAAAAATGTCAGTCGAACGAAATATAGAAAACATTTAAGTGGCTTCGTTTCGAAGACTTTCATTAAGCTTTGAAAACTACCACAGGATCCTGCATGTGTAGTTTATTCCTAAAGTTATAATATCTTATTTTTAAAATTTTCCTTTTCTAAAAATTAGGTATTGTTACTTGTTATATAGAGGGAATTATAAATGTAGCATATTATGAACCGCAGAGTATTTGTGCGCGTTTTCTACGTTTCTACTTCCCAGCAAAGATGGATGAACTCGAAGAATTTTCTTTTCTTGAATGTCCGTTGAATAAGCTTTTGTTGATAGGTGGTGGTAAAACACAGCATTTTAACCACTTATTTTCTGCAAGATACGATAAGAGAGTGTTCCAAAAGTTATTTCAAGATTTGTGGGGCAATCGCAAAAGTTTCTCGAGTATTTCAGAATGAGACCAACAACAGTTGAGTATATACTGTAAGGGATAGAAGAATCACAAAATACTCCAATTTTCGTGTATGAATTTCGACAAAACAATGACTGACTGTAACTTTAAGGTAAGAAAAAAGTTAAATAAAGTATTCTGTACCTAATAGAGAACTACGAATTTTTTAAATATGAAATACAAATAAGTGAAATAAGATACCCAGCCAAAACAAACAAATGGCACTTGCATTTTAGGTAAGTCGGGTAAGTCGTAACACTTCAAAAGAACGGTGCTCGTAGTATGTAGTCAGTATGCACGAATGAATCAAACTCGTTTGAATGCTCGAATGGTTCTGACGGCATCGTGCGTGTTACATCACGATGCTATGAAAGCAAATACTCTCATTAGAAAATAGGTTCTTTGTTTGTTCGGAAGAACTCGTCAGAATTCGCATCCACATAGCCGTAGCCTCAGGCTCAAGACTCGACGATTTCGGCAACTTGCTCGCGACTATACGAATCGAACTGTGAATCGTAATTCCTTTTAGTGAGTCGTTTTAGAAAAAGGTTCTGCCTTTCGCAGACTTCAACTTGGGGAATTTCGCGTTAGGAATTGAGCCTACACCCGTACATGACGTAACTAACCCAAAAGCTCAAAGTTAATGGGCATAGACGACGGCGTTTGTTGGCTGACTGCTTCGGAAGAGGACACCAATTTCGACCTAAAAACCATCTTAACAACCGAGGCACATTTTTAACAATGTTAATGCTGTTAACAAGCACAATTGCCGTATATGAGACGACTCAAACCCACACGTGGTTCAGCATCTGGCGATCCATGTTGCGGATTTCGGCCTGCGACATCAATGGTCCGTACTTTTATGAAAACAACGTTGGTAAGGCCATCACCGCCAACGGCGAGCGCTGCAGAACGATGACAGCCGATTTCTTTTGCCCCAAATTGAACCATATGGCCGTAGAAGGCATGTTACAGCAGGACGGCGTTACGTGCCACTCGGTGGACATTCGGCATGAACGATTGGAGGGTATGGTTATCTCTCGCAGAGGCGATGTGAATCGGCCACCAAGATAGTGCAATTTGACCCCGCTAGACGTTTTCTTGTGGGGTTTCCTGAAGTGCTTATAGCCGTAATCGACCGATGCCCATAAGGCTAGTGACACTTGCGGGTGCGGGTCAGACCACACATGTATTTAAATGTGAGATGCCACACTTGTACGAGTGCGGGGCGGGTGCGTTTTCCCGTCCCGTAGACCCAGCACCATGCTGCGAAAAAACGCAACACGTCCGGCGATAATTGGATGGGGGAAGGGGTTACTATTGTAACATTTTCAATTTTATCATCTTTATCGAGTAATAAACTGGCATCATTGGTCAATTAAACATTTTTATTTCAAAATTACAACTTGATGATGTTGATTTATTAATTTCTACATGGATTATTTCAAAATTTTGTAGTATTTATAAAATGATTTGACTTTTTTCAAGACTTACGACCTGTTTAACGAAGAAATGATTACCAAAACGTATCATTTTTTAAAAAAATTAGAAAACAATTTGAAAGTCGCATTCAATCCAAGCCAAGTGGTCCATAAAAAAGGAAATTGATCACCTTCTCAGAAAAAATTAATATTTTGCTGGCGCATTCCCTCGTGTTTTTGCATTTCAAAACTAATTTTATTTAATGGACATTGTGTCTGATTACAAAATGACCGACGCTCTTGTTGTAGCAGTTGTTCGCGTTCGCAGATATCTATGATTTTCTAAATTATTCAGGATTGTGTTGTCCTATTCGGTATCGTGTTCAGTATATTCAGTCCTACAAACTTCTATTTGCTTGCCTAATCATATCTCCGTGTAAGACGAAGTTGTCCATTCCAATGAAGAAAATTCAATTCCAGTAGGCTTATTTCTTCAAGAAAAAACTGTTTGTGAACTTCAATATTTTTCGTGCTTTTACACATAATGGCGTTGTTACTTCATATATATATATATATATATATATATATATAAGTGGTAAGTGATGTACCATTAATAGATCTCTATAGTATCAAACTACAGTATAAATTTCAACTTTGACATTTAACTAAAAGTTGGTATAAGAATTTCTTAAATATAGCAAAAAATGCTTGATTTCCTCTTGTAGGAAACATCAATATAATACTTATATTATTTAAACCGGCAAAACTAAGAAAACTATTTCGATAGGAACATAATATGATTCTTTGTGGTAAAATTATTTTATTATTATGTAATGTTAACTTCGAAAAGCATAATAAAAATAAATTATAATAACAATATAAAATGACATTATTTCCCTGAACTGAATTGACATTACATTAACAATTAATTAATAGAAAACTGTAAAATGTGTTTTAATCAATAATTAGTTTTTGCTGTTGATTTCACAGTCATGATACTTAATTGCGTCCAGTGACTTTGGGGAATTCCAGGCAAGTACGTTTTCAATATATTTTTTTTTGACTCCTAATTTTTTCTTTCTTTTGGATTGCACCATTTGGTCCTCGGGATTTGTCAAAATATAATGTGTACTTCTTTGCTTTGATCATCTACGTTGTTAATTACTGGCCTTCATAAATGCGTGTAACTGTGTCTTTATTTTGAAGTGTCAATGATACAACTCGTGTGATTTGGTGAAATTCACTTTCTGCTGACGATGACGTATCCTGACATTTTAACACAGTTTCTGATTGTGTTATAAAACAATGAAATGAACTAGTTTTTTTACTTTTGAGAATCATCCAGATCTTACCCATTCCGCACCCGCACTAATTATCCTACACTGCGGCCCGTCCCGCTAAACTATGGTGCAGGATTAAGTAAACATAATTCAGGCCATCTCTCAAATTCAGGTGGATCTATAGGGGCCCTTACACGGCCAATCAAGACTGTGAGTCTGAACGATGAATCAGAGTGGCAGTCCAGGGGTGAATCAGGTAGCATCCTACACGGTGAACCAGACTGATTCTTCAGTTGCTTGCCGTAAGCCAGCGGGATCAGTTGTCCATTTAAAGGAGATCAACTGGTTTGGCTATAATAATGACAATAATGTAAAAATTAACGTCTGTGGAACGAATAAAAATAGATACGACCTTATATTAATAGACAAACCTTGTAAAATAAAGAGAACTAATTAACAATTTAGATAAGCCGCCGTTTCGAAGTTGACATTGAGTCTTATTCTAAATGGGGCTCTTATAAAGTAAACTGACAAAATTTGAAACACTCGGGAAACAAAGATATAATGTCGTATAATAATTGCAATTGTCACTATAAGAGCAGCGAAGCGTTGACGTTACGTGCAAGAATCACACTCGCGAAAAGTATACGTATTTATTTACTGTGTAAATTTCAGCGGCAAATGCATTATTTCGTAACAAGCAGGAATTCAAGAAATTTCTCTAAATGGTTGAAGTGCATCTGTGCACAAAAAAGGATAGTTGAATAAAATAATGGGTCCATATTGGTGTAATATGATTCTGCTTTTATTTGGAGAGATCCGTTAATGGGGTTAAAGTTGATTAGTGTAATAAAAAGGTTGATAGATTTTCTAAATCACTCCGCCTATTGTATGTCTTAGTTTGGATGTAAATCCCAGCAAAATACTTAATATAAGGGCAGTAATAAGCAATATGCAGGCAATTATTAACATTTATTACGAGTATTTTAACTATTCAATATGAATAAGTTCCTACTACATACAATTACTGCCGCTAATAATTTAATTAAACGCCTTTTCCAAAATACTCTGGTCATGAGAATTTTCTCGTTTCATTGTAACTGTTTTGCCTACAGAATATTATTGTACCGCCTATTCTACATTTCTTTTAAATTCCAAGTACGGCAGCAATATTAATTCAAATAATTACGGCTCAACTACACGTGCGTTTTCCGCAAATGCAGAGTATATTGACGACAATAAATGTGTAGCACGTGACGTGGCATGTCTGATAGTGTTCACTTTCTGAACAATTGGTCCGAATCTTTTTATTTGTGGGATCCGCTTTACGAGAAGACTGGGGAAGAATTGCATAAAATTTTGCAGCTATTGAGATAGCTTCTTTTGGGTCGCTATAGGGTCATTAACCCCTCAGCAACGGCAAACCCTTAGTAGCAGGTAGAATTCTTTGTCCTGGCCCCACCACTTTGGAGGATGGGTTGGGGCGGGGCTAAATAATCCTAAGATTGACTCTTAAGACACCAAAATATCTACATATCCGTGATTCATGGGTTCAATCCACCATTCACACTCAATAATACTGGCAGTTCTGCTAATTCTGGCCGTCAGAATGGTCGTGTAAGGATCCCTTATGCGGCAGAGTTATTGAAAATTGGACCACTCGGTCCCTATAGAAGCACGGAAACATTAGGATTCCTGGGTGTATAAATAAAGGTTTACAACGGTTCTTTTCAGTTTTTAGCGCATAATATTGCTATAATTTTCTTTTTGAGTTTGAATATATCATAGCTGCGATCGCATTGCCCCCCAAGTAGTTATTCCGTAGCGTAATTTTCTTTCTTTCTTTCTCCAAGGCTCTACAGCCTATTGAGGGCCTGGGCCTACCGAGTCGACTGCGGACTGTCATCTTGCATGACACATTCCGAATTTGGAGGGCGTAGATTAGAGATAAAAATTATAGTAAACTATTTTCAGGGTGTTGAGATCGAGTTGCTGCATTAATAATTTCATAAAGTAGCGCGCGGAGCTGTTTGCCGGCAAGAAGGTCGATATGAGGATTAAACCGGAGATTGAAACTCTGAAGTGAAAATTTATCACGAAAATATCTCATGATGGTTTGTCTTTGCCAAGTGACACCAACATTTTAATCTTTGCCGCTATTATATTTGTTACGGCCGTACGGAAGGGTTTTAGCTTGATGTGGCTCATAAAATTTATGGCTGTAAGGCGCATGAGTGAGTCAGTAGACGACGCGACGCGACGCGTTGCGACGTGAAGCTCGCGTCAGAGCAGTGTGAGGCAGACCGGCCGGCTGAGCGCAGCGCAGTGCAGCGCAGCGCAGCGGACACGCCGCTACAGGTAAAACTCTTCAATACACCTTACGTCATCCTGCTTTCTTCACACAAATCTTTCAAACAAAAGTTTCCTCAAATCATGTGCAATGATGCATTTTCGATGACGTGCGGCAGATTCAAACTGCCTCGATCGATGAACTTTCATCGAATCTAACCTGCTCTTCGTGTGTGGAACTATGGCTGTATATACTCACTCACGGCGAATTTTCGGTGTAAATATTTGGCATCTACATTGTCAAAAAAAATGTCACAAAAAATTTCGTCAGAAGAGCTTGTAATATAATTATAAGTAAACCCTATAATTAATAATTAAGAGGCAAGAATATGAGAAGTGGTTTAATAAAGTCGTACATTCATCCCTATTATCTCTTCTTCACTCCGGCACTTTTAACATTACTAGCTTTTAAAAAGATATACATGATTTTACAGAAATTGTAATAGCCTACAATTATCTTCTACATCCTACACAGTAAAATACATTTTTAGTGTTGTTGTTGTGGTATTCAGTCCTAAGACTAATCTGATGCAACCCTCCGTGCTAACCTATATTGCGCAAGCCTTTTCATATCCTTATAACTAGCACAATAAACATCCTCCCTAACTGCTTAGCGTATTTCATCCTTTGCCTCCCTCTTCTGTTACTACCCCACACGCTTCCCTCTAATGCTAACTTTACAAGACTCTCGTGTCTTAAAACGTGGCCTATTAATCTATCCCTTCTCTTACTCAACGTCTTCCATATTGCTCGCTTTTCCCCTTTCCTGTTAAGAACTTCCTCGTTTGTGATTCTATCGCCCATATGATTTTCAGCACATTTCAAATGCTTCTATTCTTTTCCTTTCGTCAACTCCTATCGTCCACGTTTCGCACCCTTATAACGCCACGCTCCACGCGAACATTCTTAGCAACGATTTCCTAATACTCATACTTATATTACCTGTAAGTTAAATCCTCTTTTTCGCGAAAGCCTACCTTGTTTGTGCTATCCTACTCTTATCGTCTACTATACTTCTACCATACCTCGTTATTGTCCTTCCCAAGTAGCAGAATTCCTTAACTTCCGTCAAAATATCCCTTCCCAATTCAACTCCCTTCGTAATTCCCTTTTTCCCAAACTACACTCCTTTACCTTCGTTTTCCCACTATTAATCCTCATATTGAACTCTTTCTCCAGGACTCTGTTCATGCCATTTATTATGGTTTCCAAGTCTTCTGACTCCCCTAATACTACAATATCGTCGGCAAAGCGAAAGTTTTTTATTTCTTCTCCTTCCATTATGATTTTTTTTCCAAATTCCGTTTTAACATTCTTCATCGCCTGTTCTATCTATAAGTTAAACAGCGCGGCGACTAACTGCATCCTTACTTACTCCTTTCTTGATTTCGGCTTTCTTTTCTCGGTCTTCTTTTCTAATTACTGCTGCCTGTCTTCTGTAGAGTATGTGTATTAACCACCTTTCTCGACATTTTATTCCAGTGCTCTTCAAAATCATTAATAGTGTGTTCCAGTTCACATTATCAAACGCTTTTTCTTAATTCAAAAATGCCATAAACGTAGGCGGGTTTGTTCTTATCCTATCTCTACAATAAGTCCCAAAGACAATATTTTTCTCTTGTCCCTACATTATTTCTAAAGCCAAATTGATCTTCCGCTAACTCGCATTGTATTTGACGTTCCATTCTCCTATATACTATTTGCGTTAATATTTTGGATGCATGAGATACTAAACTTATTGTGCTTACCTGTTATTATCTATCAGCCCCAGTCCTCTTCGGTAAGGGTATAATTATGTTTTTACTAAAATCTTCTGGTATTCTTCGTGTTTCGTAGATTTCACAAATTATCCAGAACAGCCATGATATTGCTTCTTCGCCCGATGATCTTATCAACTTCGCTGGAATGTTATCAATCCTTGGCGCTTTACAATTGCTCAAGTCTTTCAGCGCCCTGTCAAACTCTGCCTGAATAAAAATTCGATTAGATCCTTCTTGAATTTGATTTAAATATAATAACTGTAGGATCGTACAGTATAATTTCTCAGTACAACTTTCGATTGTGATTTAACGTAAAATGTGCGAAATTTAGTAGTGTTTCGAAATACGAGTATTAATTACTGAATGATTCAAATTCTAATGTAATTTCGCTGCTTCTGCCGTCAATTTAAAGTGCTACCTTAAGTGAGCGCCTCTCTATATCAGAGAACGACAAGGCCTTGGAAAACAGCATTAGGATGGATTGATTTTAGTGTTTTTCCTTGTTATTTTATTCAATATTTTGCACAAATGAATTGACTGAGAACAGAGTACTATTGCAAAAAGAGGTCTGGGGATTCCATCACGGTTTGCAACACCTCAACTACCATTGTCTGATGGGGCTGACTTTTAGACGAAATATTCTCTCAAACAAGTTATTCTGTAGAATCGTCATACCGAAGCACAGGTTATCATGTATTAAATAAAAAATGACAGTAATGTCGAGAAAGATTCACTCGTGTAACAATTATCTAAAATATATTTTCCGTTACACTAAATAAGTGGCTGACTCATTGTGAACTTAATAATGAAAACACAGTTTGAGAAAACAAATGCGCCATTTGCTAAAGATATAGTTATTAAAGAAATAAATCGTATAATTTTATTATTTACGTTCAAAACGGGCGCGTATTTGTTGGACAACCTATATAAATCGCACATACGAAATAAGGTAATTTATTGGGATTTATTATAATTTAATATATCATTCCACAGCAAACATCGTTCTCATTCCTCGAGTACTTTCATAGAGTCGATGAAGTAGGCTATGACGTGTGAAATGTTAAATGTGAAAATGAACAGCGAAAATCAATAATATTGGTAAAAAAAACTGTTCAAAAGAATATTAATTAGGCTACGCTCCAGTTCCCTTTACCGTAGCGTGGATACTTTGTACTAAGTTGGTAAAGAAGTCTATCACGTGATTTATAAATGCCCAAATTAAGACCTATAGATATTAATTACTATACTCTTTTATTTTAAATATAAGACCATTGACGCGAGGAGTACGACCGTGAAAGAACCAATCACAAGGCTTGAAATAATGTGCGGGCGAAGCTGAAACTACAGTTCAGGCGAATTAGCTAGTCATGTGTCACGGCAATGCGCAGTGGAGTGAGGGTAGAAAGGAGCTCACTTTTACTCCGGGTTTTGTTGCGTCAAGTTGGCAGTGTAAAAGCAATTCTGAAAATATTGGCGTTAGGAAATAATATTGCTCTGAGTTTAGGATATTTTGTACGTAATGAAACGTATCCTGTCGTAGTCTCCATATCCCGTTCGTATTAAGACAATTAATGTTCTTAGCAATGATTTGAGTTTCACCGGGCCTGTTGGAAGGGTAGTACCTCCTCAAACGACAACTCTCCCCTTCCTCTTCTCCTTTCCCTACTATGCATGTAAGCACGCCATGTACAATTTCACGAACTGTTCCAATTTAAAACGCACTGTATCTATTTTTATGTACCAACTGACTGTTTTCTCACTTCCAATGTTTGTTATAAAAAAATTCTTCTTTCATCTCCGTTACTCAATGCACAGGCATTAACTGACTGTAGTCGTCAACATTAAACTGCTGACACGCGGCGTAGCAAAATCTGTCAACGCAATATTTAAACAAGGAATCATGCTGCAAGAAAAGAAGTAAAAACACTTCGCTTTGCCGACGGTATTGTAGTATTAGGAGAGTCAGAAGAAGACTTGGAAACCATAATAAATAGCATGGACGTGGTTCTCGAGAAAGAGTTCAATATGAGGATTAATAGAGCGAAAACCAAGGTAATGGAGTGTAGTTTGGGAAAAAGTGGGATAACAAAGGGTGTTAGATTGGGAAGGGATATTTTGACGGAAGTTAAGGAATCCTGCTACTTGGGAAGGATAATAACGAGGTATGATAGAAGTATAGTAGACATAAAGAGTAGGATAGCACAGGCAAGGAAGGCTTTTGCGAAAAAGAGGAATTAACTTACAGGTAATATAAGTATGAGTATTAGGAAATCGTTGCTAAGAATGTTCGTATGGAGTGTGGCGTTATATGGGTTGGAAACGTGGATGATAGGAGTTGGGGAAAAGAAAAGAATAGGAGCCTTTGAAATGTGGTGTTATAGGAGAATGCTGAACATCTGGTGGGTGGTTAAAATCACTAACGAGGAAGTTCTAAATAGAATAGTGGGAGAGCGAACAATATGGAGGACGTTGACCAAGAGAAGGGATAGGTTAATATGCCACGTTTAAAGACATGACGGTCTTGTAAAATTATAATATAGGGAAATGTGTAATGTAATAACAGAAGAGGGAGCCAAAGGATGACATACGCTAAGCAGATTAGGACGGGTGTTGTACTAATGCAGAAATGGAAAGGCTTGCGCAAGATACGTCGGACCAGTCTTAGGACAATACCAAAACAACAACAATATTCTTGTATACTTTATTCCGGAAATTATTTTGACAGTAGACCACGAGTAAAATGAACTCTGTAGTTGCACTATTTTGAAAAATAAACGATAGCTGATTCTTATTTCAACCGTAATGTACTACGTATACAGGTGAAAATAGAAAAGAATCTAAGTAGAAAGTAATGAAGTTATCCGTGCTATCTTTGCAACAGCATCAGTGAGGCTGCATAGGAAACATTCATTTCAGAGAAAATATTTCAAAGATAATTTTATAAGATAAGTGAATTCCTTCCCAGTTTTCTTCGGTCACTTTCAGGTGTATATATATGGCACACGCCGTTTCCTTCCCACCTGAAACCTCCCGTCGTATCGATTACACCTACATCCCACTATAACCTTAGCGTCAAGAAACACATAACATTAACATTTACAAACCCTACATTTAACTTCAAATTTTTAATGATAAATTATTATTTTCAGTATAGACTTAACAAAATTGAAGCTTAAACAAAATTTCCGACCACTTTCAGAGTTTATTTTTATTTTTAACAATTTCCAAAGAGGAAAAATCACGATTAAATGAACCACTACAAACTTCCCTCTAATGCTAATTTTACAAGACCCTCTATCTCAAAATTTGACCGATAATTTAGTTTCAATTCTTTTTTAATCAATTTTTGTATCGTCAACAAACAAATTACACGCTATTCATAAATTGAATCTCCAGTTGAGTTATGAAAAAAATACTGATTAAACACGATAGCTGTTAGTTTTATGTTAATAATATAAAAAATTACATTGCTTTCCTATGAGGTTGACATTGTACTAGTACTTCTTCTTTGCAGATAATCATTTCATAATTGACATTTTTTTAAATTTTTCAATATGATAATTATAGTTAATTTTTTATTTGCTACCGATGCGACCGGCCTTTCTGAAGCTGCGAGATTAGGAAATCTGAAATTGATACATTTACACATAAATAAAACGGCTAATATGTCTCCTTTTTTATTTAACACTAGTTATTAAAGATTTTACATGATATTTCGTCCAGATTTTTGGGCTTCTTTAGGTGAAGTAATAATATATTTACAACAGACTTTAATAACACAAAAATTTAATCACTTTAACAAGACAGTCTCCTAAATTTTAATAATTTGAACAAATTTGTAAACCGTTACATTTCAACAATTAAAACTGAGATAAACAATGAAATAACATAAAATTTAATCACTGTAATCTGAACAAACTTTACGGTACCGTATATTATAGTGATTAAATTTTTGTATCATTTCATTACTAATCTCAGTTTTAACGTTGGAATTTAACGTTATCTCTCTAACTGTATCTAGACAAAGTGCATGATGCAAAATTTTGTTCTTACCCTACTCACGTTTTAAGGAATACTCGTATACAATTTACTTATTGCATTGTATTGTGACCATTGCAGACTGTAAATTAACAATTTAAATAAATAAATAAATATATAATTTTTTACCCATTCAAAATGTAACTATATTATTTATCTTACACCATTTTTCTGGCATTAAGTAAAAATAATAAATAAAAATATGGCCAAATAAGTCAACAAAAAAATTGAATTGATATAAACACAAAAATTCATCCAACTCTGTGGACTTCTTCAGATAATATTTTAATAGATAAACTAATTACTAGGATGGATGTGAGATGTGGCAGTTATGCGAAATTGAACCAGCTTGCACAAGATAGGCTAGAATAAAGTGTTGCATAAGTAAAATTTCCGACATTACATTGTTAGTAATCTGGTGTTGATAATATCCAGCGATGGTTAAATTATATTTATGATGTAATTAAAATTAGTTCATTTTGAATTTGATCCAAATTTTGTATATTGAAATTTATAATTTTTAAAAAACAAATTGTCTGTAATTAACTTGGCTGGAAATATATTACTTTTGTACCCGAAAACCCCAAAAATCTGGATGAAAGATCTCGTAAAATCTTTAGTAAATAGCGTTAATTAAAGAGATGATTTATTTGTTGTTGTTTTTTAGAATGATATGCCTTAAGATAGTGCTCAGACTGTATTTATCCGCAGCAAACATTTAAATCATGTTTTGACTTCTATTAATCCTCTACTTGCAACTTAAAAACCTATATTGCCTATGTTGTAGCCTCAGAAAGTAGAGCTACGATTTTGAAAATTCAGTGAAACATTTTGAACCGTTTTTTGAAATTTTCCCATTAAAGCAGGCTGAAAAAATCACTCGTTGGCTGTTCTATTTACACTGATTTGAGTCTTCAGAAGTGATAAATCAATGTTTATGTATTTCTTTACTTTTAATAATGGATTTATTCTTGCCGTGGTATCAAACATTGATCGGCAGGGAAATATAGAGGCCAACGATTCCATTCCATTCTCTTGATTCATACCTTAACGACGCGCTAAAAACCGACACACTTGCTGGGACGGAAATTTACAAAGCCATATAAAGTTACAACCCTTCCATCTCTTTTTCTGTTGCATTTCTAACTACGACAACAGTTTGTTTAGTTGGACGCCTTCAGCTGTAACGCGCCATTACACTTAAAGACATGCAAATGAGATGGGCACAAAAATTATGTTATGAATATGGACTGTTCCAATTCCTTTGTTTGTTCCTCTCTGATGAAGTTACAGCTTCAAGCTGCGGGTTTAACAACTTGAGCGTTGTATTAGCATATAATCAAACAAATAGACGAAATGATTTGCGGCAAACCTATTTTGTATATTAATTTTCTGAACCTTACGACCTTTAATGATTTCAAGTGCTCCTGCTAGGTTCCCCATGTGGTCTGGGATCCGCTGCTCGACCATCTCCATTTTCAATTAAATTTTGTGTGAATGTTCAGAAATGTCACCAATGAGCATTGGTAAAGTTTTAGGTTCTTTATTGGAATATAGTCCTTTTTATGACTCCGTACAGTAAAATTTTACCACACGACTCTAAAATTTCAGTAATATTTCTGGCAATATTTCATTATAAGAAATGGGACGTGGCTGTCTGGTGCAACATTTTGTGCTCTTTTAACCCCAAAGAACAAAAAAAGTATGAACAAATTTGGCTTACATTAATTGATGCAAAGTCGGCCGAAAAAATTAGGGTGTCCAAAAAATTTCAAGTTTAGCTTTTCATATCTCTGGAAGTAAAGATTATGAAATTGCGAAACTTTGCTCGTAATAACTTAAAATCACAAGGGTTTTAACTGTAAAATTTAATTTACGTGCTGCACTCCAGTACTTTTCAATTTGAGTCTACATTGGACGTTTTTTGTAAAAACTCCAAAAATAGTGCGATTGTTATTAAAAAAACTATCTTGCAAAATTTATTTTAAATTATTTTTGTTAAAAACAGCGTGTTTTAAACCCTTTAAAAAAGTGGGCACGTTATTTTATCCCGGGCAGTTAAGACCTTCAAAATGGGGAGAAATGTACGACATTGCTGTGGCAGTCATATGGTCACAGGACTTGCTAGTTTGCCCAATATCCTACTGTTTTTTTTTCACCTACCACTTTCCGCACTCGTTCAATTTTTTATTTACAGTAGCCATTTTTATCCCCCTTTGAAATTTTAATGCGGAAGTCTTTAATTCAGTCAAATTACGAATGACAGTGTCCGAAATTTCCATATTATGAAGAATCTGATGTGCCTTGGATCATATAAATGAATTCAGATCTACACTGACGATAATTTCACATTTGTTTTTGTAATTTTTTGTAAATCAACAGACATGGCTAGATTGACTTTCAAAAGTCCATGCTTAACCGTATGCTTTGTTTGGTTAAACGCGTTGCAGCATGACTTTTACTCATTTTATATAGTTCCAAAAACATTGTTTTGTGATGTAAGCAGATAGTTATTGTCTGAGAGTTGAACCTCTGATAGACGAGTGAGAAGTATTTTTTCACTGACTGACAAACAGTAAACATAATGAGTCCCAACTGTGGTGATTCATGACCCTTACAGTCGGGTAAAGCAAAAATAATTTAGTTTTTGTTATTTACGTATACAGGACGGAAGACGAGAATGGCTTGGTGGGGCTGAGTAGGCGGGAAAAGTCACCGTCTGCAACATTGTTGGCTGCAACATTGTTGATGGCCTGGAAGAGATTAGATTGGACAGTTTGTACAGGGATGCTGCCTGAGAGATACGCTAGGGAGAGACGAAGCAGTGGCAGAACAAGGCGACATGTATAAAATTTAGTTTCTGCACATTTAAGAAAGGAGATTCATTTGGTGAAAGTACAGAAAATAAAAAGACAACATTTGATCTGAAGGAGAGGCACTAGAGAATCTTAATATGAAGAAGACGTGACCCAGGAAAGGAACAACCGGCATACGAACAAAACCGAAGAACGACGTCATCAGGCGTTAACATCCGGTAACGGCAATTTACCTCGGTTTTTCCACACAAACCATTCTCGTCTGATTCGCGATTTTAATTTTCAACTATATCGTTCGTCACCCGCGTTCCCGGGAGCAGCCATTTAAGAAGCTGCGTAGATTATTATTTTTGCTTTTACCGACTGAGCTAATGATTAAATTGATATCGTAAATTTATATGTTTTCCACTATAACTTAATTTGACTTATATTTCTATTCAAATTAAATACATTATTATTATTATTATTGTTCGTTTGATTGTACAACAATATTTTTGATGGTAACCAAAGAACACCACACAACTTTCTTGCAATAGAAACGAACATAGAAAGACAATTTGGCAAAGTATAAATACCAATTCACGTAATGACATCCATTTCACGTATTAAAGGTACTACAATATTGGAAAAAAGTTTCAATTGCACATTACAGAATATTTGTGGAAATTTTTTGTTAGCAGTATTTTTTCTAAAACAAATTTCAGATCCTCATTTGCCCATTTACATTGCTGCTTTGTTAGCTTACCTAACAAGACACAATTAAAATGTCTAAAAGGCAGTGAATTTTAACACCTTAAATAACGAGATATTTTTTAATGGATCATTATGACAATATGTCGAAAGCTTCCGAAATATGTAAATTAATTGATATGTTTATGACCATATGTATTTTGTTAGCAAGCAAAACAAAATTATCTTAACAAAATACACAATTGAACTGCTAGGGAATCGTCATTAGACGATTACCCTACTAACGTTTTAGAGCATACTTTTATTGAATTTACTTATTGCAATGTACTGTGACCACTGCAAATTGTAAATTAATAATTTAAATAAACAAAAAAAGTGCACCACTAAACGTTTTCAGCGGACTCCGGTTCAGAACCGCTATACGAGATGGTGCTCAGAAACCGGTTTATTTGTTGGCCATAGCTGCTCATTGTCAAATAAAATAAAATATTCAAATAAAATTTCTGAGTCTAACTTTAAAATAAATATTATCTGTACAACTTTGGGCTATGGAAATCTCTATCACACTCGTACAGGAATCTATTTAACTGAACACGGCCACACTTCATTGTTACTAGTTTTTTATTGTAGCGGGAAACAAGGAATATGGTTTCCTTGTTTCGCAACGCTGTTGAATCGGTGCCGAAACGAGCTAGAAACAAATGAAGGTGTGAGAAATGATTCCACATTCTCCCGTTAGATAAACACGGAGTTTTCGTCTTACGGACTGATTAAGTGGTATTATAACTGTGTTAGTTTTGATTGAATCACACCTATCCAGGGCCCGCGGAACACAGTTTGGGAAACCCAACATTACAGGATTGGCATCATTTGAATCATTACCCATAAATTGTGAAGGTGTAGGTAATGCGATGTCACAATGTATGATGGCGATTGTAGCAAGTACTGCACATTTTCTTCGACCATTTATGACAGTTATAATTAAGTCTCGAGCAAAAAAAAATCTGCAAATGCAGAACTAGTTACTGGATAATGGCATATCCAGATGGAGATGATGTGCCGTTATCAACTTTTGCATGACAATTAAAATGAAAAACAACATCACAAACATCTAACAGTTCTCAGCTTGTGTATGGATAATGAAAATGGGCTTTGAGTGTAAAAGTAATGTTTTGTTTCCTGAATATGTTTCTAGGTCCAGAAAAATCTGTTGAATTATTTGAATGCTTTATTAGGGACGACACTGACAACCTTTTTTATTAGAAGAAAGCATGAAATACACGTTAATGAAGATCTAATTTTAGAAGATAGGATAAGCAAAAAATAGACCCACGTTCCTGGCATTTATAGATTTGGAAAAAGCGTTTGATAATGTGAACTGGAACACACTATTAAGGGTTTTGAAGAGCACTGGAATAAAATATCGATAAAGGAGACTTATACAGAACCTCTACAGAAGACAGACAGCAGTAATTAGATTAGAAAAGAAAGGAGTAAGACAAGGATGCAGTTTTTCGCCCATGCTTTTTTACTTATATATAGAACAGGTGATGAAGAAAGTTAAAACGGGATATGGAAAAGGAATCATAATGGAAGAAGAAGAAATAAAAAACTTTCGCTTTGCCGACGATATTGTAGTATTAGGGGAGTCAGAAGACTTGGAAACCATAATAAATGGCATGAACAGAGTCCTGGAGAAAGAGTTCAATATGAGGATTAATAGAGGGAAAACGAAGGTAATGGAGTGTAGTTTGGGAAAAAGGGAATTACAAAGGGAGTTAGATTGGGAAGGGATATTTTGACGGAAGTTAAGGAATCCTGATACTTGGGAAGGATAATAACGAGGTATGGTAGAAGTATAGTAGACATAAAGAGTAGGATAGCACAGGCAAGGAAGGCTTTTGCGAAAAAGAGGAATTTACTTACAGGTAATGTAAGTATGAGTATAAGGAAATCGATCCCCCAAACGTATAGATTAAGATTTTCCCTTCATTGTATACACGTTAACAGACTGTGACGTCACTAGTTATGCACCAATCACGAGTTTGGGGCGTATACGTGGGGATCTAACTCCACCAGTTACTGGCTGATTAGTCAGCAAGAGAATTACGAATTATGGTTTGATCTTACCTTGTTTGGCAATGCTCCAGATAATCGTCCAATGGAACTTCTGTCTATGTCCAGGTACACACCAAAGACGACAGCAGAGCACTAAATTTATCGAACACACGCGTTATTCTTCGTCTCCCCAGCATTGGATAACGCGAGAGTAAATATCACCAGTTCATATCCCCTCGTTGTAACGGTGTGATCAAAAGGTTAGGAGATGTGTTATCAAAATGGAAACCCTCGGAATGATTAATGATGAGTACATTTAATAGACAATAACGATAAAAAAACTGGGCACATTCAGGCTCTACAGCGGCAGAGTCCGAAGTGAGTCTTAAACAAATGGTTGCTGTCGACAATGAAACGTCGTCGCCAAGCGCGGTGTTGTGGACACTTCTTTAAACAATTGGACTTAACATGACCTGTTGTCACGGTTTACAATACATTCTGTAAAAAGCCACGGGCATATATAATATAAATAGAAAGTTATAATGACATATTGCTGAAAATCAGATGGGTGGTTAGAGTAACTAACGAGGAAGTTCTAATTATACTAGAAAAAATCGAACAATATGAAGGACGTTGACCAAGAGAAGAGATAGATTAATAGGCCACGTTTTAAGACATGAGGGTCTTGTAAAATTAGAATTAGAGGGAAGTGTGTGGGTAAGAACAGAAGAGGGGGGCTAAGCAGATTAGCGAGGATGTGGGTTGTGCTGGTTATGAGGAAATGAAAAGGCTTGCACAATATTGGTTAGCATGGAGGGTTGCATCAGACCAGTCTTAGGACAGAATACCACAACATAAAGTTATTTATTATTTTATATGAATGTGACTAGAGATAGCCAAAATATTCGACTGATTGTTCTGACAACACCTAAATCAGACTTATGATGATTTGGATCTTGTTTTATCGTTGTGTATTGTATATAGATATTTGATACACAGTACATACATTGAATTTAAATTTTGCGAATCTGTTTTTACATTTAACGAATTAACAGTATATATTATGTGGCGCATTTCGCTCATGTCTAGAATATTAATTACTTTCTATTTCTAAAATTTTAACATTATTCCAATCCATCGCGTAGTTTTTAAATACTAGTGTTTAGTTAGCACAGACTACTTATCTATTAGTTTTAAGTTTGGGAAATGATTAATCTTATTTAAAGCTTGATCTTCGTCTCATCAATATACTGTAACAATCGCTGCAGTCTAAACACTTAATTTTATACAATCCACAATTTTTCACAAAATTTAAATTATTGAAAAATCTATAACTAACACCGTAATTAACAAACAAACTACTTAATTTATATTGCATAATCTCTAAATATGATAAAACAACGAAGATTTAATTTTGATTTACTTGATCGTAGCACATGAAATTTTGTATTATTTTAATTGTAAATTCCTACAACATATTAAGTTTATTTATTGGTATTCAACTATGTATATTTAATTTTTTGTAGATGGAAATCTCAAGGACGAAAATTATTCCATTTCTAACTTTTAGCTATGCATTGTACTTAATTTATGATATTAAGTCAGATAATTAATCACTTTAATTAATTATAAATTTCTTAAAAAGCTTTGGACCAAATATCAATTACTTTCTAACAACGATAAAATTAGAACAAAATTATCACAAATTTTACATGGATACCTTCAGTAAATCAGACTTAATTGAAAGAAAAGAACGCTAGCTGAATTACGAAATAAATTTTCCTGTTAGCTAATGAATTTCATCATTCACAGGGTAGACATTGATGTGATAACGCTGGCAATTAGTCTCCTTCAGTCCGACGCGCTCTAAACAGGAATATTGAATTTCGATTTACGTCCCCAGCAATAATGAACTGGTGAAGGAATTGAGCGATGCTACACAGCATAGGGCACGCTCACGCTATTATTCTGTTGGAAGTGTAATTGCAAGGTATAAATTATTGCTGCTAAAATATTAACAAATAGCGAACTACATTGCTTATATTATTAGTTTAAATTGTTGACGACCACCGCAAAAGATATTATCACATAACTTGGATATTAGCAACTGATAGGAAAGTACAGAACCCTACAATACGTACCTCCATTAATAACGAATAAAGTATATGAACATATGGGATCCAACTATAGGGGTGCACCAAGCCTTCGAATTCAAAATATATTCAACGTTTTCAGTCAAAAATCCTTCGTACCATCTTAAACGCACCCTGGTTTGTGAGCAACGAAACAATACATGAAGAACTAGCCATACCTACTATAGAAGATGAAATACACAGACTCAGCACAGTCTCCCACGACACTATAACGAGATCAACCGTTTAGTAAATGAAATACTGTCATCCTCAAAATAGTAGAGCCCTGAGTTTGAAGCCTCACTGTGCCCATTCGGATTGACCTACGTTATTTTAAAAGGTGTTATTTTACGAAGAATTTAATGCTATTTTATGATACGTAAATTTAAAAAAATTAAAGCATTTTATACTTGTGTTTTGGTGAAAAAATTGAAAAAAGTCGCGGTTTTCTTGTCTTTCTTTCATAGAGCTCGACTTTGACAACTCACAGGTTTCAAACTGTTGCTTTAAATGGTCTGAGAATTTAGCAAGGACACTGAAAATCCTTCCAAACCTATTCACAAAGTTTAAATCATCTGTGTCTAACGTTTTGTAAATTAATTAATTAGTGGGCCTCTATTAACTCTTGGACAGCGCATTGCTGAAGAGTGGGACTAAGCTTTTCTTGTGGCGGTTGAAAGTCATAAAAATAAAATATAAGCTTCATTGATGTAGCAACGCTACAAAATAAAATGTATTTAAAAAAATTGATTTACACGTCATAAAATGGCATTAAATTCTGCTTAAAATGAGACCTTTCACAATAACGGAGGTCATTCCGAATGGTCACAGTGAGGCTTCAAACTCAGGGCTTTACTATTTTGACGACGACAGTAACAATACGTCGCAGATTGAAGAGGAAGCTGACAACAGATCTGTGAAGCTTAATTTTATTGCATTCACATAATATTTTGTTTCATTCGGAGCGTGGTCACTCGAGCACTTCTACTTCCTTTATCTAATTTGCTTAATGTTCAAAATGAACAGCTTATAAATTTCTCAATAAACATAAAAAAATCTTCTAGTGGTGGTTAAGAAAAATTAAGATACAATACATACTCGCAAAACGAAATAGATTTTGCACTAATAGTACTTGTCAAATCTGCTTTTAAAATTTGTTGATAATGGAGTATTGGTATTGGTTGGGTATTCCATTGTCTCGCATGGGGGTCAATCCAAGCCAAGTGATCCAGCACTGGATGCCGCAACACCTCAGAAAAATTTAATATTTTGGTTGTACAGTCTCATGTTTTGGCAGTTCGAAACCAATTTTGGCCGCCGCTTCTGTTGTAGAGTGCATGCCGTTTTTCGCGTTTATTATCCACGACTGTGTTGACGTATCATTTTAAAATAAACTGCATCGTGTTACATTCAGTACATTCAGGCCTGCAAACTGAATCCATATTTACTACCGTAATATTTTTTTCATGTAGTCAGTGTGACAAAAAGATGTCGATTCCAAATAAAATAAAAATACAATTTTCGTGGGCCAATTTCTACTAGAAAAAACAGATTGTGAACTTCAATAATTTCCATCCTTTTAAACATAATAGTGTAGTTACTCTATATAAATTATCAATGGTAGCTGACGTTCCCTTTACGAAATACACCCCTTTAAAATGGGATTTTAAAATTATTTTCAATGTTTGAGACGCAATATCTCTAGATAAAAATTTGAAACTTGTTCACATAATACATCTCTATGGTACCAAACTACGGTATAAATTTCAACTTTGAGAGTTAACTCAAAGATAGTATAAGAATTGTAAAATATAGCAAGTAATGCTCGATAAGTAGGTATATCAATATAATACTTCAAATATTTAGACGTCAAACTAATAAAACTGTTTTGATAACAAAACGTAATATTATGTAACAATTTGTGGTACATATTGTTTCACTATTATGTAATGTAAATTTCAAAAGGCGCAATGAAATACAAAAATCTTGAATTGATAACATTCCAGCGGAGTTGATAAGATCATCGGGCGAAGAAGCAATATCATGGCTGTTCAGGATAGCTTGCGGAGCTTACGAAACAGGAAGAATATCAGAAGATTTTATTAAAAATATAATTACACCCATACTGAAGCGGACTGGGGCTGATAGATTCGAGCTGCACAGAGCAATTAGTTTAGAATCTCGTGCGTGCAAAATATTAACGCAAATAGGAGGATGGAACAAGAAATAGAATTCGAGTTAGGAGAACAAAGAGTGTTATATTGGGATGGGATATTTTGCAGGTAATTATGGAAATCTGTTACTTGGGCAGCATAATAACTAGTGATGGTAGAAGTATAGTAGACATGGAGAGTAGGATAGCACAGGCATGAAAGGCTTTCGCACAAAAGAGGAATTTACTTACGGTTAATAAAAGTTGGAATATTAGGAAATCATTATTAAAAATATTCGTGTGGAGTGTTGCGTTAAATGGGTGCGAAACATGGACGATATGGGTTGCTGACACAGAAAAAGAATAGCTTTCGGAATGAGGTGTTATAAGAGAATGCTAAAAATAATATTAGAGGGAAGTGTGTGGTGTAAGAGCAGAATAGGGAGGCCAAGGATGGAAATGCTAAGTAGATTAGGGAATATGTGGGGTGTTGCAGCAGTTTAGTAATGAATACTTGCGCAGGTTAGGTTAGTATGGTGGATTGCATCAGACCAGTCTTAGGACTGTTCATCACAACAAGAACACAGATTCTTAAATTTATTTTACATGGAGGATCGGGTAGAAAGAAGACGCATGGTTGAGGCAGCCGGCTTCAGAGTTATATACCTGGAATTACACAAACACACTTCATGAGATTACTGTCAAATGGAATGTTGTAGCAGGCTATCTCCGACCAACCAGCACGTAAACGACAAGACTGCACAGGTTCATTCATGTTTTGACACGCGCAGGCCTGTAATCTGGCATTTTAATGTGTATTATGAGGATCGTAACCTTGTTAGCACGGATATCACTAATGCAATATTTCCATCATTTCTCTTTAGAAACCTCAGAGGCCAAATTTCACGCGACTTGTGAAATGCTGCTACGAACTTCACTTCGACAATCAAGTGGGTTATTTTGATTAGAAAGTGGCCCCAAATCTTCCTCTGACTCTCTTAATACTACAATATCTTCGGCAAACCGCTGTGTTTCTATTTCTTTTATTTCCTAGCAGTATGATTCCTTTTCCATATTCCTTTTTTACTTTCTTCATCGATTGTTCTATATATAACTTCAACAGCATGGGCGACGGACTGCATCCTTGACTTACTCTTAACTCGCATTCTATTTGACGTTCCTTCCTCCTATATAATTTTCATTAATGTTTGTCACTAAACGAATTGTCCTTCATCTTTCAGCCTCAGTCTTGAACTGTATGGGTATAGTTATGTTCTTTTAAAATCTTCTGGTATTTTTTTGTAAAGGATATAGAAATTATTTGAGAATTTCGGAAGGAAAATTTTAGGAATTGTTATTTTAAGTTCAATGTCGTATAAAAGAAAGTTAGATTTTCGGATTCAGGCATTGTAACGTCGGGAGTTCCTCAAGGCTCTATAATCGGACCTTTATTGTTTTTAATATTTATTAATGGCTTACCAAACAATTTAAAATTAGCGGTCAGGCTTTTCGCGGACGACTGCATCATTCTCAGAAAGATACCGAACGAGCAATATCTAGATAAAATCAATAGCTAGGCTCAGGAGAATAAAATGAAAATTAATGGATAGAAAATTAGCTCAATCTCGTTTACAAAACGCACTTTGTTATGTGAAACAGAATATATATTGGAACTAATTCCAATGGTAACGAACTGCAAATATCTGGTAACCCACAGACGGGTGGGAGGAGCAGATGAATTTTACGGTCGGAGAAGCGTGGAATTCCTTACATTTCATAATGAAGAACTTAAAAAAGGGAAGTGAAGTTCAAAATCAAAGGAGGTGGCACATTTATCCTTAGACCAATATCCATATAGAAAAAAGGGGCAAAATCCATGAATTGGAATTAGCTCCAAATTGCAAAAGCGAAGTTATGTAGATAGATGGGATCATCAATTTAAAGTCATATGTAGAAAGCAAAAAACAGATGTTGGCAAATTCTCATTCCTAAGTAGGACCATCTACGACTGGAATAATTTACCTGTGGGAGTGTTTGGGAGAAATCCTCTTCGGGGAAATAAATTTAGGACAAATCTCAAAAAACGTGTGAAGTGAAGCGGTTATTTAGAATAATATAAATGTATAGTAGAATTAAAAATTTAAAACCAAAGTGAAGTGAAGCGTTAAGTCAATATAAATTCTTGCAGTGTTTCTCCTTTCTTTCTTTCATGGATATAGACATTTTAAGGGACAATGGTTATTTTTAGATTAGGAGTATTATGTATAAGTAATTTCATTATGTAACTGCCTCCGGGCTTACGCCCAATTGTAGACCAACACTAAAAAAGATTTTAGAAAACACGGCACCACACGACAGAAAAATCAGCGACACTTGATACTAGTTGACAGCAGACTGAACAGGCCAGGCGATCCGGAAGGTATAATACACATTCGATTTCGAAAGTTGGCGCAACACTTGTCAAACACAAAAGTCAAACTTTTGTTGATCATCTAAAAATTTGATCAACTTTACTGAAACAAAGGTTCTCACTAGGTTTTTCATTCAACTTTTGTTGATCAACCAAAATCGCTCGACTAAACTTGACTCGTGAGAACGCGGCTTTAGACTACTTCACACTTGAAAGCACCAGATTTTCTATGAAGAAGTCTAAAGCCGCGTTCTCACGAGTCAAATTTAGCGATGAGATCGGTGAACAATTTAATTAATAAATTTCTGCAATAGGAAAGAGGTACCAAGGCAAGTGGAGTTATATGCTCGCTCACCAAGAAGAGAAAAATGAAATTAGAATTCAGCATGAAAAAAATCTTTTAGAATCTCATAATTTTCAGCTTTTACCTCCTCATCAATTTTGATTTCTGAAAAATCATGGAACCACTGAACAAATTCACCGAATAGTAAATCATATCAATGACGATCTCGAGAAGAAAAAGTACTGCTCAGCAGTCAAAAGGATTTGGACTCCCATACTACGGTTCTACCATATATAAGGGGCACAACTTTAAAACCACGCTACTACAGCTGAAGATGATGACGGTGCCAGTCATCGAAACGATTTGAATCATTACTTAAGAAGGCAAAACAGAAGTAACTGTACTGATTAGAATATATGAGAACCCAATTTTATGTATATAATATAAAGTTTTTGGTAGATATAATTGAAGAATTTGGAAATGTATACAAATAATATATATATTACTCCAACTTCAATGTAAACCTGATGAAGTATTAAATTTAGAAATTTGTGTAATTATCTGTTTATAAGTTGCTTCAATTTTTAAAATTTATGGCCAGTTTACTTATTTAATATTTAACTAAGCTGACTCTGTAAGTCACTCACAGAACATATTAATATAATTACTAATACTTAGTAAACACTACTTCGTTAAGAGTTAAACGAAAAAATCTAGTTTTAATTTCTTTGAGTATATTTTCTATGGAATAGTGGGGTGAGGGGAAACGCAGAGAGAAAGTGAAATTGTGCCAGACGGAAATCGTGGAGTAATAAAGGCTAGCTCTTTCCAAGTTAACAGTCGAGCTAAAGTTTGAGGCGAAGCCTCACTGCTAATACGAGCCGAACAGACCATTCAAACTTCAGCCTTGGCACTCTTCTAATTAACCATACTCGTGGTACTCTACACATAATTAACATCTTGCAGGCACGGAGTCACACAAGCGTAATGACATTGAACATATTTCACGTTCCAATTATTTATTTTCCTTTCCGCATAAAACATTAGCGATACTTGCCATAGGCTGAGAGCTATTACGAAGTAACAGTTCATTGGCATCTTTCAATACCAGTATTCATTGTAAGACTAATATACTTAAATTTTAATCTGAAAATTTACATTTTAACGGCAGTAAACGTTCCCCTTGTTGAAATTTAATTCTTACGAATCGGGGGAAACACTATCATAATATTTGACCTCTGAAAGTATGTATTCAACTGTAACATCGCTAGTTTTGGCCGTGGAGGCGGTAATAGTGTATTTCCATACTGAATGTGGTTAAAATTACACACAAAAAATGTCCGGAGAAACAATATGGAAGATATTGACAAAAATTATTTATTCAACGTAAATATCGACCGATTCGGCATAAAGGGGTGAACAGCAACTTAACTGGCGCCCTCGTCGTAACCGATACAGGCATGAAAACAGAACTTTCAAACTGAACGCCACTTTTTTTATTGAGATTTTCATAAAAAAAAATACCATCCACATTCCCACCGTTTTTCGGTTCGGTTTCCAAAAAATAATTTTCATACAAACCTTGTTCTGACAATAACGAACGTAACAAAAAATATCACCAAATCAGTCGAGCTGTTCTACAATGTTCATACACGCAGTAATTGCTTTATATATATATATATATATATATATATATATATATATATATATATATATATATATATAGTGAAAACATAAATACTTTTGTAATTTGAAGTTGGTAGCACTTTTGTAAAATGCTAGGTTGGGAGAAATGTCATTGTAGGAGCAGTAGAGATAAGAATGAGAGAGCGAGCGGGTCGCAGGAATTGTTGGATTTGGATGTTGTGCTGTATTAAATAAAGTCGTTATAATGTTTCACCACAGTTTTTAATTTGTATTTGGCCATCACAAATCAGAAGTGGGATCCGGTGTGCTTTTACGCACAGAAGAAGAAGAAGACAGTGTGTTGTGTCGCAGAGAGCTGCAGTGTGTGTGCAAATACGCAGTTGGACTTGGAGTGCTCAATGCATAGAAATTCGGTGTGCTTTTCGCACTAGACAATGCAGTGATTCATTCATTAGTGAACGGCCGACAGAAAGTTATGCTTTGTTCGTGTGGGTTTGAATTACCGGCTTCTAGACGGTAGCCATCTTCGTGACCAATTAGTGGTAAAGAACATTTGTGTAGAGTTACTTGATTGGCTGAGAGACAAATCAGATTTGTGTCGAGTGACGTGATTGATTCAGCAAACATAGGACAATGGAAGAATTGTATACTCAGTTGCTGGCAAAATATGAACAAGATATGGCAGTGGCGCAGGCAGAAATCGAATCGCAGCGTGCAGTTCGAAGGGCTTTGGAGGAAAAAGTCCAGACAACGAGAATCGAGGCGCAAAACACGGGAGAGGCTGCAGGAGTAACAAACAATCTAATAGTTAACCTAATAGCAAATATGACGCAGTTATTGCAGCATACTCAATCCGCGGCTGTGAATTACAGTGTTGTGCCGGACGCACAGAGTGCTATTCGTGATTTTGTAGGAACAGAAAGTCCGGAAAAGGCTACAGGTTGGTTGGCAGAATATGAAAATGTGAAGTCGGTGCATTCGTGGCCAGACGCCATGGCATATAGTGTGGCAAAATCGCATTTGAAAGGTGCAGCGTATAAGTGGTTACTAACTCGAAGTTCAGAATTAGAGGACTATGATACTTTCATTCGAGCGTTTACCAAAACATTTACTTTCAGACGAAACACAATAGAGAAGATGCAAACAATGCTTAGAAGAATACAAGG
Organism: Eucriotettix oculatus; assembly: GCA_034510155.1. Taxonomy (NCBI): domain Eukaryota; kingdom Metazoa; phylum Arthropoda; class Insecta; order Orthoptera; family Tetrigidae; genus Eucriotettix; species Eucriotettix oculatus. Next base: position 183,006,437 of record CM067376.1, read on the forward strand.
TCAAAGGGTACAAGGTACAAGTGACTATTTCCACGAAAAAGTATGGTTATGTAAAGGTCTCAATCTGCAAACCGAAGATATCAAAACAGAAGTTGTCTCTGGATTATGGTCTAGAGAACTGGGTCAGTTTTTGTTGGCGAAAGACCATGCTGATCTTGACTGCATACTACAAGATATCGTCAGGTTCGAGCAGTTAGACAGACAACGCAGAGCGCATCAACAATAAATCTACGTCATCGCAGCCTGGACCGAGTCAACACCACTTAACGAAGGGGAACCTGAGGAATAGCAACATGTCGAGAGTAAGTCTGACGCTGTATTCGAACGCAAATGTTATAACTGTGGATCAAAAGATCATATTGCACGTTATTGTTTGGCTCCTAAAAAGGAAGTTACTTGTTATAAATGCGGAGTGAAAGGACATATTTCGAAACGATGTAATCGCGGTTTGGTAAAAGTGAAAAACGGTTTACCTGATAGTGTAGAAAAATTAAATATTAGTGTAATTGACGAAAGAACAAACGAAAGTTATTATTAAAATTCTTGAAGACAGTAAAATTAAATGGAGTCGATGTGACTGCTCAAGTAGATATGGGAGCAACCGTGAATAGTGTCAAAATTAGATTTGCATTGAGAAATAAGTTTATTATTTTGTACGATACAATGATATTGGAAGGTTTTGGAAAAAGTTCGATTGAATCGTTTGGTAAAATAACGAAAGAACTTAGTTTTGAAAATTTAACTCCCCGAAAAATTGATCTTGTTTTGGTACCTGATGATGCTCAAAATGTTGATGTTATTTTGGGTAGACCATTTTCCGAATCTTTAGATTTATCGTATACACGTATAGGAAATGAACTGAATTTTAAAGAAGTTGATGCAACTTTATTTCAGTTGGCGAGTGAATCAATTTGGGTTAGCAAGAGAGGGGAAGTAGCTGTAGGTAAGATAAATTTGATATCAGTTAGAGTACACAATCATGAATTTGAGCTGCCACTTTTGAACTTAGACAAACGAAATTTAGTTGTACATGAAGACGAAAAATTGGGTGAGAACATTTTTTCAATTGAAAAACTCAAACCCATGAAGACACAGCGCGAAGAAATCACATTAGATGAGGTTAATGTTGGCGAATCAGTAAATTCACAACAAAAGAATGAATTAGTCGCATTACTAAATGAGTATCGAGACTGTGTAGCTAAAACTTCTTGGGAATTGGGCTGCACTGATTTGGTAACAATGGATATCGAAATGAAAGAAGGAAGTAAGCCGTTTGCAGGAAAACCTTATCACTTAAATTCTAGAGATTGGGCTGATTTAAATGAAATTATTAATGAGGGGAAAAGGACGGGAATAATTCGAGAAACAAAATCAGAATACGTCAGTCCTGCATTCGTAGTGAGAAAAAAAGACGGCACTGCAAGAATGGTTGTAGACTTTAGGCGGTTAAACAAAGACACTAAGAACTTTAACTTTCCGATTCCGCATATTGACGAGATCTTTGAAAGAATTGGCGAAGGTAAAATTTTCGCGACACTCGATTTGGCGCAAGGGTACTTACAGATGCCACTAATCGAAGAAGCCAAATCGAAAACGGCATTCATTACACAGGATCAAACAGGTGAATTTACACGAGCGATGTTCGGCTTGGTTGGAGCTCCGAATATTTTGCTAAAGCAATGCAGATGGCGTTGAAACAAGCTCATCAAAAGAAAATAGCAGTGACGTACTTTGATGATTCTTGTGTTATAGCGAAAACATGGAATGAACTACTTGGGAATTTGGAAAACGTTCTTCAGTTATTGAGAAGAGCGCCACTAACTTTAAGTTTAAAAAAGTGTTCGTTCGGTATAAAAACAATAGAGTTTTTGGGATTTAAAATCACAGAAGGTGTGATTGAACCCGGATCAACGAAAATTGACGCAATTGCGAAATTTGAACCACCTAAAGATGCTCACGGGATCAAATGATTTATCGGTCTATGTAGTTTTTTTAGGCGTTTTATTCCTGAATTCGCAAAATTAGCTGCACCCTTAAACGCTTTGACAAAGAATAATTGTGAATTTCAATGGACTGAAAAAGAAAAAAGTGCATTTGAAACTATTAAAGAGAAATTAGTTAATAAACCGATTCTACGGATTTTCAATCCAAGAGCTGAACGTACAGAGATCCATATTGATGCGTCATCGAAAGGTATCGTAGGAATGCTACTGCAGTCGGATGATAACGGAAAGTTACACCTGGTTTATGCTGTAAGTCGACGAACATCGGACGTAGAATCCAATTATCATTCGAGCAAACTAGAGTTACTTGCAATTGTTTGGACACTTTGCCGTTTACGACAATTTTTGATAAACATTCCGTTCGTGATTAGAACCGATTGTCAATGCTTAATTAATATTAATGCGTGGAAGACTAATCAACCACAAATAGCGAGATGGATTAGTCATTTGGCTGAATTTGATTTTGAAATCTATCATAATTCGGGAGAGAAGATGAAGCATATTGACGCTTTATCGCGCGCGCCTGTTGATAGTGCGGATAAGTTGAATGAAATTGGAGAAATTTTGAAAATCGTAACACGTGAAGACGAGGTATTGTTGTTTCAGAGATCAGATGATGTAATTAATCGAAAGGTGACGTTACTGCAAAGGAGTGCGAAGGAACTGTTAAATTCTGAAAAATCGGAGATCGAAAATTTTGTATTACGTGATGGTTTGTTATACAAACAAGTTGAAGAAAAGGGAAAAGAACGCGAAGTTTTAGTTGCGTCTAAATCTATGAGAAAATCACTTGCTATCCGATTTCATGACTTGTCGAGTCATTTTGGTGTTGAAAAAACATTGTCAAGAATGCGTGAATTTTATTACTTTCCAAAGATGCGTTCCTACATTAAACGCCATGTTTCAAATTGTTTGGAATGTATTTTATCGAAACGAAAGACAGGCAAACTAGCGGGTGAACTACATCCGATTCCTGCTGGAAACCGACCGTTTCACACTGTTAATATCGACCACTTAGGTCCCTTTTTGACGACACCCAAAAAGAATAAGTATGTATTTGCAATTATTGACAATTTCACTAAATATGTGCAATTAGAAGCAGTTCCTAATGTCAAGGCAACTGTGACGGTTAAAAGACTTGAAAATTTTGTTAATAAATTTGGAGCACCTAATCGGATTATATCCGATCAAGGCACATGTTTTACGTCAGAGTTACAGTTTAAATACAGTGGACCTATGGTAATTGTTGGTATTTTACCTAGCGATACATATCAAATCAAATGGCTTCGCGATAACAGGAAGCAAAGTTTGGTATCAACTGCACATGTAAGCCAATTAAAGTTATGGCGGAATAGTGAAAGTGACTTGATGATCGTAGTGAGGATGATTCGGATGAAAATGACACTTTTGTATCAGATCGTAAAGTAAACGAAAGAGACCATATTGTTTGTAATACTGAGGTTGGAGGAAAGAAAGAAAATCATATAACAGAAAAATCTGATGTAATTCTATCTAAAAGAATACGCAAGAAGCCAAAATATTTGAAAGATTATAATTATTAAATTGTATTGAGGTAAGAAATGTGTATTTTTTAAAGATAAACATTGTAACTAATATTTGTAAAATTGTTTTTCATTGTAACTACTAGATAATTTGAGTTATATAAACATTGTAATTTGAAAAAAAAATTGTTTCCATTGTTATCATTAAGTTAGTTTGAGGACAAACTAAGGTCAGAATGACCGATTGTGAAAACATAAATACTTTTGTAATTTGAAGTTGGTAGCACTTTTGTAAAATGTTAGGTTGGGAGAAATGTCATTGTAGGAGCAGTAGAGATAAGAATGAGAGCGAGCGGGTCGCAGGAATTGTTGGATCTGAATGTTGTGCTGTATTAAATAAAGTCGTTATAATGTTTCACCACAGTTTTTAATTTGTATTTGGCCCTCACAATATATATATATATATAATCGATTTCGCCCCAGTTTAACGTTCAATGTGTTTCTTTTCTCTTTGTCGAATCGTATTTCCGTCAGTAAGCTATATGGGGACATAAGAACATTAGAGAAAATGAATAACTCTGATAAATGAAGTAGCACGAATTACTCACTAATTTTTATTCAAAACAGTTAAAGATTTCCTGAACACTGAAATAATTCCAAAATTAGAAGTAGAAGTAACCACCAAAAAATCTAAAGTAATGATTCTAGAATTGTTTAAATTAACAATGAGGAAAATTTAACAAATTTAGCAACATTTTTTGTTTCTAATGTCGACAGTCATCAGGTTTATAATTATGTACATTAATTTGTAGATATACACGTAAAGTTATGTATGATATCATTATTTATTGCAATTTCCACAAATTCATGTTGTTCAGTTTAACGATCTCCTATACGAACGTTACTCTGAAATGTTAAATCTCAATTTTGTTATAACCGTCATTGAACACAGCCTGGGACGTAAATTTTTAACTTTTCGACCTATATTTTATACAGTAATTAAAAATATACTTACTTGCATCCGATCAAAAAGTTAAGTTTGTATTTTTGATATCGTAACTAAATTAATTCAAAACAGAATAATGTACAATATAACGAATTTATTGTCAACTTAAATTTCAAATTAGTTGCAAAAAAATTAATGTGGAGTTAACACCAGAAGAAATTGGATTATGTATTATTTTATCTGAAGGTGCCTCAAAATTGTGGATGAATCGTTATTTCGTATCTAATGTTTTCCATACTATAAAAATTTCTGACTTATTGGCTGCTTTTGATGTTTATTTGTTATTCGTATTTTTAGTATCAATTATTTATAATCATTGACTATCAGCTAATATCTTTCTAGAGTTGTCTCTACAATTTAATGACTTTATTTAGAAACTTTATGATGGTTCACACTACTGTAACGTATGGAGTTTGAGTGACTGTGGTTTGTTATAAATTAGCAATTAGTTCGCGCAAGAATTAGTATATCGTTGTTATAACATAATCTCCCTGAGAACATGTAAAAATCTTTGGTTCGCAATTACAAATTATACGATTTCATGTGACGCCGCAATTTTATTGGGTAAAAAATACAATTATTTAAAATATTCATCTGAATCGAAATCAAGGAAATCAACGTGACAGTTTCGTAGAAGAAACAAGGGACAAACGATCGAGTTTATTGAAGAGGACTCGGTAATAAAAAAATAATTCATTCCAGAAAGAACAAAAATAGGTTGGCAAGTCTGCAGAATCGATAACAACTTCGTCTTAAACATATGTAAAGTCTGCAAGTTCAGCTACATTCACTGAGAATGCAGAAGGTAAAAGAAATTTTATACAGCCAAAAAAATATAATAGAGAGAATTACTATTAACTGATAAATGTTAATGTAAAGTACACAGTATTAAAGAACTGGTTGCTATTTTTTCGCATTTTTGTTCATGAGGCACTTACACGCTAAACCAAGAGCTAGTTCTCTCATTATTATCATCTCTCAAACTTAAAAATATAAACAAGAAGTACGGATGAAATTGCAACGGATAAATGTAAAATCCACATTAAATAAAAAAATATATTAAAAATGCATCTCCTTCACAATGGAAAACCTTACGATGAAAGTATGGAAACCGGTGATAGGATTCATACATTTACGGAGAGGTTTTACAGTAAGCAGTTTTACAAATCTACAGAAAAACTACAAACAAAAATCAAAAAGGAGTATATATCTGAAAAAAGTTCACAATATTTCTCTCTACATTATTATAATTTAATTAAAACTTATTTTTATTGTTATCTGAAGAAGTCCAAAAGTCTTGCGAACTTTATTAAATAAGCTGAGACATGGCTGTTTTGTATATTAGTGATAATGTCATATAATGATTTATTAAATGCGATACTATACTTCTACCATCCCTAGTGATTACGCTTCCCAAGTAGCAGAATTCCTTAACTTCCGTCCAAATATTCCTTCCCAATCTAACACCCATTGTTATTCCACTGTTTCCTATACTATATTCTATTACCTTGGTTTCCCTCTATTAATCCTCTTATTGAACTCTTTCTTCATGACCACGTTCATGTCATTTATTATGTCTTCTTCGGGCTTCCCCAATACTACAATATCGTCTTCTCCTTACAGTATGATTCCTTTTCCATATTCCATTTTAACTTTCTTCAACGCCTGTTCTATGTATAAGTTACACAGCAAGGGGGACAGACCGCATCATTGTCTTACTCCTATCTTAATTTCTGCTTTCGTTTGCTTATCTTCAATTCTAATTACAGCTGACTGCCTTCTGTAGAGGTTTTGTATAAATTCTTCTTTCTGGATATTTTATTTCTCTGTTCTTCAAAATCCTTAATAGTGAGTTCCAGTTCACATTACCAAACGCAAAAGTTATTTCTAAATCTACTAATGACATAAACGTAGGCCAATTTTTTTATTGTCTTTAAATACTGTAGCGGGTTAATAAAAATGAATTTCCGGATATAGCTGGGTAACCAGCTAGTTCTATATAAAAATTGAATTGTAATTGTTTGGAATTAAACTTCTGTTAAGTAATATTTTATTTTTAGGTGTTATTTATGTAAGTTTTAGGTTATAGTTGCTTGTATATTTCTTTGACTTTTAGTTCATTGAAATCCGGGCCCTACTCTTAACTATACCTGTATGTTTGGATCAAAACTGGGACCTCTTTCTCTCAGTGCAAAACTTTAACATCCTTTATTTTCAAAACTACATCGGAGTCTAGCCCGCATACGCACCTTCAGTAAGCCATGAACTCTTATAACCAACTCTAGTGTTCTGTCGTAGATTCAAGTGCTCTATCTGCATCCCTCTGGCTTCACGACTCTCATTCTTTTCAGCACATCGTACTTCTGAGAACAAAAGTGCTTCTGCTCTGATGAGTTTCATTTTGCAACCCCTGACGTCTCCATCAGCGTGAACAATGAAGACATCTATCATTGCATTAATAGTGTGGCAAGTGATCTTTTGTAATACTTTATAGCAGCTGAATTGAAAATAAGTGAATTTTGTATATTTTAACAATATATAACATATTTAAGTAAAATATTGGAGGTTTATAGTCGTTTTTTTTATCCAACGTCTAAATAGCCTACTAAACTATATTGATCTTTAGGAAAAGAAAAATCTGTAAATCAGGAGGTGAATGTTTTATTTTGATGGGGTCATATATAATTTCAATTTAATTATATACCTGATTTTTCTTTATTGAACTAACGAGTTAAGTTTCTACTATATTCTTTATACATGAAATTTACGATGGATGTAATTAACTTTTCATGAACATAATTCAGAAAACCAAATGCTCACGCTAAAATGCTTTGACTTATTCAACATGGTTTCATTATCACAGAACAAGTTATTTCCCAAAACGTAGGATATACACTATCGGTGATTAACTATGTAATTTGTAATGATAAACACATCTACGAGCGGAATTTGGCGGTTCGGAATAATTGGCAAGCTGCGTGAAAGAAGTTAAGGTTACAGAAGTAATAAAAGGCCGTCACGACGGCACTACTGAGGTTTTTCCCAAATATGGTGAGATTTGGCGGAATAGGATGGCGTTTTTCCTCAAAAACATTGATGGAGAGGGTCAAACGGTTCCTCCCAGAAAGGACAGATAAGAATTTTTATTCGACAATATCGCCTTGCCACCGACGGAATATGAAAAAAGAAAGTGGGGACAAATTATTAAAAACCCACGAAAAATGGATTTTCGACATTATTAAGGACGTGGTGATTAACATGGAACATTTAATCATATTATGATTGAAGGTTAAGATTAAACTTTAAGTGTAATTAAACAGTTAGTTTTAAGAAAGAGCGATAAGAAATTGGAGATTGTTCTGGCTGAGGACATTTAAATAAAGGAAGGAAGGCGTGATTCAGTCCGGAATTCCAAAATGTTCATCGTTCAACGCGAAAGTTTGTTTGGGTCCAGCAACAGTTCCAGGCAAGCTGAGAAGATGAGGTTTGTAATCTTTTGATGATTTCATGGTGCTGCCAATTCCGAGTAGGAATTTTGTTAGTGATTCTGCTTGATGGGAAAGCTCGTTAGATGACCCTAAGTTACAACTCATGGATTTAGTTGTAAGAAATTTAATTTGTATACAATTTATAAATACATATAGTGTTTATGATAAAAAAGCCGACTATGCAAATTAAGATTCATCAAATTAGTGTACATTGTAATAAATGTAAAATTCAATATTATTCACATTTTTATAAAAATTTTCATTATAAAAATAATATTACCTCCCCCCCTGATTCATCACAAATTGTTTTAAACTTGTAATCGTAAATCATTAATTCATTTTTGACTTTGTGGTAATAGCCTAAAAATATTTTTATAAAGTTCTAGCAGCAACGAAGTCAACATCGATTGTGCGATAAACGATATCCTCTTCGAGTATGCTGGCCGTTACAATATTTATAGTATATATGGTGAACTGAAATAAACTGTCGAGGTTGTTTGGTCGAACCATCTTATTTTTCTCATCTCGTGTTTTTTTAAGAATATTCATATTTACTCTTCTGTTCATATATTTCTTCTTACAACGTCTGATTTTCGTGTTTAATTAACGGAAATAGATATGAAGTCACTGTTAAAAATGAAATGCATTCACATTATTTCCAGAAGCGTTTACCTGGGTCCCGAGGTTTTGAATATCAACATGGGCAGTGAATGGACGAATTGCTGTTATTGGGGGGAGATGGCTACGGGAGACAGCTTTGTTATTGATTGAGTTCGTGGCCGCTGTCTGTCGGATCTAAATCTCACCTTCACCTGCTGTATACTCAAGGAACAATCGAATCAGTGCATCATTAAATATCAATTAAATTCTACATTCAACTCGTTGAAAAACCTGATGATATGAATTTCAGTTGATCTTAGGGTCAATGTTACCTGATGTTTCAGACAAGAGTATTGCAAGAGATGGAATATATTTAAGGCTGTGAATTAAACCGTTAACTGAGTATGAATACGTTTATTTCGTGAAGGATCCCCAAGAATGTAGTCATAAATATTTGAACACGGTTGTGCCTAAATGCAACAACATCAACATCAGTTTCCCGACTACAGGCAGGTATTCATATGGCAGCTCTGCATTTCCTCATGTCCCTCGTCATCCTCTTCAGACTGTCATTCCTTGCACATCTAATATACTTTTTTCCTTCTCTTTCCTCTCCCTCTTCCCTCCCACCTCTGAAAGAATGCCCTATCCATTCCTCTTCCTTTCCTTACCATTTGTAGCAGTCCTCCCATCCCACCTACTTCAACACTTCATTTGTCACCCTTTCAATCCAACTTTTCCATTTATCCTCCTCCACATTCACATCTATAAAGCTTCCAATCTTTTCTCAACTCTTCTTAACGTGTTTATAAAGTATATGTAAAAAATAAATAGTTCGTATTATTTATAGATTTACAAACCAAGTAATAAGTAGTTTCAATTCACCATATCTCTTCAGGTATCCATAAACTCTCTATTTTTCGTTAATAGTTATTCGTTATACTTCTGTATTGGTTATGGATACCTCCTACGTGTCAAAAAATGAGTAAACAGGCGATGACGTTTGGGTGGATGAGGCCAGCTACGCTTCCGGGGCGTGTGAAATTCGCGATCAAAGGACGCTTTTGAAGACGAGTGCTTACAATAGGAACGAAAAGGTCAATGGAACAAAAACTATCTCTTCCTGGACAACGGGAAACTCGCGTATTATTTACAACATAGTCTGCTTCGTGCAAGGAAAATTTGCATTTTTTTGGGGGAGGGGGGTTAATGGGCTACATGAGGGTGATTCTGAAACAGGCAACTCCCATTTAACAGTATAGGAAAGGAATTGAAAAACGGGGGATGTGGAAGGTAGAGCAGAGGGTGATCCTAAAACAGGCAACTCTCCTTTAATAGCATAGGAAGGGAATTGGAAAGGAGGGATGCGGAATACGATCCTGACATAGTCAGGCGAGTCCCGCAGTCACTCTGGGGGGAAATGCCTCCCACAGGCAAGTCCTCTACCTAAAGTGATTTTTTAGGGAGTTAACGGGCTACGTGAGGGTGATTTTTGTTTGGGTCAACAGGCTACCTGAGGGTGATCCTGAAACAGGCAACTCCCCTTTAATAGCATAGGAAAGGAATGTTAACCCAAAAGGGGGATGCGGTAACTGCGTCTGATATTGATGAAGCCGAGATGCGAGAACTAGTTGCCTAGGCGCTGAATGTTGTGGTCGTAGTACAAAATTTTCTATTATAAGGATTTTGATTCCACATTTTTAATTATAAAAACTGCAGATGTTCCTAAACATGGGGATGAAATGTATTACAATTAGGGATTGTTTTAGTATTAAATTTATAGTACTGACTTTCGGCCGGTTTATTGAACTTTTTTATTTAAATTAGCCAGATTACACTCCCTATTTTATTTACAATTCTGCTACTCTACTTTATTTTACATGAATTGCAATTGTGTGAACATTGCATTCGATCGTTTTTTTTCCTAGTCACAAAACAGATGAGTTACATGGTTGCACGTGGCTTCACAATAGCAAAAATGTTTCATAAGAAAATTAACAAAACTTTTGGGATTTTCCCTTTATTGGATCACCCTCATCTAGCCTGTCACCATAAAAAATAATTGTGGTTATCCGTTTGTATCTCATGAAATAAATGGTGTGGTATTTATAATAATTTATTATCGCACCTGAAGAGGTTAAGATGAAAGGAACTATCCGTCGTGTTTATTTTTGTCTCCATTTTGATCCTTGTAGCCTGCCTATACCAATTGGTTTCACAGGAATCTTTTTCAGTTACTTTGCTGTTATTCTTGTTTAACTTTCTTATTCTTCTTTCTTTAAATTTTCTGGATGCCTGGTTTCTAATTTTAGCTCTCCGACCCAGGAAAGGAAAAACCCTTGTTGCAGTAACATTTAAAGAATTTTAATAAAATAAAATACCCGTGTTAAATTCAGCATGAAAATATACACAGTTTTATACGCAATACCCCATGTAATGGCACAACACAACGAAACATGGGATTTGGTGGTACAAAATCAAAGGCAGAAGCATTGAGAGAAGTTGAAGAAAGTTTAAGGACAGGATAATAAAACCTAGTCAATTTGCCGCTGGCCTGGGTTTCCCAGCTCATTGTAATTCCGGCAAACCTGGCTGTGGCGAGTCATAGTGTTTTCGAAAATATTGGTAGGATGGATGACTCCTGCCAAAGGGTTAATGCGTTTGATTGGAGCGAACTACGTTCCTGACAAATTAAATAATGGAATGGGGAAAAGTTGTTTAAAACCGTGGCAAATGGATTTTAGAGCATTAAGCAGTGGACATGAAGCATGAAGAAGTTGGAAATTATGAAATTGGAGATTGAAATTGTCTAAGATCATTTGGATAATGGTGATTGAAAGCGACAGAGAGCGCGGTAACCCAGTACAGGAAGGAGAGACTTTTTGATCCGTGAATTGGTTGATTCAGGGCAGAATGCTTGCTCTTGTCCGTAGCAGCATATGAGAAGACTAAATGAGCAAAGAGTTAATTGTCCAACAAGGAAGTTTAAAGGATTCAGCTGGGACCGGTACGACATATATGCAACTCAACTTTTAAATCTGTCTTGTCAAATCACGCCGTCGACGCGAAATTAATAATTTTTTTCCCATTTGTGATTCAATACGCACAATGTTTTTTTTTTCAATCTGTACTCGTAATTACGAAGATAACTCCAAAGAAAGTTTGTTACTTGTGACGTCACCAGTCACTCCTCTACAATCCGTTTAAAAGATGCTCAACCAACGCCAAAAAAATCACTGACCTTAAAATTTCGTTTACAAAGCTTGGCAATTTTATTCTGGTGTTCTAAAAAGAGTTGTAATAATATCGGTTTGCTACTTTGTTACAGTAAAAATATAAATTGTATGTGATGTGAATTTTTTGAAATTCTTACTTGAAAATATTCTTAAGACTTCGCAGTTGAAAAACCCACAAAATACAATGTAACTAAGTTTATTGAAAATTTTCGCTTACGAAGTTGACAACAAATCTATTCAGTTATATGGATTAATCTTCGCTATGGTGTTTTATCACCATACGATATTTTGTAAAATTAGGTAAAAATCGAGTTTGAAATATCCCGAACTGTTCTTCTTGTTGTGGTTTTTAGTTTTAAGACTGGTCTAATGTTACCCTCCATGCAAACATATATTTCGCAAGCCTTTTCATTTCCGCATAACTGGCACAAGCTGCATTCTCCCTAATCTACTTAGAGTATTCCATTCTTAACCTCTTCTTTTGTTCTTGCCCCACACACTTCCCCCTAATACTAATTTTACAAGACCTTCATGTCTTATAGCGTGGCCTATAATCTATTCCTTCTCTTGGCCAACGTCCTTCATAATGTTCGCTCTTCCCCTATTCTGTTTAGAACTTCCTCGTTAGTTACTCTATCCACCCATCTGATTTTCAGTATTCTCCTATAACACTACATTTCAAAGGCGTCTATTCTCTTCCTTTCCACAACTCCTATCGTCCACGTTTCGCACCCATATAACGCCCCGCTCCATACGAAAATTTTTAGCAATGATTTCCTAATACTCACACTTATATTACCCGTAAGTAAATTCCTCTATTTCGCGAAAGCCTTCCTTGCCTGTGCTATCCTACTCTTTATGTCTACTATACTTCTACCATCCCTAGTTATTACACTTCCCAAGTAGCAGAATTCCTTAACTTCGTTCATGTCATTTATTATGGTTTCCCAGTCTTCTTCCGACTCCCCTAATACTACAATGTCATCGGCAAAGCGCAGGGTTTTTATTTCCCGAACTACCGTAAAATATTTGTCATTTTAAAAAGCATAAATGAAACTGAAATATACTAATTTTCGTATGTAAAAAGTCTTTCATGTTGTTATTGTATCCTTACATTTTTATCTGTAAATGAGAATTTTTTTTTCCCATGGTAGTTAAGACACTTAACTGAGTCAACCACCTCGAATCTCAAATTTTTCTTTAAAATAAACCAGTAAAATGTGGATGTGGTAAAACTATACACATAACTAAAATAAAGAAACTTATAAATTTAGAAAACTTTTTCGCATTATTTATCTTCATCCTGTCATTTGTTCGAATTTTTCAGATATATGTAATTTTAAAATCTGAGCTTAATACGTTATAAATAGTGACGCCGTATTCTCTTTGCAACGTTGGGTATTTCCCTTCAATTAGTGCGTAAATGTTACTTTGGGATGGGGTCTTATTTGGCTTGAAAGACACTTACGAAGAAACCTAAGTTTTCGAAATATCAACAAGCACTACAACTCTCAAAAATTTCATGCCGGTGGGATGAATAGCATTCGAGCGAATAAAGGACACACATTATCTTTTATTTATGTAGATTATTATTATCATCTGGACTTATTGAGGTTCCAATATGTTTTTCTCAGCCAAACATTAGAAAGAGATCTTGGAACCTCGATAATTCAAGATAATTCGGTTATCCTCATGCTAAGTTCATTAGATATTTGGAATAAAGTAAGCATGTATGCTTCCAACAGATTTCAACGATTAATACAAAACAAGAAAGAGAGGAACAATAACGTTTTATGGAGAAAGAGCTTAAAGCTACGACTGTTTCCTCCGAAGTAATGTTTATCGACGCTGCCGCAGGAAACACAGCCATCGTTGGAAAGGGAGGTGGGTAGAATCAAAGAGTATCTTAATTAGATGAGAGGCAATAGCAGCGCTGGGAGCGTGTCGGCCATCCCCACTCCTGTAGGAGTAACTCGCTGGTAGGACACAAGAGCCCGTGTAAAAACAGCACTTTTTGACTATTTTCACCATATCTTAGTATTTTAAAATATGTAAGGTACAAATATTAATTCAAATTAGAATATTAAGAAAGTGAGCATGTTTCTAAATCAGTATTGCGAGTTGGATAAGAAATTATATCAGCATATTTCTCAATTGAATATTAAAAATTTATAATTTTCTAAGGACTAACAAATCTAAACAAAAAGAACCAAATGAAGTTAAAAATTATAGTTCTTGGAAAACTTAAAGTCAGGGTCCTATTGAAGGGCAGAATCAAAACACTTTATGATTATAATTAAATTGTAGTATGGCTTAGAACTTCCTTATGCGAGGTATGCATAATCCAATTTACGGTTATTATAAATCTGAAGTGTAACCGTAACCGCGAAGTAAGGATACTGTGGTAATCTGATTGGCTGCCATGAATGTAAGAGTTTAAAGGACCCACTGCAACGCGCTGGACGCATCGCTGATAGCAAAGCACATTCTGGGAAACTTTTCCATTGGTTCTCGTTACCAAAACTGCGGTAATTTTAAACTGAGTATCTCAGTAAACTGCTCGTTCCCTCCTACAAATACTACATAAAATGAACGCAGAAGCATTTATAAGCAGCCCGACTACTGGCTTTCCACGATGTGCGGGGTTCAGTACGTTACCACGACATTACATAACATTCAATTACCCTATTCTAGAGGAAGCCTTATTGCTTCCTGATTATACCTACATACATAACTTAAAAAACTGAACAAAGTACTTTTACGTCTTTTCACTATAATGCTCGTAATTAATCATGATGTCTGTAAATTATTCTGCGACATATTATTTGCTTCGCTTTGTCAAGTGCTTTCTGTAACATTGTCAGAGTAAAAAAAATGGTACAGCCTTATTAATGGTGACTTTCCAGTTTCTGATTCAGCCTATGTCACTTCCCCCACCCTCCCTCCCAAAAAAAGTCTCCTGATGCAGTGTAGTATCTTTTTTTAAAATTTATATATAACGGTCGCTTCGACTGCCTGGTCATTAGCGACCACAGTGACAACTAAGTAGTGCCTTGAGAGATTAGCTCTCGCAGATATTTCTCCTCAGAGAGAGAATGGGCCTTATCTTCAGGCATTCCTCCTACTCTTTCTGGCTTTTAAAGTTCTCGCAAGCCGAGATATCTCGGTCATGTTTGTGAGGTGTATGTTTAGGGGACACAAACCTTGGTTGTACTTTAAAATCTGGCATCTGATCCTATTGGAACAGTCGTCCACTTGCCTTCGAAGCTTCTCGAAGCACTGAGAAGGGAATGCTCCTTTTTCCGTTATACGGATGGGCTTGAGACATGTACCCAAGAACCTATCTATGGCTTGCATCACTTTTGGGTGAATACCGGGTAGGATACTTAATCTACAGCCCGGGGGTCCTAGTAAACCCTTAACTAAATTCCTTGCCCTTCCGAATCCCCCTTTCAATTTACCTCCCTTTGCTATTAAACGGGAGTTAAAATTAATTGTTCACCCTCAAGTACCCTGCCAACAATACATCTCATTATAATGTCTACGTTAGAGGCAGTGTGTAATTTTGTCTTAAATAATCCGTTGGTCCACAAAGCGACAATTATCTCGATAATTTGAATCGAAGTTATTGTTGGTTATCTTTTGATGTTTTTAGTACAGTATTCCTTCAAATATCATTTTCTGGCATTAAGTTTAATAACAACTAAATAAAAATACGGGCAAATAAGTCAGCAAAGGAATTTAATTAGTATTGATATTAATTAACTCCTAATTAAATGTATTTGATGACTTATTTGGCCGTTTTTATCAGTTTTTTTACAAAGCGGTAGCGGATTTCATGATGAAAGGGAAAACAGACTCAGTGTATAGGAATATCAACGAAACTTTTCGAGAATGGAAAAATATTATCAAGAACATCAGGAGAGCGGATGGGAAGTCAATTAAGGATAAAGAAGAAAAGACATAAAAATGGAAGGAATATCTAGAAGAGCTGTATCATGGTGGAAAACTAGATAAGTCAGTAATAGAAGAAGAAGAAGAGGAGGTGGATGACAATGGAACAAAATTTTAAGGTCAGAGTTTGACAGGGCGCTGACAGTCCTGAGCAATTTTAAAGCACCAGGAAATGATAACATTCCAGCGAAGAAGCAATATCATGACTATTCAGGAAAGTTTGCGAAATCTACGAAACAGGAACAATATCAGAAGATTTTAGGAACAACATAATAATCCAAATACCGAAGCAGACGTACTGATAGATGCGAACAGCACAGGATAATTAGTTTAGAATCACATACGTGCAAATATTAACGAAACTAGTATATAGGAGGATGAAACGTCAAATGGAATTCGACTCAGAAAAAGATCAGTTTGGTTTTAGGAATAATGTAGGGACAAAAGAAGCAATATTGACTCTACGCCTAATTTTAGAAGACTGGATAAGAAAAAACAGTCCTACGTTCATGACATTAGTAAATTTAGAAAAATCCTTCGATACTGTAAACGGGAACAAACTACTAAGGATTTTGAAGATGACAGGAATAAAATATCAAGAAAGAAGAAGTATCCCTAACCTCTACAGTAGGTAGTCAGTAGTAATTACAGTTGAAGGGCTTGAAAAGAAAGTAGAAATCAAGAAAGAAACAAGACAAGGATGCAGAATGCCGCCCATGATTTTTAACTTGTATACAGAAGAGGCGATAAAGAAAGGTAAAAATAAATATAAAAGGAAATGAAACTGTAATGAGAGGAAATAAAAACCCTAAGGTTTACTGATAATATTGTGGTATTAGGGTGGTTAGAAAAATACGTGGAAATCGTAATAAATGGCATGAATGTGGTCCTGGAGAAAGACTTCAATACGAAGATTAATAGAGGGAAAACCAAGGTAATGGTGAGGAGTTTGAGAAACAAGGGAATAAAAAACGGTTTGAGATTGAGAAGGGATATTTTAAAGGAAGTTGAGGAATTCGTCTACTTGGGCAGCACAATAACTAGGGATAGTAGAGGTATAGTTGACATATAGAGTTGGATAGCACAGGCAAGGTAGGCTTTCAGTAAAAAGAGGAATTTACTTACGGTTAATACAAGTATGAATATTAGGAAATCATTATTAAAGATTTCGTATGGAGTGTGACGTCGTATGGGTTCGAAACTTGGACGGTAGGAATTGTAGAAAGGGAAAGAGTAGAAGCTTTTGAATTGTGATGCTATAGGAGAATGCTGAAAATCAGTTGGGTGCATAGGGTAAGTAACCAGGAAATTCTAGACATAATAGGGGAAGAGAGAACTATTTGGAGGATTAATAGCCTACGTTTTATACAGTTATTTAGTCTATTTAGTTTTTTATGATGGGAGCTCTAAATAAATGGAATTGATTTATTACAACAAAAAAGTTTATTTTCAACAAATTCAAAAAAACATATGAGCACGCTTTACAAAACAGGGTGCGCGTGGGGATATGGCTCTGTGGTGGGCTTTGCGGCACATGATCCAGGTTATTTTATATAAAATGTTTCCTCTGACCTGCTAAAATCTCTGCTGTCTAGTATGCAGGAATTGTTTGTCGGCTTCCTTCACCCTGGGCGCATTCTGGTGTCGAAGCATCTACTCCTCTCAACTAGTCTATATCGTATTTTGCATGCTTCTCCTTCTCCGTCTCCTTCCCGACTCTTCTGAATTTTATATCTGACCGTTTCTCCCCCCTTTATCAGGGTAAAAATTACCGTTAACGGATGGAGACATCCGTGCTCTGGGTATTTTCCCCCCGTATCTTACACACTGGACGACTCTACGGCTAACGAAAGAAACTGAAAATAAAATACATTGCTCCCCTAATTTATTGTGGTGTTTGGAACGCGGGTGACGAACGATATAATTGTAATAAAAATCGCGAATCAACGAGAATGGTTTAAGTGGAAAGCCGGGTAAAAAATGCCGTTACCAGATGTTCTGCGTGGTGACGTCGTTCCTGGTTTGCCGTTGCCGTATGTTCCTTTGCTGGACACGTCTCCTCTAGCGCCTCTTCTTCAGATTAAATCTCCATAAAATGTTATCTTTTTGTTTTCCGTACTCCCATCAAATGAATCTTCTTTCTCGAACATGCCGAATTTAACTTTTACGCATGTTGCGCCACTGCTCTCTCATTCCGACTTTCTCAGGGAAGCTCCCGGGACCAAGTGTCGAATACAATTCACCCCAGGCAATAAATAATGTTGTAAACGGCGACGTTTCCCGCCTACTCGGCCTCACCAAACTACCCTCGTTTTTCGTCCTGCTGTACGCAAATAACAAAAACTAAATTATTTTTGCTTTACCCGTTGAATGTAGGGGCCGTGAGTCACCACATTATATTAACTAGTTACATGTGTGGGGTAAGAACAGACGAGGGGGAGAAGCAGATTAGGGAGGATGTGGGGTGTAGTAACTATGTAGAGATAAAAAGGCTTGCGTAGGATAGGACAGCATTGCGGGTGCATTAGACGAGTCTTAGGTTTGATTACCACACCAACACAACATATTGGATGTTCTCTTACTAGACTATTGTCGTGTGGGCGATCCGATGTGAACATTAAGATTAGCTTGTGGAAGTAAATTTGGAAGAAGACTAAATCCTGACATTCATGATTATATTAAGTGATCAATATATATAGATAGTAACCCAATTCAGTTTCTCATAATTTTTTTCTAACTTTATTTTCCCGCTGTCGCTCGCGCCATAATGAGCTCTTGTCGAAACATCAGTACTTGATTCTCGTCCCTGATATAGTTGACGCCTTATCGATAATATGAATAAAGATGCCACAGATTGTCGTAATTAATGGATTTACTGGAATAAGATGTAAGCTATCGTGGAGTGTCTGATAAGGCAGCTGTGTAGTAGTTGGTGCACGCGAGCATCGTTTATCGTTATCTGCCGCCCACTTCCCGTGGAGAATTGCGGCAATCGCACAGTCTCGGAGTCACACGCCGCTGGACCGTCAGGTACGCCCTCAAAATCACTTTACTAAACATCCAATAGGTTTGCATCTAATCATAGCCAGCTCGGCGGATCTTAATAATCGTGATAATTTATCGTTAGCTTATTCTGGAATCTCTGTATAGTTTAACAATTTTAGGCCGATTATGATACATTTTCTCTGAGTTATTTTTAATTTTCGTTTATAAACAAATGAATATTTTTATTTTTGTTGAGATTACTAGACGTGAACGACTTTGAAAACAGCAAAGAAATACGTTCTTTGTATTATTTTATAAATGAGCTGTATCACTTAGAAAACAAGTCGTAAACTTAGTGAAGAACATAATACGTGAAGACCGCGCTACATTTTACGTTAAAGACTTCGTCAAAAATACTAACATACAGGGAAATTTTGTGGATGTAAAATTATTGATTGAACCGACCGCACTGTTATCGGTAAAAAAAAGACCAAGGTTGAACATTTAAGTCATGAACATGAATTTAGTCCATTCATCAATAGTGTTTACGGTTGACATTCATGTGTTCTGTTGTTAGTTGTCTTCAACTGTAAGGTAAAACGAGTAAATTCAAATTTTATGTCCATAAATGTTTCGCAAGCATGCCTTACAGACTTTGTTGAGAACAAGCATCCACACTCCGTAGAGTAGGTGCCATTGTAAATAAGAACAAGCATATGGTTTACGCGTGATTGGACTCCAGCATTGGCTGATATCTACCATGACAGATGGATAGGCAGGGGAGAGAACCAGTCCCGCGGGCGACAGGTTACCCAATCTCAATCCGTATAATAATAATAATCTGACATGTGTAATTATAAATAAAAAATCCAGCCAATTCGTCAGCAAACAATATTTATACTTCTTTACTACACTTACAAAGTTTCGTAGATTTTTGTAGACTTCATCAGGAAACTAGAGGAAAATTTTAAAAAAATGTAATTAAGAATGCAGAATATTTCATTAAAATATAAAAAGTATACCATTTAAATGTTGACCTACTATGGTCTACTGTCGTCGTCAATCTAGTAGAGCCCTGAGTTAGAAGACTCTGTGCCCATTCGGAATGACCTACGCTATTATGAAAGGTCTCACCATTTTACGCAGAATGTAATGCCATTTTATGATATGTAAATAAAACATTTTAAAAGACACTTTATGCATGCGACTGATAAAAGTCGGTTTTCTTCTCTTTCTTTCATATATCTCGGCGATGATAACTAATAGATTTCAATTATTAATGGTCTGAAAATTCAGCAAAAGCCAGTGCAAACCCTTCCAACGCCGTTCTTCCTGGGCATTAAGGATCATGTTTTTTTCGCGATCAATAAGAGCTTTTAATAGAGAACGTAGATTTCCCCGATGAAGATGCTGGATAAAGAGTTCTCGGGATTCCAGTCGGGTGATGTCGTTTGAAGTCCACAACGTTTCTATGGCTCACACCTTCACCTGAAGAAGATGGCGGTGTCGGCCATAGAAACGTTGTGGACTACAAACGACAACACCCGACTGGAATCCCGAGAACTCTTCATCCAATAAGAGCTTACTTTGGAGACATGTGCGAACAGTAATGCCATTTAAAGGAAAACAACCAGGAAGAGCGGTGGAGAAAGGTCGGGACCCAAACAGCGGGTAGGGGTGCCACCCTACTTTCACCCTCCCGTTCCCTACACTTTTTAAAAAATCGTACAAAGTTTCATAACGTTGCTACGTATGTATTACTTCCAATCGCGACAGTAAAAACTTTCTTCCGCTATTCTGCGGTGCGTTGTCAAAAAGATAGCAGAGGTCCACTAAGTAATTAATTTAGAAATCATTAAGACACACAGATGATTAAATTTTTTTATTGTTTGGAAGGGTTTTCGCTGTCCTTTGCTCATTTTTCAGACCATTTAATGCAACAGTTTGAAATCTATTAGTTATCAAAGCCGAGATATATTGAAAGAAATACGAAAAAACCTTGACTTTTTTCAGTATTTTCACCAAACCGCATGCATAAAATGCCTTAAAATTTTTTATTTGCATTTCATAAAATTGCATTAAACGATGCGTAAAATGAGACATTTCACAATAGCGTATGTCATTCCGAATGGGCACCGTGAGGCTTCAAACTCAGGACTCCACTATTTTGATGACGACAGTAGATTCTGCCTCACTACACGTAGTTTCCGGGTTCAAATCCTGGCATGGACTTGGATGTTTGTGCCGTCATGGTCACAGAGACTGGGATTAATACTACTGGAGAATCGAGACGCTGACCACGTATCGTACCAAATTCGGAATGTGTCATGTAAGAGACAGTGCGCAGTAGACCGGTAGGCCAACACCCTGAATGAAGAAGTTAGCTTTTAAATAAATAAAACAGTTTTACATTTGAAATGGATAATCGTATATGCAATTGTGAATAATATTTCCAGTGGTGGTTACAGATATAAAAATGGGCGAAGCGTTGTAAATGTATTAAATATCAATATCTTTGCTGGCCAAATTGGCTGTATTTGGAATCCATTTCTCAATCCTTACAATTATTACCTGAGGGTTACACGTGAAAAAACTGGTTCTATGCAGCAGAAAGCTACAACACAAGAGGTTTCGTAGTTATGTAAATATATCTATACATAAGTTTTGATATTCTACCCTCCCCCTCTCAAGCCATAAGAGGTCCTACCCTAAAGGCATATAGAACTTACAACAGTATAAATTATGTTCTCACGTAGGCTGCCAAGCGAGATTATTATCCACTACGTGAGTACGTGAGGCGGGGACGACGACGAAAAGCAATTGACAAGTACTATAACTTAACTAAATTTTAATTATTTCACTTTTCACAGGCTACGCCAGGGTAAATACATTATTTCAAGATAACGAGATCGAATAAAATATATCTGTCAAGCGGGATATAATACTTAAATTTAACTAGCATTTTATTTAAGTCATGATACTTTTAATTAGTTAATAAATATGCAAAATGTTTTATAAGTAACAGGGCAGGTAACTGAGGTACGTTATACAGTCGCTCACACCCAATTTTACTTTGTATCTAAATAAATTATTTCATGAATAAGCAGGCCGAAAAGATGGTTCAAGTATCTTCTTCTTAAGAATATAATTTTTTGTGTCTTTTTCTGTATGTGTGTGATTACTTAACGGGTCAGTAGATTTCTTGACTCGATCGAATCTACGCCGCGATTATGATGAAATTCAGTTCTCATAAAGTAGAGGGCGTGAAAAGATAAGTTTTTAAACGTATGACGCTCTCGCTGATGTTTTAATCATGTGATGACAAAGAGATTACTGTCAAATTAAGTACTGTAGCGGTCTAATATAAATGAGTTCTCGGGTACAGCCAAGCAACAAGCTAGTTCAATTTAAAAGATCATTTAAATCCAAATATTTTCATTAAATGATATGTTAGTGCTATTTTTATAGAGTTAGTTGCTGTAGATAGCATATTTGAATTAACAAACATTTGCTTTATCAAATACATCTATGTTTTCAACTTACTTCATTAGGAAAACAAAGAAAATTGTCAAATGTGAAAAATATCTAAATGTCGTGGCTTTAGTAGATGCAAATTGAATCTTCAACTCCAGAAAGTTGTCCAATAGTTGTTTTAAGAATGATGTAGTTTTACTAACGATCTGACCGGTCGACTTTGGCTTTGTACGAGCCGTACCTCGTTAACTTATTAAACTAATTCATTATATCACATAACGTGATGTTAACGAGGTTATACTACAAGGACAAATGTATTGCTAAACGTTTCTAATTTGACGACTCAAACAGTAATATGTATATCATTTTTGGTAAACTCTCACAAGGCGATGTAAAGGTAAAATCTTCTGGTATTCTTCCTGTTTCGTAGATTTCACAAACTATCCTGAACAGCCATGATATTGCTTCTTCGCCCGATGATCTTATCATTTACAAGGCGAGGTAAATGTTCATTTCAATTTTACTTAATAAAGTTTTCTATCCTCATTATCTATACCAATAAATAAAATTGAAGTGTCGGTCTATCTGTCTGTCTGTATGTTTGTCTCGAATAGGCACCGAAATGGCTCAACGGTTTTCAATGAAAATTTGAGGGTTTGAAAAAAGGCAATTTAACTTAAATGTTAGTGCATATTTTATTTCCATAATGATATTAATATCCAAGTGCATGCCGGTAGCCTATACTAGCCTGATCTGTTTATGCTTATAAACGGCTTAACGGATTTTCAGGGATTTAAACATGAATTTTAACTTAAATTTTCGTGTATGTTTCATTTCGACATTTTGAAGAGAATCGCCCATTTTTATTTTTTTTTGGGTTAACATGCTACATGATGGCGATCCTGAAACAGGTAATTCCCCTTTAATAGCATGAGAAGGGAATTGAAAAAGGGGGAATGTGGAAGGTAGAGCAAGGAAACGTATGATAGCGAGACCTGTTCTAAACCAACTGCGAGTTATAGGGTTAGCCCTGAAGCGATCATAAATAGGTGATACCGTACTTTTTATATATTCAATTAATTCAACGCTAACGAATTTCTGTACCTGTTGTTTCGTTTTTAAGACAAAATAAAAATTATTTCGGCGCGAACGAAGTCGCGGGAATTATCTATATCATAATATATATAAAACTATCTCAATGAACAAATTACTTTTCTAGCTTAAAAAGTATTCCTTGAAAAATAAATTCCAAATTAACAAGTTAATGATCCAAAACAAACTAGAATTTTTTATTATATTAGATCATACTGAATTAAAATTATCTGAAAAATTGTTGATAATTGGTGTCCAATGTGACAATGTGCATTCCGATGCTAAGTAGATTATATTTAGAAATTTTGAAGACATTTGTTATTTTTCGGTATCATATAACTGCAAACTCATATACGGTGTTTAACAGTTGTCGTTCTTTTAATCTGAATTTGTATCAATCGTATATTGTCATATTATCTGAGACACACTTTGCGAATTCTACTTCTCAGTTTACACAGTCTCTGACAAAAACGCAAACAGAGTAAAATGCTTGTATTGATTCCCTTTATCGCTTCTTTAAATTTGAGCACTTACTTCTATTTACCCAAGCGTACTCAATATTTTCTATAAATCTCTCTTTCAACTCGATTTTATTACTTTGAAAGGATTTTAATAGTTTAATTACTCTGGGCAGAATTCCAGACTCATTAATCAGAACAAGTATTGCACTGGTTGGTCGAAATTCTAAGTTTAAAGGTTATTGCAAAACCTGCGAAGTATTAAAAATTCTAGGGATGATATTCAGAGTGCATATAATGCATGTCTTAAAATAATTTCATCATTGTGTATACTATTTACACTATTTAAATTTATAATTTGTCTATTCTTATATGTACGCGAATAAATATCCTTTCTTCTTTGTCTTGGTATGAGCAGGTACCAAATGGACTACATAATGGTGAGACACATATAGGAATCAGGAGCAGATGTGAACTCTAACCATAATCTGTTGATTATGAAACGTAAGTTGAATCTGAAGAAACTAAAGGAAAAAATTAAAACAGAGAGATGGAGAAAAACTGAAACATGAGGTGCTTCAGAGTTTCAAAGAATAAATCAAGAATAGAATAATGGAGAACGAAAAAATATAGAAGCCACAGACTAAAAAGTAAGAAGAATAACTAAAACCAATAGGACACCATGGATAATACAAGAAATAATAAAATAATTGATGAAAGCCGTAAATATAAAAATGCAAGAGATGAAAATGGTAAAGGGCAGTACAGATGCCTGAAGAACAAGATAGATAGGAAGTGCAAAACATCCAAAGATGATTGGCTCCAAGAGAAATGCGCAGCGGTTGAAAATTTCGTGCAGAAAGGGAAAATTACTAACAAGAACATTAGGAGAGCAATGGGTAGCCAATTATGGATGAAGAAGAAAAATCAGAAAGATGGAAGGAAGAGCTGTATCATGGTGAAAAATTAGATCAGCCAGTAATAGAAAAAGAGGAGAAAGTGGATGATGAAGAGTTGGGGACAAAATTTTAAGGTCAGAGTTTGACAGGGCGCTGACAGACCTGAGCAATTGTAAAGCGCCAGGGATTGATAACATTCCAGCGGAGTTGATAAGATCATCGGGCGAAGAAGCAATATCATGGCTGTTCAGGATAGTTTGTGAAATCTACGAAACAGGAAGAATACCAGAAGATTTTAGTAAAAACATAATTATACACTTACCGAAGAGGACTGGGGCTGATAGATCCTAACAGGTAAGCACAATAAGTTTAGTACCTCATGCATGCAAAATATTAACGAAAATAGTATATAGGAGAATGGAACGTCAAATACAATGTGAGTTAAGAGAAGATCAATTTGGCTTTAGGAATAATGTAGGGACAAGAGAAAAATATTGCCTTTGGGACTAATTTTAGAGATAGATAAAAACAAACAGACCTACGTTTATGGCATTTTTGGATTAAGAAAAAGCGTTCGATAATGGAACTGGAGCACACTATTAATGATTTTGAAGAGCACTGGAATAAAATGTCGAGAAAGGTGGTTAATACACATACTCTACAGAAGACAGGCAGCAGTAATTAGAAAGGAGACCGAGAAAAGAAAGCCGTAATCAAGAAAGGAGTAAGACAAGGATGCAGTTAGTCGCCACGCTGTTTAACTTGTATACAGAACAGGCGATGAAGATTGTTAAAACGGAATTTGGAAAAGAAATCATAATCGAAGGAGAAGAAATAAAAAAACTTTCGCTATGCCGACGATATTGTAGTATTAGAGGAGTTAGAAGACTTGGAAACCATAATAAATGGCATGAACAGAGTCCCGGAGAAAGAGTTCAATATGAGGATTAATAGGAGGGAAAACGAAGGTAATGGAGTGTAGTTTGGGAAAAAGGGAATTACAAAGGGAGTTAGATTGGGAAGGGATATTTTGACGGAAGTTAAGGAATCCTGCTACTTGGGAAGGATAACAACGAGGTATGGTAGAAGTATAGTAGACATAAAGAGTAGGATAGCACAGGCAAGGAAGGCTTTTGCGAAAAAGAGGAATTTACTTACAGGTAATGTAAGTATGAGTATTAGGAAATCGTTGCTAAGAATGTTCGTATGGAGCGTGGCGTTATATGGCTGCGAAACGTGGACGATAGGAGTTGCGGAAAGGAAAAGAATAGAAGCCTTTGAAATGTGTGAAATACCACCACAACAACAACAGATTATTGAATTCGATATTGTTGAGAGAAGGGGAAAAACGACGTCAGGCTCTCGTCAGCAGGTGATGCACGAGGCGTATAAGGACTATTGCACGTGACCAGTTTTTTTTACGGAAAATGAGGCTAGCATTCGGATTAGAGTCACGTTGGAATCTCCATTCATTAACACTTGATCACAGAAACTTGAGTCATTTCGTTTCATTGACCGAGTTACGAGTGAAAGTTACGTTTTCGCCTTACGGAGATAAGTAATTTATACTAATTTCGTTTGTTTAGTATTCATAACCCTGATCCAAACGTCTGCATATTTAACATGTTATGCTTTTTACGACCGAAATACTGTAGTAACAATGAGTGCTTTAATTAGTGCCTTAATTAGCTCCAAAACTCATAATTCCCCACTCGTCTCAAAACATATTAGAGTAAAAATTAGTTGTACCTCTATAATGGCAATCGGATATTTTATAGTTTGCTACGACGCTATATTTTACAAGAAAAAAAAGGAAAGCTAAAACGGAAAATAATAAACTAAGAATTGACGCGCCAGAGAGACTCCTGTTTCTGCTGCACAGATCAGACACGCAACAGCAAGCAGCTCATTTAACATGTGTGAGTATTCCTGTATATCTTTTTAAGGTTATAAACAATTTTACAATTTTTATGTAACTTGACAATAATATGAAAAATGCACTGCTTTAATTGTTTGTCGTGAAATGGATCAGAAGCAACGCTCCAGCATCGTTGGTAAAATTTTCTAACAGTGGAAAAGTCACACCATTACAATATATATATAATATATATATATATATATATATATATATATCCAATCTTTAATAACATAATGGTTCTACATTAATAACATATAGCAGCACAACACTTATTCATCAACTGAAAGCATCTGAGCTGTAGCCATCCGGGTATATATATTCAATATAATGATTTATAATTTTAAAATCATAATTTAACAATTAAAAAGATATTTTTGTCATTTATGATTTTTTTGTTATAAACAAGCCAGTAAAATAAATCCTTTGGAGGCATCCGGGATACGCCTGTGGGAGTTTTCTATCGCAGGTATTTCTTCTCCAGATTGACTGCGGGGCTCACCTGATTCCGTCGGGGATGCCTCGTACTCTGACTGGTTTTTTCAATAGTTCCAACATGCCGAGGCTCCTTTATCTATTTTTGGAGGTGTATGTACTAGTGTTTCAGACCTTGGGCATACGGTAAAAGTTGCCCGCTGATCCCATTAGATCAGTCGGCTAACTGCATCCTACAACACAGAGAAGGGAATGCTGCAACCCCACAGCAAACCCTTCTCCCGCCATTCGGAAGGGCGTGAGAATAGTACCCCGACCTATCTGATGCATCTCTTTAGATGAAACACCGGGTAGGATCCTTAAACTATAGCCCGGGATCCCTAGTCAACCATTGGATACCTTCCTCATCCCCCTTTTCAATTCTCTTCCTATGCTATTAAAGGGAAGTTGCCTGTTTCAGGATCACCCTCATGTAGCCTTTTACTAAAAACAGGTTTTGCTCAGGACCACCCTCCTGTAGCCCGTTACCCAAAAAGACGTTTTGCAGGTTTCCGCGCTGTGCGGTTACAAAAACATTGAACGCTTCTATATAATATTAGTGAACTGCCAGTGTATTTATATTTTTCAAAGCTGCGAAATATACGAAAGCTCGGCTCGTTCTTGTTAAAATTGGTCAGTCTGCCCTGTAATTGGTATTTTCTCGTGACCTACTCCATCGGTCTCATTCAAACAGTCGGTCAACATCTAGAACGTTGGAACTGCGGGCGTTGAGTAATTACTTTCTCTCTTTAGTCGTTCAGAATGGCGGAGGGATCGTTTTGGTCCAAGTAGAATTTCATGGATCGTTCACCGTGTAGTCAAAGATTTTTCCTTTTCCCCCGCTATTACTTGCTACTTCTTAAACCTCACACTACACACATCATTAAAACTCATGTAATATAAAACAGGATATGAAAATAAGAGTAACTTCCTGATTGAAATACTAATTCACGGGGAGACGTACTAATTAAGAAAAATGTTCTTGCTAAACGACAAACATTTGTAGCTTAGATGTTTTCTTTGCCAAAATTTGAAAGCTGAGAAAAGCTATTTCGTAGTAATAAGACAAGTAGTGCTTGGGATTCCATCTGGGCCAAAAGTAAGCTTAAGTCATAACGTTTGAATAGCGGTCAGTAGGGTGGCAGAGTCCGGCATTCAATCATAGATTCAACCTCTCTTGATCAGGTAGAATCCCAAAAATTCACATGAAAAACCATAGATCTCAGAATTTTATTTCTTCATTTTGTTGCTCGTTTAACTACATGACCATTTTTGTTCTCTTGACTTGATGAGCTGTTTTCCATCTTCTATTTTGTACATGTATTTATAAAACTCTAGTGACAACTTGCTAGTCTGAAATATTCCCGCAATGTGAAAAATAATAGTACCTAAAAATTTAAGAAAAATCTGAAGTGCATAATTGAATCCTTTTCAAGGTTTTCAAACCTTTTATTATATCAATTGCTCCATTTTCAATCAGTATGCCCCTGTATCTAATAGATATCTACCTCAAATCAGTTACTAAAGGGCACTATCTCAAGGATGATACTGTTGCAAGGGCGGAGCGAAGAAGATAAATGATAGTGGAAATAATCAACATGTACTGCAACGTGACAGTTCCAAGGAAAATAAAAATCGATATATTGCTTTCAAAATTTTTGCTGGAGTTTTCTAATTAGCATTTTGGTTTATTACTATACGGACACTTCAAATATTTTTTACTCATCTATACCAATAAATAAAATTGAAGTGCCTGTATGTTTGTCGCTCGGTCTCTATCTGTATGCTTGTGTCGAATAGGCTCCGTAACGCCTCAACGTATTTCAATTAAAAGTTGAGGGTTTAAAAACAGGAGATTGAACTTAAATATTCGTGCATATTTCATTTCAATATATTGCAGGATATATATATATATATATTTCTTATACGTGCACTTCAGTTTCCATGTGGGCGCGGGTTCCCTATACTCTTGATCTGTTTATGCTCTGAAGCACTCCGTCTATTGCTGAAGTAGGATTCGCGCCGTTATTAACCTATTGTTGGCAGAGTGGTAACTCTCTGAGAAATAATAAACTTCTTTGGATCGTCGATACGATGTATACGTAAATTGGTTTTATTTGTAGTGTCAGATAAATTTAAATTCAATTTTTAATAATTGCTTTTTTTGGAGTAACAGGCTACATGAAGGTGATCCTGAAACAGGCCACTCCCCTTTAATAGATTAGAAAGGGCATTGAAAAGGGAGGATTTGAATTTGGAAGGTAGAGAAAGATGACCAAGGGCCCCCGGGTTATCACTGCGTGTTATAAGGTTTGCCCTGAAGCGATCATAAATAGATGATATCGTACTTTTTATATATTCAGTGAATTCACTTTATCAAAATTATGTACCTGTTGTTTCGTTTTTAGGGCTAAATAAAAATAACTGTTTCGGCGCGAACGAAAATCAGATGGGTTGATAGAATGACCAACGAGTAACTTCTAAACAGAATAGGGGAAGAGCGAACGATATGGAGGACGCTGACCAAGAGAAGGGATAGATAGATTGTGTCAGAAGGGACTCTCTGTATATATAGTAATGTAGATGTTTTTTGAATGATAAAAATTAGATACTGTGGAAAGGTAGGAAAGCCTTTAAAGAAAACATGATTAGGCATAGTAATATGGTCGAATTACAGCACATGGGTTGGCTAGTTAATCATACGATTGGTTGGATTCAGCGTTCTATTGTGCACTCACCTGTCCTAACTTTTATCACATCATTAAACTTTATGCTTCACAAGATCTATATACCATGATAGATATATTTCCTTCTTATTGCCCTTAATAGAGCATTGATCAGTAGCCTTGAAACTTTTTATGTCTTCCATACACATATTGTGCAGCGTAATAAAATCATTCCATCCTTGACCGCAATTTCATTTCCTCGTATTATTTAATGGCCAATTCCTTCCTTTCATACTTTCAATTCTTTGCGATTTTGTTTTACATGGTCTAATATCTTCTAACTCCGATGTCGATTAATTCATATGGAGGGATCACTCATAACAAATCTCAGTCACATAAACAAAAAAACAAAATTACAACAAATATTGTTCTCTTATTCACTCTACAATACAAATACTTCCGAAAATAATTAACTTATATATAGAACAGGCTATGAAAAAAATTAAAATGGAGAAAGAAATATAGGGGTCTACTGCAAAGAGAAAAAATAAAAACCCTACGCTTTGCCGATGATATTGTAGTATTAGGGGAGTCAGAAGAAGGCTTGGAAAACATAATAAATGGCATGAACGTGGTCCTGGAGAAAGAGTTCAATATGAGGATTAATAGAGCGAAAACCAAGGTAATGGAGTTTACAGTGTAATAACAAAGGGTGTTACATTGGGAAGGGATATTTTGATGGAAGTTAAGCAATTCCGCCACTTGGGAAACGTAGAAGGCAAGGAAGGCTTTCGCGAAAAAGAGGAATTTACTTACGGTTAATATAAGCATGAATATTAGGAAATCGTATGGAGTGTGGCGTTATATGGGTGCGAAACGTGGACGATGGAGTTGCGGAAAAAAGGAAAAGAATACAAACCTTTGAAATGTGGTGGTATAGAGGAATGCTGAAAATCAGATGGGTGGATAAAATCACTAAGAAGGAAGTTCTAAACAGAAGAGGGGAAGAGCGAACAACATGAATAACGTTGACCAAGAGAAGGGATAGGTTAATAGGCCACGTTTTGAGACATGAAGGTCTTGTAAAACTAGCATTATAGGGAAGTGTGTGGGATAAGAACAGAAGAGGAAGATAGGTTAGCTTGGATGGTAGCATTAGACCAGTCTTAGGACTGAATACTACCATCACAACAAAAACAAAAGTATTTAATTCTATAGTAATCTCTTTGTCATCACACGTTTAAAGCATCAGCGAGAACGTGACACTTTTGAAAATTTACCTTCCACGCCCCATACTGAATTTCATCATAAACACCCCGAAGATTCAGTATCTTGATCGAGTCAAGAAATCTACTGACACGTTAAATAATCACACACACACAGAAAAAGGCACAGAAACAATTATATCTGTAAGAGTAAGATACTTGAACCATCTCTTCGGCCTGATTATCGTGAAATAACTTGTGTAGATACAAACTAAAATTGGGTCTGTGCGTCCCTGATCTCAATATAACGTACCGCAGTAATATAAGTATGAATATTAGGAAATCTTTGCTAACAATGTTCGTATGGAGGGTGGCGTTATATGGGTGCGAAATGGACGATAGGAGTTGTGGAAAGGAAAAGAATACAAGTCTTTGAAATGTGGTACTATAGGAGAATGCTGAAAATCAGATGGGTGGATAGAATGACTAACGAGTAACTTCTAAACAGAATAGGGGAAGAGCGAACGATATGGAGAACGTTGACCAAGAGAAGGGATAGATTGTGTCAGAAGGGACTCCCTGTATATATAGTAATGCAGATGTTTTTTGAATGATAAAAATTAGATACTGTGTAAAGGCAGGAAAGCCTTTAAAGAAAACATGATTAGGCATAGTAATATGGTCGAATTACAGCATATGTTCAAAGTAAAGAGAGGAAAGGAAGAAGAAGGTAAGACTGAAAATATTTGACACAGCTGGAAATCGACACGGCTCATTTGTTGTATACGCAAGTCACTGAAACCATTAAGCCACCAAACTGACACGCATCTAATGAATATAGCCACACTTATTGGGTGTGGATACGCGAAATGGATAGATAAAAGGTTGGAGTATCCATTAAGGATAAATTAAAAGGATAATCATACGTGATGTGATGTTTACATTGTAACTAGTAGAAAGGTTGGTGAACGTTATTCCAGAGAAACGAATGCAGACTCGTATCGGCAAGCATTTCGAAAATAGGGTGGAACAAATTGTTCCAGTCAGTTTTTTGCTGCTTCGCTTTTAATTTAAACAAGTGATCACTCCTCCCGACTCTTTCATTCTATCTCGGATTCCCTGGCAAAGGCTGGTTAGAAAATGTGTAACCTAGCTCTTTCTCTTCTTGTCTGTAAAAGACACTAATTTCCTTCGTGAAATAAAATAAAAACATCTTCATCGCTTTGCTTTACGCAAAGTCCGTATCAAATTCGAAACCTTCACCCTGTTCCTCCTCGGTAATGTCTTAAAACTCTAGATTATACAGCTTTTTTACATTTCAAAGATATTTCACAAATCCTTAATAAAATATTAATTTGAATAGTCGTCTTAATGGCCAGTTAACTCTTCCAACTTTATATTTTCCCCATAATGTCTTTACAGCTGAATTTATATCTATTCTGAATTTAGTGATACGAGATTTAGAAGTTAATCTGATTTAGCTTTTCTTTCCCCCGTGGAAAAGTCCTTGCTAGTGGCCTCTGTCAAAGTGTTTGTGACCTACTCAAATATTGAGTCAAAGAGTTTCTCGTGTTTGTTTGTGTGTTTGCCTAATGGTGTGTACTCTCCTCGTTGTTTATAGGTTGTCGAGGTAAAATGTATGTAGTATGTTCCAGCAGAGCTTGTTTAATTGGGGGTTTTCAATAATGCGAATCGATGTTGAAATGGTATAAAACAAGCTGTGTGTGCGGTATTAACGAAATTTTTTATTTGAAAGACTCGTGTAAGCCCTATCAAATAAAGAAAGAATTTTGTTAAGACTTCACACACAGTTTGTTTTATTGCATTTCAACATCGACCTGCCCTTATTGAAAAACCCTATACAATTATTGTTTTAAAGGTTAATCTGTGATGAGAATTCCGGTTCTACATCATGCGATCAAGTCCTTATTCATGGAAGAGACTAAGTAGATAAGATGGATTTTGATTTCGGCTATGCGTGTTAACCCTCAAGAGTTTTTCTTCTTCTTCTACGGCTTCACAGCCTGATATCGAGCCTCGGCCTTCAGCGATAATTTCCTCCATGTGACTATCCAGTGCAATTCTTCTACATTTCCTCAGATCCATCATCCGGCATATCCTTCTCCACTGCATCTACCATCTATTCCTTGGTTTTCCTGCCAATTTCATTATACAATAATTTGAAATGTATTCTTTCCTTTCCCATACGTCGCACATGTCCGATCCAATCCAGTCTTTTTAATTTACTAATTTTCGAGATGTTTGGTTCATTATTCGTGGCATTATTCATCAAACCACTCCCTCTTATTTTCCTACCCTTGATATATTTCTTCAGCTATGATCGTTATGTCTTATAGCGCGTTATTAAATATTGGCACAATTAATTCAAACTGAGATTTAGAC
Organism: Eucriotettix oculatus; assembly: GCA_034510155.1. Taxonomy (NCBI): domain Eukaryota; kingdom Metazoa; phylum Arthropoda; class Insecta; order Orthoptera; family Tetrigidae; genus Eucriotettix; species Eucriotettix oculatus. Next base: position 183,039,797 of record CM067376.1, read on the forward strand.
AGTGTTAATCGCGTGAGTAATCATGGGATGTTAAGTCCGCCAACAAGGTGTGGAGCTTACATCGAGGAGCTTGGTTGCAAAACGTTTGTACTTTAATACGTGGTGTATCTGGTTATGTGTTCTCCCGTCGGGTGTTGTCCATTTCCTTTTATCTATGGATTTATGTGAAAATAGGGTGGAACTAATAATCAGATTTTTGCTCTCAAGAGTTTTAGGTAGTTCAATTTCAAAAGAAAGCAAAATGAGCTAAGTATCTCCAAAAATTATAAATGAAGTATCAGGAGCAGAAGACTAAATCGAATAGTTAACAAATTCTTGAACAAGCGTACTGAAGACTTACACTCTTTGGTAATGTATTATTATTATTAATGAGCCCAGGTTTTGCAAATGCTTCTCGACTTTTCAACCGGGTGAAGTTTTTGCAGGCGATGATGATAATAGAGAAAACGTTATGTTCTGACAAAACATTGAATTTTGGATAATTTATTATCTCTTAAAATTAATTTATCGAATCAAACCGTATAATTATTCTTGTTGCTGTGGTATTCAGCCCGAAGATTAGTCTGGTCCATGCTAACCTATCTTGCGCAATCCTATTCGTCCGCTTAGCTAACACCTTACAAAGCCTCCCTAATATTCTTAGCGCATTCCATCCTTGGCCTCCCTCTTCTGTTCTTACCCCACACTTTCCTCTAATGCTAATTTTAAAAGACCCTCATGTCTCAAAACATGGCCTATTAATCTATACCTTCTCTAAGTCAACGTTCTCCATATTGTTCGATCTTCGCCTATTCTGTTTAGAACTTCCTCGTTAATGATTTTATCCACTTACTGTGTTATTCTAATCGTAATTTTGGTGGCATAAGAGAAATAGAGGGGAGGGGGGGCGAAGGTTTCGCGTCGTAATTAACCTATTGTTGGCAGAGAAATAATAATAATAATAAACTACTTCGGATCGTCGATAAGATGTATACGTAAATTGGTTTTATTTGTCGCATCAGGTAAATTTTAATATTTGGTAATTGCTCTTTTTTTGGGGGTTAACAAGCTACATAGGGTGATCCTGAAACAGGCAACTCCCATTTAATAGTATAGGAAGGGAATTGAAAAGGAGGGATGCAGAAGGTAGAGCAAGGTAGCCAAGGGTTGACTACGGCCCCCAGGCTATAGTTTAAGGATCCTACCAGCTGTTTTTTTTGTGGGGGGGGGGGTTAACAGGCTACATGAGGGTGATCGTGAAACAGGCAACTCCCCGGACTTGTTCAAAACCAACTGCGAGTTATAAGGTTATAAATAAATAAATGTTACCATACTTTTCATAAATTCATTTTATTCAACTTTATCACAATTCTGTTGTTTCGTTTTAAGGTCAAAATAAAAAGAACAATTTGCGCGCGAACGAATTCGCGGGCATAGCTAGTATATAATAATAACGTTTTAGAAAATGTATACGGTCTGTTTCTGCCACGTTTTTTTTGTTTGCGTCCGCATAAAACTAAAAAAGGCTTATATTAAACTCAACTTGAGTTGGTTGGAGTCCAAACGGGCATTGGATGTCACTTTGTATTCAAGACTGACAGTAGTCAATTCATTTAACACCAACTGATCCCCACATCTTGTTGACGTAAAAGGGAGCGTGCTGATATCGGAACATCAATACAATAGAAGCTGAGTGAACATAATATAAAAATTAGGGAATATACACGAAAGTGTAAGTTAAAATTACTGTTTTGATCCATGAAATTTTCATTGAAATCCGTTGAGCCGTTTCGTATCCTATTCGAGACAAACTTTCAAACAGACAGGCAAAAATTTTAAAAACAGACATACGTGATTAGGCATAGTAAAGGTTTTTTTATAAAAAAATTATAAATAGCCGTTTTTACTTACATTTCCGTCTTTTTTGGAAATTACAGACACTTAAATTATATTTATTGGTATAGATACCGGGCGAGTAGGCTGCTTGTTTTTGAAATTTAAATCATTAAGCCAATTTATATTAGTTTTGTCAATCTTCTTTAATCAATTGACGTGTAAAAATATTTACTAAACTGTTCTTGTGAGTAAGTTGGAAAGCCATCTTAATATTAAATAATAGGACATATCTTTTCAAAATATATTGAGGAATGCCTCTGACCAGAGTAAAGTTTAATACAACACTTGTGTGTGTGTTTGTGATTCAAGTTCGTAACGACTTTAATTGATAAAGAGACAACTCGTAGTTAGCAGTAAGTTTTTAAAATAATTCTAGTTAATTTATATAATTATAGTGCTCCAGCACGAATTAATTTGATGTAAGAATTGATATTTCATATTGCTATAATTTTAGTGAGCTGAATGTATTTATTTCGCATTTTTGAAAATAATCCTAAACGACGAAAAAATTGAGAGATGAATCCATAAAGTTAATCATCAAATATTAGTCTGGAATGTTATTGCCTCACGAGTAACGTTATTATTAATTCATATTCCAAGTAACACAAATATAGATTAATCATTTACACAGCAGTAATATGTAATCATTAATGCACGTTCATTTCCGTAGGTCCATCATTACACATATGATAACTGTTACTTTTTTTATAAAATTGTATTAACTGATTGTGATTTTGAAACGGTGCTTTGGGTTTATTTTTATGTAGCCTCAGTGAATTCTTTGAGCTGAAATCAAGTGTCACACTAATTAATAAAATTAGAATTACATGCGAAATACCGGAAATTTTGACAGTGCTTTAAAAGTTATGGCACTACATGTAATCCCAAGTAGGAATTGTCAATCCGTGTCTTTCGAGAACGCCGTTTTTGGCACGTATTGGGGGAAGCGTAAAACGAACAATTGTTAAATCCTGAACAATAAGGCAATATCCGTTCTGCTGTTGAATAGGCGAATTATTATTGATTTCCCTGGTTTTAAAAGAACTGTTCGAATTTATAGATTATAAAAAGTGTTATCTCTTAATATTCAGCTGATGTATTATGTTATCATTAATCGACAAACTCTGTAACGCTAGTAGCCGCATTCCACGTGTCGACGCTGACAGAGCACGTCATCGAACCGTTGTGTTATTACTTATTATTATTATATAAGCAAATATTTAACCGGGCGCGCAATCCGAGAGTACTGTGTTCAAACGATTTATCCTCTCTTATTAATACTACTACTTTGAACACTGAAATGTCGCTATTTGCACGTGAGGTTTACATAAGTTACGAAAATAAGTTACATAAGAGCATGCGCTGTTCTGATGTACACGCTTGGTTACGGAATGGCAGGTATTTCAAATCAATCAGGACTTGATCATTTTATTTTACACGCATGAAGGAGAAAGGAGAAATTTAATTTTCGAGAGATAAGAGATAAGACATGGAAGTAAATTAACCGAACAAAAGTAAATTTAATGCAAAGCTATTTGGTGAAAATTGAATTGAAAAAATCGAGTCCTTTTTAGCAATGCTTATTAATTTTTGCCTGCTCAGAATATAATAATTTTAATATTTTTCGAATTTTAATTATATACCGACCCTTGCTCACAGTTTTACGGATCTTATATATTGGATACTCTCTCTCACACACACACGCACAGACATATCCTCTCCAAATCCCTTCCTAAGTTGTTAAAGGGGAGAGTTCACCACGTGCATGACCCTCATGTCGTTTATTACCAGCGGGACTCGTGCATATGTGCTTTAGCACACAAATAAATTTAGTAAGATTTGTTTCTTAATTTTAAATATTTTGATAATAATTGTGTTTTAAAATAGTTAATTCCTGCTTCCATATCGAAACTTTAAACTTCCCGCGTTAATGCAATCAGCTGGCTAGAATGAGAAATGCGCATGCGCAGTAAACCGCTGCATTCCTTTCACTTCCACACCTGCCTCCTTCCTGTGTTCAATGCAGCATAGTACATACAACACTGCCAAAATGCGCGGATGTTTCTCAAATAAAGTTTATTTAAAATGTGAACGAAGAAAAATACTTCGGTATTAGAAATGCATGAATTTTAGACAACTTTTTCCACGGACGGGAAATGCGAGATATTACTGATAGAGTTTTAGCAACACTATGGCTGCTACAGTATTGTTGTTGTGGTATTCAGTCTAAGACTGGTCTGATGCAACCCTCCATGCTAATCTATCTTGCGCAAGTATTTTCTTTTCCACATAACTAGGACATTCCATATCCTCCCTAATCTGCTTATTGTTTCCATCCTTGGTCTCCCTCTTTTATTCTTACCCCACACACTTCCCTCTAATGCTAATTTTACAAGACCCTCATACCTTAAAACGTGGCCTCTTAATCTATCCCTTCTCTTGGTCAACGTCCTTCATATTGTTCGCTCTTCCCCTATTCTGTTTAGAACTTTCTCGTTGCTCTAGTATTAGTATTTTAAATAGTTATGCATGGGCAATAAAGTACATAACTTAAAAAAACTCACGAGCCGCCACAGCCTGTCAGTCTAATATAAACTTAGAACCTCCCGCCCCTTTCATGCACCAGTTACCAAAATCACAAAGACCTTCTCTTCTCATTCTGATTTGTTTTGAATCTGGGAGCAGAGTGACGGTTACGTGAGAGCTGTGGAACTCACGACACAGACGAGTGTTGCGAAATCACTTAGGACAGTTATATAGGCACTTACGATGTCAAGAAAATACTATTTGCCGGTTACCAAACCATAATTATTAGAGGATGTAAACTATCTTGGGAGATTTAACAGGTAAGTTGTTTTTCTTACTAAAAAAATTAATGGGTAGTCTCAAATCGAACAAACATCACGATCTTTCAATTTTCAGCAGCAATTATGCACAGTCCGTTTATGACTTTTCAAAATTAAAAAATTGAGTACGCTGTTTTAGTTATGGTGAAGATGTCAAGGTAGTAGCTGCACTCAGTATTTATAATCATTATAAATTTAAAAATTAAGTGAACAACATAAATGTAAGCATTATGGTACCTTCCAGGGACTATGAATCCTCGTAAACCATAGGTTTAAAAATAGATGAACGAACTTGATGGAACATAAGATTTGCTACTGTATTCAATGTTGCAATGATGCTCTTGTTGGAATTATGATCAACATCAATCTGGCAGCAGAGTGACGGTTACGTCAGATCTGTGGAACTCACGACACAGACTAGTGTTGAGAAATCAGTTCTCATCTCCAATTTCCAACCACTTCAATCAGTGCTCAACAACCTAGAACAGTAGTCCAAACAATGGCGAATGAGTATCAATCCCACCAAATCAATCACTAACAAAAAACCCTCCTCACCAAACCCACCTCTATCTAAATAATTCCTTAGTCCCTACAAAAACAGAAACCGCCTACCTCGGAAAAATGTTTTATTCAAAACTTTCCTAGAAACCTCATATTAATCTTCTCCTCTCCAAAATCAACTATAAATCCAGAGCCCTATATCCCGTCCTAAACAGAAAAGCCCCTGTTACCATCAGCACAAAACGCCTTTATACCTCTCCATAATACAACCCACCTGGTCCTGTGCCTCGTCCATATGGGGAACAACAGCAAAAATCCAAACTAAACAAATCATAATCCTACGCACCATGACAAACTCTTCCAGGTACCTTACAAACTCCGTCATCCAACATAACATCAAACTTCCCAAAGTAAACTCCGTAATCTCCAAATCCATAACTTGCCTAATCAAAAGCGCCCTCAACCAACCAAACACCACGATCCAGCAATTCCATGACAATCCTCCTCCACCTCCACGCTTCCCTAGCCTCAAAAGAAAACTCACAATTGACCTGCTCATGTAGGTTCACCCTCACCCACCTGACATCATTCCCGCAGACCACATCCTCATATATCCTACAATAGTCAGTTCACTGCCTGTCAACCCTCACCCATCCACGTCGTATGCCTCTTAGGTACACACACAGAAAACCCATCTATTAAAGTAAGTTAATTAATGGATTAGCCTACCTCCATGTCAACATGTAAATTATATACTATATTTTAATTTGGTATTCTTTATTTTGATATTGTATATACTGAATCATTATTGTCCAAACGTTTTTTATATGAATAATAAAAAAATAGATTATTATTTTCTTCATCCTGCAAAACTATCCACACGCACAAAATAACAACCTTTCTCGCCACCAAACATTAACTTGTTGTTGTGGTAATCAGTCCCAAGACTGGTCTGATGCAACCATGCTAACTTATCCAGCGCAAGCCTGAACATAGCTACCACATCATCCCATCCATGGCCTCTCTCTACTGTTCTCACACCACACACTTCACTCTAATGTTAATTTTACAAGACTCTCATGTCTCAAAACGTGGCCTATTAATCTATCCCTTCTCTTGGTTAACGTCCTCCAAATTGTTCTCTCTTCCCTATTCCGCTTTGAACTTCTTGGTTAGCTACCCTATCCACCAATCTGATTTTCATCATTCTCCTATAGCACCAAATTTAGAAAGATCTATTCTTTTTCTGTCTGCAACTCCTACCGTCAACATTTCGTACCCATATAAACACTACACTCCATATGAACATTATAATAATTTACTAATATTCATGCTTATATTAACCGTAAGTAAATTCCTCTTTTTCACAAAAGCCTTCCTTGCCTGTGCTATCCTATTCTTTATGTCTATTATACTTCTACCATCCCTTGTTATTATCCTTCCCAAGTAGCAGAATTCCTTAACTTCCGTCAAAATATCCCTTTCCAATCTAACTCCCTTTGTAATTCCCTTTTTCCCAAACTACACTTCATTACCTTCGTTTTCCCTCTATTAATCTTCATATTAAACTCTTTCTCCAGGACTCCGTTCATGCCATTTATTATGGTTTCCAAGTCTTCTTCTGACTCCCCTAATACTACAATATCGTCGGCAAAGCGAAAGGTTTTTATTTCTTCTCCTTCCATTATGATTTCTTTTCCAAATTCCGTTTTATCATTCTTCATCGCCTGTTCTATTATATAAGTTACACTGCATGGGCGACAGACTGCATCCTAGTCTTATTCCTTTCTTGATTTCTGTTTTCTTTTCTTGATATTCAGTTCTAATTACTGTTGACTACCGTCTGTAAAGGTTATGTATAATCCTTTCTCGATATTTTATGCATGTGCTCTTCAAAATCCTTAATATTGTATTCCAGTTCACTTTATGAAATGCTTTTTCTGAATCTACAAATGCCATGAACGTGGGCCTGTTTTTCTTATCCTGTCTTGTAAAATTAGACGTAGAGCCAATATTGCTTCTCTTGTCTTCCTAAAAATAAACTGATCTTCTCCTAACTCGCATTGTATTTGACGTTCCATCCTCATATATACTATTTTTGTTAATATTTTGCATGTCCCGTGCTGTTCGACCTATCTTGTTCTTCAGGCGTCTGTACTGCTCTTTACCATTTTCATCTCTTACATTTTTATATTCACGGCTTTCATCTATTATTTTATTATTTCTTGTGTTATCCATGCTTTACTATTGGTTTTAGCTATTTTATGTTTATCATTAGTTGTTGACATTGATGTTTTGATTACAGCGAATAAAATAAAAACAAATTTGTTCAAATATATATATTCTGGTAGAGTTGTAAATTATATTTCCCACCATCTCCTTTTCCAAAAGAGAGCAAAGACATAATCTGATATAACTAAAATTCTGTCATGAAAAGTACCATAATAAAAATAGTTAAAGTAAAAAACCTTTTTTCTTGATGAAATTTATTAACATGTTTGACCACAGTCAAAATTAATAATATTAAGTACGTTGTTGTGATATTTAGTCCTAATACTGGTCCACGCTAACCTATCTTTCGCATCCATGTTTGTAGTATGCCCGATGAAGCGAGACGAAACGTCCTATTTGGATTAATTAAATAGTAATAAAATTAATTGCTGACATATTGGTCGCCTTTTATTGATTTAAACTGAAAGATCATTAAAAACACGTGTTTGAGAAGAGAAAAACAATAGTAAAAGTAGAGCAAAGAATTGTTCCGTTGCTCAGACACACACAAATTAACCACCAATGATAATTGGAATCAAGTTGAAATTTTAGACGAAGAAAAAAATTATTTCTCATGATTAATGAGCAAAATGTTATATATCCGGATGAACTATTATTACAATAATATTAAAAGTGATACAAAAAATTAATACAATTTAACACTTTGTTTTTACAGTTTTATTTAGTTTGTATCTTTGATGTTTGATTGTTAATATCACTCATTCTACACAATAATGTAACGGAATATATTGTCACTTGTTAACGGTAGATTTAGTATTTTGGGCCAATGAAACGCTAAATTTGTAAGATCCCAGCAATTCGGAGAAATTTCGTCCTGGCGTCAGATCAATCTCGGACATCAAGAAGTCTGGACTACACCACACCTGATAATGCACTGTGGGGTATTGCGAAAGAAGATGTGAGAAAACGATACCTAAACGATGAGCATCTGGACAAAACATCACACATAATAGGCTGTTGCAGATGAACAATCGTTCATGGAAACGCATTAAATTATGCTACGAACATGAAGGAACTCACACAGACGTTTTGGACCCATAGGACAGTGATGGGCAAACTTTTTCAGGAGTGGTCCAAACGAGAGGAAAGAAACTGTAGATGGGCCAATATAATTTACAGTTGAAGAGTCGTGAAATGCTAGTTTCGTTGCAGATGAGATATAATTGTGTAGCGTGCCCTTCAATCTATGGGAACATAGGAAATACTGAAGGTTTCGCGATGACAAATATCTATTTATTATAAAAACAATAATAATTTTACGAAAAAGTAAAAAACATATTTCCCGGCTAGCTAAATATGCAAAAGTTCTCTACACTCAAGGTTTACCGTGGGGTAAATATGCTATCAACTAATTATGCACAGAACAGTCTTACCACTACAACTCTGTTCAAAAAGTTAGGTATTTTCACTTTGACGTGCCAATACATTAATTCATTGATTTTATTTGTAATCACAAATAGGCACTTATTTTTGAATAATACTGATATTCATCCCTTCAATACAAGGAACAAAAATAATCTGTACAAAAAACGTAAAACATTGTCAATTGTACAGAAAGTTGTGCATTATTCTGTGATATCCATCTTCAACAGACTGCCGCATAGAATTAAACAGTTGTCCGATAACCAAGGTAAATTTAAGTCTGAATTAACCTCATTTTTGCTTAGCCACTCCTTCTATTCAGTAAAGGAATTTATAGAAGAATCGGAGACGAGTAATTAGTTTATAATGTTGGAATCGCGTTTCTATTTGGGTACAAAAATTTGTTATAAGCATATTTATCTTTTATATAATAAAATAATGTAATAAATGTACACCCTGACTCAATCCACATCCTTGAAGCTTAGCTTATTTACAGGATTTACGGAATATGATTATTATTATTATTGACCCGCTCATAGACTACTACGGCACCAGACGTCATTTCTCCGTCAGCAACCGCAGAATGTCTGACCCCCCAACCTCTCCGTGGATCAGTGATCGTCAAAAGGCTCTGTTTGGTTCCTACTTATCCGGCGCTTTTATGGGAGAACCAATTATCAAAGCTACGATACGTCAGCGTAGGGCAAACGGGGGATGTTTTCTGAGAACTCTTACAGCGTTAAGCGAAGGATGAGGGGAGCATTTCTTCGTACCAGAGACGCAGTGTTTATTTTTAAACAGTGAAATCCTATGAGCAGGGCGCATGTATCTAGCTGCTGCACATTCCTATCTTACTTACCATTATTCCATGCAGCCATAAGTCGTAAGAAAAAGTACTTCCAATCTTTGAAAATACGACAGTCAGAATCAACATTACGTTTATTAGATCATATCTAGGGGATATATATATATATATATATATTTACAATATGCAGAATAAATCTAGAAAACCAACAACGCTAAGATAGGTGAATCAAGAAACGTTTTTCGATATCTAGCCACGGTGGAGGGGGTAGCTACTGCGAAGAGGCTCCGTTGCCAATTTTACTCTTCGCTACAAAGTTGCTAGCAGCCAGTGCCTCTCATTCTTAACATAACATTCCAATATCTAGGATAAGTCAATAAATTTGTATGTCGTCACTGATACAAAACGAAGAGAGCAAAAAGAGGAAAATATTTATTTTCTTAAAGCCCGTATTCTTTTTTTATTCGTTAGATTAGAACTAATATCTTGTGGGCCGAATAGAACATTTCATGGGGCCGCCCACCCTGTTCAAATACATGTATAATATATGTTTGATTGACTTTATTTTACTTTATATGAAAGGATTAACGGGAAGCCACTTCGCTGATTACAGTTGGATTGTGATGGAAAGAGGCGTAGCGTATAGGGCGGTAAAATTTCACATAAAAATAATGAGAACTTGTAATCGGAAATAAAAATTTGAACCCCGTACAATACATAATAAATTTATTCTTCCGAAAAGTTGTTTAATATTTCTGTAAATTTTAGAGCCTTTTAGATTTAAATATATAAATAAGGGGACGGCGAATTTGGCCTGCGCGGCTGAATCCCACTTCTGTCACTCGTTGGAATTGATGATGCGACTATTATTGATAGTTAATAGCATCGCCTGCTGAATGAAATGTATGTCGAAAAAATCACAGAAATTCCTTAAAAGCGCAAAATGAGAGAATGATGGAAATAAATATTCGAGACTTACAGAATATTGTTGTATTACGTTCACATTGTTGTAATTGTATTTCGACAGTTAATAAAATAATGCACTTTATATTTCTCTGAACAGTTCGTAATTATGAGTTCAACGTCATTTATCCTTCCGTTGTAAAAAATTTGAGGAATAATTCTAACCTCGGTTATGTGGCGTTCCAGTTTGGATCAAAAAATTTTTTGTGGAAAAGAACTTTCAGAAGGCACAAATCAACCAATTTTTTTCTGATAATTAAAGTGTAACATGAATTCCCATAAATAAGCAATAACAATTATTAATTAGTTTCATTACTCTATTCATCCTGTTAAATAATATAGATTTATGCTCTTGTGTTTGTTATTCTTAACTGTAAAGAACACGTCACTTATATTTGAAATATAACACGTAGAATAAAATGATCCTATAAAGGTTTTTAAAATGAAGCTCATTTACATGTAATTTCTTAATTAGTTAAATAGAATGCCATAAGTAGAAATGTTTCAAACTTTTAAGAATAGTGTTATTAATTAATATGGTATTATTTATAAATGATTTCTTCTGTAATATTCTATTTCATAAACTATACTGATACGATGTAAAAACATAAAAGTGAAAATCATTTGGAGCTCATTCAGATATAAGTGTGCGGTGAAAATGTTAAGATAGAGAAATAAGAAAATTGAGGAAAGTTTGTGGTGACAGGGTTATTATTTATTAAAGAAGAAATTGGAGTTTTATTTCATTAAATTAAATTTTTATCAATTTATATTATGTAAAGGAAAACATTAATTTATACACATCATTTAAACTTCAGGGCCAGCTGCTTTACTAAACTCACCGGAGAGCAAGATTATCAAAGGGTTTGAGTGGGTATTTACAAAAACTTGGAATCAAAAATTTAATATTATTCAAACAAACCAGGGACAAGAAATATGAATCGTGTACATCACCGACTTGTAGACCAGGATCTGGTGATGATACAGCATCTCTTCCTCGGTCAGTCTGTCTCGGTGCTTCTCTGCGTCGATGCTATTGAAGCAGAATTTATTTTTCTAGTTGCGTCCACTACTCATAATAATGTTGGAAGAAAATGTTGCTGCGTCCACTACTCCTCATAATCCACTCTAATATTCTCAAAAATCTAATTTTCAACCTCTTATATAAATTCATGACTCGCCTTTTTCTGCCTGGCGGGGTTTGTGAACTTTCTCTCTAGGATGGCCTGAGGGGCAGGTTGAGAGTCTCCCGGGGATGTTCTGGTCTTTATTGTCGCAACGGGATGTTTGGCAGTCGCTAACTCGGGCCTTTGTCCCAAGGACTGACCTGCCATTACTGAAGTGGTACAGATTTGTTCCTTTTTCCTGGCTATCGATATAGTCAATAAAATCAAACCTCAATCTCTTTGAGGCCACCTAAAACAATTATTTAATGCTGCAAGTTTTTTTTATTCAAACACATTTCATCAATGTGTCTTCAACACTTGTGGAACCATTCCTCATTGTGTGTTACTATTTGAATCAATGTGATAGCCTGGTCCAATTATCGGATCCATTTGTCAAACATTTGCTATGAGCCATGAGTTGATGATATTTGAAACATTTGCCAAGCAGCTTATATTGAAACAAATAATGAGCCAGTATGTTCTTTCATTAATAAATAAAAGTAAAAGTGCCTATCAAACTTTTTTATTTTGGTGTGCAGAACCCTGCCCTGAATCCAAACAATCCAAAATAGAATTCTTTGGCTCACAACAGACACTCCTTGGTATGTAAGAAAAATTAACTTGCACCGAGACCTGGGTATACCTGCCGTTACTCAAGTTTTACAACCTACTTATATCCGTCACCACCAACGTCTGAGTAATCACTCCAATAAGCTTTTGCAATAAATTTACTACAATCCTCCACCCCAAAGAGCAGCAAGAAGACTAAAAATAAAAAGACATTCTGATCTAATAAAGGATTGACTTTTTCCCAAAATTGTTTTATCATTCAGCACATGATATGTATAAGTTTTTGAAGGTGTTTTTCAAACATATTGTACTTATATTATTGTTAATGTTCTAGTGTATTACTGTCACTTTTGATAATGTAGTTACTTTATTTCAGATTTCTGAAACACTAACATTAACAAGAGTCTGAAAAGATGACAATTACATACACTGCTGAAGTTGCTACATGCCGAGGATTGGGATGCTTTTGGAAATTGCTTTTTAGGTGAATTAATCTATTTCCATGATACTAGGTGTGGTTGTGTTTGTAAACTAAGTTAAGAACCAGTTCCATACCCTTAGTATTTTAAATCAAAGGGAATACTTGAATTTTCAAATTTAAAATAATTTTAATTTAAAAAGTAAACTAATATAGATATTTAATGGAAACTATTTTCAATCAAATGAATTGTAGACATTGTGTCTACATTATTACCTATATCAATGATTAAATTAGAACTATAATATGATTGTTTCCCTGAATTATATTTCAAATTTGATAACAATATTCAGACAAATAATAGATGAAGCACTGTTTTCCAATTCTTTACCAAACAGATCTTTATATTGTGTGAAATTTAGAAGGTTTCAATTATATATGAGATAGTTCAGTTCTGTATTTTATAAAATTATCCAATACATTAAACAGTCCTACTGTTATAGTAAATAATCATAATTTGCTGCAAGAGAGGGATTTCTTGTAATTTTTATAGGGTAATTGCATGTAACTCAATTGCTCAACCTAACTTCATGTTTATTACAAAATCTCTGATCAGGGCAGAACATAAGGCCATATTCTATTTGAAATATGGAGCCCTCCATAAGTCCAGATATTCAGTTGGGTAGAGGGGGGGGAGACAAGTATGATATTTTTGGGATACATAAAAGGTTATACAGAAATACAGTTTAGTAATATATTGATAGTGGAATAATAAATCTTTAACACAAAAAACATTTTTATTTATAACAACTTAATAATTCAAACTCAGGTAAAAAAGAAACAAATGTTACTTTAAAGGACACAAACTATATTTTATAGATATTCTTTTTCAAGTTCACCAGTAATTACAAATATGATTCACTTTTTATAGAATAATAATTTTTATATTTCAAATATGTTTGCATCATACAATGAATAATAAAATTAACTTTTATATTTAACAAAAAAAGTCATTTGTTTGTAAGAAGTTTTTTATTCATTAAAAGCTGAAATAAACTTTTAATGGATGAATTTAATGCAAATGTCTTCTAAACTTTCTGCTTTAATATTCATGGGTATAAAGTAAATAAATTAGTAATTGTATTTTTATTGAAAATATATTAAAATTTTTTGGGGTAGAAAGTTTGTGCCCTACCTGAGGTTTACAGATGGCAGGTACCACGTAGGGTTTGAAGTTCTTAAATTTTCAGAGGCTACCTTCATCAGAATATTAGGAAGACATTTCCAGTGATTGTCTAGCTGATGACTGACTTCCTAACATTCTGATGAAGGGGGCGGTGCCTCAGGTAAGGCACCAACTTTCTATCTCTCTTTCCGGTCCTTATTAATTGTTTTAATCAACATGAAAATGTCATTTCCTTATATATATAGATAGATATGTAGACACCATTATAGGTATGGTATTTTCTTTGAATTTTGGAGGCAAGTAACCCCTTTATCAGGATATAAGGTTGTGGTAGTATGTGGATGTATGTGTATGCTTTCTTACAAATATGTACATCTCTCCAGCTCCCATCATATCATTGGCTCTGCCTTGACCTTCCTTGAGAAAGTCGGTGGCCTGATGGTGTCTATTATTTTTATGAGCAACAGCTATCTTAGCAGCAATTTATACTGCTCAGTTGATGGCTGGCTGGCTTTCAGAATGCATTTCCTTAACTCAGAATAAAAATGTAAATTTGAAGAATACAGCCCTTATCAATTGTGTTAATTATTTTCATAATGCCATATTATTAATATTTGTAATAATAATCTATTATTTTTCAGGTGGAAAGGAAGTATTTACAAACTACTGTGGCCAAACTTTTTTTTGTTTACTGGTGTATATTTTACTCTGAGTTGCATTTATAGATTTGGTCTCAGTAATCCTAATAAACAGTGAGTGTACATTGAGTTTACATTTTTTAATACTGTTACAGTTTACAAGTAACTAATAAAACTTTTACATAATTTTTTTAACAACATACTGTGTGGTATACTTAAATCACTTAATACGTCACTTTCATTCTTATTTCATAATAGCATTAATCTATGTATCTTTAATCCTTTATGTATATTTTTACATAAAGCATTAGTTAAGTCCAATAATTTTAATCATCACATTAGTTAAATGTGCTTTGCATATATTTTATATAATTAAAGCAAATTAAATCTTGTGTTTCTGATTCATTCTTTTTGTGTAAATTTATTTAACTACCTCCAATAGCATTCCATTACCATGTCTTGCTAAAATTTAATTTATATATATATATATATATATATATTGTGTGTGTGTGTGTGTGTGTGTGTGTTTGTGTGTGTGTATATTTATATATTTTACTTATAGTTTCCAGTTTATTAGTGTCACCAGCCACTTCTTCATCTTTATGAAGTTAGCCTAAATAGTGTATTTATACCAACTGTAATTTATATTGATTTCATAATGTTAACTGTCAAATTAACTTAAACACTTCAGTGTTATTGTGGCTAATTATATGAGCTGAAAAGACAATTTAATTAAATCTGCTTGGTAAATGCATACACTTTTAGTACAGTTCCAATAAATTGTTTCTTTAATATGTTGCAACAAAATTCCACTTGATGTGCCTTTGTGTCTTGGTTCAATTTGGGACATTTTGAATTTAATTCAAGGAATTAATAACAATATTAAGATTTTAATGTAATAAAGAACTGTGGTTTGTTTAAAGTTTTTGCATTAAATGTTACCCGAATCTCCATTCAAATTATGTATTGAAATTTCAAAGAGATACCTGCATGTTCAACATTTGCATGACCTAATATAACTTATTCTTATTGTTGATGTGTACCAATAACTAGTATTAAATTTGATTTATCATAGTACAATGGTTTTCTGAAGTCGTGTTAGATTCATAATAAACTTCTATTTATGTGAAATATTCATAGATTAATATATGTTCTTACCAGATCTCATAAAATTTATTGGAAATTTTAACACTTGAATTCTATAATATTTAGTAATTATCAGTTGTGATGTAAGTTTTATGCATTTTTCTTAGCACCTCTATCTCTTATTACTTTCACCTCAACAGAAGGCTTTGATCAGCATGTTCAGAACTGAATTATTGTTGGATGTCTGGAGTCTTTGGTTAATGGCCTTTAGGGATTCACAAGACCAAATCTAGCCACATGACTTCATGGGGTGTATTTCCTCTATAGATCCACCATTCTGAATCTCAGTAACAAGTGTCTAAAACACTTTCAGTTCTATGAATTGATGTATTTTCCCTGCAGTCTGCAAAAGTCACTAACAGATGATTGAGAAAAATATTTTGTCATTTTATTCATATTTTCCATAAACACTGCTATCTTCTTATGGCCTAAGGTAAGTTGATATTACTTTTAAAGTATAATATCTTCTCATAAAATTTCCATGTAGTATTTACCTTAATCTTTAACAAGCAAAGCACATTGTGAAATGGTGTGGTGATAGAGAGAAGGCAGCATTCTTAAATATGAAGTACAAAGTTGCTGGTGACATTAATAAATAACATTTAACTATGTATTTCAAAATTTCAGAACAAAATTCTTTCATTCTAATTAAATACACAACACTATTTAAATTTTACATAAAAATTAGGTTATGGTGTGTTTGAGTATTAAAAGATTATGAAATTGTTTGTTTAATATTGTCCAATGCATCAACATCATAACATCTTCAATTTTATGAAAGGACAGCAAATACTCTAACACAGTGATATTTATAGAATATTGGAGTTTTGATGGAATATATTTCTAATAACCTGTAAGATATTCACTCTTTGTAACTGAAGATTTTTTAACAATTGTGATGAGATCTTTGAGAAGCCAAGTTCCTTGCTGATGGTCGAATGTGCTTTGCCATGACTCAGACCCACTGAACAAGCAATTTCATCAATGGCAAGGTGCCAGTCTTCTTCCAAAAGCTCCCTTACGTGACAACTCGAGTATCATTGTTATATCATTGACCCTGAAATTTATTGGTTTTATATTAATCACAGCATTTTTGGACATTCATCACATGTTTATAGTTGCTGAAATTCTACTTTACCACCACACATACATGCTCATCTAAGAGACCCAAATTTTGAATTTGCCATTTTGATTTTCTTATATTAATCTTCTCTCAACCAACTGTTATGGTCATAGTGAATTGAAACTGGACTGAAACTGTATTTGTGGTATCATTATTTATTTCATCAATTCCAAAATCTATTATTTAGACTTTAAAATTTAGTTTTTGCATTATTTTTACTTCTCCGTGGCTTCTCCTCCACTATCATTATGGTTGTTAATGCTGTTTAGTCTCCATGTTTGGTTCAAATACTTCAGTTTGTGTAATTTTATATATATATATATATACTATACGATGCATTCTGCCAATGTGATGTGGGAAATTTTTGTACAACATGGTGTAACCAGCCATCAATTTGAGGTAAACCATTAATTGTCTCCTTTCCATATAAATTATACATACATATACAAATTAATGAAATGTTTGGAAAGTGATGAAGCCATACACAATGGATATAACTTTCTGGACGATTATGATTTATATGATTTCTATAATTATACTAAGTAATTAAGGAAATTGATGTTAAAAACAGATCTTAATTTTTAGCAGTTTGGTTCTATAGGATGTAGTATTTACTGCAATTAGGTTAATCAAATTAAAATTTAAGTTTACTTTACTAGACATTGAAGGAAATTAAAATAGTGTTTCTATGTGAATAAATTGGTTTGTTTGACATCTAAATTGGTAAAATATGTTTACAATGCAATAACCTATTTCAGAACTTTAAAGTCAATTTATTTGTCCTGAAAATTTGGATTATATAAATAGCAATGTTTCAATGCATTTTCATATTCATTTTGCAAACAACTCCTCTATCACCACAGCTTTTATAACTTTATAACCTTGTTTAAAGTGATAACATAACTGCATAAAATATTTTATTTGTTTAATGTAGAGTAATTTTGTATATGATTAGCATGTTTTCTGATGTACGTTAAATTTAGCTATTTGCTTGTTCAGAATATTCGAGAAGATAGCTCTACATTGTCAGACTTATGGAGACCTTATACCTATAGCCTTTGTACTTGGCTTTTATGTTTCAATTGTAATCAAGAGATGGTGGGACCAGTATATTTGTATGCCATGGCCAGATAACTTAGCTATGTATGTTAGTACACTAATTACTGGACAGGTATTGTAAGACTTTTGTTATTCTATTTTGAAATGTGTAATATATATTTATTATTAAACATTTAAATGAATATAATAATATAAATTATGTGTTAATGTTTATTTTGTGAAGAGTTTGGGTTGAAAATGTTAATCCTTCATTGATGTTACTGATGTATTTGAGGAGGACAATAGCAGGAACATTAATGTTTATTTAACTACAGTTTTGAAAAGAAAAGGAAAATTTACTCAATCAGTAACTGTGAAAACAGTCTTTGTTTGAAACATATTGCCTTTAGAGTAAAAATTAATGCTAATCATCATACACAGAAGAGAGAAATTTTTTACAACTTGGTGAAAAAGCTATTTTATTAACTGATCCTGTCCATCATTATGATAACCTTAACTTCGTTAAAAATATTTTACTGACCGACCTTTACCCTATTGAATTTATTTTTAAGCATATGAACTCTAGATTGTCTAAAATTAATATATGCTACAACCATTATAATATCACTAGGAATAATGCATAATATAGTTGCATTGTTTTATCTTTCAAAGGATCTTACTTGTTTCTGTAATTTTTAAGTCTAAATCTTGATATTATTAAAAGACACATATTCTACAGTTTCATTGTTCACTACCATTGATGTACGTAAAATTGACTGTTCTAATAGTAATTTAAATTATATTGGCCAATCAAAAATAACTTTGAATATTAGTAACATATTAAGTAACATAAGGCTTATTTTAAACTTTCTAGCTGTAAATATAATTGGATCAGCAAACAATATATTGCTTTCAAACATTTTTTTGATTTTGAAAACATTAGTATTTTAGATGGAGAACTACATTTTCATAAAAGATTAATATCAAGAATGCTACAAATTGAAAATCATTCAGAAACTTAATTTAAGCATGACATACATAATCTTATTAAGCTTTACAATGTATTATTATAGTTATTTGGTCCTTTACTGGTTTATCTTTGGTGTTCTCCTTGTTTCAAATATTGTAAGTTTCCCTGTAAGAGTCATGAAAAAGTTGCTAAGCTCACATTGAAATTTGGCCTATCTAAATTTCTTTAATTTGTTCAGTCCTTCTTTTAAGATGTGTCTATTAAATAACGCTATATCGCTTGTTATTAATACTGCCTCTCGAATAAGATTTTTTCGTTAAATTAAATTAACTTTCTATAAGAATAAAGTTGATAGTGTATATCAATTAACTTCTGCTTTGCTAATAATTAAATGAAATAAATTAACAGGCAGATATAGTTATCTGTTTCTGGTTGTTAATTTATTTCATTTAACTTTTTATTGAACTTTATTTTTCAGGATGATCGAGGTCGTCTGATGCGTCGAACTATAATACGGTATGTTAACTTATGTTTAGTTTATACATTGCGTATGATGAGCCCTCGTGTCAAAAAGAGATTTCCTACTATGGATCATTTAGTGGAAGCTGGCTTCTTGCAACCAAATGAAAAAAAAATCTTTGAGGACTTGGATCAGAAAACAGTACATCCCAAATATTGGATGCCTCTTGTGTGGGCTGGTGGTATTATAACACGTGCACGTAAGGAAGGACGCATAAAAGATGATTTCTCCATGAAGACACTTATTGATGAATTAAACAAATTTAGAGGTGGATGTGGGGGCATGCTGAACTATGACTGGATAAGCATTCCACTTGTATACACACAGGTAAACTAGAAAGTATTTAATGAATTCTATTCATATAGTCATTTTATGTAGTTTAATGGCATTTATCTTGAAATTAAATATTTTTATACATTGAAATATTATTTTGAAATATACCTTTCAATATTGAAACACTTTGTATTCCAATGTATTTGTGTACTGTTTTAGGTTGTGACATTGGCTGTCTACTTCTACTTTGTAGCATCATTAATGTCCAACCAATTTTTGGATCCTTCCAAAGGTTATGCTAAACATGATGTGGACCTTGTTGTTCCAGTTTTTACTTTTTTACAGGTAAAACCTCAATATATATGATCATTCAAATATTTTAGATTTAAATGGTCAATACTGAACTCATATTTTCTTACTGTATCTGACACATTTACTCAACCAATTAAACCATGTCCACTGTCAAAATATAGTTTCTTTCCCTGTTGGAGGAGTAGCTGTTACATTTGTCCTAAATAATCTGTAACCTCCTTAACTTCTTGCAAAATTATTCTTACTGAATTAAAATACATTAAATTCCTTACCCAATGCACCATATAAAATGTAATTTAACAAATGCATGTGTTACATATTTACAATTACCTCTACACTTGACCAAAAATAATAAACCACAGTTTCATATAACATTCATGATTTCTAAAACCTCTACCATTGACAACTACTGGCTCTATTTGTCCAGTTCCTTCTTTTATATTATGTACTACCCGTGTTTCTGTTGCTTTGAGAAACTTCAGCGACAAATACTAGGTCTATTAGTCCCATTATTATTTCATATAGTTATGTCCATGTTTGGATAACTTTGGGAACCTTCAGTTACACCCTGACTATTTGTGACAATATAAGAGTGTTTTATTGTAACTCATATTCTAGTAGTGCAGGATCATTATACGTGTGTGTGTGATAATTGAATTTGTATGTATTTTCTTACTTAATCACAAAAGTTAAAGTGTTAAGTTGAAATTCTGAAGGAAGTTGTAAAAAAAATTGCAAATATGCTTGAAATTTAAAAAATGTAATAAATTCGTTTTTATCCATAGTATTTTAAACCATTGAATTATATTTTCAGTCAATCAACATTTTTATTGTTACTCAACAACCTCTTTCAGTATTTCCACTTATCACCGTAAATTAATGTATTATTCACTCATGAGTAACTTCCTCTCAATTTTGAGGACTATTACATCACAAACAGCTCACCAGTTCTTGCAAAGGTGAATCAGAAAGTCTTTGTTCTTATTTTTTTTAGTGAAATTAAGACTGTAAATGTGAAATCAACATATCCATTCCCAGAAGTGGACCTTTCTTGGACCAACCTGGCCTCATCTGCCAGCATATCCATGGCATGGTGCTGCTGTTAGTTGTTGAAGATGGTGGTTGTGCTTTACACATCCATGGTGTACGAGCAATGAAGTGTGATTCATTTTCTATGAGCAAAGGACAAATGCCCATTGAGATCCAGAGGGAAACTCAATGGGGAAAAATATCTCACTTTGAGAAGTGTGAGATGGTGGTGGTGTGAGTTTGCAAAAGGCCATGAAGTCTTGCACAACAAAAAGCATTTGTTCTTTCCTGATTGACAACAGGGACAAAGACTTTGTGATTCGCCTTTATATATCTAGCATTTAATTAATGTAATTGTTCCTTGAAGAGGGCTTGTAAACCAAAGGTAAATATGATTATTTAACAAAGAATATGTCATATTTGATGGAAACTTACTATTGAATTTCATCACCTAGCATAATCACTAGAAAATGGCTATTTGATGAATTTCAGCTCTATGTAATGTTTTCAAGTTTCATTATTGTGTGTAACTCCATTTGACCTCCACACATACCAACTGATGGTAGTTAACTGGCTGAACTGAACTGACTTGAACTTCAATTCCTTTTTAAAGTGTTCTGTGGATAACTGTAATTTTATAGTCCTGGAAATCATTTTACACAATAGAAAATATTGTTTCAATCATTTTTCCACCAGTTGCACACGTGCAGCAACAAATACTTCCTGTACCAGACATAGAGATAGTTGTACAAATTCCAAGAAATTGTCAATGGACAATTGCAGCAGTAACTTCTGAGTCCCATTTGCTTAATTCATCATAGACCCTTATTAATATTATTCATTTGCACATTCCAGGAATGTCTTGCTATGAAATTAACAGTACTCCATCCTATGAAGGCTTCTTAGTTTGCTAAGACATGATAGACATAAGCAATAATATTTCGTGGGTTATATTAGGTTTATTTGAATTACCATGTGTACATTTCCTGATTAGAGTCTATTCCTTTTTTCCATTGTTGAAACATTTCACTGCCATATAGGTTGATTGCTTTATTTGTTTCCAACTGAAAAGTATTAAAGCAAAGTTATTCAAAATGATAATTATCAATTTTTATGATTTTCAGTTTTTCTTCTACATGGGATGGCTGAAAGTTGCTGAATCATTAGTTAATCCATTTGGAGAAGATGATGATGACTTTGAACTAAACTGGCTGGTGGACAGAAATTTGCAGGTAATGTGTTATCAAAGAAACATTTTGATTATTTTAAGAAATTAGGAAGGCAAATGTGATAATCAAATATATAATTTATTAAATAATTTATATTCTGATGTTCTAAATTCTTTATTTTAAGCAATTATTCTGTCTTCAAATTAAAATCACTGCACCTTTGATCACAATGTCCATCCCACTGATGCCCTAAAAATTAGGCTGTGAAGAAATGTTATTAAGCAAATTGTAAATGAACCTCAGCTTCAGGTATACAACAGTTTGAGGGTTCTCTCACATTCACACAATAGATTTCCTATCTTTCTCCCTCATTTACTATCCTTACTTACTATCCTAAAAAAGATATATATATATATATATATAAATATATATATATATATAAATATGAGAGGAAATGACATTGTCATGTTTGTCGTCGGCTAGCCGACGACTGGAAATGTCTTCCTAACTTTCTGATGAAGGGGGCGGTGCCTCCGAAAATTCAAGTTCTCTAAACCCCACAAGGTGTCTACCATCTATGAACCTCAGGTAAGTCATCTTCTTTCTATCTCTCTGCCCTTTCCCCATTAATTGTTATATATATATATATATATATATATATATATATATATATATATATATATATATATATAAGAAGCCTTATTGCACCAAATAAATCATGTCAAGGATAGCTGAGAAAAATAGAAAAATAAGGCTTTATTAAAATGAAATGTTATTAATTACCTGTAAACTGAATTTGGTATTCATTAAAACTTTATAAATTGTTATACTTGCAGCATTTTGCTGTACAAATCGGAAGTATGAACAGTCAGGCAATGAAATATAAAACATAGAATGTGGTGTTACAGAATAATCTAACATAAATTCATAAAGACTATGCAAATACATACAAATATGTCAGCAAACAAATTTAATATTTAGTCAATATAAATACATACAATGTTTCAGCCATCTTTGTGAATTTATTCAGGTAACTAGACACAAAAATTAGAAAATCAATATTCCTTTCAAATGCATAAAATTTTATTAAAGTATTTAGTACAATTTTCAATAAAGTAAAATAAATACAGACTTACATCTCTAAATGGATAAAACCAATTCCATCATGAGTAATTTGGTGTTGTGGATTACCTCCAGCAACAAGTTACAGCTGAAATGATGTATAACAACAAGTTAGTGCTTAGACTGATAAATTTTGACAAAGGGAAATGAATCTGTACTAATATTAAATTATTATAACATGATATAATCATAAATATTATGTAAATTGATTGTATCTTTTTAGCATTGAGTGCATATGGGTTGCACTTGATATATAACATTTCACTTGTCATTCTTGAGAAGCAATTAAGTTCTTCACAAGCAAGCACATGATCCCGGGTTCACTTCTTGGCTCGGTAAAAAAAATTCCATTCTGATTCTTTTAATGACTTTGTTTGCATTTCTTCTGTTCTTAAATTATTTCACTCCACCTTTGATAAATTTAATTTCAATATCCATCCTTCATTGAAGTCTTAAGATTAGGTCATGAAGTCTGTGATTTAGAAAATTGTAGGTAAGCTTGAGTTCAGAGCTATATAACTGATGGTGAACGTTT
Organism: Eucriotettix oculatus; assembly: GCA_034510155.1. Classification (NCBI taxonomy): domain Eukaryota; kingdom Metazoa; phylum Arthropoda; class Insecta; order Orthoptera; family Tetrigidae; genus Eucriotettix; species Eucriotettix oculatus. Next base: position 183,063,656 of record CM067376.1, read on the forward strand.
GTATCTGGTGGGGAGTCAACTCAGATGGAAGTGCTATTATGTACAGTACTAAGTAAAGGTTCCAGGTCTTATTCCTGGTTCAGGTGAGAGAGGTGATTTTTTTTTGTCTTAGAATGAAGCTTATGGAGTATTGTAATGAATGTATCACTTAAACTATTACTTTTGTAGAAATGCAATTTATTTTATTTCAATAATGAGAAATTTTCAAAAATATTAATAAATATATAATTTCAAGTAATTAATGACAAGTGATCTTACGTAGGTTTCATATGTTATTGTGGATGAAATGCATCAAGAACACCCAGAAATGGTTAAAGATCAATATTGGGATGAAGTATTCCCATCTGAACTTCCATATACAGCTGCATCAAAGCAATATCAAACAGGACCCCCACCTATATCCACTGAAAATATTGAAGTTCCATTTGAACAGTCTGAATTCATGCCTATGGAAACAATTGCTGAAAATGGGCCTGATGATGCAGATGACCTTGCAGATATGGAAGCAAGTATAATCACTTACATTTATAATGTTTAAAACTGATTTCGATATTTGAATTCTGTGCTGTTATCTGTTTGGTAAGCTGCTATATGGCATAAGAAAAATTTTTAATTTGGTCATTAATATATTTGATATAATTATTGTGAAAACCAGATCTTAATTGATGTACTAAAATCTTAATTTTTTAATTTCAAAGTTATTCTAATTAGAAGTGAAAATAAATATTCTTTTACTTAACAAATCAGACAGTATGGGGATGTGCATAAGGTACATCATTGAAAATTTAATTATTCAGTTTTATTTAATTTTAATGGACACATGGAGAATAAAATTAAAAATATTTTTTAGGCTCTTGATGCTGACATTCAAAACGATGGATCAAGGAGAGAGACACATCCTATGAAGATACAGATACGAGGAAAGGTGGGATCAGGAGGATCTTTAAATGTCAGCTATTCTGGGCCCCGAACTTCCAATAAGAATTCTGTTCTCAACATGCTTACTAAATTTTTCCATCGAGATGAAAGCAACAGAGACATAGGTAACAATGAAATCATTGAAATGTCGGAATATTTATTGGATTTGAAGTATTAAAATTTAAGGTTCATATATTAGATATAGTATTTGTTAAGAATCCTGATGAAAATTCTGATTCTCAGTTACATTTTTCAACTTAAAAGTATAGTACATTTTTGCATAACATTAGAAATAAATATGCTCTTAATAATACTGATAGTAGACAAAGATGTGCATAAGGAAAATAGTAGAAAATTTGGCTAACAGTGTTAACATGATTTAAGAGACATTTTCCTTGATTGAAAAATTGAAGGTCTTTATATCTCTCTCACACACACATATATATAAACAATTAATGGGGAGAGGACAGAGATAGAAAGAAGGTGACTTACCTCAGGTTCATAGATGGTAGACACCTTGTGAGGTTTAGAGTACTTGAATTTTCGGAGGCACCGCCCCCTTCATCAGAAAGTTAGGAAGATATTTCCAGTGATCGGCTAGCTGACAACTTTTTTGATTTGATTTTACACTTTTGACTAATTAAATTAATAATAATTATATTCAATTATGTATTATATTTTCTTATTCTCTAATTATTATTCATTAATGATGAATAATTTACAACTCTTTTCTTTTAATTATTATTGATTAAAGCTTTAATACTTATTTTAACATTTTTTCTTGCTGAAAGTTGGTGATCTTGGATTTACTCTCCAGTGATGAACCAATAGTTATTCTTTCTATTAAATATAGTTTATTAGTTAAAATAATCTCAGTTTAATGTATTAAAATATTTACTGTAGCCAGTAGCAATTTGGGTAGCAGTATCTCGATTCATAGTCGACGTGGTGGTCTCCGAAGCAATTCCAGAACAAGCAACATTTCACAGTCACAAGCCCAGAGCAAAACATCTATATTTCGGGAAAACACTTTCCAGGTTAGTATTTGTATATTTTTCAGTCACTATATTGCTTTTTTACTATATTGATAAAGTTTAATGTATTGTAGTGAGCCTGATAAATATATAATGTCTCTTTAAATTATAAATTTATTTACAAAATAAAAAGGTGATAATTACAATTTGCAATACAAAATAATTTGGAGCAGAGTGTGGTTTTTTCAGCAACAACAGAACAAAACATAATTCCTTTCTGAAGAAGTAATAAGATAATTTAGGCTCCTTTACATGTCTACACAGATGATGTGGCTTCTTATGTGTCAGTCATGTTTTGCTCACTATAGTTGTACCTTATCAAAAACTTTAATATGAAAATGATAAGTCTGTTTAATGTTTTTACTCTGCTGCTCCACTGGCAATTGTCTGTTCCATTCACATCCTTCCCCCAGTGTCTGTCCAAGGCCTCTCCATCCCCCAGCTGACCTGTACCCTCGTGACATTTTGGTACTATGTTTTTTTGTTTTAAAGTATGCTAATAATCATCTAAATTATTTCCAATTGAATTTTTAAATGAAGATGTTTCCCCAATCTACTATACATAATTATACAAAATGTATACACTCTTGAAACACAGTTTAAACTGATTGTTTATTAATTCCCAATATTTCAGGATGAAATGTTTCAAATGTCTGAAGAATCTGTTGCTGGCTCTCCTGATAGTACATCTTCTCAGATTCAAATTATTACTCACAAAGATAGAGAAGCAAGTAGCAAACAAACATTTGGCGAAGGTACAGAAGAAGATCATGATCCTTCTGAAACAATTCAACTGATTCCTGGAAGAAAAGATAGTGGAAATTTCAAGAAAACTCCTAAGGTATTTAACAAAGATCAAAAATGAAACAGGATAAGCGTTAATATTTGTTTCTGAATTTCTCCTATAAATTCTAACAAATAAAATTGTGTCCTATATTCATAACATGTAATCCATACCAAGTTAACATCTGTAAGCTTTCTGAATTAGCTTTGGAGGCTGTCAACATTCAAGTCACACTTTCATAAACCCTTTGGTTTAAGTCTAACCTAGATATTCAAATTACTCATTGTCAAGAATCGTGTGGATACTCTCTTTAATATCTATTCTATTGAATTTACACTATTAATGAAGTGACTGGTTGTAAAGAGTGAATTTCATGACAGGAAACAAACACACAATTTTTACTCACTTTTCTACAAAATCATAATTTCTAAAAAATGATGTGTAGCTGATATTTTTCCTACCAGAGAGAATACCAGAATTGTTGTTTGCTGATATTGATAGATAAATTATGATTTTAGTTTCAGAGGCTGTTTTTCAGATTTATTTATTATAATCTTTATTGAAAGCCTAGGCATGTTGACCACATGATGAGAAAATATTTTGTCATCCGAGTTGAAAGTTGAGATATATCTGCTTTCTATTTTTCTGATAGTTTGGTATGTTATGTTAATGATACGAGTCCACAGGGTTGAGACTTTTGTATCTTTATTTATAGTAACATAAACTATTATGGATATTAGCAACTACAATAGGGGAACTCATTTTCTTGTTAACTAATAGTTTCATGGTGTGAAAAACACACACAGTGTCCATGCCCATACCAGAATTTGAACCCAGGACTTCTTTAATAGGAGGCAGCAGCACTATCCATTACACCAGGGAAGGTCAACAAAATTGAGACATGTTGACAGGTGTCAAGGAGTGGTTTATTTGTGTTACATAACATCAGATTGACAAATAATAATTTTAATTCATTTGACTTGAAATGAGTGCAATTGCTGTTGATCTGGCAGATAATTATTGAAGAATAATACCTGTCAGTGATGAACACCTCTGTAATCACACTGTTCCACCAGCCCCTAGTGTGATCCGTGATTCTGGTCTTTGCAAACTCTATCCTATTTCCGGTCATGAGAGTGTATTCCACCACAGCTGGTATGGTTAGTTGTTTTAGGCAAATGCATCTTTCATGTTCTGAAAGTCTAGTTTTGACTGTGCGGATAGTCTCTTCAATGTATTTCAGCCCCCAGCTGCAAGGGATCTCACATACTCCACTGGTTTTAAGGCCTGAGACAGTCAGGGTTAGGACCTCTGACAACCTTTTGAATAAGGATATTGGGCTCCAGCTTAGCAAGGCTTGGGTACCGATCATCGCAAAAATGAAAACAGAATGAGGGGAAAATAGGCTGGCCAATAGTGATATGGAAGAGCTGCCCCAGGACTCAGTGGTAGGGAGGAGATGGCCAGATATAAAAGAGAAAAACCTGGCCTTGGACAATGACAGAGCTATTCGTGGAAACGTTGTATTATACATACGAACTGACTCCGGTTGAAACCCTGAGAACACTATCTTCAGCAGGTTTGAGAATGCTATGCCCTTCTTGTTTCTCATTTTAAACTTTATACTTTATACCTGAGTTGTCTGATTTGATAAAAAAAGTTTATTTATGAAGGATAATTATATGTATGTATATCTGGTTTTGCCGACTTCCTGTGGTCTAGTGACTAGCATTGCTGCCTCACAACTCAGAGGTTCCGGGTTTGAATCCTGGCACGGGCTTGGATGTTTGTGTTGTCATAGTCATGGAGACGGGTTAAGACTGTTGGAGAGTCAATATGTTGACCAAGTGTCACTCCAAATTTGGTATGTGTCATGTAATATTATAGAGTCTAAAGTTGTTCTGGTAGGCCAAGGCCCTTAATGGGCTGCAGAGCAAATGAAAAAGAATAATAATATGTGGTTTTACATTCTATCTTTTTTGTTTGTTTCTTTGACTTTTTTCCATAAGAAATTATATCTGCCATTTAATAAGATGAATTTTATATTTATGTTCTTATGGAATGAATTGCAAACATAGTTTTTATTTTTATAGAATAAATCTACTGAACTGAGAAGCATAGATTTATCAGCAGCAGATGAAGGAAGTGATAATGCCAGCAGCTGTTCTGCCAAAACATCCTTTTGTCAAGATTGGCCAATAAGCAATCAAAGTAAGTTATATTAAAATATGGTGGTTATTTATAAAATTTTGAACACAGTGTACAGATTATGAATGTTGTTTACCTGACCATGTCATCTGTTGAAATTGATTTTATTTCTTTGCGACATAACTAATTTATAGGGATCTTTTAAAGAAATTAAATAGGTTCTAATTTACATCTTTTCCTCAATATATTTTAATATTTTGTATTCTGTTATGATTAATTAATGTAAATATGAGAAATATAATTTTGTTTTCCAGTTCTATAAATTTTATTTTGTGCTTAACATTTAGGCTCAGTCCCTGAAACAAGTATTTCAACACCAAAAATGGCTGAATCTTATAATAGAGGGTCACGTTCAATGAGAGGAGATTGGTAAGTTATAAGTTATTACTGAAGATTAAACCTATTTTATTTTAATATTTTCATTGGTAGGTTAATTTTTTATAACATTTTTCAGGAAAGATAGTGCTGTGGGATCACCTTATATTTCATTCATGAAATCAGCGACTGACTCTTCCAGTTCCACAACACGTGTTATCATTCCAAGCAGTCCTCCAATAAGACATACATTTCCGCCAGCTACACCAAGTATGCCAAATACATGGGAAATCAAGAGAAAATTGTCAGATACAAAAGAAGATAAAGGGAAAAATGTGCAGTTTGGAACAAGCTATTTAGCTCGTAGTTTACAACAAAAGGCATCATCAGATGAACATGCAAAGTCTCCTGCCACTTCTACAAGTGATGTAACTTTTGAAATTGTCAGTGAAGTTGATGCTACAACAAACCTTCTTAACAGAGAGAAACATAAAACGTTAGAAACAGATTTAAGACTAGAATCAGAACCTGTCATCACAATCCTTCCTCCATCACTGCATTTTGGTGCCCCTGTAGAAATTGTAACAGCAGCATTTCTTACAACATCCGTCTCTCTTCCCTCAGCTCTGCAAACAACAACCAGCATAGTAAACACATGCCCAAGCCAAAGCCAACCTGCTGTTACTTTTGCATCATCTGTTGCTGTTAGTAGTAATGCACAGCCCTCAGATCTTCAGAAACAGACAGATAATCAAACCATAGAATCAAATGAAAGTGTGGAAGATACTGCCATTCCTCCTCAGACATCATCTGATACTTTAAAAGCAGATATGGATACAGATGCTGCAAGTAGTGGAATTCCACAGTATGTCCCCAGTGCAGCAATACCAGTACCTTCTGTTTCCCCAGCAAGAGCATCAAATTCCATGAGTATGATGGAAACTGGATTCGAGTTAATGGAAGCAGCCTTGGTTCCACTCTCTCGACGACCACACCATGATTTCCATGATTTGGAGCCTATAAGTGAACATGGTGAAATATCAGCAGATACTTGTGTAACATCTACAGATAATCCAGATAGTGAAGTGCAACAGCAAGAATCAGATACTGGTGGAACAACATCTACAGCAACATGAGAATTTCTGATTCTGAAATAGCTCATATTTATCAAAAGATATATATTTACTAAGTAATAGACAAAAGTGCTACTTAAGTGCCTGTAGATATTAAGTATTGATGTTCAAACATTCCACATGATGTGAATAATATTTAAATATTTTAGTTTTCTCAAGAATTGTGTACATAGTTAAAAATGACTTTGCCTTCAAGATTCAGTGATAATTAACAGTACATAATAGTTATTTGAGAAAATGTATTTATTATTTTGTATGCAATTTTCTAATGATACGCTTAAACATTTTTAAGATTGTAAGTATTTGATTACATTTTGCATATAAATGTAATTTTCTTAAATACTTTTACTGTGATTATAAATTTTATATTTTATTGTAAATATATTTATTGCAAAATTGTTAGAAACTATTTCTTCACCATTGCTGTTAGTTGCAATGCCCAACTCTAAGATCTTTATAAAATGCTGGAAACAGGTTTAAAGATAAAGTAGAACCTCTTTTTAATGAATCGCTGGGGACCTGACATTTTATCCTTTTATTAGGGTATTCCTCACATGTGAGATTGCAAAGTTCTCCAAGACTTGCAAAACATGTTCCATGAAACTAATACATGAGATAACACATGGTTGCGCACACTGGGTAGAAACATGTTTCATGAAACAGATTTCAATTTAGACCTGTTTTGTAAGTACAAGGCATAATTTTAAACAAAGGTGGCAAGTTTCCATACTTCACCAAACATAATTTTCAGTTTGAAATTTTTTCATGTAGCATAGAATCAATGCACCTATGATCAGTTTACGCAATGTCCATCTTCACGTATTCCCTAGAATTAGGACGTGAGGATTGTGATTAGTGAATTGGTAGGTGAGCCGAACTTAGGTTTACGGAATGGAGAGGTGTTGAGTCGGTCCTGGGACGTCGACTCGGATTAGCTCAGTTGGTAGAGCATGCGGCTGGATTTCGCAAGGTCCTGGGTTCGATTCCCTGGTCCGGTTGACATTTTTCCATTCTTGTCTATCTTCTGAATATAACTGCATTAATTTTTCTATTCCTGTAAATATGTCTACAAGACTCATTAACAAAATTACAGAAATGGTAGACTACTTGGAACAGAATGACATAATGCTTTGTGCCCTTCAAGAAACCAGACTGACAACACATCCCAAACTTCAAAGTTATGCCAACTATACTGTTATTTCCAAGACAGAACTCACAACGGTGGCAGAGGTTTGGTGTTCCTGGTTCACAAGTCAGTCAAATATCGGCAAATAGTTTCTCTTATTCCAATTCAGAATGACAAACATCTACAACATCAAACAGTTGTCATTTCATCTGGGAAAACTACACTGTTCATTCACAATGTCTATATACCACTGACTAACAGTTGTGATACAGGCTACATTTCCTCAATTGAGCATCTTCTTGCTGGCAATGACACACTTGTTTTATGTGACATGAATGCTCATCACAAATCATGGCATTCAAGCAGTGCCTATGACCAACGCGGAAATGAAATTGCGTAACATATTGACAATTTGATTTTCACGGTACTCAATGAACAACAACCCTCACGTGTCACCAGTACCTGCACAAGCTCCCCAAACATCAGCATAGCAAATGCTTCACTACTAACCAGTACCACCTGGTTGGTATGTACCAAACTATGCTCTGATCATTTTCCAATCACCATAGCCATTGAATGAGCTGCCAAATTTACCATCAGTGAACAGCGAACTTTCATCAATTTTATAAGGCAGACTGGACAATTTTACAGCCCAAACCAAACAACAATTCAACAGCAAACCTGCCCCAATCAACATCCTCGATGGGGAATCATACACATCATATTCCATATTCCAACCGGCCGCATCCCAAAAATTCGGCTGATCTTTCATGCAGCTGCAGGTGAACGTGACTCCATCAGAGCAGTCAATCCATCCGACAACTGCATCCAACAACTAAACCAAAAAATCCGACGACTGGTTAAAGAACACCATGGGAGGAAATGGACTGAACATTTAGAAAACTGTGACCTCAGAACAGAACAGGAGTGAAGAAATTATGGTTGACAATCAAAGCACTATCAAACCCCCTCCAACACAATGACCATGTAGCAATCAACTTTAATGGGACACCAGTCAATGATGCGAGTTAAATGTGCTACACTATTCAACCGACAATTCATTGAACACCTGCAGATAAAAATACTGCACAACAGGCGACTTTATGAAAGTTACATAACCTTCCATATCACAACAACTATATATCTGTCACAGTTGAAGTCGCAGTAGCAATTAAATCAGGCAAAACCTCTATAAAGCACTCGGACCTGACGGAATTTCAACCTTTGAGCTGGTATTGGCCCATCTGGCCTAAACTATCTCACATGTGTGATCAAACTATTTTTGTCAACACTGATTATACCAAATACATGGAAAACCAGACTAATCATACCACTGCCTAAACCACGAAAGCCACAAGACCAAGGCAAATCATACTGCCCAATTACATACCTCTCACCGGTGGCAAAGATACTTGAAGAACTAAGTCTTACCATACTCAACCAACACCTCCAGCCTATGCACAGTACAACAGCCCTTCACACTATCACAAATCACGTGGCAAATTGCCTCAACCAACACAAACCGGTGCATCACACTGTTGTTGTTGCACTAGATCTATCCAAAGCCTTCGACACTGTCAGCCTATAAGTTTTACTACAAGACACACTTGACATGACTCTGCCGACTGCAATGGAACGTTGGCTCTGCAACTACCTATGTGGGCGGCAGTTGTTCTTTTAATTTCGAAACGCAAAGTCAAAAGCCAGAGAAGTAAAGCAAGATGTACCACAAGGTGGAGTTTTATCACTAACTTTGTTCAACTACTACATCTCCAAACTACGTATGCCACCAAATGATGTCAGCATAGTTTCATATGCAGACGACTGTACAGTATTGGCAACAGGATGTGCATCACCAGCTTAACTATGCTGCCCCAATTTGGACACCACAACTACAACCAACACACTGGACAATTTTGCAGACTGCACAGAATGCTGCACTGTGAATTATTAGTGACCGATGAAGACCATCGAAACGAAACTGCTGCTAAGTCATCAGTACTTGCTACCCTGTCACTTGCTGCAGCACCCTAATCACGACATCATTAAACAATCACCACCACAATGAAAAATTTGCAAAAATGTGTTAAACTTCAAATCCGACATCAACCAGCAAACAAGATAACTTGGCACCAACTGTGCACAGTACAAACAATGCGTATGTGACACACACAGTGATGGACAGGATCTCAAGCTACAAACTGAATGTAGAACTAGGTAGTTATCCACCTCCTGTTGCTGCATCTGAACAACGGCTTCCCTGCTCCACGTGCCCAGTCCTGGCTCAATTGAGATTGGGCTGATGCCGTTTACTCAACAACTATCTGGCTCGCCCTTGACATCAACATAAAGGAGACATACCCATATTGTGGAAATGGATTGCACAATGATAAACATCTGTTTAACTGCCCAGCAAAGCAGACCAATCTGCAGCCGATGGACCTGTGGAAACAACCGGCCACAGTCGCCCACTTTTTGGGACTGGAAACAGATTGACTTGGTGTGGCTGCCAGCTGCTACAACAAGACTTATTAATTATTTATTTATTTACTTTTATATCAGGTCCTGACAACTTATGCTTTTCTCCCCTACATGTAAATAAGTTTACTCATAGAATTGTAGATATATTTACAGGAATATAAAAACTATTAGAGTTGTCTTTATTTTCTATGCAAAATATTACTGTATATTATGTATACATATTTTTTCTATTTGCAAGAAGTATAGATGTTAAATTTTATTTGATAACACTCAGGGATTTTATATTGTGATTAAAACAGCTTATTATTTGGGACCAAGTTTTATTTACAATTTTTAAATTAAATTTGGTATATAAGTATTGAAAATTTTGTTACATAAAAATCGAAAAAATTATATTTCTATACTAATTCACATTTGGAGAAAATGGGAAAATTTGACACAGTTTGTACCAGCCTCTTCAGTACATCATGGTACTCTGGATAAGTTAATAATGTGAACAATAGATTAGCAAAATATTAAAGTGGCTGCTACCTGTTGCACAATATTGCATACCTGCATCATGAAAAGTAAATTGGAGGAGTTTCACACACAAAGTAAGTCTGCTTGTACTACATTTAAATTAAAACATCAAATACAGTCTCTACACAAAATGTGACACACAAAAGCTCTATGTATGGAAAACATCTTTCAATGACCACATTAATGCATCCTATTATCTAGTTATGTTTTATTTATTTACACAGAATATACTGTTCCAGTTATATATATTATGTATAATTAATAAATATGGTCACATGTAAAAATCTTCCAGCCTTAAAATTGATCAAGTGATTTTACATTGCATTTCATACAGTAAGGACTCAAATTATATATTATTAAATTTTACAGGTAAATATTCCTTTACAATACATACAAGTTTGTCACTGTTCATACTTTTTTAAAATAAAAAACTATTTACGCACAACACGACGAGTTTCACCTCCAGATATAAAAAGTTAGTCAATGTAACAAAACCATTGTTGTGTAAGGTACTATAAATACGTTTGTATTAAATTCTGAAGATTGAATTCACACAATTCAGCAGATAACGTCTGTATAATATTTACAACATATAGATATTTTAGAGAATAAACAATATCAGACACTTCTTCCAACTAACATACAAGCCAGCAAGTCTTGATGTCAAGGCCCCTCCTATCTTAGTTTTTACACAACCGAACGACACAAAATAAAAGTACATAAATAAAATAACAAAACTTATGTGGCCACACATTTATCACCTAGTTCATTTAAAATGAAAATGAAATATTCACACAATATATAAACACTGATTCAGTTATGGTAGGAGAACGAATAGACAGATGCACAGAGACCACGAAATGATAATAAATAGTGCACTGAATATGGAAATATTTACAAAATAGAAAACAGCAAGCTTTATGATACAGGAGTTGTCAGTATCTTGTGGGACAGGCGGCCATGGTGTGGCGAGGGATTTTGTGTCGTGTTGCGCGGGCAGAGCTACGTGCTGTGTGTAGGAGGGGCCAGATAGTCAGTAGCACTTCTTGGTGCAGGCGCACTTTCGCACAATGTCGACTTCCGCAGTGTAACGAGTACCGTCATTGCATATTAGACGAACCTTACGCCTCTTTGTTTTGCGTGCCCGGCAACAACTGAATCCACAGTTACCTTCACACTTTGCAAGCTTCACAGGTTTTCGAGATCTACATCCATTCTCTGAATAGTATTCTCTTGTTTGCTCCTTTCGGCATGATGGAGCTGCAACAAATTAAACAATACATTTTTATATGAACGAGTTGAAATAAAATGCTGTGAAGAGCCCTTAGATATGATTAGTGTATTATAAAACTGAAGAATGCTGTCATCTAATTAAATAAAATTGTATGCAAGATGATTTCAGTTAATTCAATTTTCTAATTGCATTAAATTTTACTTTTTGATATAATATTCTTCATTCAGACTGAAATTATTGTAAAATATATGCATTGAAAATTTAATGTAAAATTAATTTGTAAAGATGAATGTTTTATTGTTTCAGTATTACATAGAATGAAAAATTTATTTTTAATTTATAAAGTAAGTAATCTTTACTTAATGATAATTATTGATATGTACCATTAAAAATTAGTTTTCCTTGTGATTTAATATATATGTTCAGAGATTATTGCAAATTACGAGCACTTCTTTGGTAATTCCATATTTCATTCACTGTTGGTGAAACATCTGTTCTCAAATTCTTTTAATTTATTTATTTGTAATAATTTGGGAACAAGAAGTTCATAATAAAATAGTATGGATAATAGTGCTTGTTTTGAACAAAAATTCACAAATAAGAAGATAGTGAGTAGTTCCATTATTTCACCACAAAACCCACCATTTTTGTCATATCACATCATGTAAATGACTTAATACTTTTAGGTAGTACTTATTATTAACCATATGAAGAATTAATGGCTTAGACGGTATGCAAATGTAGTTTCATTTTGGGTTTGGCTATTCTGAAATAGCCTTAATTTAATATTAATATTGTTACATACATATTCCATCAGCATCTAGGGCTTTTTTGAGCTAATTTGGATCATTATTGACTTCAAACATCAACTACTGTATAACGTTCATTCAGAACTGATTTTGATTAGAACTGAATAATTTTGGATCAATTTATGTGTCATGACAATTTGGGAAAAATACAACTATATTCATTCTGAGCAAAATGATATGTCAGGATCACAAGAAATGCCTCTGATCTGGTAATTGCCCACATTTCTTTTCTTCCAGGATGCTGGTCACCTTCAACATCTCTATGAATGCACATTATGTTTAAACCACTTGTGAATGCATGTTTTATTAAGAAAAGACTCACTGTAAACATTCAACATTTCTATTTGGTGATATGCTTTATTCCCTTTGTTAAAATTGAATCCACATTATTTGTTCCATTTTTTACACAAGTAAATAATTATAGAACCGACACACTTACAACCTAAATATCCAACAATAAAGTTTACCCATCTATTGTAGAAACAGTTCTTAGGCTTCTAACAGACTGTGATAAATGTTATATTGTTTTGATGACTTGCTCTGTCACCTTCTGGTCAATGTGTATAATTCTATTTCCCGGGAAGTAGCAAATCCTTGGTCGGAAGTAGCAAATCCTTGGTCTCTGCAACTATCTTCTTCCAAAGCTCTCTTTCAATTGCCTTGGTTCTCCATCTCCTGACTCCCATGGAGCGTAGGTCTTCCTCCACTTCTTCAATCCAACGATTTCTTGGACTACCACCTGGATGCCCCTCCAGAACTTTCTTAGGTTCTCTTGTATTCTCCATTCGATGTACACGTCCTAGTCAATGCACTTGAGCAGTTTTTATCACAGATATTATATCCTGCTCATTGTTGTAACTCTGGGGGCATGGCACAACTTGTCATATGCAAGTTTGTAATGACATGAACTATAGACCACAAAAGATTTGATTCCTTATTATTATCAATGCAGACTAAGGCAGCATCCCAGTGGGGAGAGGGGGGGGGGGATTAACAGAAAGTCTGAGTGTGAATTGCAATTGCTTCCTATACACTACTCTCCACTTACCAGAATCAAAACACTAACAAAGCAAGACATTGCAGTATAACACATATCCTAATCAGCTAATAAGCCTGAGAACTTTTTCTACAGCATTTATATTGAGAAAGTATATATTATTTAATCTCAAGATGAAATATGGACAAGTCTACCAGCACAACTATACAATATTACATGGAGATGGATTTATTAAGAAGGTGAAATAAAAAATGTGTTAATTGATCAAAACCTGATTAATGTATGTAACAATAAGATACATTTTGAAAGATGATAATGGATAATCCATTTTCATTGACAGTATTCTTTTATGAAATTGAAGGCCAATTTGAAAGAAAATTTTTTCCCTTTATATGTTTTGAATTTATATTGAACAAATGCTTTCAAAAATATATTTTCTACCTCCTATATGTCCATGTTTCAGATATTTTGCAAATGGAAAATATGGTATTCAAATCATTAGTTAAAAAGCAGAGGTAAGAGCAAGCATGTTGGCAAATGGGATTATTAATAATAATATTGTTATCTTTTAATAGCATTAAATAATTATGCCTTGTATATTCTATTTTATGTTAATATTGTTAGAAATGCGATTCACTCACCAGGCTGAGCACGTGGGGGCTCACCTTGTTCACAAAAGCGCCCACTCCAGCCAGGCCGGCAACGGCACACGTACTCACCGTGCCTCTTGGGCACACATTTGCTTCCTCGTCGACACTGGTGGTTGGCACAAGCATCTACTTCTTCTTCTTCCTCCTCACTGTCCTCATCCTCATCATCTGCCAAAACCCTGTCTTCTACTGGCTCTTCTTGCATGAGTGAGCAACCAGGATTAACTTTTTGTTGGTGAGCAGCATTAGTGAAATCTACTGGCTTGTGATTGACCCATAATTCTTTCATACACCCTAAAAAAAGTAAGTTATATTCTTTTGTTAATAATAAAGTAACTATTGGAATGTACCATATTGTATAACTTAGAGAATCAATTATGTTTAGTAGGAGTGAGCCTGGACTAACTCAAAACGTCAGTTTGACTAAAACTTTATGAAAGTGAACATTACATACACAGCAAGCTTTACTTTTCATTAATCATGTATATAATGGACTTATTTATTCAAAATCACTGAGGTGGGTGTGTTTTAAAAAACTGGTGATTGTGAACATGAAGCTTTACAAATGCAGCATTCACTCTTAGACTGCACCAAAGTTCGGAGAAGCTGTGTGTCAGTTTTGGAACACGGTGCCAGCATTCAAGTATGAACAGCTGCCTCCAGACTAAACTGAGAAATGAATCTATCACAACTAGCTGAGTTCAAGCATCAATGAGCTCCATTAATACTCTTCATTTTACTTCAAGATTCTGCTGGATGTTATATAATGAACCACAAATAACTATTAAACTACTGGCTTTCATTTTCAAGGAACTACCTCTTTCTTTATTATTAAATTTCAATTGGGCCAAATAGCAAAATATACATATTAATAGGTATAATAATTAGTTTTTATAATGGCATAATAATTCATGTCCATATGTGTCAACAATTGTTCAAGTAAAGATTTGAGGGAGTAAATAAGAGTTTATAATTAATACCATATTATTTTTAAAGTATATACATTTCTCACCATTAAAACTTGTCAAATTTCTAAGATGCCAATGACTAAATGCTTCTTGGCCAGGTTCAGGTGGAATTCCACCAATGTAAAGAGGAGAAGTGAGTCTAAGGAACTCATGTTCTCCTTCATTTATTATACTACGGGCCAGGCCTCTATCAACACGTAATGTGAAGTTCTTTTTTATTGCCAATAGCTCAGCAGTATGATATTTCCCATCAGATACCATTTCAAAGCTGAAATAATTGTAAAAAATTTATAATTAATAAGAAATATATTATTACAGTATATTGAGGCTGTTTTTGAATAATCACTTATTAGTATTCAAATTAAAGTCAGTAGTTTTATTAAAATTAAATAAAATGCTTTTCAAATTAATTGATTTAATAAGTAATTCCTTTCAATAAAATTTATTTTTAGATTATATTAATTTTATATAGAGATTTTACTATATCTTACCTGTACATTGTAGACACAGGATAGTTTCCAACATCATAGCTCACTCGAATTCGTCCATTAAAAAGCTCAACTGCAAGATGTTGAGATTGCCCATCATATAATAGAATTCCATTCTCTTGTTCAGTTGAAAATACTATGGTCACATTAGCTTCAGGTTTAGTACGAAGAGGTTCCAATTCAACATAAGAATTATTGTGGACAAAGCTCAGGCTGGTAAGGTATTCACACCGTTTTCCTGATAAGTAATTCTGTATTTATATATCAGCATGTAAAACACTTAACAATTATCAGTAAACTATTCAAGTAGAAGAATTACTAGTTTAATAATTAAATTTGATCTTGACAGGATCTTTAAGTAGGACGTAATTATCATAGACTAATTTATTAATATTGTACTAATTGTTTATCAGTCGTAAAATAGAACTCTTGAATTATTAAAATGGTATGACATCTGCAGATTTGTTCAGGAAAATGAATTCAAAATATAATTTTTTAAATAAGCATATTTTTTTTAAATAATTAGTTGAGGGAAAGTTTTTGTATGTGTAAGTCTAAAGTGTACATAAGATGTAGTTATGAAACAAACCTGTATAGCCTGGAGCACATCGACAAATATAGTCATTTGAATCCATGGGTTGGAAACAGATTCCATTTTTGCAATCGTGATGCTGACAAGGCGATGTTTTAGGATACATCATTGCAACCATTGGAGCAATTTCACAGAACTTTCCAGAAAAGTCACCTGGACACTTGCAGGTGTAGTCATTAACACCATCAACACATGTCCCACCATTCTGAATAGAGATCATCATGTTGTAAGTATATTAACAGATATTGTCATTTGCATAGGAAGCGTAAAATGCATAAGAATATTATTTATTATTAAAAAGTTCTAGACTCAAAGCAAGATAGCTTGAAGTATCAGTACCTGGCACATATTATTAATGCAATCATCAACATTGATGGTGCAATTTTCTCCATTGAATCCAGCTGCACATTCACACTTATAATGAGTGAAATGATCTACACATCTAGCACCATTACGACATGGATTGTACTCTTTAGTGCAAAATGGTATTTTAGTTTCACAGTATTCACCTACAATAAAATATTAGAAGAAATTAAGGTTGAGAATGTAGTTCTATAAATAATATAACTATAATTTCTATCTGTTCATCATGTGCTGATACAGCCATAAGATTGTCTCTGGAGAATAAAATGAAACACCCAATCAGAATATTGCAATTTGAAATTCTATGTAAGGATACCAGAAAAGATTCACAGAATCTAATTCAATTTCTTATTTATATACCGACAAATATACTAAATACACAATAAATGAGCTATATCTGAACAGTTATTTAGATTTTTTTGTTATTGTGAAGTATTAAATTTAATTGTGAAATATACAATTTAAATAATGCTCAAATGAATAAGAATTTTGATATTTTCTGTTTGCAATTGACAAAATTTCTGAAAAAAAAACAACAACAACAACAAAACATACTATGGACAATGACTAACTTGATTCTTGTAGTATATGTATTATACTGATAATGACATATTCCAGGACATGTAATTTATTTTTTACAGCCTATTTGGTAGTTACAAATTAATGTGAAATCAGTAATAAATTAAGATACACATTTTAATTATGATGTGTAAGTTTGACTGATTTTTTAGAAATTTTTAACCATATTTATAATGATACTTCAGTATGAAATACAATCAGTCTGTGAGCTATTCTAGATTGGAATATACATGCACATATTACTTTATTCCAATACATTCTAAAACATTATTACTTGCCCATAAATCCTTGTTGGCATTTGCATTCATATGCTTGTACAAGATCATTACAAGTTGCATTGTTCTCACACTTGTTATTAATACAATCATCAATATTACTTTCACATCTGTCTCCAGTAAATCCAGAAGGGCAATGACAGCTAAAATAGAAACAAAACTATTCTTCAATAACATATTCACTAAAAACAGTATTATCACAAGGAAAACATTTATAATCTCATTTATATACTTGCTTTTGAAGAATTTGTCTGACTATATATATGGTTAATTAAGTTGTATATCTATATATCTCTAGTATTTTCATTATTGTTTGAGCAATATTACTGTATTTGAAAAAATTACCTGTACAACAAACAGTTCTCTAAAAAATATAATATCAAGCAAGATGGTATCTATTTTCTGAAGTTTCTTTATTAATGTAATAGTCTTTCTTAGTGGAATACCTGAAACGGCCTTCTTCAAGTACTTTGCAAGTTCCTGTATTACGACATGGATTTCCATAACAAGCATCTATCATATACTGACACTGTTGACCATGAAATCCAGGAGTGCACCTACACACAAACTTTCTCTCGGGTAACGGTTCACAAACTCCATCATTGACACAAGGGAATGTGTAGCAGGCGTCACATTTTGACAAAATTTCAAAACTAACACGACCTGAAATCAAATTCTTTATTTTATTTCTATCATTTATTTAGTGCTTACTTTTAGATAAGCATAAAAAATGCATAATGGAATTTATGAAATAATTATTGCCAAAGTACCTTTGCACTGAAAAGCAGAGGCTGGTGTTGTTAGAAGCAGTTTGTCCCGCATACCTGAGGGCTCAGCACAACGTGCAATTCCAGGCTCTACATAATCTCTTTTTACCCAATCAGCCAACCATTTCATAGAGCAATCACAATAGAAAGGGTTTGCTCCTAATGCTCTGCAAAGTGAAAGTGTTCTTGATTAGCACTACAAAGGATATAAAGTCCGGGTATGAAAACAAAGTCTATTACTTACAAATGTGTAATTGAATGTAAGTCTGCAAAGGCTCCTTCAGGAACCAAAGAAATGTCATTTCCATGTAGAGATCTGGAAAACCAAAGAAATTGAGAGTATGTTTTTATAATTTTTTGTATTATGATAAAACATAATGTAAATATGGAGAAAATAGAAAAAAACCAATGCTAATTATTTGCTTCTGAATTTTGATCCACAGACTCTTGCAGTTTCATAAAAATAGAAGTTTTTTGTAATCTTTCAGCTCCTCTATATAAATTTCAGGAGAGATTTTTTAAATAAGTTTTTCTTTTCCTTTTTGTATCATTCTTAATTTTGATAATTTTCATTTGCCTTTAATTATAACATGATTTCATTAAATAATATATAAATCATATTCTACATGAGTTAATGTAGGATTAGAAATATAGGTATGTTGTAAAAATATTAATGTTATTTCAGCTATGAGAAGCCAATTCTCAATAACCATATGTTTCTATATGATTAAAATTTTATTTTTTTTTCTCATTAGATCTACAATTTTTAGCAGCAAACAAATTCACTTTGAGACAGAGAGATAATGAAAGAAATTCCCAATAGTGGAAACTGCTTAGTGGGCCGGACATGTTTGAAGGTGAGACATGTCCTGTTGGGTAGGTGTCATGTGCAAAAATTATAGCCAATTATAATTTTTTTTAAATTCTTCTCATTACATATTTGTTCTTCTATATAAATTATTTTTCAAAATATCAAACTAGCAAATAAGTTACAAAAATGGGATATTCAATAAATATAATAATTACATCTCCAATAAAATAATAAATATGAAAAGAAATATAATATTTTGTCCCAACTTTGATATCTTATTAGGTAATGCATTAAAGAAAATGGAGCCCTGAATTAATATAAATAATTGGAATGCAAAAAAAGTTTCATGATATTGTTGAAGTTAAATTTCAATTCAAAGAGCTGTAAAAATACAAATTACATGTTTCAAAATAAATAATTTTTATGAGTGCATGGACTAATCCTAATGCAATTTAAATCTGCAGATAATGTGTGTGTGTTTTTTAAAATAATTATTTGATTTTACTTAATGTTGTGTATTATTATTGACTATTTTCTTCTTAAGAAAACCACACCTTAGTATCTTTTTACTAGTTGCTGTATTTTATCTCTAGAGGGTACTAGCTTTCAGATTTACTGTGGTCACATTTGTCTTTTAAAGTTTTAATTCACACAACCAGAAATTTTAGCTGCTTAATAATAACACCAGTTAATACCATAAATAATAACAAAGATAATATAAAATTAGGAACTGATTTGCAATAATAAATAAGTTTATTTTTATCTTTTTAATGACAATTGTTGTTAGATATGTACATCTAGAAAATAAATGGATAATAAAACAATACTTACATATGTAGAAACGTTTCTCGGGTTTCCAATCGGGTAGTCTCAGTAAACAGCGACGTTTCGACAGATAGCAACTCCGTCATCTTCCAGCCTGGAAGATGACGGAGTTGCTATCTGTCGAAACGTCGCTGTTTACTGAGACTACCCGGTTGGAAACCCGAGAAACGTTTCTACATATTCTTCACTGGGAAAGCCTTCGTTCTTTAAATACTTACATAATTCTTAATGACTTCAGACCAGCTAAAGCATCTCGTTCAATGCATTGCAGTTTGTTGTAGCTTATAATTCTGAAATGAACATGAATATTTACACCAACAAATTATTAACATAAACTGGAATAATATTTACAATATTCACACAAGATTTTGTGGTTCCTTCTATTTAAGGGTACATTTTGTTTTTTTTTTAAATCAAAACTTTATAAACACTTAGTATCTTTATTTATAGCTCTGATGAATAATTATATAGGAATGATTTAGTTTATACAAAATTGAAAATTCATAAGCATGCATTTCTTTTTTCTTAACTCCAAGGAATTCTTATTATTAAAATAAAATGATATTGTACTGGAATCTATCAACATAGACAAAAATGGAAGTTTATTAACTCCTTATTGAACAGTTCAGATAATTTTTGCTTCTTGGAATTCTACTAGTGAATTAAGTTAGATCAGTAAACACAAAATTGTTATAAAATAGATTTATTGAACTATATACTTACAGAGTAGATAGTTTTGTGAGATTTACAAATGTGAAATTTGACAATATCTGTATTTGGTTATTGCTCAAATCTCTGAAACAAAGACATCACATTTATAATACTTGCTTATACTGCAATCTGAATGTCTGGCAAAGTTAGTGGTCTTACATTATAATATGATTAAAATTAACACACAATATTACTTGCCCATCCTTGGCCTCCCTCTATTGTTCTCTAATGCTAATTTTACAAGATGCTCATGTCTTAAAACATGGTCTATTAATCTAACTCTTCTCTTGGTCAACATACTCCATATTCTTTGCTCTTCCCCTATTCCATTTAGAACTCCATGGTTAGTTATTCTACCCACCTATCAGATTTTCAGCACTCTCTTATAGCATCACATTTCAAAGGCTTCTATTCTTTTCTAATATTCAGACTTATATTACTCATAAGTAAATTCCTCTTGTTCGATAAAGCCTTCCAGCCTGTGCTATCTGACTCTATATGTCTACAATACTTCTACTATCCCTAATTATTATGCTATCCAAGTAACAGAATTCCTTAACTTCCTTCAACATATCCCTTCCCAATCTAGCACCCTTTCTTATTCCACTGTTTTCCATACTACTCTCCATTAAAGATCGAAGGCTTTCCTGATGAAGAGAATAAAGAAACATTTCTTGGGTTTCCAATCAAGTAATCACTGCACACAGCAACATTGAAATGTCGCTGTGTGCAGAGATTACCCGGTTGGAAACACGAGAAACATTTCTTTACACTCCATTACGTTGGTTTTCGCTCTATATTTAACTCTTTCTCCAAGACCACATTCATACCATTTATTATGGTTTCCAAGTCTTCTTTTGACTCGCCTAATACTACAATATCATCGGCAAAGCATAGGGTTGTTATTTTTTCACTTTGCAGTATGATTCCTTTTCCATATTCTGTTTTAACTTTCTTCATTGCCTGTTCTAGATTAGTAAAGGTTTCATTGTAATGTATTTAAGACAGTTCATAATCACAATGGATCCAAACCATTTCACAAGTAGAAGATTTCTGAGCTCATAATTTGCTACTTCTGATTAACTCCAATACTGTGAAATAACAAAAACATTCCAAATCTTCTGGTACAGTTTATTACCTCAATCCATTTTTTGCCATGTCCTGCCACAGTTTGTGATGTCCTTTAGTACCAGTGTTATGGGAAAATGAAACAATAAACTGTCATAGACCTTTTGGAATTTTTTTTAAATGAATAAAGTACGTATAATGATGGCTCTCCAAGAATTCATAGCAAAAGTGAAAATTGGTAAGCAGGCAGTTTTTACGGATTCGAAAATGCTTTTCACAAAATTGTTCTCCTGAAGAAATTTGTGACAGTGAGCTAAGTATGAATTAGTACCCTATCCATTCCTACAATTGAAGAGAACAAGAAAAATGTCAACATCTGCTTTTTAAGTTTTTTGACCCTTCAAGTACACACAGCAAATATACAGGGTACAGGCTGTTATCTTGATTGATTTGCTGCATGTTCCTCTGCAGTAAACATAAATTTAATTTAGAACATCAGAATGGAAAAATCACATGAGAACTGGGAATTGCACTATGAACTCATTCAGTTTTACTGTCTCACTGAAAATATTTTGTACAGGTACTATAACTAGTCCTACTTGGAAAAAATATATGAATGAAATACTACGAGTGATAAAACAAGTGTTAAACTAAAGTAATAAACACTGACTTACAATCTTGTAAGTGATTTGAGATGACTCAAGCGGTCAGCATGAATCATTTGAATTTCATTCACATCCAAATACCTACAACACAAATACATATAAACTTTAAATGTGATAACTCTACTTATTAAAATATCTTAATACTTAAATAAGTAAGACTTACAACTCTGATGTTTCTGGAGGAATTCCTTTTGGAATTTCTTTAAGTTTAACTCTACTGCATCGTACTACAGTTCCTGTACAAACACATTTTGGAGGGCAATAATTGTCACCAAGACATCCTTGATCATTGTCACCTAATACATAAAAGACACAACTACTTAGTGAACCATTTCTAAATTATAAGTTTCTTCACTTAACAAAATTTGTTTCATTACAATTTCACTGTATAAAATACATAGAATAATTTCAAGCTAATAATTTCTGCAAGTATATTTCTTGAACTTATAAAAAGAGCATATATTCATTATTTTTTTATGTATTCATATAAAAATACATAAACTTTCCTTGTGATTTTCATACTAAAAACCGTGAACAATAATTAGAAAATTTCGAAAATAACTCTTTAGTCTTATGTTAAGTAAATCAGATGTTGTTGGATCATAATATCTGTTGCCTTACAAGCCAAAAGCAGACCTGAAAAAAAAATTAACTGAATAAATATAAATAACTCAGTAAAATTTAAACTCACTGGTGCACTTAAATTCATGATGTGGCAATTCATGTATTGGCATATCTTTTACTTTAGCTGGAGAGTGGCATCGAGGGCTTCCAGCACTTAAATCTCGTTTCTTTAACCATTCAGCAAACCAAGCCAGGTGACAATTACAATTGAATGGATTTGATAACAAATTCCTGTGAAAAAAGTGATCTTTAAACAAGTTTGTTTCAAGAATTATTGTGTTTCTGAATATTAACTTTTGTACTTACAATGTGTGAAGTGAAGTAAGGAAGTCAAATGATCCAGGCATAACACATGTAATTTGATTATCATAAAGAGACCTAAAAAATTATTTTAGCAATTAAAAATGCATATACAGAATATTAAATATATATTAGAATATATGTTTGTTTATTCCTGAATTATTGGTAAATTAGATGAATAAAAATTAAAAATAGATTTGTAAAGTTACTGTTATAACAGAAACATTGTTAATTCATTTTCAAAAATGAATATTCACTTAATTTCTAAAATAATCATACAGACAACTTATGGGCATAATGAAATAAATACTTACAATGACTTTAATGTAATGAGGCCAACAAACATTTTGTTGTGTACTTCTCTTATTTTGTTCTCTGACAGCAACCTGTAACCATGACAAAATGGCATATGAGAACTTAAAAAATAGTATTTAAATTACATATACTACATTGTGAAAGTGTACTAAAAATACATACAATTCTGTTAACCGTGAAGTTCCTTCAAAGGCATTTTCTTCAATGCCTGTAATTTTATTACGTCTCAAATCAAGCTTCTGTAAATTTGGTAACCGACCAAATAATCCATCTGACTTAACACGGACGAGGTCATTATCATTGAGTAACCTGAAAACAAATTTTATAATAAAAACTGGCATTTCTAAAGAATAGTACAATTAACTTTTGAAGCCAAAGAGAGAGTTTAAAGTAATTCTACTTACAGCTCTGTAGTATACATTGGTATATCTTTTGGGATTTCTGTGAGACCTCTGGCAGAACAGTCAACCAATGTTCCTTCACATGAGCATGCTGATGGGCAATCTGTGTCAATCACACATTCTCCTGCAAGTCGTGTTCTGTACTCTTCCACACCTATCAAGACATTATGTCACAAAGTGACTTTAATTACGTCTAATGACAGTTATACAATAAATTATATAATTTATTTTTACTCATTCATTAAATATTCTAATTGCTTCCACTAAACTTCAATATACATATGTATTTATCCAGAATCTGAATCTGTAGTAAATCTGTTTATAAAGAAATCTAAGCTATTATTAGGATAAATGTAAAACCCTGATACACACTTTCTTGTTAAAATGTCTTAATTCTGGTTTTATATAAATTTCAAACAACTGCTGTTATTCATCATTTATTGAAAACATTTGGTACGTGAAAATATTGATAACATTTGATGTAAGAGACCACATCATCTACTAGCTCTAGTACTGTTCTTTTTGGAAGTATTTGCATTCTCTTTCAGAAGTGGAATCAAAAGGCTAACGGCTCTGAAAATTTGAAGAACTTCCTTGTATCCAACATTCTGACACTGGTCTTCTTTTTCAGGTAAGCCATTTGAAGTATCTCTGTTTCTTTTTGAGACTAATTGCATGGTGTGGAAGCATAATTTGCTGATTTGAACTGGGTGCTAGGGAATGAGGTTTGGTCGCTGGAGGGTGTGGATGGCTTAATTGGCACCTGAGGAGTGGTGAGTTTTTCTCCTTTACATTTTAGTACCGAAAAGGTGATGGGCAGAGGAACAGTGCCACTCCACCTCCTTACAATTAGGCTATGGGGTAGGAACTCACTGCATGACATTCTGCTGCTGGGAAAAATGCATGTGAAGCGTTACTTGAATCTTTGCTTAGTGACATGGTATTGTTCTTCAGGAAGTTAATTTTCATCTATTGGGATGTGTTAAAAGACATAACATGTGCTACTGGAATGATAATCCCCAAGCACTTTATGAGAGAGCACTTCATTATGAACATGTAACTGTTTGACCTGCTACATCAAATGTAGGGTCAGTTAAGTGTATATGGTCAAAGACATTTGTCTGAAATGTGAAATGGAGTTTGGAATGTGTGATTTCAGTCGGACAGTGCCATGGCTCACATGGTGTAAACTGCAATGAGGGCTTTGTGATAACAGTTCCCCAAGGTGTCTGATCTCTGTGGGCCGATCTTCTCACCCCTTCTGACTTTAATGTAGGTATCTCAATTGTGTACACCATTGTCCAAGGATTCTCAACTGAAGGAACAAGCAATAGCCAAAATATCCATCACTCTTTTTTTAAGTATTATTGTGAGTCAATGAGGGATGCCGCTTGTATAATATGTAGGCTTGAATTTCCAACTTTATAGAATAAAAATAAAATTATTAAATGATAACTGCATCTTCTGTTTTATTCACCCTTCAAATCAACTACCACACTCTGTATTTTCATTATATTGATGTTAGGCCTATATCCTTACTTGTAACTGTAAATCATGAACTATGTTCAATTATATATTGAGTTGTTTATTAATAGGTTAATTTAATGTTTTTTGCTGCCTCTTTATATTTCAAGGAATTTATATTTGGGTTTCAGAAGAGATTTCAACAAGTCTTTTTTACACAAACAAGCAAAAGAATTCTATGTTGCAGTGCTCAAACATAGAACTTGCTCAAGTTTTCTCATCATGTTGTTCATTGATCTGAAGCAGTTAAGCAAACAAACAACAATACTTTAGATGCAACATAATATACTGTTTTTGTAAATGAGCAATATAACTAAAAATTAAATACATGCAAATATAAAAAATATATTTTTTCACAAATTATTAATGGTAGCATTTTGTTTATTAATGGCATAAACATAAATCTTAGCATTTTATTTATCGGGTTCAGTATAAGTAAAGCAATCATGTAATAATTAGTATGCTGGTTAGAGCCAACACCTCAAGCATGTACGGTGATGGGGTTAAAGGAGGGTTAATGCATGTTCAAACAATACAGGTAACAATGTTTTATCAAAAGCAACGATACACCAAAATCTTTTGCGTAGGTTCATTATTTTCACATCAACAAGGATACATACACTCAACCGTTTGTCAACCACATCTAGCATTGCAGCACTATTTTGCATTACTAGTCACATTATTTTTCAACAGTAGATCAATAAGCACTTCTAAAATGTAAGTGATGGCGAGAGTTGTCTTGAAAGAAGTAAGTTTCCGAGAGATACCATTTTCAGTATTCCCATATAAAAATTTGTGCCTCAAAATTCCGCACGATGGATGTCGCGCATTCGAACAGTGGAGAATAAAGTCAATTGCAAAGCAGTTTCAGTGGCTCGCTTTTGCTATTTTTCTAGCAATCCTGACGTCAATATATACTCGTAAATGATGACAAATTTTGCGTCGACTTCTGAGAAAAAAAAGAAACAGACAAATCGGATTTCAGCAGGCGAACTGCACCCAAAGACCGGTCAGGAAGGACAGCTTGAACCACTGGCCATTAGTTTCGATGACAGAAGTTGAAAGACTTGGAAATCAACTAATACTGCATCAACAGATTTCAACAGATTTGAATCCTTAGCTAAAAATACGGTGTAAATTTATATGAACGAGCGAGAAAATTTTCACTTTCGCGCCATTGTTGGTAAACAATCTTTTCAAAGATATTCCTAAAAGTTAAAAACATGTTCCTGTCATAGTTTATTGTTAGTAGCCTTCTGTAGTGTTAGATGTGTAGTCAGGCGGAGACAAATTAAAAAAACGAATTTGACGCTGTCACTAAACAATTTCATTTGAAGGGTTGGACAAGCTGCACAAATAAAAACCGAAGTGGATGAAGTTCATGCGGACCCTGCAGCAGCATTGAAGGTCATTTACTTCTGGATTACTAAGTTTAAATGAGGTCGCAGAAGGGCAGAAGATGAAACTCGCCCTGGCCGCCCAATTGAGGTCACAACTTGGGAAAACATTTAAAAAGTTCACAGTATCGTAATGGAAGATCGCATACTAAAAGTACGTGCACTGATCGGAAAAAAAAACATTTTAACGCAAAATCTAGCGTAACCAACAATACTTTTTGAGCAGATTCACTACACTCCAGAGACCAAAAAACAAACAAAACAAGGGACAAAAGCTGGTGAAAGTGCACCGGAAAGGGTGAAGACTGTTTTGTTAGCTGGAAGGTGATGGCCACTGCCTTTTGGGATTTATAAATTTATTGGTAAAGGGAACAACCATAACTGGGCTCTATTATACTGCTCTGTTAGATTGTTTTTTTAAAAAACGACGAAGATTGGCGCGCAATAATGTGCTGCTTCACCACGACAATGCGCCAGCGCACACAGCAACAGTCTCAATGGCGAAAGTGTATGAATTGGGGTACGATTTTTCCCCCTCATCCACCATATTCACCTCGCCTAACACCAAGTGACTTTTACTTGCTCCCGAACTTGAAAAATTGACTTGGTGGGAAGAGTTTTTCGTGAAATGAGGACGTGATAGAGGCCGTGACGGAGTATATTGCCGAGTTTGACATGTGAAGGGTTGAAAAAATTGGAAACTCGCTATGCAAAGTGTGTAGCCAAGGATGGAGAAATAAAGTTTTGCAAAAAGATTCTAATTGTAAACATTTTACCAGAAAACGCCCGTAGTTATTTAAAGCTGCATCGTTTGACAATATTCCGAAAAATTGGGAGTAACACTTGGTGGAATGTATTGCGCTGAAAGGAGATTGTGTTGAAAAATTAAATTTAATTGACCCAAAATAATACGTTTTCTATTGTTTTTTTAAGTATTTATTGATCTACACTGACATTTATTGTGATGATAAAGCTAGGAAATAAAGCACATATATTTACACAATTTTTAAGGGTAAGCATATTTTCCATTTTTGTACATCAAATACATTCACATGTAAGGAAAATGCAATATTCTTACGTTATTTACATTATCATTTTTTCCCATGATAAACAACATATATATAATAACATTATGTTATGAACCTTTACAAAAGAATGTAAATATTTTACTTTTCAAAACATGTGAAATAATCATGTCTGCAAATCTGCCGCTGAAGAGTTTGGTGGGACAAGTCCAGATAATAGTAAATAATTCAGTTACCTGTAGTGTTTGCTCTGGGAGAAAAGGATACCGTACAGGGTGAGGTCTTAGCTCGCTTACCCTTACATTTGAACTTCTCATCTCGTAGAGACTCTATCCGTCTCCGCTGCATCCTCTTTGGAGAGTCACAGCGTGCACCTGATGTTTCTATGGGGTTCCTGTGCAAGTACTCGGAAAGCCATCGAAGATTGCAGTCACAGATGAAGGGATTGCGAGCTAAATGGCTGAAAAGAAAATGAACCCCGTTTATGTTGTTGCTTGTTCACCTTCTTTCGACTTTCAAATAACAATGATTACTTAAAAATGATACAGTAAAAGTACGATTACTTATAAACATACCAGAAATATAACTAATTTAAGAGAGAGGTTTTCTTTCTAAAACTATAAAAAGTTATTTAGAAACAAATTTTTTATCTGTTGCTAAAATTTTCCGTTAAACGGCGTGTTTCTTCTTGTGTAGCTTTCTTCACTAGGAAAAATTCGATTCGAGGTATGCCAAATGGTTAAGCGATACGATTCTGGTCAGGAAAATTCCGTGAATTTATGGAGTCCAAATGGTGTCGGTGGCTTCGAGGTGAGCCAATAAAAAGGATTAAATACCTAGGATGCCGGTACAGAATAACCAGCATGATCAAATAATAAAAATTAAAAGTTATCAGACAAGGGGCTAAAATTTGGAATATGTTGGTATGTCTGAAATATTAACGCAGACTCGAATTTATTGAAGGTTGATATGATTTATGTTATCATTAAGAATAAGTTTTACAAAATTCAATAACTGTAAAGGTGAATTGGGGTCTTAAAGGGTTGAAGGGACATTTAAAAAGGACAAGGAAGGGCTCTTAAAAGCGTCTTATGTCCTGAAATATGGCTGAAAACCCGCAACGCACCGTAAACCATGTTTTTGGCATAAAAATACAGTTTTCTTTAAAAAGCAATCTTAAGGTTTCTGAGCAACGCAAGGTAAATTTACAGCAACATAAATGACGCCTTCATTTTCTATGCCA
Source organism: Eucriotettix oculatus (assembly GCA_034510155.1). Classification (NCBI taxonomy): domain Eukaryota; kingdom Metazoa; phylum Arthropoda; class Insecta; order Orthoptera; family Tetrigidae; genus Eucriotettix; species Eucriotettix oculatus. The sequence continues at coordinate 183,092,805 of CM067376.1, forward strand.
CTGTTGCTATCAGAAACACATTGCATAAATGGCAAACAAATAATGTATTTTCAGATGGGATGTAAGGATTGTTAACGGTATATTAATGAACAAGTCAAACTTGTTTAAAAAAACAAGATTAAAAAACCCAGTGAAAATCGCACATTTTTGTTGAATACAGAACATATTGATGATAATTAGACAAGGAAGATACCAAATGACAGAAAAAATAAGTACCACACAACGTTTTTTGCTATCTTTGTTGCTATCGTCAGCCATCCTTTGTGTTTAGAATACGCTAAGATGAAAGGTTCTTGCCCTTCACTCAATTGGCAAGTGAAGGACCCAACTTGGGGATGAAATCAATTGTTTTAAAATTTTATAATTTTTTAATAATTAACCAAGTCATTACATTAATTATTAAAGGCCTCTCAGTTTAAACTTACATTTAAAACAAATTCAATCTTAATTAGCTATCTCATCATTAAAGTACCCCACCACAATTGTAAGTAGAAGTTTTACGTTATTTTTTATAAAACACCGCAGTGGAGCACGTGTTTTTCCGCTATTTACTTATAATTTTATCCTGATTAAATTTCGTTAATTCAAAATTTCACTTAATTTGTTTCTATTATACTTAAACTATAATTTATAATCTAATTTTGTTCATTATGTTTGATATGTAAAATATGCGCTGTAAATCATCACTGAGCTTCATTCAATCACAGTTGTGTAAATATATTCAGTTTCGAAATATTTTTTTACTTGGCTTTATTATTTTTAATCTACTTCTCCATCATCTAAATCACAAACGAGGCGCCTGTATTTTCGTCACCAAATGTGAAGCCTACCGTTATCGAATGTTCAAGACTTAACCGAGCGAGCTTTCGCTTTGAATGCATTAACTGTAATTCGGCCTCCGTGGCGAGAGAATATCAGTGCAGTATTATTATTGGCTGTCCGCAGTCGTCATTGCTTGTACAGGCTGGCAGATGTCAGTTGCGGTGAGTCACCCGAGCCGTACATTTGTCAACGAAGCGATCGCCCTTCACGCCAACACAAACACGGCCGTATTAATAGCATCCCATCAAACAATAGCTCGCCTTCCGTTAATTTTAGCTCGTCTGCGTCTGGAAATCCACTGGCCCGATTGATGAGCTTATTGCGATTTACTCGACCTAAAGAACTTAACGAAATATTGAAAAAAAAATTAAGACAATTCCGAAACTTGTTATAAATTTCAAGTTGGTGTCCCATTAAGTATTTTATTTTTCCTCGTACTACTATCGATCTCAGGTGTCTTGTTGATTTCGCACTCCTTATAATTCCCGTTCGCATAGATTGTTAATACCATCCCCTTATTTTCATCGTGTCTAGTTAGCATAGCTCTGCACCATTCGAAAAATACGAGGGCTGTATTTTAGGAAAAATACGTTTAATATTTTAATACTGCAGCGCTAGTTGTGATTTTGAGCCTGCACGATCACATCCTTTATTCATTAGAAAGCCAAAAGAAGATGTGAAGCATCGCCACTTTATGTTTCCCTTTTCTTCACGCGTTTTAGAATGCATAAAACAATTTTTCGACCCAGTGAAGTCAGATCCATGATTCATTTCTTGAATTTCATGGAATGTTACGCCAGGAATTGTGTGTGAAGTGTATGGAACAGCAATAATAGTTGACGTGGAGGCACACAACATTCCCCGTAAAGAAGACGCCATCCGCTCGCAAAAACCCGTAGACGTTTTACTGCACTCAAGGCGCTATGTTGGGTAAATTATTATCCCGCCACATGATAATACACAAAGATGTTTATTGTGAGACACTTCGAAAGCTCCGTCTTGAAATACAGAATAAATGGCGTGCAATAATTTTATTCATGACAACTCCCGGGCACACACCGCCAGACAAATTCAAGATGTTATCGTATCAATTTGTTGGGAATAATTCCATCATACTTCCTACAGTCCGGATTTATTGCCAAGAGAATATCTTCCGTTTCTTATCTGAAGAAAACATTTCAACGACGTCGATGTTAAAAAACATGAACGGCAAACTTGGATTTCATCACAGGTGGCATGTTTATTTGACGAAGGCACACAAAACATGGTTTCCCGTTACAAGTTCTTGAATAAGGGTGGTGGCTATGTAGAGAAATAGAGCTAGATTGATAATAAATTATCTGGAAAATAATGTTTTGTTATTTTTAAACAAATATCACTACTTACTTTACAAATAACCCTAGTAATTTCTCGGAAATATATGAAGTCACCATACATGTATGGTTGAATGCATTCTCCTAAGTTTGGTCTGAATTTGTTCCCTACATGAGAAGAAATATGCAATAAAGTCATGTACATGAGTGTATTAGCCAGCGCCCAAAATGAAACTAAGTATTCTAAATTTTTAGGACTTTCTGTATTGGAAAGAGCATAAATCAACTATTAAAGAAACTTTCCACAGGTTATTATGCTGTAAGAGTTATATCTAATTATATTGATACCCAAACACAAAAATTAGTATGCATTACTTCATTTTGCATTATATTTTGGGGTGATTCTTCAGCAAGAGAAAATGTATTTATAATACAAAAAATGTCATTAGAATAATGTTTAACTCAAGAACATTTAGTCGAGGACTTTTCAAAAAATTAGGCATACTTACCCTCCCAAGTCAAAAAATTCATGACCATCAGTAACACAGAAAAGTGTACACTATAAGGGAGCAACACTGTTCAACAAGCTTTACCCACACATTAAATTGTTCCGAAATGAACCAACCAAATTTGTTTGGTTCATTTCGGAGCAATCTGTAGATTTGTGTAACTATTGATTACATTACAGTAATGTGTCAGAATGTGCTACTGGACATAACATTCCCCTATTTGTTGTGATAATTTACGATTATCTTCGACCGGCGCCACGAATTGCTGTTTATGTCGTGTGGAGTAAATCATAACATTATTAGCGAGTGTTAGTAATCTTGAGGACCCGTGTGCAGTTATGTTTAAGGAAATTGTTGAAACGTTTTATTGGTCATATCAGTTATATTAGTTGAAATGTTGCATCCGCTGTACGGAATCATAATTCAGACGAGCAATTTCAATGTGTGACCACGGGAGGTCGCCTCAACGCGGAGTAGACATCCCCAGTCGTCCGCTAGAGTCTGGAGGATAGACCAGAGGCCTGACGCACGCCGAGTTACCTATTAATCCGAAGGACGGCATTGTTTGGCCGCGTGCATTGCTCCTATCAGGAGTGACGTGCTCAGGGTCACCCCACAGGGAGGAGTTGCACATTCCATAAAATTGCACTTGAAACTTGTCGGTCCATTCCAGCGAACCAGAATGATCTCTCACCCTTATAACAGCAATTCAGTCATAATTTAAGTCTAACAAACGGCTATAGATAAATAGCACTATTAAAGATGGATGAACAAAAATAAGGCACTACACTTTTATAAATATCTCCAAAACTAATTGCTGTCATTATTAAACTACTAATAATAGATTAAATATATTTTTTCAATCAACAAAATACTCAAACGTATGATTTAATAAAGATTTCTTAATGTTATTTTTGGTCTACCCTGCAACATGAACACCGAAGACACTAAAAGAATAAATGACCTAATCATCTAAAATGAGATTAAGATTAATTATTAAGATTATTCCCAACCACGCTATATTACCATAAAATTAAATTATATAACGTTTTTAATACAGAGTTCTGACTGTAAGTATTCTAATTAATTTAAAACTATTGTTTAAGTATTTGGAAAATTTCTCCTCGTCCTACTGAACACATTGTAGCATAACTTCAGTGTAAAACGGCTTGCATAACCCACAGGAGATTTCTTTAAACTCTGCACATAAAATGATACAGTGCTGATAATTAAATCATCGAGAGTGTACTTACAGTGTCTGGATGCTCTTCAATGAGTCGAATGTTCCATTCGCCAATGATTGGATGTTGTTGTCGTATAATGACCTGGGACAAATAATTATTTCAAAATTATAAACCCTTTTTTTATTTGGACTTATTTGGTAACAAGCAAGCTGTGTCATTGGCGACCTTTAAATAGTCCGTTTTAGTTACATAGTTCGACAAGGGGCGGGATTATAATATCATTTAATTAAGTCAATTACTTTTTTATGTACTAAAGATTAAGGCAATTGCGTTAACGCAATATAACAACTGAACTAATTTAAAACTAACTAAATTGTGCACATTTAATATTGTGAATTAAAATTATGATAAACTTAATGGAGTATTAGCACCATAAATACGATTACCAAAACTATTTTAGAAAACTTAAAACCGCATAAATAGTGTACTTTGCTTGTCTCTAAATAAATAAAAATATTTCCTATGTGACTCGTACGTTACTTTGAAACATTAGAAGCTAGGTTGGCCTATTTGAAGTGATTAATGCATAACATTTTATTGCACATAATTAGTTATATTCTGATATCAGATTCTAAAAGGACTTCTACCATAGTTCAGTTTAATTTAATTAATTTATCGTACGAATGAAGAATAACAGCAATTTTATATTCATAACCATTTCTTTCAATCGAACTCATTAATTTTGATCTGAATTTTAAATAGGTGTGAGCGTTTTTGTATTCCTCAAATCTGTAAATGAAGCCAAGGAAAATTGCTGAACAAGTAAGAACGTGTATCCAGAGTTTTGAATACAAGAAAAAACATTATCGAAACATTTCGATGTAACTAAATATTATTTAACATTTCAGAAACATAATATCATAATTACTAGCCAGATAAGTCATGAAAAATATAACCATGTATAATACAACTACAATTTCATCATATTTTTATTGTATAATTTACGACTTTTAACCCTTTAAGATTCTGACCTCTTCTGGTAACAGCAAAGATTATGATACCATGAAACAAAATATTTACTGAATTATTATTGTGATGTTGCCAAACATGCAATTACATATTAACTAACGAAATGTGTATAAATGTAATAAATCAAATATCAAAAAATCATTAAGTACCTTATATTAGACAAATGCAAAAACAGATCCAACATTCATTATTATTAAAAATAAATACATTTTAGCTGTAACGTACATGTTTGGACTGTATTTCAACATTAACTCAACATAAATTAAGTAAACAATGCATTGACGTGTAGTTAAGAATCAATGTATTGTTGTATCGAATTTTCAACAAATATCATTATTCTTCACAAGCGTCTAAACGTCGTAGTATATTAATTAATTTGGTTTATTATGAAATTGTAATTCTATCAAATCTTATAATATATTTCTTCTGATGTTGATGAAATTTTTCATTTACTGCATATTTCTGTTTAAAAGAAATGATCACCAAGTCAGGTCACGGCGGGAAAAAAGTAGCTGCATTGATTTAGGAACAAAGGGAAACAGATTTGTTTTAGCGTATTGTACTTTCAGTGGAACATAAAAATTGCATTCGAAAGACTTTTTATCGAGCGCCAATTCAAAACGTCATATTTTATGCAATGATGCTAATGGTGTTTCCACTTCTATGGGGATTCGCTTGAATCAGCTTCACGAGGGAAATAAATTGTTTCATTGTAATGAGGTTTACTTTCAAGTTTTTATCCGCATTTACTAGACCGCTTGAATCTTCAGTTATTTATGGGTTTTACCTTAAAATTACCCATATATTTAATGTATAAAAATAATGATAAATGTATTAAATTTTTTATAGTGCATAATATTAAGTTTCCTATATATTCAATTGAACTATTATACTCGATACTTACAGGAGGTTCAGGCTGTGTAGGTCCTTGAAAGTATCCTTTCGTATGCAAGTTATCTCGTTGGCATTCAACAATCTGTAAGTCATAAATACGAAAACACGCTCGTGAAAGTACAGAAACTACAACAGAGTTCTTCGGACAAGCAAATAAAGTAAAAAGGGTTTAGACTTACAGAAGCTGCAACGAGGTGAGACCGTGGAAGATGCCAGCTGGCAAGTCCTTGATTTTATTGCCATAAAGCACGCTGAAGCAAGAAGGGAAACAAAGTTAATAGCTTAAATTGAATCTAAATTTTTTATTAAATTATGTAGACTCCATATATCACTTTAAGAATCTACCTGTATTTTTGCGCATGCACTACTCGAGTTTGGTTTCAACAGGAAAAATATTAATTTTGAATAATGCCCAACTATTTAATAAAATACAATCGGCCCAAGAAGTAAGACTTGAAATTTACTTTTGATGGACATCATCAAACGGGGTTTAACTACTGCTGATTTTATTGATACTGCTTCCAATATGCATATGATAAAATGGAATTGATACGTGTGGGAGCAGATCTTTGTTCACTGGGAAACGATGGCGTGTCCGCTTGAAGTTAACACTTAAATAAGACAACGATCAGTGATGTGATTTTTGCTTTCTGAAGGTGAACCAAACTGGAATATTTTCCCAAATGATTTTACAGTATGGTGGAATCTGTGTGAACCGCATCAACATTTATAGATAGGGAGCACAGTTCAAGAATGACTGACGCACACCGTCCTGGTCAGCCAGTTGACGAGATTATTCGTGAAGACCAACCCATTGCTGTTTAAATAATAGCAAGAGAAGTTGCAGTAAGTGATGGCACGACCAATGACGTTATTAGCAACAAGCTTAAGTACAGAAAAGGTGTATCTGGAAAGAGTTAAGGCATCAATACACGGAAACAATACTCGAGGTGTGTGTAGGCTTTAAAGAACGGGATAGTGACCAGTTTATAAACAAGTGATGAAATTTGGGTTTACCATTTTGAACCAGAGTTCAAAACCCAAAGCATCGAATGGAAGCACTACAAACACCTGCCCGAAAGAAATTCATAACACAATCTCAGAGAAAAGTCAACTTGACCGTGTTTAGGAATGCCCAAGTGACAATTTGGACGATCAGCATACAGTGAAGTGCCTACTGCTCAGTCACACTGGTGAAAAAAAGTAAAGCGATCAATGAGACCAAAATGTAGCTCCACGACAATGATTGCCCTCACACCACCAAGGTGACCAAAGGAACCATTGAAATCATGGGCTTCTATCCGATTTTCATTTATTTGATCCGCTGGTAGGTACTGTGTGAAAATAATAGTTCAGCAACAATGAGATGATCAAGGAATTTACGAAGACTGCTTTGCATGAAGAATGAACAAACTAGTTCATAGTTAATATTAATAGGGATTATGCTGAGAAGTAGTAAAAGTCTCATTTTATAAATACATACAATTTTTTCTACATTAATTTATCTGCATAAAATTTTAGTAATAATAAAATTATACCCATACCGAAGAAGACGCACGGGACAATTAGTTTAGTATCCCATGCACGCAAAATATTAACGAAAATAGTATATAGGAGAATGGAACATCAAATATAATGCGAGTTAGAAGATCAGTTTGGTTTTAGGAAGAATGTAGGGACAAGTGAAGCAATATTAACTTTGCGACTAATTTTAGAAGACAGGATACAAAAAAACTGGCCTACGTTCATGGCATTTGTAGATTTAGAGAAAGCGTTTGATAATGTGAACTGGAACACACTATTAAGGATTTTGTAGAGCACTGGAATAAAATATCAAGAAAGGAGGCTTATACATAATCTGTACAGAAGACAGGCAGCAGAATAGAAGATGAAGAAAGAAAGCCGTAATCAAGAAAGGAGTAAGACAAGGATGCAGTCTGTCGCCCATGCTGTTTAACTTATATATAGAACAGGCGATGAAGCAAGTTAAAACTTAATATGGAAAAGGAATCATACTGCAAGGACAAAAAATAGAAACTTTACGCTTTTCCGACGATATCGTAGTATTAGGGGAGTAAGAAGAAGACTTGGAAACCATAATAAATGGCATGAGAAAGAGGATTAATAGAGGCAAATCCAAGGTAATGGAGTGTAGTATGGGAAACAGTGGAATAACAAAGGGCGTTAAATTGGGAAGGGATATTTTGACGAAAGTTAAGGAATTCTACTACTTGGGAAGCGTAATAACTAAGGATGGTAAAAATATATAGACGTAAAGATAGGATAGCACAGGCAAGAAAGGCTTTTGCCAAAAAGAGGAATTTACTTACCAGTCTTAGGAATGTATGAAAAACAATTACTTTAATATTTATGTGAGAGATTACTGCAAACAGGGATTTGGGAAATCATTGAAAACGCCTTCTTGAGAAAGTAACATTCAATGTCAGTAGAACTATACAAGTTGGAACCTAATTGATTCTTGCTCAACTCAACTTTTTAAGCTCAATGGGCCAAACGTTTGATGTTATTGTGTGAAGATAGTGATTTGGAACGAATTGGAATCTACATCTCTGGAGGCGGATGGTCAGCTTTCGAATTCCATCATCGCTCCCGGCATGCACTAATTCTACCTTCCTTCGGAATTTTCTATTTTGATGCTACTTCTCTACAGTTTAAACTAATAAACAATAATCTGATAGTGTTTAACTTAAACTATAGGGTAACAAATAAAATCACTTAGGACTGCTTTTGCGGCCTACAAACCGAGTGTTGAGATAGTAAAACAAGCTTACAGAGACGTCAGCGACTTGAGGCCCAGGAAAGCGTCGGCTGCGATCTTGCTGATCTGGTTCTTGCTCAGGTCTCTGCAAAAAAAGAAAATCACATGAGTACGGACGCACTCGACGAACACAAACCACCACGCTGTTGCACAACGCACGTGGAGCCTCCAGTCACAAATCGACTTCCTGAACAGCTGTTGTCAGGGTTCTTCTCGCGACCTCGCTTTCACGATCTCTTTGCACAACTGCGGGGCTATCTGGTTTCGGTCATTAACTAGGGCGACACTTACTCACCCACTGACGTTACTGACGTTTAGACTACGACTAACCCTGTGAAGTAACTCATCATCTAATAATAAGATGATATCGAAGGGGCAATTTTATTATCACCTAATATGATTATTGAAACTATAGCTATGGTTAACATTTAATGTTAATATATTATAATAAAACTTTGATCTTGATTAAAGACTAGTATTAATGATAATATTTTTGAAATTTAACGAGAATCCGTCTCGACCTACGTTTAGGTCTTTGTGGACCACAAGATGTAGATGTAGGACAATTAAACTGTAGTATGGTGGCCTTAGTTAACCATTGGAAAACGGCGACTGATCCAATAATCAAACACTTTAAATTCAAAATTCCTCAACAAATATATTAATTGTTTAGCATTAAAAGTTTCTATTCCCCAAAGGAAGTAGAAAATCTTCGATTAAAGCTCAGGTACAGATCGTGTAGCTAAATTTTGAATAAGACAAGAATGGAAAAAAGTTGGCCGGACACAGGACAAGCTATATATATGAATCCTTAAGTGCGTGAAGACTAAGCACCAATTGTTTCTATTAATAATAATTGTATTTAATAGTTTCTAATTGTATACATATTAAGAATTAACGACCCGTATAACAGACTTACATACAAATTTTTCAACATAAAGTAGACGTTTCGACCATCCATTGTCGTTCTTGTCAATAAACTGAAGATATAAAACAAAGAACAAAGCCAAAAGATAAAAACGATTTAAAATTACAACATAGTTTTCTGACTTTAAAATTTACAATGAATAAAATATGGCCACCAATCAGCATATAAATTTATCACTATTGAATCAAAAACGACGTTTCGTCTCCTTTTTGCGACTTCCTCAGGCGTGCTACAAAACATACAAGAAATGAAATATGGGTTCGATGTTACATTTTTTAAAATTATATATAAAAAACATAGTTTAACATTTACATATTTAGCAATTCATATTGTTTACTCCTTGACTCCCACAGCCGAAAAGATTATTGAATGTACATGTGAAGAATTTAGTGTCGCGGACCATGAATAAATAGTGATAAATTTATATGCTGACTTATTGGCCGTTTTTATTTATAGTAAAACAATTTAACAAACCATCATATAATTTATTTAGTTGTAAAGTGTCATGTTTAATATCGGCTGCAAATTTTTTGCTACTAACCGATTCCTAAACACAGGAACAAAATAATTCTTTTAATTTTGATAATACTATTACTTTGGATAAGGAAGTGAATTTTAAGAAAGGATTAATTTCAGAAATTTTGTATATTAAAAGGCACTAATTTTCTGCCAATATAAACAGAGCACTTTACAGTTAATTTTAACTTAAGCTATGTTCTTTGTGTTATATCTTTAGTTGATTTCTTTATTGACAAGGATCGTCTACTTTATGTTAAAAAATTTGTATATAAGTCTGTTATAAGGGTCGTTCATTATTCATATGTATTTTTTATTCAGTTTCTAATTCTACATTCGTTCAACTACGAGAACCGAGGATTCTTCGAACTTTTCCACTCAACGTTTACTAAGTTTTAGCTATTACATTTTTAATTATTTGTATCCTATTTATAACACCATACAGTCTACGGGAAAATTAGTTAATATTAAAGAGTTGTGTAATGTGTAAGTGCAATTGCGTCTTGTAGAAGAATTTCAAGTGTTCCTTCATTTGGGTAGTAAGTGTTGTTTTGTAGACATTCATTCCTAGAACACACTGTAGCCTGAACATGTCCAAGTCGTCTATTCAGGAAAGCATTCTTTATTTAAAGCATACCAAGAGTCGCAGTGCACAACATTTAAATACTCGAGAGCAGTCATTAGTAAAAGGCAGCGACCTTGCAGGAGCGCACCTGCTACGCCTCCAGCAACCTTCACCTGCGAACTTCTGCACGGACAACAAAAAACAAAACTACTATCCTAACCTAACAGCAGCGTTCTACTCGTATTCATCAAGCAAACTGCTGAAATATTTACACATTGATTTATGGAATCGGAAACAATTATCTCACGTAATAGCACCATATCTACGTCAATATTCACGTATTGAATGTACGTTTCCCAGTTGATATGATGAAATAATATTCAAATGAAAATGTTATTTTCCATTTTGTGATTTGATTATTCTCATTCTCTAACGGAAATTCTGTTTTCGTTGATCTAGATTGTGGAAGTTATTGGGAAGCGAAGGACTGGAAGGAATAGATGCTGATTTGCTTCACGTATGTCGTACTGTACAAACTAGAAATAATACCATAACTACCATCTATCAAGAGAGGATAAAAACGGACGGTAAAGAGTTTTAAAAGAAAAAAATCTGACGGCTGACTTATTATTGTAAAATTCTAAATAGCTCCAGAAGAACTATTTTGTAATTCTCGAAACAGTATTAGAGGAAGTTATGCAAAATTATGCAACAAGAAAAATTACTTTGTAGCGGTCAAACTCATCTACTTGGACTTCGGCGGCTTAGGAGTCAAAAGAAAAGAGACATTATTTAACAAACAGGGGTAATAAAACCCAGACATTCGAACGCCAGCGGTGATTGGCCCACGACCGCTGCAATGTGGAGACGGAGGCTGGGAGTAAGTGTAGATTTCCCCAAAAACCTTGGGGGACAGGGGAAAACTATTCTTTCCAGAGAAGAGTAACGATAAATCTGATTGGTTAATATCCATCCCTGCCACCTTTTGTATATGAATTTAAGAATTGGGGAAGAAGTATTAAAAACCACTGCAGACCGGAGAGAAGGGGAGATTGGGGAGACAAGAGCGGTTGATCAGATGATATTAGTGGCAGATTATGAGATTTCAGCGCAGATTATCACATTATTGGACAGATAGTCTGAGGAGACGAGGTGAAGACCGGGAAATTGTCCTGAACCAGGGACGATAGGAGCGGTTGCGAGGTGTGATCGAGAACGACCCAATTAGGAGGGAATAGGAGCGAGGAATGACACTGACACGGTAATTACCACTGTAACCGTTTTGATGATTTCCTATACTGCCAGGTCTGAGTCGTTTTCGTGTGAAAGATGCCGCTCTATGAGAAGGTCCATAATATACAATTTTATTTGTATAATTTTTTTAAAAATATGCATATCGTGTTTTATTATAAATAATTGCCGGCTGATAATGTTAAAATGCGCACATGGTACAATTTATGTAAAGTTATTAAGTATAAATAAATTTTTTTGTTATTTTAATGGAAGTTCATTCTTAATATATTAATATTACATTATAAAAAATAATACGCCCCCAATTCATATCAACTTCATGAAGGTATAAAACATCGGTCTTACTTTACTTAATCTAATATCAATATAGCTTACAACAACGATTAAGATTTTTAATGATATTTTAAAAGGAAACTAACAAAATTCTCCGGGCCAGAACGGGGTAGGATGTTTTGTAATTACAATTAGTACAATAAAATTTAATTCAACTTAGTAAAAATCTTAACAACATTTGTGTTTTATTTCTATATTTATTTTACGTACGGTTGATCGCTTCATTAATTTTTTCCTTTCGCGAAGAGACTTTTATGCAACTGCACAGTCTTCGCTAGCATTTAGGAGTTAATTTCATTTCAAATGTGAATAGTAATTTGTTAAAATATTTACGTTTTCAAGAGCTTGAGATCAGTTATTTTGATCTACATTGAAATATTGAAATTATAAGTACGATACAGTTGTTCTATGGATTATAAGTAATTAATTATAGAGCTGTAGCCTATTATTTTCAACTTATACTCACATGCGACTCAGTCTCTTGTAAGGGAAGAACGCCTTGTGCGAGATCTCCGTGATGGCATTCTGCTCCAGTCTCCTGTGAACATAAAGAGGCGTTCAAATGTAGTCATTGCAGCCGTATCTTTTCGTTTCCCCCGATTTCTATCTGCTTGACTTTTATTGGACTCCATGGAATGCGGACCCACAGTCTCGTGACGCCCAGGTGCGGCCTGTGCAGACCCCCAAAAAATGATGATACCATTTTCACTGTCACGTACGGTTTGTGGGTTTTCGTTAAGTAATAATACTTGTTTCTCAGAAAAAAGGCAACATGGCAAATGTAGTCTTGGAGACTATAAAACGGACGGATGATATAGGTATTAGGTTTGTCGCGACGGGTTTGTTACTCCTATTCTTTAATAATCCCGGGTCTGGTATAAATGGAAGAAAAAGGATGAACCCAAAAAGAGGATACTTTCTTACACTTACCTGGATATATTTTGTTCGGAGATTTTGCCTCCGAGTAAGTACGTACCATATGACTGCAATTGCCGAAAGACAAAAAGTAGGAAGGTGAACGAATAACGATAAAGTATAAGTTATGCTGCGGTAAATGGAGTAATTTCAATTATTATCGAGTCGATGATCTAAATAGCTTGTAACGTAGACAGAAATTAGAGAAGACGTTAAATATTTAGATGACTGTCCTTATTTGCCCTTCATCTCGAATCCATCACATAAGTGACAAACGAGTATTTAATAACTTGTAACGATAAACAGAAATTTTTGACGTGACTTTTTTTAATTATTTGGAGCACCATTATTCACGTGGTACGAGCGTGGAATTGGATTTACTCTAAGTATATTCGAATCATAGAACGTTTCAATCTTACTTGATATTCGTAACTAGAAACGATCCAGTAAGAACTGACTGAGGATTCAAGCTCTACTTAAGAGCTATATTATAAAAAAATTACAGACAAAATTAAAAGTTTGTAATTTATATTTTATTTTTATCTGTTTTATAAAATACAACACTGGAGCGCTCACGGAATATCTGTGACAAAAGTCCTGTTGCTTATCCGATGAGAGTTATAAGGTGTACCTAATTTGTGTTAAGAGCTCATAATACCAAAAAAGGTTTCTGTCAAACATTTGAAGACTACGTTCCCTTCTCCCCTTCAGGCCAAAAAAGGACCGACGTAAATCATGTGCTCTGCGACTTCATGTTTGTCACTTATGATTTCTATACCATTCGTCCGATTATCATGAAATTTTGGTGTATTGCAGTTCTCTGCCAAGAGAAGGTTTTTGCCGTTCTTTTTAATATTTCGTTTCCTTCCTTCCCCCCTTTCAGGCCGGAAGGGCCCTATCCTAGAGATATAAAACTTGCACGTACCTTGTCAAACGTTATAATTAAATTATTGTATAGCGTGAAATAATCCTAACATTTTATTTAAGTAACAATTCTTAATTATTTGATAAAAATGCGAATTTTTTTACGAACCATAGTGCAAATGATAGAGAAATACGACTCTGGCGCCCGAGACGGGTTTTTCTGTAACTAAAATTCGAGTTGCTTATTCGTTGCGACGTTCACGAAAAACAATTAAAAGGTATCATTACTTGAATAAAATGTTATTTTACGCAATGTAATCATAAGTAATGAAACTTTTAAAGTTCTTATTGGTAAGTTTTTATAAGGCACAGTGCACATTCGTCATATAAAGACCAGGGTCGCTGACACTCAAATTTATTTTCGCATATATATGTATATGATCTGTACATATTATTTCATTGTAATCAGACAGAAGAGACGGTTCAAGTATCTTCTCCTTATAAATAATCTAAGCGCGTGGAGCAATTTTAACATAATTTTGTACACGCGTTCATTGCGGCTCTTAAGCAAGTAAGGACTGTGGGGGTAACACAATACTACCACTTCCGGGGGCGGGGTTAGTGGGAACGGAAATTTGAAACTTACATAAGCCGTAAATATTCGCATGCGAATAAATAAATTTCGTGGTTAGTAAGGTATTTAGTGTTTCTCTGGGAATTTTACAGTTTTTCAGACAATTTTTTAGTTAGTTACTGTGCTTTTTTAGGGTAACAGAATATTTCTTGACTCGATAAAGATACTGAGTTATCGCCGTGGTTATCACGTAATTCAGGGGTAGATTTTAAAAAAATGTGACGGTCTCGCAGATGATTTAATCACGTGCTGACAAATAGATCACTGTCGAATGAACTACTGTAGTGGGCTAATATAAATGAATTGCCGGGCATAGCCGGGCGCTCAACTAGTAAGTCAAATTTTATATTATTAGAAGTTCTGTTGAATATTTTCAATCTTACAACATAGTTTTCTGCCTTTAAAAATTACAATAAATATTAAGACTGCCAATACGTAAGAATATAAATTTATCACTATTTATCCGGACGTTTCGTCTCCTTTTTGAGACTTCATCAGGCGTACTACAAACATAATATTACAAGAAAGGAAATATGGGTTGTATGTTACAATTATTTAAATTTATATATAAAAAACATGATTAAAAACTTACAAATTTAGCAATTTTTCATATAAGTTGTAATATTATGTTTGTAGTACGCCTGAGGAAGTCTCAATAATTAGACGAAACGTTTGAATAAATACTGATAAATTTATATGTCGACTTATTGTCCCTCTTCTAATTTATTTATTGAATGTTTTCAATCTTATTTCACACCAAAAAATATTGAAAAAGCTTCATAGCTTAGCGTTAAGGTGTTAAGATATTAGAGGTATTTGTTTCTTTAATTCAAGTAATGAGTATTGCCGCGTAGGAGTTATTACTTACAGTTCAGCGGTGGGATCCGGGAGCTGTTCTGGGAGCTTGGTGAGGGCCTTTTCCTGGCAGTCCACGATTCCGTCCGCGCAACGACAAGGGTGAGGGCACTGAGGTTCACTCGCGCACTCGCCGCTAGGGCGCTCAACGAGACCTGCAGACATATGAAATAACCAGTCTTAAAACTAAAAGTTTCAATGTTCACAATTCTCCACCAATTACAGACTGTTCCACGTGTTTCACTGCCGCCGACGTCCTAGAATTATGGGTGACACAGCTGATAGTAACAGTGGCAGTAGTAGCAAATGTTCCCATGAGTTACAGCTCAAAAATTAATTTAGGAACGTTTTCTTTGTAATTTTAAGAATTTTTATAATAATGCGTTTTGAAAATGTGAATTTACGCTTAGATTTTAAATACTTTAAACTGTTGCTCGTGCTTAATAAGCCACCACAAGCTGCGTAACTTTCGTTGGTTTGGATCGGCGAGCACATGGCGGAAACGCGGCCGCATCAGGGGGCGTAAGAGGACGGCATAAGCAGTGAGATCAAAATAACTTTGAACCACTCAATAAATAAAACAGTTAATGAACGTAGAGAGTAGAAATGTTAAAGATGACATTGGCTTGAAATCTGCTGGAGTGTATCAAATTCCGCGTGACTGTGGTCGACTATATACTGGCCAAAACCTGAGGACGATTGAGTAACATTGCACTGAACACTAAACGTACGTTCGATGAAAACAACCTGACAAGTCTGCTGTTGCTGAGCATGTTTTGACAACGGGACATAGGAGGACTTTTTTCCGAAACAATTAAATTAAAACACGATCATAAATGGCGTGGTAATGTGATATTGGAAGCCATCGAGATTAATACGGGTAATGACTGAGACTCTGGCCACCATATCAGTAATGCGTGGGATCACACTATCACGAAAATACGTGACATATAAGCGCATTGACAGACAGACCTTCCACAGGTGACTCTCAAGGACCAAACGGATCGCGGCAAGAATCAGGTGACTCCGAGGATATAAACACGCATGACGACATATAGCCTGATGACGGCGGCAGAGAATGTCCGCAGAAACGTTGTGTGATTTTACAAGCCTGACCCGGTTGGTTAACCTTGAAGATTTTATCCGAAGTAAAATAGTATTCGAACATTTTGTGAAGTATTTTTAAATACAATAACAATAAAAGATTGTTTTAGAGACAAAAGCATTTAAGGGGCGGCATTTGGAATAATTTCCTGATATTCAGAAAATATACCACACGCATACTGGTTCTTGTAAACCAGGTCTTGAGGAACAGTACAAGAAAAGATAAGATATCTGCTTACAAATCGCTGGTCAGTTCAATCATGGAATATGGGGTAACGTGTTGAGATACATATAGAAAATAACACACTAGCGTTGGGTAAAATAAAAAAACGGACTGAAAGAAAAGTTTTTAGGTCGATTTACTAACAATCCTCATCAATAATTTGAAACACTTAGAAACAGGAGATTTTAACAATATATAATTTTTATACCGATGAATCGGCCTGGAAAGAAATAAAAATCTTATTGTGCTCTAAAAATTACCACATTTTTAAAGATTAACAATAAAGGGCAATGTATAGACGTGAGAATTTTTTTATTTAAATAGATCAATACGCAATTGGAATTCTCTGCCTGCAGAAATACTGACGACTTTTCCGTCCTAATCAGTTCAGGGGTAGATTAAGAAAACTGTAGCGCAGTAGGAACCCTCCCTAATTTCATTCGAATTTTTAAGGTTCAGAAAGAACATTCTGGCTCGGCGATAGGCAGGTAAGAAGTGTTTTTTTCCCGGCGCCAGGGTGCCGGACGGGAGACGTTCTTGTCTGCGGGTTTATAAGATTAGGTTTGTATTTGCTGAAGAACCTTCACCCTTCAAAATTTCCGAAGGACACTGTTCTCTTTGTCATGGAAAATTTCCCGCGCTAGACGAAGGACGCAGAAGGATTGGCGAATCTCCGACTCGTGGGATAGCGCTCTCCCCTGGAGAAGGGGTATATACGAGTTTAGCTGGGAGGCGAGAAAATGAAAAATAATTCATGGTTGTTCAAAACGTTGAGAAGGCGAGGTGTCAGGGAAAAGAGTTGAGCAGAACGTGGAAGGGAGGAGAAAGCTGGAGAGTTGAACGGACATTGGAAGCGTGGAGGAAGCTGGTGAGTGAAACAAGAGGCGAAAGGGAGGTGAGAATTAGTTCTCTCTAACAAGGAATGCCAGAGGGAAGAACGAGGAAAACTGTGTTTTCCTCAATCACCGGTAGTACCAGGTCCATAGCACTTTCCGTTGGCAGAGGGCAAATTTATAATTCAACCGGAAGGAAGTCGAAAGCTTGAGAGTGACCCTACACGAGGAAATTCCGGTTGCCTAGTACCTGCATCGAGAGACGAAGGAAGATGAAACAGGTTCGGCAAGAAAAGAAAGAACCAAAATCTCTGCTGCCAATAAGTAATTAACCCAGTGATATTTAAAAATCGACCCCTTTAATTAATTAATTTGTTTGTAATAGCACGCAGACCCCTTAAAGTAATTGTTTTTATTAAATAAAATTATTATATTATATATTAAAGCACAAGTAATTTTATTAAATAATTTAAATAAGTCTCCCTAAACATTTACGATATATACTATCCGTTTTTTAAATTTTTAGTTACCGTAATTAAGCTCAGTGAATTGATAATTAATATTGATGAAGTGAAGTAAAATACGTGTGGTTTCTTCTTTTTCCTTTCAGGTCAAAAAAATTCAGGACAGTATAACAAAATATTTTACTTAAAAACATATATACTATACTTGTTATGCTAAGTATGTATATACGAATACTAACTTATACTAGCCATCTACATATAGTAGTCACCTGGCAAATGCTCACTAGATGCTACATAAATACTATACAATACTGCTATAATTGCACCTAAAAGTTACGTTACTTAAAATATGTACCAACGAAAATTAGTTTGGTGTTGAGGATGTCTGTTAAGTTGGTGTTAAATTATTCCGCTTTTAACAATTACAGACTATCGGAACCAATGTAGACGGAATTATAAACGCTGCATATTACCCCAGAGTACTGGCAAATGCTATCGCTGTTGTAGTATTATTAGTATTTTACATAGCTATTGTCTTAAAAATTGTTGCTTGCGATGATGTAGCATCCAACATCTTACACTCAGGTGGTGCCACTGGGGCCAGGAAAAGACATAAAGGAAATATGGAAAAGCATACGTTTTATAGATTATACATAGCATTATTTTTTGATTGGTTGATGCTGTAAAATAGAGAAAATAGAAATGACTCTGAACAGCTCTTTCTCATGGACAAACTATTGGAAAGCGACGATTGGATTGCGTCTGAAATAGCATTTAAGGCAAACATGTACAGTAAAATTATGTACTCATGAATGGCAACTGCTAATATACTATAATATAAGATGACTGAGAAAGTACTGTAAATTATGTGAGGTATATTATTGTTTGGTAAGGCCAGCGTACCGGAGCACTTGAAGTCGTGGTCTTGCAGCTGGTTGAGCGCGTGTCCCTTGAGCTGGTTGGGAGAGAAGCAGCGTGCGTGCTGAGCGAGGCGTGGAGCCTTGCGGAGCCACCGTGAGAGCCACGCCAGGTGGCAGTCGCAGTGCAGCAGGTTGTCCGCCATGCGCAACGTGCGCAACCGGCTCAACTCGCCCAGCGCAGAGCTCACAGACGTCAGGTTGTTGCCGTTCAGCGTCCTGCCAACAAACAATCACAGATAACCTTACATTACAATGTCTCATCGATGGACGGATTTGCTCCTTATTAAACATTAGAAAAACGAATACGTCTAATGTGTGGTTTACATATTACCTATTGGACAGGAAACACAGTCGTACTGAAAAATTCAAGTCATTAACCAATTACTTAATTTTATATTGCGGTTGGCGTACCGCAAGGTTCTATGATACATCGATTTTCTTATAACATTTTACATCGGGTAGACAACCAGGTCATTGCCGACGATAGAAATCAATAATACGATATTTCTTCTTCTTCTTCCTTGGCTATACAGCCCAATGAGGGCCTTGGCGTACCGGGTCCACTGCGAACAGTCATCTTACATGACACATTCCGAATTTGTAGTGATACGTGAGTCAACTACTCCTCGTCAACAACAGAATTGTTTCATTAATTCGAAGCCTTATATTGTAGTATTAGGGGAGACATAAGAAGACTTGGAAACCATAATAAATGGCATGAGAAAGAGGATTAATAGAGGCAAATCCAAGGTAATGGAGTGTAGTATGGGAAACAGTGGAATAACAAAGGGCGTTAAATTGGGAAGGGATATTTTGACGGAAGTTAAAGAATTCTGCTGCTTGGAAGTGTAATAACTAGGGATGGTAGAAGCATGGTAGACGAACTGTATGTAAGCACAGGCAAGGAAGGCTTTCGTTAAAAAGAGGACTTTATATACGTTTAATATAGGTATGACTATTAGGAAGAAATCATTATTAATAATGTTCGTATTGAGTGTGGCGTTATATGGGTGAGAAACGTGGACTATAGGAGTTACAGATAGAAAACGAATAGTCTTTCGAAATTTGGTGGTATAGGAGAATACTGAAAATCAGATGGGTAGATAGGATAACTAACCAGGAAGTTCTAAGCAGAATAGGGGAAGGGAGATCAATTTTGAGGATTTTCACCAAGTGAAGGGATAGATTAATAGACCACGTTTTGAGACATGAGGGTCTTGTAAAATTAGCATTAGAGGGAAGTGTTGGGGGTAAGAACAGAAGAGGGTGACGAAGGTGGAATACGCTAAACAGATTAGGGAGAATGTGGGATGTTATAGATATGCGGAAATGTAAAGGCTTGTGCAATATCAGTCTTAGGAATGTATACCAAAACAAAAACAGGTAACAAAACCCCAAACTAATCCTCATACATCAGCTTATATGCTGAACTGAGGAAGGATATGAATGAATTTATCATACCAACCAAAATTCCTAGATTTAGTTTAAAATGTATGTGCACATGAATTAATTTAGAAGGAATTATTTGTTTCGTAATTTTAAGGGTGTGAATTTATGCATCGATTTCGAAGACTTTAAACTTCCCGTCTTCCAGCACGTTACCTCTCACATACACGTGGGCTACATTCCTTGTGGCACGAGAGTTCTGTCTGTAATGAGAAATGCGCATGCGCAGTATTTCGTTTCAAACCCCCTGCATGCCCACAAACAAAGAATTATATGAGCTATAAAGAACACGACGCCTTGCTGGACCGTGCGTACTGGCTGTAGGCGGTCTCAGTTTTAAATGTTTCGGACGAATTAATAAAATGAGTACTGTCACTTATTGTGACTTATTTCGGTTAATGAAAGATTATTTTTTTTAAAAAACGTTAAACAGGTGGAATTTCGAAGACTTATAATTCGGAGAAAAATATCTCATAATCTGATATACAATATTGCCATTATAAGTTGTTTCTTTCTCAAATTAATTATTTTAAATATGTAATAAATAAAAATGCTTTTGAGTTAGGAATAGGCACCAAATTAATTTTTATTTATACAATTTTAAATAATCGTTTCTATTACGCGTTATATAGATGAAATTAGAAATGTAGCATATTACGGATCGTGGAGGATTATCAACCTGTAGATTGTAGTAAACCACATGTAGTGGATATTAGATATTAAGTGGTTGTTAAGATATTATTTATTAAGTAATTATTAAAATAGATTATTGATTTTAGTATCCAGCTGACCGCATGGGATACACGTTTTTCCCATGTGCAGGGTGATGAGAAAATAACGTGGGAACATTTATCTGAAGAATTTTGTGGAGTAGGCCAGCACAAAGAGGTGTGAACTTTTGCGTTTACCTGACTGCGCGTGCGGGCGCATAAATTATTTCTCCCCGCCAAGGGTCAAAATGGCGAAGATTGCCCAAATTAGCGGGCAATTGGGGGCGTGTTCTGCTCAAAATTATAAGTGGTGATTGGTGGTCCAGATGGAACGAGAAAAATGGCGTGATAACGAAAAAAGCGGGGAAAGGACAGTTGGTGTTGAGACGGAGAGAAGAACAGTCGAGTAGATTCTGAGCTGAACAGTTGGTGTGGAGATGGAGAGATGAACAGTCGAGTCGATTCTGAGCTGAGAGGTTGGTGTTGAGATCGGAAGACAAGACCACAGTATGAGATGAGAAATTTGAGAACAGTCGAGTTGGGGTAAAGAACGAGTGGAGAACAGTCGAGTCAGAGCTGATAGGGGAAGTTGGACAGTAAGTCCAGAGCAAGCTATTGTTCCTGGACGGTATAACTTTGTCGTCAGGAGAATCAAGGTTGAAGTCAGTCATCAACTTTTACTACGTGGCAGCAAACAGACAACCAATTGCCGAGTCCAGCGATCAGTGGCCATCAGCGACGACACAGAAAAGAGGTCCTGGTTTCGCCCTCCTCCACCACAGACGAACATCCGAGCCGGAGCAGCCAACAGCCATAGTTAAGAGCCCAAACAGATCAATCAAAAAAATGTTCTCACGTTGACGCGGTAATTTGGTTCTTTTTACGTTCTAAATTCTGGGTACGGAAATTATTTCTTTTCCTTGCATAATTTCAAAGGGGTTAATTTTAACGGCGCGGTATGCTTTCTCTATTTAAGATTCGAAACATAATTGGTGTAATTTTCCTAACCATCACGATCAACCTGTAAGTCATGCGGCTGGTCGGGGCAAGTTAAAATGATAGGAAATTTCAAATAGATCAAAATAGTATTATATGTAGTAACAAATTATTTTAATATTGTAAATAGTTTTTGTATATACTTCTACAATACATATATGTTAAAATGATCCAGACTTTAATATCTTTAAGAATAACCCTAAAATGTGGTGTAAATTGGTTTAATTGAAAACTAAACTAAAAGTCAAGTTCCCCCACCACAAGATGTTGCAGTATTATAAATATCTTATGTAAGGGGAATTATCTTCGTAAAAATTGTTCCTTGGGGTGAGGTATCACATAACCTTAAATACTCACGAGCCGCCACTGTTTCCTGTGAGCATTTTAGAATTTCCTGCAAACCACACAGTCCAATTCCGGGGATACATTCTTAGTACGACAAAATTCCTACTAAAATATCATTAAGTATCATAAGGTATCAGAAATTATTTAACATGTTTCGTGGTTGTTGAACTTCTCGGTTCTCAAGGGAAACCCAGTGTTCAACGCTGCTTAATTAAGACGATTCTTTGTGGTGCGTAATCAACTTTCCAGGTTACTTGAAGCATAAATTTTAAGAGAATATTGTTTTTATTGCCAGCATCGTCGATAAATCCGAAGAGCCGTTTGCCGGATGTTTTAAATCACCCAAGAGATTAAACCCAGCTTGTTCTTTCATACATCGGAAGATAAATTATAGCTGACATCTGATTTACACGACGGAATCTCCGCCCAAATGCAATACCCTTATTATGAAGGAGGTAGTAGTTACCCATGTCAAATCGTGAAAAAAAAGTTCGATGAGAGGCAGTAGTGTGTTCAAGACCCTCTTCACCTTTATTTCATCTTGTTACAACTTTTCTAAACTCCAATTCAGGTCAAGACATGTATTAAAGTTTCTAATTATTTTAGAATCTGGTAGGAATGTTTGAGCCGATTGATATATCGAAGAACAAGACTTGCAAATAGAGCATTTCTGGATTAAAAATAATTGTTAGTTACCAATTAACTGACGCAAATATATTGAAATTATGTAGGGCAACCTATTCTTTGAAATCTTTGACCTAGACTAATAAGTACCGAGAACATAAACAGTCTTGGCTGTCTGCTAAAGTAATTATCAAGTGTTTCACTCCTTTATTAAAAGGAATATTGAGTCCGTGGATCCTACAAACAGTAGGAATCCTTTTCCCTTCACTCTTTCATAATTTTGTCTATTATAAAAATGGAACATTCGAAAATTGCTTTGCCAAGTATTTAATCTCATTTAAAGTGATTATAATTGGCTTGCAACACGTATTTAGCATTTCTGGGTGGAGTCAGGGTCAATTTATTTTTACATATTTGGTATTCTATAATTTCTTTGTTTAAACGATTGACTAACTACACAATTCAAAATTGTAATATTATTTATTTGCTTCATTTTATGTTGTAAATTCCTGAAAAAATTACGTTTTTGGATTAAAAAATGCTTTTTATGTCTGCAATTGGTAGTTTAATTTAATTTTTATTGCTAAATTTTATAGAATTTAATTCTGAGCTTCGATTGGAGCTTTTCTTCACATAATTATGTGAAAAATACTAATAACATTTTAGAATGTCTAGAAAATCTTATTTATCTGTATAGATAAGACACTAGTCATTGTTAAAGTTATTATTGCTCTTATAACCTCAAATTTGATCGCATTATATACGTACAGGATTTTTAGCTAGAAACCTTATTGCTGTTACTGATGTTTTTGTATTTATATCTACAATAAATATGATCATGACTATGGTGACAAATTTTAACGTTTAATTTTAATAGACAAAAGACAATTAGGATGTAAGATGTCGTTACGAAGACGGTTGCTTTGTTTTTACTAAGAATAACCATGATTGGCACTAATTGTGCCGTCTCTTCATTCTCTGACTTTTCATAAAATCCGGAACAATGCATGAATGGTACATTACGCCAACAAAATAAACTTTTATCTTCGAATATAAGAGGGACACTCAATAATTAAAGAGGCAAAATGCTGTAGAAAAAGAAAGGTTGCTTGCTACTTTTGTGACTCTGGGTTGGCGTCACTGGGATGAGCTGAAACTTAACAGATGAGAACTGTTTTGTTTATAACCTCATGTAACGATGGCGTCTCCGCTAGAAGTTTCCACATCAGATGAACAACATTCAGTGGTCCGATTATTGTTTTCTGAAGGTAAAAATCGGCTAAAATTTTTTCTTGAATGATTAGACTATGTCGAACAGTTCAAATGGGCGAACCTCAGTGACTGGTCGGCCAGTTAAAGTGTCAACTCCTTCGTTTGAAATCTACATTGATGACAATTATCGAGGAGACCGGCGTATTAATGTTGGCAATATAGCAAAAAATGTTTCAGTAAATTCTCTCACAGTTCGTAACGTTATCTGGAACAGGTGCAGCAAAGCAAGTGCAATATGAGTCCCGAGACAGTTAACCGAACAAGATAAGAAAACAAGACTCAAAGTGCGTACAGACTTGAAAGAACGCCACGAATGAGAAGGTGACCCACTAATTAACAAGATTTTAACGTGTGATGAAACTTGGGTGAACCAGAATTCTAAAGACAAAAAGTATGGAATAGAAGCCCACCAGCTCACCTGTCCGAAAGAAATTCAGAGCGAAATCACAAGGAAAAATAATCTTGACCATATTTTGGGATTATTTGGAAGTTCATCGGACAAACAGTGGCTACTTCACAAAATACTGATGAAATAAAATAAAGGCGGCAATGAAAGGAAAACGTCGCAGATTTCAAGGAAAGGTCTGATATTGCTCCACGACGATGCTTGCCTCACCGTCAAGTTGACCCAAGAAACGATTGAAAAAATTGTGTTTGGAGACAGTGCTTCACCCTCCCCAGAGAAATAATTGGGCTGTTATCCGTGTTTCATTTGTTTGGCCCACTGAAGAAAGTATTACGTGGGAAAATGTTCAGCAACAACGAGGAGGTCAAAGAATTTGTGCGAAACTGGCACAGCAACAAAACTCAGACCGTTGCATCAGATGTAAGAAAACTAGTTCATCGTTGGGATTATGTTAAGTAGATGTAAAAGTTTGATTTTGTAAAAATACTCAAGTTCTTTTCAGACCATTTTGTCTCTTAAAGTATAGAATGTTATCATTAAGGTAACTACGTCTGAATAATTAGAACAGTTTATTATGCTGCGCTTCTATCGGAGATGAGGAAACTAAACGACTATGCTTTTAAAACAACTTCTTTGAAATGGCGGCCTAACAAAGCTTGATCTTCTGAAAAAATTCCCGGGCAGTGTATTACTCTTACACTCGTATACAGCATGGTTTATGGCGCTGCATATGCACGTTAAAAATGATGCAGGACCTTGTAAATATTTTTGGAACAACGGAAGGACCGATTGTTTGGGCAAATGAGCGTAAAATTTGCAGCAGTGTGCTATTGTTCGAGTCGGTTCCTTTGCGCCAATTCACATTCATCACACGGACACAATAAAGGCCGGCACACTGTGTCGATAAGTGAAAAACACAGGCTACCTCTAAACAATGGCCCGCGCGCAGTGTATATTGCAATTATTATTTTTTTGTTTGTCACGCCGTTAAAACAACAAAAGAGTAGCGAATTGTGCGCGTTTTGTATATTATGAGTCAGAAGAGTGAGCCTTTGTCGGTGAACGCCTCGTATTCTCTGCACCTAAGCTACACTTCTTTGATATCAGTTTGAATCGTAGGTGGAGGAGCTGGCGTGTCGAACTGCGGCGGAAATGCAAACACCTTTCAAGGGAAACTTGAACGGGTTTACACTTTTACCTTATATGAGCAGTCACTTGCATTTACTACCAATATTGTATAACATCTGAAGCAGTCAAGTTTCAAATTATGTAGACATTTTGTTCGCTTTACTCGAAAACGGCCGAAGGACTTTTCCTCTCTGAAGTGGGAACGTAGATTACTATCTAGCATTGAAAAAGTTAAAACTGAAAATCCAGCCTTCCCAATTTCAGTACAATATTATAGATAGAGCAGAGAGGTAAGAAAAAGTATTAAATAAAAAATATTGACATTGGAACAACAAGTCATAAGTAAGGCCTTAAACAAAAAAGACGGATAAAACCGCAGTTTACAAATAGTATACATTTTAGATAAATATTTGTGCCAAAAACCAAGCTTAACATTTATATTCGTGTTCAAAATGTATATTCATTCCAGTATAAAGAACGGACGACCAACAAAAAAATTAATACTTTTATCAAAATATTGTCTGTATTTATCATTTTGTTTCTTCCATTTCTTCCATTGATATTTTCTTCAAAATCATTAAGATTAAATGAATCGGCCGTTAGGTGTTGCGCGTAATTGAATCTCTCCATCCTATAGTAATTCTTACTTAATGTATTTTTAAATATGGTTCTTTCGCTACATCATGTCTGAGGAAATACAAGTTTCATGCCGCAAAATATATTTTTGGCGCATCTATATATATATATATATATATATATTGAATTCTTTTATTTGCAATCGTTCCTCCTTTCTTCTTTTATTTATATTATGCAGACACTTAGCCGACCTGAACGACTACCAGACTGTCATCTTTTCTGTGACACATTCTGGAATTTTTTGTGGTCAGCTTGACGATTCCCCTCCCCCCTTCAGCCTAGAAGATGATCAACATCATGTGCCGGGATTTCGACCTGGGACCATGAAGTGAGGCGTTGAGGCTGACCGCTACACCACTGAAGACCCACTTTTTTTTAAATATATGGACTGGATAATTTTTAGTTTGATTTTTTGGTAATAAAACGGCAGTTATACTGGATTATTCTATTATTAAAACTGACCCTCAGTTATTTAAGTCATAAGATTAAAAGAAAAAAGTAGGAAGACCAAAAAGTAGCAAATTTAAGTTAAGAAATGTTAGTAGGAATGGAAAAATAAAAAAATGACTACATTTAATACCCATAGTAACGAATGGATTCGAATGTTGGGTGATTACAGCGAAGAAGGAAGAAGGCTGGCTATTGAGGTGGGAAAGAAAGAAATTCATTGAAGAGCAACGACGAACTCAGGGACTCCTCCATATCGTCACGCATCATTTTCCTAGGTCTGCTATTCGTCTTTTCATGAAGATTTGGTAAAACCACTTTAACACTCCGAGTTTCTGGAATTCTCTGTATATGACTGACCCTCCCCTGCTTAATTTTAACTACAATTCATATGAACAAAAAATATTATCCACTAATATTTCGTG
This sequence comes from Eucriotettix oculatus, assembly GCA_034510155.1. Taxonomy (NCBI): domain Eukaryota; kingdom Metazoa; phylum Arthropoda; class Insecta; order Orthoptera; family Tetrigidae; genus Eucriotettix; species Eucriotettix oculatus. The sequence continues at coordinate 183,120,175 of CM067376.1, forward strand.
ACTGATGTCAAAGGATGGCTAATGGCATCATTGTGACTATAGTAACTTAAGTTCAATCGTGTCATTATTTCTTAGTCTTTCTGCCCATTACCAGAGGATTAATTTATATAAATATATGGTGGTAGTAGGCATGGAATAAGTCACTTCTCGCGATATTTTAGTAGTCTATTAAACACTTCGTATCTGGTTGCATTCATTCTGAAGAACAGTTATTAGTTGCTTCCCCCAGCTTGTCTAACAATTATGGATCACTATTTGTATCATGTGCTCTGGTTCATTGCACCACATAAAACTCTCTCTGACAAGGCGCAATTACTGTCCTGGGAATCAGTAATAGGCGCGAGGAAGATAATGACAAACTCGCAGTCTCAACAAATGACTTCTGCCGAGAAATATATAGAACATTTTACATTTATAGCCAGAAGGATAGAAACGGGTATTTCGTTGAAGGCCAGACTTGACACGCGGATTATGTTGGCAACAGTGAGACCTGCTTGTTTGTGTGTGATAAAAATACTTATTACTTCAATCGAATACTAGGAAGTATGGTCTTATACCCGAATAAATTGACATTTTTAAAATGAGTTATATTATTAATATTAAATATACTTCTGTTGCTTGTGGACAATCTACAGTTTAGTTAATCGATATATACGTTGAAGAAGTAAAAAAATTGTCATAAAGTGAAAATAGAACTTCTTCTTAACAACATATGGTGACTCGTGCTTCATTCTCTTTTTACTCATAGTGGTAACTTTCGATTTTTTAAGAGACGAATGTCACATATTATTCAGAAAACAAAAATCGTTCTCGTTGTTGATGGAATCAGCGCGTCGGCATTATGAGACTACTATGTGTACACTTCAGGGAGATTAGGCTGAGACGTAACAGCTGGACGTTGTTGCAAAAGGATTCTGAATGTCTGGGAGCAGTTGTGACTGTAAGTCGTTATCATATCTTCGACCTTCCCAAATTGTTTAGGTGGTTCTTGATACTGACTTTGTTGAAATACGACATTCAACTTTCTAAGAAACGTCACGCACAGTTTTGTAATATAGAAGAGGGCATTGGAGCTCTCACGCGGGACTGGATCGTCATGGGGAAGCAAAAGTGTCAGCCAAGATGAAGACTAATTGTCGGGTTTTCAGACTACAAGAACTTATGGTTGGATGACCAGACTAAGTTATGAGTGGCCGATGTAAATGACGTTAATTTGAACGGATGTGAACACTGCGGGGACGAGGAGAGGAGAATGGTTCGGGACGTGAAAAGTCAAAATTTATTAAATTTGGGTCGTTTTGGTCGAACGGAGCTTTAATGTTCCTTTAGCTACTTTTATCAAGTAAACAGGCGGACAGCTTAAAATCTACCTAACACTACACAACTGTGAGGTCATTTCATATCATGAATACATATAAAGCCTGACTTCCCTAATCTTGGTTGTCTGTTGCAGCAACCGGCCCATAAAACTGACTTATGCCCATAGAGAGAAAGTTCATGCCTGGCAGTACGCTTTAACGTTTTATAGGATCACATATTGTAAATTTCAATTTATTACAGGTTTACAAATCGCATGTCTCACTGCCTTGGCTGTGAAAGAAGGATTCTTACTTTAACTTATTGTTAAAATGGTTGATGTTTGTAATCAAGAGAAGTAAGAGATTGCCAGTGTTGCGTGAAAGTCCCATAAATCACCAATATGTAAAATGGGAGGTTGGCATTAAACGAACCTTCACCATCTTTTTCAACGGTAAAAAGTGGGTATCTGAATTGAAACCCCTAGCTACCATAACAATTTTTCGAATCACCCTCGTCAAGACTGTTACCCGTCTTCAGATTACTTTTCATGGGCTCAGATAGTTAATAAGAAAATCAGGCACAGTACTTATTATCGAATATCGTAATATATGGCAGTAATAGTAGTGATACTATTTGTAACGCACGCGACATAATTGACTGAATTTTGTTCCTGCCCCGACCTCCCATCATCTTCGTCTGGTCTTCTGCTTGAGATGTTAACAGCGACGACTCATCATTTTTTCATCAGCGCTGTGCGCGGCAGGGGCGTTTGAAGAGCTCTTTCATCAATTATTACACACAAGCTTTGCGGGCCACAATGGCGGTACTCACAGCACTTCCAGTTCGCTGAAGCCTCGGATGGCAGACTCGTCCACGCACGTCAGGTGGTTGTTGTCCAGCTGCCTGCAACAACAGAACAGTCACCGGTGAGGACAACCTTTCAACAGTTGCGACAAAGAACTGCCGGGTCTGGAATGTAATAAGGGAAATTCAAACCATACTTTATTATAATCTTCTTATGTGACGCTGGATCCTTTGAAGTTTTAAACCTACCTTCTTGACTGCTTGTCAGTCAGCGGTCATTGGCCAAGCATACGGTCGTCTCTGCAAACGACGGGAAAGGGGATGACTTGGGCAGGCACCTAATCTACTTACACATTTTTATCCGTTTTAACGTGTTTCGTTACACATACTGCCTCGAGTGACGACGTGTGATTAGATTTCTCTTCAGCGGACCGTATGGAATAGGATCATCATTTGTGCTTGTGCTTTTAGTATTTAATATATCTTCACCCTGTAGCTTGTCTTTTGAGGAGTGTAATTCAACAGTTAAGTATAATTTAAAAATATTACTTACAAAGGGAGGTTTTCTGGTCTACAGCCCCTTAAAATTAACTCTATGTTTTAAAGCTATGTATTGCATGTAAATATTGTATTCCAAGTCATAATATTTAGAGTTTCTACAGTTGCGTCGCACAAATAATTTTGTCACATGAATTATTTGCATTAGTTAGTTTAATGGCAGTAAGAAAATCCAACACTCTATAAAGAAAACACTTGATTTGCCTGAAGATGGTTTCGAATCTAGTGATTCTATCATAACGTGTTAAACAATTAAGAAAACCAAAACATGAAATCTTACTTATATCGTGTCGAAGATATACTGAGCTTTCATCTCGAGAATAAATTGGGAGGATATGTTACACAGAAAATAGGTTGATTCGAAAGTAAGTTTAAGGTAATATTAAATTGCAAGAAACCATTTGAAAGTGTTAATGTTTTGACGTAGTTTTATATTTTTGAATTATCTACTTACTTAAAATTGCGCCAATACAACTTGCGCTACGCCTAAGATGCTGGTATATTTGGGTCATAAAATAATCAACTGATCCTTTGAATGTTTAAATAATACTAATGTGAAATCTTTCTATACCATCACAGAAAGAACTGTTCTCTTTCTTTAAATACAATTACACAAACGTCTGCTGTTGAAATTTTTAAACAAACCAATTCACAGAGAGTAGAGCAAAGAGAATCTCAATTTCAGCTAATTAGGTTTTGGTGCAGTTTCCGATACGAACATGGATGTTCCCTGCTTCTTGTTACCACAAATTGATGATAAAGGAGCAGTAGGAACCAGCCCTTGTAATGCGGTTCTTTTCGTATAGGATGTTCGTCGATTAAATTTATATGACTAAAATCACATTCAAAAAGCACTAAAATGGGAACTAGTGGATCTCTTTTTCATATATATATATATAATCAGATTAGAAAAAAATTATATATATATATATATATATATATATGTATTATTCTTTTGTGAAGGGCCTCGTGTCGATATTATTGTTAAATTATACAACTTGAACAAAATCTCAAATTGTAGCAAAGGTCGTGGATATCATTTTACACCATAATAATAACCTAATAATTAAAAAGTCGACACTCAATTTTCTGACGGAAGAACTAATTAGTAATGTTATAAAGGCCAAACAGTCCGTATCCTGTTGTTTTTCAACAAAAACAACTAATTATTATGTATAATATATTATAAATAGCTTAAGAAATAGTTTTCTGCATCTGCCATTTTAAACAAAATTATGAGTATTTTAAATATTAAATTTATAAAACAATTTTTATATACCGAAGACATACAATAATATAACATTATCAATTTCAACAGTCAATGGAAAAAAGTTTACCATTTTCTTTATTTTTGGGATTTCCTTTCCTAAATTATTTAAAATGGCGAGTAGTCTATTTTATCCTAAGTCAATGTTAATATTCTTTTGTTAAAATTTTATATAGGAGGCCCTCTTTTTAATCAGAGTCATTAATCGAAGTGGCCATCAATCAGAACTGCACTAACCCCTTCTATTCTCGACGCATACCCCAATAAGCGTGACATACACCTTACGCTTATATTATTCAACCCACACCATAAGGATAATTTTTACCTGATACAACATTCCAAAAATTAATTACAAATTTTTAAAATCGTTGTTTTTTAAGAAAAAACTTTGCATAGACCTTGGTGATATTAAGAATACTTATGCTTGCTTTAATATCCCAATTTACATATTAATTTCGTACATTTTAAATAAAGTTTGCTACACATTTCTGTATGACGTAAATATAAAATTTACTAAGAAGTAATTGTGAGAGAAAACACGAACTTGCCTACTCCAGATATAAAGGGCAGAACATGAATTAAATGAAACAGGTTCCAAGCGACACGCTAGAAACTTTGAAACTTATTTGGTACCCACCTAAACAATATTACAGCCTCTGTTTACATATTTTTTTAAGTTGACTCTTATAATTCCTAATTTTTACTTAGTATCTACCATTAGTACATACCCGCTGTGCTATTTGACACCCACCTTATATGCCACCCATTACAACCAGTTGACGGTTTATATTATTACGCATTGAACCAAGAAAGAAACTGAATTAGGTTAAAAACTATTGAGAAGAGAGAAATGATTTATTATAGGCCAAAACGGCACCCAATGAAAAGGGTCACTCAGAAGTGAGTCATTTAAAACGAACTACTCCTTTCGAGGAGCGGCCTCTCACTCGCATTGATCTAGGCAGCGAATGACTCGTTTTACAGCTCCCGTTCCGAGGAGTTGAACAGGGTAAAAGGAATACAATTCGTTCTACCACTATGCATTGCTAGGGTCTGAAGGAACGACTGCAGCGATAAGACTGAGCGAGAGCTGTCGGCGTTAACGTTCCCCCTCTGAAAGAACGGGAATGCAGCGGGATCTGTCGTTCACACTCACTGTCCGACTCTGAGACTTAGTTTGCTATCGAACAACAGGATTTCTACTCTTCCCCGTTGTGAGGTGTGAGGATGAATATGAACCAAATGCTCTACTCTCTTAAAAGCTGTCAACAATGTTTCAGTGATGACTTATTAATATTACCTTTGATGCACTAAATTTCATTTCACTCATTTCTTTCTTGTCGATTTATTTGAAATAACACTAGAGCGTCTAGGTTGAAAATATACGTAAAGATCAGTACAATCATCGATGTACTTCAGCATATAATTAATAATGTATAATAAAAATAATACTATAATAAAATAAACACAGTTACTTCTCCACGCATCTCAACCATCAGTTTCATTATTATCTTGTTTATTACTTATAAGAGCCTAATGTTCAAAATACACATGCACACAGATATACATATATATATATTAGAATTTATGATTCATGTTTAAATCACATTGTGAGCAGTTCATAACAATTATTTTTAATTTTTATATTTTCATTGATTTCATTATTTATGATTTTAGTGAAACAATATCTTCTTATTTTCTATCAATATAGACTAGTTAACATGATCCTTGATGATTAGTGTGGGGTAAAAATACACGACCTACAATACTGTCATCCAAAAGAGAAATCCAGTAAGTATAAAAAAATGCTTTTGAGTAATCAAAGGATTAAGTATTTTTTGAGCTTAGAAATGTACATAAACCCCTTTCTCTTTGAAAATGGCTTTATCTGACACAGGAAATATGATTTTGACTTTATAAATTAATTATTATACATTTATCCGTGAAATATTCAAGTTTCGAAAATTTTTTCTAACTGCTGTTCTACTTTGGATGGCAGAATAACTAAACTATATTTTTATGAATAAGCTATAAATAAATGAAAAAATGGAAATGACAGTGTATGATATGAAAACCTGGAAGATGAAACAATTTTGTTCCTGCGGATTTTAAATGAACGAAATATATCATTCATAGTGAAAAACAGCTGATACAATTATTAAAGAATTTATGAATTGCGTTATACAGAACATACGCATGTCACTTCATTTAAGAAAATAAACAAAAATTAGAAAGGAAAATTATAGTGACCATTTACAGAATAAGCATAGCCCGATATGAATGTTAAGTTGATTAATAAATAAATAGAAACTTTAATTATGTATTTATTCAAGGAATCCATCCAGAAATTTCAAATCGTTTAAATAAAACTGTTATCATTCACACTACAGACTTTGAAGCAGTATAGTTCTATCCGAATACATATATTTAATTTTATCGTTATCGGCTTTCTATTAGATGAGCCAACAATTTGTCTGTAGACTTTACGATTTGGGCTTATATTTTCTATTTTATTAAGGCAAAATAGTTACTCAAATCTAATAAAATAAAACTGAAGAACTTATTGATTGAGTAGCGTATCTTACATGATCAAAGCAAGACATTTTGTTAATGCAACAGCTTCGATGAATTAATCACACTTCAATAATTGTTTACAGAACACTGATATTGAAATGTGTTTGTAATGGACATTTTTGTTGGACCACTGATGTGCGTTACAACCTGACGAATGGAACTTCATTAGTGAACAATAATGACAGAATTAACAGTAGCGTGGTAATTGCGCCAGTCTATATAGGCTTCGCCAATTCGTTCGTTCGCAGATAACTGCCATGTTCTTCGGGAATTCATATGTTTAACATTGTTAATTGTGGGAATCATTTGTGTATTTGTCGGGTTGATACGGCATAGCGAGAAACTATTCCTCCACATAGTTTAATGAGAACTATATGATGTATTTTATTAGAACCATGCTCAAATATACTGACGTTATAAACGTGCTATAGTTTCTTTTAATGAAGCAGGAAAAATATGTTCTAGTGTGTAAATTTTGTAAAGTCACATTCGATAGCAATATATTACAAGACCACGATCAGTTTAAGCTGCATGTCACTGCCATTCCTAAGAGCTACAAGCTGAGGTGACGGACACAAGCACATGTCAATCAATTTGTTACGCTTCAAATTGTCCGCACGTCCGCTTTATTAATTAATTACTGGTTTAGACGGCAATTCGATTCAACTGGAACATAGCTCAGAAGTCTATGATTAATAGAATATATACCTAGAAATTGTACATTCCATCTTATAGCAATTTAGTCATATAATAACTTCAGTTTAGGTGTAACAACTTTTAAATACAATTTTTGAGAATGTTTACTAGACAAGATTTAGAGCAGTTAACTTAAAAATCATATTGAAAGAACCATATTCAGGACGCATCAATAGAAGTTATAGATTTTCGTCAACGTACTGAAAAGCTTAATTGATTCAATATGGAATTCACTTAATGTCGCACAAAAAAACCTAAAACCAAAATTCTATGTAAAATTGACAGGAATCGTTTGAGAAAAAGTAATAAAAAATACGAAATATCGTGTAAAGTTTTTCGTGATTCTTGAAAATTTAATGTAAAATTGATAAGTTTTTTACTCGCAGTTTTACTTTAAAAAATTAAACTATTTTAATTTTTAGCAAGATCTCATTCCATCAGATTGGTTTTAAAGGAATATTATTTGCATTAAATTTGTATATTTACGTTCATTGCAGATAAAAATTTCAATAATCTCGTTAACAAAGTGGTCAACACTATGAACGGTCTAAATGTCTGGTTTAAGTTGAATAAATTATCCCTCAACCTAGACTAAGTTAGTTCATTTTACTGCAGATGCTAGTTAGAGACCAATAGACAAATTTTCAGCCATTACTCATTTCCTAGGCCTTCGGAATGATGATAAATTGAAGTGGAACATCGAGTTGAAAGCATTTCTTTAAAAGTTTACAAATATTTGCTTTACCTAGCAGATAAATTCATGAAATCTTAAAGTAGTCAAGCCAAACATAAATTTTTATCAACAGAATGGCGAAATTGATGAATACGCGACTAGAAATCGCTCACCTCTAAGGTCATTTGGACAAACATCGCCTTATTATTTACCAGAAAAGTATTCACCACACCGGGATAATTTTATATAATAGTCTTCCTCCATGAGGTTAAGAGCAATAATAACTACTAACGTTTAGTAAAAATATTCTATTAAATTTTACTCTGTACAGGAGTTTCTTGACAGTTGCCCCAATTAGTGGAAATTAATGTTCCTGCAAAAGTGTTGAACGTGTTGCTTTGTAGAATTACCTATTACATAAGTTTAGAACTTTCTGAATAGTTTTTTCTGTTCTTTTGTTTGTTTCATATATTGTCTGGAACTACTACGGAAGGTCAGATTCCACGTCGTGCAGATCCAAGAAGTCAAATCTCCATTGTTTAGGCCATTGTTTGTGCTTCCCTGTGTGTTTCTAACCTCTAGTGTGCATTTAGTGTTTTCAATTATTTTATATATTACCTGTTTATTTTATTTATTTAAAGAAGTGTATGGTGTAAGAACAGAAGAGGCAGGCCAATTATGGAATACGCTAAGTAGAATATGGAGGGTGTGGCAGTTACGTAGAAATGAATCCGTTTGCGCAGAATAGGTTAGCATCCGACCAGTCCACAGAACAATAACATTTGAAAATTATTTGTTATTTGTAATGTATGACGAGGACTAATGGAAACAACAATAAATCTAAATGTATTGTGGGACAGCTGATACAGTATGAAGACTTGTAGAATAAAATGAGATTAATTTTGAGCACGTGAAAATGATTGGGATAAAAATGAAACCTGGAGAAAGTTGTCGAGAGAATTTTTTCCTTAAATGGATATAAAAACTTGAATCTAGAGGAAAATTTGTTAGAAAGTTTTTTATGAAACTACAGAAGCCTTTCCTGGATGTTTGTATCTGATGAAATATGATGGCCGAATAAAATTAAAAAAAAGACTCTCTTCACTTGTTTTCCGCTCGCAATATTGTTACGTTGAAATGCAGTAAAGTGGAAGTTAAATAAATATTCAAGAAATTGAGGTAAAGAAATATGACAAACGTACAAAAAATAATTGAAAATAAAGAAAGAAATTAATTTGCGATTCTACATCATGAGTATAACGCTAAATTTATAAATACAAGATATAGAATGTCGTGTTCTGACGACACGTATCAAATAGCCAGCAAAAACACCATAAAAATGTGGAACAAACAAAAATTGTGAAACATTGTAAAGAAAAGTTGTAATCATGGATTGAAACATGCAACTTAACCAGAGTGGTCCGTTAGAAGACACTCTAATATCTTTTAATCTTTACTTCAATAAGATTCAGATTCAAAAGTGATTTAGTTTTCATACTTCGTGAGTCCATTATATATTTTGTCCAGATTTTCAATCCACCTCCCAAATCCAACATCTTTCTAGCTTACAGACGACAGTAAACATTTTGCGTCGCAGACGCTGGTGAATTGCAATTAATATCACAGTAGGATTAACATGGCGCTGTTGGTAATAGGGTCTTGATCTTGGGTTACTTCCTACTGCGTAATTTTCTAACAAACCAGGCATTAAACATTATGTATCATAACAAACGATAACGGAACGCTGTAAGTGCTTTGGTTTACTTTTATTTTTATTTATAGCAGCCAAACGGTTAATTTAAATTTAAACACTGTATATTATTTTAAAATGCACTATGAATAAAAATTTTCTGAATAATAATTGATGTCGTGAAAAATTAAATTGCCTGATAAACAAAATTCTTTGAAAGAATTGAAAGAATACGATCTGGAACGTTCTGTATGGCGCGCAGAGGAAATTTTACATGCACACGGCGTTGTTGGTATTCTGAAAATAAGTTGACAGCAAGGGAGGCAGCGCTGCTATGGTGGATCCAACGTGAGACTGACGGGTAAAACTAGTGATACATTGCGTGCAAATCCTCGCGAGCCACGGAAGCAACAGGTGGCTCTGCCCCAGCGCATACCGCAGCCACACTCAAAGATATTCTTCTCAATTTGAAATTAGCGCTCAAGAGGCAGATATTCTACAAGTTAATTGAACCGAAACTTAATGTTGTGTCTTTGCAAAATTTCTCTACGTCAATGTTTATTTTACCTATTTCTTTCTAAAAGTGGTAAATAAAAACTCGTCGTGAAAGAAGAAGAAGTGATCGGTGGAGGCAGAGAGAGAAAGGGAGGTAGCAGGAGGGGAGAATGCTGGGAGTATTAGACAAAATGTTATGTAAAATGTATGCAAATTAAACGAAACGTTTAACATGTATAGAAATTATGTTTTGGTTTACTGAAATATCTTATTATATATAAATACGCGAAGAAAAAAACTTTGTTCCCCTTTTTAAGCACGTTGCGCGCGGGGAGGAGTGTAATATTTGGCATAGTTAAAGTACGTATGGAGAAGGACTGCAGTAAGATAAAATTTATCTATAATAAATATGTTGAATTACTAAAAACATTCACTATTTACGCTCATACTCATTGTGAAACATAAATATTCTTGGTCAAAGAGGAGATATCGCTGAAGTATTACGAATACATGAAACTAAATGAAATAAAACGTGCATGCATTGTATATTTGTGCTTTATATTAGTGAACGACTGCCTGCTCAATATACATCTGTTGCAAAAAGATAACTGTTTAGAAAAAGCAGTGTGAATTGAATAACTTTCGCCTATTTATTATGAGTGGTTTCAAAAAGTGAATACATTCAGTGAATATTCCAGCTCCTTCCTCGTAATTGGTTCGTTCTCTATCCAGATCACAGCCGCCGCCGCTGCTATTATTCCTGGTTCAGGAAGATTTTCAAAATCTTCCTTGTCACAATTCGAGCCACTGGTCCAGCAATCTCTCTCGGAATCTCTCACCAAATCTGTCTTGCCATCTCTACCGTCTCACCGCCCTCGAAAAAACCCCTTAAATCTCTATGCACACCTTTCTAAATCTATTCCCCACTTCTTTGGTTCATATCACCCAGGTGGCAGGGATGGATATTGACCAATAACATTTATGGTTACACTTGGGAAAACACTCCACTCGATGCAGACAACTCTCACCAAAATTGGGAAACACCCACGGCGCGAGTCTGAGTTTTATTGCTCCTTGCTCAAATGCTGTCTCCTTTCTTTTGACTCCATACCGCAAGAAGTCCGAGCAGATGTGTTTGACTGTTACGGCGTACACATAATAATAGGCCAAATACAAATTTAAATGGATTATACAAAATGATTAAATAAATTTTAGAGATGCATTTAAATTCGCACTGAATGTCATTACAAGAATTTTTATATGTAAAATGTTTACAGATTTTTGAAGCACGTAATATAAAGATTAGGCTGCACGCACTTAATTTAATTTTCGTAAGTATATACATGAATCTATGCACATTATTTCGCGTTAATCAGACCGAAAAGGATGTTCAAGCATCTTTTGTTAAAAAAATATAATTGAATGTTTCTGTATATTTTTGTGTATACGTACCGAGTACAAATAGAAACGCAGGGAGTAATTTAGACCAAAATTTGTACACGTATTCCGTGCGCCCCGGAAACAAACACTACCACAGTTAGATACTACTATCATCCTTAAATGGCAGATATTTTCGTCACAAAAATATTTTACTGGGTTGGTGAGATTGATAGTGTTTCTCCCTACGTTGCGTTACGTTTCTCTACTACCATGTGACGAATAGTTAGTTTGTTGAAGAGCGAAATTGTTGATGATGGCTATGCTGAGTCCAAAGCTTCTGTTTTTATGAATAAATAGCTACTCATCCTATAAGTTAGGACAAATTTAATATAAAATTTATTAACGTTGGCTTTTACGTGATGTTTCTTCCCGAAAATTAGAACCTACTATGATGATTTTAAATATAAAAATCGAAAAGAAATATTAACAATATAATATGTATAACACAATTATGTTATAAAATGAAAATTGAATTACAGGATCAATAAATTTAGGAATATGAAAATTTAGGCATGCACGCTGGACAACCAAAGAGGCCGAAAAACAGTTAAAGAAAATATCTCCTTGGCGTATTGCTTAGCGTTTAGAATAGAAATGAAAATTTTAACTCTAAACTACAGCCCGGGGGCCCTTGCCAACCCTTGGCTACCTTGCTCTACCTTCCGCAACCCCCCTTTTCAATTCCCTTCCTATGCTATTAAAGGGGAGTTGCCTGTTTCAGGATCACCCTCATATAGCCTGTTAACCCCCCAAAAACAATGACTGAAAAAATTAAAATATATGAGAATAATAAATTGTTTTAATTACTAATATCATTTTTAACATTAATAGCCGAATTGTTAGATCTGATGAGATACATCTCACTCATCAGTCTAGAAGAAATATTAAATTAATTATCAAAAATTTTTATTTACTAATCAGTCCTATGGTTTCTTCGGCAAGACTGAATATTTTTGTACATTATACTTTAAATTATTTTATGTTCATTACTTCTTGTTTATAGTGAACGTTTGGGTAGATCATTATAACAGTAATCGTAATTAAATAGCTAATTTAGTATAGAACATTATGTTTATCGAAATTATTATTTTTATCTTTAATATTTTTCACAAAGTTTAAATTGTTGCTAGATTCTAACGTAACCTTGATACCATAGTTTTTGAATATGGCAATAAGTCTGTAATGATTATTTTAAAAAGGGGATAATTATATATACATATAAATATTTTACTTGGAAATGCAACTGGTGAGTTATTAATTTCATATCTTAGTTAATATAATTATAATGCACTTGTAAATGAAATGCAAAGGACAAAAATTAGGAATAAGAATAGTTACAATCCTATTCAATCAAATTTATGACCGCGCTTTTGAGATATTTTTGACTGCCTTCTGTTTGAAGTTTAATATAATATGACATGCAAGAATAAAGTGTTTTCTTGTGAATTTGATTAAGATCTGTTTTATTTGGGTTAAAAATCTTTTATAATTCAGTAAGTCAATTCTGAAAAAAAAACTGTACACATATTAGTTTTTCCGGTTGATTATTTTCATTACATTCCGTGTAGCCGCAATTCATCTTAAATTTAAAAACTCAAAAATATACTTCTAAAAAATATCTTTTCATGCTATCTATAGAATGCAATTAAACGCAATTCTGATTTTGAAGTCTGTGCAGGGAAATTCATGTTAGGAACAAACTTAATGCCCGAGATAAAATAACTGTTGAGTAAATGGGTTGAGAGTTTAGTCATTCCAAATACGTTCTGGCAGAGATATAAATAACTTGACGGCTTACAGACTGTGCGCTTTTATTGTCCCAAGATACAAATTTTTACTCCTCGGGGCAGATGCTGGGAAGTTGCAGACGAGGAGCAGGTGCGTAGGTCCCACCGGAAATCCATCTCATCAGGAAGATAGCCCGCTCCAGGTGCAGTAGCTAATTTAACGGAGCCCCAGGCCCAATGAATTATAATCATAAAATTTCCCTGAGCGCAGTCGGATGAGCTTCCGCGCGAATTACTTCTCAAAATTCGGTAGCCGAACATGGTAAAAGAAAAAACTCCGCTTCCTAACACTCGAACGCGTAGTAATTATAGCGTTACGGAAAGCCAACGGGGGTGAAAGATTTTCATTCCTTTTCCTACCGGTAAAAGTTCATCCCACTCATTCCCACCACCGTTACAACGAAACAATTTCATTGAATCAAATTTTCTCTGAAAGATCGTTAGGACATGTACGACAAGCAATTTTACAGGGACAGAGTACGTAATCTTATCAAGCGGTTGAAATATGAAGTTCACCTTGTGACTGAAAGTCCGTAATACGAATACCGAAAATTTGGAACTCAAAATACGGTAACGAGTAAATGACTATCTCGTGTTTCTTAATTAAAATACATTTTTAAGTCCATCTCTAAACCTGAGAAATGGCATACCCTATCTAGATACCTAATAATAGTGTTTTGTGTGCTCCGCATACACTGTTAAACGCATGAGAAAATTTCTAACTGATCCGTTCAACACGATTTAGAATCTAGAAAGAAAAGGTATTTAAGTGAGACATCTCTAGTGGTTAGGCGAAAATAAAAAAGAACGCGAAGACAATCGATATTATTGTAGAGTAAATAAATTGTTTTCGAGATCTCCCAGATAAACAGTAACCTGTTCATCCTCCGTTGGTTTGTGACGAGATGATAAGTGATCAGTTATGAAATTTTTAATAAGAGATTAATGTCGAATTAATTCAATTTCAAGTTTAATGTAAGATTCGCATAAGGAAATCAGATTGTATACGGTAAACTTTTTACAGAGAATTAAATTATTATATTTCTCCTAGTTATATCAGTCAGACTCTCTCATACCCTTAAGAACTTTGACTTATACGTTCGTACTCCTCTATTTCCGAAATATTTGTAACTAATATGCGTTCTATAATATTGGTAATTGTTTTTTAAAAAATCAACATTGCTGATTCTCGATCGAGTGTTGACCTTTTATAAAGGTATTGTTTTACTTGTCGATTGCCAGGAGATGCCCGTAAATTTATTTACATTATGCCACTACAGCATTTCATTCGACAGTAATCTTGTGGTGAATGATTTAGAACACCTTATAACTCACTGTGTGTATGTCCAGTTTCGGGTTTAAATACTCCTCAGCCGGCTGATCCCATTGGACAACAGGTCAGGAGGATATCCTGATGGGAAATGAGTGAGAGCCTGGTGGAGGTTGACTTCATCCTTCCTGGTTTTCCTCTTTCCCTCCCCCCTTGGTCCCTGGCCAAGGTAATTTAAGACTCCTGCAGGCTGAGACGACCTTGAGCAGTTTGAGAGGTGTATGTACGAGGGGCGAAGACCTTTGACATACGGTAAGAGTTGTCCGCTGATCCCATTGGACCAGTCAGTCAACTGCCTCTCAATACTGATCAAGGCACGGAGGCGGGTTTGTTGCGTTCCCACAGCAATCCAGTCTCCCGTAAGGGCGCAGGAGTAGTACCCACTAGCCCGACCTACCTGATGCAGGTTTTCTAGGGTTTTTCCCTGCATCACCTTTAGGTGAAACAGCGTGTAGGATCCTTACACTAATGTCCGGGGCCGTAATTAACCCTTAGCTACCTTGCTCTACCTTCCACATGCCCCCTTTTCAAGTCCATTCCTATGCTATTAAAGGGGAGTTGCCTGCTTCAGGATCACCCTCGTGTAGCCTGCTACCCAAAAAAATCCCTGTTAGCCAAAAAAGACCTTCTTTAACATCCCGACATTCCCGTAGGCTCACCTACCAATTCAAAATCACCTTCTTTCTACCGGATTCTCCAATTAAAAATTAAAACTGCTAGGTTAAATGGAAGTAAACAGTTGATATTTATTTCGATGACCCATGCATCTTGTTGCGGTTATAAAAGTATTAAGTAACACTAACCCTGAACCACTTTAAACAAAACATTAAATAATAAGTATTTACGTTTCTATAAATTATGGAAATCTATAACTTACTATATGCAAGACAAGTGTTAAGTAATTACTTCGTAGTACATCAATCACCTTGTAAAATAAACAATTAATATTAAGTAATATAACTTAATTGTTATTATGGAAAAATTGTTTTAATGTATTCTCTGCAAAGTGTTTTTTTTGACGAAGCTAAAGCCGCGCGTTTCCTTGGTTCCCGTGCGTTTCACGAAGAGCTTAGTCAGGGGTACTGTATATAGTGATATAATATCAATACAATACACTTGTAAACTTTTACACCTATTTAATACACAGATTAATATTAACAAGTATGTTTTTGAATTTATTAATGCTCATAGTGTACTACATTTAACAACGTAAACAATAAACTGTAGTTTTACTAAAAATTGCAAACCATGATTGCGCTATTAACCGTTTTACTTCTTAATTACAATACAAATTCATAAATCTATATATTTGGTTTACAAATTTAAATGAAATATGAGACATATAATTCACGTCTAATAAAAGTATTCAAGATTTTCTAAAGGAACAATTTAAAATAATAAATGCATACTTACAATGCTTTAAGGGCAGGAATACCCCGAAGAGTCTTCCGACCGATCATCTCCAGCTGGTTGTGGCTCAAGTCTCTGCAAATAAAAAAAATTGAAGATATAATTCGAGAAACAAAACATATTAAATATTTGAATAATACTACAGAGAAAAAAACAACAAGCAAGTCAAATACTCGGTTTTCTTCCAAATGCGTGAAATGTTGGATTTTCCAAAATGCACTCGACAGAAAACCTAGATAGTATTATAGAAATGATGTATAATATTATTATTTTGAAAATGTATGCGATTAATTCCTTTTTTTTAAATAATTAAAATTTTTAATGATAGAACTTCGCTTAAATGAATTCAGATACCATATAAATTAAAAGATGGTTAATTCTATCCAAATTAGCGTGAAATAGAGGAATGCATTGGAACTATTGGTTCAACGTTACTCTTCTTGGAATACAGGGACAAATCTCACACAAAACTTACAAGAAGACACCCTTACACAAAACTCAAAATGTGCCTCTTGTTTTATAGTCACTGTCGAGGTATACGTGTGTTATCCAGGACGTTAACAACATGGTCAAATTAAATACCTAATTTTTAAATCGAAGTTAATTTTTCATAATTGGTGAAATCATAAAACCAAAAATAAGTTTCCTGAAAGGAATAAAGGCGTTTGTAGATAAACAGATAACAGTTATAATATAATGAAATGAAAAATAACGGCTCGTATAACTGACTTTCACACAAAATTTTGAATATTTTTTAACACAAGGTATACCATCCATTGCTCAGCCATATCTACTTGATGCAGGTTTTCTAGGGAATTCCCTGCATCTATTTTAGGTGAAAAACCGGGTAGGATCCTTAAATTATAGCCCGCGATTACCGTGAATTACCTTCTACATTTCCTCTTTTCAGTTCCCTACCTATGCTATTAAAAGGGAGTTGCCAGTTTGAGTATCACCCTCATGTAGTGTTATCCAAAAAAGGATATTGATTTAAGCGACAACAATAGATTTCTATAGGAGATTTCTCTCGCCGGTATTTCTCCCCAGATTGATTGCGGGGCTCACCTTTGGGAATACCTCGTAATCTCTCTGGCTTTTCCAAGGTTCTCATATGCCGAGGCACCTTAATCTATTTTTTGGGAGGTGTATGCACGGTGATCAAAGACCTGGGGCATACGGTAAGAGTTGTCCGTTGATCTCATTGGATAAGTCGGCCAACTGCCCCCTAAAACTGGCAGACACACGGAGAAGGGAATGTTGCGACCCCACAGCACACACATCTCCCATCATTGGGAAGGGCGTGAGAACAGTACCCAAAGGCGCGACCTAACAGATGCAGGTTTTTCCCTGCATCTCTTTTAGGTGAAACACCGTGTAGGATCCTTAAACTACAGCCCGGGGGCCCAAGTCAAACTTAAGCTACCTTCCCCATCCCTCGTTTTAAATTCACTTCCTATGCTATTAAGGGGCAGTTGCTTGTTTCGGAATCACCCTCATGAAGCCTGTTAACCAGAAAAAGGTAATTGATTATTAAAGTAAATTCAAAATCACATTAATATTACGAATTGTAAAATACGCGATTACAATTACAGAAAAACGATGTGATTCTCAAAATTCACTTTTATATGGTAACGCCAAGAAATTAAATATACCAACATCGTGTGGCTTAATCGACTTGAAAAATGAAAGTCGTTTTACAAGGAATATATATATATATATATATATATATATATATATTTAAACGTCATTTAACTCGATGGCATAATGTTAGAAAGCATAAATGTATGTTTGTGCAAGGTAATAGATCTTATTGGATCGCATTGTAAATAATGACAAAGATATTAAAATTGAACGACTATTGGAACTTCAGAAATACTCTCTTTACTTAATAATGTTTCTTGAAAGACAGGCAAACGTGTAACACATTACATGAGTAATGACTAAATGACAGATAGTCCTCAATGGAATATTGAATGCTATATCTGCGGGAAATAACAAATAATTGGGAAAAAATATTAAGATTTTGGGGTTTATTATAATAAATCAGTCCACTGTGCAGACGAAAATAACAACTTGTGCAACGTTAACGGGACGTGTACTTGGAATTGTGTGACTCCTTTTTAATAATGTTGGAACATTTGAGACGTTTTGCGAACATAATTCGCGATGTCTGCGTAATTTGCTCCGGCAAGCAGATGAGATAAGCAGGCGTCTTTCGTCACAGGTTTTATTAGTTCTCCACGTTGAAATAGGAGTGCTCGAGTTAGTCGTTACTGCGCTAGCCGTAATGGCTCGGGTGAGCTGGAAATGAATGCTCTTTATTTGATATGTGAATGGGCGCCATTTAGAGTTGTAGCGTACATTTATTTAGTTCGGAGGCAAGTCCCGTGAGCTATATTTAAGAGCAAGTATAATTACAGAGTTCCCCCGCCCACCATTGGCTTTCCGTCCTTGCCCCGGGGAAGGCCATCCTTTAATTGCAATGCTCTGTACTTCCTTGCTCACTCGGCCATTTGTTACCAGCTAATCTAAATCCATATCGCCCACGCCGGCTCGTACTTCTTTTTGCTTTAGTTTCGTTCCTTCCAACCTACCTTTTCTGAACTGACTGTGGGGTCATGAATCTTCTTCCCCGATTCCTGGCGCTTGGAACCTCCCAAAACCGGCGTTTCTCTCCAAACGACCAGGCTGGCCTAATATCCCGGATACACGAGCAACGTCAGTCGTAAATAATAGATACACTCTCACATAACTAACACTCTACATACTCAGTAAAACGAAAAAAACACGCTGTACGCTGAGATTATATGCAACATCAAAAAACTGGGAAATGTTAGTAATTAAATATAATAACTTACAGTTAAATAATATTTCCAGTTTATGGAAAACATAACTACAAAGAGTTCAACGTTCGAACGGAATTAAGCCATAAACGATTGAACAGATATCACGTAAAGAATTGTACCTCTACTGATGGCAGTCAGCAGTAAGTAGAATGGAAGGGCAAAAACAGAAAGCTGAAATCAAAAAAGGAGTAAGACAAGGATACAGTCTGTCGCCCATGCTCTTTGTCGTATATAAAGACAAGGCGATGAAGAAAGTTAAAAAGGAATATGGAAAGGCTATCAAAATTTAAGGAGAAGAAATTAAAGCCCTAAGGTTTGCTGGTGGTATTGTGGTATTAAGGAAGTCAGAAGAAGACTTGGAAACCATAATAAATGTCATGAACGTAAATCTGGAGGAAGAGTACAACATGAGGATTAATAGAGGGAAAAGCAAGGTGATGGAGTTTAGTATGCGAAACAGTGGAATAACAAAGGGTTTAAGTTTGGGAAGGGTTATTTTCACGGAATTCTGTTACTTGAGCAGCATTATGACTAGGGATGGCAGAAGTATTGGCAGGATAGCACAGGCAACGAAAAAAGAGGAATTTACTTATGGTTAATATAAGTATGAATATTAGGAAATCATTATAAATGTTCGTTTGGAGTATAGCGTTGTAGAGTGCGAAACGTGGAGTTGCAGACAGAAAAAGAATAGAAACTTTCGAAATGTATTGCTTTAGGAGAATGCTGAAAATCAGAAGTTTCAAGCTGAATAGGGGAAGGGAGAACAATTCCCAGGACTTTGATCAAGAGAAGGGATAGATTAATAGGCCATGCTTTGAGACATGAGGGTCTTGAAAAATTAGCAGTAGAGGGAAGTGTGTGGGGTAAGAAGACGATTAGGGAGAATGTGGGATGTGGTAGCTATGTAGAAATGAAAATGATTGCGCAGGATAGGTTAGCATGGAGGGTTGCATCAGACCAGTATTAGGATTGAATACCACAACACACAGGTCAATATCGACTATTTCAGAAATTCGGGGTAATTAATACGAGAGCAAAGAAAAAATATGATAAAGAAAGAGAGCAACGTCAAAGTATTGAAAGAACAAGATTGTTTTAGCGAATGAAATTAACCAGAGAAGTCTCAGCGCTTCGAATATCAAAGAGCATCCAATCTTTAATCTAGTCTGACTGTCTGTCCGTAATTTGTCTCGAATAGGTTCCGAAACGGCTCAACGGATTTCAATGAAAATTTCAGTGTTTAAAAAAGAATGTTTAATTTAAATATTCGTGCTTACTTAATTTCGATATATTGCAGAATATATAAATATAATATGAATATAAATAAAAATATTAATTCTACGGGAAGATTTCTTGTGATTGCCGCGCGAAAGTTGGCGTATAAACCAACTGCGAATTAGTCCTATTACACGTTTTCTATCATTCCTCCCACTTACTATCTGTTGTTGCAGCAGGCTGAGAAAAACTATTTTTTTTTTGGATCGTCAATACGATGTATACATAATTTAATAAATTGCTTTTATTTATAGCGTCAGGTAAAATTTAATAATTGCTAATATGAAAATTGCTGTAGTTATCAGTCGTTCAACAGCGGTTACGCCCAACTACTTATATAAAACTGATCTAAGAGAATACAATTAGAAACAAAATTATTAAAATACTATATAAATTGGAATAATTGTCAAAAAAGAAAACTTAGAACGTTATGTGCAGGCATGCTTCGTGAAAACGATATTGAAGAACTTTTTCCTTAAGAAGAATTTATTAATCGATTACATATTACAAGTCTGTATGCATTACTGTACTCGTGTTACAGTTATTGAAATGTTAACATCTTTATCCAATATGGTAAAAACTGGAGTACGTACATTTTGAACAACACATGGTATTTACATTTAACGATAGGCCGATTCGTATTCAGCCTGACGTTATAAAGTTAGCGGATCGAATCGAATTCGAGTCCGCGGCATTAAAGTTTGGAGACTGGTGCGACATTGCGTTTCCCGTCTCTTCTGACGGTTAATGATCAAGATAATCATCTTCTGCAGAGAACAGGCTCATTTCAGATGACGAGAATCGGCTTTCCTGACATTCTAGGAACATAGTTTTCTGACAGTTTCCTCGACGTAAACGCCCTTACACTGGCTTCGGATTGATTTTACGAAAGATTTCAAATCAGTCCAATCGGAGATAAATAATTCAATACGATATAAATTTTAGTTTGACGAAATTATAATGAAGTACGGCCGAAAGCTCCTTTAAGTGTTAATAAAAAATAATGGCCTGTAGTTTTAAATCTTTTTAAGATGTCGGACGACACGTATAATTCCCATATCAAGGATATTGTTCACTTTTTTGTGTTAATTTGAATAAATCTATAAATCCGAGACCTTATAGTTGCACTATGTTGTGTATGTTAACTCCTCCGTCAGGGAAACTTGATACAGCGTTCTATCCGCATTATAGTGCAAGTTCACGTAGTAGATGTGCCCTGCGACGTCCAACACCCGTATATTTTCTAAAGCTGTAATAAGTTTCCCGACCTCTGATACACATCTTGTAGCATAAAATACCTCCTGAGATTAAAATCTCCAGAGTATTGCTTTACTACGTTGGGTGTAAATGTCTACCTCAAATTAAACACACAAACTAAAATACAGCGTGTTAAAACTTGATATCTCTATAAATTAATATAACGTTTCTATTTGCGCGTTTATGAAATCACTTTCAGTACTTATGCAGGACATAAAAGGATGGAATATTCCTTATTACTGGTCTTGCACGTAATTTGAGCACAAATGTGTATTAACTATGAGCTTCGTCTTGGGAAGACGGGGGTTTTATTGCACGGGTTTCAGGAGTCTGCGTCTTAATAGATGTAATTAGACGTTTCACGAGAAAACTGGCGTCAAGTGTTGATTGTTTTGTATTCGACCTTTTCCGGCGTAGTGCAAGTTCACGATTAGTCGGTCATTCCAGGTGTAACTCGTCACCGCGGAAGAATACAGTTCAAAATCGACTTTGACAATCTCGCAACATAACGAGGTTGTCTAATCTGATGGATTTCAAATAAAAGGAGAGACTAATCTTAAACCAAAGAATACAATAAGGTATATAATCAACGTATTCAACTTTCTTTAATTTTGAACATCGTACACTGTATTTTATTTAATGCGAGCGTTTTACACATTGCTACATTAAAATCAGAATAGGTTACATTTAGTATTCCAAATATTAAAAAAAAATTAATACTAAGTTTAACGTAATATGTACCTTCAGTATTTTATATACAACGATAAGCTTGTAATGATAAAACACGACACAATATGGAATTTGAGTTGAGGGAGATTGAAAGAAGTTACAGACAGGGTAATACAACCCAGAAATTCCGGGATTTCTGAAGTGGTAATATTTCGTTAGAACTTTGCAATGGATCATATCTTGTACTTTCCCAGCTATTAGCTATAGGTGGGGTGAATGGCTCCCCTAGATTCTCGACGTGGGTACTTTTGATTGGAAAGGAATTTGTGCCCGCCACCGTTGGAAGTAATATACTTGAGTGGGAACAAGGATTTAAAAAGGCATGTTGATGAATATTTCGGAGGATAGTAATCAGGAGATTCAGAGTCAGAAATTTCATGTTTTAGTAATCTGTTGCTATAAGAAAACCCTTAAGCAATACGGCCCCAGGTTAATATCTCACAGCTCTACATGTTAGTTATTAAGGAATTAAATATTGTGAATTCTGTTTTGATTATAAATATTATTAATCCTTATACTGCCATATTCATTCTATTACAAAGAATATTGGTACATAAATCAATCAATATATTGAATACAATACAATTCTTAAAATTTTTTAAAAGAAATGTAAGATATCTTCTTCTTTCTATGGCCTTGTAGCCCGCATTCAGGCCTTTGCCTACCAGGACGACTGCGAACTGTCATACATGACACATTCCGAATATGGAGTGATACGTTGCCATCAGTCTTAACCCCAGTCTCCGTGACCATGACAACACAAACATCCAAGCCCATGTCAGGATTCGAACCCGGGACCTGTGGGTTGTGCGGCAGCAACGCTAGCCACAGCAATACGAGATATAAGGTTTTTAAAAATGATATAAAAAAACTTTTACATACCTTGAAATCTTATTATTCATATTTATTTAAAATATTTTTATGTATAAGTTGCTGAAAGCTATCAATTTTTAAATAAATAGCTTCTTGAAACCATGACCGACAAAGGGGTTTCTTATTATCCATGATCATCAACATATAAACGGTCAAACAACCTAATGCATATTATTAATCCTAAACAGCCGGCTAAGAACGTAACTTGTTAAATTAATGTTGTATAATATTCAATTGTAAAATGTAAAAATAATTTAATTCCCGCCAGTCGAATACTATTCCCATAAAAATAGTTTAACCCCCACATTTCAAGCTAAAACATGCTTAACAATGTGTTGGTCCACATTTAGAAGGTAATACAGCAGTAATTAGACCTGACATGGATTCGCCGAGTCTTTGGTACGTTTCCGGAGGTTTCTAGCACCAGACATATTTTCGGTTTCATCATTTAGAGCCGGTTGTTCGGAGACATGGAGAACTGTCGTCCTATAACGGTTGACATCGGGCAAATATGGAGTTCAGAACAACAAAGAGAGTTTATATGATGCTCCTTAAACCACGGTATCACTATTTTGACCTCGTTACAAGGACAGTCGTCCTGCTGAAGCCGTCGCCATCGACTGATGTTAGAAAGACATCGAGCATGAAAGGTTTTCTCCGAAACACTAGCAATGTACTGCCTACGTGCAAGTCTCTGACCGCGACGTTCTTTGATGGGGTGTGGACGTTCAACACATTCTCGCCAACTAATGGTTTCAGCGTTCTTAAAGCACTTGCCATAGACGCTCAACATTAACACGTGAACAACCATCCAGCTTCGGTATTTCCGAAATTCTCGTATTCAGGCGTAGAGAATCTGACCATTGCCAAAGTCCCTTATATACGTTCCTCACTTATTGTCACCAAATTGATTTCTCGTTCGTCTCTATTACGTTTATATACTTTTCTCACATTGTCATGTACTTGCTACGCAGTCACTTGACATTTATTCCCACGGTGAGTAGTTTTAAGTCGTGAATACGTAATAAAGATGATTGGAGTAATACTTTTCGAGTCATTTGATGTTGAGAAGCCCTGGACCCCAAATACAAATCAATTGTTGGGACATAAATATTCTTATACTATTTGAAAAATAATGCTTCTGTCATTATTACTAGAAAATGGTGAGAAAATGAAAGTTACAGATGATGCTAGAAAGTATTTTTTAGATTCGTGATTCTCCATAAATACAATATTCGTCCAATAAATTGACAATCTCAAACTGGGTTTGGTCGCAATATTTCTGCAAGGCTTATGCAAACTACAATTGTGTTCTTAGAAATTGGATATTTAAGCTGGTGAACTGATAAAGACTCGCTCTAACCTATGCACTCAGTGTTGGAGCTTGAGACAGGATCAGATCCGTCTTTCAAACTACGAACGGAGTGAATAAGACATTTGACAGATTTTACTTGCTGACCGAGGAAATAAAGGACCTCTTGGACGGAAACTTTTTTGCATGATAGTGGAGGACGCTGGGTCCTTGTGAAGTAGTATTGACTGACTCGAGCCACTTGACACGGTCTTCTCTGTACACAAAGACGACGTCGCTAATCTCTAGAGAGAGAAGCGTCAGGTTACTGTGGGGGAGGTTTCTTATCGCCTGCCGTCGATACCTGAGCCTGTCCTCGCAGGAGGCCCTTGCAACGAACTTTCTTGTAAACATCCCTGCTGCTAACTTTGGATAATAAAACATGGTATAATCACAAATAGTAAGAAACATATTATTCTTTTCATTAAGAATAGAATACAAAAGGAACACACAGCCCATGTACTGCACTGTGCCTTGCATTTTCCTATCTTTTTAAATAGATAGATAGATTTATTACTTTACAATGGGCTGAGCCCGGTGACAACATACATTTAATATTCCAATAAATGAATATAAGTTAAAGAAATAAAAAATAAAATAAAATTATACTAATATAAACATTCAATATACAAATACTTTAATACTAATTCTAAGCCTGAATAAATTAAGTTAAACCATTTCCCTAATTCTATCCCAAAATAATTTTACACTCTTCGGAAAAGTCGCTAGTAGACTTGCAGGCAAATCATTCCAGTCTTTTACGGTCCTATTTACGAAGGAGTATTTACCCACGTCCGTTCGTTGTTTTCTCTGATTAATTTTAAATGGATGATCATTTCTCGCTACATAAGGATATCTCACTTTAGCCTCTGGGACCTGTTTTTTGCAAATAATTTGCATACAAGGCTTATTTACTACTTCCAAGTTTCATTATACTCCAGACGTATATTATCTGTATTTTAAATAAGCATGAACACAGGGATATAGCGACCCTTTCGGTATTTAATCTCATATGCCTTATATGCTCTGCTAACGCCCGCTCTCACGCTGTCAACACAACACTGAACTCGCTTGTCTCTCTCTCATTGTCGTCCTTTTGCCTCATTGCCACCCCCCACCCGCCCCAACATCATATTAGTCCTATGACGCGTAGCCAACCCAACAAAACAAAATAATTATAAAGGGACATAAATTATCTACACATAAAATACATCAATCAATCTCGATGTTCTGAGGAAGATTAAATTCTGATGAATTCAGCTCTGACTGTTCTGACAATGTGTACATACACAAAACTTGACCTGATTTATCTCGAATAGATTTGTAATTATACGGGTAATACTTCCTGCGAAATTAAAGGACCAGATGTGTTTCTTTCATTTATGTATGATGTCTCATCTAATTGGAATATTGAAAGACTTTATTGGCCCTTCAAATGTGCAGCTGAGCTCAAATCTGGAATAAATGCTGCTCACGTCAATTACGTATTTTCTTTTGAAGTTTTCTGCCCTACAATCCTTGGGACGACCGAAAAAAAAGTCATTTGAATTTCATTAAATTCCTCCGAATAGTTCTCTTCCCTTGACGAATTTATTTATCGATACAAGAGTGTGTAAATGGAGGCTGTTCTCATAAAAACGTCGCTCTCCACTCGCTTTAAAGCGCATAACATTTATGACAAGAAGAACCTATACATTTTCGTGATTTAATTAATTATTTTTGAGAAGTATGCATGAGGCATAACATAAAATCCAGTTTTCACAGAATTTTAAGCATAGCTCGCGCACACTATCGTATTCCTTTTATGTTGGAAAGAGGAAGGTTTCATCGCGATCACCGTGTTTGATGTAATAGGAATTGGTATGAGTATTCCAACTTTACCCAAGGACACAAACAAACAAACACACACATATATATATATGAACTCATTTGAGATATAAAAGGATCTCAAATGAGTTCATTGTAAAAAAAATTGAATGAATGGTTTCGTTTGTTATTAATTTTATTATTGTTAAATAAATTACCACCAACTTTCAACTTTACGAAATTAGTTTTTATACTTGTATGTAACATTGAAATATTTAACTACCATCATTATCGATATCCGTTGACCTTATTGGAGTCAATAATGATAAAATCTAATTAAATTGAGCTCAATTCAACACACATGTATTGTACCTTTAATTATGTACAAGTAGATAATATATACAGATATCGATGAATACCGTTTAATTACATTAATCAAATGCCGCATATATGCATATAAAGTAGGCATGCGGTGCGCTTACTCACGAGACTTGTAATGCAGAGAATTTATGTTTGTAAGTTCTTAGGCCTATCTATATTATGTTCTCCTTTTTTTCTTACACTTGTTCAGACAAGTCCTGAAATTAGTTCTAATATAAAATCAGAGCTGTTACTTGAAGTATTTCATCAAAATGGAGGAAAAGCTGCCGATCATTTTATATTTCTCTTACAGTCGATATTTACCGATTGTGGAGTTGCTGTTGGCTATGCGGAATCTGAAGAAAATTGGTCGGTCCCTAATTTCCAATATGGCCTTTGCTTCTGTCACAGCAACCGGTTTGATTCAACATTTATTCTTCTTTTAATTTTTAATGTTTGAAGATACATATTTACTTCCTTGTTTTCTTATTATTTCTTCATGTTAAAATTTAAGGTGAAAATTAGTTGAAATTGAAATTTTTATCACAGAATATTATTGAAAAGCCTTTAACTTTATTAAATTTTTTAAGAATTTGTGAAGCCCTGTTGAATCACACTTGACAGAACGTTCTACGTGAAGGCATCCAAGCCAAGGCTATACTATTTTCTTTTAGGGATTAACCATAGAATTGAAGGATGTTGTGAAGGCATGCGACGATCCTCATATATACAATTTTACAATTATCGGTTCTATTTCACATTCCATTGGAGAATAATGTGCCTGCCTATATTACGTTTTCAGAATATATTCCATTTGGAATCATGCACGTATTTTTACGTACGAAGTTGCCGTTTATTACGTATTATACGGATGTTTTCAATTATTTAGTTTTTGTTAATGTAATTTATATTTCAATTTTGAGAACATACTATAATATATATTGTAATTTGTTATTTTTCGGGGCATGAGATTGAAGCTTAGAGGTCGTTAATCAAAAAATAATTATGAGTTTGAGGTCTTAGAAAATAATTTGTTTCAGTAATTTAGTTTTATTGATATTATAGGAATTTTGACTTTGGAACAATAAAAAATGAACTGTTTCAAATACTTCTTCCTAAAATTATTTGGATGTTACTATGCTTTTCTAATTTATTATTTTAACGAAAATTTAGTCATTTAATTAATACCTTATGTGTATTTTGAAATACTTAGATAAATATTATTATTGTAAAAATGAATTGTATGAAAGGTAATTAAATAAATTATTTACCTTCCCTTTTCCTCAGTGTCCCAATGATTTAAATTGGAGTCGTTTCAGTATTCTTACACCAAAATATATTTTTCATAAATGTGTTTTAAATTCTTGTATTGTTAGATCCGAAGACAAAATAGGTTAAAAGTAAAAATATTTTATTTTTAGAAAATAATTCAATTCAGAAAAAGGGTTAAGGATGGAGAAACCTTGCGATAAGATGCAGGCCTGCTCCTCACCGAAGCTCATGAAACGCTTAGGACTGCCATGAAATGTCCTGGAACTGTACGATATTCGCGGCATTATTACGACCACTATATTAAAAATTCATGGCGCGAGAATGAGGGACGGAAAATCCAAAGAACTGAGGGTTGTGAGTCCGAAAATGCGGTCGTGAATGAAGCGGATAAGCGACCTTCATGTTACGACAATGACGCCTCTAAATTCTGAGCTTTACTCACTCAGAACGCGCTCACGGGACGAATAAGTGATGTGCGCTCTCTGCCTGACAATTAAAATTAAAATTATACCGTCGTATTCACAAAGTATAGATGCAGAGCCTTGACGCTTCCGGACAGATTTCACGGTCAAATAACAACGAAGAATGCAGTCACTATGTTTGTTTCAATTTAGAAGAAAGATTTACATAGTTTGAAATAAATATTATCAAAATTAAATGACAGTAAATCCTTTCTCCAATTAAAAAGAACGTTATTGAACTCAAAAGATTATTAAACGTTAATGCCACATATAATGTCTGTAATATATTTTATATGACAGGAGTAGCGTAACTGAGAGAACCTAATAAATATTATTTATATTTTGTCCTCCAGTATGACTAAATGGAATTTTATATTATACTTAACTATTAAACGGAGACAATAAGGCAATATGAATATTTCTAATTATAATAAACATTTATTAGACCTTCTATTTGACTATCACGGCATTGACGGTAATAAATTATTCAATAACGTGACGTCATGTCTCGATCTATTTTTTGCGTTGTCTGTATAATTATTATAGTTTATTAACACAAAACCTTACTTGGTTAGTCATAAGCTAAACTTAAAATTGAAAGTAATGATTGACGTAATTCACAGAAATCTGGCTAATCGTAGAATGTTAATTATATACGAGTATTATTTTTTGTATCTTAAATAGATCCGTATTGTACACTTTACTTTCAATATTCTATACAGAAAAATTAAATTTACACAGCTTTTATTCGTTGTACTACGCACGTACATGACAGAAGAAAATTGATGGCTCCTTACGGAATGCAACAAGCAATACACGTCCGATACTGAGAGAATGTTCCACAATGATTGGTTAGAAACGGAATAGCACCTCCTATATCAGAATGTGGTGACTGAGACTGGGATTACAATTGCTGGATAATAATACGCTGACCACGTTTAACTCCACATTTCGAATATGTCATGTACGATGAAAGTCCGCAGTGCCCAAGGCACATGAATGAGCTGCACAGCCAAGTAAGAAGATATCAGGATTTTTAATGACTATTACACTTTTCTCATAGTTTAATTTAAATATTCACATTGTAGCGCGATATTTATTTTATTAAGTTGTAATGTAAAAATTAGCAGATGATTGGAAGGTTGAGTGACTCCTCGAAGTCGGCAGTGGAAGGTTGAGTGGCGCCTCGAAGTCGGCAGGGAAAGGAATCTGGTAATACTAAGAGATGCTGCCAGGTCACGAATAGATGACCTACGCTAATCTCAGAAATACCAAACATCAACGAAAAAAATATTTTAAAATTACCACGTGGTGGCCCCGGCTAATGGGGTTTTGTGGATAGATAAATCGAGTGAAAAAGATCGATTTATCGAGGTGGAGGACACAGCGGTGAGGCTGTGCAGATTCATTCGGTTCTAGACATTAAGAGAAGACGGTAGGAACTAATGAGATGTGCTAGACTTTGCAGATGCTGAAGAAGGCAGAAGCTGTAAAGAGGTACGCTGCCAGGCTTTCCAATCCAGGTCGTTTAGGGGGTTCGCCCACGTCATTGACCTGTTTTAAAGAGATCAGATTGCTTCACCGAACACCTAATTTCCTTGTAAATATTTCCTCAATAATGTATTTCCTGTTTAATTCCTCTTGTATAAATAAATTTCCAAAGATTTTTAATCACCTTGTAATTAATTTAACCTCCCTTCCCCGCCTACAACATGTCATTGTCGTTCATATTTTAAATACGTGCACCGTGAAAAATACTTTAGCTTCTAAAATATCGTAGTCTACACATAAAAATAACCAAATTACTATTTTTTTCTGTCCCTGAACAATTTAATACGTGCTAACAATTTAAACTTCAAACAACAAAACGGCGTTGATTAAGGCGAGTGAATTATGTGTTTACAAGTTAATTTCTCGCCGCGGGAAAAGTTTTTTCTATACATACAATATATTGAAGAAAAACTAATGATGAACTTGATAGGTTGGAGTATTAACCGACAATATGAAAACCTCCAAGGGATCTTATTAGAATGAAAGCCGACCGATTCTGGTAGATTATGCAAATTAAAACAAACGCTTTTAATTATGAAGTAAAACCGCCTCGAAAGTAAACTATTTCTGTTAAAACTGTACGATTATAAAACATAAGAAAACTTCTTTTCATATCTGGTGACACGCTTCTAAATCTTAAATTTTATTTAGTTCTTTTTCTGTTTGCTGTCTCGAGACGGACATCAAATTCAGAGACAATTATAAAAACTATTATATTACAAGAATATATTATTATACATTAAAAGTGAAATTAAATTATTTCCTACGTTGGCAAAAATCGAATTATGTATGCGACCTTAAAAGCAGACAACTTATGAAACCACCAAATTTCTGATGAAACTATTCTAAGTAGAGATGTGATAAAAAAATCGAAATAAAATAATTGTTGTTCGACAGTAATTTATTTAATTCTAATTATTATAACATCGCGTTTAATCTATAATATTGAACTCAAACATTAGAAGCCATGTTTTTTTTCAAAATTATTATCCGTTTATGGAAAATTATTACCTACGGAGACTAGTACCAGACCGTCATATTATACACGATTCTCTATTTGGAGGATTACGTGGTAAATGTGTCGATTATCTTCATTTATATCTAAGGTTTCACTTGTCAATTCTTGATAATCAAGCTGTCCTCGTCTGGTATTATATGAGTTCATCTCAGAATATATTTGAAAATGCCTAATTGATGACGCGGATGCTTCTGTCTGTTCTACTGAGTGGTCACTTTTTACGTCACAAATAGGTTCTATATGTCCCTGATATAAAAAATTATCTTCAGAAATCTAAATTAGGGTAGCTATTCGAACTCCACTTCTCAATTCGTCACGCGGCATTTCGTTGTAGGATGTCACTAAACGCGAATTAAGCCACCTTACTTCAGAGAAAGGCATGTGTGAACATACTAATGGAGAATCTTCACCTCGTAATTATTAAAAACGTGTAGGTGGGTGAGTCTCGCAGTTGGCAAGGGAGCTGGCTATTCTACCTAATGGTAGGAGACAGGCATTAAATCGCTGGTACCTGCTTTATTATTAGCCCCTGTGGCAGGCGTGACTCATGCATGCTTTATGGGAAATACGCAAACTCTATTTTCAGACACCTGTACTATCACCTAAGCAGTGAATTAAAAGTACAATTTCTGTGTTAATAATTGGTAGAACTTTTTTCTAGAATACCTGGCGCGTGACCAAGGTGAGCGCCTAGACAGAAATGTCGTGATTAGAAAGATACGATGAAATCTTGAATGATAAGGAATGAAAAATATGCAAAGAATCCAACCAAACATCAAACCCTGGGTAACATCAATTTGTAAAGATCTGGCCATTAAACAGCGAAATGACATACGGACCATGAGAATAGTTGCCACCAGGTCCCACCCTTCGTCGTGACGATGTCGATGTTACGAGGAATTCAAGGGGCTGATAGCTCTGCATGATGAGAAGATAGTTGAGGGAATTCTAAGTGGACGTGGTACATGCTGAAGGCCAACGGTTCTTTGTTAGAAGTGGCGACTGCTCTTGGAAGAGGTCTGCACTATAAAACATTAATGGCCCACTTAACGCGTGTAGCTGCGAATCTAACAACGCATTCCTGTGGTCTGGTCGCTCAACTACACCAAAGTTTCACGGTTGCGACATTAAAAGCAGACAGATTGTGAAGCCACCGAAGTTTCTGATGAAACGTTGCAGGGATCAGAATAACTACGGATTCGCAAATTAAAATAATAATAATAAGACGGAAAATGATGATTAGTGATTTATCGACAGTAGCACGTGAGAATATTTACCACATTTGAAAAGAATTTGGTAGATAAGAACGAGTGAGACGGCCTCATTTTTTATAGTGGCACAACTCCACTTTTATTCATAAAGTAGCTATGCCAGTGACTTCGTTTGCCCTAAAAACGAAACAACAGGTACAGAATTTTGATAAAGTTGAATTAATTAATATATAAAAAGTACGGTATCATCTATTTATGATCCCTTTAGAGCAAACCTTATAACTCGCAGTTGGTTTTGAATAGGTCCCGCTATCATACGTTTCGTAGCCAATAAAAACGAGCAATTACTAACCATTAAAATTTACCAGACGCGACAAATAAAACCAATTTACGTATACACCGTAACGACGATCCAAAGAAGCTTATTATTTTTCAGCCTGGAGTTAGCTCTCTGCCATCAATAAGTTAATTACGGTGCGAATCCTACTGCAGCAATAGATGGAGTGAAAAAAGTCGACCTACCGCTCTCTCTCTCTTATGCTGCCAAAATTACGCTTATAAAAACACAGTAAATGGAATCAATGGTATAGGAACGCCTAATAGGAATTATAACTCTAAGTTGGTTTTCACGCCACCTTTCGGGCGGCAATTAAATGGATTTGTAAATATTTACATTAATATCTTCTGAACTCTGCAAGATATCGAAATGAAACATCCACAAAAATTTAAGTTAAAACTCCTGTTTCAATCCCTGAAATCCGATAAGCCGTTTCGGAGCATAAACAGATCAAGATTATAGGTAACCCTCATTCACTCTTTGGAGACTTAAATGCGCGTATGAGATATATTTATATTATATTACATATAATATATATTGAATATATTGAAAGAAATAGGCACGAATATTTAAGTTAAATTAAATTTCATTGAAACCCGTTGAGCTCTTTCGGGGCTTATTCGAGACTAACATACAGACAGACACTTCAATTTTATTTATTGGTTTAGAGAATATTGTATTCGACATGCTCATGCCAATATAAGTCACTTCTGTCTTACTGTAACAGTGTTACAGTGTACTTCTGCAACTAACACAGTGCACCAGTCAAAGTAACCATGCAGTTAATAGTTGAAGTAGGAGTACAACTCCATGTCCTTCATGTTTATTGATGCTTTTGAAAAATAACTGCTTCTAAAATGATATCAAGTGACTGATGAGATTGATAATCCGGATTTTAAATTTAATGAAAGGAAATATAATTTACATAAACAACGTTTTGTAGTTTCATAGAATGTTGACAGTGAAAATTAAGAATGCATATTTGTTCCTGAATTTATTTTCCCCAGTTGTACCCTAACATAAACTAGTGCTATATAAATAATAATTATTTTTTAATTTTAATTTTAGATACCAGAACTGATGCCGATAATTTTTTGGATGACCTTGAAAGAAATGGCGAAAGAGCAGAAACTTTTAGTGAAGGTTATGAAAACGAAAATACTGCAAAAGAAAAGAAAGCGTACTCTGAGCAGGAAGGATGAAAGAAGAGTAAACACGTATTAAGAAAATATTTCGGAAAGAAAAATTAGATAAAAATAGGATAATTTGACTGCTAATGTGTGCGTGAATATACACTGACAAATTCAGATAATGATTGAAGGAATTTATTTGACGATTTATAGATATCCACATGCAACGAAGGTACAAATATAGAATAAACAAAAATGCTTTCTTTAATACTTTATATTCCTGCTGTCGATTGCAGTTATTTGAAGGGAAACTGATGAACTGTAATGCAGTCTATTACGAAGTGTTTTTACAAAGTAGTTAAAATTTTATTTTTGTTGTAAATACGTATTCTGTGATATTTGCTGTAATACAAGCCATATCTAAGTTCAGTAATTCTCGGGAACATTTCCAATTTTGAATACATTTTATTTTAACAGTGGTACATCAATTTTTGAGCATACTCAACAAAACTTATAGGAAGAAAGTTAAATATCTTTAAGGAAACTAAGTACTTTAATATTTATTGCATCTGAAACACAGAATTTTCATTCCTTATTTTATTTGAGACTCTGTGTATCAGAATGAAGAAAAGTGAATTTGTACCACTATTAAGCAAAAGACACATGTATCGGAATCTGTACAAAAATCTGAGTCAATGCCAAGGTACACAGAGCCGAGGGCCCTGAAGGGCTGGAGCTGGTGATCACAGGAAATAAGACTGTGGAAAAGAAAACGCATTCTAGACCACTATTTTTCCCCAACGTTCCGAAAAGTAGAATCCAATCGCTATTTGGTATTCCAAAAATGATTTAAATATTTCATGAGAGTCCGAAGACTTCAATAAGCGTAGATATAAATGATGAAAGCTCTTATCAGCCGTTTCAACCTACATTACACTTGAATTCAGATAGTGAAACTATCGAGACGAAAAGTTTGATAATCATTCCCTCTTATAGTGTATTTTAATTAATATGTTTTAATTATCGTCATTAGATCTATAATTGAAATTATGACACTATCAATTTTAAACTTGAATTGAATCTTACTTGGAACTACCTCATTTGTGCGGTAGTCCGTGAAAATTAGTCTTGACAACGGGCCATCAGTTCATTACTAAAGTTGACACTCGAAACTGGCTCACACCGAATAATGTAGACATCCTGAAATTATTCATCTTCATTATCAGCTAAATCAACCATATTTCAGTATGAAACCTACCTTAATTACTCTAATGAAGTCGCAGCTGTCAAATGGTTTTCTGTGTTGTTGGTTATGATCTCTCATTGCCGATCGGTCATTTTGTCTCCTAGGAAGACATCTGACCAGACATATTAAAGGCAATTAAGTTGTTATATATCTCATAAAACTATTCATTAAGCGATCACGTCATACCTTTTCCGACAAGACTTGTTCCACATTTCTTTGGGCAGATTAGATAAATTGTACAATTTGGAATTCATGTTTCTCACCTCAGTATATAATTCTTTGCTCATTCGCAATTAAATTGATGTTTATATAAAAATGCATCAGTAGGTTTTTCAAAATACAGAGCTGACTTACTCCAGTTTTTCGAACGTTCTATCGAGCGCATATAGTCCTGAATACATCCTCTCGTTCTCAGACCAGTCTCTCAGCAAAGACTATGAGCCCTGAAGATATGAGTGAAGTCACCGTATGGCCGTATGACCGGTAGCGCAGGGTACATTCCACTGCAATCCCCGCATAACGATCATATCTCCAACGTGCTTGCGGAGTTATGTCGGCCAACGAGATACCGCCATTGTACGTACATCCGCCATTAACCACGGGGTACAGCGCTACCATCTCTCCCACTTAGAGGAGCTGTATCTTCTAACAGTAAATATATCTAAAATAATTAATTACTCAAGTGGATTGTAGTTCA
Organism: Eucriotettix oculatus; assembly: GCA_034510155.1. Lineage (NCBI taxonomy): Eukaryota > Metazoa > Arthropoda > Insecta > Orthoptera > Tetrigidae > Eucriotettix > Eucriotettix oculatus. The sequence continues at coordinate 183,155,621 of CM067376.1, forward strand.
GGATTACTGTAAAGGCAAATCGCGAGGCGAGTCTGCCTAAAAACACTAAACGTAATTTAATGTTCGTTACTGTAAATAGCTTTGAGTTACAACTACAATTATAAATGTATTTCCTCGTACGTAAATGAAAGAAATTAACATAATAAATAATTAAATTACGGAGGAACATGTTAAATGTAACAAAATCGGAAGATTCCGTGTTGTGTACGAACCGCCTTCTGCTGGACTCCGGCGATTTAAGTTTTCTTTATTGAGCGCCCGGTAATTTTTCGAATAAAATGAACAAAAAATAATCAAACATAACATTATTTAACGAGCAATCAGAACTAGGTTTCCTCAGGGCGTTGAGTTCTATAATCACTAAGTTAGTAATACTTTTCTTCTTACTAATTCCTTTAATACGTACACTTTATAACTTGAATTAATTACTATTCTGTATACTCATTGCCGTTACAGCGAAAATTGTTTCGAATAACGTTTCTTATTCTTTCAACCTTCTCCGACCGTGTCCCGATAATTAATATTACGGTTTGGTGTCTCATTGCCGTAATAACGGCAACTTTTTCGAGACCCGACCACCTCCTTCAGCCGCGTCTCGTCTTGAATTAACTTATTCTGTCCCGATTGCCATGTTTTTGTGGGTCCCCTGGCGGTGTACGACAGCGTCGGTTTTTCTCTAAGCCTACCGCTAATAATATGTCTGAGACTATTTTCATACCACAGATACTGGGACCCGATTAATGGTAATTTATAAAAATTCGTTAATGTACGTACAAACAGTTTCATTTACTAGAAAATTACGGTTCTGTAAACAAATTGTATCCGAGGTTACAAATACATAGCACGACAATTAAAAGTATTAAGCAGAAGTGAAGTTTGAAATACTAACTGCCTTATGAATTTTATAAATAAAATGTCATAACCCGATTTTCACCTTGTTGATTAGATGAAAATTATCTATAAATTAGCTAACGATACTGGTTCTAAAAAGGAAGTGTATTCTGACATTTGCAGTATAATAGTTACACATCGCCATAAATATTTATTACTATTTTAGATATGGCCAAAGCGTTAAGCTTCGTTATGAAGAGTAATGGGAATATATTCCACCAAGCTTTATTGATGGCATTCTAAGAAAGGAATACATTTTAACGGAGCCATATACCACCACTTAACGAAGTAATAGCTCTGTCGTTTCAGAACAATAAATGAAACAAAGCGAGAGTTAAGTAGTTAAAAACGGTGTTCAACACAGTCGGCACAAAATGAGCTGCACGGTTCAGTTCCCTTACTAATGAATGAACAAGGATACGTTTCTCTATTTCTCAATAATTGTTCTCTATCATAAATCTGATTATTTGTAGCTTTGGTGAACAACGTATCTGCGAAACGCTAAAGTAAGAACTCAGTTTTTCTTTACCACCTATATTTTATTTATGTTAATTTCAGAGATTTCGGATAGTCTATTAAATATACTCCTTGTTCACTGTTCTATACCTGTTTTATAATATGACATTTAAAATTATTACCATGTTGAAAATTTTGTTCAAACAAGTTTACACTACGATACTTCATATGCGCACTATATCTTACGTAAAATATTGTTATTGCGTAATATTCACTATTATGAGATTATTGAAATTAATTATTATATACTTAACGATTTATTTTGATCTAGAATCAAGTCTAGAATTCCTGGCAACATTTTTGAAACTTCACTGTTACTGTTTCGACCTGCGTGTAGGTCTTTGTCAAATACAAGGTACGATTGATCTCTGTATAGAAAGTATCTCTGAGAACAAAAGACATATAAAAGTTAACACATGACAGAGGTTTTGTAGAATATATATCATATCTTGTTTATGTGTAGCATTGCTGAAATTAATTTCCTTTTCGTAATTAAATTATCAGATACAGTTTCTGTTTCACAGTCGAACACATGATACTATTGTTATCAATTTTTAGTTATGTGGTTATGTTTACCATTTGGTTACCTGACATTTGCTTTGTGTTCTTCGATTATAGCAATTAGATACCGTTTAGTCTGGTCGACATAACACATGGTACAATTTTTTCCATTTAACTGTATAAACAACATGACCGCTATTATATGAAGATAAAAATATGACTGATTCAACAGACAAAATAGAAAATTTTACTATGACGTCAGATCAGGGATTAGTCTCTTGAATGTAAGGAAAGTTACGTCAGAAAACATTCATCGACAACTGTCTGAGGAAAATGGGGAAGCAATAATCCATGGAGAACACAATAACCCTCGTGAAGGAGAAATTAAAACGCTATCCACTCTTATGTAGCACAGTTTCTGATACAGACAACGATATTTTGTTGGTTGAATTATGGCCAAAAAATTTAATAATCAACGAAGACTTTTATTGCGAGACACTACAAAAGCTCCGCCGTGGAATACAGAACAGAAGGCATGAAATTATTTCGCTTAGAATCAGTTTCATTCATGACAATGTCAGTTCACACACCGCCAGACAAATTCAAGATCTGATAGCATCATCTGGTTGGGGCAAATTCGGTCGCCACCCCTACAGTACAGACTTTGCGTCAAATGATTTTCATCCGTTTATTCATGTGAATAAATTTTATGGTGGAAAATATTTCAATAACGATGATATTTGAAACAGGAAATGTATCACAGATGACCTCTTTCTGCGGTAAAGGCATAAAAAACCAGTTTCCCGTTTCGACAGGTTCCTGAATAGCGGCGGTGACTATATTGTGACAGGTAGTGTGAAGTGAAAGGTAAGGATTGATAATACAACGTCTGGAAATGAATATTCTGTTCATTTTTAAATAAATATCGCAACGTACTTTAAGAAAGCGCTCCTTGGTAGTAAATATTACTTTATCTTATGTTGAAGTGGCCGCTGTCTCATTTGACGTAGTGAGCGTAACGGTTTCGTATTACAGGGTCGTTTTATTTGATTAACGAGAGGTCAAATTAATTTTATTTGAATTGTTTATAGTGGCATCAATATCAGCATCAGCGACTTTCTAATTGGTTACTGATTTTTCTGTTTGGTCAAGTTTGCTAAGTAAAGGAGTTTGAAAACACACACACCACATGCTTGCCAGGAATCGAACCCTGGAGTTCCGTGGAAATTAATTTTAAACCTATTAGATTTTATTTGTTTTAAGAATGATACGCAAGATCCACGATAGATCCCGCATTAGTCTTATATTTGAGAATATAAAAATCTAGTATTCTAGGTTCGAGTCCCTGGTCTGGCAGACATTTTTCCATTCTAACCTAAATTAGCTATACGCTCCTACTTGAGTTTCATTAAACGCATTTTTACTTCCTTTGACTATCTATTAATTTATTTTGAGCAGTAATAACATATGAAGGGTACGTGTTACGTCTGTGTGGACATTGAATTACTATCTATATTTTTATACTGGAAAATAATGACATACAAAATTTCTGTGCCAGGAACAAATGCTCCTCGAATTAAAGGATGGGTTAAAAAGAGTGTCTTTCCTTCTGTATAAATGTTTCGCGATGAATACATTAAATGTGTCGTGTGTACATGTAGACCGCTATGAAGGTAATGTACACCTGGCGTGCTGTCTTTTGTATGCAAAGCAAGTACACACACTCGCCCGGTGTCCGCTTAATCACTCGCCTGACAGCTCTGGGACAAAATAAAGCTCATAAACAAGACTCGCCTTACTATCTCATGATGGATTTGTACCGCTAATTGGAACAGAACAGCGGAAACAATACACTACCCAAACTTCAACGGGACCGCATACTTTTTGCATTCATTATTCCCTCTCCTTCGTTTATTTACGTGTACCCACACGTAATATTTCTCTTGACGTACTAATGATATTTGAGCAATTATCCAGCTTGCATCGAAATTATATTCGGTATTCAAATTGTATAAAATAAAACTCTTTTAATTTTAATTAGTTCGCGTTATTTCTTGGAATAGTGAATCAGTGAGATTAAAAAGCAGTTTGACATAGTCGGGTAAATAAAATTATTCTGACCTCTTATTCTATAGTTTGTTATTGCTGATGAAGTGGCGGCTCCTGAATTTTTAGTTTTTAATGTTATGCACTACATCATCCCAAGGAACAATTTTTACGCAGATAATTACATAACATATTAATAATACTACAACAGCTACAACGTTAAGAAACTCCAAGACCCGTAATGTGTAACATTTCTTATTTAGTCTACATAACGTGTAATAGGGACGAATTATTAAAATTGTAAAAATATAAAATCAAATTGGAACAAAATATTAAAATGAAAGTATTTTGTCTTCATACATATTTTGAATAAAGAAAGTTACTTTTGGGAAGAAGCCATATATTATGGCAATATTGTACGCAGAATCGCGAGTCATGAAAGTTATGTTAATTCTTTTAAATAACCTCCGATTAATTCAAATAAACCAAAAAGTCCATATATAGAAATTCTTTTATTAATATACCGAAAACATTTACAACTGTACCCTGATGTGGTCGCCTCTGTCAGCACGCTACTACCGGCGCTGTGTTCTTTGTAGCTCATATGTTTGTGGGCGTGATGGGGGAAGGGAGGGGGAGATAACATTATACTTCGCATGAGCATTTCACATTTCAGACAGTAATGATGAGCTACAATACAGGATAGCACAAAGTGCTTAGGGCGAGAAGGATCGCTGGCTGGGGGGCAGTTTAAAATCTTAGAAATGAAACCAGAAATTCGCACTCATAAAATATTATTATAAATGTTCTTAAAATTACGAAACAAATAATTCTTCCTAAATTAATTAATGTGCTGCAGCTCATGAACACATATGCACCAGTCGCCACTATTAGGCACCCATAATCCCGGTGTAATTGTTTTATTTAACTATGAAGATAATGGAGTAATCACTCAAACGGTTCTTTTCCAAATGACAGTATAAATCTCAAATAATTCTTTGATATGCTTTAATGTCAATAACATGTTTGATCTTCTAAAACTGTGTCATTCCTTAACTGTTAGTTTTTTAAATAGAGTTGAGGTACATGTTTGAATAACAATAAAATAACTGAAAAATTTTCTCTCAGGTTTTCGACCCTTTTGGGAACGAGAGAGAAATTTATTAAAGAAAAATATTAAATACATTAAAGTTTTATAGCACTCCATTTATATTTCATTGCTCTGCCTGAAATGAAATTAATAAATGTTATTCTCAGGCAGAAACCGTATAATTAAAATATAGTTAAATAAATTAAAAATACAAAATAATGTTAAAGATTATATTTAAATGAGACGTACGGAACGTTCGATAAAGTTCACTGCCACGGAATTTTAATTCTGTAATTTAAATAGTAAATATTATATGGGGCACGGTTCTGACGATTTAGATTACTATTCAACTATATTATTGCACCTATCAATACGACTGGTATTGTGTTCATTAAATATCAATATAGTTATTTATACAATTATGGAAATATCGATAATTTACAGTTTATGTAAATTGTGATCGTTGTGTTAATGAATTTGGTAATGAAAAAAATAATTAACCACGTCTTAATAGTGGCATTAATAATGATAAACCACATTTCGCTTAATATTATAAGTAATTTGTGTGCAGTAGATTGCTTTTTTTATCGTCGTAGCTTATATTTAATTGATTTAACTGTTATGGTTTTGTTGCAGTATTCAATGAAGAGAATAAATTATAATTACATATCAGACACATGACCATTCCGACAACTCTGTTATCATCCATATGCTCTGACTTTTCATGGTTGTTAGGAGAAAAATATTCTTACTGTTGTTGATTCAGATACTCTAATTAGTTGTGTATAGTTCTTGGACATGCAAAAAAAGGATGACCACTAAATTTTAGTATTATTATATTGGGCGCAGATTGCAAGGCGGTCGTCGGCTGGGACTCGTAAAAGAGTTAGTAAACAATAAATAGCTACTGCCACCCGTCTTTCAAATTGGGAACGTTGGGGTTCGAGGTTCAGGCGTCTGTATACTGCTTCTTATTCTTCAAGATTTTATATTCTTTCACTAGTGTTGACCTATTGTGGAGTAGTGAACAGCGTCATTGCCTCGCATCACTAATGTCGCGGGTTTTAATCCCTGCACGGGCTTTGATGTTTTTTTCGACCATGGTCAAAATCGACACTCTGACCATGTGCCACTCCTATTTGCAAAAATATGACATTTAAGATGTCATTAGCTCGCTTCTTCCTAGTCCTCGATAAAATAACCAACGATACTGAAATTTCTCCTTTTGACGGTTGCTCTAAGTTTGAGTTCTACAATCACAAAAGTGATCGCAGAAACGTGACAAATACTACAATGATTCTGATCGAACCAATAAACTGTCATTCTCAACTAAAATTAATCCACTGGACGACAAAAATGGAGACCGAGCTGAGTCAATCTATTATAACTATCGGAGACAGTAAGTCTTAATTATCAACCTAGTCTGAAAACTCTGGAAAGAATATAAAAATAAAAGGACGCCAATGCATCACCGTCCGACGACATGTAGACCCTAGCCTCATTCTGGTATTCAGACTTCAAAGTTCAAATCTATCTTCTTCAGCCCGCATTTAAAAGTAATGGCGATCACTTGATTCGATTATATTTTACTAGAGACGTAAATGTTGAATGTACGTAAAATAAGACAGGTTTGCTTCCTGAAACTCAACCGACGTGGATGTTTGCCTTCATTACTGACATTAGACATTACGGGGAATTATATATGACTACTACACTTTGAATGGCTGACGCACTGCGACTGATTCCACATTTTCATCGGTGCTTCTAATTTAGAGTGACTGATTAGGAGGGAAAATAGCTGACAACCTTATTAAATTAGAGGAGCTGCAGGCATGGAGGACAGGATGAAAATGTTGCCAAGAAGGAAGCGATAATGACTGCGAGGCAGAGCCCACTAAGCGCCAGAACCATCAATTAGGCTCCATAGAGACGGTCACCCTTTCGACCTCCAGCACAACACTAAAATACTAATGCTTAGTTGTATAACTGGCCGCAGCCTCACGCGGGACCATCCAAGTCCATGCTTTCACTGACAGAAGACATATGAAACTGTGCAATATTTCATTTACCGAGCGCAACTCTCACGCAGTCATGAAAGTTACAACATACTGCAGATGGCTTGCCAATGTACCATTCATGTAATATATTTATTAAGTGTCATTAAATGCTCTTCCTTCCTTCCTCCATGGCTCTACTGCCTATTGAGGGTCTAGGCCTACCGAGTCGACTGCGGACTGTCATCTTGCATGACACCAACAGTCTTAATCCCGGTCTTGGCGACCATGACGACACAAACCTCCAAGCCCATGCCAGGATTCGAACCCGGGACCTCTGGGCTGTGAGGCAGCAACTCTAACCACTACACCACAGGAGTTCGGCCATTAAATGCTCTAGAGCTCAGAAATGATATGGAAATATTTTATCCTAGGGTCCGACCAGACTTTGATCATCGAAGTCAGCACACTCATGCTACTACTAACAATTATTCATCTTACTCAACACAAATGCCATAAAGTACGATTATTTAAAAAATCAGAGGCCTGCAAAATATAAAAAATGTAATAAAATAATACCTATATAAAGAGAAAAAGTAACGTTCATACAACCCTATAACATTGAAGAACGAAGGCTTTCCCGGAGGACGGAATTAAGAAAGGCTTCTCGGGTTTCCATCTAGAATACCTACGTATAATGCGACATATCGACGGCTAGAACTTCAATATTCTTTCAGACCGAATAAGATGTCAGTTCTAGGCGACGAAACGTCACTGTCTTCAAATATGAAACCCAAGAAGCTTTCTTAACCCTTTAATACAAATAACATCCTTACATTTATCACAGAACATTAACTAAAATTAAGTCCAAGGGCACTCTTTTCACTTCTTTAATTAGGTTATAAAAATTTATACCATCCTCTGGGCGTAAGGTTATGAACCGTTATCAAATAAAGGTTTAGAATACTAAGTTTATTAACGTCTAATTTTACAATACTGTAATTAAATTAATTTAACAGACAAAGTTATAATTTAGTTGAATCGACGATTCGTGACCATATTTGGGGATTCCACAGATGCAAAATAAGGAAATTTTGAATAAAAAGTACCAAATGAATAAAAATCCAAACTTAACTGCCTACAACGGCAGCTTCAACTGATATTTTAGGATTTATCATTACTCGAGGAAGTCCCAAATATGGTAAGAAATATCGATTCAACTAAATAAATAATTGTTCTATCTTGTATTCATTTATTATATTCAAAAGTCTGGAATATTGGTTTTATTATTTCTAAAATAAACTAAGTTGCCTAAACATTAAATTTGCCTCTTAATTTCAGCCCAAAATATTAAATTAACCTCGTGTAATCACTGTCGAGAACAATTATTCTATCAATCACAATCTGGGGTTTTCAAAATCAATTTTTTCCAGTGATATTTAATGTTAGAAACAAATATTAAGTCAACGTTTTATCCTATATTCTACCAAATTTAGCATATTCTACTTCTGATGTAAGTAGGACTATAAAAAACTATAGTAAGTTTTCATGACTCATTAAACAGGGCTTACTTTAAAACCTCCATTTACGTTAATAGTATAGTTTTGTGAATTTATAAGCGTTTAATGTGTTATGTTTGAATTTTACATTATTTATTTTTCTATTTGCTAATTAAAATTCGTGCCCACTTCAAACACACCTACACTTTTTCCCAGGTAATGATATTTATTAAAAACTAGCTATGTCCACGACTTCTTTCGCACGGGAGGACCTCTTTTTTCCCCATAAAAGTACAGTATCATTTATTTATGATGGCTTCACGGCAAACCTTACTACTCGCAGCTGTTTTTGAACAGGTCCCACTTTCACACGTTTCAACAACAAATAGAGTGAGAATGGTCGCCCCCTCTCATGCTGCTAAAATTACGCTTATAATAACTCAATAAGTGGTATGGATAGGATAGGAACGCCTAATAGAACTTATAACTCGCAGCTGGTTTTCACGCCAGCTTTAGCGCGGATTTTTAAATATCTACATTAATATCTTCTGAACTTTGCAATAAATCTAAATGAAACATACATGAATATTTAGGTTCAAATTCCCGTTTCAAATCCCTCATTTTTTCATTGAAATCCATTAAGCCGTTGTGTAACATGAACAGATAAAGAGTATAGGCAACCTGCATTATCTTTTTGGGGATTCCAACGCACGTTTGTCAATAAACCTTCCCGTAGAATTAATATTTATATTATATTAATATAATTATCGAAATGAAATATTAAAGTGAAAAAATCCTCAAAATTTCATTGAAATCCGTAGAGCAGTTTCGGAGTCTATTCGAGACAAACATACGGACAGACAGACACTTCACTTATTGGGAAAGACTAACTAGTTTCCCGGCGATACCCAGGAATTCCTTCATATTACCCCTCTAAATATTATGAAAAATGTTGTTGAAAATTTACCGTTCAACTTCCCGTAGTTTATGAGATATGAATTTCATCATAAGCACCACGATGATTCAGTATCTTAATATTAATCGAGTAAAAATCTACTGGTACCTTAAATAGCGCATACAGAAAAATACACTAAAACATCCAAGGTTAAGTGATGCTAAAACAGTTTATAATATCTATATGGAGAAGGTACGTGAACCATCACTTCGGTCTAATATGCGTGAAATAATGTGTGCAGATATATACACATCTGACCATTTTTGCCTTAAAGGGGGAAAGGAATCTAATTCTTTGAAAGATCGATAGAAACTTTCTCTGGACTGAACACTATTGTCAACTAAAAGTTCATGGCAATCAAATGAATAGTATTGGAAAGCATAAGGTTGCAAAGCAGATGATTGACGTGGGGTCTGTTTTGGCCTCAAAGGGGGGATGGGTGAAAGAAGGAACCTAAATCTTCAAAATATCGATAGAAAATTTCTCTACAAATTTCACGGCAATCGGATGAATGGTATACGAACGCATAAGGTCTAACCTTATAAGTCTCAGTGTGTTCAAACGACGCCCCGTATATAAAACATGCGAGTGCACTGTATACAATTTTTTTCTTCTTTCTCCATGGCTCTACAGCCCATTGAGGGCCTAGGCCTACCGAGTCGACTGCGGACTGTCATCTTGCATGACACATTCCGAATTTGGAGTGACACGTGGTCAGCGTATCGATGCTCCAACAGTCTTAATCCCGGTCTTCGCGACCATGACGACACAAACATCCAAGCCCATGCCAGGATTCGAACCCGGACCTCTGGGTTGTGAGGCAGCAACGCTAGCCACAACACCACATACATTACCTTTTATTTTTATAGATGAGAATTTCAAAGTCCAAATCGCTCACTGTATTATTATAAAGTGAAGAAGAAGAGAGCACGCCTGTAGACGGACAAAGAAGAAACATATTCAGAAGAAAAGCTGTTCTGCAAACTTTATTTCACTGAAATTAATTACACTATACGTCGTTAAAAAATTAATTTACAGCAGGAAAGTTCTCTACGGAGAACCTTTCCCCTATCAAGAGATTTGTCAGCAGGGGTTATCTGTTGCCCTCCGCCAGATTCCTCTACGGGATTTGAACCCGTATTAGAACAGGGTTGGCGAATCCCAGGCGGTATCGACGTATGTAACCACGCACAACTTCTACTGCCCTTGCAGGGGATCGAGCCCGGGTGTTATGTGGTGTGATATGATGCAACGATGATAGCCACTCTGCCACAGAAGGTCGGCAACTTTACATCGCTTTCTCGTTGGAAGTGAATTTTGTTTTCGATAGTATTTGATTTATTTCAAAATATTTCGAAAGTTAACCTGCCAGATAATTACCTTCAACCTGCGAAATTGCTATCACAATTCGATCCGTAGCATAGGACGCAGTATCAGTTCTTAAATATCTTTTTACATATGATTATATAAATTATATTTCCTGTTAGCTGTTTAAATAAATAAATAAAAAATCTTCTCTTATAAACCTGATTACCCGCGTAATTATACATTTGTCTATTATTTCAAATTTCCGAGAGAGTGGAAACATTCATTGTGTACGTACCTACTTTTCATTTAGATAGGTATAAATAAATTTCCGAGCAGACCGTGCATTTTCCAAGGCCGCTTTCTTTAGAGAAGATGTCAACTTTACGGATATAAATTTCTCCGGGGACAGGTCGCGACGTGACACAGCTGCTTGTTTGTTGTGGCTGTCAACTGTTCGCGGCGTGTCAGAGAGCTTCGGAAGAGATCCCGCACCTTCTCGACGACAGAGTGGAGGCTAAAAGCGGAGAGATATTAATTGTGCCACAACTCGGCAGCGAAAGAAGTCGCAAACAGTTCGAAAGGGACCGTATATCTTTTGGTGTCGTAGTTAATTACAAATTATAAGTTACCTTGGGGCGCGTGTGATTTAGACTCAAACTGCCGTTCCTGTCGTTATGTCTTGTGCCCGCTACTTTGAATTACGAATGTAATTACTGAATAGTGTAACAAAAACATTTAGTGTATACGTCCACCGTGAAAATTATTTAGCCATGTTTGGAAAAGCATCTCGAAAAGAGACTATACATGAAGAAAAAAGATATTCAGTATCTTTTAACATATTGCAGGTGATTGCTATATTTGACAATTTACATATTCTACTCAAAAACATGAAGCCAAGGCTTATGTTTGTTATAAGTCATATAAAAGAGTCCAAAATTGTAGAAGTAAACCCACGTTACTCTTAGTTTCCATGAATTTCCTAAAGAAATGCTCCTCACAGCCTTCTAGCTGAATTGTGGCATTGCACGCGTAACGATTACCAAAAATAAAACTCAAATTCGAATCAGCTATTTCCATACCTAAATGTAATTAGATTTCCTCTATTTTCAGGAGTATTATGCCCTCCAATTTACTTCTTGCACCTTTTATAGTAATACACACCACAAAATATTTTATTTTTGGGTGAATTTCCGAATTTGGGAATGCTTTACTATCAATTTAATGTTTAACAGTTGATTTATATACTGATGTACTAAACATATAGTTCATAATTGACACTATATGTTCTGCCCGATTTAGTTTCAATAGAGAGTAAAAAAGTAGTTTATTATAATTAAAAGCACCATCAATAACTTGGAGTTGCGTAACCGTGAAAAATTAACATGAAATCTTCATCAATGGATTAAGGAAACGTTATAATTTCAAGAAATAAGTTTTAATTGGATCTCAGTCTGAAGAGGGCACAAATACCTACCGAAAAGTACCTTTAATATATATATTTATAACAATAATAATTACTTGAATAATAAAAATCTATTAGTTATTATTAAAATTTTCAATTATCAACCTTCATAATATTAAGAATGTGTAATAGTCTCTCGCATTATTTTGATTGTGTTCACATTTACGTTGAAAGCTTGGTCAGTATAGTTTTTATGAGAAAAATCTGTGAAACCATACCAAAACAAAGGAACTCTGGGGTGAAAGGTTTCTAATGTCATAATAATTTACTGGTTTTAATAAGTATTCTAGTGGTCTGCCACGATTAATTTTGTTCTTTTTAGAGTATTATTTTACTGATAAGCTTTTAGGTGGTATACAAATATATGGTACCACGGTATGTAGGATTGCAATATAATTTAAATTTTTTATTCATAAGTAACTAACAGATACGATTTGAGTGTAATGTTTTTAACGAAGGATGTTTAGTTTGACTTAATAGAACCTAAATCAAGTCATCGGGCAAATTAAAATTTAGAAAAAGAAGAGTAATAAAATTATACGCCTGACGTGTAATTGTGCAAACGCTCTAAATCAAGATCAGTTGCTTCGTTTTCAGTGTAGTGAAACGAGAAAATGTGCCAAGAAGATTTAAGGATATCGGACTGTCGTACTTCTTGCCAGGAAGGGCGACTCAGCTAAGCGCCCTGAGCCCCGCACTCTTATTGTTTTTAATAGGCGAACAGGTTACACATAAATATCTCTCAGTCGTCGAATTAATTAATAGGTTGTTTTATACAGTAGTAATTAGGTCCGACTGTAATTTACGTCTTGGCTGGTGGTCGCACACCTCCAGGGCCCCCGAACGGCCGGCCGCGTGGCTTCATACTTCAGGGACGTTTTCGCTCTCTGCGCGATTATCTTTTTACCACGAGCTACAATAAATATAATTGCTCTGTGGTATTTGTCAAAACAAAGAGCTATTGTCAAAGATAGCATAAAAATGTTACTGCATTCACAAAATATTAAAATTTCTATATTATTTTAGACATGGTTGTATATTAATCAGTACAACCATAATGCAAGTCAAAAGATTCCAACGCTTTTCAAATTAATTGAAACAATTTTATTTTGCGAAGAAAGAACCTGTTACGTTATAAAAAAAATTCTCTTAGATATTTGCTAACCCTTAATAACTTAAAATAATTTAAGAATTCCAATCATTGACTGCAGTGCAAGAAATATATTTCGGCAAAGAGCAGGATAAATGAAACTAAAATCTTCTTTAAACATATAATAATACAAAGAATAAATGATGTTATAGCAATTTCTATTAAAAGTCAATACTACTGAAGAAAATTTAGGCACAAAATAATAAAATATAGGCATTTTAACTAATTTAGACTTATAATAACTACAGTGGACAATGGAGAGGAATGTTTTAGGATTTACTTAGGAGCTAAACTGTATTCATTACCTGTTACGAAGTTTGGATTGATAGTTCCAGTAGCGCAAAAGATTAGACTTCCCTAGTTCAGTCTCCACGAAACTTCCCATCTAACCCCAAATAGAATGTTTAATTAAGGTGTTGGCAACATCTAAAATTATTATTCCATTAATATATTTTTTTCGTTGAAATATTTGGAGTGAACTTATACTATGCTGAAATCTTCAACGATTAATTATTTATTGGTGCATTTATTGACTAATTATTATTATTCTGAATTGGAATTAAAATCGTTATCGGCGGGCCAGAATGCATTGTTGTAGGGGAACCAGCGTGAGTTTGGTTCATACTCCTGAGTATCGCATATTCACATTCCGCAGAGAAGCAGATGGATGCTGCGGACCGTGGAGCCAGGAATCGGACATACATAAACGCAGTCGGTAGGAGACACGCTCAAAGATTCACTGTAAGGACGACAAACTAAACTTGATGTTTTCTCTAACACACACATACATTTGTGAAGTAGATTCATTCCGTAAAATCCTATAACCAATTTTTCTATAAATTCAAGTCTTGGTTGTCTTTTGTATTAACATGCCCACTTTACGTATGCATAATCTCAGCCAATAAATTTTTTTAAAAAATGTAATCAATATTATGGTTTATGTTGTGACAGTCACCAAGTTCTACGGTTCAATAAACCTGGAAAAATATTGAGTAATAAGTAGTAGTTGGAGTAGAAAGTCTTCGGAGGTTGGAAAATGTAAACGAAAAAACTAATTTTAAGATTGATACTTTATATATTGTTCATATTAAAATTTATTTAAAATAAATATTAATTGATACAGGGAATAAATTTGAGTATTGATAAATCGTATCTAGTTATATATATGAATTATGAGCAGGAAGTGTAAAAAATGTGATTACATTTGCTTATATAACTTAAAAGAAGATATTTTACGTTTAATGCTTATTCACTTAGTGGGAAGAAATAGTAAAGTATAGGTTAACACATTGAAAATTAGAGACATAAATTGTTACATACGAAATTGATGTAGAGACATTATTAGACACGTTTGCTAGGCTAGCTCAGTTAAAGAAAGAACGAGGCTGACACTGAACACACAATCGTTGCGGAGTTGATCAGAAAAAAACAATAATTAATCATTTTACATACATGGTTGAGAAAATAACGGACAATAAGTTTAATTTAATTTCGCAAGTGATTTTGAAGATTTGATATACGTTCTGTTTAGTTGGTACCTATTAACACTCTTAGTAATCAGGATCTGACTTCATCACGGGCGTATAAACTCAAAGCGCTAATTGAATACAGGCCAATTCATTAGCGTTAGCAAAACTGCATATAAGACAGCTATTATCTGCCTGAGTTATATTCTGCAGCGAGAGAATATTAAATTGGTTATTACAATTTAATCAAATTATTTATCAGTACTAAAGAGGGGTTCGTAAAGATAACTCATATAAACATGAGTAGATATAAACCGAGCGGTTATAATGTAAATGAACAATTACTACATAAAGAACATTTCACATATTTTATGTCGCGAGTGATATACCTATCATTAAAAATAAAATGGTTAATTATCTTAAATTCATTAAATCATATAATTTTATTATTCAACCATTTAACTATCTACTTTGACAGTAAATTTGCCGATGACTGGCAATTTATCGGCGAGAGTGCTAAGGAACTGATAGAGAGGGCGTATGTGTTTTAATATTGAAGTCCATTCAAACTAAAATAAAGTAATATGATTAAATTTAAAAATTGTTTATTATCCGACATTACGTTTCACTATTTTTTATTTCGATGTCTAAATAATGCATAAAAATCGTTAGACCACAAAGTAAAAAATAATGGCTGATTTGTGTGTTAACATGCAATCCGTTCCTCGATTCCTATTACACAATGGAATGTTTTTTAAAATATGAAAGTTTTGATTTGAAACAAATCTCATCAAATCACAGATACAATAGGCGAGAAAGTTATGGTTTAGTGTTTTGTAAAACAAATTAATGCTGTTAATCATTTCATATGAGTATCACGAACTGAATTACTCTACAATTGGCCGACACTGCACATATCTAGGGAGGGGGAATCCCTATGTTAAACGCTGTTAATTTGCTCAATTGATTGATTTATAGTAAAAATTAAATCTAAAATTGGGACAATTTATAAACAAACTATGTGAGAAAACTCGATAAAAGAATTGTTGGATAGGCTGGTGCAGAGCAACCAACACTTGACATCCAGTGTAATGAACGCGCCTGTATTCGTTTACATGCTAATACGAGTAGCTACGGTGGAGCCAAATGCTAACACGAAAACCTATTATCTCCAGGGAAAAAGAGTAGGTAATTTTCATGCACAGATTTACTGTAACGTCTCTTAAATTCTTTTTTAAAAAGGTTGAACATCGTAAACATATGTTGTAACGTCGGGAAACAAGTCGTATTACGACAGCTTACGAAATGGCCTGTCGAAATATGTAGGCACTGAATTCTTCGGCCTTATATTCATAAAACTATTCATGTTTATTTCTTCAGAGAAATGCTAAACACATTTTTGGACATATTCTGATTTATGATTCCGGTTGTCTTTTCAAAAAGGAACAATAACTTATATTGTTTCAATTATTATACTTTAGGATTTGCTGTCAATTTAAGTACACGTACGCCGTTGAATATATAGTGTTTCTTAAATAATAGTAATATCCGTTAAGCAGCTTTAATTACAATACTCGACCCTGATATTTAATTCTTTGGGAATAAATAGTCTATACACATAACAGTAACGAAAACCAAAAATACTGACATTTGGGATTTACGTTCTTATTAAGAAAATTTGATTTGCATTCAATACTTCTAGGGGCGAACTTGACATAAATGAAATGAAGTGATATTTTAAATAAAAAAAAATACCGACAAAAAAGTTAATTTTAATCGTCTTCATATTCTGAAAATTACTGGGGATGTACTCAAACAACCATGAAAATAATTTTTAAAGCGATATATGGACCATATTTCTAAGCTGCCAGATACTTTCAATCACTGTCACAGCCTGCAGAGACAATGACATATTTTGTATGTCATAAACATTCCGGATAAATGGTAAACACGTGTTGTAGTTTACAAAACTGATCGTGAGACATGTTTACACTGGGCAAACTAACGGTGCTTTTATAAACTAGGATTAAAGGCCATTGGCAGTCTCATACTGTCTGTTGGATACTGACCAACTGGTTGATGTAATTTCTTATTTTGTTGTACCTTTGGTTTCTAGTCTGGGATTTAGGGTCTTTCGTTTTGTATTTTTTTAAGGAAAGGGTTCTTTGTGTTTCAACACAGATAAAAGGTTAGCATTAAGTAAAAAACTAAGTGTATTAACTCTGACCATTGTTTAACAATCAAAAAATGATAGGATAATACCTTTTTACTGTCACAAATAGAACAAATATTTATACGTCTGTTTTAGTTTACGAAACAAAGTAGCGAAACTCTCTCTTCGTTTAATATTAAAATATTTTCTACTTAATCAGGCTCCTAAAATACACTGAATGGCCAAATTTTAATGACCACATGGCATCGTTACATTGTTGCCACTAGAGGACGATAGAGCTATAAAATGGGAAAGTAGCAGAAGTGAATAATCAATTGTACTTGGTTGTTTGCGAAGATATGGGCTAAAAACGTGCTCGTAGGCGCTCGAGCCGTCGTAACTAGTGTCAGCAAACGGTTGCATTTGTGAAGTGTTCGGGAGAAGCAGTTATTAATGTTTACAGAGAGTGAACTACGAAGCAAACACCTGGGTCTGAACGTCAGCGTTGTGGTCGTCAATGCTCGAGCTGAAAGGAGGCTTGCCAGAGTTGTCCAGTGCAACAGACGAGCAACAGAGCGTCAAACAGTGGTAAATCTTAATCAAGGACTAACTGTGAACGCTTCTGAACGAATTGTTCCCTGGACATTACACCATGGAATCCGACGATCTGTTCGAAAACTTCTACTCTCTGCCTTGAAGAAGAGCAGACGTCTTCAGTTCGTAAACGAGCTCCAGTATTGGACAGTAGATGTCTGTAAACGGGTCATGTGGTCTGATGAATCACCATGCAGGTGGTAGGGTTCCAATATGGAGAAAACAACAGTAAAGCATGGACCCCAATTACAATGCTACGACACTTCAAGCTGGTGGTGGCAATATTATGGTTTGTGGAATGTTTTCTTGGCATGGTATGGGTCCTTCGATACATGTGAAACAACATCTGAATGCCCAAGTATTACTGCAGATCCTGTTATGTTACTGGTATGTCTTCCAGGGATGGATACTTTCTGATGGACAAGCTCCTTCTCATAAATCTGGAAATGTCCTCAGATGTTTCGTTTGTCTGCACAATGACAATATCTCAATTCACTTGAGAATTGGTGGGATGAGATCGAACGGGCCACCAGGCAGCTGGATCAAGTACAATCAAATCTTAAGTAATTAGAAAGTGCAGTTCATGAGATGTAGTCTCAGATTCCTTCTACTACCTACCAACAAATCATGCCCAGAAAACTTCAAGCAGTATTACGAGAAAAAGGTGGCCGAACATTGTATTGAGTGGGTAGTCATAACAATTTGGCCATTCAGTATGTATAGGCCTGAGGTTTACGACTTGAGATTTTACAAAAGAGGAACCTCTTCTTTCTGTAATACGATATTTGTTCTGATACATGCATTTTCAGATTTCTTACATAAAAAAACGGCTATTAAGAGCGTAATACAACAAATCTGTAGACATAATAGCATTTTTAGAACTATAAATTCCTTTTTCTACGTAATTCAGTTATATATACTTATGATATCGTAAGCTTTATCTTCTACCAACAATACTGCCTGTCTATTTAGAACTTTCCAATAACAGCAAGTGTTCATTTCGTAGCAACAACCTCCGACCCTTGGTAATAGTTTCGTGGTCAACATCCTCATGACCTTGGCCTTCAGTTGTTGGGTTAAAACTGAATAGTCCCCTGACGGAACAAATGCGTCTTTTATCGGGTCCATATTTCCCCACACATACTCTGTACCCACAATATCGAACAACCATAACTCACACTCGCCTAATTTATTCCCGAGACCGGTCGCATTACTCACTGTCTCGCCTTGGGACGACGGACGCGTGGTAAACCATTGTAATTACGCTAACACAAGTGTATTTATAAGTGGCAAATATTCTGCGATGATGGTCGCACCCAAAAATAAACGCGCAGCTTGGCTTCGCTTCGTTTAGACGCTAAAAAACACCAGGCGACCCGCCTCTGTAAATTCTCCCTGCTTCTGCTGCTGTTGTGTAAACTGCAAAACCGATTTCACGTCTTCAAAGAGGAGAGAAGTGCATTACAGTTCACAAAAGAAAGCGAGGAGAATGAAGTGCCAGTAATAGCACATAACTTCAAATAATATCAACCAAACCTGAAAGGATTTCAACACTAAATTTTAAGTAGGTTTCGTTACATAGATAATCATATCTGTACCAAGCTGTAATTTAATCTTAAAAACCATATAGTTGATGGTAAAACGATGAAACAACTCTTTAATGTAAAATATTTATGAGTAGAAATTAAACTCAATGCTACCAATTTTCTCGTTTTCATTGCTAGCGGAAAATACAACTAAACTAATCCAAGGAATTTCAGTTCCCTTCGTTTCTTTTTTGTTGACGCAAAGCCAATTTTGATAAATTTTACTCAGTTTGAGGGTCGCTTGTGCCTTGAAGTAATTCCGTTACATTTGTAAACACAGATTAACCCCCCGAAGCGTTTTAGTTCTATATAAAATGGCAAAGATTATTCTTAAAAGGTTGACCTAAAAACTTTTCACAATTCTTTTGATCAATAGAAGAGCCATTACTAGACACACGTGTAGCCTTTCTTTTTTTGTTACAGGGAGTGCAGCGGCTGGTGCATATTTGTTAACGTGCTGCACCACATAAATAAGTTTAGGAACATTTTTTTCTTAATTAAACCACTCAAACCACAACACACATGAAGGGTATATGAACTCTGGATGTCAATATTTTTTATGCAATATTGTGGAAAACCTCACAATTGACCTAGAAAACTTGTTTTCCCATGTATGGAAAATCAATGATAATTACTGCAACATAACCTACTTGATACTACCAAAGAACTGTACTGAAATGTAACTAATAAGAAAATTCTGTAAAAATATTAATTATGTAGGCAAAACGTCACACTACTATCTTCTTGAATCGTAAAAATTTTGATTATAAAATAAAATTTTGAAGATGAAAAAAATAAAAGGACACCTTTATTATAGTGTTTTAACCGTATCTACTGGTGAAGTCTGTGCTCAGCAAATAATTTCTGTCTCGAATAAGGAATGTGCAGTATACCGATCCCTCTGCACTCCCTCTAAAGCTCCACAATCTGTCTTATTTCGATGCTATAAACCAGTGAGCACATACAATAAGGTCAATAGTTTTATTTAAAATATTCTCAAAGGAAAAATATTTTCGTGTTTGTAATTTGTTTCAATATTTTCCGGTTTTCAAAATTTTGGAAACTATGGTGGCGGAATTACGAGGCACATCACTTGCCAGAGTATTAGTAACACATTCCCTGCTGTATTTTACATAGCATCGTAAAAATTATTATTGTTGCTTTGGTTGATGTTGTATTGATTACTTTGGGTGGGGTTAATTTAATTATAATAATATATTAATTGATGGTTTATTAAAAAAAGGAAATAAAAGTTTTAGTGTAATTCTAAGTTTTAATCTTAACAACCATCAAAGTTATTTACAAGTTTTAGATAATATAAAGAAGGAAAAGGACAATTGATTAGTATTTAACTTTATCTCAGGGTATTCACTGTGGGGTGAACGAAAAGCATTTGTTTGTTCCCGAATGGCAATACGACTGGCAAATGTGAACTCTTAAAATCAAAATATGGGTAAGATAGCGAGAAAATGCATCTGTTTCTTTATGCTGGTTTATGATGGTTGACTGGTGCCTGCTACAAGATCGTCTCCGCCTGGTGTCTCCCGTACTCGTTTTACAGGCATCATCTCCCTACGACTTCTTCTCTGCTCTCCCGACAACCTAATTCCGATCTCCCAACGTCTTCTTCTCTGCTCTCCCGACAACCTAGTGTTTCTTCCTTCCAAAATTTCCTCCCTCGTCACTTTGGTCGGACACTACACCGTCTTCAGCCACCAATCAGATGTTGCCCACAAAAGTCTTCTATTGGCTTGCAGTTTGACAATTACAGTCAATCGGAAAATTCTTCATCGTGGGGGGCGTAAATATAGCATATGTTATGCATCTTGCCGTAACATTCCAAATTTTTCATAGACCTTCTGTCTTTCCTGCCGTTTTTCTAATTAGCTACAGCCACTTCCGGTAGCCGTTCATTCCCAATTTTCTATGGATGGCCGATGCTTCTCAATGGGCTGTTCTCGTCAGAAAAGCGAGGGAAGGTCTATTGTTCATGGAATGCGTCCTGCGACTTCCCACATTCAGAAACTTGCAAGAAACTGATGAACTTTATTTAAGATTTCCACTCGCGTATTTAATGTCTATTGCATTGTACATTGTACTATTGTACAGCTGTGTCTTTCGTCCATAGATAAAACAATTTTTGATACAGACTATCTAGCAGCGATACGAAGGCTAATGACTTGTATTTTACGTTGAACGCATCGCAAATTTACGAGAGACAGGCATAGAAGGTAAGTTCCCTGCTGAGCTCACTAACGAACGGCATGTCTCTTGCAATTAGTCGGAGAGTGTCGCTACTGACCATTAACCTCTGACCACGAGGCCTGGCAATTACCCAGCACGACGCGACGCAGGAGGAGCGCTGCGTCCCGAAGGAAGAGCAGAGCACTTCCCTAACGTGGTTAACAGCTTGTCTAAGGAGGCGGAGCCGCAGTAAAGACCGACGTGGAACCGCGCTCTCTCGACGACGTGACAGCACTTCTCCCTGCATAACCAACTTAACAGGCAATTCCCGTATCACTAGACAGCTACGGCACGAGTATTATTACATTAAAAAAAGAAGAAAAATAGTTACCTGCTAAGAGCAGGCAACTACCACCATATCGTTCCGTGGTTCAGTAATTTGAAAATGTAGAAATTTTACGATGAGACTTGGACCGGAACAAATATATATTTTCTTAACATACAACCCAGTTGCCCGGCGTTGACCGGGCATTTATTTATAATAGCCCGGTACATAACTCCGGAATAGTCAGAAACTGGAATAATTTCGTGTTATTGTCGTCAACCTCTCCCTCCCTTACCCTCTTCGTACACTCTGAGACTGAAATACAGGTTAAGTTGCATGTTGAACGCCATAATCAGACTTGATGATTCTCATTACACCAGCTTTGTCTCAAATCTCGATTGCTTTTTTGTTATTTATGTGACACTCCCCCTTCCCCTCAACCCTACGAATATTCCCATGCCACGTTGAAAGACGTTCACTCTATGCACAAATACTGTGGGGAACACTATCAAATTAAATGACCCCACAAATTATTAAATCGACGCAAATTGTCATTTTTGTGGTTTTAAAAATTTACGCCCCCTCCATATCCGTGTCTCACCCCGACAGTGCTGATTTCCGGTCCACAATAAACAATGTACAGAATTCGGTCGTAATTGTTTCACATGGATGAAGTCTTCTCGGGATATCAACCGACGTTTCGGCCGAGCCCCCCCACTACCAATTAAGGTCGAGAAGGGACAACCAATCAGGAAACGACAAACACTAATAAGACCGTGTAGGAATCCTAGCATGTACTTCACCTGAAGGTGGCAACTGTACTAGTTGCTGAAACGTCGTGCCGATTCAACGATACCACCCGGTTGATATCCCGAGAACACTTCATCCACTTATTAAGTTCTTAGAATCTATGGTTATTTAAATGTGTCGTAAGCAGAGTGCTCCTCTCTTTCTCTCTCTATTTTTTTTAACAGGTTACATGAAGGTGATCCTGAAACAGCCAACTCCCCTACAATAGCATAGGAAGGGAATTGAATGGGGGGGGGGGTGGAAGTGGAAGATAGAGTAAGTTAGCCAAGGGTTGACTAGGGCCCCCGGACTATAGTTAAAGGATCTTATCCAGTGTTTCACCTAAAGAGATGCAGGGAAAACCACAGAAAACGTGCATCAGGTAGGTCGGGCATTGGGTACTATTCTCACGCCCTTCCGAATGACGAGAGACAAGTTTGCTGTGCGGTCGCAGCATTCCCTTCTTCGTATCTCCACCAGTTCTAGGAGGCAGTTGGTCGACTGATCCAATGGGATCAGCGGACAGCTCTTGCCATATACCCAAGGTCTTCGATCCTACACGCGATACTGTCTAAGTACAACAGACTGTGCTACTTACACTGCGGGTGAGGAAGCTATAGGGGTTAAGGAAAGTCCGTAAGGGCTTACTTTCTCCTACTGAGTTTTTCTCCCCCCCCTTGGCCCAGGATAAGAATTTTAAATTAAGTCTCCCAAAAGGCGAGAACAGTATGAGCTGTGCATGCATAACGGTCGCAGCCCTTGGGTTTTCTGTAAGATCTGTTTGCTGACCCCATTGGACTAGTCGGTCAACTGCCTCAGATTACCGTTATCAGAAAGGCGTGGGAGTAGTACCAAATGCCCGACCTACCTGATGCAGGTTTTTATAGGGTTTTTCCTGCAACACTTTTAAGTTAAATAACGGGTTAGAATCCTTAAAATACAGGCTGGGTGGCCTAGTAAACCCTTGGGTACTTCGACATCCCCCATTTTCCACCCGTTCCTATGCTGTTGTAGGGAAGTGACAACCAACAAAGCGGATAACCCTTACGTAGATTGCCTTTGTAAAACAAAAACCAAACGTCTAGTGCTTACATGCCGACACGTGCATAAAAATTCAAAAACTTAATGGTCTATGAGAAGATAAACATCCTAGAAAAATACACATTAAGAATTGCCTGCCACCAAAAGCCGTCCACACCAATAACTATACGATAAAATAAATGTTTAAAAAATTAAAAGACATGTATACAAA
Organism: Eucriotettix oculatus; assembly: GCA_034510155.1. Classification (NCBI taxonomy): domain Eukaryota; kingdom Metazoa; phylum Arthropoda; class Insecta; order Orthoptera; family Tetrigidae; genus Eucriotettix; species Eucriotettix oculatus. Next base: position 183,179,381 of record CM067376.1, read on the forward strand.
CTTAGTAAACACTATATAACCAAAAGAAGAGAAGCAGAGCATGCGCTCGCTAATAAGTAATATACCAAAATACAACATAAAACCCCCCGGGTATAACATATACCACATATTCAACTACAAACAATATGTTACGACGAACAAGGACATCCAACAATTCTTCCTACCATTCGGAAAGCAGGAATCAATCTATCCATAGACTCAAACTGAATAACGGCGCTGTCTATTTGCTGAAGTAGCGTGAGGTGTAAAGTAATAATTGATAGTAAAATATCTGGAAAATTATTTAATTTAATAAAATTTCTCGTAGTTCACTAAAATTATGATCATGGATGCAACGAAAAAGCGTTTACCTTTAGACGAGCAGTTTAACGGATTTCAATTAAAATTTGAGGCGTTGAAACAGGAATTTTAACTTAACTTGTCGTGTATGTTTCATTTCGATATCTTGCAAAGTACATAAGATATTAATGTAAATATTTAAAAAACCATTGAATTGATGCGCAAAAGTCCGCGTGAAAACCAACTGCAAGATATTTAAAAGGCGTTCCTGAACCATTCATCCCACTTAATATGTTATTATAATCGTAATTTTGACAGCATTAGAGAGAGGGGGAAGGGCGAATATTCTCACACCATCTATTGTTGCAGTAGGATTCACGCCGTAATTAACATAATTGACAACGAGCTAACTCCCAGAGAAATAATAATCTTCTTTGGATCGTCGATACGGTGTATATGTAAATTTGTTTTTATTTGTTGCGTCAGGTAAATTGGAATATTTAGTGATTGCTCATTTTTATTGTTCAAAAACAAATGCGAGTTATGAGGTTTGCCCTGAAGCGATCATAAATAAATGATACCGTACTACCATAAATTCAATGAATTCAACGTAACCAAATTTCTGTACCTGTTGATTAGTTTTGGTCAAAATAAAAATAACTATTTCCGCGCGAACGAAGTCGCAGGGATAGATAGGTTTTTAAGAAATTCCAAGCCATGTCTTTTGAATAGTGTAGGCCTTAAACAATATATAAAGTGGAGCTCTCTTCCTTCAATTATTTATCATGTCCCAACTTATTTTTTCTACCTTTTTAAATCCGCGTTCATTCTTCTTTGATACAAATTTTGCAGCTCGTTTCTGAACCGTTTAGAATAACTACCTGATGTATATGATAGGGACCCCAACACGACCCTCCGTACTCAACTACTCTTATATTACTTAGCACTCAAGTACCAACTCAATCTTGACTTTTCTAATGTGATTGAAAATAAATTAGTATTTGGTTAAAACTTATTAAAATATAACTGTACTAAGAACAATCATGGCTTGTTACAGACGTTGTGTGAGCTGAAAAACCTTTCATCACGCTGACGTTGTGTAAGTGCCTGAGAAACACTCCCAAACGTACCTGAAAACGTCAATCGGCGCCAGCAGGCAAGTTGTAAATAAAGTTTGAAGGTTTCCGTAGTGTCATTGATGTATTAATCTCGGGATTTCATCCGGGTGATCTCGTTTCTATGGTCATCACCACCATTGTATTCAATAGTGAAGGCGATAGCCATGGCGACGTGTTGTGCGATTGCTACGTGTTACCCGGATGGAGCCTCGAGAAGAGTTTCTTACAAAAGTAGAGTGTGTTTATAGAAATTAATATTAATGTGCTATACCGTATATTAATCATCGTAACTCTTGATATATTTGTGTGCGTTTTTTAGGGGAATTAGAATAAGGACCATATTTTAATTAAGATAAGTTTCTCGGGTTTCAACCTGTATAAAGTCCGTTAACAGCGATGTATATTAATTCACCGCGAAAGCCTTAGAACTTTAATAACGAGTTTTAATTTTTGGAAACACGATGTAACATACCACTTCATACGGCGTTAATTTCCTGGTGTCGTCGTTTGAAGTTCACACCACTGGTCACGAACAAGGACAATTTAAAATTTGTTGTCTAGCGTGTGTAGGTTAAATTACGTTTATATTTTTTCCCAACAGTAATTCTTAATAATATGAAGACAAATACAGAAAATACTTAAGGATAATTAATTACACAAATACTGAAATAAATTGGTCAACCATGGTTGACTCAGTCCTTTACAGCCTAGTTTCTTAAGCTTTTTTCTAATAGCGCCCCCTTACAGTCAAAATATAGTTTTAAACGGCCCACACTGTAATGAAAATAATATATTAAACACAGACCATAAAAATTACTATAATGTGGGATTTTTAATGTCGATAATGAAACTAATATATAACGGAACTCGTTTTTTATTCAAGTATATTTTTATTAGAAGAAATAAACTTTCGTAGCTTTTATTTCCTTCCTTTAACAATTTTTTAAAGCATAGAAATATTATTAACGTCAAACAATATTACTGTGACGAATGAGCTTGTTTATTTTTACATCAATAATTAAATTTAGGCTCAAGTTTACTTAATGCAGGCCATAATATATTTTAACATTTATTAAAGCTGAAGTTATTTTGTTTTTATGGATGACAATGGGAAAAGGCCGATTCACATAAATACGTAGAACAAAATGGTAATAATATCTTAGTACAAATTTCGATAGTGCTGGATATTTTGATTCGGTTTCAATACATGAATTGGCTCTTGGGAAAATCTGAGTTACAAGCTTGAATCATCACTCGATAGTTCAGCAAATTATTTTTGGTTCATTAAACTCCCGGAATTTCAAAACAGAATAAATAAGGTACAGTTGCATTTCACACAAATGCTACAACGTAACATGACAAATGTATTTGATAATTTGCCATTATCCTTCCATGTGTTTGTATTTTGCAGAATATTGTTTAGAAAATGTGAGATTAGCAGACTGTAAACATTGATGCCAATCTTTATTTAATATTACGTATTGCCCTATATTAAGTGCGCGAAAGGAATGTGATGACATAAACTTTTAGTGCGGGACCTTATTTAACCTGAAACTGGAGATGGAAGAAACATAAATCTTCGAATGATCGACAGAAACCATCACTACTACTCACAAAAAATTCTTGACAGTCGGATGATAATACGATCACAATAAGGGTTAAGCATACATATGTACAATCTCTTTTTTGCGTGTACAGACTATTGAATTAATGGGTTTAATTCTTAATAGGAGCGACACTGTGAATGGCTAATAATTTTTTATCTACATCAGTAACTCCATTATCAGATCGGGAATAAAATATTAGTTTGATATTGAGTCTAGTCAGAACCACAGACGTTGTTTCTTGTAGGTATTTTTTCTGAAGGCTTCATACAAGCACTATATTTTATGCTTTACACATATTGTCCGACGCGTATCATATAATCTTCAGGAAAGAGTAAGGCTAATGAGAAAATCCGGATTCCAATACACAGCAATAAAATATTAAATCTACATCAAGGTAGCCAAGTTGATCAAGGCAACATAATTGGACATTAATGATTCATTTAATGAGAAAAGCTTTTCCACTGAGTAAACTTGATATTTTATTAAGTAACTGTTCCTCTATTGGCGGCAGTAAAACAATGAACCGACCTAACAATACGATGGCGGCAATATCGACTTAAGAGCATGACCACACAACGGACAAAACCTGTACTCGTTCCCAGGCTTGGTTAATAATTGAAAGCGCTAGCCAAAGTTTCTACGTAAGCAGCTTAAAACTTTCTTGCGGAGGGTCGCTGAATGAAAAAGCAAGCAAAAGTTATTATTCACGTGTAAGCCACACTGTGAGCTGTCGCGAACTTATCTATAACTGGAGGTGTTATTTATCGTGCCCGGGTACGCTAATAAAGTCCGCTCCTTAATTTACTGCTAAGTGCTCGGCAAAAATACCTCGGGTGTGAGATATCTTCAGTTGGAAGCGTGAATTATGAAACAGGCTGGCGGCTGGGCCAATTAGGCTGCATCACTGTCACAGCTCGGAAATTTTCATCTTTGGAACTCGTATTTCTAACTCATTGACTCAAACGAGTCTGTTTGCGCATCCTATATCTATTTAATTGAATTTATTTTACTGCTCAGCTGTATACTGACACACGTGAAGTGTTTCGTAAATAGGCTGATTTATAACTAGAATTCTTTAATGATCTTATACAAGGTACAGGAATTTTAACCAATATGTGACAAAATTGGATTTCCTTTCGCATTTTCAATTGTAATCAGTATAAGTTTAATAAGCATTATAGTTTTCAATCATCTCTTGGAGAGCTTATTGGTCCTATTCGACGACTAAAAACTTAAGTTAGGTAAAATTAAAGAAACTATTTCGTATGAAGTTATATAAGTTGGGGAACCTCCTCCCGATATACCTCAAACCCAGCAAGAATAAACGTAAGATGAGAATCAATTATCGTATATAAGTATCGTATATTATAATTAATTTATTACAGTCGTTACCTGCAGTACTGAAATCAATCAAATATTGCAAACAAACACATATGGTAGTTAAAAAAATTTATTCGAAATGTTGAAAATGTCTTTGAGAAAAAGGTTTTGGATGTTCATTTTGAATCTGTATATTGGAATGAACAGATATCGCCGAAGCAAATAATTACCCGTAAAACACAGCTACTGTAATGAGTGATTTCGTTTTGAGGCGTTTTCTGAATTTTCGTTCCTTAAATGTGTGCGCGGTCGGCTCTACTTTCCCTTTTCAATTCCTTCCTATGCTATTAAAGGGGAGTTGCCTGTTTCAGGATCATCCTCATGTAGCCTGTTAACCCCCCCCCCCCCGGCGGATCCCCAAAAGCAGGTCAAATGTTTTGATGTTGGAGGATCATTGACCTGGGAGAGGTCCACGGTCGCTAAAGCAGCGGTCAGAGTGGACAATGAAATTTTTTTTGAGCACCCTCAGGAAGTGGTGGTAAGTTTGGCAATAAATAAATACAGCAGATTTGTATGGAGGAAGAAGATTTTTGCTGTGAGAGGCGAGATAGATTAGTGTTTTTTTTGGGAGACAGAGTAGAAAATCAGATCTATGTAAGGGGCGTAGGTGGGAAATGTAGAATGCAGTGGAAATGAGTAATGGCTAAGGACATAGCCAAATTTTGGAGGTAACCCGTCAACTCGGGTCTTAACAGCTACTGTCATAGTCAAAATAGTAGAGCCCTGAGTTTGGAGTCTCACTGTGCCCATCCGGATTGACCTACGTTATTGGGAAATGTCTCCATTTTCGCAGAATTTAATGTCATTTTATGATATGTAAATAAAAGAAATTTTAAAGCGTTTTGTACTTGCGTTTTTAGATAAAAATGAAAAAATCAGGTTTTTTGGCTTTCTTTCATATAGCTCCACTTTGTAAACTTATAGGTTTCAAACTGTTGTTTTAAATGGTCTGAAAATTTCGCAAACGTCAGTGAAAACCCTTACGTTTTCTAAACTAATTTATTAGTGGACCTGTACTAACTCTTGGACAGCGCATCGCTGAAGAGTGAGACAAAGTTTTTCTTGTAACGGTTGAAAATCATAAATATAAAATATAAACTTCGTTTATGTAGCAAGCTACAAAATATTGTACGATTTTTTAAAAAGTGCAGTACGGAATCAAATGCAAGCTGCGTGAGGGATGTTGAAGGTTACAAAGACAGGTAATAAAAACCCGACAATTTGATGCGGCTTGGGTTTTTCTCAAGACTTTGAGATTCGGCGGCATCGGGTTGGTAGCGGACATGGTGTTTTTCCCAAAACATCGGTGGAATGTGGTGAAAGGCTCCTCCCAGAGACGATAGGCAAATAATTTTTATGGGACAGGATCGAGCCCCGACACGAACGGAAATGAAATAATGAAGTGCGATAAAAGTATTTAAAACACAGGAAAATGGATTTTAGGAGATTAAGATTTAATTTTAAGAGGAAGCATCAAGAGTGAACAGTAAGAAATTGGAAATTCTACAGGTCACGACCATTTGAATTACGGGAGGAAAGAATGCTCGAGCCCGTGGCTCCATATAAGAAAACTAAGTGAGAAAGGTGCTCATTATAGAAACGAGGAAGTTCGGCGGGGGACCGACTCCAGCGCAAGTTCCAGGCCTATGTGGAGTACAAAGGTAATTATATTGTTTGTAACCTTTTGCTTGTACTGCTAATACTGTGTAGGATTTGTGTATTCTGCTCCATAAGAAGGGCCGTTTATATGTCCCTTAGAATATATACCATATGTAGCGCAGTAGAACCCGCGTCCAATTTTTTTATTTTTTACGGGAACTTAAATAACAAATATTCCGGAATGAGCAAGTCACTTGCCAGGAAGAAGGGGGTTTTCCGTGCGCCGTCTTGGCGGCTCGGAATAATAACAAAGGGACTGCGGCTGACACCTGGACCATAAAGCTCGGACACCTCGTCGCCGGTTTCGGAATGTCCTAATCTGCCTGGGAATTTGGTGACCGGGTGGCGTGTGTTCCCCAAATGAAACAAGGGATATGATTGGAGAATATCCAACCCTGCCACCTTAGTGATAGGTGTCGGATAAGTGGGGACAAGGTTTTAAATAGGCTGGCGGAGACAATTTAGGACAGATTTTTGCAGGGGATGGCGAGAGGATATTGAAAGAGAGTGGTGGACAGATTTCTGGTGATACAAGGTGGTGGCGAAACGAGATTGGCAGCAGAGAAGTTCCGTCGAGAGCAGATTGGTGAGGTGGCAGCGGATAGGTGGACCATGCTTTGATCAGTCCAGGAAGCAGGGAAGAAAGAGGAAAAAGCGGAGTTTCCTCAATTTGGGCAGCACGACTTCGTGTTATTGTCGACCGGCCGCTTCAAGTTCCACAACACGGAAATTACAGCGAGACGCCTATGAAAACAACTCGGGTTCGTCAACGAACAGATCTGCTACACGTGGTCACCCAAACCATTAATACCCTGAGATCTTTAATACAATCCCATTTTAATTAATTATTTTTGTACGTAATAAATACACGCACTACCCATATTAAAATTATTGTGTTACAATTAATAAATGTATATATTTAAACCCAATTATTAAATTCATTAATTAATATTCCCCCCATCATTTACACATGCCTCTAGTAATTGAGATATCTAATTTGTGTAAACATTGTTAATCGGTTTTTAAAAGCCGGCTTTATAAGTTAAAATGACCCAATTATAGTACATTGTAAATAAGATAAATTTTGAGTAAAGGGATTTTCACAATTACATTATGATTCTTTATTTTTAAATAGTAAATTTCCCATTATTCTTCTCATGCCATTGTCAAGACCAAGCTGAAAGTTATAAAAATCTTGCTTTCCCAATTCTGTCCTTATAAGTTTTCTTATATAATATATTTAACAACACATGAAAATTGGTAACTCTGACCAGCCAGGTTTACTATTTCTCGCAAAATTTAGAATATGACGACTTATAAATAAACTTTTGAATCGTATTTACTGTCCAAATTTATTACGTATAAGACTCTTAATTAAATCCTATTTTTAAATTGGATAACGTAACAGCCACTAGACTTTCATACGCAGAAAAAATGCCTACAGCGTACACAATGACATCTTCTAGTTCTGATGCAAGCAAACTTCACAGTTAAATGTCGCCTCGCATTTGTTTCGCCCCGTGGGCTATCCTCTCCAGAGGTAATTTCAATTTTGGTCGAGCGGATAGAGGTAATTAGCAGCTGGATATACGTGAGGAAGGATTATAATTAACCTCTCTGTTCTGCGAGTGGCAACCGGGAGAAAGCGGAGATAAAGTGCCCGAGCAGACGATGCTCCTTAAAGCACTTTCATTAATTACGACTTCCTAACAAACTTTCTAAGTACAACGACCGTTTTTACAATTATGAAATATCTTTGCACGTCTCTCATAATTACTAAATCTTTTCTTTTCTCTGAATCATAAATTCTTTAATGCAAGGAATAAAATTATTCAAATAATGTCGGCTAGGGACATGAGATGATACATAATGCCTACATAATCTAAAAACATACCTATATATTTTTAGATGATGAATTTAATGACATTAGCTTACTAAAAGTCATACGCTTGTAAAAATACTATTTTGGCAACGGATTAAAAGTACAGCTATTTCTTCCATTTACAAAATGCCAAAATGAGGAACTAAAAACATAATAGTATTTTCTGGTGCTTAATTTATTTTAATTAGTGTCAACTGTCTTTTATTATATACCAGAAAAAGATATACGTATAAACTGCAGTGTTATTATTTATGATTACTCATTATTAGTGTTTCGACATTAGTAGTTAATGTATTTGATGTAATTTTTAGTAAATAATTGTCGTGAGAAATAAACCAGTCCTGGACACCCTAAGAGAACCTTTATTTCTTAGTCGGCAGCCACGAATTTTCAGGAAATTTCGTATGCTAATTTCACTTTGGCAGTTACCGAAAATTTGAATTAATAATTATATTGAATACCGCCGTCAACTAGTTGCAGACAGTACTCGCCGTCAGCGTATCGTAACTATCAAGACAAATCCCTGTACATTCCACATCCTAAAAATATTCAGACTTCTTATTTACCTTATTACATTCTCTTCTCTTTCTCTCTATCACTTTTTATGATTTCAACAGATAAAGAGGAGACAAAGAAATTTCTCAGGTAAATAATTGTTTAATGTATGCAATTATACATTACCTTGATAAAAAATACCGATCCAAATATTAAATTTTGCGTCATTGACCGCATTAAATGGCGGTTACATCCTAAATGTACAATGTTTGTAAAATGATCATTTATTTTATATTGTATATAGATAGAGGGGCAGAAATGATATTGTCAGGTTAATTAAAACAATTAATAAGGACAGGAAAGAGAGATAGAAAGTTTGTGACCTACCAGAGGTTCACAGATGGCAGGCACCATGTAGGCCTAGAAGGTCTTAAATTTTCGGAGGCACCGCCCTCTTCATCAGAATGTTAGGAAGACAGTGAAATTTTTCAGAAGTATAGAAGCAGAACTCATCTTACGATATAATTAGGAACTTGGTTGGGGGGGGGGGTTGATGAAGGTTAATGGGGTGTTTAGAAAACGTTAATAGGAGGAGCGAAAAAAGTACCTACCAATGATAAAGAGGCGAAAATTTAAGTGCTAATATATATATATATATATATATATATAATATGTATCTATAGGGAGAAGCACGAGCTAACATGTGTCGTGTGTTGAGGGGTATTGTCCCGGAATTTACTATTCCGAAAAGGAGAGAGCGGACGCGAGAGAGAGAATGTCGAGCGAAGTGTGAGACGGAAAGGTTAATGCGGAAGACGAAGGTATATATATATATATATATATATATATATATATATATAAGTAAAACTCCTTTCTAGGATAGATTTGACGGAAACTAGGTTCGATATAAAGGTTGACGAGTATGATTTGGTAGTCAGTAAAGGGTATTGTTACCATTAGCAAAATGGAATTCAAACAGAATTTAATCATTTGCCAAAAAGCGTTCTGTTAGGTCTCACGTCAATCTTCGTATTCGTAGTAGAGCTTCTTATAATATATTAATCCTTAGTTTTTATATAATTAGTCACATGCTTTTCGTTAAGTTCAAAATAATTTATCACAACCTTCCCTTAAAATTCCCGTTATTCCAAGCCAACCCAACTTTATAGCCCTTACGACATAATAACAGTCGCTAATACGAGAGACGGAATCCACAAGTATCGAAATCAAGGGCAGATAATGTTTATGTTACACAAAGCCAGAATTATGGGCTCATGTTTCTTCCTTAGGGCTGAGTTACTGCGAGGTTTATTTGGATAATATTGTATGCGGGTAACTGTAATCCGACATGGCGCATACACTTGGGTATTACCGTAAAGTATATTACAGCTCGGTAATTCTGAACTACGAAGGTAAGAATTCAGGCCGTGGTATTGACGTTTAGTAAGGAATGACCGCTGAATCTATCTCAAGACGCAAGTTTCGAGTAGCTGAGAATGTAATGGAGATTTAAAAGTAGGTATAAACTTCGAAGGTACATATTATATTACGGGACAATTTTTTATCAGCGGCAGAGGTTTTATAACACCTGCTGGTAAAGACCATTTATGATTTTATTCCGAACTAAAAGTAAGCAAGTTCGTAAAAATAGAGGACAATGGGGTTTCTATTAGATCTTTTATACCTTAATTTTGTGGCATTATTAATTTTATTCTAAATAAAAATAGTTTTCGAGCTTCAATAAGATAATCTCAGTTAGATCTTCAGTCACAATTACATTTTTATAACTAACCTGGAAGAGGAAGTAATAATAAGAATGATCGAATTCTAAGTCCGCAGAAACTGCCTGTCTCATCTTAGTTGACATATTTCTTTATTTTCTAATTTTGAGATATGGGTGAAGAAGAAGCAAATTTTGTATTATTACTGCATCAAAGTGATTAGTATAACCCACATCTAGATATGTTGTTGTTGTAGTAATCAGTCCTTAGACCGGTCTGATGCAACCCTCTATGCTAACCTATTCTGCTCAAGTCTTTTCACTTCTATATAACTACCACATCCTACATCTTCCTTAATCTGCTTAACCGTTTCCATCCTTGGCCTTCCTCTTCTGTTATCACCCACACACTTCCCTCTAATATTAATTTTACAAGACCCTCATGTCTCAAAACGTGCCCTCCTTATATGAATATGAAGGACTTCCAATGCGGAAAATATATTACAAAGTCGTTAAAAGACGAACGTCATTTATTTATAATAATAATTTCTGAACTGATTTTAATAATTCATTAATGTATCTATTTATCGGCTGCTTTGAATGATATAAATTTAAAGAAGTCTGAAGAGATTTCAAAGAATTTTCATATTTATATCACCTCTTTCTCAAGTTACCGCAAATAATTAGTTTGCGGAATTTCAAATTTAAGTGTATGTCATTAAACAACTTTCTTTGCGACTAATAAATAAACAGCCAACACGTCAGAAACAATGGAATAAAAATAAATTTTTTCATTGTTATTTATCTCATGAATAATGTGGCCTTTAGCAATTGCAAACGTTTTTTATTTGTTTCTGACATGTTGACCCCTTTTATTTTACAATAAACTTTTCTTTAAGGATTCCAACGATTTACACTCATGATGTGTGTACATTTAATTAAGTATAAGTAATACTCCATTGTGTCAATTATCACGACTGCAAGACTGTGTATGAATTAAAATTCATACGTCTAAATTTGAACATAAAACTAAAACATCTTGAAATAAATTCAGATTTTGAGTAATGAGTTTATCAGAAATAAATGAAAACTGTAAGTAGTTCAAAATTAAGAATTTTTTTGTCGTTCACTACTACTAACAATAGTTAAATTTAACTGACTTTACCGGCTTATATATATGAATAAACCAGTTAAATTTGTTAAAATTACAAACTTTAATATAATAAAAATGGGCGTTACGTATCCATAATTTTTGGAACGTCTTGCGTTGTAAAAATTAAAATTTTACAATTGCTTAAAAAGCCAGTACATAATTAAAATTTTGGGGAGAAAATTTCTAAAAGTTTGTTCTTTACCAACACACTGCAGTCGAAAAATGTGTTAAATATTTAGTTTCATTGAAACAGATTTCTGTCAAATTTAGCTGGTTTATTACTTTATGATGTCTTACAATTGTGGATACTTTTAGATACATACTTGCCGATATTTACAATCAGGTAATATAATTACAGTAACTTACGTACAAATGAACACCAAAAAACACTATTACTTGATGTAACGTCTTTCCTCAGCAGTGGCTAGAAACTTAATCTTGCCATTAACAATGTAATACTGCAGTTTCGAAATAACCTTAATTTACTTATTTTCATACTATTCAGACTACTATATTAATCCTTTTCATTTATTTAACCGTCGTTTTTGTGGAGCACAAGGGCCGGTGTTTTGTTAATCTCCATAGAGTGCTTCCGTAACTATCAAGCTAACGAAAGGTTATGAATTAGGAAGAACATGTTTTTTGCGATAAAATTTCGCTAAATTCGCACTCACTGAATGAACAACCTCGGCAATTTTTGTATTATTAATTTAAAGTCACGTTGTAATACGTATGTCAGTTCCACGGTCGGCCATCAATTTTGTAATACTTGTGTTAAATTGAACCAACCTTCGGGCGTCAATTTTGTACTATATAACCTTATTCGCTTCTCAGTTTGATGACAATTGATATATTGAAATATGTAGGGCGCCAGTGATAATTCGACTACCATAGTCGCCATACTCGTGGATTACGTCACGATGACGCAATCGAGATTGGTGCGCAGAGATATTGCGCGGGTATGACTATCTATCCACAGATAAATCGTCACTCTTCGCGTGAAAACATCAAGAAATAAATTTCTTTTAGTCACGGGTTAAATAAAATAAACTGACTTTCTGTCTTCTTTACCCTCAAATGCTACATCACAAAACTCCTTGTAATATTATGTTAAGTTCCTTTCCATATTTTAATCCAACTTTCAGCAATTTCAATTATCAAATCAACGCTTCTTCCATACTACATTCATTAAAGTGAGGTTATTCAACGATATAAATATTTATTAACCAATCACCAATACATTACCTTTTTTTAAAAAAAAGAAATTCGTGTTTTTCCTCCGTCGCTCGCAGCAACCAAACCAAAGATTACACACTCCATGCACTTCTACATCTTTCTGTTTTATGAGCTGTTCCTTGACTTAGTGACGTTTGAAGAAGGAAGGCTATTTATTCATGTACGGAGCTCTTACATTGTATCACATTGGAACGTTTGATTACGTTCCCCGACCGTAAATAGCTGTCATTCATACTTTAGAAAAACAGAAAACGTTAACCAACTACGCTTGCGTTTGTTAAGAAGGATCGCGTGCATTTTATAACCAGTTTTCATTCTTTTTACTTATGTGGTCATAATCCGGTGAAATTCGAGGGATTCCTAAATATGAAACGCAATATGGAGTTGGGCGTCACGCGAGAGCTTTTGCGAATTCCGGGCGTACGCCTGTGAGATTATTGTAATAAGGATTTGTAAAACACGGAACACTCGTCCTCGTCCTCGCTGGGAGGGGACTACTCGCGTCATAATCTCATCAATCTGGACTCGCAATTAGCCGCGCCATTGTTCGCGGCGTCGCCATGGCAACGGCGTGAGAACCGGGACACAAGTTGCCTGTAAACGCTTAAGTGGCGCCCCGGGGAATGCCGTGTTTACAATTCTTCCCCTAGGACCTGAATCGCGCGTACGAACTTTTACTCTTCTCGATTCGCTTATTTAAAACTTGGCTATACACTCAATTTGTTCAAGGTCGAATCATCTGTCATCTACTGTTGGCTTAACAGGTACATTATTTATCTCAGTTGGCGTATGTACAATCATCCACGTCGATTTACAAGTAATTAAATTAATTATTTCTATTAAATTTTTTGAAGTTACGAATCTTACCTGATTTTTAATATTATACAAACGTGTAAGGTTGCGTTATCAAATTCGTTGTGAAATCATTTTTGACCCTAAGAGTAAATACTAGTTATTTTAAGGGGCCATTTTCTTCAAATCAAATCGTGCAGATAATATGGGGGAAGGTACAAAAACAGTACTCTCAGTATTAATTAACCCAAGTAAATTAAATGAAATAATTTTCTACCGGTTTTTTCAGAGTTTTTTTTCTTGTGTGAACTGTAGTTTCTTAGTGATACCTCGGACCTCTCTTTATATAAAAAATTGTTGTCTATAACACTTTCTAATATGTTGAATTTTTAAAAATTGGATGTAACAATAATTTCATTGTGAAGAGAAAAACCTGAAGAACGTGTGAATATGCGCGGAAAATTTGTTTAAAAATAAAAACGGTCTGAAAAAAGCTGGTCGAAAATTATTTCATTTTAATATTTCAATATCAGACGTTAATTGATTTAACATCAAGTAAATAAATGTGAGAACAGCGTGTTGGTTTTATTGTAGTTGAAGAATCAGAAATATCAAAACTTAGCGTACTGTGTGTTTGCTCACACAGATGAAAGGCGGATTCAGTTGAAAATATGTGAACATTGCTTCGTGCGAATTTAGAAAAAATATAACTGCTTCAGTGTTTTGGTTCAGTGTTCGAAGAATTGGATTAACCCTCACAACAAAGTGATTTCAGGAAAGAAAATAGCGGTGGTAATGCAACAGTTTGCAACCAAAAATAGCAATGAGGCAATACTTGATTGAACATTGGTAGGTCTATTACGTGAAATAACCGTTGGACGTTATGAAGTTTCGTAATCATTTTTATGAATGAAGATATACAAATTTACGAGCATAAATAATGAATTATAGGACCGTCAATCATTTCTCAAATTTGGGTCCTTCTGCAATTTAGCCCCTTAAAAACTCATGAGCTGTCTTGAAAAATTTCGATTTCACAAATTAAATCAAAATAAAATTATCCTTTTCTAAATTAGTTGGGAAAATTTTTTCTTCCTGGTAGCACTAGTATTTTTTGCGACACTCTAAACATTAATCAAGTAATTCAAAAAATTGTCGTTTCATATAAACTCAAAAAAATTTATAGTTAAATTTTCCTTTTCCAAAACACTAAGCCTGATTTTTATAACCTGAAATATTAAATAGAAGAAGGGTGGTTGATTTAATTATCTAAATTTTAATTTTAGCACGTTTTATCCAGCGTTCAAACTCGTCGAATTTATTTGGCGAATCCAGTGAAGACTACGACAACCATCCCAAAGGGGCGGGGGTGGAATTGGTGGAAATTTTTAAACATGTACTTCAACGCGCTAATATAAATATCAGGATCACGCTGAGCACCCAGATAGTCTGAAATAATAGTTAAGAAATATTTAAAAAGAGAATCAGTTTAAAGCTGTATTGAAAATGGTAAAGGTTTACTGGATTAGAATTCTGATAAACTTCATAGTACATAATTAATATATAATACATCAGATGATTGCTGTTTTGAACTCTACTCGTCATTTTAATTTACTCTGCGACTAGTGTTGTTTTCTTTAAGTTAATTTCCCTTTTTACGGAACGTTTTTACCATGATGATAATGTTTCAAGTATAGCGATTGGACAATGTAAGCAGACCTATCCACGTGTGGACATGTGTAATGTTCATTTAAAAATCACGGAATTTGAAGTCAGCAGTTGTTACAGAAAAAAAATCGCTTACTGACAGAATGTTTCCACCATTTCAAAAGAGTGTGCGTCTAAGGAATTTTCTGAATAAAGAAAAGTATTGTTATTTTCTAGTAGAAAGTTAAAATTGAGGTAAAGCGAGAAGCGAATGCTGGAGAAATATCCGGAAGGGCTGACATGTCCACAGAATAAATAAAAACACAAGGTATTAATTTATGGTTACGTTTCTTTATGATTTTTCCTGTTTAATTTTCAAAATAATATATATAAGTTTATAAATAATATGACTAACATGATTTATTTTCCTTATTCAATGTATGACGGTAAGAGTGATCTGCTATTTAAAAGTTTTAAATAAAAAATGGAATGGATAAATCGTGTTTCACCTTTTGCAAAGATCTTGCCTACATAGCATATAATATATATGCGAATAATTCAATACTTAATTAATTGAAATAAGGGCAATGACTCAGCTTAAGTAAGATGAAAAGATAATAGACGATAAAGAAAGCCAATTGAATTATAAAATTCAGGAAAATATAATAGAAAATTAATTTTCATTCGATTCTACGATCTAATCAAAGTTAATCAAACATATTGGTGAATAAGTATGCGAATCCTAGTAAAACTAGATCATCCACCCCATTCACACAAAACTGCATTTTACTGGTGACATCAGATGTTTTAAATCACCTCAAATTAACTCGATTGACATCGTCTTTTTCTCTCTCCCTTCAGCACACTCTCTCCTCACTTCCTTATTTGTGAGTGTGACAAGGTTTCAAGCACCTTCACGTGGGAATCTAAACCGTTAAAATAATTCTCAAATAAATTTTCACTTGCCGTTGCAATCTGAATAAATGAATATTAAAGATGAGTCGTCGTGGAAGCGTGCAGTCCACGCGAACCACGCTAATAGTATCATTCAGGTCCTACGTACGATCGTGAACAGCATTAATCACGAGGACGTCGAGGCCGAAAATTAAAAAAAATTATTTTTAGCGGAAAATACTCATGAAATGAAAATGTTTATTATGGAATCACGAAACGCTCTCTGTGAGCATCGAAGAAGCTCGATTTAAACATGATAAGAGAAAATATTGATACGGGTTCGACACTTACAAATATAGAGTTTGACGTACATTTAAAATGTAAAATAGTCGGTTACTTAAAACTGAGATACAGTGTTTAATAGAGGAAGTCTGTGGTTCGCATTATTGCTATTACTGTTTAAATCACTTTGTAAAGACGTTCTTATCGAAATGAAACAGAAAATCGCGACAAGAAAGGCATGCATGGAAAGAAATATTAAAGTGAATGCCCTGGTCAGTGAGATCGACGTAATTGTCGTATCCTATGCGAGAATGATTTGAAATCTCAAACAATGCCTGGATGATAAAAATATAAAAAATTTAATAATGCAGATAATTTAAAAATATTAGGAACAATTAAATTGAAAAGAATTGTAATATACTGGATTTTACTACACAGCTTTGCGTCTTTATTAAAGTAGTACTGTTTTTATTATTTTAACAGACGTTAATTTTCAAGTATTCATTCCAGGATTAGTTCAGCTTGAAGAAAAAATTATATCAAGTGGGGTACAGGAAAATACTGTAGATAATTTATGTAACTTATAATTAATTGGTTTTTTGTTGGTGTGGCAACGCGTCAGAGGACGGAATGATGTTGGGGTGACAATGCGCCAGAGGACGACAATGATAGACACAATTGAGCTCAGTTGTGTAACAGCGGCTGCGACTTTGTGCGGCCGCTGTCAGTGCATATCGGACATATAGACTAAACAGCGAAAGGGTCGCCATCTTCCTATGGCCATTCTACAATGCTGACCAACTTTATTTTTAAATAGCAGAGACGAGAACTAAAATTTACTAATTTGCAATTTGAATTTTAGTTAGAAGAATCCAAATTATATACACAACAGCAACATGAATATTAGGAACAGGTGAAAAGAGTAGATCAAAGTTTTGTAATGTGGTATAATAGAAAATAGAAATTTCTCAGAACATATTGGCGTCGTAAGTAATATCTGGTGCAATTCATAAAGAAACGAGGTAAGATTACAGGGCATGTACTAATAGTTAAAACCATCGCAGCTGACGATAACTTGAGGAAGACAGCTGAGACAATGTCAAAATAATGAAGAACTATAATGAATGGAATTGATATAAGAAGAGGTTAGCCCAGGAAATAAGAATATAATCCACGTCAAAACATTGTGTAGTAGTGGACTATTTATGATATTTATAAGTAATGAAAAATCATTTACACAGTATCCAGTTTTATTTATAACTTTAATTTGATAGTCATAACTATCTTACAGATAAATTGAGCATTTTTCCATAATAAATTCATTTTAAAGGAGTGTTACCTTCGTGTAGCCGCCGTCGATACCACCCTTTGGTGAGAAAATTTCGTGAAAGAGAGAAAAAGTATAATTAAATAAATTATCACTGATTAAACTGGAAAATAGGTAAGAGGTCCCTATTTAAAACAATTTGGACTTATAGCATCGAGCATGGGGCAAAGAAGCCAATAGAAAATTCTTGGAACCAGTGACAGACGCCATTTGACATCGAATCACAGAATAAACACGGGCAACAACATAATCGTTTACACAATACGTAATCTAAGGAAGAAGTAGGGAACACTTTACAAAGATCGACAAACTTATCAAACCACTGATCCAGCCTTTACTTGAACAAAAAGCCAACAGAAGACTGAAAAGGTGCACACCAGCAGACCTGAAGGTTTAAGGTCCTCATATAGCCATTGTTAAACTTTAATTAAGAGTGTCTTGTGTTAGCATAGGATTTTAGTTATAATTATGAATGAAAATTTGAATAAATTAAAAAAAAAATACAAACAACGCTTCTTTGGACTTGAATAATTCCTCTTTCATCTAACCACCCTTAATTTTTATATGCCCGTTTATCTTTTTATCTACATTCCACCTACAGAGGCACGTGAACACCTCATTCGATATATATTTTTCCCTTGTGCCGAGATGAGCTTGTGGGTCGGCGTGTACTTCCTGCACGTGGGTTACGACTGCACAGGCACACGTGGGCAGGACCCGAATAACACTATTAGCGTGGTACGTGTCGACCGCACGCCTCCACGGAGACTCTTCCTTAATATTCATTTATTCAAATTGCGACGGCCAAGTGAAAACTTATTTGAGAACTATTTCAACGGTTTAAGCAGCACTTTTAGTTGGTCACGAAATGAGTCGGTGGAAGGAGAAGAGAGGGGACTAGGTAGAGATACAATAACGTTCTTGTGGAGTACTTCACGAACGTTGTATGTGATGATACAAAAAAATATTTAATATTAAAAAATAGCAACTGAAGAACGTTGAAAAATGTAATAAGGCATATTAAGCCTCTCTCTTGCCCCGAATTTTATTTAATGTATTCGAATTCCACGCCTTATTATATAGTGACCATTATTGTAAGCACCTTGGAGCAACGATTATCCTTTTTGAAAAGAAAACTTATGTTTACGATCAGAATAACATAGAAACAAATTATATGGATAATCGCTTTTTAATATTAAATTTCTGCTCAATGGAACCTGAAGATGAGGGATAAGGGCTATATAGATATTTTTCCGAGATATTAAAACGTCGAGAGATTGATTCGTGCCACGGCATTGTGATTTTCTTATATTTAATCTTATTAAGGATTACGATAGGAACTTCAGGAGTTCAGATGTAGTTTGCATACTTTTGAACATACGACATGCGTTCTTCAAAGGGCGTAGTCCAGATATTGAAATACAACAGACAGGAATCGACTTCTGCCGTATTTAGGAACAAAACACCGTTAATGCTTACGTTATAAGAATTTATAAAGGATGTACACCAGCTGGAAGATAAATGGAGAAAACTATGGAACTGTGAACTTTCGTCAACATCGTCATCGGGCATCCATACCTAAATGCCGTAAATCATATTTCTTGTAGTTAATTGGCTTATATTATTACTATTGGTTGGCTTTGTGTTTTAAATGTCTAATGGTAGTAATACTACATTTTGTGTGTACGTTCTGCATGCGACTGCCAGGAGACGGCGAGGTGACTGATGACGTCATCACGGTGTGACGCCACACACTCCTGGTCCGATTGTCTGTTATAACTGGACGACTCGACAACAAAACTGCATGTGGTTCTATTGGTAAATATCTACAGAACATAGCACCCAACGTAACTCATAAACGCTCGGTGTACAGCTTGCTATAGTTGATAATCAAGATAATGGACGAAACCTGTACGACAGGTTAGTAGCTGTGATAATATGAAACTATGTATTTGAATTCTGGCTTAACTTTCGTGAGTGAATTTTCTATATTTGAATAATAAAGATTAAAGTTTCATCTGAGCTTTACAAATCATTCAATTTGTTAAGTGCGTGACATATTGGAAGAACAAGAAAAGAAGTTAAAAATCTTGCGTTCTCTTCAAACCACACGAACTGACCATAGGATGTTTGAAGTATCATTTCACGAAGATTAGACAAGACAGTTTGGTATATAGCACTTATAAACCCCGAGGTAGAAGACACAGTCAAGGGGACATAAAAGTCAGTGACCATCATAAAAATTGCTTTACATGTTCCAGCGAAAGGATTTTCTCAGAAATTCACATATACATATACTTTTGAGCGGGCCACTGCATTTTGCTGCCTCTAATGGTAGTCTAGAGGATGTAGTTGACTAAGGCTGGTGCACTTGAGGCGGAATCTTCAAGTGGCTCTCAATCTAGGGCTAAATGGAAGTTCATGTCTCCATTAGAGAAATATCTTTCCTTATGGAAGTCGGACTTATCATTTGGATACGACGATATGCGTTTCTGAGAAATAATGTAGTTTACAAATGCTTTAGAGACACGCCTAGTATTGACATTAATGAAATTAAATAATTCTGGCAATGAATTAACTATAAAATGTATTGATAATTTTGATAAGCATGGACAATCGAGTTTGGACATGAAAACCATTTTTAACTGTATATGAAGAAAAAATCACGAGGATTTTGAAGCCGGACTATCCTGAACATAATTCTACTGGGACAATGGATAGGATGATAAAATAATAAGTCAATAAAAAATAACTGTTAGTAGAAGTCGGTACAGTTAACGGTATTAAATTTTCCATCCACCCGTGGATTGTTTCCAAATTTGATGTAGAATGTCAGTTACATATTTTTTTGTATTCTTTTTCGGTATTACTATGATTTTGGCGATAGAAAAGAGTGCTAGGTAAACCCCCAATAAAACTGATAATAGCATAACGGTAATAAATTTTCAATTGGAGATTTATCTATTTATTGGGCCACGCTGATCGCCATTCAAGGGGTAAAAGCTTAAATTCGATACATGGAACGAAATAGCTTATTTAAAAGCTGATATACTGGTTGATTTGTTTGTCAATTTATGATCGTTAGAGACTTTAGTTATTGAAATAGTATATTATTCTATTTTATTGTTGTCAATTCAAGTCTGGTCAACATTTTATATTGGAGTCACTGGATGTACCTGGTTTAAATCACGTACAATTTTTGCAAGTGTACTATCTCCAGCCTCTTCTTGGAACATCCTTGCTCTCTCACTTTCATCCTATAACTTTAACTATCTTCCCAGTGGCACAACTTCTCCCGTTGGTATTCCTGCGGGTTCAAGATAATTTAGAGTTCAATGCCCATTCCAAAACGGATATCAGTTCAATTTCGACTAACCGATAAAACATTTTCGTGCTGAGAAATAACTTCCACCTATTTAAGTATGGCTCCAATACCAAAACGCGCCAGATTTCAAACGGTCGTATTGTAGAAGTAATTTGATGCTAAAGAGTTAATATTTCAAAACGCGATATCATCCAGCATTTAAAACAATTCAATTAGAAATAGTCATGGTTTTAAAAACATATAAGTAACTTACTCGTGAAAATTACAAGACTTTGGCCAAATGTGTAGATCGTCCGATCGGACTAAGTACATCAACACGTCGGAGTATTGTGATTGATCATGGACGAAGGGCCAAAAGCTCCTTGCATGTTGAAATAAAATATTTTGAGGAATGGATGAGGTAGTTTTTTATTTAAAATTTGAACGTAAATATTACCAGTCTAGGAAATATAATTCATGTAAAATAACTTTTACGTATATCTTAATAACATGTTGGTCTAATTATTATTATTATATTGACGTGACTATTGTGTATCAATTTGAAGTCCACTGAATAATTGAGACTGTATTTATTGTATTAGTAGCCTCAACCAAAATTAAGTGGTAATATTTTATTTTTATTAGTTTTTCAATGAGTTTCTACGAGAAGGCTTACTAAATGGCTAAAAAAATAATACTTTTAGTTAATTTTTTTTGGTGAAGCAGGTCTTGTCCCACACAGTTGCGAGGCAATTTTAAACCTTGATTTACGTATATGTCGCAGTTTTATCCGCTGTCATTAATTTCCGCTTTAAGTGAAGGCATTCCACCTGCGCGCACGCACGCACTCACGCACGGCTGCGTGTAATTACGGCGGGCGACGAGGAACGCGTGTCCAGATCTCATCGGCGAATAACATTTATCACGGTATTAGCCACAGCTCGCTGCCGCCCTTATCACATTCCAGCGCCGCGACGCCGATATTCTTGCCCCCATCGATTACTGTTGCTAAGCAACTTTCTGGCGCTTGTGTATTGTTGCGGATTACGGCTTCCAGCCTCACGACATCAGATCCGGTGTCAGCGGCTTTGTCAGAAACACGCTGTCGAAAAGAAGAACAGCCAGTGACGTACGAAAAAAAGGCGTCTTAATGGAACATTAACGTTATGTTGTTCCTCCATTATCCAGTCAATTAAAACTATAATAGCTTTCTTTTCTCATATGAAAAGCGAGGTATATTTAATAATCCAAAAGTGGTCCTTACAATATACGCATTTTAGGAAACAATGCACCTGTCGGCAAAAAGAATAAACGAAAAGCAATACGGTTAATGCAAGTTTTGAATGATTTTATAAATTGAGGGTTACATGTGAAAAAAATGCCACCAAGTGAAAGCAAGCATTTAGATATTAATTTACTTTTATAAGTGGAAGAAATTACTAATTATAACTCTTATATATTTACTTTACCTGAGACGTTCTCATACGTATTGCAGAAACGAATGTTTGCTTATTATTCCCATTTCTTTTTTCATTCCAGGTAGGATTTCGCGAATCTTTTTGTGCAACTTGCACCATCTACTCCATTTCTTTTTATCCGTGCTCACTCATTTCTGTGAAACCATTATCCCTTTTTGGTCGCTTTTGTAATTTGCGTGAGGTACGTACGTGTTTCATTTCAGAAATCGTATATTTGAATTCTTTGAAGCTTTCACATATTGAGGAGTAACTCACAACGCAATTGATTCCATCAACCAAAATTAGAGGTTTGGTTTTATCTTCTACTGGAATTCACAAAGGATGTAATGATTAATATGGAATGAAAATGAGCTAATTTCTTAAGAGAAATTCAGTTTCGGTAGTTTGTACATAACCTTAAGATTTTTCTTTCTTGTCTCATACAATGTAATATAAAGACAATGCAATGAACGCACGAGTAATTTTTAATCTATTGCAATTTACTTGATTCTTTTTGTACTTAAGAATTTATTAAACAATATATACATAATTTTCAAAAATTTAATTAAATAAATCAAATTAAGTCGTAGAAATATGTATAGACGTAATTACATTATTTGGGAAATTTAAATTAAAAATCTCAGGATACCATAAGAAATACTGGGTCGTCGGGGTTTGACGTAATTCTAAATTATTTAATATTTACATTTCTTCCGCGTTCTTTACTTGTTAGTTGCCGATACATTTGTATTTAAATCAATTATCAGTTGTTCAAATTTTCTTTGAATTTACCTCCTTTGTGTTTCATTACACACTGGCTCCAAGTTCCAGCAACGAAATTCAAATACTTTGGATTTTAACGTTCCCAAAATTAAAAAAATCGTTCTTAAAATAGCAGGTGATTCACTTAATTTCATGAAGTAAACTCGGTGTGACATACAATTCAATTTTATTTGTGATGCTGATTATAATTACGTCTGTTTGACAATAATGATAATTTCCAAACAAATTTCAGGACGTTGTTTTATATTTTTACGTTAAATATCCGCTACTCAGTAGGCTACTTAAATCTTTTACAGCAATTTTTGGCGAGTAATTGCATATATTTGATATAATAGAAAATATTTATCAAATACTTGAATTTTTAATTAAATTGAAACTCATCCGCTGATATCATGACGAAAATAATAAATTTTAATATTGAATTAACTACTCTTGTACATTTTATTTTATGATAGTGCTACATTTAAATTAATAACATTCATATTATAGAATAACGTTAAAAACAGTATTTTATTAGCTTAATTTAGTTTACATCGGTTAATTGAAATATTTCACGTAAATATATTTTTCCTGGAAATGTTTATCTCAGTGTATTTTTTTGTCTACGTTAAACCTACGAAAGTAATCAACATGGTTATTTCTACGATCACTACACATCATATCAGTCTACTTAAAATCGCAATTTCTCTAAATGAAAACGCCTCTCACCTGACGCAGCTCAATCAGAGTATACATTACAGTTTTTAAAGACATCGGGAAACCGGAACGTCAAGAGAAATAACCTCCTGGATGCTTTCAATTAAAACCTTGGCAACAAACCAAATGATGATGAACACAGGACATTTAAAGTTTTCCACGTAGAAGATTAGGATCAAATTAATGCTAAACACTCAGATGAGTGATTTTAGATGCAAACAGTCAACGATTAATCGTAATTAATGCAATAGCCTACAAACAATATATATTCACTATCAAATATGGTTTGTATTGTTTTTACAAAAAACAAAACATATAAGTATTTCGGCATAGGCGAATGATCGTCTAACTATTTCTGGTATGACAAGTTATGGACAGTGTTAAAAAAATAGAAATATATTGTGTTTTAGTAAAAGGGTATTTTTCATGCTATCACTTCATTTCTGGATGAATATTTGTTAGTTTTTGCACTTTTATCTTAACAGAATTACATTTTTCAGGACTGATAATTATATTTTCTCATACGGGTTTCTTCCCGGACATAACATGATCCAAAAATGCGGGGAAACGTCTTATATTAGACCTATACTTAGCAAAGCTATTATTTCCTAAATTATATCAGAGGAATATTGCAGATATATAATAATGTTTACTAAAATTACATTATAATCATAAAACGTTGTTGTTAACTATGACGTTTCGACCGTGACGTTCGGTCCTCTTCAGGTAATAACAATAATTAAGAGTGGACAGACAGCAAATGTAACTAAAAGACGTGCTCGAGAGTCACAACCAGAATCTAATCACATGTTCGTTGTGATTATTACTGGAAGCTCAACTTTGAGAACCTTCTCTCTTTCTCTTTGGACTAGAAGGGGAGAGACAGAGGGGGGAGGATTTACTGGCATTCAGATGACGATATAACAAATAGGCGACGAGGATAAAAGCAAATAATTAAGAGTAATTTAAACTAAATATTGAAATGAAGCATTGTGAAAATAAAGTATCAAATTTAAGGGTCGAAAAATGTCGACGGGACCAGATTTCGAAACCGGTGCCTCGCATTATCAGGCATAAATTATACCGACCCGGAAGAAATCTACCCATCTCAACTTAAACCATTGTACAACTTAAACTGAGTGAATGTTGGTTCAGTGATGCTCGGAAATTTATAGGCCGTGAAGAGGAAAAATGGGTATGTATATTAAGGTTGAATCGTCAAGGTATATAGAATGGGAGGATATCTACCCGGATAGCTCAGTCGGTAGGGTTTCAACCGGAAGTCAGAGGACCCGGGCTCTATTCCTGGTCATGTTGACATTTTTCCATCCTTGAATTTGGTATTAAACGTTATATCAACTGCGTTTTTTATTTTAATGCTATTTAACAAACAGATAAAAATATATGTACCTCGCATATGGGTTGCAATTTTTAAAATTCTTCCCAATTATTGATTCTAAATTACGTGATACCCAACACTCAATTATCACTGCCATTACTAACTGTAATCCGTCACTCCGATTTGTATCCGTTTCTCCCTCTCCCGTGAATCAAGATAATAACAGACTAATCTAATTCTCATAGTTTATTTCTACGTAGTTAATACACTATTGTTTAAATATTTCTCTAAATACCAATTGCGGCGCATACGCTGATTGAAAATTGTTCACCATCAATCACTCACAAAATGACGTAAAGCTGACGTCCCCTGTCCATACGCTCTCTCTCTCTCACTCACACACAGAGGGATGATTTGAAAGGATCCTAACCTTTCAATATCACACGTATCGGAATATCGAGTGATTCCTCGTCGTTTCTTAACATGATCCGGAGAAGATGATGTCTGCAGACGAAACTTCTAAAATATCTAATCCTCTCATAATTTCAAGCACCAATTATATGGAATAATATACGTTTCCGTCGATCCCCTGTGGATTGTGGCTAGCGTCACTGCCTCACAACACAGTGGTCCCGGGTTAGAAGCCTGTCATGGGCTTGGAATGTTTGCGCCGTCATGGTCACGGAAACAGGGTTTAAGACTGCTGGAGAATCAGTAGGCCAAGGGCCTGAAAGGGCTGCAAAGGCAAGGAGGAAGAAGAAGAGGAATATACATCATGAAACAGTGCTGTATATCTTCCTAGAGCTGGTTAATACAAGTTATATGCTTTGCACAACTTTATATTTTACAGATACGTTTTAACCTTTCTTGTTTGCTTATTTAGAACCAAAGATGTTCCCCCTCCACAGTATAAACAAACTCCCTACCAAATATGGTCTCTCCTCCATACTACAAACTAAACTAAACTCTCTACTCCTTATAAATAGCTGACTTTCATCTTCTTAAATTTCTTAATTCTTTACCATTTCATCAGATGAGGTTCCAAATGAAGTAATGAAACGCCGTGTAGTAACTAAATTTTATATATGTTCTGACTTACAAGCTGTTTTACTATTTATTTACTCATTTGAATACAACTGCAATTTTTAATCTACAACTTTAGCAAACATTCATTATTATTACGTAATGCAGTTGAAAAACCAGCTAAATATTAAAATTGAACAAATGAAGAATGAACTAACATAAAAATTATCGAAAATAATAAATTTGATGTATATTCCAGCACGTCCTCTGCAAAAATAAAAAAATAAAGAGTGCGTGTGGAAATGCAGCCTAAAAATGAACATAAAAAATTATTTCGACATTTTGAAAATTATGAATGTTTTGCATCTACTTCAGTTTAATATTTAGCGCGATATTCGTCAGTATCACGTTAAATAATGCAGTTAATTTAATATTAAGTGTCTAGGTCTTATAATTATTATTACCTGAATTGATCTGAATTTTACGTACTACATCGTAAATTATGCAATAACATTTATATTACGAAATTGTAACTATAAAAAAACCTAATTAAATACATTTTCTGACATACCTGACCAGTAATAATTCTATTTCTTAAAATGTTCATTTGTTGTTCTAACAAAGAAATTACTTTTTAACCAAACTTTAGCACATGATATCATCCTAATTTGAATAGATTTATTAAATATGATCATATTCGTCCTGCTATACTTTCTTTGGTGACATGAGCGCGTACCTATAATTAGAAACGACGCTGACGGCGACGACGGCGCCGGGGCCGGGGCTCACGAGGGTTATTTCACAGGGAACACAGAAGAGGAAGCGCGTCGTAATCAGATTGGCCGCTGCTCCCCGCAGAATTACTCCTTCAAAAGCCCAATTTCCGCTACGCGCTTTTCCTTCTACAAGATTATCATCGGTATTCTTTCGTATTCAAATTCCCTTGTTAGGAAAAAAGATAGGGATTTTTTTCTTTCTGGAAGTTTGAGTGGTCCCGGTTCCCTGGGGAAAACAATAAAAAAATATGGATGTATTCAACGCACCTCAGAGACTGTCGTTTTCCCTTCATTGAAATATAAATCTGTGATACTTCACACTAGCAGTTATTAAATGCATTATTGCTGAGTGTTTAAGTTATAGTAATACTAAGATTTCTGATACGCCTCATGTTACAATTAATTTGTGCTGATCAAGGATGAGCTCAGAAATGAAGATATTAGTTATGAGACTTCAAGTTTACAACGCAGAATTGGGACCTGTTTTGCTTGAGAATGCAGGGTTATATATGAGTAAAATCTGGAGTTTGATAATACGAAACAAAATATGTAGATGAAAATGAATGTTGAATTTTTGAACAACAACCAAAATGTATATAATGTCTTGAATAACTGTGTGGCAATGTAAAATGGAATATTCGTGTCAACATCATGATTGAAGACTCAGTAGAGACTAATAATAAAAAGCAAAGAGAAATTACAGTTTATACTTGGAATAGTTACTGAAATGCCACAATATGAGAATGTTTTTATCAGTAATGAGAACAGGATCAAACCAAAAATAATACAGGTGACAGTAAAAAATAGCATAACATAATTGCAAAAGGAAATAATTATTTATAGTAATGTATACAAATAATAATAAAAGAAATTATAGATAAAATTTATGAAATGTGAAACAGGAGTTAATGGTTCAATCATTTCCTTATGAAACATTGACCAACTTTACTTCACTTTTCATGTCTCTTATATGTTGGTGGATATTAATTTGGAATTTCCTACGTAGGATTCTCATTTTTATTTTATCAAAGGCCTATACTTTCTCACGTAGAAAAGATCGCACAATTTCCCTACAATGTGTACAGTGAAGGTTTGAAATGAAAGACTCCCTCCTTCACGCAAATAGGCTAGTAATGTATGATGATACTATATAATATTATTAAATTCAGTTAGGGGATAGCGGGATACCACCTTTTTATTTTTAGTGTTTAGTGCTGTAGGTATATAAATAGGAGTGGATCATTGTAACTGTAACTGGTCAAGGAAGAAGTCCTGGCATCAAATTGGATCAAGTTCCGACTACACCTTGTGAATGAACTTTTGTTTTTGGCGTCTTACATCTGCAAATTTATAATTTTTGCAGCAGTTCGACAAAAGGTAATTCACAAAACTCCTCGCTCTAACACCTTAATGGTATACTTGCATTAAGGCTCGGTGAAAACCCTTAAACTGAGACTAGCGTGCGGGGCGGAACAGGATACTACTACTGTATAATGCAAAATTACTCAACTTATAAGAATGACTTACAGGATGCTGTACCCAAAAAAGAATAGATTAAGAAAGAATAAGAACGGGAAAAGGTGAAAATGATTGCGAAGACTGTAAACTTACAAAAAATTCTCTTGGCGAAAGGAAAAATTGATAAAGCTATCAACTGCATGCTAGATAAGTATAATAAATAAAACTCAAAAGCTGTTAAGATTTTTCTTAAGTTAAATTAAATTTTATTGTTCTAATTGTATACGCAAAACATCTTACTCCGTTCTGCCGCGGAGGGTGGAACAGAATGGGAAATTTGTAAGTTTCTTTTTAAAAATTAATCAAAAATCTGAATTAGTTTTTTTAAATTATACTGATATTAGATCAAGTAGGTAATAGGATAAACTAATGTTTTATACTCTTATGAAGTCAGTTTACTTTTTCCATTATATAAAGCATATGTTACATTCCGTAGCTGAAAGTTACATAATTGTGATTGCAATATTATTAATTGATTACTGAATTTTAAATTTAGCAAATACTAATCAATTAAGTCATTTCGGTCAGGTACTCTTTCCCACAAGGGTAAAATTACTAAAAATATTTATACGGTTTAAATCAAGTAATAAAAGTGAGCAACTTTTAATGTGAAAGTTATTTTCCGTAAGCGTTTTCCTGCTACTACATTAACAAAAAATGTACAGCTACAGCATCATTCGGAACTTGGTAATAGAATACTATTCTAGTAACTGTTACAGAAATGAAGTGAAGTAAGGTACGGTGACTCATATGTGTACTCGCCACAGCAGTTAATACTGTTTTATTACCGTAATCCGTCTTCATTCATAATTCATACGCGTCACGCACATCTGTCTGCAGATCTTATTAATCCGAAGAATCAAGCGGATGACCATTATACAGCCTGTCACACACACAAAATTGTCGAAACAGGAATGAACGCGCAGATCATCGGCCACGTTAACGTTTTATTTTATTACTTTCTACTTCTCTTCGATGTATTTTTATTCCTACTAGCTAACCCCCGTGACTTCTTTCGCGCCGAAATGTTTATTTTTATTTTGTCCAAAACAACATTAATTGAATATATAAAAGTAAGGTATCATCTATTTATGATCGCTTCAGGGCAAACTTTATAACTTGCAGTTGATTTACAACAGGTCCCGCAATCATACGTTGCAGAGCACATAAAAATGAGCGCCTGTGGGATTTTCTCGCAGGCGCTTCACTCCAGAGTGACTGCGTGGCTCACCTGATAATGTCGGGAATGCCTCACACTCTCTCTGGGTGTTTTCAAAGTTCTCACATGCCGAGACACCTTCAACTATTTTGGGAGGTATATGCACTGGGGTCGAAGACCTTGGGCATATGGCAAGAGTTTTCGGCTGATCCCATTGGATCAGTCTGCCAACTGCCTCTTAAAACTGGTGGAGACACGAAGAAGTGAATGCTGTGACCCCAGACCAAACTCGTCTCTCGTCAATCGGAAGTACGTGAGAATAGTACCCAATGCCCGACCTACCTGATGCAGGTTTTCTATGGTTTTCCCTGCATCTCTTTAGGTGAATCACCGGGTAGGATCCTTCCAATACAGTCCGGGGGCCCTAGTCAACCCTTGACTACCTTCCTCTACCTACACATCCCCCCTTTTCAATTCCCTTCCTATGCTATTAAAGGGGAGTTGCCTGTTTCAGGATCACCCTCATGTAGCCTGTTAACCCCCTCCCCCCAAAAAAGAGCACTTGGTGCGGCAATTCATTATATTTATATTTAATTTCTTTTGCACTCTACAAGATACCGAAATAAAACAAACACGAAAATTTTAGTTAAAATTCCTGTTATAATCCCTGAAATTTTCATCGAAATCCCTTAAGCCGTTTCCAAGCAGAAACAGATCAAGAGTACAGACTACCTGCATTCAATTTGGAGATTTTAACGTACGAATATAAAATAAACCTTCACGAAATTAAATTGCCTTTTTTAAACCCTTTTTTTAATTCCTTGAGCCAATTCGTAATCTACTTCAGACATACATAAGGACAGACAGACAGTAAGTCAGATATACAGACACTTCAATTTTGTTTATCGGTATAGATTAATGCATCTAAAATTGTTTTAAGTAATCTATTAACGAAATCAAGTTACGTTCGGCAAGCAGAATTATTATTTGTCATAAATAACTAGTTTCTACTAGAGTTCCTGATACCTATATTCTAAAGGCTTTATCACGCTACGTCTGTTAACATCCCTGAACAGTACTATTTCTGAAAGGTTGTTAGTAGTCTAAGACGATAAACACTCGGCCGTAATATGTCGGTGTCGCCAAAGCTTAGATTTAATTAGTCTTTCCTGATTGTTTTCAACAAATTTCAGGTAGACGTTTGGATTGTGTTCTGACAGTATTGAGAAGGAATGTTAATCACGGGATTAGTGATGTCAGCGTTTGAATTGCAGATAATGTGCAACTTGGGTTCAAGTGTTGCTCTCCCCTAGAGAAATGACGTGAGCTCGTCTTAGTGTTTGGCAGCAGTGTACTGTATATGGGATTTCCTGCTTAGGAGGGGAAAGCCAATAACTCTCATACGCATGCATATTGCGAGACGTAGGAGCACCGTCGCTCGCTCGCTAGGAGTCACAGCACGAAACAAAATTAAGCGGTGTTTTATTCTCATTTCGATTGAAATTATTCAAACCAATTCAAGAAAAAATTGTAATTCATAAATATTAATATTAATTTATTTCTAAGCAACGGAGAAAGTTACGTATACGGGACAATTCTGTATGCTCGGCTTAAGTGTTCATTATTCAAGAACAACATACCTGTAAATGAAGTGTGAAAATTGCCAACCAACCTAACAGTTCACAAAAAAAAAGTGAGTAAAAAAAATACAGTCTGGAGACTTGATTGAAAGCAACTATATTAAGATTTCGAGTTGATGTCATACTCAACCTTAATTACATCGTCTACGATGTAATATTGTCCTGACGAAGTACAAAAAATTCAACTTAAGTGTCTGTGTATCGTGACGTATGTGTTTAATAAATAATATCAATTTTTTTCCAACATCAGACCAAATTATCACAAAGTTTGCATGGTATTTCCTTCAGCAATACACCTTTACAAAGTAAAGTTTATATCAACCAGTAATTCCATAATATTTCTTCTTCTTCTTCCTTGGCTCTGCAGCCCATTTAGGGTCTTGGCCTACCGTGTCGACTGCAGGCTGACATCTTGCTTAACACATTCCAAATTTGGAGTGATACGTGGTCAGTAGTCTTAATCCCAGTCGCCGTGACCTTTCCATTATATTTGGCTCACAAAAAAAAATTGTCAGTAGTTACACATTTAAATCTGTTTTAATTATTTCATTGAAATTTTTACTATTTATGTTTTAAAGAAATAATCTGTATTCAAATTATTATTTTTTAAGTAAATTTTTGTCGAGATACGGCTAAGTCTAAAAATATGTATGAAACGTCGTAAATGTAATGTAATAAATATACTTTTTGTATTTTGTCTGTATTTTTTATGTAAATAATTAAAGACGAATATCACGTCAAGGCGAAAGTTCCTTCATTAAGCTGTTACTAATAAACCTCAAGGAGACTTTTCTTGTAATTGAGTTCCTTTGGATCATAAAACAGACCTTTCTAAATAAGTAAAAGTTTAATTGTCAATGGCACTTCTCTTTCAGTCCTGAATTTTAAAATCGTTCTGCAAGATATTAAATTATTTTTCCTTAAAAGTGTCATATTTTTTTAGGTAATGGGGTACATGAGGGTGATCCTGAAACAGACAATTTTCTTTAATATCATAGTTTAAGGATCCTACATGGTGTTTCACCTAAAAGAGCTGCAAGGAAAAGCCCAAGGTCTGCGACTCCAGTACGTACACCTACCAACAAAACCAGAGGTGCCTCTGCATGTGAGAACCTTAAAACCAGAGAGGCTACTAGGAATTCCGAAGGGGATAAAATATGAAAGCCCTTAACTGGACTGTACCGCCAAGGAGCAAGAAAAGCATTCTTTCAATATAGAAAAATTAAATTTCTAGGTATATAATATGTTTATTATACTACATCGAACAATTTTCAAGACGTTTTCTGCTTATTAGGCCATAGTTATCACTACACAGTACTACAATGTCTAGGATATTTTTATTTTCTTATTAAATAAAATGCCGTACGACAAAAAAATTATCCTCTAATTTACAAATTATTGTAATTCAACAACAAAGAGGTGTGGTAAACGATAACTTATTTACGTATTCCCTGTTTTCTTAAACCGTTCTTTTAAATAAAGTAGGAAGTAACTAAAGTCCAAGGGTGCAACAATCCTTATTCCAGAAATCAAGGTGTACGACTGAAAGTAAACGGCAGTCTTGACTCATGACTGCCCAAATGTTTCATGTACGTTGTCTATACAAAGTAAATGAATATCATATATTAACACTCATAATGAGTGCCGTTTCATTTTCTGATAAAGAAATAGAACACAAGTTCTACCTTATTTGATTGACATGCTTATACACTTGATCCGTTGTTCCTTCTGACCAATTGGATTAAATTTGGAAACCCTATGAATACAATACTTGGAAGAATAGTAATAAGGGGAGGAAGCGAAAGCCCGAAGGCTGCGGCACGTTCGCCAGGTGTTTGCACAGTCGCTGTTTGCGCACAAGACTGACAAATGTTTGCCCATGACTTGCTGAACCCCCTGTTCTGAATATTTCAACAATATTTAACAGACCGTGTCTCATTCTATGCATAAAAAACACGTCTTAAATCCAACGAGCTACGAAATGCTTTTGACAAAATTTGTTTCGTACTTTGAGACTTGAATAAGTTGGTGATTGGGGACGAGAATGTACACAAGAACCTTAAAGCGACAGTTTGAAGAATAATATACCAAGAGATTGATAACTTGGCAAAGTGGTATTAATGACACACTAACCTTCAAACATTAGAAAAATCTAGTGTGTAAACACGATGCGCAGTGCACAACTCTGCCTATATTGTAGTGATGGTAGACCGGAGCCCACTTTTTCCGAAGCTTGTTAACGCAACTTAGTAGTGTAAAAGGAATTCTGTAAACATTGGTGCTAGAAAATACATTGCTGTCAGTTCAGGAAATTCTGTACAACAAGAAACTCATCCGTAAAATAATGTAATAGATATCCTGTTTGTATGAATACAATTAATGTTTTTAACAATTCTAGTAGCGTTCCGGTAATTCGTTGAAGGGAAATTTCCTCCTCAAACGACAATACCTCCCTTCTCCCTCGCCTTTTCCTACTGCGTATGTAAATATGCCATGTCGAATCTCACGAACTGTATATCAGTTCAGATTATTTGGAAGATTGTCCACAACTCTTAAAGCGGAGTTGAGTACAGCTACGCGGGGATTACTGCTATGCTCTATTTACCTGCAATATTTAAGGATTTTAAATTTACTGGACGCAGGATGAAGGTACAGGATCAAAGGTTTCCGAGAAATTCCATTTTTGCTTCAGAATGACAAGAAATTGGAATATCAAGAAATTTAGAGAATTAATTATATGTCAAAGTAATTGCCACATTTTGGGGTATTTTAAAGCTCCGTTGAGAAAAATTTTTGAATTCCGTATTTGCATTTTTACTTTAATTGAGATAAGTAACTGGTCGTAAGGAAATCTACGTTTATTCATCAAGCAGATTTTTGTCTCACCATTCTGAAATTGTGCATTCAATTGTATTTTAATCAGATAAAACTTTTCTTGCTCGTTATTCCCTACGTATCATAATGACAACGAATTATAGCGTTTATGCGTGGAGGTAGGCACTAATTCCACGCATCACGTTGGAAACAAACGTCGCATACAGCTCACTGAAAACACCGGAAATCACGACGATTGTTCCACAACGCTGTTTGTCCCGCCATTCATTCTAATCTTTCTGATTGGTGGATTCAAAGTCACTCAACTCAGGGGAAAAGCATTCTAATTTTTCTCGCAATATAGCTGTTTCCCTTCGAACGGGAAAGAAAACCTGCACGGTTCTTTTCATTAAGGTTACGATTTGCAAAAAAAAATTGCGTACGACGTATAATATTGTAAGGTTTGTCAGTTCACTTTAATTATAACCTATTGTTAAGGGATCACCCACTCTTATTATTTAATACTGTTCTTTCACCTTCCTGGCGCTATAATATTATCACCTCGTCTATTTTTGACAACGAAGATTTAGTTATCTTACAAATATATGCCTCCTGAAGTAAAAGAAAATTAGTCTGACTGAATTTTAAGTTTTGTCTTTTTCTAATTGCTGATGTCAATTTAAGGTAGTATTCATTTTCTGTAAAACATAAAAATAATTGCCCATGCAGTTCGCCATATACTTCAGAATTGTAGATGGCGGATTGATATTGCTAAAAGCCTCCTTGCGACTCTATGCAACATCTTTATCGGCTTGACTATTTCTTGCTAAAAGCGAACTAATATGACCTGCCCATTTAGTGTCAACATTATTAAGATTCTATAAAACAATTTCTATTCTGGCCAAAAATGGTCCATATGAACGAAACATGAATATATATGCTTATCCGCGGCCACCGAAATGCGTTCGGCGTCACTTAAAGAAACATACATTAACTCAAAATAAATCGATGTAATTTAACATGGGAAAGCTAAATACCTGTTAATATTTAATTGTAAAAGATATGATTCGGGATAAGAGTTGGAATGTATAATGTATTGTTGTATTCAGAGCCGTCGGTAGCGGTCGTGCAGGGCGTGCGTCGGACTTTCAGGGAGCGTCATCGAACTCATTTTCACTTAAGTATCTTTATTACGCCATAACAACGCCACATATTGATTTCTTTTAAAAATTAATCCGAAACATCTGCAGGTTGGAACCTCTCAAGGAGGATCGATCATTGATAATTGTTTAGTATGAGGGCAAAGGATGTAAAATTAAATTCCCACAATAAAAGTGAAATTGACAATCTAATTTAATTAATCAAAAATTTTAAATAATTTTGACGTCTATTTTTACATTTACAGATTCAAAATTGTAAGCTTATTTGCTCATTTTAGTTGAAATTGTAAATGAAATTAATTATCAAAGTAGAATGACGCAAAATTAAAAATATAATTTGCCACATAATCTGAACGATAAATTACCAAAGTATCGGTCGGACGAACAGTTTGAAATGATTGTACAATAAGGTACAGAAGCGCCTCACAAACTTAATGCTGAAGCAGACTTCCAACTATTAAATATTCCAAGAAGAAACAGTACACACCTTCAGTATGAACAACGAGATGAAGCTATATTATACAAAAAAATATTAATTCCAAATAATTTTTTTTAAAACCCTAAACCATACATTAGCTTCCTTCAAAAACAGATTTAAAGAGTTAAACACTTCAGATGACGAGTTTGTCTACATTATTTAGTTGCCCCAAAGAAGAATGGATGAAACACTAAAGATTTGCAGCTGAAACTCAAAGACGAATTCAAGGAAGAAAGCTGACATTGACGGTAATATTTTGTACAACGAAATTACCGCTTTCCTAAAACTCAGTCTAGTGACCTACATACAATTTTTTAACATATATTTCCATAAATAATTTAATGTTAAATTTTCCAAAGACATAAACAGCGTAAAATACTTCTTACTTTGCCTGTTACAGATGAATATAGAGCAAATCTTGTTCTAAATTAAGAATTATAAATAATTCCTAAAAGGCAACATAAACTGAGTAATTCTCCGTTATCTTGGTAAAATGTGAAGTATTATATAGTTTGAATACTAGACAAATTGTAGCGGAATTCTCACAGATAAAAGCAACCAAAGTTACAAGTAGGTAACAGGGCTACTGACTGTAATAAGTAAAGCAAAGTTAAAAAAAATGGTAGTATCTTTCATTTCAGATCGAAGGTTTTCCCGGTGTATATTCTGAATAAACAATTCTTGGGTTTCCACCCGGGTTAAATGGAGTTTAACCCGGGTGGAAACCCAAGAATTGTTTATTCATCTTTCATTTCAATCGTTGCACTTGCTTAGGCTGAGAAATCTGATGATAATTCTCCTAATATTTTCAGGATGGAAGATCAATGTTTTGTGGCATGGGATTGTGTAAAAAACAAGCATCCAGCACTAAACAAGTAACACCGGATAAGTGGACCTTGTCCTACGACTCCGTGTAGGACGTTATTGATAGTTTAGAGCTCACCGAATCGATGTGAAATCATAAACAGGACGAGGGTAAAGCTCGACATGTGTCAGGGTTTATCGTATTATCGATTCTGACGTGGACATTCGTAATTCGAGCCCGATGCTCCCTTATTTTGTCACAGGGTGTCCGAGAAGCTGCAAGTCACGGCTGCCCGTTATACAGTCCATTCTGGATTTAATTAACGGCAATTCACGGGAACGGCAATTTAACGCTCGACGGCCCTGGCCCGTGTTCCCACGTGCTGTCGGCTGTTCCGGAACTTCAGCAGCCACCAGTAATATCACAAATAGTTTCATTACAAACAACACGCATGTCATAGCGTTTACAGACAATGGAAACGATTAAACAACACTCGCCTCCACAGAAATGCAATCTCATCTTAAACAGCTTTATAAATAACTGCCACTGGGTTTTTTACTCTAATGTGCCCAACTTGTAATAACACACTAACACTATAAACACAAATATGAGATTCAAGTTACAATAACCACAGTAAAACAACTATTTTCAATATCAAACCAAGTACTGGTTTTTCAATTTACCCCGCACACTCAGAAAATATTATAAGACATATCAAGGCATCCCAATTCAGAACCATCTAATGTCAGAAGCATTGTAACATAACTTTTTAGACACGTGAAAGTGAAACAGTAGTTCAAGCTGCTTAGTAGCTTCTTTATGTCCCATTGCTGCATCACAAAATAGAAATGGTTTGGATTGCGAATTAACGGTAACTCACGTGATGAATATAGAAATGTCAAAATAAATAATTTCCGACCGATTTTTACAGACAGTTTTTATTTTTTATTTAAACGACGTTTCGGCGCATATCCGCGCCTTCTTCAGGTTTATAATCTGTGATATACATATTTTTAAAATTGAAAATAGTTATATATAGCATATATATATAAAGGTAACTCACCAAATTGTTGTTAAAATCCAATTATCAAAAACTACAAAATTGTTGCAATGGTTAATTTCTTTGTACCAAAGTGAGGTCCGAGGCAGCAGCACTAAGAACTTATCTAGTCAACAGTTTGCACAAGACTTATTAATGGCCCACCTGGTATTTAGGGGTTTGACCTGTCGTATTGTAAATTTAACAAGCGTTCCCCGTGGCCTTGGGCTAGCGGCGGCTACTCTCACTATTGTCAATATCAACTTTACAAAAATTTAAAGTAAGAACATAAATAGGTTTTTATCCTTTAAGAATATTAAAGTCAGGATTATATTCTAATTACAATGTTTTTAACAAATTATATAAAAATATTTATACATAAATTGTAACACATTAACAACTGTTAAAAATTTCTAAACACAGGACTTCATTTTAACGTGTCAATATGAGAATTCAGAGTGTTCTTCAGATAATAAACCTGAAGAAGGCGCGAATATGCGCCGAAACGTCGTTTAAATAAAAAGTAAAAACTGTCTGTAAAAATGGGTCGGAAATTATTTAAATTGTTATTTAATAGCAGACGTTAATCGATTTAATAATTATAGAAATGTGTTGAATAGGCTGTTTTTATTCATCAGAAAATGATGCAGAAAATAGGAAAAAATGGGTTGAAAGCAGAACAACTATGAGACATGATCTGCTTAAAAAGATGCTATTGGATAGTAGGTGGATTAGGAGAGCTATTGTATACCGCTGAGTAGGGTTTTAGAATATTTCAGAGAGCTGAAAATGAGAAGGGCTCTTCCCGAGACAATTGAATTCAGGTGTTCTAACAGAGTACAGATTCGAAAAGAATACAAGGCAATAAGAGGGGTTAAAAAGGAAGATAAAAGCGACAAATACAGCTAAATAACTGGATTAAACGCCTGCGGATTGTAATAGAGTAGTCGTTAGTATATATATAAGACAGCTCCACCCTTCACGTAGGCGAATTTATGTATTTAAAATAGATGACAACTCGTCCTTACTGATATTATTCGAAAGTCAGGGTACTGGTTAATGGGCTCGAACTCAAGTCGCATTTTCCACACGTATGAACGCTAATGAACGCTCCTGGGATCGGCGTCCACTTGCACACCATGGCGAATGGCGAACGGCAAGAATGCGCGGCCTGCCGACGTGGCCAGGCGGCATAAATAACAATTAGGCGACGCGCATTGTTGCGAACGGGAATCCATCAGAGGCGCGATCCGTTACTGCGGTGACTAAGTCGGGTCCCCCGGGTCGCGACGTGTAATCTATATGTTAATACAAGACTCAGGCACGCATGCCTATGGATTAGAGGCAACGGCAGGGCTTGTTTAATATTGGCAGGCGATGACGTCATTGCCACCCCTGCCCGTCTTAATGGCATCATCATTTATTCCTTAGCCGACACACTGGCGACCAATCCGCAGCCTGTTGTTCCGGATATTAATAAAGGGACGCACTGGCAACTCTGAATCATACCATTCCGCCATCTAAAGTAATCATCGCTATCTAAACATTACTCCACTGTTACGTGGTAAAAATGAATTTTGTAATGTTAATAATATAGAGAACGTTTGAACCATAGGAGGTAAATCAGATATACGCAGGAATTTTCAGCCACTGTTTTTATTTTAATTAAGCTTATAGTTATTAAATTCGTACGTGACGATCGTCACCTTCTGGGTATGTTTCCTCATTAATTTTACCTGATTTATTTTCAATTCAATGTTACCAAATTAAACAAAAGAAATATTAAAATACATTGTATTTTTTTATTAACACGGCTACCGCTTCCATGACAAGATAATTGGCACGGTATGGCATATATTAAAAAATTTATGTATTTAATTTTACGTCGTAAATTATGTGTTTATGCTGTAGTCGATGCTGCCAGCTGCATCTTTTTGTCCCGCTGCTGCATCGCAAAATATTACCGTAGCTTACATTAAAACAATAAATATAAACATGACCTTAAAAAAACAACCATTAAATTGAGAACGTAATCGAAACAAAAATACTATACGAACTTATCTTGACAACTTCTTCAATCCCAAAGTAGCAGATTCTACGGACATGCAACTGAGATACTGCTGAATTTGAATGATAAATTCAATGAAAATTCAGGAAAATATATTACAGGTTAATTTTTTTTGTTTATTTCTATTAAAATGTTTATTTATAGCCGAAAACGCCCTCAAATTCTGATATTCCAATATTTACATTTCCTCTGACCAGTTTCGTTTTCCTTTGTGTCCGGAATGTCGCACACATTATAGAGTTTATTGTGCCTGGCAATGTTTATAAATGACAAACTTCAATAATAGAAATAAATTCA
Source organism: Eucriotettix oculatus (assembly GCA_034510155.1). Classification (NCBI taxonomy): domain Eukaryota; kingdom Metazoa; phylum Arthropoda; class Insecta; order Orthoptera; family Tetrigidae; genus Eucriotettix; species Eucriotettix oculatus. The sequence goes on from CM067376.1 coordinate 183,219,208, forward strand.
AAATAAATAAATTGCTTGTGCAATGTATCCTGGGATCAAATGAAATATTCAAAGAGGTCAGCCAAGGAAATGAAAGTTGGGAGGAAATAATTCAGGAACATCATAAATAAAGGCGCAAAAAAAATTTCGCAAATGGTAGGAAGGTTGACTTGAAAATCGACCAATGTGTTAACGTTACCACAGCACCACAAGAAGCTTTCGAGTGCTTCTTGAGATTGAGTGTTACCGAGAAATCAGACACGAGCTGGTATCCATTCTGTTGGCAGCCCTTCTAGGAAGGGAAGGATAATCGTGAGGTATCCCGAAGAGAGGTTTAATCGGCTTACGAAGCCGCAAGAAGGGCGAAGCCGTCCACTTGAAGGAGGTTCACTTTTTAGGTTTTTGGCTCAGTCAGGTGTTAATAATTCTTGGAACCAGGATAAAGACACGATGACTGCGACCGTCGATAAGCCATTTCATATTTATTCCAGTCTAGACAAAAGAAGGAGGTAATCGAGCGGCAACTTGAGTTGATGCATGGACATTGAAGCTCAGGCCCGTCATGTATTTTTATAAACAGTGGCTGCAGAAAACTCAAATAATAAACTTGTATGTCATAATCATGGCCATTTATTGCAAACTGAGTATAGTTAATAAACCATTTCTTTTTAATTGTAAAAATTTGGAATTGTTTTTTTATGAATATTATAGCTTTCTTAATCGCTTCACTTGCTGTTGAAGGGATGAGTCCCGACCTACATTTCTTAATGGCTGAGTGAATGAGATACCGACACGTGATTCTCGGTGACAGCTGCAGAAACTGGTTGTTACTATGACGATGACTCACCTTATTCTGAGCTTTGCAAGTTTTTTAAATTTCTGTATTAACATTACTCGATCAAATTTAATATTAACTCTAAACACAACTATTATGGAGCTTACTAGAATCAATTAGATCAGATAAGTTGATACTGCAGTGAACGACTGGATCCTACATTACAAAATTTCTAATTAGACAAATAGGTATCCAATTTAAATATAAAATTAAGTAATTAATAATTATCAAACGATTATGCAATACTTTCTGCTTTATTTGGGTATTTAAAATCGCAAAATTTGCAAGAACGACGTATCGCAATAAGCCAGCTGTTGCGTGTTTCAATCACCTGACGAAAGCATCAAAGGTTGCTGAAATGTGAGATACTAATTTTTAACTTACTTTAGTGTATTAATTGTCCATTTAGTATTTGTAACACGAACGTTTTATTTTTATATTACTTTCAACTTATGCGTTTAATGGCCCCATCATAAATGGGGGGGATATGCAGAAATTATTAGGATTTCCGAAGGTTAGCTTTGGTGTCTAAGACGAAGTGCTGAAACGCCGCATCGGCAGGACAGGGATAATCCTGTAAGAATAGTCTAATCCTGGGAAGTAGACGAGAAAATATATTTGTCTCACCCGGGGAAAAGTTCAACTCACGGGAATATTTTTCCTTTGAGAAAGATAGAGGCAGACGCGAAATTACGTCAGTAATTTTGATTAGCGGTTGAAGGTTATAGAAACGGACTGCCCGAGCTGACGAAATGGCAAATTGAGGGCAAAGATAATTATTACGGTCCTAAATGTATCGGGGCCTGGCACATGTAATGAAGTATTCTGGTGCTACTTATTATGGGCCTAACAGGGTCGGGTGGAACTCTACAATCAGCTAAGCTATTCGGTGTAGCGGAATCCTGACAGTATTCAGCCAGTTGCAAGAGTTGCAAAATCAGGTTAAAAGCTGCTGACAACCAAAGCCTCCGACCTTCACTAAAGTTAATCTGGGGTAGAGTAAACTTCTGAGACAATAACAGAAACGGAGTGTTGATTAACAACTTTACTGATTTTGCCAGTTATTTACAACCAACCCACGAACTCCCCGAGAGAAAGAATCTCATCTTATTAAGGTAAATAGGCCCAAAAAAATCATTTTAAGTAACTGTAATAAACTTGTAGTAACTTTTTGTCTCATTTTATTAAAATCCCTTAAAAAAATTAAATTTAAATAATGTTGGGACCTCATTTATTTGTTTTAGTAATAAACTGGGAAACACAAATTTCCAAATTTATTTCGTGATCTAATTCGGTAATTGTTGACTAAATAGGTGCTTTGGGTTACTTTATCACTGTAGGAGTATTAGGAATAATCTACTTATATGAGTTATTAGGTTAAAAAATCTAAAATCAAGATTTTCGCAGTCTCCGCTTACGGTTAGAATGTAATACTTCGGGTTGATGTTTCAGTGGATTTACTCCTTCTACGGGGTAAATATACAGAAAATATTAATTTATTTTCAAAAAATATTAGGTGATATGGGTTAAAGACGTTGACACAACCTGTCTACAGCCAGTAATGGCAGGAGAAGGTCATCGGTTTGATTAATAATTATTCTAAAAAAGTTAGCAAGCCCTGGAGAAGCAATACTTTGCAGACAACTAATAAACTTCAGTTCAGAAGTATAGCTATGTAGTTCCAAAAATTATATTTTGACATTCCACCATTACATTCGGTAGTAACAATGGAAATTGTGTAATTGTTTCGATTCCCATTTTTATATTATGTTGAATATTCCTACAATTGAAGGTCTATAACCTAAGCAACATATTTGTCCAAGTACATAAAAGGATTGGTATTTATTAACGAGTATATATATAGATGCTACAGACTTTTATTATTTTGGTCACCCGCCGATGAGTCACTGGTAGCCAGCCTCACAGTGGGACGACGCGACGCTGTCTTATAATGTATGGGACAGCAATTGCTGCTGTTGGTAGTCTCCCTTCAGGAAACTAGAAGGATGAACTAGCTCGAAGGATACGATACGGAGCAGTGACTAAAATACTCACCAAGCGATTAGAGACGACACAGTAACACGGGCTGTCTGAACGGCTTAACAAATCACAGAAAACATTTTGGAGTGCAATAAATCGTAACGAACATTACAGACAATGCTCGTAGTTTGAGATAAGCACCGCCCAGTCGGACACTTTGTACAGAGAGTAAATTACGAGTGGAGCCAGTGACCGCTAAGACTGGCCCTAAATTACGATGCCAGAAGTTCGTGGTTGAAGTTGATATCACTCAACTCACCAAATGAAACACGCTGTGCTTCGCGTCGAATTTTTTCATTTGATGCAATAAATCGATGATCAAACTTATCTTTAACGATTGTTCTATTACATAATATGATTATATCTTTCGAATTGTTGTTCTTTAAATATGTCAATAGCTTTAATTTGCACAGTATTTTTGTATACAATTTAATCTTAATCGAGGTTAATTATTTAATTACTTCTTCCTGTTTTAATTATTATAAATATTAATATCTGGGTACATTTGTAATTACTTCATTATTATCCATAGTAGTACTCCTTTAATTTATTTTTTAACTATATTTCACTTAGGATATCAGATGAATTTTCATTAAAAAATACATCTGAGGGTTTATTTAAAATATTTTAAAAATTATATAGGCCCATTTATACTATCAACAATTGGTAACGTAGATCACGCTCATAAGTTTTTGATTCTAGGAAAAAAAATTATAGTTTTATTTGAGTTTGAATTTAATGTGATTATCAGTTTATTAAGATTAATATTAGCCGATTTATTTAATAGTGGATCTTGACATGTCTTATCTACCTCTTTATCGTTCATAATTCATATGATAAAACGTTTTAAGGAAGAAATAAAAAAAGTTCAATTCAAATTATGTTAGTTGAAGGCCAAGAATTTTGGATTCTCTGTGATAGAAAATATATGGTTTTCTTTTAAGTGTTTCGAATGCCATCTATCTTTGACCCTGCGTTGGTGGCTTTCAGTCCTTCTAAAGACGCATTTTATTTTCGGTGGTTTGTAGTCACATTTGGCCCAAAAGTGCCGATAACGTCCCATCGTGCTTCTTCTTTAAACGTGTGTACATGACGACATCTGTAGGCGTGAAATGTCGGGATTTACTTTAAGAATTATAAGTTTAGTTCGGCAGTTTGAAACAGTACATGAATTGTGTTTTGTTGGTAAGCAACCAAATTTGTTTCGATACACTATTAACTCAAAAGTGATACATAAATAATTTATTGTTAAAATGCACTTGTTTGCTCTAAACCGTATATTTTGGTTTTCTAGTCGTTATTTATATAAAGGTGAAGACTAATAAAACATTAAAAATGACGTTAGTCTGCAGAAAAATTAATATTTACCAGTACGTGTAGTTATAGTTTTCCGGCCTTAAATAGTTATATAATGAAAATCCAATAATTTCACCGATTACTTAAAAACAATAAAAATGTACTGTGATTGCTGGAAGGTGGAAAGATTTTTTTAAAATATAGATGGTCATTAACGTGTGATAGATATATTTTATTTGATGGAGCAAGAATGTTCGTCGCGTGGTGCACGAACACAATTCAGTGTTTGTAGAAAGAGTCAGGGCGAGCAACGGACAATGGAGCCTGATTGAGACACTTCGGTAGTGCTCGTCATCGAATAATAATAATAAGAGACACGTAGGTGACAGGATACGAATTGTTGGACCATGAATAGGAAGCATTATCAAGATGAATATAGTCACAAACTTGGAGGAGTAAGTATCATGTAAATTGAGATTGAGTAAAGTTGCAAAACTAGAGCAGTGTCATTTGAGCCGAGACGTATTATATTTGACGATGATGAAGCAGTGCGAAACCAGCTTAGCACTAAGAAGGTTTCAATGTTTTCCAGGAGCAGGAAGAGTCGTAATTTCAGAATATGATATCGGAATCACAGCAGAGGAGATCAGTACAGCGTAGGTTGCAGGTAAAAACTAATGCAATTGATCCGTAAAATTAGTTTGTCTTGTTATGGCTTGAAGAATGACACACAATTTTGCCCTCGTCAAAAGTAAGTCAAAGCTGCCGAAGGAAATCCTAGGAATAAGTTTATCATGTCTTTAATAAAAAATTCATTAAAATTTGTAAATATAAAAACAAAAAGAAAGTTTGTGTAAAAAACTATCAGACAAACTTTGTAATAGTAAGTTTATAATTATTGTTATATTTGAAAGAAAATTTAATTTTAATAATAGTTCCTTTTTCATATGAATCATTTTCTTTACATCCAACTTTTTTTTGTTTGTTTTCCAGTTTACCTTTTCATCTCTGCTTGTATCGTACTGACTGCAGGGCAATGTTGTTCTTGCCTGACGTTTTGTTAATTTTTTATAGCTACACCAACTGCAAGGTAATTAGTGACTGTGTACTACTGGGGAATGTAGGAAATTTTTCATTCCTAAATAGATCAATACGCGATTGGAATTCCTTGCCTGCAGAAATACTGACGACTTTTCCGGGTAGCGTAAATCAGTTAAGGAGTAGGCTAAGGAAACTAAAAGTGAGCACTGAAGTGCTAAATTATTTCCTAAAAAAATATTAAAATAGTGATGCGCAGTGCAGTGTGACTCCTGCCTTCTATTTTCCTTTTCGAGTCAAAATCTCAAAAGACAGTACTGTATATATTTTTTGTAATTGTATCATATGTGCTTGCTTTGTATATAGCTACAACCGGGCAAATGCCCAATAGCAGATAAGTATTATTAAAAAAGTAATAATAATGACCTGTGTAATGGCATCACAGTATGGTGACTCGAGAAACACAACGTCCATGCCAGGATTCGAGCTCGGGACCTGCGTGGTGCGAGGCAGTGACATCAAAACTAACCAACAGGAAGTTGGCTGTTTTCTTGATTGTTTCTTTTCAAAAAACTATTTGCATTTGTGAGAATAATATGGAATAATAAACAATAACGTTTGGTGAACGTAAATATTCTCAAAACCGTTCTTGCTGATATTATACTAGCTGGGTGTCCGGTGATGTCCGGATTATTAAATATAACTAACATTTTACTTAAGTTATGATACTTTTTGTTTCTCGCAAACGTCGTCGTCGCCTCCGCCGCACGCATACACGCAGGCTATGCAAAGACATAATGTATCCTGTAGTAAGTGTCATTAGGGTAGGGCGGATACAAATAGCGTCGCGGGATACACCGTAAAAGTAATTGACTCCTAAAAGTATTTCTTCGACGGAAATATCGGACGATTTTGTGTATTTATAAATTTCTGCTCCTCCACCCCCGCCCGTATGGATGGCAGCCGCGTTTTACCACGACAGTGCTGATTTCCCAGTCGCAAAGAACATGTGTGCAAAATTTGGTTGAATTCGCTCCACGCGTTTACATTTGTATGCGGAACATACATGTAAATAAACACAACCACATTTTTTTCATCACGTTTCCACATATTTTTCATCTCTGTAAGGAACCAGGCGTATCCATGACTCCATTATTGTACCAGGATTACCCTTGCTTAAGGTATGAATAGAATGTTTTACTCTGTCAAGGTACAGGGTATGTTTTCTACTTCTTTAATACAACGCGTCTCTCATAGGATAACTGGAAAAAATTTTAAATCCTTTAAAATACGCGAAAAAATTTCTTCTATTAATGCACGTGAAATTTGTAAAGTTAGTGTACTTATTTAATGTCCTAGGAGAATAATTAACTTGGGATGATTTGAAGCTAACCTCAAATAGACGTAGGTCTGTATCCATCAAGGAGTTAATGGTCCAAAAGAAGTAACGGTCTCTGTGCCAGCAAATTCACGCAATTATCAAAAGCTATGTGGAACTAACTCATTTTCCGGATTAATACAAATAAATACTCAGACAATAGTAATACATATCCTCCTTTCTACGAAATTAATACATAATGCGTTAGTTTATAATCGGATTTAAGGATGTTTTGGTGTGTAGGAAGTCTTTGCGATGCATCAATTTTCCAGTGACACTGATTATAATAAGATCACCTTAGTAAGAATCCCATTTCACTTCAATCTGCAATATAATGTCTCAAGAAGCGAGCAAATCTGGAGGATTAAGTCCTTTAGTGAGGAAACGGAAATAAGGCAAGTTTGCCCTTCAATGGACCGCTAGAGCGGAATCCATTGAGAAAGCTTAAGATTGAAGCTTGAACCGGAGAAGTTTTCCCTTGGTGTTAATAAGACCGAAATCGATTATAGGGAACACTGGGGCATCAGACTCTTGGGAACGGGCTGATAAAACCTGGCAAACTAAATATACTTATGATAATTTAGCGAGTAGATCCTGGCCCTTTCTTGGTGCTCACGAATCTGGATGAAGATAAAATCTTTTAATCTCTATATTGCACAAGAAAACGACATTTATAAAATATTCTTCCAAGTAATCATCGAGTTTCAGAACAATGTAAATGGCTAATTTAATAACCAACTACTTTCTATCTTCTACATACATTTATTTTGTAGTTACTCCAGAGAGACGCGGAAACATTCGTGAGGTGGATGTTTGTAGGCCCAGTAATTGTGGGTAAGTTATTAAAAAAAGCTGTGAAACTTGCTCATTGCTCTGGTTAAATAATATTTAATGATTGTTCTTTCTATTTTCAGCTACTGCATACTCCATCTCTCGAGAGACCCAAAATCCCCTGAGATTAAGCCCATGTAATCACTTTAAATTAATAAATGAAAAATTATAAAATTGATTATAATTTGTTCTATTGATAAATTAATGTTTTATACCCTAAAAAGTATATTACAATATATCTGTGTGTGAATTAACTATGAAATGTTGCACATAAAAAGCAACCTTAATTCGTTAAACCCGAAACAGGATACGCTTATTCATAACAATTCATGAAGTTTTGCAGCAGAATCTCTGGTATGTCATATATCTTTATAAATTTCATTATCTTCCTCGCTTTACTTTATGTTCAACAGTGTCTGATAAATATTTGCAGACAAGTTGAATTGTAACATAACTTGAAGTATAATATATGTTAAACTCTAATCAAGGTCAACGTTTATACTTAATTATTCATTATATTTAAACATAGTTTAGAATTCATAAAAAGACCGCCAATAAGTCAGCATATAATTTATTACTATTATTATTTAATTAACATAAATAAGACGTTTCGTCTCCCATTTGAAACTTCCTCAGGCATAAAATTTAGAAATTCATGTCATTTACATTTTAATAAAAATATTTGAAACAGCTGTTAAGTAAATAAGCGTGTACTCGTATCAATATCAGTAAATTTTCATTTCGACCTAGTCGTTATTTTGAGTAATGTAAACGTAAAAATTGACAATTTTAGCAACGCGAAAGACGGAATAAAAATATTAAACTTTTCAACGACGGAATTATCAAGTGCTTGAAACATCAAATAATTGTAAATGTTTTCTATTTTTAACGATAATGTTTGCTATTTAAGCGGGTAATGGATGCTTTAAAATCTCTGTGTAGGTTAACGATACAATGGAACAACTAACAAAGCAGCGAGATTGATGAAACGAGATAGTGTTCACGAGGGTAGAGTCGGGGGTTAGGGACCTCTTCCTCATTCCTTTAAATAGAAACTGCAGTACAATGAAGGAGAAAGCAATAAATGGAGTCCAGTGATCTCTGGGGAGCTTCAGCAGTGAGTCACATCTGACGTCACCTTCAAGTGGAGCTCTGGGATATGCAACTGCAGGCTACTACGTTGCAACTACGAAAACATTTATTTAGGGTAATATGAAGAATTCATTAGTAAAACAATGAGCTAGCTCTGAGTGATAATTTAATTCATTATATCAGTCAATTTTGATTATCTGCGCCACTAACAAATTCGTTATTAGAAATAGAGTTATATCAGCTGTCACTAACAATATACCTATTAACATATTTTTAAAACACTACATAATTGTGTTGGAATATTGAAAGGAATCCTAAAATAGGACGTTTCAATTGAGAAGTAACATTTGAACACGAGAAAGAAGTATTAATAAAACAATTAATGACATTTAACAGATTTATTCTTTAAATTTAAGTAGAAACAACGTTTCGGCATATTTTCATGCCCTCTTCAGGTTTTCTTCCTATAGAGAAAATATTTACAGCAAACTAAGCCAAGGATCATGGAGTTAGGACAAAGATTTAAAAAAAAATTATACGGAAACTAAATCAAATTTACCACATTATTTTGAAACTGTTGTGGAAAGATTGTTTTACTTTCCGTATAGTTTTTTCAAACTTTTGTCCTAACTTCACCTTCCTTGGTTTAATTTGTTGTAAATATTTCCTCTATAGGAAGAAAACCTGAAGAAGGCATAAAAATATGATCAAACGTTGTTAGTAATTAAATTTAAAGATTAAATCTGTAAAAGATCATCAACTGTTTTATTATATATAACAGCCGTTAAATTTAAACTTTATTAATAAATACTGTCAATTTTAAACTATGTCTGTAACTGTTTCGTGAAAGTCGATTACACTTTCTTTATCAATTATTAATCACTTTCAAAATAGGTTAAAATTTAAATGAATAAAAAGGAAAAAAGTAATGATTCCTAATTGCGGTACTTGGGTTTAAAATGTCGAGGGAATGTAGTTGATCCCCTTTTAATCACTTTAAAGGATTTAACTGTTTTTTTTTCTGTGATCTCCTTCGCATGTTTCTTAGACATTCAAATTTTCCATCGACTAGGTGTTTAACAAAAATTCCTAAGAATTTAATTGATTTTTATCAAATTAAATCATTTAGAAAGAACAAAATTGTGATCAAGCCTCTTTTGAAAGCATGGAAAAAGTTCCACGTGTTACTTATATCAGCAACTTACTTTGAATGATAGAATAAAATAATTTTTAATAGCTACAAAGTAATTGTTTAATAATTTTTTGAAATACCCATTTTTCCGTATTATATAAAAAGCAGATGTTTGATTCGTTTTTCTGGTCGCCTCGATTCGATGCGTGACATCATCCACTGAAAATTAGCATTCAGGTATGAAACATAAGAGATTATGGGACAGTCGTAATTTCAAGGCCTTTTAGCTTTGGTATGGACTACTGAGGCGAGACAAGCATTACATGGATTACAAAATAGTGGAAACTTGCTAAGAAGTGTGTTTCTGGGGCAAACTTTGAAATAATGGCTTTAAGGTTCACGAATTTAATTGAACATTATTATAAACATGGCTGCTATTGGACGTTTGTCTGATGGCAGTTATATACAAAGTTATCTCAACGAATTACTAATATATTTCGCTCTAAAGAACAATTTTATACTGACGTGAAATTTTGGACCTGAAAGAAAAAGTGAAGTCAGGAGCCACTCGAAATTCAATTCACTATTTTATTACTTTTCGTAGAAAATTATTGAACACTTCACTGATTTTATGAAAGGTGGATATGTATAAATGCTCACTTTACTTTCTATAGCTTACCCCTAAACTGATCAGCTCTAGTCGGAAAAGTCATCAGTATTTCTACAGGCAAGGAATTCCAAACGCATATTGACCTATTTACAAATGAAAATTTTCCGACGTCTGTGCGTTACCCTTTTTCTTTACTTTTGAAAGTATGATCATTTTTAGAGATGATATATATACATATATATATATTAAGATGATTTTTTATTTCTTTTCAGGTTGGTTCACACGTAAGTTATAAGTTTTATATATTGCACAAAGTCTCGCATGTTTTCTACTATTACTAATAGCTTCTAAATTTCTACTAAAGGATTGTTCGCGAATCGACCACCAACATTTGAAATAAAAAAAATGAATAATGCAAACTCACACAGCCATACATGCGTAATGTAACAACCTCGCTTATGCTACTCACAGCTTCACACTCCCAAAATGTTTTTAGCAACAGGCGAACACACACACCGTTTAATTAACTTAACATCAAATGATCAACGTAAATCAAACGTATTATTTAATGGTCGTCTAACCACTGGAGTATCAGTATCCATTCATTCATAAATATCACGCTTCGAATAATTGATCAGCGCAACTAAATCTTGCCACACCAAACACCCTAACAAATATCAAAGATTCCTCCTCTAAAATATTATAAATAACAAACAACTTTTAATGAAATGTCAACAACGTTCTAATATATAATTTAACTCAAATATAATGAGATTTTCGATGAATTTTACGGGCGCCAGCAAATTAAATTTATACAGGACAACTTGCTTGATAGAACATGACGCCATCTTGATTACAGAGAATATCGCACGTTTGAAAAGACAATACTGAGATATCATGGTACGACCGTTAACTCAGATACATGGTCGCGCAGATAGCGTTATGTGAGTAATTCAATAAGCAAATCATATCTGTAAGACTTACGATCTTCTTCTCTGCCCTCTATCTCTTTGCGGAGATAAACGCTAGCAAGCCAACATATAGTATAACTATTTCTCCTCGTTATTCAAATATAACAGCGCCAATCATAACATCTCAATGTTATCTTTCGTTCTTCAGCAAGAAAAATAATTTATTAATAATGAAAAATAATGTACAAAACAATTTTTACAATCAGACGTTGCCCTTGCGACTACTCTCACTTTCAAATACCATCACCTAACAGCTCAAAGATAACACATTTCTTCTTATACTTATACTTACTTTTTAACTTCACTTAAATACCTCAATAAAATAAGACGTTACAGTACTGCCACTATCAAAAGATTGTTTAATAGGATCTACATATAGATCTATACACGTAAAATTTTTGCTCTTTGAAAGTTATGATAATTTTATTTTTTGTATAATTAAATGCTAGATTTATATCAGCCCATTAATATAAAAAATTCATCAAAATCACAATAGTTCCAACATCAAGATTGTTTAACGTTTTTCAAAAAGGTTACATAATGACATTACCAACTTAGTCCGCCAATATAACATTGGCACTATCATGCACTATCATGTTATATCAGAAAGAGCAAAGTCCCTTTGTGTCATGAGAATACCCTTTTTATGGTTTACAAAATTGAATGCAATGCTGTTTACATGGGTCAAACTAATTGGGCATTAAAAACTAGAATCAAGGAACATAGGAAGAATTATAAGTTACTCGCGGAAAAGAATTCGGTCATCACTGAACATATGCTCTTTGGATGAAGTGTTCTCGGGATTCCAGTCGGGTAATGTCGTTTATAGTCCTGAAGGTGAAGAAGATGGCGGTGTCGGCCATAGAAACGTTGTGGACTATAAACGGCATTACCCGACTGGAATCCCGAGAACACTTCATCCAAAGAGCAAATGTTCAGTGATGACCGAATTCTATAGAAATGTTGTGGAATACAAACGACATCACCCGACTGGAATCCCGAGAACTTCTCATCCAGCATCTTCGTCTGGAAAATCTACGTTCTCTATCATTATGCTCTTTAACAATCACAACTTTAAATGGACGAATGTCAAAATCCTTAAGGTTGAAATTAATTATATATCTAGACTTATTTCTGAAATGATTAGTATAAGAATAAATAAATGTAACACCATTAGTGTTTAAACTGATAGCGATTCATTAAGTAAAACTTATTACCTTTTACTTAGTAAGTCTACCGTCAACTCCTTTTCACTGTAACATTATTCGTGAAGTTAATCGTATAGTTGTAGTAAGTGTTGACACCGTTCATAACATTATCAGTAGCAAGCTCAAGGACAGAAAATCAAAAGCAAGTTGGGTCCGCCGAGATGTGGGATTCATAAATTCAATGGATTAAGAACCAAGAGGTTGTCCTTGTAGCTATAATATAGGGATTATACCAATAAAGCAACGACCGACATATTATGGTATCCTCCCTACAGTCTAGATTTGGCTCCGTCCAATTTTCATTTGTTTGGTCCACTCAATGTTCAACAACAACGATGAGGTTTAAAGAATTTGCGAGAAAGTGGCTCAAACAACAAGACACAGTATTCTTTGTATCGGGTATAAAAACTGGTTCGCCGTTGAAGATTATGTTGAGAAATATTATAAATCTCTTTTTGTAGTACTTGAAAATATTTATGGATCAATTTCTGTCTCCAATTACTTAATGTCCCTCGTATTCAAATGAATAAAATTTTGTTCATCGTTAAACAGCTCTTTGGAGCAATTATTAGTATTAATTATTGCCTCCCGGTGGATCTGTATTTAACTAAATATTTGAGTTAGGGAAGTTATTTTGCCAGTCATTTTGATGAGTGAGGGTGAGCCCAGAATGTCACGAGCTGCTGACTTTTGTAGTGATGCTCTTCCGGAATTAATCACATCCGCAATCTCGTAACAGTTTTGCCTGTCATTGTGCCCGTGTCTACAGCGCACACAAAGGTTCCGACAAAGTGAAGGCAGTATTAATCTGAATATTATATCAGAGGATTTGCTTAGGAGGTTCAGCAGACAGACAAAACACAAGAACGTATTATTAAATTGTTTCAGGACACATTACAGTAAACGTTTTAATTAAATAATGTTTATTATGAAACTTGACCTCTTTGGTAGTTCGTGGACTGGGCGCGGATTAAAGGCTATAACTATTTGAGATTCATGGGACAGAAATTCGAAACAGAACAACCCAAAACTGCTGCGGATTTCAATGATCGCTTCAAATCGGAGCACGAGTATGTTTTATTGGTTTTATGCCATGCTTAATATTAATCTATATCAATAAATAAAACTGAAGTGCCATTCTGTTTGTCTGACTGTCCGTATGCTTGTCTCGAACAGTCTCCGAAACGACTCAACGGATTCCAATAAAAATTTGAGGGTTTAAATAAAAGAGATTTAATTGAAACATTCGTGAAAATTTAATTTATATATACTGCAGAAGATATTAATATAATATGAATATACATAAAAATATTAATTCTACGAGAAGAAATCTTGGAATTGCCGCGCTAAAGGCGCTGTGTAAACCAACTGCGAGTTAAGTCCTATTACGGGTTCCTACATCATTTATCCCACTTACTTTCTACTGTTGCAGGAGTCTGAGAAAAAATGAACTTCTTTGGATCGTCGGTACGATGTATTCAGAAATTGATAAATTGGTTTTATTTCTCACGTCAGGTAACTTTTAAAATTTAGTAATTGCTAATATGAAAATAAAAAGGAAACTATCGAGTTTGGTTTCGAAACCGGTGTAATGCGAGTCGCTGTGTCACATTAAGACCTTTAATATGCAATTTAAGTAAAAATGTAACCTTTAAGTGCGGAATATTTTTATTCTGTTAAAATACTGAGCATATATTAATTCCTGCTATTGTACCGGGGGTATTTTGGACTCTCTCGAGATACTGGGAGTATAATAGAGGTTCATACTGTGACGCTTTCGATGTCGATTTAGTTATCTGTTGACCAAGAATTAAATAATGTACCGGGATAATAAAAATAAATTCCCGGGCAACGCCGGATCCTCGGCTAGTTAGGAATAAAATGCCTGACCTACGTAAATTTTGAACCACATAGGTTAAACGACCAAAGTTTTCATTTATACGTGGCCACAGACTATCCACCCCTGGTAATGAGTAGGAAATTCACTTATTTTAGTGAAGCATTTCTGGTGAACGAGCCACTATTATTACGACGGTCTTTCCAATAAAACATATTTACGGTACAATGCTTTGAGATGACTCTTCAAATTTATTTATATACAACTGTAAGGTTTTTCTTGTTTATCTCCGAATTGATAAATTATGATATGAACTCTCAAAATTAATTAAAATGTAATTTTTAACGCAATAAATTTTTCTCAGGGTTATTTCATGGAGAAGTAACTTCCATGGCACACGTTTAATAATTTCTGTAAGAATATTTCTGTCTGATTTACTGATGTAGCAGTGGTCGTTGCGGTTGCTTTATAAATGGTACTTCCCTACTGTTATTTCACCACAGTATTCTGGTAGTTACAATAATTCTCTCTGTCGCAACCCTTAAATTAGAGCTCGTGAAAACGGTAAAGTAAATTACAAAAAAAAGTCATGGACGATAATTTCACGTGTGAAATATGAATAGATTGGAGAGATTAAATAAAAAACAATTTAATATATGAAATATTATTGCATTTTTGGGTTAACAGGCTACATGAGGGTGATCCTGAAACATGCAACTCCCCTTTAATAGCATAGGAAGGGAATTGAAAAGGGGGATGCGGAAGGTAGAGCAAGGTAGCCCCGGGCTGTGGTTGAAGGATCCTACCCGGTGTTTCACCTAAAGAGATGCATGAATACGATAGAAAACCTGCATCAGGTAGGTCGGGCCTTGGGTACTATTCTCACGCCCTTCCGAATGACGGCAGACGAGTTTGCTGTGGGGTCGCAGCATTCCCTTTTCCGTGTCTAAACAAGTTTTAGGAGGCAGTTGGCCGACTGATCCAATGGGATCAGCGGACAACTCTTGCCATATTCCCGAGGTCTTCGACCAAAGTACATAAAGATTTTCCCATAGTAGTTCCTACCGATTTCATGGCTTTTTTTAGTGTTTAACTCTGATTATCACAAAGAAGGTGTTTGTCAATCTTTTGAAGGTTTAGGCTGTCTTTTTCCTTCCTCTCAGGTAAGACAGATCAATTATGCTCTAAAACTTTGTGTATCCCCTATTATTTCCTAAACTATTCAACCCATTACCATGAAGTTTTGGTGTATTGCAGTGCTTTTCGCGTTATTACCTTCTAGTTTCATGGTCTTTGGCTGAGCTTTAATTGAAGCCATTCTTCTCTGCCTGTAATGAAAATATTCAATTACTGCAGTTAATAAATGTGAAAAATATTTTATACGACGCAGTACAGATTGATCACATGAAGATCCAGGCGCACTCACTCAATTTTAATTTTCCTAGTTATGTATGTGTATCTACACATATTACTTCACGGTAATCGGAACGAAAAGACGGTTCAACTAATTTTTTCTTATAAATATAATTGACTGTTACAGTTTCTTTTCCTGTATGCAAGTGCCACATACAAATCTAAACGCGTGGATCAATTTCGAGCAAATTTTGTACACGTGTTCCTTGAGACTGAAAGCAAGCAAGGGCTGTAGGGGTGTCACTACTACAACCCCGTACAAAAACAACAGATATTTGCACGAGAATAAATATTTGTCGCGGTTAGTGAGATTGATATTTCATCTCTGGATATTGTACATTTTTTAAGATACTGATTTAAAGCGGTGAGTATAATAAAATTCAGCTCTCATAAAGTAAAATTTGACGATCTCGCTGATAGATTACTCGTGTGTTGGCAAAAATTAAATACTGTAGCGGGTTAATATAAATGAATTCCCTGACATCGCCGGGCACCCAGGAAGATTAAAATAAAATGATTTAGATATGTATTAATTAATCGTTTTACTAATCAATTATAAATTATACAAAGCTGCCCTTCCCTCCGTTTTCAAAGATTTTTCTCTGGATCCGCTACTGATGTATTACTGCCCAACGTACGGTAATCTAACCACTCACAAGATATTTTCGGTGTAGTGCAAGCCTGGCGCGGCGTTTGGAATCTTGTATAGGTACTCGTAAAGTTAACGTCTTTATAAATTGAGAGGTAGTTAAAAGTTTCTGCCCTATAACGGCAAATTCTCCTGTGATAATTCCTGTAATTGTTATAGCGTCGTCGAAATTTGGCTTAAGTATTTAATTGAAAAGTCAGCTCATTACATGCACGAAACGGAAGCAGCTAACGGGCGAGCTAGCGTTAGGAATACAGCACACCAATTATGCCGTGTGCGAAATTGTGGGGCAGCGAGGGAAGTGCAGATTGCATCTGAATCCGCCGGAAGTATGTCAGGGTCGCCGGAAACGCTGTTACCTGTCAGCAACTCTCTAATGGGCTCACAATTCGACTCTCACTTAAAGATTATTCAAATTAAATTAAAATTTCCATTTACTCTTTTAAAGTTTATTTTTTATTGATTCCGTTTTAAGAAATAGTAATACGATTTACTGGAAGTTAACATAATAACTTTTTAATACACCTATTATTTATGAGAGATGAAGTCAATATGTTTTAAAAAATAAAAAGCACGTTATTTTAAATGCTAATTGTTATTTCTCAAGACAATCTCAATTCACGAAAGACTTTTCTCTAGCTTTTTCAAGAAGTCCGAAGCGAAGAGTACGTTTTTGGAAGTGTCTGTAAATATGCGCCAGTTTCAGTAATGATAATCACATTCGACGTGAACTATTTTTCCTCTAAACAATTCCTTCAAGTTAAGATCAAGATATGAAGAATACGGTGGGCATCGTCTTGATGTCCATTGTCTTTAATGAAGAACACTTACTCTTGCCTTAATGTGTGTACCTCTTTCAATTCTTGGAACAAGCGGGCCAATAACGACGTATAATACTCTTCATTTATCACTGGTAGTTTTCTTTAAAAACACGAAAGGAATGTGCAACGGCGGAATTATTTTTCATCAAATGATATGTACATGAAAGAGAAAACGTTGGAATGTAGAAAAGAAACAAACGCTTAATCTACCACTTTAAACAAAACGCGGCGGTCGTCATTCCGATATTTCTTGCAGCTCAATTACGTGATATGACAGCAGAGTATTAAAAGACGGTACGTTTCAGAAACAAACTTTTCCCACTTGTATCTGTAACTACGTACTTTCCCAACCTTGTGTTTACTGAGTTAGAAGATATAAAAATATAATTACGGAAAATATATATTAGTGTCTGAATGTTAAAAGAATTTTAACATACACCATAAGAAGCTTATTGTTCGAGAGATTCAGCTTAGTCATGTGCCAACACGATGCGCAGTGGACAACTCTGTACATATTGTATTAGGGCTCTCTTTAACTCCAAATTTTGTAAACGCAACTTTTTAGTGTAAAAGAAATTCTAAAACATTGGCGCTAGGAAATATATTGCTGTCAGTTCAGGGTATGTCGTACGTTAAGTAAGTCATCCGTAAAATGTAATAGATAATAAGTATAGGTTATGTTAAAATACGTTTGTATGAATACAATTAATGTTTTTAATAATGCTAGTAGCGTTCCGGCAGTCCGTTGAAGGGGAAATTCCTCCTCAAACGACAATACTTCCCTTCCCCTTTTCCTTTCCTTACTGAGAATGTAAACATGCCATATACAATCTCGGGAACCACATCTATTTTGTATTTAGTTGTTTGTGTGTGGAACTACGAGAATTTTATAAATAAGTTACTTCAATATTTTACTGTTTGCGGTAAAGACGTAGAAGATGCTCAATTATTTATCAATGAATTACTACAATATTTTTAGTACCATTCAAAGAATATAGATTATACGGTATATGCGGGCATATAGTTATTAGGAAGTGGCCTTGGCGGATACAGTACGCTGAAAATATACTCGTCTTGAGAAGGGCGGAGTGTCTAACTCACTCGTTAAAAGCTTCTAGCACCATTAACATAACTACGGACCTATAATTAGGGACCTGCTTAACAGGATCCCACATGTAACTAAGAATTACAGCCCACTTACAGTGTTTGTAAAGCAGAGAACTCGTTTAAAATGTGCATAACACACTACTATTGCCAATCAATTAGAGAGCACAATAAAATATTAGTCGTTCATCTCTACTAGTAAATGAATCATTGAGAGACTTTTTCCACTTAATTGAACTTTGAATCTAAATAATTGTTAATTATTTAAATGTTTAAAATGGTAAAAAATTTAAAAATTAGTATTACCATCACTTATCAAGAAAGGCAGAAAATATCAGCTAATTACTTTGGTTTATGTGTTCAATTTGTCACTGCCCTCAAAAACGCTTGAAAAATTGTCATTACCTACAATATTTATCAGTCCATAAGAAACTAGGAATGTGTCAGTGTTTACTCCCGATATTAAAATTTAATGTATGTGTATAAATTTATGCCTTTTATCTATTGCGTATGGAATAATGTAATGTAAATACTCGTAGTATTCTTCTGGATTACTTGTACATACTTGTCTTATTCCCTTTGTAAAAAATCCTACTATAATCATTAAGTGTAAAACCAGCATATCACACTCATTGTTTACATTTTACAGAAAGGGTTTCTTATTTATTCATACATATTGAAAGTCTTCAATTCCTTTCAGAAGCATGCTCCTAAATGTTTTTAAATACTGGTTCATTTGGAAAGTATGCTAATTTTGGATTGAGGTAGACTGAAAGGTAAATTTTACAGCTCGTCAACAATTAGAGCATCTTTATGATCAATTTTGGAATCTTGTATTGCTCGGGAGATTTAGCTTGTCGTGTGTCAAGACGATGCGCAGTGGAAAACTCCGCCCATATTATAGTTGGGGTGGGCAGGAGCTCACTATTAATTTGCACTTTATAACGCAACTTGGTAGTGTAAAAGCAATTCTGAAAGCACTGGCACTAGGAAACATATTTTTATCAGTTCAGGATCCTTAACATGTAATAGATAATAAGTATAGGGTGTGTTAAAAATATGTTGTCGCAGTCTCTATAGCCAGTTCGTATAAATACAATTAATGTTTTTAACAATGATAGTAGTATTTGAGGGGTAGTTTCTCCTCAATCGACAATACTCCCCTTCCCCTACTTCTTTTCCTACTGCCACGTAGAATCTCAAGAAAGGTATTCAGATGAGTATTACAAACTTCAAACATAAATTGTTTTACATAATTGAAATAGAAGTTATAATGTTTCTTATTACCTTTTTAAAGAAGGGTCCAGCGTAAAGGGTGAATTTGCAACAATGTAGGTATACACAAGTATAAATACCGAGATTGATCCCTTCAACGTAGGTAGTGACGGACATTACGTTGGGGACTAATGCAAGACTGAATTGTCTTGTTCAATTCAGGGATTGGAATGCCCGAATGGTGGGGAGGAAGATAACGTAAAATAGCAATTGACCTCAAGAAAGATGATTAGGAGAGAATATAGTTGACTGTCAGCAGCAGGCGGAAGTGATAGCAGAATGGGAGGAAGGATTGAAAAGGTTTAGACAATTGGAAACAAGGAATTTGGGTGTTCTTCTTGCAGTTTTTCAAAATTATCACCAATAGACAGAGCCAAATGATTGTATTTCCAACTTGTAACTGTTCCGTAGTCGGTGGACCATGCAGGTGAATGTACGGCATAACCGTAAAATTTAAAGAATCTAACCATAATTCTTGCCTCCGAGTCAGCACCTGAGCGTATAAAAATTAAAGCTATCAATTTGAGAATATTTTCAAGTCAGGTTATATATCATTATTTATTTCAGTCCTCGTGAATAACAGGTATTATTATAGTTGACAAACCAATACAATCGTACATGAGAATAAAAAAATTCAGTTTTTCAGAATTATACCAAATAAATCCTGATTATCGTGATACATGTAGTAACTCCTTTGAGTCCAACATTATGAAAGTGTTGTTATATGATAAAGTGTAATTACCATTTGTCAAGCAGAAGTTAACGTCATACATGGGTAATAGAATGAGGTCATAAAATGTAATGATTATCTACGTGACACAGAGTAATAAGTGAAGCATAGATCCCTTTGGAGTGGACCGGCCATTGCGCCCCCCATCGCGAGGTATTATTTCTGATTCATGACTCCTGGAGTGCAGCTGTGCGTAGGGGTAAGTCTGTATCTAAGAGTGGGTGCACCTGCTGGGACTAACGCGATGATCACGTCCTAAAGCAAGAATGCAGTCACTTGTCACAGATATGTAACTTTGCTCACTTTCCTGGAGACGAATGCCTTGCTCCTCTGTCGATCAGGTACTATAATTGATTTTAAATTTACACTTCTTGTAATAATAGGCACAACTGTGGACAAGCATTCAGAATGACAAAATATCCACACATGCATTTTTGATTTTACCGTTAAACGTACGAATCTGACAAACACTGGTCGTGTTCTCCGTTGTCCTATTAGCAGATGAAATGCGTGAAATAAGATTGGTAATTTTAAAAAATTGATTTCATAGGGATTGAATGTATAGAATAACATACGTGTACATTCTTCTTCAGCTAAGAATTCATTATAATAAGAAATGCCTTGCACATATGCATATTAACAAAAACTCAAAAAACATTACATTTTTCCAGTACCTGTGGACCTGATGGAAGTGACTCCTTGTTCATTTTAACTTCAAATTTATAAAATAATTGTTTGTTGTTAACAATAACGTTTTATGAATATTCATTCAATGGAAATGATAAAAAAGAACAATGGATCTAAAACTCGCTCAATGTTTCTGAATAATTACATACAACCGTTATTTGTCTTTTAATACCAATATTTATTGTTTGATTATTGATTGTCTGATACTGTAGATGGACAATTGATACCTGATTTTTATTGTTATTCAAGGATCTGAGTAATTTACCGTTATAGGGCCAGATGCGCCCTTTTTACATGAGATTTGGGGCGTAGAATTTATTATTTTAATAGAAAATTGAAGGGCGCAATTAGTATACGTATTTTTAACATTTTTTGTTAGTGAGGCGACTTTTTAATTCTTTTGTAGCGAGGAAATAGCACATTTCAGTTTAGGCCATGCTTTCAGCTGGTCTGGGATGGAGCGGTACAGTATGGCGGGAAATTTGTAAGTTGTAAATTTTGGTATTTTTCTTATAAATTGTGTATGATGATTTCCGGGGATAGGTATATTTGAATTAAGGTTTCATTAGAATTATTTGGCCATTGTAATTTGATGTGTAGGGATATGGAAACCAATTAGGGGTCACTCAGTTAAAGGTATTTTTTATTATTTTTTAAAATATTTTGCTCATAGTCGAACCAACTGCAAGGTTATTAGCGACTGTGCACGAGTAGGGGAATTTATATCCATAGTATGGTTTGTCAAGCAACACAAACGTCCAATCCCATACCAGAATTCTATAACCCGGAACCTTTGTGATGCGAGACAGCGACGCTAACCACTACACCACAGGAGATCGGCAATTTTTATTATTTTTCAATCATCAAATCATTCTTCTTACAATCTTATGATGATTATGGCGCGTTACATGTTCAAAGCTACTTGAAGACTGGTTTGAGGGACAATTAATCTTACCTTAACTGAGAGACCTCTAATTGTCTTATGATGATTATGGCCCATTAGTTGCTGAAAGCTACTAGAAGGCTGATTTCACAATTGAATAACAACATTTCTTTAACTGAGTGACCGCTAATTGGCCTTTATATCCCTACTCATTACGGTTATAGGATGCTGGATCGGTTGCCATATAATGAACAAGAATACCCAGACGATTGAGTGCAAGTAAGTTGATGGAGGGTATAAGAAGTGATGTGAAAAACAGAGTCGTAGAAATCCTCTTTCCAAAACCCTTACAGATTGAAGATGACGTGGTGGAAATATAATAGAAACGACGTGGCTATACCTAAACTAGTCTATCGGTAATATTGGGCACATGAATGCTTCGTGCGAATGAAGTCGGATTTAGGATTACAGGAGCCAGTTCTGGATAAGATTAAATCTTTGGATAATTGTTGGACACGTGGTATTAGGTTGAGGGATTGGTTTAGACGAATACCGAGATACGTGGCTGAAGTGGATGTAGTGCAGACTTTACAATTTATTAGCCTTGTTTTACAAGTTTAGCAGTCGTATATTTCATATAACGTCATGTGGCAAGTCACAAAAATCAGCTAATAACATTCAAGAAAAAATGTCGTCGATCTTGTAAAAATTCTTGTGTTCGTGTCGAGGAAAGGTGGAATAGTGCCATCCTGTTTAACGTCCATTTCGCATTGTTGAAGACAGTATTCTACCCGTTTTGAGGGATACTCCACGATTCCAGATGTGGTGCGGCGGCCTCAAGCTGAAACTGTCGTCGCGTGAATAGCAGCATTGAAACCGAGGCACAAACCCCACAGAAGACATGCTGAGCGTTTCAAATTACGGTGCAACAGTCTGCTTTGTTTGAAAGATAATCTCCATCCTGAACGTCTTAACATGCGCGGTATTACACCGCACGTAGACTTCGGGTAGGCAGGGTGAATGGATTTCTCATTAGCAGGAAGTGGGCTTAGACACGGCCGAATGACCAGAACATCAAGATTCGACGAATTCTACTCACAGTCTGAGGAGATTTGGCATGTTCCCGAACAGCATGTCTGGAATGTGCCTCAATCGGTTGTTACTCAGTCGCCTGAAAGGAAAGAGCACATATATTAACTAGTGTACACAGAAACACATCACAATCAAGAAAAATAAGTTGAAATAGTATTAAATGTGGGATAACAATGACTTTAATGTTATGAAGTACGTATTTTAAGTTTAATTATTCAACTCTAACATAATTTTTCCATTCTTTGTGATTGTAACAGAGACGCCTTAATTACAGATAAATTATTTTAAAGTTTTAAGAAAACTTGAGCATCCCGCGAACCTTAATTACACGGCCGCAGCACACCCTAGCGGCTGTTGCAATGGAGGGGGGCTTCCTTGTTAAATTGGAGTTCTCTTTTAAACTAATAGGAAGGGGCTACACACCGCAATACACAGATTACATTAAAGAGTGCATTACAATGATTGTGTCACGACAAGGGCGCGAATGATACTAGGGCGGGGACTGTAGCCCATATAATAATTGCCAATACAATAACATCACGAAATTTACGAAAAATTTTTAAGTTGAAATAATAATTTATTTAGCAATAAAGACTACTTATTAACAGTGTTTAAAGGCGTCACTTACAATGATAAATGACATGAAAATAAGCACCTAAATAGGCAGATCATAATTTTATTTGCAGTATCACAATTTGCAAATTTGGCAACTGGCTAAGTTCCATTAACTCTTTATCAAATCTACCACCAGTAAAAAAATTTACTTAACCATATTTGTCGTTTGTGACGTATTAAATATATGATGGGAAACATATTAATGTACAAGGGCTGTTCTTAAGCAAGTACCGATATTTATTTAAAAATACCATAACAATATTTTACACATATATAAGTATCAATTATTATCTTAAACCTCACGCTACTTCTCTTTATAGTCACTCCCGTTAGTCTGGCACTTGCCCTAACGGAAAATAAATGCGTTCTTAAATGAAAGATGCCACCTGTGATGAAAGCAAAGTTTAAATTTCCTATTTAGCATCACACTTCCTCACATCCCACCACACAATCATGACACGTTCAATCGATTCCAACATTTCGTTCTAACAATTAATTTTAATCAGTCAATGCTAGAAAATATATTTAAAGAATTGTAGGTGAAACCAAATAACGATAGTTTAGTTTACGACTGCATCAATTAGCGCGTGGATAATTTTTTAATATGTGATCTACTTTCTCTCTCTCTGTCTCTCACACCCACATACACATATCCATATATTTGTGAATGAAGTCTTATACCCGACCAATTGTGTTAACCAATATTAATACATATCACGAACAATAAATAGACTAATATAAATATTATTAATATCATCTAATAAAACCTCTTTCAAATGAAGGATTAACGACCCGTACAACAGACTTGTACAATACATTTTTAAAAAAAATTTTAACGTAAAGTAGACGTTTCGACCTTCCATTATGGTCTTTGTCAATAAATATGGAAATTACTGTGTACCTTTCTTGTTCATGAGCCCTATTATTATTTCACTTACAATCTTGAACTTAACGAAATGACATTCAAAACTAATCAAATTCATTCTAAAAGTCTATTTTATGACAATACTGCGCTCAGCATATTTAAAAAGATGAATAGAGAGAAAATTGAAGTTAAATTAAGATTCGCCTACTTTAAAAATATTAATATATACACTAACGTAATTGAAATAATTAAATTAACGACCAGCCACATAAACGTATAAATTTGACCCTCTTTTTGTTGACTACATACAATTAAATTCAATAAACTGAAGAAATTATTTGATGAAGTCTCGACGAAACGTTGTATGAATTAACTAAAAACTTTGTCGTCTGTAATTGGTTTTTAGTTTTATTATTTTTAGTTTAGAAAGGTTACTTTTAGTGAATAAGAATAAAAGGTGCTATTTATACAAAAATACATTTTATTGTTTCATATAAAAAATGCTAGACTGTTGAAGTTGAGCATAGTTTTTACGTTTTATTACAATTAATGTACAAGTTTGTAAGGTTTACTTTTTTTATGAGTTTTGACTCATAATAATAACGCATAGCTCCATAACAAATTCACGATTCAGTAAGTGTGTCTAGCACCAACTCTAAAAGTCCGTAATACGAGCGCAATGTTTATTTTTCAAGCTCAATAAACTCCGAGAAAATAATATTTAAGGATTTTTAGTCCACATTTTGCGTGTTAATTATCGAAACAATTGAACAATTCTTAGGGGACGATGTACATAGACGACATGGGGCAGAACAACTTGTCGCTGAGGTACGAGGGCCACCATTTTCGCGGAGGGATAGTCCCTCAGCTCCCCTAGCCCGGCATTGGGGTCAATAAACACAGTGTTTAGGCTAGCACATGTGTTTCCAATAAAATTGCCGTCTCGCCCACCATGTGTGGAGCAACACGTGGTGCACAATCAAACCCGGCAATTGTGCGTGGCGTGCGTAACACGTTCAGGCTCGCCTTGCCTTCATTGATGCAAGACATTTAGAAAGTCAAAAAAAAAAATCAAACGAACAGCACGGCTGTGGCCTATTTAGAATTTTGTCACCGATGGCATGGAAATATTTGTCAAATTTATTCCGATTATGTATTGTTTTAAAGAGGTTACCTACAACGGAGGAAGATTTTTTTTGTGAAAGTATAAAGAGAAAAAAATCAAAACGCCAGGATTTTAAATGCGATTAATTTTAGCATAAGATGGCCAGGTGGGAAACAAAAGATGTAGCTTTTAATCTATTAAAAACTAAACAAATATATTACTGAACTAGCTGGGGACCAGACGTGGCCCGGGTATTTATTTATATTATCCTGGTATATTATTTAATTCTTGGTCAACACATAACTAAACCAACATCAAAAACGTCACAATATGAACCTAAAATATATTCCCAGTAACTCGAGAGAGTCCAAAATACCCCCGGTAAAATAGCAGGAATAAATATATTTTCAGTGTGCTAACAGAATAATTTTTTCCCAACTTAATGGTTAAATTAAAAGTTATAATATAACACAGCAACTCGCATTACACCGGTTTTGACACTAAACTCGATAGTTTCCTTTTTATTTTCATATTAGCAATTACGAAATATTAAAATTTACCTGACGCGAGAAATAAACCCAATTTATGTATGCATCGTATCGACGATCCAAAGAGGTTCTTTTTCTCAGCCTGATGCAAAAATAGATAGTAAGTGGGATGAATGATATAGGAACACGTAGTAGGACTTATAACTCGCAGTTGGTTTACACGCCGCGGAAATTCCAAGAAATCTTCCTGTTAACTTAATAATTTTATTTATATCATGTTAATATCTTCTGCAATATATCCAAATTAAATATGCACAAATATTTAAATTAAATGTCTAGATTTTTAAACTCTGAAATTGTCATTGAAATCCGTTGAGCCGTTTCGGAGCCTATTCGAGACAAACATACGGACAGACAGTAAGAAAGAGTGAGAGAGACACTTCAATTTTATTTATTGGTATAGATTAGTTGCGCTATATAACAAACACATCCTTATTTGATAATACATCCCAGTAGCTCAGCCCTGTATTACCTCTCACGATCTTTAGTGGGAGGCAATAATATCGCGTTTATATATTTTTTAATGCACTTCACACAGAAACACTCCTTTCATAAATAATTTATTATTTTATCAACAAAATTATAATTAATTTTATAAAAATTTAACAAAAAGAACAAAGATCAAGCTTCCTCCCGCGAGAAATATCTTCTTTAAATTCCCGAACTAAATTTGTAAATGTTTCTACGTAAAATGTAATAAAATATTAATTAATATGATTCATTAAAATGGCAAGGTAGGAAACAGAAGATGAAGCTTCTAATCTGTTGAAAACGAAACAAATTTATTATATATATACGCTGTTAGTTATTAACATATATGCAATTCAACTTTTGTGCGGTTATAGAAAAGTAGTGAAATTAAAACCAGACTGAAGATTAGAATCTTACTCACGTTCATTTGTATAACGTCTATTACTTTCTTAATGGATTTTAAATCTATACAAAAAAAAATTAAAGGGCTGACTGTCTGTGTCTGTACGTATGTTTTTCTCGAATAGGCTTCGAAACGGCTCAACGGATTTGAATGAAAATTTTAGGGTTTATAAACAGGAAATTTAACTTAAGTATTCGTGTATGTTTCATTTTGATATCTTGTCGAGTTCATATAAATCTATTGAATTATCTCGCAAAAGCCGGCGTGAAAACCAACTCCAAGTTGGCGTTCTATACCATTCATCCCACTTATTGTTGTATTATATGCGTAATTTGGCAGGATGATAGACGGAGAGAGAGAGGGGGGGGAAGGCGATTATTCTGAAGCCATCTATTATTGCAGGAGGATTCGCGCCGTAATTAATCTATTGTTGCAGAGAGCTAACTCCCTGAGAAGAAATAAACTTTTTCGGATCGTTGATACGATGTAAACATAATTGGTTTTATTTGTTGCGTCAGGTAAATTTTAATATACAGTAATTACTCCCTCTTATTTTTTTTGGGTTAACAGGCTACATGAGGGTGATTCTGAATGGCTTCGAAACGTATGATAGCGGGACCTGTTCAATAACAACTGCGAGTTATAAGATTTGTTGTTTCGTTTTTAGGGCAAAATAAAAATAACTATTTCTGCACGAACGAAATCGCGAGCATAGCTAGTTTTAGATAAGATTAGAATACTGTAAAATAAAAATATAATATAAGTTACCTTAATCGGGTTACGTCGTGTTTTCTCGGGCGAAATTGAACGAACGACCCTTGCGTTTCTGATTGCAGTTTTGGTTCTTGATTGTCTCTACCTTTATATTTTAGGTATATGGCTGCAAGCCACAAAAGTAATGAATGCATAACGCAATTAAATTTTCCCAAACATTCACAGGAGCCTGGCATTGAATGTTAATTAAATCTACCGTCGTCCTGTAAATAGGAAATGGATACTTGGAGCTTCTATTACGTTTTGCATTTAGTTTCGTTCAATACAGTTTTTTCGCGATTTTTCTGTACAAAAACATTTACTAATTGACGCTAGTTTTATAAATAACTATGATACATTTGTCCCGATTTTCATATACATTAATTTAATACAGGAAACAAAAATTATGCAAACACGTGGTATGCACTCTTCGGTGTAGCGTAAAGGGATGGAGAATACTTGAAAATGATTTCAAAACACGGTAGTTGTATTCAGAAACAGAGCTACACTCTATTACTCTGTAAATGAATTATTGTAGTTCTTAATAAATAAAGTAATTAAATTAATCTGACTTGCTATTATGACTGATTTAGGCCCCGGACGTTACAGCAGCAACATAGAATTTTTTGTTATGTTTTAATTAAAGGACTGAAGACGTCCTGAAAGTTGGGGGACGAAACGTTTTCAATTCAAATAAACATCGAGGTGCCAGAGAGACGAGACATCGAAGTACCGAACGTGACTGAGTCCAGTTTCTTGAACCCGGGAATTTTGAAGGGAGAAAAACCGCGGGCCAAGTTGTATTTTAATTGATAAGGTGATCCTCCATGCATCTCATGGTAGGAGGAATCGGGAGATGACCTTGGAAATGGATGGGAGAAATTTTGGCAGTCGGGCATGGACATTTGAAGAAAGAAGAAGTCTGGAGGGTGCGTGGTGTTTGATCCACGGTACGGAAGTCGGACATGAACATTTGAAGGAGTAAGAAGATGGGCAGTCGTGAAATAGAAGTTGACTCAGTCGGGAATGGAATTTGGAAGTAGGAAGGTGGAAATGAGATATAGAGTTTAGAGATAAACACCAGAAATTAGGAAGAAGTAACTTGAGAGTTAGAGAAGTTTCCAATCTAATCTGGGGCAAACTGAAAAGAAGATAGACGGCAGCGAGCAGAAGGTGCCCCGTCAACGTAATCCGTGCAACAGAATTCCTAGAATGAAGACCAGCTACCGACGGCAGAATTCATCACTTCAAAGAGTCGCTTGACGAACGCGGAAGCAGCCCGAATTACGAAAAGGGAGGAGAAAGCCGCCATTTCACAAAGGACAAACATGTGTGTGTCTGTGCCACGGTCTGAAATGTATCATAACTGTCGTACTGCTGCAAAAATCCCCACAAAAAGATTGTTTATAAGCTGAGCTAGTCGTGGTAAATTTTTAAATTGGACCCCGAGTTTTGTAATTATTGTTTTCTGTTATTTAATTTGTTTTATTTAATATAACCAAACAATTTATTTTGATTTAAATTAAAATCCAACCCCCAGTTTCGTTATAAAGTAATTAGATAAATCTTCCCATATCTTTGAAGTTTTAATTTCCTTGATGCTCTATTCTAAGAACAAGGAGCTATTTAACGTTATATAAACTGTAATAGCAAACAGTATTTTTAAACTTTGTCAAACGATAAAATATAAGAATTTTATTTTCTGGAGTGTAAAGGAATCGGTATCAGGAATAGATAAAACAAATTCACGGCAAAAAATATATGTAACCGAAATAAAATAGATTTTATGATTCCCTTCAGATTGCTGTAAAACTTTCTGCTTCCAGGAAATTCCACGAAAATAAATGATGAGCGTAATTTGAAAGGAACCGTTTTAAGCGGCACGTTCTCTAATAGAGAATGAGACATGGCAACGTCGCCCGCCTACCAGCCACAGATAATCTGGCTTACATATTTAACGGCGCTTATTTGTCTGAGGACAGACAATAATGCGTTGCAGGGTTATTTCAATTCATGTCCCGTGGGGAAGGAGTTTAATCGCCGGAGGAAGCTGTAAATTGCCGCCGAGTTCAAATTTCACGAGCCGCACCCTTCCGGAAATCACGACAGCTCTGAGAAACGGCGCCGTATAATTCGGATCAGCTATAAGAGAGGATTACCAACTTGCGCGTCTTTCCCAAATTGTTTTTTTTATACGTTCTAATTAATTTGCACCAGTGTTTCGGTGGACTAAGTGAGATCAGATGGAACAATAAACACTGAAAATTATTTACGACTATTTATTTTTCAATTTGATGGTTGAGAACATAATACGACACTACACGTTCTAGAATCGACAAAAGCGTGGGAAGTCCGACAGATTAATATCATTATATACCTCTTTCTGCCACGACATAGATTAATTTTTAATTATATAGCAACCAAATAAAAAGGGTAATTCTAATAATACGAAGATCTCTTTGGTATTATACTAAGGTAATTTGCAATAGATTGAAAACCGAATCATTCAGACTTTAAATATTGATAAAATCATGAATGAACTTCCGAAATCAATGGGGTACGCACAATCAAAAGTTAATACCAACCCTAATAAATAATGTACTCTGGCAGGTTCCGATATGTATATCAATTACCTTTTTTACACAGTTACGACACACTATTACGAAGGTTGAATGACCAAGTAGATAGTTTAATCATTTTACAGATTCATGAAATCAGGATTGAGAGACACGTTTTTGAAGTTAAAACTATTATTGTTCCTTTCAAGCTCCTGAAATGATGAAGTTCTTCCAAATAAATGCGGAAAAAACGATAAAATCCTATAGGACATGGCTTTACGTTATTTTTAGCCCATTTTATATTAAAAATACAGAGTCTTTAAAACAGGTTTTTGTTCGCTTGACGTACCAGTATTCAGGCATGTGTCACATTAATTTGTATCGCAGGAGAGAAAAAGAGTTAGTCACGTCAAAATACGATGTGTAGTAAGTCGGTCATTGGCCACTTCTCTGCATTTTCAATGAGGGTAGGTCTAGCTCACTTTAACATGAATCTTTATTACGGCAACTTGGTAGAATAGAAACTATTCTGTAACTCAATGAATCATATTAAAACTTACGGGATGAATACAAAGTGTCGTAAAAAGGCATTAGCAGTAAATGTATAATTCGTTATTAAGAGTATAATGATTGTTTTTAACCCTTGGAGGTATTTGTACCTGCTATGCACCTGTAAGAAGCACTCACATTTCACCTACAAAACGTTAAGTTCTCACAAGAAACATGTTTCTTTTTCATGCATCGAGCGTCAACGAGAATTACTGCAACATCTCTGATACTACCAAAGAACTGAAGCACAAGATAATGATAAGGAAAATTCAGAAGTTATATTTATCTTCTTAAATCTAGAAAATGTTGATTATAAATAATTTGATGAAATAAATGGACGCAGAAAGGTATATAAAAAACCGCCAAACTTCACCAATTATTTGTGTTAATACGAAAAAATTTCTAAATCTACGGATGGTTCATCTCACTACACGTGCTTCTGTTTAGAAGTCTCTGAGCGTGTGATATTGCCCCACAGGTGCGACAGCTGACTCCTCGATTCCCAGGGTCATTGCTGCTACTTTATTTGCTTGGAGGCGCAAGATACCAACCACGTTAGTAACAACTGGTATTGGCCTCAATAGATGTTGCTTTCTACGAAGATAAGGTAACCTAGAATACTCGGTTCCGACAATGTGGCAAGTTGCCATGGAAACCTTGTATTCTCGTTTTGGTTGTTTAAAATGCTACTAGTTTCTCTCCAACGATTGTTCCTCCTTGGCTAAAATACTCCCTTTCTTCAACTACGCACCTTACACGCAGTACTATCTCTCGCGATATACCGTCTTTAAAATACCTTTGTTTTTCAGGTAAAATTTCTGTAACGTTACGTTTTGTATATTATTTGCTATTGCTACCATTCCTTACAGGAAACTAAATTTAACCCAAACTTTTGGTTACATGGAATTAAATTTGTCTTTCGTTTTGAATTATTTGATAGAAAAGTGAAAGTCTACCTATGTAGAACTTGGGATTCACGAATAGCAATAAAGGGAATAGTCTTTGAATTTATTAACAAAATAATGTTAGATTTAATTAGTACACGATATTAGTTATATTATGCAAATGTTTTTCATTATTTCCTCTTGCCAGCAACGAAAAACTTTCACTATCTCTGAAACTTAGTAATTAACTTTTAGTGCTAATTGATTACGGAAATCATTAAACTTCACTATACTGCCAAATTTATGTGTTATTTTAATCTCTGTCCAAAACTTTTCTTCCCAAGGTAATATCAAACTGAAACATAACAACAGTACACATTAACGTTATATGGCCATCTCTTAATGACTTCTCTAAATTCTTAAAGAATTTCAGTGTTTTGCTATTTTTCGTAGTCATTAGAATGTTTTTTATAAATGATATTGGAATAAGATAAGAAATATTTATTTAATAATTGTTTACCTCAAATAAACTGATAATAATTAAAGGATACGTAACAGATGATTCCATATTTTTAGGCCCATTAAATGGAAAATGTATGAGTTAGTGGAATAACAGAAGTAGAAATATAAAATAAATATAAGAATGGATCAGAACCCGTCACTTCTGCGGATGCTAGATTTTTCCTAACTGTAAATGCTAACTATGTATATCTAAATGACAATTAATATGGTGCTCTGTGCTCCTCCTTTTTCAATTGTAATAATTTTTTTTCCCGAAGTGTTGTGGCCAATACCCGTGACCAAGAAACTTTAAGCAAAATTAAAAACAGGTTTCTCTAAATATACCTATAATGAAATAATTGTTTATTATGCAATAATAAGCTTCTCTATCGGTTATTATATTTTCAAGGAACAGCTTGAAAGTGTTTAGCATTTTTTCCCATTGTTTAATTTGGCCAACTTCTTGCCATGGGCAACGTTTCCGTAGTTACCTATTCTCTGCGCTGATTTGCTGATACTTTATTACGTACTAACCGTTCTATTAAGAAGCAAGTATCTGGCTACATGCCTTTGTCGTCCACATGGTTTCATTTTTACAGAGTGACCACATTTAGCGGAATAATTTTTTACGTTTGTGAGTTTCCTCATTTCCGTCCTGGTGGGTTAATTAGTATACACTTTAAACAAAGCGTCATTTCTATCTTTATTTCTCTTTGTAATCGTTTACATCACGAGATTGCCAGCTTATCTGGAAAAGTCTGGATTAATTAAAGAGAGAAAGAGACAGAGATGCATTGTCGGTGTTGCGGGTCTCTAATTGTGGCGTCTGTTTCATGGGCCGCATTTAGGGAATACGAAGAGCAAATTTTTATCGCATAATTTGTCTGAAACATGCAAAATTTAAGGAAAAATTCGACGGATGATAACTTTCGTGAATTAATATTGCACCATCGTGTTGTATTTTGCGACTGCTTTTAATTGTTATATGTATTTGTTTTTACAAACTGCTTTTCGAAATGTAATGTATGAAAAGTCTCTGCACTTCGTTCTTTTGTTTTATACGGCTGCAGAAAACTGTAGAAAAATATTTAGTATATAATCGTTATCTTGTAGAAAAATAAGACATTGTTTTTCTTCGTTATTCATGACCTGCGTCCTTTGCCCTTGTAGAACATTGCTCTAGTACGGGGAAATCTGAGACTTCACCTAAAATTCAACCTTCGCTGTTATGCAACGTAAACTATTTCAAATTCGCGGTGCGATTCAACCAGTTTAAACTTCTTTATAAAATAACTTCAAACTTTAAATATTAAGCGGTCACAAATTGTTCGAGAATATTTTAATTTGACACGATCTAATTCACAATGCCCATGTATAGAAGGAAAGTTTCATTTATTCATTGCCGGTAGATCTGTTTTACAGTGTTATAAAAGTTGGTCATTAATTTTTTATGAAACAAGCAATATTGCTGGGGTCAAAGGATTCAAATCGTATGATTCTGTGATTTATTGAAATTTTTTATTTATGTAATAAATGATTGTTATTATAATTCTGAGAGGTAGTTCAAAGTCTTATCCTGAATTAATTATTATAAAAATCAAATATATTAAAAGTTAATTATTTTATTAAACTATTAATGAATGACAATAAGATTACTTATGTTTAAGACAACGGTAGACTAATTGTTGAAACAAACTAACACATTTTCTTTTCAGTTCTTTCTCTTTCTGTATTCGTACATAAAAAGACAATTTGAATTTAACTGAAAAAGATTCATGGATGTGAAACGATTATAACTAATTAATTTATGTTGGCTGCGATTAGAGAGAAGGAATTATTGGGTATAGAGATGACGGATAATATGTTAATATCATTCTGCTGTTTTTCTTCGTTATTCAAGGTCCTGCCTTCTTTGCCATTATAGGAACCGGATTTGGGATCCAGGTTCTTCTATCATAACTTGGTAGAGAATTGAAGGAGCGTAGAAATTATAATTATTAAAAAAAGTTTTAGGAGGGTGATTGGTGCATACCATTTTTGTAGAGAAATATGGAAAAAAATTATCTAAATAGTATTATTAGCTTCTTACAATTTTTCTGACCAGGTATAATAAAAATTTTATGTACCTTCTGGACTTTCTGAGTGATTTGTTCATTGAAATTTGTGCACAATTGTCCTTCTGAAACAAGTAAACTGTTTTATTATTACTATTTTGGAACCGGGAAATTAAGCCAAACAGCAAATATCAGTTTAAGCTTTTATTTTCAGCTGATCTGGAGTGAGTTGGTTATAGTATGGTTGAACGTTTGATCTCATATTTTAGGGTATGAAGAATTATATTTATTTTATTATAAATACTTTTCAAGATGAGATTTAAGTAATATATAGGCAAGAATATAAATATTTTACTATCTTACT
This sequence comes from Eucriotettix oculatus, assembly GCA_034510155.1. Classification (NCBI taxonomy): domain Eukaryota; kingdom Metazoa; phylum Arthropoda; class Insecta; order Orthoptera; family Tetrigidae; genus Eucriotettix; species Eucriotettix oculatus. Next base: position 183,253,779 of record CM067376.1, read on the forward strand.
AGATGTCTCCATAACAGTTTATAGATTTGAAGGATTATATTTATTTTATTATAAATACTTTTTAAAATTGGATTTAAGTAATATATAGGGAAAGATTTTACTAGCTTACTAGATGTCTCCATTCCAATTTATAGATTTTTCCACATGAACAGAAAACGAGTGTAAATACATTCTTATATGTATAAAGTTGTTCTCAACCAGTCTTCAACTCGTAACACTCGTAACTGATAGTCTAGACCTGCATGCTAGGCTGAACCTAATTTATCAGTGTAATTAATTAGCCGAATTACGCTCAACAATAGAAGGCGTGCCCCACTCGGTTGGGAACTTCCTGCAGCTGTCTACGTCCAATTGTAAGCAAATCTCTTCACGAAACGTTGCTTCTTCTTAGTCAAACACTCTACTGTTGACATGTAACGAGTGCCGAAATTATACCTATAAATTTGTCGTCTTTAATTTGTGAATGCATCTCAAATATACACCCATTGCTTAACTAAATCTTTATGATATATAAAATTCTGGTGTGCGTGTGACTAATTCTTCTCCTCCTAAACGGCTCGACCAAATTTATATATTTTTTTGGTAATTATGGGGACCTGGACCTATAGTTTGACCCGGTAGCCGCGCTCTTGTCGAAATCCATACACGTTCATTGCGTCGTAGCTTAGCATTGTTTTGCATTTCGATTTCGGATTGCTGAGTTGTAATTTCTCCCATGCATCCATATTTATCGATTTTTCAATATTGAACAAATTAAGTATATTATAAATAGGATTTTGTGCTAATGTGGAAGGTGCATTAAACATGTAGCTTCCTAAATAATACACATTTTCACCGTTCATATGTGCGATTTCGATAAATGTATTACCGGGCAAAGGCGGGCTCCCAGCTAGTATTATATTCTTATAACAATTTGTCGTTCTTACTATCGGGCACAAAATATTAACTTGCCGATTGTGGTCAATCCGAGTTCAAATACCCATAGCACATTTTAACACATTCAAGAAGAGCTGATATAGCCGACACTCTGCCCTTATGGGTATCATAAACAAAAAGGACATCTGCTGCCTGAGAAGTCATTAATGAGGTTATAAATTGTATTAGAATACTTCACGGTGAGAATTAACACCTTTTCTAAACGAGTGAAACTTACATTACATTTTTGTGCTCTGTCTGTTTAAAAGGATTGAGTACACGTAGAGAAATTTACATGTTATTTAACTATGTAATTTATATCCCGTGTAAAAACTCAAGTAACAACAATCCACAGCCTGATGAAAACATTATAAATGTATCAATTAACGACCGTATTATTTGAAGAAATTGTATCTGACTTGCCAAGACTTGCTTAGTTATTACTTTCAAATTGTGTGAAACAATTAAACTAGAAACTTCAAGAAAAGAACAATACTGGATATAAACCAACCATTTAGAATCTCAGTTATATTTAGCTTCGTGTTTTCTTCTTGTAATAAGTGACTCTGAAGTATTGAAACATTTGTCATATAGAGCCAGAATAAAGTAAAAGAGTAAACACTTGAAAACAACGTTTCCTTTGTCTTTGCTGAATTCTTCACATATACTACAAACAAATAAACTTCATATAACACAAATAAAGCTACAGAGAAAAGTTTAAGCATTGGAAAATATATCAGGAACATAAAATAGTTTCTTCAAGGATTTTTTATTAATATTAAATGATTGATTTTAATTTTGATGATGATGATAAAACCCTTGGGTTCGTATAAATTTCATATATATATATATATTTTTAATTGTAGATGACCATGGCATATGCTTAAAGGTTCTCAAAGAATTTAATAAAATTTACAATCAAAATTAAAGCATAATTTTAGTTTTATATAATGTGTGACCGATTTAAACCAAGGGGTTTTCATCATTAGCATTAAGTAGTTTCATAGATAGTCCTCACATAATTTGTACCACTCTAAATATTGATAGATGCACTCCCAACTTTTTTCTTATTATATCTTACAACATAAGACCGCGATCGTTCTTAATTCTCTTCCATAAAAAATTCTTCTCTAAAACTTTAAATTGTTTTAAAATTTTGGGTGTCTATTTCTTACAAACCCTGCTTTATCAATTTCAATATCTATAGAAAAATATGAAACTTAACTTTTATAAACCTAAACTTGTTCTCATGAAAATAAAATTCTATATTTTTACCATTTTTTTCAGCTGCAATCAAAATTATACCAACTCTTCAGACTTTTTAGTGTCAGAATCATTTATAAAACCTCTAATTTTCTATCTTATGATTATACGAAGAACAGAATCTGGTTCCACCTACCCATTCCATGGTTCAGAAAATTTCAGTTACCAACTGCAGACCTTACTTCTCTAAAATTTATATTATCCTGGACTTATTTTTTGCATACGCGGAGAAGTAAATGGAGTTTTATTTAATGTTAAATTTAAAAATACCATTTGCACCAATGAATATATGATAACCATTCGTAATGTCCGCTAATGAAGCAGGCACGTGCCGCGATGCCTGGCTGCGTATGTAACTTTGAGAACTGTGGCTTCAGGCGTTGGCAAGTGCTGCGAGCGACGCTTCAGCAGAAATCCCCTGACAGAGCGGCGAGAGAAATGTCAGCTGCTTCGGAAGACAACTCAAATCGCAAAATATTCAGCGAACCGCACCAACAAAGACAGCTAATTAGCACAAGTAAAACAGAGCGCGGGTAAATATTCTAATTACTGAAAGGCCTAATTACCGACTTAGCGCTGATTGTGCTGCCCGCCAGCGTCCGCTAATTAAGCGGAGCGTCGTCACAATTGCGACTTCCAGAACTGCACATGGTCAACGCCTGCAACTTCCGAATTCATTTCACTTCTACTACACAATTCACTCTTTTTAAACCACCGTACTAATTAACGAACACGCAATTAAGAAACAAATGCAAGATCATAGTTTTTTAAGGGTATATAATTTAATTTAATTAATACACTTTTCAAACAATGATCACATCGTTAGTTAGACTTTGAATATACTAAATTAAGCAATGTAACAATTAAAGTAAATTATTAATTTAATAATCAATATAACAAATCATATCTGGCTAATCTCAGTGACATAATCTATAATCCCTACGATCAGGCTTTGGTGGACAGTTAATTTAATCTGCGAGTTTCTGTTTTGACCAGGATAAGTATTGATACGTAATTCCTTGCTTGATGAACGGAAAGGTTGTCATGTATATGAGCTGTAGCAAATGAGATCTTTCAATTATGGTGACGTTACTGGAGTGGAAACTATTCCTCAGAACTTCTTCCGTCAAGCGCTTCCAAACTGTTCTCAGTTCAAAATTATTTACATGACATGTCTTTGCGTTTATATCACCATGCTTAAACTTCAATAGTTTCGTATATTGTAAGAAAAACTAGTAAGTGTCCTATTCTGGTCACGTCTGTTCATATGACAGCTTTAGCCCGCACGTCTTTATTGGCCACGCATTTGTAAGGTCCATACATATTACTGAATACGAAAACGTCAAGTAGCTGCTGTTCCCGACTGGCTCCTTCCATCCGCTATCATCCGCTCAGAATGAAAAACTAAAAATTTTCATTTAATTCATTGTTAATACACATCTATACCAATAAATAAAATTGAAGTGTCTGTCTGTATAGTTTGCCTGGAATAGTCTAGAAACGGCTCAACGGATTTATATTAAAAATTGAGGGTTCAAAACAATATATTTAATTTAAATATTCGTGCATATTTGATTTCGATAATGATATTAACATAATATAAGTATTAATTCTACGGGAAGATTTCTTGGCATACGTTCGAATCTTTTAAAGTTTATACGGGTTACCTATACTGTTTATGCTCCGGGACGGCTCAACGGGTTTCAATAGAAATTTCAGGGATTGAATGAGGAATTTTAACTTGAATTTTCGTGTATGTTTATTTTTGATATCTTGCAGAGTTCAGAAGATATTAACATAAATATTTATAAGCCTATTGAATTGCCGCGCGAAAGATGGTGTGAAAACCAACTGCTAGTTAAAAGTTCTATTAGGTGTTCCTATTCAATTCATTCCACTTACTGTGTTATTATAAACGAAATTTTGTCAGCACGAGAGAGAGAGAGGAAGGGAGGGGGAGGGCGACCATTCTCACTCTATCTATTGTTGTAAACGTGTGAAAGCGGGATGTGTTCAAAGCCAACTGCGAGTTATAAAGTTTGCCTTGAAAGGATCATAAATAAATTATACTGTACTTTTGTTTTTAGGGCAAAATCAAAAGGGCGAACGAAGTCGCGTGCATAGCTAGTTTCAAATATATCTTGGACAACAAATTCTACAGTTCTACATCGATCGATAAACGCGCATTTATTACTGAATTGTAGGACATCTATTACTGAGATAAATGAAAGAATGTGAGAAAATCCTGCTTTTTGATTTCTAGGAATAAAGAGCAGATAATGTGAAAAAATAAATACAGTACACTTTTTGATATAAATCTGATTTGAAAATTCAACATCGCAAAATCAGAATTTACTTAAGAATGAGCACCGCATAGATTGCTAAATAAAACCTAGGAAATCAAATTCTTGAAAATATAAAAACTAATCATTAGATAAACACTAATTAGATAAAGTAATCAATTAACAGACAAAATTAGGTACCATACGATTCGGTATCCTTGTTGCTTTAGCCGAGTGATTGAAGAAACGAATGTAATGAAATCATAGTAAATAATAACTTAAAATTAAAGATATTGACTATAAGCAAGAAAGTTAACCTAACAGTAACTGATAAGACTTGCAGTATTGGACTGTGCCTACCTGCTGTGGTGTAGCGGTCAAGTGGACATGTATGATTGTACTCTTCATAGTTACGAAAACTGAATGAGTATCACTACACCGATCACGTACCATATAAGATGACAGTCGTCTCGATAGGCCAAGTCCCTCAACACGCCTGCAGCATCAATAAGGAAGAAGCAACGGCAAGCGAAGTGATGTGAGATATGATATGAAACATTTCGGATATAATTCTAGAATAGTACCGGTGCCAAGATATCAAATTTTACCAAATTGCCGATAAACGTGCGCAGCTTGATATTGGACACGTTCTTTGATTCGTGTATTTATTGACCTTTTACTTTGCATTATGTAGCAAGAATTACAATCAACGGAAGGGATTTTATAATCGAATTATGTTGGACAAGAAATATAAGAAATCACAAAGGTATAGTAAATATTAGCAAGGTATTATTTAAAGAAGCAATGTAAGCAGGGCAAATACAGGCGAATCAAGGATAGTAAATACAACATAGGAATAGGACGAGAAACAATAGTAGCAAAGGGTTGGCATCAAATGAACTGAAATGCATAATGCCGACATATCGAAATAGGTAATACTTCTTCTTCACTAGGCAAGACGTATAAATAAACTGATCACAAATGAATAATGATTGTAGTTACGCTTACAGGTGACGCTGAACGCTAAACGGGATTCAGAGAGGAGAAGAAACTTTCTAGATGTAGCATATACACGTTGATGTTCTTCGAACCAGAGTGAAATATTTCGAGTCCTTCCGTTTCCCGTCTTAGAATGTGAGCGAGCAACGCAGGATCCTTGTTAACCTGGCGAGTCCGTGGCACTTGATCGTTTAAGAGATACGCACTTTGAATAGGGCCTGAGCTACAGTAACGGAACTTAAATTTAGGTAGTTGTAACCGAGGCCTGATGAATTGCAGCGCTGGCGAGGCCCAGGTGGGGATTCCAGCCATAATTACCCCGGCTCCCATAACCGAGCACGTAAATTAGCCGCGTCTTCGCCAGCTGCCTGTTAATAGAGATACAGCCAGGATATCGGTGCGTTAAATTGTTCTGCTCCCTCTACCGTACGCGTCACTGCATCTCAGGTAAAGTAGGCCTGCCTCCGTCCAGCCCTAGACCATGAAAACCATGGTTACTTCTGATTACTGCTTATCTCTATGGTTACCTATACATTCCTGTGCATACATTTTGATTCCATAAAACATGTGTAGATTTGAATGCGCTATATAAAGATAAAAAATCTTCCAAGAAGCCTGAGTATGGCGATACATTGATCATTTCCGTTTTTCCCGGAGGAACGCTGATGTACATCGCGCGGTCTTACAACGAGAAATGTAATAAAATAACCATCTCTTCTCAAAATAATTTTTTGAATATTGTTTGAAATAAGTTCTAGATCCACAGACACTTCCATTTACACAATATGAATCAACCACAAGTCAATTGAGCAACTAGCAAAAGAAAAAATTACCAACGTTTTTTTTGGGTAACAGGCTACATGAAGATGATCCTGAAGCAGGCAACTCCCCTTTAATAGCATAGGAAGGGACTTGAAAAGGGTGGATGTGGAAGGTAGAGCAAGGTAGCTAAGGGTTAATTACGGCCCCGGGCTTTAGTGTAAGGATCCTACACCCTGTTTCATCTAAAGGTGATGCAGGGAAAAACCCTAGAAAACCTGCATCAAGTAGGTCGGGCTAGTGGGTACTACTCCTGCGCCCTTCTGATGACGGGAGACTGGATTGCGGTGGGAACGCAACAAACCAGCCTCCATGTCTTGATCAGTATTGAGAGGCAGTTGGCCGACTGGTCCAATGGGATCAGAGAACAACTCTTACCGTATTCCGAAGGTCTTCGACCCCCGTACATACACCTCTCAAACTGCCCAAAGTCGTCTCAGCCTGCAGAAGTCGTAAATTAGTTAGCTTGGCCATGGACCAGGGGGGAGGGAAAGAGGATAACCAGGAAGGAGGAAGTCAACCTCTCACTCATTTCCCATCAGGATATCCTCCTGTGTATTTTTATTACCAACTTTTCGTGCTTTCTTTATATAATGAGCTTCAATCATCTGCTCTGCGGATTAAAAAAACTTTTTGCGTATTTATTAACCAATTAAAAAGTACAGGGTTATTCAATAAGGGTTTGTCGATGTTGAAATGAAATAAAGCATACTTTATGTGTTGTATTAACGAAATTATCATTTCTTTGAAATGGCATACATGGGTCTTCCAAATAAAAAAATAATTTCTGTAATACCTCACACACAGCTTGTTTTATTCCAACTTAACATCCCTTACCCTTATTGAAAACGTCTACATCATTACTTAAATAAAATGTTAGTTAAGTTTCAACATTATATCACACTTAACAGACGTATAACCATATAGCTTGACAGGCTTAGTTAGGGTTATATTCTCTATTGCCACAAAATCTGTATACTTCGTTTCGTTGAATCTAGTCGCAAAACTTCTAAAGGAAGACGACAACAAGTTAGTCGCGTAACATATGTTGAGTTGTTTTTGAAACTGTCTTGAGGGTGGGAGCTGCTTTGGTTTGAAGGGGGGAGGGAGGAAAAGAACCTAAATCTTTGAAATATAAATAGAAACCTTGTCTGATGTGATCATTAAACCTCACCAAAATTACATGACATTCGGACGAATAGTACAGGAGAGCATAAGGGACTACAATTTCATAACTCGACCGCATGTCGTTTGTATTCAAATTTTGGAACTCGCGGCTGCGCGGAGCATTAGGACATCTGGCAACCAAACAGTGAGAGTCAGAATAGAAGTGAGGTGTATAAGCTTTGGAAAGAAGGGGGTAGGACCTCTGGATATTAACGGCCAATGAGAAAATGAGAAATAAAATTTATATGTTGACTTGGAATAATATAATTGTATGATTATCAGATTACTTGTGAGTCCATGTGTTGTAAAATATAGAAGGAATATTTAATAGGAGGAAATAATATTTATTATTGAAACAATTAATACACTGGAGGGTATATTCAGTTGAGGCATATTAGATGACTTCTACTATAATGAATATAGGGGGATATTAATTAATATTTAAATAAAGGATAATATTTTGTAAAAAAGCAATAAAACAATTTACTTTAGCAAAAAAACATATTCACATTATTTCGATATTTATGCCGGCACTTCTTTCGTCAATAAAAAACTACATATATATTTACAAAATTGATTTATGTTAAATTCTTAAAACTAACAATTTTATCTCTAATCTAAGGGTCGCATTTATGGGCCCTCTCATAGAACAAATATTTTACACTTATCTACACGGAACTGGCAGTACATGAAATCAGAAAGAAGTCACAAGAGGTAATTACCATGTCGGCTTAATGCAGGTTTCAGCTTCTTCCTGGTTTGTCCTCCCTCAAGATCAAAACTGCCGATCACCTATTCTTCCCGTTTCAGGAAGAATATCAAAATCTTCCCTTGCCGCAATTCCCACTACAGTCGTGAGTGAGAAGTTTAGCTACACGCGGAATTTTACACCAAATATAGATCTCACGTCCCACTCAGGAAATCTCCTCCAAAAAAATGTCTCAAAATATCTTTCCTCTTACCGCTCTCAAAGAATCTCCAATCTGTAAAGTCTCCACCACCAATCTCTTCACAAAACTTCTCCGCTAGCCTTTTTAAAACCTCCTCCCCACTTCTTTAGTCCTTATCACAAAGGTGGCAGGGATGGATATCCTCCAATAACATTTACTGTGATAATTAGGGAGATACACCACCCGACGTCATCAAATTCTCACAAAGATTCGTAAATTCCGAAAACGCGACGTTGAGTCTAGATTTTATGGACCCCGGCCCAAACTGCTTTCGCCTTTCTTTTGACTCCATGCATCCAAAGCCCGAGCAGTTGCATTTGTCCGTCACACTACCAACTTGAATATCAGTAGTTTGAATGATTGTTTATTCCACATGGAGCGGCATTACATTGAATAATTTTAACTATATATAATGTTTCGTGTTCCAACGGATATGCGAGTTATTGTTTCTGAAGGAGGAATGAGAAGAGAGTGTTATCATCGTTGGTTTAGTCTCGCTGGGAGCGAGAGGATGTCAAATGTTTAAAATGTAAACTTTATATTGAATGTTGTGTGCTTGGAAGAATAAATCCCATTGAAAGGCAAGCCAGAGATATGATTAATACTCTTAGCAGTATGTTGATAATTACATGAAAATATATTTAAGCGAATAGTTCGATATAAACGCGTTGACATTCACATAACCCGACGTCGAAAAGTCGAGATTAGAACCGCCTCCTCACGTTTTGAGCTAGACCGGGCATTTTTAAATTAATTATCCATCGATAATAAGGGGGAGGTTGTTACATATCCAAAAAAAATCTTTTTTGTTCATTATATGAGCTATCCGTCACTCCGTAAAATTCAACTAAATTGTATTTACAATAGACCAATTATTAAGTGATTAAATTGAATATTTTTAGCTGTATAAAATTTTATTATAATACTCCAATTCTATTATTATAACTTTATTTAACGATTTTCTATATTATAATATCTTAGAAAGTAGAAAAATCGTTGGTTAAAATAACTCATCCATAGAAGCGAATCAATTTTCATTTAATAAGAATCTCTTTACCCTGCGTAAACATCAAGAATAATCAACTGAACTATTAAATTTTATTCCACTGTGACAGTCAGCTTCTGAACGTGCGTGGTTCTCGGTCGGTGAAAGGGAAATTTGTCCAGCGACAATCTTTCCGCATTGATTACAGGGTATATGGTCCGCTCACACTTTTGACCCTTGTGCAACGAGTTAATGTTTATTATTACTCAAAGATTGGGAAAATCAGTGGTTGGCACATTGCAACATGGTCTCGGCCATCTTTGGTAAACATAAATATGGTAGCGCCACTTTACGGAACATTATCACTTCTCGGGTGAGGTGTAATGGAGGCGTCATCTATTACGAGGTATCTTCTATTATTGTTGGTTCGCTTAAGAAAACTCAGCTTCATAGTCTTTTCGACACTGAACACTTCCTATTAATTTCGTTAGGAATTACACACCATATATATTGTAGGATCTACCATTTCAGCCGCTTCAGGTTAAACGATCTTCAACTTTAATGCAAAAGGTTTTTAAATTACTTCTCGTGCGGTCACTTCGACTTGAAATACCTTGTGCGCTTCAATTCTCATTGATCTTCAGTCACTTTTAATTGGTAAATCCAAACGTTAATGTTTCATAAAGTTTGGTTTGATTAGCGCATCCTTTACTAAAAAAGGAACACAAAATTGCCTATCTGATGTGCACGGTAAGAAGATTTTAACTTAATTTCTTTCATTAGACTGCATGATGGTGATATAAAAATTATAAATGTAACTAAGAATTGCATTTGTAACGTTATTTTATTGCCACGTTGGAGTTACGTTGGAAAAAATTGTTAATGTATGATAAGTATAAGAATAAATGTGTTATGCTATCGTTTAGCAAAGGCGAGATGGTTGAAAGTGGGACTGGTTGCTAGTTGTTGAAAAATTGTATTGGTAAATTTTGTTGCTTCCTTAATGAATACTGTTTTTATGCTCAAGAACGAAAGATAACATTGAGATTTTGTGATCGTCTTAGTTTATATTTGAATAACTAAGAGAATTTGTTATACTATATGTTGCCTTGACGGCATATGTCGCTGCATAGATACAGAAGGCAGATTTATAGATATAATTTTCTAATTTAATTACACAAATAAATCTATCTGTACTTTAAAACGTGTGGGAGGCCCAGCAACCAAGATGACGTCAATTTCTATCGAGTCGAGCGACAGGTTTTAATATTGTCCTGTATAAATTGAATTTGCTGGCACCCGTAAAATTAATTGAAAAACTAATGATATTTGAATTAAATTATCTATCTGTTTGCTACTGCTAACATGCAGAGGAGAAATAATTTACACTTGTTAGGGTGTTTGGTGAGGCAAGGTTGGCTGCAATGATCACTTTACGTATTATTCGAAGTTTTTTATGAATGAGTGCATACCGTATATACCATATAATATTACACTCCTGTGATGCTTTCGTTGATCATTTAATGTTAAGTTAATTAAAAATTGTAAATTATATTGAAATGCACGTATGATGATAAGCACGTCGTTTGAGTGTATTTGTATTCATTGTTAGTCTACAGTTGGGCGCAAGCCTGGTGGGAGATACAAAATTAAATTCCTTAAACATAAATACTCCTAATCTAAAGAAAAATAATCACAGTCCTTTAAAATTTCTATACCCCTGAAAGAAAAAAGAGAAACACTACAAGAATTATATTATCTCAACACTTCACTTCACTTTAATTTTTAAATTTGATTATACATTTATATTATTCAAAATACCCACTTCACTTCACACGTTTTTTAGATTTGTCCTGAATTTATTTTCCTGAAGAGGATTTCCTCCAAACACTCCCACAGGTAAATTATTCCAGTCGTTGGTGGTCCTATTTAGGAATGAGAATTTTGCCAAGTGTGAAGCTGTAAGTAACCTGAGCCAGGTGGTTACACATTTGGGAAGCGACTGAACAAATTTGAAATTTATAAATGTCCCACTGAGAGTGGACGAAATCCGAGTAAAAGATATGCAATCACAATTTAAAATGAGCTCTCTTTTACTCGTTTCAATGTCACTTCGTTTAAAGTCGAACTCGTGAGGGTTGAAATAATTCTATCCCAAATCAAAATTACTTTAACTTTTAGTATGTCCGGATCGTTTTTATGACAAACGAAACGTTGATGACATAGAGTTACGTAAACAAAATTTCTACTCTGTCCCTCAGGGTTCAAAATCGGGTTCTGTTTGCAATGAAATAATTTAGTAAATCTACAAATGAATACAAAGTTATATACAGTATATTGAACTAAATTTCACTTTTCCACGCTACAATAAACAAGGTTAAGATTCAACAATTTTTGCCAACTTATGAAACAATACTAATGCAATTTTATTACTCATTCGTCTCCAATCAAAATAATTCTCTCTAAACAACGGTTTCCTTCATAATATTTTCCATTCAGCATGCAAACATTTCTCGTCTCCAGCTAACAGGACATACCCAGATATATATTTTTAAATCATTTTATTTAGAGTCTCATCAACTGCTAATGGATACCCAGATATGATACCTCCCTCCTTCTTCTCTCAATGATGTTTCTTCACGTACTATGGAAAGATCTTTTATTATATTTTTCTTTGTAGTCATATAACTACCGTTAGAATTCAACTTTCTTATTTATAATTCGATATTCCCTGACACTCGCACTGCCTAATTTGTCTTAATTCTTGTCCGTTGAGCATTGTTGCAATTCTCTTTAGGTAGAGATTTTCCCGTTTCCTACTAATGAATTTTTTCGATGACACTTTGTCGTTTAATGAAAACAGAAATATTAAAATATTTCGCTGGAACTTGAGTTGCTTTTTTACAATGTAATCAAAGTCATGACGTAATAATTTGTACAGCGCGAATTATACAAGAAGCCACTAATAATCCTTTCAAATATAGTAGGGCAGTAGGGAATGTTCCGGTGACCAGCGACCACGCTAAAGGTGTTATCTTGTGGTCTATTATTCCTGCCCCAGATGAAACTGGAGCCATAAATTGTAATAGAGCGACTTAGCTCGTGTTGCTTGCATTAACTAATGGCGCTCATGTACTCGTACCTATCTGGGCCGGCGCTTGGTTTACAAATCCCATTCAGAGTTGCCGTGAAGGGATTGCTCAAGTACTTCACTGCTAATTCCTGAGGGAATTACACAGATTACGAGTGATGGGCTTTCGTAAACAGTTATTCAGCTTCGGGCACACACAATAAAACAGCTTCATTTTTACAGGATAGGTTGGGTCGTCGACTGTAACCTATTCGCAAGTATCTAGTATTAGTCTGACTACGAAATGTAGCGTATGAAGTCCCCCTCCTTTGGAGCTGTCGGTCTCCTGACACCGACGACTTAACGAGTCGTAATACTTAAGTCCAGTCACGTTGCTGAAGCTCGGAGGCGTTGCTTATCCTGTTTATCTGGCCCATTTGGTCCAGCGACTGTTCACCTGCCTGGGAAATGCTACGTCGTTGTTGCACGCTACGTGTAACAGGTTAATACTCCGATTATTGATGCAGCACTTGTAAAATTTCATGAATAAATCCATCACAAAATATTGATTTACAAAAAGAAAATCTAATTATCTACAAGTCATTAAAATTAATCAGAATTGAAAATATATCAGTAAATGAATGTGCAATTACAATATGTATTGCACGCTGTCAATTAAAAGTGTGATTGTAATTTTGTTACGTTTGAAGGTTTGTAAAGTTAAATTAAATTATTCTTTAAGGAATGGCTGATTTTAATTTTGATACTTGTGTATTGGTTTGTATTCACCTTTAATTTGCCTAAATAATAAAATACAATAAACTGGGCAACCGAAATTTAATTCAAAATCAACTTTAGGGGCCTCTTCAGTTGTTTCTATAAACACAAATAAATATACATAGTTGATTTCCAAAATTTAAATAAATTTTGTTTAACATGGTTACTTACAAATAAGATGCAGAATTAGGACAAATGATCGATAACTATAGAATAGTAATAAAAAGCCTTGTTTATGGCATAATGCGCAATTAAAAACCTTAATAGAAAATTTTATACTGATACGTCAACTTACAGACTCGAAATGAGATTCTTGTATTGATTTTGAATTTAATTTCTATTTTTGACTTTTGACCAGTCTATTGCAATTTACTTATTCAAATTCTGTCACATTATGCTTACTATTTTATGTATACACTCTAAATTATATTTTAAAGTCTGTTTTGTTAAATACTTTGTATGGTAACTTATGGCAAATAATTTTGCTATAATCACAATCAACAAGGAAACTATTTTAAAAATAAAAGAACGTTTAAGTAATTAAAAATGTTATATGCATTATTTTGTAAACACTCAAGTTATCTTTTTAAGTTTAGCAGGAACAATCTGGTTTCTGGGTCTTTTTTTAACACGTTAATTGAAGGAGAAATCCCTATTAAGGTCCTTACAAGAGACAATGAGGTAGTCAAATTTTCTCAGTCAAAAGCTTTATTACGTTAAGAGCTTTCGGCTCTATTGGCCATAATCATCTGAAAAAATCCATTACAGTAAATGAGGAAACATAAACGTGGGACATAGTTAATTCGTGTATAACATTCAGCCAAAGTTTGATCTTTACTTGATATATACGGTTATAAAATATAATATCTTACAAAACATTGAAATCTCTTCAACTCTATCCGAGTCGCGTTCTTTTCAATAAATTAAAATTCAGCCAAACTTAAAATAAAAGAAAATAACCTCTATTTTAATATCTTCAATTAGACACATTTTTTTAAAGGTTCTCACTTGGAGAATCGATTTTATCTCAGTGCATTGGTTCCAATGCGAAATGTGTCTGTCTTAAAGAAATCCTGTTTAAATAAATAATAGTTATTTATCCAAACAGGATTTCCCTGTGACCCTGATACACTTCGATGTAATCTCATTTTACGTTATAACATCGTCAAATTTTTATAAAACCAACTCCATCGTGCTCCAATGTGTTTATATTTTATTAAATTCTTCAATCAGATAAAAAAACTTCAATTACGTTATTCTGACTTTCCATATTCACTCAATATAATAAAATTTTTATATCATCTGTATTATGTTACATACTCACAGGATTAGAATTGTAGTTGTTTTATGACACCTAATTAAAAGTTTTGTTTTCTAATGCTTATTACCCGAACCCTCGTGTTCTATTTCTTTGGTATGCTCCGGTGATTTATAATTTCCTGAAGTTTTTCCAAATTAAATCTTCTTTCTTCTACTTTTCTTATTTCTTTTTATCGCTAGCTTTTATTTCAATTTTTTTCAGAATATATTTCAAACAATATTTTATGCCTTTGTCATCAATATTGAAATCTAAATTAATTCCTGTCGTGTACTAAAATTTTTTCGACTTTGTTGGAATTTTTTATTTGTATGGTAAATAGAGTTTCTAAAGTTAATATAAATTCCTTTTACTTGACAAGGTTGGCAGTCTTCTTTTAAGATTTCATATCCACGCACCTCTCATGCCCATTAGCGCGCCTCGGCTGTCCCGTTTGAAGTATAACAGAAGAACAAAGGCTAGTGAACTGTAGGAGCTGACATTCGGGAAATAAATCAGCATTACTGCCTTAGGGAAGCTGCGCGGGGGTTCCCCCTGGACCGGGACTGGGACCGGGACCGCGCTAATCCCCTTCCTCAATGGCATCGCGCGCCTATCCCGCGGGACACACTGGAATGCTTCCCAAGAAGAAAGCCTTTTACATCTCGCCCCTGCACTGCTCAAGGCTCGGAGCGGAGAACGAATTAAACAAATTGCCACGTCGTGTGGAATAGCTCGCGGCTCCCCAGCAAAGCCGCACAGGAAAGAAACTCGCCAAATATCTCGGGGAACAGGATCCGTCTAAAAGCCATTCTCAAATATGGATAAGATGCTGCATTCATTGCTAGTAGCTACATTTAGTTTTACTAAAAATAAAGACACTAAAACAACATTCCATTATATATTTTATGGATACATCATAATCGTTGTAAAGTCAGATAAGCATCGTCCTCATCTTAAGGATCCATTACACCCAGGTTAAATCTGGACAATAGTCTTATTCATCTTTTTCTCAATATACTGCTAGTAAGATTTTATTTGCTTCCATTCTGGTGATTCAGTGTTTCATTACAGATATAATATATTTATAAATATTAGTTTTATTGAAAAATTAAATCAATAAAATAATAAGGAAATTTTATTTCATTATTTGAAAATATTTACTGATAGCTGAACAACTAAATCAGAGTCAGTTATCTCTTTTGTGTGTTGAAATGTTTCTCAATGTTCTCTCTCATAGATCGAAGATATTTTTTGTGGTGAGTCTAACCATTCTTATTTTTAGAACATTTTTCCATTAGTGTTTATTGTATACAAGTGTGCTTATTATCTGTAATATATATATAAAACTTTTGTTACAACTTATGCAATGAATTTTATCAAAAATTTCATATATTTGTATTGCCCTTTTCGTTTAATACCTTACATAGGTATCAGATTATATAAAACATGAATGGAACCTTCCTCCTGTTTTTTTACCTGTTTCCATAAACCATTTTCTCAGTTATTTTTAGGTCATCATTTTAATAAAATTTACGAATTTTGTTTTCTAAATCATATACATATTCATATTTTTCTCCTTGGTAGCGATACAGTCCGTGTAGAACCCTGGTCTCCTGTATCACCTGCCTGCAATCATTTCTGTCAATAGCCTTCCTTTTCCAAATTCCTTATTCACGTGTTTTCAGGCCCTCCTCCATAGCGTCAATCCACAATTTCCTAGTTCTTCCTCTACTTCTTCCATCAACTTTTCCAAAAACGCTGTCTTACCACTCCCGAGTTTCTAGCAATCTCTGCACACGGCCGGCACATCAAGTGTCAGTAGTACTGCGTTTTTCTTTGATCTTCAGCCTTCTCACAGCTCCAAAAATCAGTCTCAATATCTTCTTTCTTTCACATCGGAATACTCCTTTGCTGACATCTATATTTTGATACACATATTCTTTATTTTTCATAATTATATATCAATATTTATATTTGTCACTTTCCTATAGATAATAGTATTTTTATTCTAATAATTTTATTTATATTATTATTCATTAGTTTTATTGATAAGTATTACGGATGCATTTTTCTCAAAAGCGGACAAGAAAACAAAATAAATCAATAATAATATAATTCTTGGGTTGCAATCCGAGAATTGTATTTGGATCAGATTCACTAGGAAAACCTTCGCTCTGTAAGGAACAATAATATAATATAAATGCATGATTACGCATGAAAAATGTTCAAAAATTAAATATAAAACCTGTAATAAATATCACATAGGTTACACTATCACTTGACTAGACTCTACCGCTATCCAAAGAACTTATAGTTTTACGTAAAAATCAGTACAGCCCTTTCAATATACGCGAACATGGGAAATTTTATTAGTTTTTGATTCCTGTTGGAATTTCGGGTGCCAGTTACCACAAATGCAAAATTGTCATTACAATATGTTGTTTGAATATTTTACGAGGTTAATGGAGTTGGGCACCAATCTTGAAGCTGGCAAAGCATTTAATGATAAATATAACATATATTCAGGTGATAACAAAACAATGTGTCGAAAGCTCAGGAAGATGTAAAGAACGAGACTGACTTCTGGTTTCTATTTTCATGAAATATGTGATATAAAATTCCCTGAATGTAGAGCCCCGGCTGGGCCGTTCCCGGATATCATCCATCTTCTCGCGGGACCGAAATGATTACAGTGGAAACTAAGACTGTTCTATAGACGATACGTGGAAGAATGTTCCACTCCCATTACAACTTTCTCTTGGTTAATTATGTGATCCTGATTGTCATGTTGCAATACAATCATTACAGAATTGCCATCAACTGATAAACGAGGCCCAAGCGTCTCCAGTATCTGGGTAGGAGGTAATCTCTGTACATGATCCACTAATGTCTCCGATGACTTTCAAATGAGGAAAAATCGTTCCATTGAGATAATAAAATATGAATCTTAACAGTAATATCAACTATTTTGTTAGAACAATGTATTAGACAATAATAAACACATAAAAATTGAGATCTTGCGCTTATTTCTCAATTAAAAATAATGATGTTATTTCCCTATGTCTTAAGCTTAAGGTCTACGAAATACCTTTCATGGTAGATGATTTTTTCCATAAGGCAATTTTTATTTTGCAGTATTCACAACTATCTAAGTTCCCAGCATTACCATTTATCTTTTGGTCAACATATGATTTCACCGGCATTGAGCACGTCACTTTTTTGAACATTCTTTGCCCCAACGGAGTGTTTATTTCATTATAACTCGGCTTGATGACTCATAATCGAATCAAGAAATCTCCTGGTACTTTAAAAGAGTCTCAAAAATCCCGGTGTATTGAGAAAGTGAAAATATCCCCGATTTTTTAAAAGAGTTAAAAATTCTACAGGAGTACAAATAGTACAATAAAAGCAGTTTCTGAAGAATACCAAATTTAACATCACGTCAATTTATTGAAAACGTTTTGCGTAACGCAATCTAACATCCTGCGCGCGCAGAAGATTTGAAGCTGAAGTATGAATCGTGTTACACCACAAATGTAAAATAAAACGTAAGCCGCTAAAAGAAAAAATATTAATTATGTGTAACGTCATCAATTGGTTGGAATTATTTCTTGAAATTGTTCCCTCAGTCATTGCAATTGACAACAATCCTATTAAATTTAATTGGTACAATTTTTTTACCTATTATTCTTATCACCGTTCGATATTTCCTAAAGTTCGTTTTGCAGGACAAATTGGACAAAATTTCAAGCTTGAAAGCATTGTTTCGTGAAATATGTCAAGTTAAAAGGCGATTATAAATAAAACCGAAGTATACTTTGTAATGAGTTTTGTCATCTTCCAATGTTTCCTGATGTTCGTATTCTATGATATAATTGATTAAGAGTGAAAGAAGCAGAATGTAAACAAATAGTCGTATATTAAATATGGCAAATTTTACTGTATTCTCTCAGACGTCACAGCCTTACGCATGCTGACACAATCGCATATTTTTGTAACTTTATTTCCTTACACGTTTGTGCTACAGATTTCGCCTCAACCTTGTTCATCTTCCAGTGATTTTAAGAATAAGTGTACTAATATTACTTTCAATTACTTCAGGCGTTTAAATATCTATTGAGAATATATAAATAAATATATAGATATACAAACTAATCCAGGGAATAAATGGGTACATGATATAAACTTATTCGATGCAATTTAATAAATATTCCATATATGTAATTGCAAATTCCGCATCTGGACGATAAAATATCTATTTATATTTGTCGTGGAAATTTTGAGTTTGATTAATGTCGTAAAAGAATAAAATAAGTAAAAATATCTGTGACGGCGCGTTTTACACCAGGAAATTTCTCGCTCTCTTATTGATATAATACCTTATAATTCACCATTTTTAATTAATAAAGGAAGTAAATGAAATGTTCCTCGTAATAAAAATAAAATAACAGAATGAAATATGGGATGGTTCGTTCTGCTTCTGCATCTGAATACCAAAATCTCGAGTCAACAAGTACTTGATTCCTTGCAGATGACATGGCTGACTTCTCCTCGCTCTGTCGGAGGAAAAATGCGTCGCTGGATCGTTCGCGTGAAGGGAGATCGCCCGAAGCCGGTAGCGATATCTGCGGAGATTGATTTTAAATTGGAAAACGTCTGTATGTTTATGAGGGCAGGCATCCTTCCCCGCCACAGCGACTCGCCAAACTGTTTATGAAGTCCCAGGCGGAAATGACGCCCCCGCTACCGCCGTCTTATTAAAACTCTTTAAACGCCAATATTGCTCCATCTCCTCGCAATAAATAAGCCGTACAAGGCCAGCAGCTGCAGCCAAGATAAACATCTCTTGCTGAGAAGTCGTTTTTACAGCACCTCCATGAATCCACAATACTTTCACTCCAAAGTCTAAGGACGTCGGCCTAAAGCGAGGCATGCGAGATAAATATTTTACTACCCTATAAACAATACCATAACTGCTTTCCGTCAATGTGCGACTTAGGGAATGAAAACCCTTTTAAATATACAGAACATGTACAATCACGAAATTGTTACCCGTTCCGATATATAAACAGAACAATATCAGTTTGTGTATAATTATGGTTCAATAAATTATGGGCCAAGAATTAATCAAATGAACCAGTTATACAATTATGTTTCTCGTAGATTCGAGAAGATATTCTTTACAAGTGAAATAAATTATTGCCGTATATAATAAAAAAGAAATTTGGAGTTGACATTGTCAATGGCATTCTTTGTTATAATTTAAGTTGCAGATTAATACATACATATATATATATAATATAAATCGTTTCCTATTTATAATATATTAACAAAGGACAATTTACTAAGAGTATGTTCATTTTCTTGGCCGTGAGTGTTACTAGAGTTACATATATATTTATAGCATTGAAGTACTTCAGTACCCTTAAAAATCTACTTTCTGATTTATATATATAAATCGTTTCCCCTTTGTAATATATTAACAAAGAACAATTTACTAAAAGAGTATGTTCATTTTCTTGGCCATTAGTGTTACTAGAGTTACTTATATATTTATAGCATTTAAGTACCCTTAAAAATCTACTTCCTGATTTAATGTATTACCCATACCCACATAGTTTTTTTTCCTGCAAAGTCTATTGTCACGGTTTGCTGACTGGTTACTACCCACACTCACTACTTTGATCCATCAAAAGTTTATGCCGCCATCTAGGGATATCTTCGAGCTTAGTGTCTGCCCTTGGGCGTTATTAAACTCACAAGCAGTTATTCTTAGCAAATGTTCATGACACGTGTTACTCTGTTCGCTTTTATTGTGCAACGAAACTGCTTCACGACCCCAGGAATGAATCACGGTTACTGCGGGGAAAAACTGGCCAACACACGAATGTGTTTTAATTAATAAACAGACGTTACGAAAATATTTTCTGTACCTAATTCAGGGTTTTTTGATTAAATATATACATTTTACTCAGGTCACCAGGGTTATAATTTTATTGAAACTGTTAACGAAAAATAACATTAGTGACTGTTTATTTTGATCATAAAAACGGTATCGTGTTTGTTGGTCAGCCACAGTTTGATCGCACTAAGTTCAGAAACAGCTAAACAAATTTCAGTAAGTTTTCATATTTTAATTCTATTTCGTCATGGTACAAGGAGAGAATGTGGGTTTTAGAGAAAAAAAATTAATTATTAGCTAAGGATAGCTGAATTATATTTGTGTTAACAACAATTAATTATGGAAAAAAATTACTGCTTCGTAATTTTAATAGACCCTCACACATCCATTGTAAAGTAATATAGTTATAGATAAGTAAATACCTAGATTAAATTGTTAAATGTAATTAGGAACCTTTCATAATAATTCGCTTATTATTTGCCATTATTCTAGTTTGAGATCACTATGTCCTCTTCCATTTACAATATATGCGACACCACATTTTCTTTACTATGGCCCCTGCGTTTTCCCATTATTTTTCCGTCTACTGTTCATTTAGCCCCGGATAAAACGAAACCTGGATGTCTTGTATGTGTACTTTATTTAAACTCCAACATTATTCTGTAGTACTCCTTTCCGCCTCCCCCACTGTCCACACTGCGTTTCCCACAGTTTCAGAAACATTTTCGTAATTCTCTCTTCAAAATATTCCTCGTTCAAAACGCCTCGTGAATCCTCCTTCCCAAAATGAAATGCCAACTGGTATATCTAAATTCACTGACTCTACCTTCCGCATCCCGCGTTTTCAATTCCCTTCGTATGCTATTAAAGGGAAGTTGCCTGCTTCAGGATCACCCTCATTTAGCCTGTTAACAAAACAAAGAAAAACAATGGTGAAACCCCAATGGGAAGAGGAAGCTGGGAACTGGTCTTAGCTCGGGCAGGTGAATGTCCTTGGAGAGACGGTAGGAATTACCTTTCCTTGGATTTCAAGGTTCTCAGAAAACCATGGCCCCTCCTTCAGTTTAAGAGAGGTGTATGTTCTGGGGTCGCCAACCTTGGACAAACGGTAAGAGCTGTCCGCAAATTGGAGCGGTAGGCTACATTCTCGTAAGTTGACCCAGGCACGAAGAAGGTAATAGAGAGACACCACACGAAACTCCTCTTCCGTCATTCGGAACGGCGTGAGAAAAATATTCCAAGAGCCCAAACTATCTGATGTAGTTTTCTTTGGTTCTCTCTGCATCACTTTTATATGAATCTGGTCGGGTCCTTAAACTATAGCCCTTGGGTGCAATGCTGCTATTCACTGCCCAGATATCCTTCCTGTACTATTAAAAGGGAGTGATTATCACATTGATACGCTGTTGTAACCTGTAACCCTGAAAAATGTCTGATTTTCGTTACCTATCGCACCTTTTCTTTCAAATCTCTTCCTACGCCACCACGTAGACGAATTTTATACAGGCGGTACCCTAAAAAAACTGTAAAGTGATGCAACCATTATATTTCACCTATATAACCGTATAAAACTCGAGAGACTAAAATATTTTCAAATTTATAACTCTATAGGAATAGTGGAAGAATTCTGAAAATAAGTTAGGTGGATAGAGAAACTAACGAGGAATTTGTAAGCAGAGTAAAAAGAGAAGAATATAGAACATTTTGAGCAATAGAACGCCAAATTTTGGAGAAATGAGGGTCTTGTAAAATTAGAATTAGAGGGATGTGTGTGAGGTCAGAACGGAAGTGGGAGGTCAAGATTGGAATAAGCTGAGCAGAGAGGGTGTTGGATGAGGAAGTTATGTAGAAATGAAATGGTTTGCGCAGAATAGGTTTTCATGGAGGGTTGCATCAAAGCAGTCTAAGGACTGAATACTACAACATGCATTGGAAAGGTAAATAATTTTCTTTAATTTTTCGAGACTTCTGTTTTGACTAATATATTTATTTCTATTTCTAATCTATGAACTTAATTTAAAATTCCTACTTTTGATCAGTTGCAAGGTATTGGGAATGATGAGAAGTGGTCGCCGCAGGACTATATTGCCTAATTTCACAGATCTGTAGCTCATTTCCCTGTGCGAACGAGTGTAAAGCGTGAGTGAACAGGCAATTCGCGTGGCAAGTATGTCTGTGTGCCGTGTAGCGTACAAGGGTCTGTCTGGGACGTATATTTAGAGCGGCGCAATCGCGTTCAGACATCTGTCAGTCCGCGGGGCTAATTACGGCCTCGACGCACCTCATGCATCATGTGGCCACCCACCTCGGAGTCTTCTCACCACGGACCCACCACTCTATTACTATAGCTATAGTAGCCCTTCTAATCCCTTCTACTGTGCCTGCCTAGAAGTCAGCGCATCGGTCTCACTTCCGTATCAGATCCGTAAAAGTAGAAATTTATCTGACATTTAAGTATAATAGTAATAAGTCTGAAGATGGATATTTAATCTATTTAAGGCGATATACAAACACGATGGTTCGTTCCCCATTTGAAATACGTTCCCTAATTCGTAGCACTCTAGAAGGATTAATGATGTTTGCATATAATCAAAATTTGAAACTAGTTTCCGATGAATGAAAAAATTTGGGAAGTGATACCGAGAATTATATTGCTAATCGAATAGATACTAGCTACTTCTCTCATGTATGGGACAAATTGCTGTCTGTGAATCCCATGCGATATTCTTGGAAACGAGGATTGCCACCAAGAGTTATTTCAGGGTTATTTCTAAGATGACAGCAGTGTTCGTGACGGTTTTTACAAGTGGGTCATTTTCCTTGTTTTCTTTTTTTCCCACAAACGTTTTTGCTGGTGCGTCAGATTACTTCCATTTTACATTAAATATGATCTAAGAACACGAATTGGGATTAGGTAAACGTAATTTAAAAAATTATTAACATCAATAAAAATTCACAATTCGAAAGAAATTTTAATTTTTGAAGAGAATTAAACACACATCTAAATTTGGAATTGTTTCCCAGTGGGTTACTAGGTCGCCAAGTAATACCAGTTGATGAAAACTTAAAGATTGCGTTGAATCAAGAGTTCTGTGAGTTAATTCTGTAGCGCGATATTTATTTTATTAATTGGTAATGTAAAATTTAGCAAAGTATTAGAAGGTTGAACGACGCCTCGATGTTGGCAGGGCTTATTCCTATGTCAGGCCACGTATAGAAATTACCTGCTCTATTCTCAGAAATCCTAGACATCAACGAAACAAACAATATTTTAAAATTATCACGTGGTGGCCTCGGCCAATGGGGTTTCGTGGATAGATAAATCGAGTGAAAAAGATCGATTTATCGAGGTGGAGAACAGAGCGGAGAGGCTGTGCAGATTCATTCGTTTCCAGACATTAAGAGAAGACGGTCGGAACTGATGACTTGGGCTGGACTTTGCAGATGCTGAAGAAGATAGAAGCTGTAAAGAGGTACGCTGCCAGGCTTTCCAATCCAGAAAGTAAGGTGGGATCGCCCATGATATTAACCCTGAGTTAAAGAGATCAGTTTGCTTCACCGAACCCTTCATTTCCTTGTAAATATTTCCTTAATAATGTATTCCCTGTTTAATTCCCCTATGTAATTAATTTTCCCAATATTTCTAAATCACCTTTTAATTAATTAATTAACCACCCCCTCCTACAATTCCTTGAGTTGATAAAACAGAATTCCTCATCGGATAAAATAATCTGTTCTGTTAATAGTTACTGTCCATTCAAACGGACCGTATATTTATAAATTTCTCAGGTAATTCCGGATATGAGTATAAAATTGAATATATTCTTAAGTTGGAGGAATCTGGACAACTAAGGAATTGATAGAAATAAGCGCTCGAAAGGGAATTTTTTGCTGCAGTTGCGTTTTACTTGGGAGCCCCTTTTCAGTGCTAGAAATAAACATCCACCTCTGGAAATCGGATTAGACGTAGCGAGAGTTGAAGGGATGTAAAAAGGCAGGAGCGAGGGAGCAGCCAGAGAGGAATCGAATTTGCCATTCCCGCTCGTTTAAGTAGGGTGCCATATTTGAGGCAAATATATTGCATACACTGAAAGCTTCAGGGTCTTCCTGATAATATCACATTCAACAAATTTCCTCCGCGTTCATCGTTTTATAGACGGACTACAACATGCTGGCATTAATATTCGTTCTCTAACCATATTTTTAAACGTCATGATAGATTCCGTACACAACATTTTACAACCACCCACGCAGTCCTGACTTTTATTATATACGGCTTAAACGAACAGATCGCATTAATTAATGGTAATCTGTTCAAGAAACTGAAAGTTACATAAATTCTTTCAAACCCATCAGTCGTCACAGGTAATGATAAATTTTTTTGTTAGTCGATCAAAGTTTCGAGCAGTCTCAGTAAGCCTTCACACCAGAGATATTATTTGACAGTACATTGTTCTCTGAGTGCCTACTTAAAGATGATTTATGATCTACAGTGAGAACGTTCAAGAACAATATTTCAAATAGTAAAATAAGTTGTTAAACAATTTAAAGAGATATTAAATACGCTTGAAAATTACATATATATCACAGTAGCATCCAACTTATTACATCCACTATTTTATTTGTAACAAACCGGATGTTCTTCATAATATATAATGCCAAGAAGTTAGTTATGAATACAGTAATTACGAAGGAAAATAGCTTGTGAAATAAGAAAAACAGTACACTCATGAGGTGAGCACTACGAATAAAGTGAAACAACAATAAACAAACATATACAAAGATATTATTTAAGAACAGTCATAAATGTTGTAGAGATTATTATATTAGTTGATAACAATTTGAATTTAAATTTTCTATTTCAGAAAAGAAACTCACAAAATGTTTGGTTTCGGAATCTAATACTATTACATTATTCGAATCACACGTGTGGTAATTTGAGTTAACATGCTTTCTGAGAATTTGATGTTTGTCACTAGCTTCCTTGAAATTAGAAACTAGTCCCTTAAGGCGAAATTTCAATACCTTATTTGTTTATCCTATGTAACAAACATTGTAGTTTTACAGGAAATTACATATTCTACATTATGTTTGCTTAAATTAATGATACAATCCTAACCGTTTTGTACTTAAGAAGATAAAAAATTGGTTATTTTATGGATGATATGCGATTTAATTAACTGAAAAACAGTGAAGCACGTGCGTTAGTTTATCATTGGCAGCATTTTCTAGACTATTTTGCTTACTTCTTATCGAAATGCTAGTATTGTCTGTAATGAATATAGTTTTAGAAGGAAAATTTTTGGCTATATGGAAGTCATTATAAGGTTAAGATTAAAATAACAGATGTTTTTCGTGGCCGACGTAACTTCAGTATTTGACATCGGTTTTTGGGCTGTTAGGCAGACACGCCGAGAATTTACGTGGCCTAACAGCCCAAAAACCGATGTCAAATACTGAAGGTTAAAAATATTTTTCTACCTCTTTCGTAAAAGTAAATATGTGAAAAGTTACCTTTGATCCTAATTTTTTCGGGTAAAAAGGTTTAATTTCGATACATTGGAACAAATTGAATGATTGGGAGAGTTAGAGGGGAAGTCGATGTAAAACGAAGCAACGAATTGAGTAAATGTGAAGGATGAATTGTGAGAGTGCAGGCTCGCTCAGTGGAGGGCTGCGTGAGGATGGTTTATGGGGCTGTCCTCACAATTAACTACGGCGCCCATGCGCCTAAGGACGCGTGTAATGTGTATTTATGTGCGGTCGTTCGACCCCTTAAACTCTCCCAGTGCAGCACTTGTGCTCTCCCTAGAAAGACGTAACGTTTCGAATGCGTTCTGTCAGGTGGAGGGAATCACCATCGGATACTATTAAGAGACACGTAGAACAACTATAAACGTTTCTCGCAGTGTTGAATACTCATGAGGTGCGGTAACGCCGTACAATAAAGATTACATGGGGTCACAACGAGTTATTACTTTGTCATTTAGTGGTAGTTTAAATTGAAAATGTCGAATCTATTTTTTTTTAAATTTGAAGACATAAATTATAAAAGTGCCAGGTGACTAAACGAAGATGGTTTAATATTGCTATCGATTATTGGCTCACTAACAAAATAAATTTTCTGCCAGCCCAACGCGCTACCTGTTATAAAAATTCGTCTGCAATGGATTTTAAATTAAAGACTTGTTAGGTATGTTCTTAAACAATCATTATACTCGTATTTTTGCGTGACTAGCAAGGGTTGATACCAGCGCAATGAATTCGTTTACTGTTATGGCAACAAAATATACAAAACGATTATTCATATGCAAGTATATCTATTTTTTATATCATGGGTCTGACCCTTTCCTGTGAAGGGTCTGGAAACGACCACCCAAGGAGAAGGCAAGAACACCTAAGATCAGAGACATTCTTATATAACATAAATATAATTAGACGACAAGGTCCTTTTTCCTACATTTACATGCTTCATTCGTGTTAACCAACATATGTGTTGTTCATAACAAATTCATATTAACTACAATCGAAAATAATTTTCAATTCGTAATCACTGAAACGAATTTATTAACTTCCATTTCTCAAAAATCACGAAACAAAAGCGTAACATAGACATTATTAGTCAAATATCTAAATGGCAGTAAAATATTTCAGAAGCTCAATTTAATTGATTTAATTTTTGAACTACATAATAAATGACATAAGCTGCAAAATAACAACAATAATACGAAAATACATAAAAACAAAATCAGTAAAAAATGCAGTATTTCTCATTAATTTTTATATTTACAAACTTGTACTTGTCATTATAATTCTGTAAAATTTTAAATTGTGTGAATACATAAATTATTATTATTCTTCGAGTGAGCTTGATGAAAGACATTCTACGACAAATGTTATACATTTTATTACCACAAATAAGAAATACTATAAATTACTCGTTTACTATACAATTATGCTCCTTGCATAACTATATAAATAATTGTTTTAATACAAGTAATAATATTGATTTAAAATTGCAATAGATATAAAAATACTAAATAAATTAAACTGAATAAAATTTTGAGCATTAACAAGTAAGTCAAAAGAAACTGCCCTTGTAGGCAGTCAAGTTTATATTTCCCAACGTTTAACATCCTTTCGTTCATCAAAATTTACCACGTGAAGAAATTGCTCGAATATGGCGACGAAACGTCGTGTTTAATTTAATAAAACTTTTGTTTGTAATTGGTAATAAATTAATTGGTTTTGATTTTAAATATTTGCATAAATTGTTTCAATATTAGCACTTCCATTACGTGCATTTACAACTTTGTTTTTTGTTTTGTTTTGATGCTAATATTTTCCGTTTGTACATATGTTCACATTTATTTATAGTTAAATTCGGGATTGTTGTTGTTGTGGCATTCAGGCCTTAGACTGGTCTGATGCAATTATCCTTGCTAACCTATCTTGCGCAACCCTTTTCATTTCCGCACATATAAAACATCCCACATCCTCCCTAACCTGGTTAGAGTATTCCATCCTTGGTCTACCGTTCTTACCCCACACACTTCCCTCTAATGCTAAGACACTCACGTCTCAAAACGTGGTCTGTTAATAATCCCCTATTCAGCTTGAAACTTCTTGGTTAGTTACCCTATCCACCCATCTGAGTTTCAGGATTCTCCTATAGCACTACATTTCGAAAGTTTCTATTCTTTTTCTCCACGTTTCGCAGCCATATAACGCCATACTCCATACGAACATTTATAATGATTTCCTAATATTCATACTTATATTAGCCGTAAGAGATCCAACTTAGGCATAAGCAACTGATAATAAGGTACACTCCTATACCAAGTTAAGGATTCATAGGTAATTATATACGTGAAACAAGACATATTATCTAAAATATTACTATGTGCGCCGTTCAACGTGTTAAGGAGTTCGCAAATATTGAAACTCCTGGTATGTATTGGAGTACGATAGAAGGCAAAATGTAACTACGTCGAGTGCATGGCAAGTGCTCAAGACTTCTTCGTCAACGCCAGTTTTTAAAAAATTTTCTGCCGTTTCAATCTGTACGCTTGTCTATTGATAACTGACCTATTCGCACGTCACAATTTGTGAGTCGTATTTTGTCGACGAATTATCGCTTTTAACGACCTGGGTTCTGCATGTGATTCGATGCCTGTTTGACGACGGTAGCAAGGTAACTAACTACCTGGCGGGAGTGTTTCAGTGTGCAGCTAATGCAATAGAATCCTCGGTAACACGGTTACAGCCAGTGTCGGATTTGCATAACGAGTGTCAGCCGCGGCACCAAATCCCTCGCACATCAATCTCTTCCATCATTAACACCCAACGATTGACATATAAAATTCCCTGGGACGTGCACTGCAACATTAAGAATAGCAGTCGGCAATAATCAAGTATTATTTACCTCAACTGTCTCTTAATATTCCAGTCCTTAAATTATATCATTCACTCAAAAAAAGGAAATTCCGGGACATTCGTTTTATGAACCACTTTACATAAATTAGCAACTCATTGTTTTAAAAAATCTTCAAATGTTTCTCGTCTATAGTTCGTAGATAAAGACAGTGCGATTGTTCAATAAATTCAGTAATGTTAATATATAGATTCAAAATATAATTTTATGAACTTAATGCTTCTACCAAAATCATGGTTTCATTGAGTTTCCCAATTCAACTTGAGAGATTCAAGTAATATTAATTGAAAGTATAACCTTCAAATTCCACAGATATTTAAATTAGAAACAAATATCACAGGCATTACTGAAAGTGAATCACTCTTATCCGTATTTAGTAACGCTTTACGCTTGATACACAGTTTAAAAATACCTAGGTATTTCTTTTAACCTCCCAATTTATCTAGACGAAGCTTTGATTATATAATTTTCTATGGGTCTCGCTGAGTTAATAACGCTGCTTTTGTTTGCCCAATATCTACAATACAAATATTACATTTTATAACTACATCGTACTTATCTAAAATATTGATACGTTCAGTGAATTTGCCTAGTTAAATATGTAATACCTAAATTATTATTTATATGGGTATTGTAATTTAACGACCATTAAAGTATATATTATTATATATAGTTAAGGATCGATTACTCTGCTTTGAATTTTTGTATAAACTTAGTGAATCTAAAACAAATCATTCTGTTAATGAAAGTGACAGAATTATAGGAACAATAATGTCTATTTTTAAACTCTGCTCGAAATTTTTATTAATGAATTAAGACTGATAAATCTCGGCAAATGATTAATTCACATATCAGTACTTCCTTAATGAGTCCTGATCTAGGCTATGAAAGAACTGAACCAGAAATTGTAGGTTAGCTTGTGAAACAGACATTAAAAAATAATTTAGTAAAAGGAACCCACTCTAATTAGACAATTACATAATTTCCTTACACAATCTGTTAGGCTACATTTGATTAACGAATGTCTTATGAAATTAATTTAGTACGTCACAGAGGGTTTTAGCAAAGGTTGAATTAAAAATATAATTAAATCAGCGGTTTGATTTCTTTATATTTTGCTTGCTCAATAGTATATATCTTTGATAGATAAACAGGCTCAATGTTCGTCATTGTTGTTGAAGTACGAGTTTCAAAAAATTGTAGTTTTATTGAATATTTGGAATTATAATAAAGCGCGATATTTATTGTTAAGGAATTTGAATGAGACAATATTTCTTTATTTACGGATTGTCAAGCGAACGTAATGTATGGTTCTGTTCTAATATTGACGATTCCTAAAAAATTTCGGCAACTTTCTGAGTTTATTTATGATTATTTAATTGTTACGTTAAATTAGTTATTTGTAATTTTTATTTTTCATAAATAATGGAGATAATCGGCCCCGATTTAAAAATATTTCTTCGAAGTTGTACAAAATAGACTTAATTTAATTATCGTGGATACAAACGTAACACTAAGACAGCACTATTGATTGTATGCAAAACTTATTATACACAACTAGTGTCTTTTGAAAATCAGTTCACTCTACTGACAATAATATTACAGGACTCCACTAAATACGAGTGTCACTAGCCGGGAGTATACGTTATTATAAAATTTGATTTGGAAAATCGATTTTTGAATAAATTTAATGTTTTGTTTCAAATGTTCCATTTTAATTTTATTCTTTTAATTTAAGAGGTTCCTTGAGTTAATAGCACATATTTTTAACTGTTGAGTGCGGGACTAAACTCGTGCCAATACGTCGCAAACCATTTATTAATTGTTTCGTAACTATCATTTATGTTGATGCCATTTGAGACTAAAACTCATGGTGAATGAGATGGTTGACTGCCATGATGCTAAAAAATTATGAATGAGAAAGCAACGTATGCCAAGTTTACTTGCAGATTCGTAATGCTGTTTAGGAAAGTGTGATGTTCAGATATAAATTTCCTTCATTCAATTATTCGAGAAAACAGAATCAGTACATTTTCTAAGTAAACGGAAGCCAAAAATGCAGTAATGCATACATAGGCTTAACAATACACACAATTATTTGAAAGCTGTTGGTTTCATTTGTTTTATTGTTGGACATGTTTAACAATCAGATTCTTGAGCAGTTTTATCAATCCTGGAGAAACGAAATAATGTGTAGGATTACAACAGTTTCGATGAGAAGCTCTGCATTCGTCGAAAAGTAAAGTACCAATTTCAAGGCGAATAGGTAATAACACACACGCACACACACACACGCACACATATATACATATATAGTATATATTCCTAATAAGATCAGACTGAAAATAAAGGAAATAAGTTCAATACATATATGAAATAACTTCTGAAGAAAGTTTTTTACACTTTCACAGCGATGGTGCGTGTTTCAATAATGCTATTAATGGATGAGTTAATACGTATTTTACGACTGATTAAAATTCATAAATGTTTTTTTCCCTGCTAAAATGAAAAGTTTATTTTTTCCCTTACTGATTTGTAATTGTACTTTCTGTGATGGCGTATGTTTCTGTAGCCGTTGGCTACAGTTGTTTCAGTTAATTGCGTAGTTTTAAAACTGGAATATCTCCATGACATTTAACTTTGAAGCTGGGCGCATTGACTTTGCCGGGCCAGCCTGTAATTTGCTTGTGAAGCTTGGCTAGGAGGCAATTACGCTGCACATAACAGACTTTCTCCCCTTGTGCGTATGATATATTAGGTACGCGGAAGAGAGCGTCCATGTACGGAACAGACGGCAAACAAGAGGGAAATGCTCTTTCCGGAAGATTCGTTTTATGACGTCTTCCCCAGATTCCGGGGTCGTTTTCGTTCGTGCCGCCCTTTCAACCCCTGTTACATGTAACGCAAATAGCTCGTGTTTTCCAGACAGTTGGGAGCTGGAGTATTGACGGCTGGAACATTACTTTTCATGCCACCGCTGCTGTTTTGTCACAAAATTAAGCGCCGTTACTGTCTGTTCTTTTGTCGCTTGAATAAGGTACCTGTACCAAATAAATAAGTGAAAACACAAAATAGAATTTTTTAAAAACTATGTATAATATAGTTGTTTTCAATCTAGGAGTTTACATAAACCTTTTCAAAACTATTATACACTCACTAACCCCCGCGACTTCGTTCGAGCTCAAATAGTTCTTTTTATTTTGCCCTAAAAGCGTCCCACGTCCTTCCGACGACTGGATGTGTGACGTCACTTCCATTACGTTACTCTTGCATTTCCCAACACACCCTAACTTACACTACCGCGACATACAAAGATGAAATAATACATAATGGCTAAGAAGTCAGTGAACAAGAAGTTTTTTATTTGCCTATTGCAAGAGAAACCAGAATTTCCAAGTAATTGTGTCCGGAGAAGATGATCGGAGGCGTGCTGTCGGATGCTATCAGTTTTCGTTTCTCAAATTGCGGAGTAACGAAGCGTCTCTGACAATCATGCCAAAAGGGAAAAATGCTTTTATTGACCTCCTTCATCCCGCCTTTAAGTTTATGTATTTATTATTACTACAGCTGTGTATTTGCCCGGTGGCAGTATTGATAAAATTAAAGTACAAAGGTAAATTATGGGAAAAAAATTTAAAATACAATTTTAAAATATTTTACGGCTTTTTTTTTCAAAATAAGCACCTAACTTTCAGTGTTTCTATTCTTTTTGTAAACATTTGTATTCTTAGAGTAAGTCTCTGGTACCCTTTCAGGCAAAGCATTCCAGTCCCTTATCACCCTGTTTACGAAGGAATATTTTCCCACAGCCATTCTTTGGTCCCTTTCCTTTATTTTGTAATTACGGTCGATATAAGAGAAAAATTTCGGTATACCTCGCCGCTCCCTTATTTCTGACCAGACCGGTTCCCCGTGTAAGCTTTGTGCAGTGCCCCAAGTCTAGCATTTTTCCTCTTATCACTGAGTGGTTCCTATTTAGTTTCGCCCCCCCCCCCCACACTAAATCGCAGCCCGTTTCTGAATTTTATCCAGGGCATTGATGTGCTCCACTCCGTAAGGAACCCAGCTCGCTGCCCCGTATTCTATCATAGGTCTAACTAGAGAAGTGTAAGCAGCTGCCTTGGCCTGTCTCGTATTTTTTTTCAATATTCTGTTTATGAAGTGTAAAGACCTCCATCCCCTCCGCGCTATTAAGTTAGCGTTTTCGCCCCAGTTTAATTTCTTATTAAATGCTACACCTAGATATTTACACGTTTCAACAAGCGGCACTTTTTCGTTTCCTATTTTATATTCCTTGGAGATGTCCATTTTATTTTTAGTAAAAATAATTGTTTTACTCTTAGATGGATTTATTTTCATCTTATTAATTTCTGTCCATTAATATATCGTATCTAATTTAATTTTAGAATCTATTCCCGTAGAAAAGTCATTCACAAAAGCCAAGAACATTATTGGCCCGATAACACTTCCCTGAAGTACACCGGATGTAGTTTCTATAAGATCGGATAGTTCTTCATTTACCGGGATTGTTACGCGATTGTTCAATAATTCCCTGATCCATTCAATTAAGCGAATATCTATTCCGATTATTTAACTTTAGCTAACAAAATATTGAGTTGTACTACATCGATAGCCTTAATTCTGTTACTTCCGGTTAATAAACCGCCGTTTGTAGCGATATTTGAATATGAAAGTAGAAATATTTAATTTATTTCTACCGATTGGGCTCACTATAAGAACCGCAATACTTTGTCGAAAAGTGTAGCATGTATAAATGAGCGTCTCCCGTGGGAATGAATGTAGTTGGAGCAAACAGCTCAGCGCAGCAACTCCCCGACAACGACAGCGACAGCGACAGCTATCTGTCTCTAACAGTTATCTACAGGAACCAGCAAACAGGACATCGGTCATACCCCAGACACGTGTTTAACCAATATTTGTTAAATACACAACCTCCAATTCTCCATCATTCCATTTGACACTTTTACATACACAATACGTGAAAGGATTCGGCTGTTGGGATGAACTGAATATTTTCTAGGTCGTAAATACAAGCGTAAACTTGGAGACTTTCAGACACAGGTTTTTTAATAATCTTGTTCGCCTATTTTCTTAGCAATCACGACCCAGAGGCTCAATGAGTTTCATTACGGAATATGATGATCAATTTCAACCTCAGAGATTCCTTTACTCTGCCTTACTTATGAAATATTTCTATATACTGACGCCGTTACCGAATTAAAATAACACTATCAAAAAAATAGTTCCAAATACTTATTCTGTTCTTAGCTCTGATAAACAGCGTTGCTCTTATTAATTATTATTTTTTTGAATTTAATTATCGAAATCATATGAGCGAAATTTTAATAATAGTATTAAAATAGGACTGGTAAACGTTTTATACTATAACGTTTGAAGCTGTGGTACTTGAACTGAGAAAATGGACTGGTTTTACAGATAAACACAATTACACATTTCGGGACATCTTCAGTTTCAAAGGGAACAAATTCCTTCAAGTGTTCACGACTGGCAGTTTGCTCGAAAAAAAAACAACAGAAATTTAAAGTGACAGTATTTTGTTAAAATATGAATGTTTAAAATCTTCCA
This sequence comes from Eucriotettix oculatus, assembly GCA_034510155.1. Taxonomy (NCBI): domain Eukaryota; kingdom Metazoa; phylum Arthropoda; class Insecta; order Orthoptera; family Tetrigidae; genus Eucriotettix; species Eucriotettix oculatus. The sequence goes on from CM067376.1 coordinate 183,288,249, forward strand.
GTACAGAACTAATGGCGTTAAAATATAAAATTAATAACAGAACGTACATTTTGAATAAAAATAGTTATAAAGAAATTAATTAAATTATCTTACTTATATATTGTAATAAAACACAAAGAATGGCCAAATGTCAGAAGAGGAATATTTAATTTGAGGGTTTAAAAACAGGAGATTTAAATTAAATATTCGTGCATATTACATTTCAATATATTGCATATCATATTAATATATATACGCGCAATAAAGTCTCCAGGTGAATGCGGGTTGCCTATACTTTTGATCAATTGATGCTCCGAAGCACTCCATCTATTGTTGAAGCAGGATTCGCGCCGTTATTAACCTATTGTTGGGAGAGAGCTAACTCATTGAGAAATAATAAAATTCCTTGAATTAATATATTCAATGAATTCAACTTTATCAAACTTCTGTCCCTGTCGTTACGTTTTTAGTGCAAAATAAAAAGAACTATTACGGTGTGAACGATGTCGCGGGGCTTGGCTAGTTATTAATATAATCGATAAGAATGAAAATAAGACCATAAATTTAGTGTCCAAATTATATAGCGATTTCGATTAATTAAGAACATTTAATATCCCCACCCACAAGTATTTGTCCCTTTAAGAAGTCACCCTCATATATTTGTCAGTGTAATTTACATAAACGGATATCTTGTTCAGCTTTACTTATTGTCAGCTTATGAATGTAACCACAAAATTTTGAAAGCGTAAATTATGCAAAACCCCTGTATACAGCGGATAAACATTTGAGTAATGTGTCAAGAGTCGGGGTTTAGAGACGTGTAGGTGGAATGGGAATAGATAAGCTTCGAATGTTGACTACTGAGTGGATTGGTGGTCTGGACCGATAACGGCTTCGTCAGATTACAACCCAACTCATTCGCTCTAAAAGCCCTGCCGTTCCCCATTAATGACACGAAAACACTCTTGACCTACTCCGTACGCACTTCAGACTAATATAAAACGGGAGATCCCTAAGAAAGGCTTTAACCATTGACTTTGCTTCTCAAATTAAATTTAACATTCATTAGAAGCTTTGAGTAAGTCGTCATCAATATGACACTCAGAGGATAGAATTTTTTAATGAATGTGAAACGTGTAAAACTAATAAATAAGCAGTAAAATAGCCAATGAGTATAAAAATACGTTACAACGTTTCGTAAACAACTTTGAGGTTTCTACAGGTAAAGTGCTGCATATAAAATTTCTTCAGGTGTTAACTACAGACAAAAAATTTACAGCAAATTGTAAATTTAAACTGACAAGATTTTTGTCTGTAGATAACACCAGAGAAAATTTGATTCAGCATCTTTTCCCTTGAAAAAATTCTACAGGTGAGAACCAAACGTTGTAATGTATCTATGTAAAGTGTTGAGTATTATCGATGTTCAATGACTTATTCCCCGGTTTGCAGCTTATTTGTTAATTAGAGGAGACTCCTTCTAGGCACTGTAGTAATCAAATCTCCCGTTTGGTTAACAATATTAAATTACAAAGTTGGTTAATACATTTCAACTTTTATGTTTGAAATACCTTCGAATGGATTTACACGTCAGAAATTAAGAAATGAATTCTACCATTAAATGATAAATGAGCAAAATCATAAATTTTACCTCAGCCCAGAAAAGAGGCAGCGACACTAAGGTATATGAAATTCATGTATTTTGACACTATATTATTTTTTTTAAACTTGGTATTATTGTAAAATCCATTTTATTATAAATTAAAAATATTATCTGATTTATTAAGCTAAATAATGTGTATTATAACACCTAAATGATCAATTATAAATAGTTTTTCCACTGTAACCGTGAAATCGTAACAGGTAATATTCATAAACAGACTGAGGAAATGTTTATAACATATAAAGCAAAAGTTTAAGTCGGGCAACAGAATGAAGATGGTATAAATAGGCTAGACTGTAATCTAAAACAATGTTTTTGACTAATGAAAAGTCAGTTACGTGTTTGTTAAATATATACTACTATATTTAAAAACATGAGTTAAAATTAAATGCTGATCTACAGTGATGCTAGTGAGAAAACCTAGGTACGGTATGTACGGCAGTTGGGTCTACTGATGATAGAAAGTTTAAATAAATACAAGAAGAAAGATTCGTTAGTGCGTTTTAGAACTGTTGCTGTAACTTGAATGCATTTACTTACATACAATATAATATTGCATGAGGGTGTTGTAAAATTAGCATTAGAGGGAAGTGTGTGGGATAAGAACAGAAGAGGGAAGCCAAGGATAGAATTCGCTAAGCAGATTAGGGAGGATGCAGGTTGTGCTAGTTATGAGGAAATGAAAAGGCTTACGCAACATAGATTAGCATGGACGGTTGCATCAGACCAGTCTTAGAATCGAATACCACAACAAAAACAATATAATATTTTTGACAACTGTATAATATATAGAATGTCTTCCAGAATTACAAATGAATATGCAGTTTCGTGGTTTATTTTTCACGTCCAGATTTACGGGCTGAGAAGCGTGAGTGATCATAGACTTCCCCTTGGATGTACAGACAATGGAAAGGCGCCGGTTTTTTTTGAAGTGCAAACCCTAAGAGCTGACGACATTCTTTGTGGTGACGCTACTGTGCACTAAATGTTGGTTATTAAGACGCTTTGTTGTAGTTGCAGTTCGTCAACTTTACTGCTAGATTACGGGACTGCATTATGAAGCACAAAAATGAAACGTGACAAATGGATATCCTTCATATCCCACTGATAGACTTGAAAGGACCAGCACCAGATCTGAGGACGAGCGGTGAGTTCTAGACATAGCTAAGACGGTTATTACTCTGTTTGTAACATTTCTTCCGATTTCCTGCCAATTCATTATGCTAAATCTTAGTTTTTAATTTAATTTTTGTAAGTATTGTCTAAAGAGTACATTTCTTAATACTATAAAAGGACTGCTTCACAAATAGAGCTTGGCTACTAAATTGTATCGTATCAATTAATAATTGTAAAAATAATTCTTTTCCAACTATATATAATATTCTTTATTTAAAACTAACTGGGGACCCGAAGTTGTCCATGTATTTATTTATATTATCCCAGTACATTATTTAATTCTTGGTCAACATGACTTAACCGGCATCGACAACGTCAGAATAAGAACTTCAAATATACTCCCAGTATCGTGAAAGTCAAAATTACTCACTGTATAATAACAGGACTAAAATTATTTTCAGCACTCTAACAGAATAAAATTTCTTACCCAGTTAAAAGATGAATTCTTACTTAAATTGTATATTAAAGGTCATAATGTAACACAGGAACTCCCTTTACACCGGTTTCGACACATAACCGTTTATTTTCATATGACTCATTTCAACCCCCACCCCTCCTCACATGCTGCAAGGGCTTGAAATTATACACAAACAATGTCGGAGGAAACACTATAAAAGTAATTGACCTCAAGAATTCTTTTCAGACTCAAATATGAATCTTTATTATATATAAAAATTCCACCCCATCCCCTAGGAGGGTCGTTCGGAATTTATACGCCAAACGTTCAAAGGTAATTGTTACGTAGACCCTGTTTTGTCACCTCTTGGCTGAATCCGAAGGTTCTTCCGGAGCCGTGGAAAATCTCGCATGAGAAATTCCCATTCTGTTTGCCTCCAAACGCTGCCTACGCTCTTCTTCATTCTCATTGTCTCGAAGATTATGAACTCGACTTGCGTTACACGTAGGTCGACCGAAATTTTGACGCCTCACTGGTGGTATTTTCTTATCACTAACAATAAATAAAACGACGATAAACACATCAAAACACACGAAACACACTAAGTTTTGCTGTTGTGAAAGAAAAGGTAATTGAATACGAATGAAAGTCAATCTATTAATATTGTATGAACACGTCCATACAATCCAGTGGTTGAGTTTATGATAGCTTCGCGGCAAACATTATAAGTTGCTGTTGATTTTTCACAGGTCTCGCTTTCTCATGTTTACAGTAATAGATGGAGTGAGAATGCTCGACCCCTTCTCCTTCTCTCTCTCTCATGTCGCCAAAATTACGCTAATAATAACACAGTAAGTGGGACGAATGTTATAGGAACGCCAAATAGGACTTTTAACTCGCAGTTGGTTTTCACACCGCCTTTCGCGCGGCAATTCAATGGATTAATAAATATTTATATTAATATATTCTGAACTCTGCAAGATATCGAAAAGAAACATACAAGAAACTTTAAGTTAAAATTCCTGTTTCAATCCCTGAAAGTTTCATTGAAATATGTTGAGCCGTTTCGGAGCCTAAATAGATCCAAGAGCATAGGAAACCCACATTCACTTTGGAGATTCAAACGCGCTGACATAAGGCAGCTTTTCCGTTGAATATTTTCATATTATGAAGTTTTGAAACTTTTCCGTACAATTTTTTAAAAATTTTCTTTTATGCAAAACTTTTCCTGACAATAACGAATACAACAAAAAGAGTATTATCGAAATTGGTGCAGTCGTTCGATAGTCATGCGCGTACATATATTACGGTGATTCATTTTTTATGTACATAGATATTTATAGCCCAACACCATTTATTTGAGTTCAATGTTCTGAGTTAGTAATAGGTATTTTGATCATTATGATAGATTCTCGTAAACAAATCGTAACGTACTAAATAAATTGGTATATACGTAGTAAATGCACTTCATTTTATTTCTAAGGAAGTTAGAGAAGGAATTAAAAACATGGGAAAAATATGGGAACTCTGTCACACTTACACTAGATAAATGTATGTCATAATATAGTTTGCTGCAAAATACTTATGTAGCCGTATTTTGGATCTTATTTTCAGAATTTTGTAAAATGTTACGTCTGTAAATTTTAAAATGTAAAAACTTCTGCAATGTCATAAGCCAGTTTCAAATAATAGTATAATGAAATATTTTTATATCTGGTGGGGAATTGATATACTGACCAAATACGGAATGTGTCACGCCAGATGACAGTCCGCAGCCACCTCGGTAGGCCTAGGCCCTCAAGAGGGCGGTTGAGCCATTGGAAGAAGAAGAATATTTTTATATACTCAACACAAGGATATCGTTGGTGGTTCAACTAAAATGTCATGTCTATCCTAGGAAAACAATGATTGACATATTTGTTACCATTACACGTAAAAATTATGAAGTACTAAACGGAGAACATAAAATATTATTTTATTACGTACCTAATGTTTTGGTATATGCTGTGAAATGCTAAGCTCATATAATAAGCTCATTAGAACTAAGTTACTCGTTTACCGTGAGAATTTTTAATGATACTTTTTTTAAAAATCGAGCCTCGGCGGGGGCGGGCGTTTTGTTCTTGCGATGCGCATTGTTCGATGTGCTGCCGAGGAATTTTGGCCAACAAAGGGCGGGCAATTAAGCGGACAATGGCTGCGAGGGCTTATTTGAAATGTAAATGGCGTCCCGTCCGCGTTTGGACACGCTGTCGACACGGGACAAGGTGTCCTTCCCGCCCGGAGTCTGCTGCAGCCCATAAACCCTGGGTGCAGCAAGCCATCCCGACATTCGTCTCGACAACAAAAGGTTAAATCAAGATGAAAGTTCGGGTGTCTTCCGCGTCTCAGACTTGCACCTGAAGCGCGGGAATTTTTTTCTCCTTTATGAACGGTGAAGATAATCTTGTCGACATCAGAGGAGATGAAAGTCTCGACGTGTCACTGACTTCATGTTTGAGACAGGTAACAGTTATTCATCCAACAATTAAATTCTTCCCAACCCGAATCTGAAGGGAAAGAGTGCAGGACCAAACCTAGTTTTAAACGGAGATCTCTACTGTCGTCGTCAAAATAGTAGAACCTGAGTTTGAAGCCTCACTGTGTCCATTTGGAATGATCTACGCTAATGTGAAAGGTCTCATTTCACGCATAATTTAATGTTATTTTGTGATATGGAAATAAATTTTTAAAGACATTTTATACATGAGGTTTGGTGAAAAAACTGAAAAAAGTCAGTTTTTTTGTCTTTTTTTCATATAGCTCGACTTTGACAACTCGTAGATTTCTTCAAACGGTCTGAAACTGTAGCATAATACAGATCAAAGCCTTCCAAACCTATCCACAAAGTTTCAATATCTGCGTGTCTTCCGTTTTTCTAAATTAATTAATTAGTGGACCTCTGCTAACTCTTTGACTGCGCATCGCAGAAGAGTGAGACAAAGCTTTTCTTGTAGCGATTCAAATTTATAAATATAAAATATAAGCTTCATTGATGTAGCAACTCTACAAACGTTTATACGATTTTTTAAAAAGTGTAGGGAAAAGGAAAGATTCATTGGAGCGGGAGGGTGAAAGTAGGGTGGCAATATTGCCCGATGGCCGAAGGAGCTATATTTTTACCTGAAGAAATCTCAATTGAGAAACGAAACGTCGTAACATTTCATATTAAATTAAATATTTAATATATATTTAATTGTCAGAATATTGATTTAATTAAATCAAGATGGTTGAACATGCTTTTCTATCTGATATTGGCTGGAACTTTTATTATTTAAGGAAGTAGAAATGCTTCAACAGAAGCTCACGCAGGAGCTTAGAGATATTTTTAGAAGCAAGACAAGAATGGAAAAATGTCGACCGGACCAGGAACTTGAACACTGGACCTCCCGTTTTACGGACGAGCCCCCTACCAACTGAGCTAATCCGTGTGGATTGTTGGTGAGCTTGGCTTAGGTATACGGGGGATGGAGGGATGTTGAATCGGTCCTTGGACGTCGACGTCGATTAACTCAGTTGATAGAGCACCCGCCGGGAAAACGGGAGGTCCGGGGTTCGAGTACCTGGTCCGGTCGACATATTCCATTCTTGTCTTTCTTTTATTATATATTTATTATCCTTGTCAGATTGTATCTATACTGACGATTTGGGATAATTTGTGGAGTAAATCATAAGCTCTACGGTGAACAACGTGAGCTGTAGGAATAGTTCTAACGATCATGATATGAAAGTAATTATTTAATACCATTAGTCTTAAAAATGAATCATAGATTTTACGGCAGCTTTATCAGAATTGGCTGCATAGCGTTTTCTGTGCTCCTGTCGGTGGTTAGCACATGTTCTCATTTGTACGTGGCGAGAAATTTCCTCTCATCAATCTTTCTTATGCGAGCCAAGCACTTATTACAGTGAATGAACGAAGGTTTCTTCTTACATACGTATCCTATATCTATGGCATCTTCTAATATCCGCTAAGTAACTTTGAAGTCATACAGTGAACACTTATCTCAAGTATTTGCCTATTAGTAACGGTATTCTCTCTTCCTGAAAGTCAACAGTGTTCTGACAACACTTTCCTGGTGCAGGATGCAAGGCTCGAACCTCCAATATTGAGCTGCACCGCGGGAAGCCTGCAAAGATCTTTGAAACGCGAAAATAAATCTCATTCATATCCGGGCTGCATAAAGAGGCACTGGATGCTACTTTCAGCATCTGTCACTGTCAGGAATATTTTGTGCCTTCGTTTAACCTTTCCTTGGGCTTAGGTTAAATGACGGAGGACGACCGAGGCTGTGTGCTATTAAGAGCCATGACTTGCCTGTCCTCTGCTGCAATGTCTTTTACAACTTTACCGTACAGTGTAACGGAGAAAATATGCAATATTAGTCGCTCACGGGTAGAGAAAACTATAGGAGACATGATACTTCTCGACAGCTTCTTTAACTTCTATAGGCCAACGATTAGTAGTTGGGTGATCAGAGAGAAACTACAACAAAACAATAGTTTTTTGCTATAAATACAGTATCAGTAATTATTACGATGAACGTATAGTCTTAAATCAAACGTTTCAAAACATCAACAGAAGACAACTAATAATTGAGTGTAACCTTTAAACACATTCCCATCTACCAGCAAGCACAGATCTGTGAGCTAACAGTTTAAATTGACCCGATACTTGATTCTGATTCCATACAACGTTCGACTGGTTTTGTGTGAAATTTTCTGTATTTTTTAATTTGCGTAGATGTGAACATAAAATTTTTGGAGGTTATTCAAATATAGGGAATCTTAAAGTATAATCGAGTAATAGACGACGTCTCTCGGAGTTTCAACTAACTAAAGGGTTTTTAAGTATTGAAAACATTTCGGCCACCTGAGATCATTTTAAAGTGTCACTTTTTCTACATAATTGTACCTTTTTAATTTATATCAACCACCTAACAGTGACAAACAGTTGAATGTCGGTTGTGAAATATTACACAAGTTCGGACATGGTTTCCGCAAAAGCAAGCTGGATCTTTCAGGGGCGTGCCGGAGAGTTTGTGGACCGGAGGCAATTCATTCTACACTTAATTAACTTTTCGGCAAACGTAAAGAACTTCGCAACGAATAACCACCGGAAATTAGAGAAAAGTTTCCGGTGACCCTTAGGGTCATGTAAATTTTTCCCTGGGTACGAGAACTTACAGTTTATTTTCTGGAAAAAAATAAGGTCACTTTTTAAATACTAATTATCTGCGTGGATTAGTTTGTATGAGATTTGACAGGTCTAAGCTCGAGAACAACTTGGTATAATAGTATAAATTATTTTGTAGATAAAACATAAAGTATACGGGAAAAATTTTGAAAATGCAAACGACATGCGAAGAACGTCTACTTAAAAATAGTGAAGTAAATTTAGCTAGAACAAAGTTGTAGTATTTTAAAGAAAGATCTAAGGTTGCGTAAAAATTTTAACAGGTAGTAATCGTCTTGCAAAATCGTGACCTACAAAGGTGTTTGAGGTTAAACGGCGGACGTAAAGAAAATTGATGGAGTTAGTGAACGATCTGGAAAACGGGTATCACTATTAGGGCGTATCTATGAGATTAAAATGGTTGAAATAATTTTGAAATTATGTTTAAAGCTGATGATATAGTTTCATTTTGAGACGAAGTAAGACAGAAAATTAGAGAGACGATGCGGAGGATTTGACGAACGGGGAGTCTGTGTAATAAAAGGTACACAAAGTCCAGGAATTTCCAAACACTTATCAAGTTATTACGCATAAATGTCTATGTTGTTCAGTTAAGGAAGCAATCAATTTAAAAACACATCATTACCTGATTAATTCGTTATTTAGTGATCTATTTAATAAATAAATTCCATTAAATACTTCATTGGTTTTTTGTTCAAAACATCATACCAACAGTATAATAAATACAGATATTTACCACTAGAGTGATTCCGTTAATGACTTATTTAGTCGTATCTGTGTATATAAAGTTCAACTGACTAGTCTGAGAGCTCTGTTCTCATATGCAATGAAATTTTCAAAATGACATCATTCTGACTTAATAAAGGCAGCTACTCTTCTTTGCACTGAATTTCGAACACAATAAAAAAAACTGGTGTAGTGCGTATTGTCTGCCATGTTGCCACAGTGCGTACACGGAGAAATTATCATTTGCGGATGCCGAGAGGTAATCAGGTCAACATAAATTTGATTCCTATTGTAAAAGTTTTAACCAGTCTCTCGCATTTTTGTCCAGATAGTAAGGCGTAATGTAATTATACATTTCCGGACCCATGTTGTAGTGCAGTTTCTTTTTACCTCAATATGAGGAATATATTTCTGAAATTATACCATTGTTATACACTGCATACATATTGTATTACGGCTTTATAAACTTTTCATTCTGTTCTTTTTGTATGCAGACTGTTAACGATCAGTCAGAAAGATCCATATAGCAAAGAAATTTATTTCAAATTCACGCCGTGAAAGACCAGAACGTTTCTGTATACATTGTATAAATCAGCATAATAGCTTTTGACTGTTGCAAGTATTGAAAACATTTGTGTAATACATTTTCGTTTTGTTAGAATGTGACTGCAAATTCTATTTAATTACGTGATATGTGTAATTAATTTAAATATCTTTGTATTTTAGAAATGTATTGTTTTTGTATCCTCATGAAATAATGGGGAAGTATGTATGTATGTATTTATTAAATCTACAAATGGGCAGATGCCCGGTGGCAGATTCATAGAACTTAAACAATAATTAATAATCTGGTCGTAAGGACCATATTTAACCTATAATTTAATGTATAATTATATTCAATATAAATAAATAATCAATTATTAGAAGATGAATTTTTAAAAAGAATAATATTGTTTTTGCCTGAAAAAAACAACAACACTGGAAATATATTTCACTGTAGTATATTTTTAGAGATTTCGCAGCACTGATCACTTCACTAAACTACACTAAACTTAGATTAAGTCTAAATTTTATTTCTGTTAGAGGAAGTTCCCCAAACACTCCTGCAGGCAGATTGTTTCAGTCGTTAATTGTCCTAATTAGGAATAAGTATTTTCCAACGTCTGTTTCTTGGTGCCTTGCTTGTAATTTAAACAGGTTATCACTCCTCTCCTCCCGTTCCGACTCGATTCTTTCATTCTATCTCGGATTCCCTGGCAAGGTTTTTGACCTGCAAAGGCTCTGTAGAAAATGTGTAGCCTTGCTCTTTCTCTTCTTGTCTGTAGCGTATCCCACCCTAGTCGCTTTACCTTTTCGTTCCCATGGCCCGGTCCTGTTTGTACGAATTTTTCGGCCTCCTTTATCTGAAGTTAGATCCATGCCGTCAGTTTTAAAGGCATCTAATTTTTCACAATTCCCTCTGCGTTTACGAATATAGCTATAAAATCTCCCCCAGTCTTTATTAACATGTAGAATGTTATGTAAAAACGATTCCTGTGCATTTTTCTTTTTCTTAACTAATAATGTTAATAATTGACGGAAATATAAATAGTTATCAGGGCTGTGCCCCTTCCTAGAATATGCACGTCTATCTTTTCTCTTTAGCTGTTTTATGCTTTTTGTATAATATTCAGGGTCACCATTGCGTTTTATTTGTATGTGTAGTTGTTTGTTTTGCACTTTGCAGGTAAAGAAATAGTTTTACAAACATAATTATTCACACAAAGAAAATAAAGAATATCTTCAATGAATTTATTTTACTAATTATTTCTTTTAAGACTGATATTTAAATTAATAATGATGATAATTTTCTCCTTGTTTTTATCAGTCACACAATAAAAACTTTTTAATTTTGATTTCCAAATTTTATTCGGAGCTTTAGAAATTTTGCTACAAATTATAGGAAAGTATATACAATAAAATCAACTAAACAATGTTTCATACTTATGTATTTTATATTTTAAAAAAATTAAAAAATTGTAATGTTTCAAAATTTGTATTTTATAGATGATTATGGAATTGCTAAAAGCTCCGAATAAAATTTGGAAATCAAAATTAAAAAGTTTTTATTGTGTGACTGATAAAAACAAGGGGAAAATAAAGAATTTCAACAGACAAAACGAACTATGACCCTGATTTTAGTGTTAAAATATATTATATATTAAGTGGAAGTTGTTTGATTTATTATATAGGCCCTTAAATATTAAATTATTGTATCTCTACCTGATATGATTAGTTTAGAATATCTACTTTAATCTCATTTTGTTGTAATAGAGAAAATATTTGCTTTTGAAATAGGGAAAAATATAAGAAAATATCAGAAATGCGCTGTTATTTAGAACAAGTTAAAAATGTGTCTTACTGAAAAATTGTAAAACAAATCAAGGTCTACTTACAGCATAGGTACACACAGTATCAAATAGTTTTAAACAAATGAACCTCAGGATAGATACAAGCATTCTATGCTCGTACTTTGATGTTGATATTTAATTGAATGTGTTGTAGAGTCAGTCGAGAGAGATGAGGTTTGAAAAATGCTCTGACGAAACAAAGATAAAGTGACTAAGTGATGCACAGAGACAAATATGCTGTCTCTGCAGTTGACCTCGCTCCATCGCATCGCCGGAGGGGCAACTGCTGTCACAATCTCGTAACAACGTCTGATTGAACTAGGAATACTTAAGTGCGAAGTCACGCGGCCACATAATATGATCATTGCTAATGGACGACGGTTTGCAGAGTATTTCAAGAAATTCCGCCGTAAATAATGTGAATGGAGGTGCTAAAATGTGCGGTGAGGCTGAACAGAGCGCCTTGTCTGCGTTTGCGAAGAAAGGCGCTGTTGTGGCGGAGATGCGGTCGTCCTTGCGTCTTGTGCGTAGTTACATAATAATTAACGAGAAGAAGGCTGATCACGCACGCTCTGAAGCTCTGAACAACACACTCCGATTGTTTCATTACGCCACATTAAACCGTAATAATGTTTTCCTTCGCTTTATAATGCAACGAGAAACAGTGGCATTTGAAATTTTATTTTCTGCTGCTGCCTTATTAATTTTCAACTGACAGAAATATCGCACAATTAAAATTTCAGACACCCATCAAAGTCGGTCACGTCATTCAGAGGTTATAAAAACGAAATACACATAATTACTGTGCGTCACGTATCACATAAGAACAAACCCCTAGGACAGCCTTTGTGCAAGGCAGGAAGATTGAATTTTGTTGGGACTACTCAGTAAATCATCCACATTCTACACAATTGAGTTTAAAACTTCATGTCAACGGTCACTTCACTTAATCTCTACCTACTCAAAGTGGATTAGTGCTTAGTACACATTGCCCGGTTCTGTCGACAACTTTCCATTTTATTTAATTATGAAAATTTAATAACCTTTACGTTGCCTTTTGTTAATCAATACTATTTATCATTAAATCTGTGAATAGAGACGGCATGTAAACTTTACCTACTTCCCTTGAAGCTGTCCGTCTGCTTTCACTGGAACAATCTGCCTGCTATTATAAATTCTTCCCCAGGCATCGGCGGAGTAGAAATTCTGCTTCTCCATTGCAAATCCCACTTGCAGTCAACGGAAGGGAGTGAGACGAGTACCGATAGCTTCAATTACTTTATGAAGGTTAACTGAACTTTTTATCGAGTTTCGCATTATGTCATTCTAATGGTGGTGACGTGGGTTTTATTTGTTTATTTTATAAATATACTAAAGAATTTAGTGTATATATTTAAATGGGTGGTGCCAATAAATCTCAACTTTGACATTTAAAATAGTTTTATTATTAACAAATGTAAATGGTTCAACAAATAAACAAATATTTAGAAATTATTTGATTTTATTTGCCCGGCTCAGTTCTAACCGAAAAAATAACACAGCAAGAGACTTCAATAATTTTAATCTACTTTACTCAGGGCTTTATCACGTGTTTATACGCATAGATGTGAGAGAGGGAGGGAGGGAGAGAGAGAGATTATTGCCTTTCGTGTCATCTTTCCCTAGTTTCCTGGTTGGCCGGCAATGCTAGATTCAAAGCAAAGGTAGCTTCCGGGTCGGCATGTGAAGCAGGCAGGCCTCTAATGTGGTTCAGGAAACGTTCCTCCACTTTTGTTTCCTCGTGCCACTTGGAGCCAGATCGCCTCTTCTCTCCTACTACTTAAAGCTGACTACCTCTCACCTCCGACTCTCTCCTCAGACTGTTCTTCTCCGATTACCTTTTCCAACTGCATTTTTCGAGGTCCTTCCCACCTTGAACTCAGCTCTCAAAAAACGCGATTGGTTCAACTACGTTTCTCTCCGCGGTTTCTCACCAATGGGGCTGACGTCCCTACCTCACCCCTTGCAAATTTAAATTTTAGGAGGAACCATCCCTATTCGCAATTCCGGGTCAACGGCATTGTTGACCTTGGTTGACCTAGGTTTTCACCAAGTCGCCAATGTTATTATGGACAAAGCGCCCGTTCCACAGACGCCGAGATTTGTAGCATTGTTTTGCCGTCCTCGGTTTAACCACAGCAAAGTTGCCTCGCAAACATCCAAGATATTTTCTCTTTGTAAACCTGATACAGAATATTTAATATTGTAAATTAATTTACATAAAAAATATAATGTATAACAAAAATGGAGCAGGTATGTATAAGCGATCTTGCCCATCGCAACGAACAGCCTCGGAATTCACTGTAGCTTTATGTAGATTAATAATTTCTAAAAAATACTTATAATGCTGGAATTCGTGGCAACCCACAGAAAATTTATTTTTGCAATGGTAGGTTAATATTTTTATAAATATTTTTTGGGTGTTTCATTGTCCGAGGAAAGAGGAACAAAGAGGAGAGCAGAAGAACTTGGTTCTCTTTAATTTTTTCTCTGTTGCGATCTACTTCGTTCTTCATCAGTTTTATCTTCTTTTTTACTGTTTACTCAGACGATGGAATACCCAAAATATACACACCGTATCGCAAAATGCCAGTCTTGAAATATAATTCCAAATGATAAATCAATTAGTATTATTTTAGAAACAATAAGAGATGGATACACGGCATCGAAGATTCTTGGGTGTATCTTACGCGCCACCTCTAAGGACGGCTTCTGCTAATCTGATGATCCTGACGGTAATGGGCGCTGACAGTCAGGTGGTGTCACGCAGTAGGCGCCGCGCCGCGCCGCTCCACGAAGGCCCATAATTACCCCATGGCGAACACGGCGCGTTTATGAGATATGTTTATGGGTTCGGCCAAATTAGGCAGCGGGGAACGACGTCGTCTCGCCTGGAGCAATCAACGAGGCTCTCTGCAGCCGGAGAACTATTAATAACCACTTGCCGACGCAAGTCTATTGCCATGAAGTGTTTGTGGTTCTCGCAAAGCCTCGAAACGTAACATAACATTACCTAGAAAGGTATTAAGCGTGGAACTAATTCTTAAAACTATATCTAATACTGTCACTTTCAACAAGATCAACGACTACAACAGGTTTATCAGTTGATTTGAAAATCCTCTATTAATTTGAATTCATTTTGTCCATTTTAAGCTGTTAATGAGTTTACAAGCCAACCTCCTGTGGTCTAGCGGCTAGCGTCGCTGCTCTTAAATTATGTTAGGTGCTTTAGTAGACATTTTCATCACACATTAAAGGAGTGAATGGATGAATATGGTCATCTAAGACTGAAACTCGTAAATACATAATAATTAGCGTATTAAGTGTAACGAACATTATACGAATGCAAGTTACCCATTTTGACAACTTATTACTATTATATAATTATCCAAATTTTATATTAGAATTTCACTAATTTTATGGAATCATCACATGATGGGTTCCCAAAATATAGGAATGGAACGTTTTGTTTTGAATCTTAATTTTAATCTGAAACGTGACCTATGACGAAGTTTTAATTTGGAACAATTTTTCTGTTTTTGAACTGAACCCTATCAAAAATAACTAAATGATTTAATAAATGAATAAAGTTATTTTCAATATACCATTATTGTACATTAAAAGCCATTCTTTCCGCTGTCAGGACGAAATGAGTCACATGAATCCATTGGAGATATCTTGGTACACTATAATTCTTTTAAATAAATATTTCAGTACTTATAACCTCGACATAATTATAAATCCATTGTATCAATAATGCAAGATCAACTTATTAACAAACATTTTTACACCCCATTAATATTTTTAGGCCTTTTTTGCTTATCGCAAATTTTTTGGAAGCTTTAGGATATATTTAAGGAAATTTTAATTATTAGTTTACGATTATGTGTGTAATTTGTTGTAATAGATGTACAACGTAAATTATAAGAACCGGCTAGGCAAAATCGAAGAGATGATTGAGATTATTATTCAACAATCCTGAGAAGTGATAAGGTCCATTTTTACGAGTAGACACAATAAATTAAAGAATACTCTTGGATTCAAATTTCAAACAAGTCTGAACCACAAAATATCGGAAACTCATCAACTTCTAACGCAATAAAGTGCCCATAAACAATTTTTTATAACCAAGTTACTCATCAGACCCTTCAGTTACAGAAAAATTTAGATGTAGCAGGACACTAGGACAACTCCAACATGAAGAACAGCACTGTATAGTAAAAGAAGTAATAGGAAAATAATAATGACGCCTCTTGTTTGCGTTTGCAATTTACTTGAATTATTCCCGGGCGGTAATTCTTTAGTAATGCTGTTTCTGCCACATGAACCACAGCCACAGAATTCACCCCACGTCTTCGTTCCTGATTGCAGTGGAAACTCTTTCTCCTTTCACCTCCTTACTTCCCCCTGGCAGAGCATCTTTTCCCTTCCATTATCTATTGATTAACCCTCTGGAGGGAAGATGGGAAATAATATTATCCCCGCACGGCGCCCAGATGGACAAATTCCATTACTGGTTTCTGTAGGGTTCGGTGGCGACGCGCGGGGCCTAATAACGAAGGTCCGTTGCCATGGCGACGCAAGTGTCGGTTCGCTGCCTTCTTCATAAAACACTGACGAGCACTAGGAAACCTGACGTGTTTGATTAGACACGCTTCTTTTTACAAAATTCGTCTGCCTTTTCCGGAGGAGACCCCTCAAAATTAGCCATTAACGAAATTGTTATTTAAACAGCAACCATTATATCTAGTCATTTTAAAATCATAACTATAGGCAAATTTGATCCACGTTCGTCATGCTACATCTGAAAACACCTGACAAGTTACTACTACTATTCCTGAAGAACTGCACTATACTAACAATGTTTAATTTGTAAATCTAGTTATATTTTGATCAGATACTTATCAAGTAATGTGTCTCAATCTGCCTAATAATTTTCATTTATAAATAAATAGTAAAACAGAGTCAGATATTGCACGATAATACTTTAATTATATGATAATTTGAACTATAGTAATGCAAAAGTGCAGGATATTGTCTAAAATTTGAACGTAAAACTTAATTATAATAATCCGTAGCGTCTGGATACGTTAATTGGTACTATTTGCTAAACATGAAACCAAACAGAATAATTGTCCAAATTGAAAGGTAGATAATTTAGGTTATTTTGTCATAATTTATCAAGCAATCAGAATAATTTACAATTCTATGAGGTAAAATGCTGATGGCTTCTAATTGCATTAGTATCAGATAATATGATCAAGGAGAGATATCCAATGATGTCGCCTGAAGAATTTAAATAACCAATGATTAGTTTAACTTAAAATAGTTCGCTAGACCATATCATAATACTTAAAGAACAGTAATTTATTAAAATATGATCTCGTTATGCTATCATAATAGTCCTCAGAAAGGTAGTAAAGTCATTCAATTTTTCCTCAGTTTAAAAGATTTTGTTAACAGTATACTCAATAGATTTAGTAATATAATATCAATAATATTTATTTAAATTGCATTTAAAAATTCAACAAACAAGAACACGTTACATATTAAAAATAACGGAATAAATTCAATTAAATCACTACTCAAATAAAGTTATCATTTATTTTAATTAAAAATCGCTTATCTAAGCGAATATATTTTGTTATCTAAAATATTTAATCAGGGTGTTATGAGCTTGTAATTGAGTAATGAAATATTATTGGATCTTGAGACATTAGTAAGCGGGTATACATATAAAGTGGTCGTTTTGACTTAAAGCGTTATTCATAGTATTCGCCGTCTAGACTCCTAAGACGTTGTAATGCTGGGTTGCGTCGACAGGGTACGGGGTACGACCTGGCAGCGGCTATTCGCCTGCCGCTTCACGACGCGGATCATCCATCTACGCATTAAAATTAATAATGTCAATTTCTTTTCGTGCCGACCTCCTGTGGTGTAGTGGCTAGCGTTGCTGCCTCACAACCCAGAGGTCCCGGTTTCGAATCCCGGATGGTTGTGTTGTCATGGTCGAGAAGACCGGGATGTTGGAGCATCGATACGCAGACCACGTGTCACTCCAAATTCGTAATGTGCCATGAAAGATGACAGTCCGCAGTCGACTCGGTAGGCCCAGGCCCTCAATGGGCTGTAGAGCCATGGAGAAAGAAGAATTTCTTTTCGTAATTCGAATAATCAAATCTCTCGGAGTATATTCTACGATTTTTGCGATCACATATCTCGCAAATGACAATGGCCAGCCAATTTAAAATGTTTGCGTTCAAAATTCGGTATTATTGGGCTGACTGAGGCAACTATTCGAATATTCGATTTCCCGTAAGTAAATTTCTCTTTTTTGCGAAAGTCTTCCTAGCCTGTGCTATCCTACTCTTTATGTCTACTATGCTTCTACCATCCTCAGCTATTATGCTGCACAAGTAGCAGAATTCTTTAACTTCCTTCAAAATATTACTTCCCAGTCTAAGAACCTTTGTTATTCAACTGTTTCCCATACAACACTCCATTACCTTGGTTTTCCGTCTATTAATCCTCATATTGAACTCTTTCTCCGAGACCACCTTCATTGCCATTTATTACGGTTTCCAGATGGTTTCTACTGACTCCCCTAGCACTACAATATCGTCGGCAAAGCGTAGGGTTTGTATTTCTTCACCTTGCAGTATGATTTATTTTCCACATTCCGTTTTAACTTTCTTCTTCGCCTGTTCCAGATATAAGTTAAAGAGCATGGGTGGCAGACTGCATCAGTGGCTACCTCATTTCTTGATTTCAACTTTATTTTCTTGATCTTCAATTCTAATTACTGCTGACTGCCTTCTGTAGAGGTTATGGATAACCCTTCTTTCTCAATATTTTATTCCTATCCTCTTCAAAGTCCTTTATAATATGTTCCAGTTCAGATTATCAAAATGTACAAATGCCATGAACTTTGGCCTTTTTTTCTTATCCTGTCTTCTAAAATTAGACGCAAAGTAAATATTGCTTCTTTTGTAACTACATCCTTCCTAGAACCAAACTGAACTTCACCTAACTCGCATTCTATTCGTCGTTCAATCCTGCTACATACCTTTTTCGTTAATATTTTGCATGCTTAAGATAGTAAACTAATTGTCCTGTGCTGTTTGCATCATCAATCCCAGTCCCCTTCGGTATGGGTTTAATTATGTTTTTCCTAAAAACTTCTGGTATTCTTCCTGTTTCGTAGATTCCGCAACTTATCCTGAACAGGTATGATATTGCTTCTTCGTCCGATGATCTTATCAACCCCCCTGGAATGTTATCAATTCCTAGCGTTCTTAAATCAATGTACAACTATAATAAGTCGTTGTAGTTTGGGGATTCTGGAACAGACAAGCAGTGCCCCGCGTTTTGATATTTAAAATTTGTTGCTTTTCACGGTTTTCTGGGTTTAGGGTAACAGTTCAATTAAGGTAGAGTTACGCCTTTTGGCAAGTAAATTTAATGAGAAAGTAGAGATGAGTAGCGTTGAAAATGGAAACATTTGGGAATGAAAAGTTGAATATAGAAGTTATACCCAGCCTTGTAGAGTAGATGGTATGTGTCGTGTGAGGAGGAGATCGCGTTACCGCAGGTCGCGGTTTCGGCTCCGTTAGTTGCGTTACGTAACGCAACAGGTGTGCTCCAGCGCTGGCCACGAACCCGCACTCTTGCACCGCACCGCTACGCTGCACTGCTTATGTGATCTCTGCTCAGCTCACTTCATTATATCATCACATCAGTGGTCACGACGCGTCAATATATCTACATTTTCATTTCCTTATGGCATGTTGAAATATACAATGTTCAAAAATACTCACCAGTACGTATTATGAATCTAGTTGTAAAATTTTCTTCAAAATAGTAACTCTGCCAACTATATACATTAAATAAATTTTAAAGTTTGTAAAACGGAACATAACCTGTTTCAAGCGAATGGGAATTTCCACGAATCTGCCCAAGAGCACAAAAATGTTATCTTCCACCAGACGTTAAGAACAAGACTAAGTACAAGAGTTATTATTCATGGAATATAAAATATAATTGAAATATCGTTGGATTTGATTTTCACTTCCACAAGAAATATTTCTAAGTTGAAATATATAATTCTGTATTTCACAAAATATAAACTTCGGAAAGGTTCGGAGAACAAGACAGGTTGCACTCCAGAATAGCATCAATAAGTGTGGCGGATGAAATTATAAGGCATTAGTTCAAAAGGGATTTCTTCTTCAAAATTACAGGCCAAACTTAAGACAAATACATGAAGAAAATCAGAGCTCAGAGTGGCATAGAGACGTTGTTAGAAGGTTACACAGAAACTGAAAAAATTTTTACAAAATTTGTGATTTTATACGAGGTTGTACCAATAATACTTCACAACGCTGGAATCAAAAGGTGAAGGTATGGCTAATAACATTCGTTTAATATTCAGGCCTGGAATGAACGAGTATGCACATGCACGAAGGTGGAGATTTTGTTTCAGAGTGGCGGGAAAAGTTATTATTATTATTTATAAGTATGTCCTTAAATGGAGAGGTGGGGAATGAAAGTCAGGGAATGTTGAGTCAGGGAAGTTTAGGTCCAACGTTCGTACACGTGTGTTTACTGCGAAAAAGTTTTGAATATAAGGAAGTTTTACCTTACATCCTGGCTTGGCTCTCGGCACAAGGAAAATTAATACATTTTTATATAACTCAAGGAAAAATGTAATATATATATATATATATATAACAAATATAAATATTATATGTATGAGTTTTGGAATTACCAGGTAAGTACAGATTTCTAATCTTTCGATAAGTTTTCTTTCCGTCGTTTGAATGTTTCTTCTTAGTGTTGTAGCGCAGTAGAACCCTCCCCAGATTTAATTTCAATATATGAAATTTTGGATTAAATAAAATTTCTGCAAGAGCATTTCGCTGGCCAGGTAAAAGGGGTTTTCCCGGCGCCGAGATGGCGGCTGTCTGCGTGCGTATAACGGTAAGCTTGTTTTTCGCTAAAAAAAATCGTTCACCTTCGGAATTTCCTAGGGACCCTGTTACCTGTGTCATCAAAAATTTCCCGCGGTCGTCGGAGAACTCACGATGATTGGCACGAAAATGTCAAGCACTTGGGAGGGGACATATATGGAGTTAACCTGCGAAGGGAAAGGACAGTATAAAGTATGGTAAACCGTCGGACAAGTCGAGTAAGCAGCGGAGAAGGATAGTGTGTTTTGATCAGCAGAGGAAGCGGTGGACAATATAGTGTGAGATATTGAAGTCCAGTAAGCAGCGGAAGAGTGTGGTGTGAGAGATTAACAGTCAAGGAGGCAAGGAGGTATGGTCTAAAATGATGAGAAGAAGGAAGTTGAAAGCTGTGTAATACGAAATTGAGTAGCAGGTTCAACTAGAAGGCTAGGTGGCGAAGGAGTAAGGTGTTAACGACGAGGAAAACAAGGAGGGAAGAAGCAGGAAAAGGCTCGAGTTTTCCTCAATTCCGGCAGCAGAACTTCATATCATTATTACCGGCAGCGTCAGGCTCAACCCGAACAACGAGAGAAGAAGGAAGTCCAGTCGCATGTTAATTTGCACAGAACAGAACAGGTTCGTCCAGTGAACGGAAACAGCTGCTTGTGGTTATCCAAATAATAGTTAAACCCTGAGAACTTTCAAATCGCCCCTTTTAATTATTTATTATGTATTTACATTATTTGCGCAGAATACCATTCAAAATATTTTTTTTAAATAAATGTATATATTATATTACAAACTAAAATTAATTAAGTAATTAATATAATACCCGCAGAATCATTTACAGTGTGTGTATTAATATCAGATACAAAGATAACTCTTCAAATGGAAATATTTTCTGAAGGGCATATTTGACGTCTTGGAAGATATATATACCTAAAATAGTAAGAGGGGTTTGTTTTCTTGATGGAAATAAAAACAGCACCTCTTTAGTTTCCTGACTTGTCTGAATAGTTCCGACGTTCCAATAGTACTGAAACTTTTCACTTCCGCCGTTATATTGTTCTTTTCATATCTATGGTTGCTTTGATATAGAGCAAGCTGAGCTGTTCGTTCCTTCGATAATCTATATTACATGTCTTCCCCTACTACTTCCTCCTCCAGTGCTTCTCTTATTTCCACTTTTAATAAACATAAGTGCCGCAGTATATGCCTCAGTGCGGAGATCTGCAAAGACTTACTCCCTCTTGGATGGTGATTTTAAAAATTATCTCAGTCCATATATTTTCCTTCACCTGGTTTTACCTCCATCGTTTGAATCATACAATACTTACTTTGTTCTTGTTTACGACTGTACGTGTTTTTTTACGATAAATCCCCAGAAATTTCGTATGAATCATTCTTTGAAAAACTGTTCATTTACCTAACGCAAATACTAACATTGTTTACAAAGAGTCTTGTTACAAAGAGGAGTCACTCGTGTATATAGATACCAAATCATATAAAATTGAAAGAGTAAGTTTTGCACAACATCTTACATATTAAATGTGTATAGCCGAAATGATGTCACAATGAGACAGTTACATTTTCTCTGTCTGGATAATTTTTGACGCACAGTCGGCAAATTTGACAAAAGTCCCTACGCGATTCTGTCTCGCCTGCTAATGTGAACGTGAAGCACATATACAAAATTTCACCCAAATATAAATAAGGTATAAGTTTATAAATTAGGATAAGGGCGGATAGTCCTAATGTTTGAGGGGTCATGCTGTGGTAATCTTTGAGGAGCCGCGGAGTTCTGGTTATATTGGACAACCCGGGCAACGGGGAACAACGCAGGACATCGCCCACAGACAGCGCTGCAAAAATGACGGTAAGACACCATGTGAACAGATTTTTAATATAATAATAAAAAACTCAAACAACAATTTTCTGACTTTAAACTTAATAATAAATAAACAAAAATACGGCCAAATAAATCAGAAAATAAATTTAATTATCTCAAACGTAACAGTCGCGAGACATATTCCGTGATATCAATTTACTTTTAATGTATTTATTTCATTGATTTAAAAAATTGCCTGAAGATGTCCACCAAGTTGGATGAAACGTTGTATCAACATTTATTAAATAGTAATTATATGTATTTGCTGACATTTTTGTCCATTTATTTATTTATTAATAATAAATACCATTAACAAATAAAAGTATAAATAGTCAATAACTGGTCCAAAGAAAATATACCGCAAAAAGGAAAAGTTCTTATAACGTATACCTTGCAAAGTAGTAATTCTCAAATAATCTATCAAGGACCAACACGGAGGCAATAACTATCGTTAATAAAAAAATTATTATAAATGGAAAAACAAATAAATATCGGGTATCTTATCGTACTATCTCTACTACTAAGCAGGGTTTGTATAATATATGGAATAAAATATGAGGCAGAAAATAAATAAGACAGAATCGAACGTTCAGAACAGAACAGAGATTACCAGCGGCCTACTGTCGTCGCTTACAAATTCAAGTCAATATTTCTTTTGCTTCTATCGTTTGCATCTACCCTTATATATATATATATATATATATATGTATATATATAATGATTTTCTTTAAGAATTCCAAGTTTCCTAATTCAGTTTGTAGCGCGATATTTATTTTATTAAGTTGTATTGTAAAAATTAGCAAATTATTGGAAGGTTGAGTGGATCCTCGAAGTCGGCAGTGGAAGGTTGAGCGGCGCCTCGAGGTTGGCAGGGATAGGAGGCTGTAATCCTATGGGATACTGACAGGTCACATATAGAAATGACCTGCGCCATACTCAGAAATCCCAAACATCAACGAATCAAACAATATTTTAAAATTACCGCGTGGTGGCCTCGGCCAATGGGGTTTTGTGGATAGATAAATCGAGGGAAAAAGATCGATTTATCGAGGTGGATGACACAGCAGAGAAGCTTTGCAGATTCATTCGGTTCCAGACATTAAGAGAAGACGGTCGGAACTGATAACTTGGGCTGGACTTTGCAGATGCTGAAGAAGATAGAAGCTGTAAAGAGGTACGCTGCCAGGCTTTGCTATCCAGATCGTTTAAGGTGGGATCTCCCATGATATTAACCCTGAGTTAAAGAGATCAGATTGCTTCACCGAACCATTAATTTCCTTATAAATATGTCCTTAATAAAGTATTCCCTGTTTAATTCCCCTATGTAAATAAATTTCCCAATATTTCTAAATCATCTTGTAATTAATTAATATCAACCCCCCCGCCCCCTCCTACAAGTTGGAAACGCTTCCTCAGCGGACTCTGTTACACATTTTACGAAGTGAGCATTTAAGATATACTAAATTAGATACACACGCGCTTCTTACATTTAACACGGAATAAATACAATTATTACAATAAAATAAAAAGATTTCACCAGGTATCAGCAAATGGCATGAATTTTGAGTATGTATCTTAGGTTAACCGTGCGACTAGGTGCTTCAAGACTTCAAGAAACGTGACAGTTAACCTTGCGTCCAACTTAATGGTATCCAAACGTGATGATGCTTTCCAAGTAATTTACCATAAACCTCTTGCTGGTCAAGTTGACAGTTTCACTAGCCAGCAAAAACATTAGTGCGTTTCTCTACGTCATATACTTGCTCAGGACTTCTGCTTTTAATCATTGTTCTTCTACGTCACGTGATTTCATCTTTATGTTATCTGATCGGTGATCCGCACCACACTCAAATCCAATAGCAATTTCTTAGATTAGCTGCTTCCTTTCCGACGTCAGGTCATCTCCCTGCGTTTTATGACTCTGCTAGCAATCTCCAAGTCCGTGACATTTTACAATGGCTGCGGATTATATATCCCGCCACACCGGCGCCTTCACTGGACATGCATGACCTAACATATCACTCAATCGCGGCTACGTAATTCAAAATTTAAATTTATCTTTATCAGATATTCCCAGTCTTCTGAATTGACGTTGGGCTCAATTACAAATTGCGTTAACTAATAGATATTCTTACTGTTCAAAACATTGGATTGAAAGTTTCGTTTGGTCCTCATTTATTTTCTTCCTTGTTTACCATAAAAGACTAATTAAAATATGTTCTTTTTAGTTTTTAACAATTAACGTAAACAGAAATGTCAATAGACATTTCTTAAGAATCATCTTTAACAATACTATTTCATTTTTGGTAACTTGTAGGCTGACTTATTTTAAAAAAACGAACTTCTTCTTTACGCTTCTCTATTAATGATGTGTTCTCTAACTAACCAACGGAATAGAATGACTTTATCGTAACTAACACGTTCAATAACTACATCACTTGTAACTTTAAAATGTTTTAGCTATCTGATTTATTAAGCTAAATAAAATCGTTTTGCTGTTTACTGTTCCGATACATAACAAGACTGAGAAAACGTTAATAACGTCAAGACATTGTCTTCAGTTCGATCACAATCTAACATTAACGAACCGTTGTACTGTTAAGTAATCTCTTCAGTTATAAAACCAATGGGTAGTTAAATATACCTCATTTTAATTATAGTTGACAATTTTCCTCAGCTCCACTAATTGCCATGTTAACGTAACAGACCTGATGAAATGCAGCAGTTTGTTCCTCCACTGTACAATACTGGCTGCAAACTGCTGTTGTTTCCCCCTTTCTGACTACGCAACCGGGCATTTCTGCGATTTCGCCTTGATTTTACGTCATTCCTCAGTCTGCCCTTCATTGCCCGCTGCGGAATTCGCTTGTTTGGATGTTCCTTGATAATGGCTGTCGCTTTAATCCACTCCGTCACGCCTAATGTAACAATGATTGCATTAGGGAGGGAGCGGGGTGCTTTTACACAGGTCCGCGTACCTTATTAATCCAGCGCTGCACTTTGCATGTGAATGCGGGGGTGGATCAGCCGACACCTCCGTGCATTAGTGACTCACCATGCGCCACTTCATCCCCAATAGAAACACAACAATTACACTTACTATACAACACCTCGTACTTCACTGCAATTCAACTGCATAGAAATATGAATTTCAGTAACTAAATTTTTTAATTGAAATACTGCATGTTTCATAAATGGCCCATTAAGTTTTAATATGTAATGCCGTGTTTTTACTATCTGAACAGCGTGGAAAAGTTGGGTCGTACAGAGTTGGGTATTCTAAATGAGTTTGTGAAAATCTGGAAAGAAGCACCATTCTGTAACTTGCTGGTCGCTTCTTTGATCGTTTGTGGAATACGGGACAGTGTTAGGTTTCAGATATAATTCACAATAGAACAATAAACTAATTGTCTTTGAATAAATTAAAAAGCAAAAGACGTAACGAAAGCAAAGGGCTATGTGTCATATCGATTCTCCGGCCTAGAGTAAATTAAAACACTTTAAGAAAAAGAAAACGTTTCTCCTCCTAAGCCTCCATTGGTTAAATCATAAGGACAGGTTGAAAAAATATGGAGTAGTGTAAATCTCTTATTTAATTAGAAACATATTAAAATAGCGGGCCTGCAGTAATACGAATCGTCTCTGGGTAATGCTAACACATTTAGAAATTGACTAATAAAACAGTATTATATCGATAAAGTCTTCCACATTTTCTGTAATCTTTTACGTAAATACCAATTAAAGAAGTTAAATGTATTTTTTCTTTTTGATTATAATAATTTTATATGTATTTGATATATTTTGTTGTGTCGTTAAATTTAATAAGTTGTAATAGGAATCTAACTTTAGATTAATTAAAAAACCAGGCAGAAATACGTGATGTGAATAATTAAAATAATTAGGTAAATTTTGAATAAACAAAAGCACAATAAAGTGAGGTGAACGAATGCGTAGCAAAGGTTTGTCGGGTTTTAATGTATCCATTTGTACATTACCTATGGTGATGTCAGAATCAATATAAAGTACATCGGAAAATATTTATGCAGTGGTACTTGATACTAAAATCTAAAAAAATTTACATTATGACCATAATAATAATGTGGAGTTAATATGCAACATACTTACAGCCGCTGGAGTGTTTAGAAATGAGGAGTTTCATATTTTGTAGCGTGAAATAGAAGGGTAGAGATTTCATAAGCAACAATATCTTTAATTTAATTGTGCAGGTTCATCTATTCATTTATTATATCATAAACGAATGTGCAGGGGAAGTCGGGGCGGAACGGGTCACTTATCGTTTAACAATTTTTTTAAAATTATTAAAAAAGAAAAATGACTTTATAAAAGTATGAAACATTAGTTTATTCTATTATTTACTTAATATAATATCAATATAACTTAAAATAAACGAATTTATATTTTTAATGAGTTTTTTAAACTAAACTTACAAATTTCCCGTTCTGCCCCTCCCCACCCCGGGGTTTAACGGAACAGGATTTAATTAAAATAATTTAAATTTAATCCAAGAAATTTTTTTATTTTATTTCTTATACTTATTTATCGTCGGTTGGTCGCTTTATCAATTTGTCTTTCGAAAAACGATTTGTTTTAACAACTTTACAGTCATTACTAACATTTTCCGTTTCTTTTCTTTCTTAATCTATAGTTTTTTTAGTACAAAATCCTGTAACTTGGTCTTATAAGGTGAGCCTGCCAGTTTTTTCTTTTTTCTTGAGCAACACACAACACTTTGCCGCCCCGCACACTAGTCTCACTTTAAGGTTTTTAACGATCCTTAATACAAGTAGATTTAAACCTTATACGTAGCTTATATGCAGCTTATGACGCCTAGTTTACGAATATACACCATTAAAGAATTAAAAGCGTTGAGTTTTATGAATTACCTTCCGTAAAACTTCCTGCAAAAATTATAAAGCCACAGATGTAAGACGCCACAACAATGGGTCATTCACAACTTGATCAAGCTGGCTACCACGGCGTCTTTTTTGATCAGTTACAATGTTCCAGCCGCATTTACTAACCTTCAGCACTATCCAGTAAAAAAATAAGGATGCCCGTTCTATCCTGCTATCCCGTTCCGCCCCGACTTCCCCTGGTGGAATTTGTTGCAAAAGTTTTTGTATCCAAATTTAAACTTCCACCGATATCTGAAATATATTTATTTATGGTACCTCAGTTCAGAATTATTTACTTCAAATTTTGAGAGATAGAAAAGAATTGTTATTCTGAGTTTCGTGCTACAACGACATGCGCCTAATTAGTCACTCAAGGTGTTCTAACAGCCCCGTTCGTAGAGCGAGAGACGAAAGACTGCTGTAAAGGAACCTCAAGAGAGACGTGGACTGAGTTAAGACGGGGACTAAGAGAAACAGCCTAAAAGATTGGCAGACGACCATACTGATACAGACACATTATCGCTCCCTCTTTTGTTCCCCTTTATAAGACGAAGATGTTTATCAGAAATAATATTTACTTTATGGTCTCTCGACAAACGCGCCTTTGATGTGTTATTTATAAGCCCGGCCCCGTTAAAAGGTAACTGCACAGGATGAAAAGTTCATTTCGACATAAATTTCCGGGAATGTGTGGCGCCAGCGTAGACGCGGAAACTCGTAACTCTTACAGCAGCGCGCCTCTGCCATTACGCTAAACTTTCGCTTTTGTGATGTTTGTCAGCAACTGACATGTGTACATAACAAATAAATATCTATCGCCTCAGCAATATGTAATTTGAAATCTGATCTCTAGGTTTGTCTCTTTATAACCTATTAAGAATTTTTTATACATATACATTACGCATTGTCCAAAGAAACTGAATTGAAAGAGAAATATATGAACTTGATAAGACGCGAAGTACTTGCTGATAATAACGTACAAAAAAATCGGAGGAAAGATGCAAATAACGTGACAAACTTAAGAGATATATTCCACAAGACAAAACAAACTGTCTATTGGATGAAATATGTAAAACTTGGAAAGAATGAATGTAAAGCAGATATGACTATTTAATTTGTTCACACCGCAGATGAGTAACGGATTTGTTAGTTTTTGATAGAATTAAATTCGATGTAACTAAATTTTTTAACGCCAAATATCAAGAATAAAATATTTTTAATGCGTAACGGGGAAGAAACGATTGTAATAGACTAACTTGTAAGTCTTACTTAAAATGGCAACGGTTAACATAGACCGCTAAAAATCTAGGAGACTGGCATTCGGAAAATATCGATTAAGTTCTGTGATCTGTAATGCAGAAATATGGAACACAAATATAGCCAAATAATGGTTATTCTAAAAAACCGGCTTGGAAACCTATATTTGGTAGAAATAATAGTAGATATAAAAAGATTTTCAGCATCTATGGATAGACGTAAAATTATTAATTTTAAAATATTTACAAAGGTACACTTCAAGTACGAGAGTTTGAAATGACGAGATTGATTACACACTCCAGCTTATAAAGATAATATAGCCTTAGACTACTTCTAGATACATTAATAATTATAAAAGTGTATAGTATATATAACGTAAATATATCGTGTATTGGTAGATTAAAAGTGTTAGAGAGAGAAATAACGAACATGTTCCTATTTCCACGTAGAAATATAAGTTTATTTAAAACTCTCCCCTTTAGCGATTACTATCTATCAACAAAACAAAAATTATAGCGATTACTATCTATTAACAAAACAAAAATTAAACGCTATAACTATAATCTTAATGCATTTTGTAATAATGATCTGTAAAAGGTAATAGCATCGTTTAAGCCATGCTCCATCTCAAATTAAATCAGACACTGCTTAAGTTATTAGAAGAAAATTCGATAATAATGATTCTCGTGAAATATAGAACTAAATTATTAAGAGGTTTAAAAATTATAACATTATGTGGAAATGCTAAATTTTACGTGCCTAGTCTGCCAGTGAAAATGAGTTGCAATCCCAGAATGCAACACGCAGCACACACAGTACGTGTGCTATTTAAACGATGATTCGCTTTGGATAAAAAACAACTCGTTTCTATTTTTTCACACGTTTTCTGTATTCAAATGTTCACGTACTGCGTGCAATTCATCCAGAATCATCATGTGTGCGGTAAACTTACAATAAAAATTTTATTTTATCGTTAAAAATAATCGTTTTGTTGCAACTGATTCTAACTTTGATCACGGGAACCGGAAATTAAAACTTTAATCACTACGTATCGCAGAAGTATTGCGAGGATTTTTTTAAATAGAAAATAAATAACTTGAAGACAGGAAGTAAGAATAAATTTACATCTACCTAAACGTGAGGTTACTGAATTATTATAAAATTTCTAAAAGAATAAGAAGGATCGCAGGCATATTTAACCTTAGGGAAGGAGTAAGGCCTTCCCAGTTCTACAGCTCTCTATTAGCATGGCGATGCTAATTAGAATCAACATTTTGGCAGACTCAGTAAAATTTATTGATTGACGACGATAAAAACGTTATTCGTTGAAACATAATTATACGCGAGTAATGTAGTGATGTTAATGCTTTATTTCAACTTTTGGGATATCTATAAAATTCTCGTTATTTTTTCTTTTACCCCTATTGCTTTTCAGTTGATAGAATGCATTTCGGCAGCATTCTGAAGCTCCTCCTCTTTGGGGAAAAGGCAATGAATGTTTAAGTGAGACATCCATTCTATCGACACCCCTGATGACCAATCAAGGCGGCGCAACCCCATCTACTGCAGTTGGATTCGCAATGCAAACGTAATTACAAATATTGGCAGTTCCCCCGAACACCCTAATCTACACTTGCACTAGACCTAATTGTCACGGCCCCCCGCGGTAATTCATCGCTACCAGCGCCGACATTTTTTCCCCGTGCAGCCCTGCAGATATCGGCGCAATCCTGCAACCCTCTTAGTGTAAACACGCTTTAATGAACTGGGCGCGAGGGGTTGCCGGGTCAATATTTGTGGATGCAACGAAACACCCAATAAATCTCGTTGCAGTTGTTTCCACAAGGCGTTTGACTCACAACTGGCCGAGGGAGATAAGAGTCCGTAACCCTCTCGTGGAATCGTGTGGGCGTGCGTCTACATGTTACAGCCCAATTCAATACTTACAGTTGGAAAAAACAGAATACTGTGTTGAACTGAATAGTTTATGTTCCATCAATCCAAGTTAGATACAAACAAAGAGAAAAATAGAATGTCAATTATTGTCATCAATCAAAAATAGGAGTATGTTTTTAGCATTATTTAGGATTATGGTTATTTCCTCACAATAGCATTTGTAGGGATTGTAAGGGGGGATGATAAAGTATTCGTCTAAATACATGCAGGGAAAATCGTGCAGAAACCTGCGTGAGGCAGAACGGGTTCTGGATGCCGACGTCATTACCGTGACTGCGGGTGGACTCAGCGTTCAGGACTCGCATGTCTCGACCAGATTTGCAGGGAACTGGCCGACAAATCCTCCCTTCGACCCTCAGACCTGACCAAAGTGTCATGGCTTCGGAACTTGAATTTAGCTACTCTTCTTTGCACCACAGTCAATAAATATTAGGCGCTCTCCATCTTTACCACTCGAACGCTGGTGTAATATATAGGCTTATATGAGAGAAAGCGCTAGGACTTCTGGTTTACAAATGTTACATTGAATTGTGACGTGACTCAGTTCATTGATGCAAAATCCAATAAAGCTAATTCACGTAAAAAAGTCTAACGATGTAAAGCGCAATTAGAGTTATTGCCAATAAGACCTATCTAATAGCTCATTAAAGAATTCAGTATGTTTCTTCAGGTAAACTAACTACTCAATATTTTGTAAAACGGAAAGCTCAATTAAGCTTAAGGATTATAAATATGGAAAACAAACATGAAACTTTTCTTCGTTTTACAGTAAAACTATTCCAAACACTGACAATTCACATATGTTGCTTATCTTTTTAAGCATTATTATATTGTTTATACAAAATTTCAATAAAAGTACTCGGTTTTTGTAATTAAATAATCCTGATAAAAACCTCAAGCAAATATTGAAATTATTCATTTAAAACTTATTCCTCCCTATAAATAAAACTATTACAATAATACGCATGGGTTTGTTTCTGACAAACTGTTCTGTATTATTTATTAATTAGAGAGTCGCAAGTGAATCAGTAGCGCTACAGTTTTATACAGAACTAAAGGCAGTATTACACCTACCGATTGCTGGTCCAGTCAGTATATTTACAGACTATGGCTGCAACTCGTTAACTTTCAGTTCCTTCAGCCAATTTACACGAGATTTATTAATTTAATTCTCTTTAACTTTAGTCTTTTCTCGATATTGAGTCTATCTTAAATTACTAATTTTATTTTTCAACTCTACGCTGAGTATAAGACCAAGTAGAGTTCCTGGGTTGGAACCGGTTTGGAAGCAGGTAGAACTCGTCTGGCGGATAGACAGGAGAGGGGGTTCACTCGGCCGAGTCACTCGGTCTTTACTAGGCTGTCCATATTACATTAGCCGAGTACTCGACGGAAAACAATGTCTCGGCCTGGAACTCGGTAGGTGTAATACGGTCTTTGTAAACAATCAGTTACCGTGAAGATTTCATCCGAATTATTCACCGGGAAAGTCTACGTTCATTAATCAGTTATGGTCTAAATCTCTGAGTTTAGGGACCGCTATCCCTTCCCGTATCTTAGCTGAAGTGATAACTGTGAGTAAACAGCTATGGACTTCCTTAATGTGTACAGTGATCCTAAATGTATGGTAAGGAATGAGACTTACGAAAGAAAGTTTTATTGGATTGTCTGTATTGAGAGTGTCATAAACCATCCTGATAAGGGAATCCAAATAAACAAACACAATCCGACATTGTATAGATTTTTTGTAAGTAGAAATATCGAAGCACTAAAAGTTTTTCTTGGATATATCACAGAGTTTCTTTTTTTTTTGAATCTTCATACGAATAACTAATGGAAGAAGACAGTCCAGCTGTATACTTTGGAGAGCGAAACCGTGGTGACTAGAGCATGTTGGTCTCTGTTCCAATCTTATACTTCACCTATATTGGATGTTGTGTCGTGTGTCGCAGCCACTGAACACTGGAGGAGAGTTGCAGGAACTATCGGCTAAGTGCCCGACGGAGGGTTGCGTTATGCGACGCACGGCTAGATTTCCGGGCGATTAAGTCTGTGAGTGCAGCTTTCAGGCTCCGAGGTCGATACACGCCTTTGTGGAGGAATAGCCATGCCTTCTGACAGAACGCACCGTCAGCTGCTGGCTTCAAGCCAATCCTGATATTTGAGGCACTCTGCTGCTGTTTGCGTTTAACATTGTCTTTCAAGCGACGAGGCCTTGTCGGGGGACATTTTCAAACATTTCCTGGTCGAGAGTGAGACACGCGTCTCCACTACGTTCAAACTACGCTGGAAGTTGAGTATTAAACAAAAATTTATACTACTGCCAAGATATATTGGGAGAAACAACCTACACATTTTTGAGGGGAATGAGTTATTTTTGCGATAGCAATCCACGATATGTTATTAGGGAAAATACAATTAAATGAGGAACGTGTCCATTCCTCCACGCATAGGAGCCAATAAATGTAGAGCTAGTCGTGCTCGCGAGTTACACCACCAGCAGCCACAAACAATAAATTCCCAACGAAGTCTCTAAGAATTATCCAAACAACATGCTAAAAATAATAACATTCTGGATGATTATTAGCAATAAATAAAAAATATAAAAACCTTACGCTTTTCAGACGATATTGTAGTATTAAGGAAATCAGAAGACTTGGAAACCATAATAAATGCCATGAACGGAGTCCTGGAGAAAGAGTTCAATATGAGGATTAATAGAGGCAAAACCAAGGTAATGTAGTGTAATATGGGAAACAGTGGAATAACAAAGAGTGTTAGATTGGGAAGGGATATTTTGACGGAAGTTAAGGAATTCTGCTACTTGGGAAGCGTAATAACTAGGGATGGTAGAATTATAGTAGACACAAAGAGTAGGATATCACGGGAAAGGAAGAATTTCGCAAGAAAGATGAATTAGCTTACGGCTAATAAATGTTTGAATATTAGGAAAGAATAAAAATGTTAGTATGGAGCGTGGCGTTATGAGTGCGAAACGTGGACGATTGGGATTGCAGAAAGGAAAATAATAGAAGCCTTTGAAATACGGCGTTATAGGCGAATGCTGAAAATCAGATGGGTGGATAGAATCACAAACGAGGAAGTTCTTAACAGAATAGGGGAAAAGCGAACAATATTGAGGATGTTGACTAAGAGAAGGGATAGGCCACGCTTTAAGACACGAGGGTCTTGTATAATGAACATTAAAGGGAAGTGTGAGGGTAAGGACAGAAGAGGGTGGCAACTGATGGAATACGCTAAACAGATTAGAGAGGCTGTGGGTTGTGCTAGCTATAAGGAATTAATAAGGCATGCGCCAAATATATTAGCATGGAGGGTTGCATCAGATCAGTCTTAGGACTGAATACTACAACAACATTCTTGATAACATAACAAAATAAATATATTTCGTGGACCTTTCAATGAAGTCAAGATTCCAGTAAATTGAATGAGTCAAAAAGCTTTAGATAAAAGTCATATTACATATGAATAGGATGATGATATATCTCATAACAAATTATGGCTATTTACATTCTCTAATGTAATTAATTATATTGTTACACACCTACATATTTATTTACCGAATCGAAGGAGTGGCCAAGTAAAAATGTGGCTAGATCATTTTTCAACTGATTAGTATGTTTATAAACTTTGTTGACCAGCTGCGAAATAGGTTTCCATGACTCTTTATATACTCCGATTTGAGCTTTCGTTGACACAGTATAGGAAATGATGATGGAATTGATTTTCACTGTTAAGAAAAAGAGACAATTAGGTATTTTTGGGGGTATAAGGCAATACCAATAAAAAAGAAGTGTGAAACCACAGTTTAGAAGAGGAGAATCCTTTTAAATGCATTCAGGTACATAGGAAAGAAACACCTATGCCATGATAATCAGTCCAACCAGTCAATCAGGTGTCGCGAAACATTTGTCCAACCTTTCTTCAGTCCTAACATTTTCCGCTGTCTAAAAGAAGGGATACATCAATAAATCTGCATGACTTGTCATTTGTACATCATTTTTAATTATTAGAATATTACAGACTAATAGGATCGACACCGATGAGGTTAAAACACCATTGCTGTACCGAAGAGGATATTACACTTAATTTTCTATTAAGATGATTTCCATATTGATCATTGACGTGCTTTTGTAAATATCAAGAATGCATCAAAAGCATTCAAATTTCGGGAAATAATTTATTCCCTCTTCGGGAAGATCTGCTGCACGTGATCTACATAAAATCATGTAAGGGACTATTATTAACGATACGGAATTGAGTGATATATCATAGTCGGAGCAATCGTACGTAGATAAATAACGCATCACAGAGGTCTCGGGTTCGAAACCTTGCATGGGCGTGGATGTTGTGTGTGTGTTTTCTCACTGTGAAAACTACAGATCACGAGTTCCCCCTACTTTAGTCTCTAATAACCATAGAAGTTGATGCGACTTTAAATAATAAATCGTTTTTGTTAAAAGTGGTCACCAACAAAATATCATAAGAAGTGGAAACTCAAGCAGAATAAGAATTTAAGTACAGTACAATTTAGCCCGCTGCTAGGAAAGTTTCTTATAAATCGCATCAAATGTTTCTTTGAAACAAGCTGACTACTATGAATTTGGAATATATTGGAATTTATATACGTCTTTATTTATAATTAAAAAAATCCAGTCAATTTGTCAGCAAACAATACTGATATTTATTTAAGACATATATAACGTTTCGTCCATATTTGTGGACTTCATCGGTTAAATTTTAAAGGGATAAACCTATATACACGTGCGTTCATCGACGTATATGGCAAGATTATCCGGTTTGTTTATAAGTTATCCAAATAAAATTTACCTGATGAAGTCCAAAAAATTAACGAAACATCATTAATATATTAAATAAAAATAAATATTGTCGGAGAATGTAGATTTTCCCGGTGAATAGATGGAATATAATGTTCTGGGGTCACTACGCGGGTTATATCATCAGTTACCTGAAGAGGATGGTGGAGATCTATTAAAACCTTGTGTTTTACAATTTATTCAACCCGAGAATTTAATATTCAATAAATATTGTTTGTTGTGAAATTGGCGGTATTGGTTATTTACTGATTGAAAACAATGTTAATATTATGCAAATTGCGTAATTAGCTGCATTGACGCACTCTGCTTATGTAGAAAGCGGATTTAATCAGGCTCAGAATGTGAATCTATAAATCCGCTGAGGAAAAATATCAGCTTATTTAAATC
Source organism: Eucriotettix oculatus (assembly GCA_034510155.1). NCBI lineage: Eukaryota > Metazoa > Arthropoda > Insecta > Orthoptera > Tetrigidae > Eucriotettix > Eucriotettix oculatus. The sequence continues at coordinate 183,324,066 of CM067376.1, forward strand.
TACCCGTAAGTACTTGGAATCAGAGTCCCGTGGACGTAACACTAACACACTCACCGTTGTCGTCTGTTTAAGGGAAAATATTTTATGGCGTTGGAAAGACTAAAAGCATTCCAGGTGTAAATTGTGAGTAAAAAGCTCTCGATTTACCAACATTATTGCAACACAAGACGACATCGGCAAACTTTTCCCTTGAAAACTGGTTCTGCCGATGACAGAATAAGCCATTGAATTGTTCTATTGGAATATCAATCTCACCCAGACAGTAACGCCAGAGATATTCTAATAAAGTTTGTTCGCAAAATAAATAATAAAACCATGCCTTGAGTTACTTATTTCACTCTTATAGGTGGAGGAAGTAAGTTCACTTTTAACAGTAAGAATGAAGAGTAAATCTCATGACCAGGCATATGGACTGAGAAGGCAGCATCAGTCAAATATTCTCGGCCAATTAAGTCATACAGTATGAGTAGCTTTCGTCAGGTGATTGTAAGTATCTGCTCGATGACAGTGATTGATGACATCACGGACTTTTGTGGAGGGGCAAGGTATTTACTTTAGTTTGTGGCTGCACCTGCAGCATCCGCGTGATGAAATCATTATTTATTAACTGCAGGCTGTACTTACAGACGCTCCAAGGCCATGAGGTCCTGGAAAGCTCCGCGCTCCACGGTGTGGATCTGGTTATCCATCAGGTGGCTGAAATAATAACAAAAAACATCAATTAAAATACGGCTATCGGGAATTACAGAAGAATGAGTCATACAACATACGGGAACACACCCGAGTTCATTTCTAATAACAAAGGAATGAGATGGTTTTCAAAATACGTTATAAGAAAATCACGGTTTCATATTCTGGAACCAGTAACTTATAACAGTACTGTGTTTATATAGAGCCTTTAATATTTCGTAAAAATGATGTGAGCAATATAAAACTCACTGATACTCCGGATGAACAGAAAATTGTCTCATTATATGAAATCATTCCATGATTCTTGAGAGGTTTTGGATGAAACGTTCAAGGCAAAATAAAACCAAAGAAATGCATACTACGCTACCAAAATGATGCTAAAAACTTTTCTACTAAGATATGAACGTTCTGATTTAATTTTATCCTTCAAAGGAAAATAAATATATGTGTTTGCGGTACGGCGAGAAAAATTGTTTATATTAATTTCCTGACCCCGCTCATTAAAATTGATATCACTTCTGTCAGATCGATTTTTCTACAATAATTTGAGACCTGACATACTAACTTATTTTTCTGTTAAAAAAACTATGAAAAGAAGGTCCAAGTAGACAATCAGTCTAATTATACAAAAAAACTGAAAACTTAAAGTATTAACGTCTGTAAATTATAATGTTCTCTTTGTCAGTTTTTTTATTTTTTTAAAAGACGAAATGTACCACGTTTCGTCTGTAATTTGAGACTTATTCAGGTATAAAAATTTATCTGTTCATGGACCACATTCCAGGACTCCTTCGGCCGAAATCAAAATATAGAAAATTGCCAAATATGCTGTTACAATTCATTTATTTATTTAAATGTCAGATAAACAACTTATTAACGCCTGCAATTAAAGTCTACAAGCTACAAAAAGAAGTAGCCAAAATAAAGATTTTTACATTAGTTGTGAAACATTTCTGCTGTGAGTCGTTCTCGGGGCTCGGACTTTTTCATCACCTGATGAAAGTACAAAAAATGGTTTTCTTCTTCAAGATTATGAGTATTTTCTGAATAAAGGTATTAATATTTATTATCATGCTTTCATTTTCATTGAGTAAATCATAGACATTGACAAAATTCAGTATTTAAAAAATTCTCGAAATTCACAAATAATTGTTAATTGTCGAATCTGGGCTTTAGGTTCCTTAGAAATGATTTTACTTCTCTTCCTTTCTTAATAGTTTTAGAAGATTCATTAATGAGAATACAGCCACTGAAGTAAAAGTTATCGCCCACATTTCTGTTTGCTTTCGTGAGGTGATTAAAAATGTCAGAGCTCCGAGAACGAATCACAGTAGAGGTATTTTAAACTAATTTAGTATATGTATTTTAGCTACTTCTTTTTATAGCTTGTAAACTTTAATCATAGACGTTAATATTTTAATTTTTCACTTTTGAAAGTTTCATTTTCTTCAGTTATTAGTATTTAGCTTCAGTTTTGTGTGTTTAAACATATAATAATACTACCATTTTGATTTTTACTCCTGAAAGTGTTTGATGAGTGTGGCATATGCCCTTTAATAAATTTATCTACTGTAATGAAACCCTTCCTAGACTCTGATAACACAGACTTCTCCAGAATTGAATCCTGCCTTTAAAGTGACTACAAGCAGATACTATATATAACTGGCACGATAAGTACAACCCAAACCTAACTTTAGCATAATGTATATTTATATCATAGTGTATTTTGTTACTCTAGAAGCACACAGAGAAATTTATAGCTCTCCACTATACCCGGTGTTTCAATTTTCACAAATAAAGAGTTTATTCTCATAAAATTTTCATTAATGAAATGGTTTATATTTGATAATTTTTAATTGCGTTTAGGTTTTTTTATATGAAAAAATATTCGTTAATGTGTCAGTAAACTGGTTCACCAGAAAAGATTACTAATAAGTGTTTGATAGTCACTGTACCTAGACCTGATTCCTATTGATCTGCATATTGTTCTGCAACATATTTTGAACGAATATTTTTAACCGGTCATTTACATTTGCATTTTAAGAACGTTCACAGCGTCCGGTTTCTTAATCAGATGAGCCGATTTTCAACTTACGCTGAAACGAAAGTATATTACGAAAGTATATTATGCTGTTACGAAAAAGATTCTGGGAGCAACCTACCGCTTTTTTAATTTTTTCAGACCATAGTACTTACATGTGTAATTTTCTATAATACGCAATTTTTTTAAAAAAAATTATAGTCAGTTTTGCTAACCACGCTTCATGCAGCAGTTCCAGTAGTTGGTTCCATTTTATTCCTGATCATATATCATCTAGAGCCGGGTGTTCCGCGGGCCCTGAATAGGTGTTCCGCAAAAAATTCGAGTGATTCTGTCTATACTATGGATTACAATATCCTGTAATAATATCACTTAATCAGTTCGTAAAACTAAAAAACTCCGTTTGCATCATTGTTTCTAGCTTGTTTCGGAACCGATTAAACAACACTGCTGAAACAAAGAAACCCCATAAACCTGCTACAATATGAAACATGAACAAGTGCGGACGTGTTCAGTAAACTAGAATGCTGTACGACTGAGATAGAGATTGCCATATTATACAGACAATATTTTATTTAAAATAAATAAAACGACTGCCGTCTTTTTATTTATTTTAAGTTATAGTCAGAAAATTAAAATTAAAATATTTTATTTTACTTGTCAATGAGTAACTATGGCCAACAAATAAACCAACCTTATACATCTTTGTGAAATGTAATTAAACAGCGCATAATTGCAGTTTCTCTGTGCAGAGTTTCTCAACCGGAGGTCCAAAGGAAAATATTAGTGGTGCACAAAAGATTATTTTATTTTGCTAACAAACTTAACACATTCGGTCACAAACGTATCTATTAATTTACCTACTTTGGAAGCTTTAGAAATATTGTCGTAATCATCCACTTAAGAAATAACCTCGTTATTTAATGTATTAAATTTCGCTGTTTTATGACATTAATTATTTCTTGTTAGGTAAGCTAACAACGCAGTAAAACAAAAAAGTGGGCGAATGAAGATCTGAAATTATTTTTAGAAAAAATACGGGTAACAAAAAATTTCCACAAATTAAAAAAATGTTATGAATTAAGCCGTGAAAATGATAAACTATCAAAAATCAAAACCACTTCAATTCTGATCAAATAAAATTTGGTGCGATGAAATGGGTAGTAGACACAAAGCGCTGTTAAGTCTTTTTGAACTTCGAAGTGAGTTGTTGGTCTCCTTGAAGGAACAAAAATCATGACAATATTTTGTTGACGTTTTCACAAACCCTTCATGGTTTATAAAACTTGCATATATGACACACATTTTTACAAAGTGCAATTAACTACAAGGAGCAAGTATTACAATTTTTAACACAATATATAAAATTGCATCTTATGGATTTCATTAGTTGAATATAATGATTTTAATTGTGTTTCTACCTTACATGAATGTAAATTTAAAAGTACATCATGATGTTTCCAAAATGTTTTTAGAACACCTACATAACTTGAAATCAACTCTTTTGCAATATTTTCCGCAGAACAGGAAGGACGATTTCTGGGCTCAGAATCCATTTTCCGCGACAGCTAAACCAGTAGCTTTAATGTTAGTGACTGTGAAAATCTAATTTATTTAATCAGTGACTCTCATTTGAAACAAATATAAATATATTTTGGGCAATATTTCAAAACAAGCTATTTACTTCAGTTTTCTATAACCTACTTATGCGAAGCGGAATTTTCTTATTATGCTGCAATGAAGTCAAAGTGCAGGTATTAGAATTCAACATACAAATATTTTGTCCTATATCAACAAGATATGCAATTTAAGGACCCAAAATAATCAGTCATTAAGTGCTTTATTTATTAATTAATATTTTTGTTTATATTATATCACAGTTTTATATTTAAAAATAATTAAATTTTTGATCAAAAATTGACAAGTAGGATTTTCGCATACCTAAAAAATAAGCGAAGGGTTCCGTTGAACTGTCTGGTTTTGGGAAGTGTTCCATTGCACAAAAAGTTTGGGAAACCCTGATCTAGGGTATCATTAATGGAGATATTTCTTTTGTTCGACTCACGACTTCAGTACACGTCCTTGTATAAAGATAATGAATTCTCTGCTTTACGTACTATGACATCAGATATTAATATTGTTGCTAAAATAATCCTGTTTTATGAATAAAGTTATTAAATCATTTGACTGAAGTATTGTATTTCCTTTTTAGTTTTCTGACTGTTCTTCATGTGTACAGTAAAGCTTTTCTAACTTATAATCCAATGCATTCACGTGTCGGTCGTGCTTGTTTGTGTGTAGATGTCCCACGGCGCGTTTACACAGATGCTCGAGACAGCTAGACACCTCACCACACACATTAACATCGCCTCACTGTCGATACCACACTAATACTGTCCTCAACGTTTGGGAGCATCGTTACGATGTATAACGAGTCAATTTGTAACACGGCTAAGATGGCGACGTGGGTGCAGGAAGGAGATAGTGAGGGCTAACAACTTGCTGCTACTCTTATAGCCCAATCGTAATGTTGGCAGTGCACCAGCAAAATATTTAATATCCGATTATGAAAGTTTTAAGTATACAGGTCTATATTATTACTCGACATGTGAGTAATAATGTCGTATATGATACCGGTTTAGGTTAATATGTATAACATCAAAACTGAGAGGATTTAATTACTGGTTATAATTAGAAATTTTATTAATTAAATAAATGAAAGACATGTAAGGCGTTCGATCCCCCGTTCGCTTCGCTTCCCGCACCAATTCCCCGACACGGCTCAAAGCGTTCACTATTTCAAATGTTTTTTTTAGAAAGATTTTGCTGTATCTGGATGTAAAGTTAAAAAAAAATTCTCATTCTTTCTACTGGTTTTGAAATTAGTGGCAAACTTACTTTACTTTTTTAACAAAAACGTGAAATTTGGCAAAGTTCCAGTATTTGATTTGTAAGACTATCTTGTTTCCAAAATTTACAATTACAATAGATACGCTTAGCATTCACCACCTCTAAACAGAGCTGAAGAAACTTTTGTTTAATTCTGGACAGTTCGATATGTGAAACAGTATTCATATATTTCCTCTTCTACTTTGGTGATTTAACCTTTACCTTTCTCTTTGTACGCTACTTTTCTTCGCGAGCCATTCCCTGAAGAGAGAATCGATTGATATCGCTGAACGTTTTGTACATTATTTTCTTGTCACCGCTTTTATCAGTATCTCAGAGAAATATGAAGTTCATTTGTCTGACTATTTTCCATTTTACCAATGCATTCAAAAAACGTTACTTTCTAACCGCAATAAACAAACCAGACTATTCCTTGGCTAAATTAAGTAAGCAGTAGGAACAATACGTTATTAACTCAGTGTGAAACGAAATGACACGAACTATGCAAACGGTATTCCATAATTGTGACATTCCGTTATGGAATAGACAGCAAAATTATGGTTAAATAGTATTCAAAGGTACACTGAAGTGATACTATTGCATTGAAAGTATTGCCTTTTGCTTCTTTTTCCTTTGAGAAACGTGATTTTCTTGAATTGATTGTAGATAATGGTATTTCATTGGTTGTTTAAGTGATGAATTACTATTAAAGCAATATGTGTATTTTGAGGATATTAAGTATATTGTTAAAAGTCAGTTTAGAGTAACTAATTGTTTCAAACAATTTATGATTTCTCCAATGAAATATTTTATGTGCTAAAATGAAGTCATCGTTCGCAAACTATCATCACACTAGTTAATAAAAACATAGCTGAATTAATACTTAAAAATATAACTCAGCTTACAGTGAATGGCCAACTCAGTTTTCACTCAATTCCAATTTTTTAGAAGCCGAATTCTTAGATGATCTGTATGAATTATATTAAGTTTGACTATGTAAAATAATCACCTTGATAAATGTGAAACGCTTTACAATTTGACACAGTTTTCCGTATCTTTAACGTCTTAATACGTTCCCGAAGTACTGAATTCTTAAAAAAGCTTCTCTTCAGGTTTCCACTCGGCTTATCTCCGCAGACAGCGATGTATCGGCGGCTTGAACTACCAACTTCTTCTCGTCTGGAGATGATGACAGTGCTAGGCGCCGAAACGACGCTGCTACGGAAGATAACCTCGTTAACTCCATTCACAGAGAAAGCATTCAGTCTTTAGGTACTTAATGGTTTCCTTCCGCATACTTTACTCACTTCAACTTCTGACATAAGTTTAGAAATATTTTCGATCCCATCTCTATCTTCCTCATCAATTTCTAATTTTGCCACAAGGTCTTTAAAACTACTTTTTTCATTTGAAGCACGCTATTGTTTTTTAATCATGAAGCTAAATTATATTTTTGCCTCTGAAACTGAGCAACAAGCACGTATTTCATTTTCCAAACAAACAGCGTCCATACGAAGAGTAATACAATTCATAGGTTCCCCGTCACTACATCTAAATATCAAGGAAAAGGTAAATAGTATAAATAAAGCTGGAGAGAGTGGCCTTAGTTATGATTACAGGTTTCCATCTATTACGTTACAAGAGAGAGGTAGTGTGAAATATCGCTTTCTCACCTAGCTAATAGGCAGCAGTGAATACGCGCAAGTGAAATCCGTGAACAGGATTTATTGGTCTCTGGAATCTCTATCGTCATCAGGCTAAGACTTGTACACCCTAACAGGTAGGACAATGCACAATTAAATTATAACGGACGACAGAGCCCTTTCAAAGTCCTCCCGTGTCCAATTAATGGCATTGTAAAGCGCCCCCTTCTAAAGTCACAAGTCTCAATTTTTAGACAAACAACACCGCTAAAGGTCGTCGGCCATCGATTCCGATTATACTAGGGCGATATTCTTTCTGGTTGCACTGATAGACAATTTTTTTTAAAATTAAATATCAAAGTGATATAAACAGGGTGAAATTTAAAGAACTCTATTTGGACCTGTAATACGTCATTGGGTCAGTGTTCTAACATAAGCGTCATTACCTACAATTTTTAATTCAATTAGTTATACTTTTTCCATTCTTAAGCAGTTTCATTCAGTCTGTATTACATGTAATCTCAGTTAATCCATACTGTTGTCTTATAGCCACGCTCAATCTATCCAACTTTCGCCCCCTTTGCCGTTTACGCACTTGATTATTCAGTTAGCATTATATTTGTTCATCAATTTATCGTCACCATTTCAATTTATTATACTATGACTTTTCACAACCTTCATGTTTCTCGACTTACTTAAGACGCATTCAATCCTTTCTATTGAGAACGATTCTAGTCATCGCCAACTTGGGTTGCTTCCTATATTCCTATATTCTTCAATAAACAACGCATTTATCGTTAAAGTTTCTGAGAATTATGTGACTACACGTATATACAGGTTTTGGTCCAATTATTAACTTTATATGAACATCATTTTTCCAATCGTGATTTTTATATTCACATCTGATATTGAATGAGCATGCTATATCAATTAAGAATATTAATCTAATCGTTACAAAAAAAATTATTTATATATCACTTTGTTATAGTTTATTCAATTTAATCATCAGCAAACGCGTTAATGGTTTTAACTGTTTTATAATTAATTTTAATTATAAAAATATTATATAGAAAAAGTTTTTACGTGTATTTTGTTGTTGCATTTATTTAATTCATTACGTTTTTATCTATGTAACATAAATTCGCGAGATTTAAGTAAAATGTAAATGACAAAATTCTTTAATTGGGAAGACTTGCAAACCGTGGAATTTGATAGGGGACATTGCAGCAGCAGCAGAAAAATCTCCTATGAAACAAAGTAAGGAAACCATGCACCACGAAGTTGACAGGACCCCGCAGTGTATGGCTATTAGGAGCCACAGGATGGAAATTCAGAAATCCATGTCTGGTTACCGGGAAATAATCTAGCGTCTCCTTTTGACTCCTCCCAGAAAAGAAAATTTGCTGAAACGGGGGTAAAGGGCGACCGGTGTATGCCCAATATGTCAACGCCCAAGGATAACACAGCGTTCCAAAGTTAGTTCTGGTCTGGAGTTGAAAGCAAGTTGAACTTGGTTTCATTTCAAACATATTGGACATACACCGGTCGCAAGAATCTTGAGAACGTCACGCAAGGGCCATTTGACTTGACGGGAAGGAATGACGAACTTTGCTTAAGGTACCTATATGAGCAGCAGTTCCGCACCTCGAAAAATTACGTGTAACCTACACGCCAGCAGTAGCCTGCCAAATTCCTGACAACAATAGGGTGCATATATGCAAAAACGCAGTATTTAATTCTGCCCCGTTGAAGAAGTCTCAGCTATGTGAAAAAAAAACACGAGTGCAATCTGAGGGAGTAGACTAAATTTGCTCTTGTGTCGTCCCAATATTTATTAAAAAATTAATTGAATGTTTAGCTGAGGAAGGAAAATTCATTTTATTTCAGTTAAAATATAAGAATTTTTTCTTATTATGAGTAAAGGGAGGTCACAGGTGGACAGAATAAAATCATTAAATTTAAAATTTTCATCTGATTAACGTTATGGTTCCAAGGAAGCGGAGGGAAACATAGCCTGTACCCGCTGTGAGAGCACGACAACGCAATATAGGCGTATCGCAACTTGTGCAAACGAAAAACTTTTTGAACACTTCCCTAACGTTTCATACTGTTTCCAAGAAAAATAATATGAACCCATTCAAGGCACATAATATATTTGTTTCAAAATAACCCATTAGCAGAAACTAAATTTAACTGTTTCTAAAAAATGTAAAATAAATCATAAAATAAAGTTTGTAATATTTTACACTGAGTGGAGGAAAATAATATAGTCATGAATCTGGAAATAAATTATCATAACAATTCATAAGACGAAATTTGTTGTCTTAATGACCTCATGAAGTTCCTGAAAAGGAAACGAAACGCCATGTGGCTTTATTAATTTAGGATTCAATTACTTTGTGTACTTTTAAATTATTTCTGATTAAGCCATTTTATTTACTTACTCAAGTGTTACCGGATAAATATAACTATTAACTTAATATCACAGTACAAACGGCCCTGCATATAAAAGCTGTAATTTCATTATTTACATACTCCTAGGAAAATGGACTTTTTGTAGCAATGTTTACTTACTCAAAAACTTAAAATACCTGTCGAAGACGGTTTATAACCGTTTATTGAGGAAATAAACCTGAAGTATGATATATGAAAATGTTTGCTATTCAAATGAAACCACTCACTAGTCTTCAGAATTGACTTTCATTTACTCAATGTAAAAGAAACATGAAAAGAACTTCGGTAATATTTTCATCCCATACTCATCTAAGTCTGTTCTCCATTTATAAATTTTTACACATTCATCCTCAAAATTTGGAGTAGGGATGATGATGAAAATATCCTATTATTGTGTTGGGTTGATTAAGTAAGAAACAATTTTGATGATTGGTATTAGGATCTCTTTAATTTATTAATTATGAAGGATCGGTTATGTTGGAGATAGTCTTTACTTCATAATTAAGTGAAATATATGTTATAAATACCTTGATGCTAGAAAATGTACTTGCTCTTTTAAATAGTTCAGCAATTGCATACTATTATGTTTGAATTGCTCCCTAACAATAAAGTATAAAAAACAAAAGTAAAATATTATTCGTTTTACGACCGCAGAGATTAGTGAATGTCATGCAATGAATGCAGCTACTTACAGAAAACGTAGTTTCCCCATATCTTCGAAGTCTGTCTCGAAGATGACTGTAAGGTTGTTACCCTGCAGATCACTGAAAATAAAGAAAACAACGTTAATAATTCAGTTCATTTTTACATATGAATTTAAATTCTATTTCTTCTCCATCTGTTTTACGGAGAATAATTGAACAGTGAATGGATCTTAGAAATTGACTTATAATGATACGTCAGTACTTTATGTTACGTTTCAAACCCCTCATAAAACTGAATACTTGGGCTCATAATACATAATTTTACAAACACTGTTATCTTAAATATACCAAATTGAAGATAATTCGTTTCCGGCGCTTGATTATTTACCTTAATTATAACCAATACAACTACTCAGCTGAATCATTGTGAAAAGGAGCAAGTTAATTAATGTAATTAAGAGCTATTGAGGGCGGCACGCAGAGAAGGCGGACAAAAGATTTTCAAGGGTGACCTACAATCACAGGAAATACCAGACAAGTCGCTTCGAAGATTAAACCCCAACATACAAAAGATAAAGAACCTGTTCTCGCGTCCACCTATCACTCACCAGTGACAAAGAAAGTAATATCTTATAAGCCAGCATAAGTTAAGAGCTTGCCGAAATTATTTATTTTTTAGATTTGTATAAGATCAAATAACTTATATATAGATCAGGCGATAAGGAAAGTGAAAACGAAATATAGAAAATGAATCGTACTACAAGGAGAAGAAATAAAATCCTTACGCTTTGCCGACGATATTGTAGTATTAGGAGAATCAGAAGAAGACTTGTAAATGAATGGCATGAACGTAGTCCTGGAGAAAGAGTTCAATATGAGGATTAATAGAGGGAAAACCAAGGTAATGGAGTGTAGTAGGGAAACAGAGGAATAACAAAGAGTTTAGATTGGAAGGGATATTCTGACATAATTTAAGGGAAGCGTAATAACTAGGGATGGTAGAAGTATAGTAGACATAAAGAGTAGGATAGCACAGACACGGAAGGCTTTCACGAAAAAGAGGGATTTACTTACGGGTAAAATAAGTGTGAATATGAGGAAATCGCTGCTAAAAATGTTCGTATGGAGCGTGGCGTTATGTGGGTGCGAAACGTGGACGATAGGAGTTGGGGAAAGGAAAAGAATAGAAGCCTTTTAAATGGCAAATGCTGAAAATCAGATGGGTGGATAGAATCACTAACGAGGAAGTTCAAAACAGAATAGGGGAAAAGCGAACAATATGGAGGACGTTGACTAAGAGAAGGGATAGATTAATAAGCCACGTTTTAAGACACGAGGGTCTTGTAAAATTAGCATTAGAGGGAAGTGTGTGGGGTAATAACAGAAGAGGGAGGCTAAGGATGGAATACGCTAAGCACATTAGTAAATATGATGGGTGTGTAGTTATAAGGAAACGAAAAGGCTTGCACAAGATAGGTTAGTATGGAGGGTTGCATAAAACCAGTCTTAGGAATGAATACCACAACAAGACCAAATGCAACTAAAATAACAATTCTTCGTCCGGTATTTCAATTATGTTTAATTTTCTTTCGACAGTTTTAAACTTTCAATCACCGAGTGAACAAATGAATGCGCACAAAGTATTCAACTCAGTCATCTCATGCAGAAATTCAATTAAATATTTCATAGCATGTATTGTTAAATATTTTCGGATGAATACATGTTTTGGGGATAATTTATGGAAATGATAATATAGCTTCAATTGCACTAGTACATTCCATTTATTCGTAAATAACTATCTTAAAGTGTACAACTAAGCGAGATTAAATGTAACTATATTTTTGACAGTTTTTAAGTGAATAAGGGTCATAATCCCTTTGCGGAAATTGTTTGTGATTAAGTAAACTCTGTTCCGGTGTATCAGGGCAGTTGAAAGGGCTAATTCATGTCAGTAACCGAGATAGTCTGGAACAGAACAGCGGCAGAATTGAATTAAGCAGGAAAGTGTTCACGTATCTCTAGTAAAACGTTCATAATGGAGCTTTTATTCCATGTTTGGTACAATAAAACGTTGGTAACACAAGCAAAGCCTATTGAACGGTTTGAGCATTGTGAATAATAATTCAAGACTAAGAGACCACCCATTTTACACGTTGAATGGGAATATCTTGTAAAGGGAAAATATAACTCAAAGCAGAGTTCTGCAAACCGACAAAAATGTTGCAGCTGTTATGAATTGCGTACAATGAATTATTTGCAAATAGAAGGAAAGTTTTGCTGTGTATCTTCACCACGAATTATATAACATAAACTGGCACAACTTAATAAGAATTATTTTTTATCTTATTTAAATAAGATGATTAAATTCTCTCAGTCTTTCATCTAACCCTTGGGGTATACTAGACAATAATGAAGAACGACGTATGTCATAATTGTAAATTGGAATATACATGGAAATTTGTAATGAATATTGTGGATGTAATGGTTGTCGCGTTGAATGACGAGAGCTTGGGGATGTTCGTGTTCCTGTCAGCAGACGAAGCTGAGCAGTTGTGAGGTTGCAGTGGCTGTACTGCAAGTCTGCTGTTAATTACATTTCCTCTGCGTTTAAAGCTGGCTCGTGTGGGGAGGGTGGCATCAAAACACTCCACGCCTGTTACATCCAACTTCTAGCCATTGACACCTGCCTTTACGAGAGCCACCGTTCAGAAAATTATAGTGATTGGGCACGGTCTGGTACTGACGGCGGAAAATAGATCTGCAAGCCATTGCTGTGAATAAGTGACACGGCCTGGTCAGTGTAGGTTTGAAATTATGGTTTCCTCCATTATACACATCTTTAGATTACACTAATGGCTCAAAAACAGAATTTGAAGCATGCCTTGTGAATAGCATCAATTCGTTCGATTGAATATTTATTTATTTCAATATTAATTCACGGGTAGATTTTTTTCTCGTTTTCGGGGAGCGTGACTCTGACTCGGATAAACATGAGGCTCATTTGACAAGAATTAAATGAGGGGAAACGGCCACTGTGACACCAGGGAAACGTCACAAATACCAAACGACTGAGTGAGGGTGAGAAGAAAAAGAAGCAGTTGGAAGGAAAGGAGACGATTGAAGGAAAACGGTAGTATAAGATATTTAATTAAATTTATTGCAATGGGTAATAAAACTCTTTTTCGGTCACTGTTTTGAGACTTATTTTATTTTAAAAATTGTAGCTTTCGGCAGTTGTACTGTCATATTCATCCTAATGGTATAACAAATAAATTAATATATTCGTTACAATTCAGTTCTTAAAAGGTTTTATAGAAATCTCAGATCTAAGCTCTTGATATAAAAACTTTTACATACATTGTGCTTACAAACTATTTTATATTATCCCTATTTTCGGTACAAAGTACGTTGTTAATACTGAAAAAGTTTGTGTTGTTTTACACGTCGTCCGTTACAAAATGACGGAAAACCTCAGTATTGCGAGGTTAGTCGTCATGCACTATCGATCGGTTGATCGTATGTAACCAAATTTATATATATATATATATATATATATTTATATGGGTAAAACATAAAACGTTTTATAAATTATATATATAATAAAATGAAGGAAGCGAAATTAAAAGGCATTACATTGAGATCATCAATAAATTATCAACATAATAATACTCAATATTATTCGTTAATTAATATATATGCGTATTAACATAATTTTTTTATAAGTTATATATCTATATATTTTTAATTAACGGATAATATTGAGTATTATTATTTTTAATTTATTAATGATCTCTATGTAATGAATTTCATTACCTTCATCCATTTCTGACATTCATTATATATTTTATATACTGTATTATTTAGATCATATGATAACATGATATGTATAGATGCTATAATTTTATATTTGAACTGTAATCTCAATAATTAATTATAATTAAATGTGAAATTGTACTTAATTTCAATTTTAAAAATATATAATGTAGCTCACTACACTGGAATGAGTCATGCAAATATATTAAAATCTGTGATGATATTGCCGAAGCTAGGTGCGATATTTTGGAACTACGTATCCCATTTGATCGATTAGTATTCTTTATTTGGCTTAAGCCAAAAGAACGTAACTCATCCATATTGTATACTAACTTGCCATACATGGATTTCCTGTGGCGTTCGTCGTCAGCATTCGGTGACCAACCTACTTGTTTTACTTTCCCGTGAGTGATATACTTACGAACAATTAAAGAGATATTCACTTAATTTCCGTCCGTCTCCCTTTCTTTTTGGAAAATAATATGATTTTGGGTGAATGTATGTAATACTTTTTGGATATGCATCAGCAGAATTTCCATGACCGTGGAATGTCAATCAAGAGGCCCATTAAGTAGTAAGAATAGCGGAGACACACTATAAGACGATGTAATTCTGAAACAAAACACTGGGAGCCGCGGAATAGTGAAGGGTGTTATGGGATGGCGTGTAGAAAGAAATCATCCCAGACAGCACGATTGACCGGAAGGATGCTCTTCCTCCATCAGCCGTTAAGACGTGCTGCTAAGATGGTGTGTGAAAACCCTGGCGCTCCATTATTGTGTTTGTTCGTGCGTCGTTAGAGACGGCCCCGGAGACCCATTACGCCGACTCGCTAACAACTCAGCCAGGGACTGCCACTCCCCTCCAATTAGGGATTGTCCTGGCGTCCTTGCGTGAAATCGCGAGACGATCTCCTATCGGCCAAATAAAATTTGCCGCGACGAGAGATGGTACTTTTTTACTTTAGAAAAAGGTATGTACTTATGGTTGATAGGTCTGAATTACAAACATAGTTGATATCCCCAAAAATTTCAGCATAATTAAATTTTGCTATAGTGTGATAGAAACCGCGTGGAGGGAGCTGCTGATGCTACATACACGTGGCCGCAAGTGAAGCTCGTATACAGGTCACTGAAAACAATGGATTCCACTGAGTTTGTTTGACAACTCTGATTGTCCCACCCTTCATTTTAAACGTTCTGATTCAATTATCCAAGATCATGTTCCTGGTGGGGATTAACAGTCAAGTGCCTTCTAATTTTAATAGAACTATATAGTCGATTACTGGCAAGTCTGCAACGATAGGTGTATTGTTTATTTATATTTGTAATGTGCAGAAACGAACAGGCCACTGTGATTATATTTCAGTTATACCTAGAATATTGATGTAACATTTTGATGAATATTACCACGGTTACATAAAGTATGTCCATAGGATAAAATTCGCTAGATTTGTTTGGGATGGAGAGTACGTATTTTTCAGAATAGTAATAAATCACGTAATGAAGACAACCACGAGAGACATGCGATTTTGTGCGCGAGATCTGTATTAAGACAAGGGTGATTATGTCCAGTTAATATAAACGCGGAAGCAACACTGGATGCCATGGTTAACTGCCATGTTTCTCAAACTCGTAACGCTTCTTCCCGGTGCACGGTTTAACCTATGGTTAAAGGCCAGATTGTCTAGACAAGATTATCGAGGTATTTCGTGGAAAACTCCTGAGAACGTAATAATAATAATGAATGACAGTAATGAATTGCTGAAATTTAATTCTTGTCGTATGAATCATTTTTGCAATATCAATGAAGAATGAGATAAACCCATTCACGCAAAATTTTAACCAGATGGTGTCATAAGTCATTCCTAACTTTTCTCATAGTAAAATGATTAATGTCAAGTCCAGGTATAAACATAACGTGGAAGTAATTTTAGTTAAATGCGTCAGAAAGCATAGATCTAAGGCTTCAACCGAGAGAATATTCAATTCTTCCAATATGGCGACTATTTGTTTATATCCTGCTAGGCCTAACTCAAGAGATTACTCTGACATTTGACCAATTACGTCCTGAAATATGAACACAAAGTTATCTCGAAGCATGAAAATGAACAAAGATTGTTTTGGAAGACGTAAGAATGTTGGTAGTGATTCAATTAATACAACTTCGTAAGGACGTTTGCCAGAAACCTGCAAGATGCTAATTCAAAACATTCTGGAGTTTATTATATAATAATTGTTAGTATATAAGTGATGTTAATCAACTTATTCCAAATTTGGTAACAGGCTTTAAAGTAATAGAGATTGACCATGATTTTAACAAAAATTTTAGGTTAGGTTAACCAATCATTTTGCAAACTAAGTTAGGAGTGATTGATAGTAAATCATCTCCCTTTGAGCTCCAAACAATAGCAATGTTTTTTTACATGGAATTTCATTTAAAGAGTAAATTTAAATAATTTGAGTTTACAAAATGTATGGAAATTAAGTTCGTTCTGGTTGTTATGAAATAATCTCATTTAGTTTCAAATTTTGAGAAGGGGATTTTGTATAATGTGAAATTTTTACGCTGAAAATTTCATCTGGGAAGATGTAAATTTTAGTTTACAGAATCATATTATATATATATATATATAAGCCATAAAAATTTCAAAATTCCTAAGGAGAAAATATACTTGAGGTCCATAATGAAACAGTCAATTTGAAATATTTTTCACCTCTTAAAGTATCGCGAATATCAATTACTTCGTTATCGTGCTTAATATGTCAGGAGCGCTTTTTATTCCGTGTCGTATTTACTAAAAGATATGTAGAATTAATTTAGTTTCCCGGCTGATATAAATAAATAACCGTTGAACTCCGGGCCACGAACTTAGTAAATAATAAAATACCGAGCCAGCCAAGATGATTAATATTTATGTGATATAACGAACGTAACGTTTGAAAACGTTCCAGGACTGTAAGTTTGATGCACTTTATCAATTTCTACATAGCGAATTACAAAAAAAAATGTTAATTATTTATTTACTGTGAAAATAAACAGTATATTTTTGCCCTACAGAACGACAGCATTGTAGGCTCTTATTTTTTAATAATGTTATTATGCGGGGTCATATATGGTTTGTTTTACTGAGTTTCTCTCATGTATGTTAGGAACTGGCAAAGAAAAAGTTTCTTAATTTTGAAACTCTATTAATTATATACTTTATTGGATCAGTCGGCTAACTTCCTCCTAAACCATGTCAAGCCATGGAGAAGGGAATGCTGAGACCCCACAGCAAACTCGTCTCCTGTCATTCGGAAGGGCGTGAGAATAGTACCCAATGCCCGACCTACCTGATGCAGTTTTTCTACGGTTTTCCCTGCATCTCTTTAGGTAAAACACCGGGTAGGATCCTTAAACCATAGCCCGGGGACCCTAGCTAACCCTTGGCTACCTTGCTCTACCTTCCACATCCCCCCTTTTCAATTCCCTTGCTATGCTATTAATGCGGAGTTGCCTGTTTCACGATCATCCTCATGTAACCTGTTAACCATATATATATATATATATATATATATATATTAAACCTAAACAATTCAAATTACTGTCCTGAAAATCCTTGAAAGGAGCATACATTTTATGTGAACCGAGGAACTAGTGGAAAATATACGCTGATAATAAAAGGGAACAGGTAATATTTTACAGAAAATTAAATTCCACTCTCACTACTTCTCCTGATATAATAAGTAAAATCTCAATATTCCTCAAGCGACTATGAATAGGGGATCTTTCAGGTGGACTTAAAATTTGATCCTCATCGCACGATCCTCTCATATACAGTTCAACCCTTCGGAATGCATGGATACTTGGCGTTTAGGATAAATGTAAGAAGACGGCAAATCAGATTAAAAATTACGGACTGCTGTACTTGTAAACATTACAACTAGAACCGCCCACGTTTTTTTGAAAAATGGTTATCGACATGGTAGACCCAACTTTCACGGGGTTGAAAATAAAACTCCCTGTTGTTCAGCAACCAGTATTAAAGTCAAAATTAAATTATAATAACTATTGATGATGTAGATGAAGTACAAGTTGATTAAGGAAAATAGAGCTGTAATGTTCCGTATTAATTAAATGTCGGTTTAGGTTACAAAAAAATTAGAGTTACGAAAGTTGCAACCAATTGGATTAAAATTTTGTAAGTGTAACAATTGTCATGGCAACTCGAATAGAAGGTAAAATATAAACTGAATCCCATGCTTTAACGTACGTTTATTTTGAAAATTAGCGGTTATATATATTTTCATCATTAAAATTAAGCACGTAATGGAAATTGAACAGATTTTTTCGCGAAAATTTTACCAGTGCTTAATGTTACTGAATTATGATTTTTACCTATTCAATTATAATTGGTGAAAAATATAAAATTACAAATATTATAATAATAGAAACTCAATTATTTTAATTAAAAAGCTTTTGTTTGGTCATAATATATTATATTAAAATGTATGGTAGGTTTCGATTTTCATGGTCGTATTCACTTGTCCGGGATATAAGTGACGCGGATGATTATAGTCATTTCAATATAATATGTGATGACTCAATAATGGATCTGAATTTATAATTCTAAAATTACTTACGAAGTTTAAAAATGTATCATTCATATAAGATCTGGGATAGCCAGAGTGATTTTACTATCTACACGCAATACGTTTTATTTTAAAATATTAGCAAACGTTGGAGCCACCAAGATTTATCCAGCTCTGTGTTTGTATTGGAAACATATTTACAATAAAAAGTTCAAATAAATGAAATTTTGTTGACAGAACTAATCATTAGCTTATGAAATGAGTATGAAGTCAGGATACTCAAGGCAAGTTCGATAATCTTTATAGTGAATTATCGTCTTGGACTAATGTTATACGTACCATTTAGGAAAATTGATAAAATTGCTTTAACATTAGCAGGCAAAGTTTGCGGGCCTAAAAGGAGACAGATGCCCGTATTTAAGTGGCACTTTAAAAGGAAATTGTTTCTTATTATTATGCTTTAGATGGCGACAGGAAGCTGTTGTTACCGAAGCAGCCGATGGCAGTTTCTGCGATATTAATTGGCAAGGCGCTGCCTTGGAAAGGCTGCTTCAAATGTCACAGCGTGCCCTTCAGAGCACCGCCGACGGGGAAATGCGTTTATCACCGCTAAGAGGTTTCGGCAATTACCGTGAGCACGAGGCGCCACAGGAAATTGGAAATTAACATCCAGGACAGCACCGTATGGAGGCGCGTCCTCCTCCACATCCACAATTAGGTCGCAGGAACCCTACAAACCGAAACCGGAATTGACAAAAATTATAAGCAGCGCTAATTATATTATGATCATGGAAAGCATCTGACAATTAATATAATATAAATGAATAGGGCGCCGTGACTAAAAAAGTATATTACTTATAACAAAAAAGAATCACAACGTTTCGTTTTCCTTCAAAACATCTTCAGGATTTTATCATTTCGTTACAATTCGTTTAGAACAGACAAGGCGTTTGGATTTTGCCTCTAAATTTAAACTTGGAATATATTCGAATTTATAAAAACCAGAAAAGGTTCTAAAGGAGGACGAAATGTGATTTTATTGCAAGTAATAGTATACTTTTGTGACTCATGGCTATCTATTCTTATTATTTACATACATGTATTCTGGTTCCAGAATGCCAAATATTTATGAATGTCTATAATTGTCCACCTTAACCATTTGCTAATTGTTGAATAGCTTTGAGAACTCATTGAATGGTGATAAATAAATTCACCCCATACCAATTTAAGATGGAGAAACATGTTTTTTTTTGTCATGGCAGACGGTAAATCGCATAAAAAAGCAGCAGGTTTACGAATGTTAACAAATAAAGATATTATAGAAAATATCTGCAGCGAATCATAGAAACGTGTTTCCCACAAAATTTCTTGTTTCTTATAGAAAACCTGATTTTACGTTGAATAGTAAACGTTTCCGTATGATATTTCAAGGCATCCTTACGGCGAAATTCGAATTCAGGACGTTTAACTCTTACATTTACAAAAATTTAATAGTACTCAAAAATTATTGTGAAGTTGTGTGTTCACTTTATGTTATCAGAGAATAGTTAGGTTTTTTATTTGACGTTTCCAAATTTTATTTAAACATTTCTAATATTACAATTTTCATTTTATTAATATTATCTCATTCTTTCAAGGCGGCTTCGTGAAGAGATAATTGTCATAAGTACCTATAGTTACAAATTACTGTGCCCTTTATTGAATTGATAATAAATTTTATCTGATACACAGTCTTCAGTCTGTGAACTTATCTCCTGGGCCGGTTCCAAGTCTGCATCACCGTAGTAGTTCCGTAGTCTCGATTACACTTCTCTGTTGCAACCATATACTATTACTTAAACCTTAAGCAACAATAAAACTTGATCATGTTTATAATCTCATAACGTCGTGAGAACTACTAGTAACCTAATTCCAGAGGACCTTGTTTTTCCTACTCTCAGAAAATTGACTTAACTACCAAAACAAAATTAAGTAAAAACTGCATTATGTCTTGTAGAGTGATTTCTTTATAGGTCTGTCATTATGTTTCTTACTCCTACAAGGTCAGACTTGGTGCAAATTCGGTTCCATCAACGCTGACCCTATAACAAGTTAAGTTAGTTCACCTCTACAGAAGCCAGTCAGCACGTATTATAATTGAAGGGTGAGAAAATATAGCAGAAATCAAGAAAGGAGTAAGACATATGTCAGTCTCTCGCCCATGCTTATGTAGAGAACAGATGATGAAAAAAGTTAAAAAGAGTAATATGGAAAAGGAATCGTTCTTCAAGGAGAAGAAGTAAAAACCTTACGGTTTTCCGATGATATTGTAGTAATAGGGGATTCAGAAGAAGACTTGTAAAACATAATAAATGGAATGAACGTGATCCTGGGGGATGAGTACAACATTAGGATTAATGGCAGGAAAACCAAGGTTACGGAGTAGCGTGGTAAACGGTGGAATAATGAAGGATGTTTGATTGGGAAGGGATATTTTGAATTCTGCTACTTGGGAAGCATAGTAGCTAGGGATGGTACAAGTCAAGTAGACATAAAGAGTAGGAAAGCACAGGCAAGGAAGGCTTTCGCAAAAAAGAGGAATTTGCGTGCGGCTAATATAAGTATGAATATTAGGAAATCATTATTAAAAATGTTCGTATGGAGTGTGCGTTGTATGGGTGCAATAAACGGACGGTAGAAGTTGGGGAAAGGAGAAGAATAGAGCTATAGAAGGTTGCTGAAAGTCATATGGGTAGATAGAGTACCTAACCAGGAAGTTATAAGCAGAATAAGGGAAGAGAGAACAATGTGGAGAAATTTTACCGAGGGAAGGGATAGATTAATAGGCCACGTGTTGAGACATGAGGGTCTTGTAAAATTAGCATTAGAGGGAAGTGTGTTGTGTAAGAACAGAAGAGGGAGGCCATGGATGAAATATGCTTTGTAGATTAGGGTACTTATGTAGAAATGTTAACGCTTGCGCAGTGTAGGTAAACATGGAGGTTTGCATCAGACCAGTCTTAGGACTGTTCACCCTTAATATTTTGTCCACAACTGACAGTTAACATTTTGTGTCAAAGACTCAGACCATGTCTCTCTCTCTCTCTCTCTCTGCCTGTGTGTGTGAATGAGTGAGAGAGAGAGAGTGTTTCGAGGAATTGGATCATATTAATAAAATATTTGACTTGTCCTATTATACTTTCTGTTTCTCTGAGGATATATATTAATGGTGACCAGTTGCAACCTACTTGAATCATATTAGTACTATGTATATCAGTCAAGTATCTGTACTGTACTTCAAACAAAACGACTTAATAACTTAATACCTTTTGAAATATTGTTTGGAAAACTAAACGATCCCATTACAATCTCTTTATTACTATGAAATACGAAAATAATTACCGACAGGAAAGCACCTTCAGTATCCATGAGCAATGTAAAACTTCAGAGTCAAAATACGATAGAATACAAATAATTCGTATTATAAATCCTTGAGTGATTTATGAACGTAAATCATTTGAAATTATATAGACTGTTCAATACATGAAGTACACGCGCGTTTAGTGTAGAACACATAAAGATCATTTTTATGTGGTGTTAGAGAAGACAGCAACGCGTCGTCTCGTCTGACTACGTGACAGACAAAACAAACAGTAATAAATTTCTTAAATCGCAAATCTTATGCATAGCTGGTGATATGTTTGTGAAGAGTCATCCATCAGTAAATAAATTATTGTGACTTTAAAGTACAATTTATTATGTACTATTCATTTTCCGGTTAAGTCAATGCTGTTATTTTTGTGAGGGAAGTTTCTAAATGAGGAAGAAACGTTGTACTTGACAACAGACTCGACTTGTCCTATTTTTGTATTCTTAGTATGTTTTAAATTAATCTTGAATTACACGTGGGAGAAATTTACCTAAAAAATCTTCTGTAAATACAATTTCCATAGCAACATTGTTTCTTCAGATCAAAGCAAAAATTGATGTTCCGTTACAACCCTTGACGAGCGCTGTTAATGATCCAGTCCGGTATTGGGGGTCAATGAGAATGCCAACGAAGATTGATAATCATTTAGTTTATGCTACTTTATGCTATCATTCAAACTTGCAAGACAGTGCTCGTGGCTGCTAAAAAAACTCAATTCTTCTGGTCATATAGCGAATGCAGGTAAAATTGAAGTCACGCAGAATGTCATTAAAATGTTACTAGCAAAGGAATTAGTAAATATAAAGGAATCGTACTCGTAGATCGAAGTTAAAATTCCTGGTTAAAGATAATCCTGTGCGCAAAGATTAGGATTTTTACAATCTAAGGCAAAATTACGCATCAATGATTAAGTATACTATATTTATTTAACCTATAAATAAAGTTCAAATAATACATTTTGCTCAAATTCTTGAATAATACAATATTTTAAAATCACAGCATGGATTCCTTAAAGAAAAGTGGACAAATAACGTAATAAGGAACGTAGGTTTTCCCGGTGTAACTGCTGGATAAAGTTCTCTCGGGATTCCAACCGGGTAGCGTCGTTCATTTGCCACAACGTTTCGATGGCTTGCGCCGCCATCTTCTTCAGGTGAAGTGCACTTCATCTGAAGAAGATGGCGGTGCAAGCAAATGAACGACACTACCCGGATGGAATCCCGAGAAAACTTTATCCAAATAACGTAATTTACGAGCTCATTACTAAAAATAGTTGTAAAATTATAGTCTACTGGTTAATGCTTTACTTACCAAGATCGTGCGCTAGAAACTGAAATTAACAAGTAGTAGTCGAAACTAAAGATAGCCAACTTCAGATAGGGAATCTATAACATGCAGAGTTACTCAAGGATCAATTCTTGGACTATTACATTTTATTCTACAGTATACAATAATGATGTTCCGGGAACCGTACATCCTCTAAAATCGATTCTCCATGCGGGTGACACAAATACAGTTATAGCACGTGAAAATTTCGGTAATATTATTAAGAAATGGACTGCTGTCCATCTGTCCTCTCTTTTTTTTCCATGGCTCTTTAGCCCATTGAGCGCCTAGGCCTACCGAGTCGACTGCGGACTGTCATCTTTTATGACACATTCCGAGTTTGGAGTGACACGTGGTCAGCGTATCGATCCTCCAACAGTCTTAATCCCGCTCTTGTCGACAATGACAACACAAACATCCAAGCCCATGCCAGGATTCAAACCCGGGACCTCTGGGTTGTGAGGCAGCCATGATAGTCACTACACCACAGGTCTGTCCTATTGCTCTAGGAGCAATGAAATATTTAGGTAGCAATAATGTGCCATTAGAATAGTTTCTAGTATTGATTTTAGATTATTTTACCTAGGGAGTACGTTAATGAAGCCTTAAATTTTGTAAAACGGAATGGCGAATTTCACGAATACGCGTCTAGAAATCGCTCATCTCTAAGGCCGGATAAGTATCGCCTTGCTCTCTGCCTGAAAAATATTAACCATACGCGATAATTTTGTATAACAACGTACAGAAAGTAACAATCATAATTACAAAAGTGTGGTGAATTTAATAATATTCTATAAGTGGTGCCCTATACTCAGTACAAAAATTTCTTGGTCGTTCCCCTAATAGTTGAAATTAAAATTCTTGAAAAGTGTTGATTGTGTTACTTTTGTAAAAGTTCCTATTACATATCTTTAGATTTTTCTATATACCTTTTTTCTGCTCTCTTGTCTGTTTGTTCTGCGAATTGCCTGATGTTACTACGGACGGTGAGATTCCTCGTCGTGCAGCTCCAAGAAGTTACATTTTCATTTTTTGTGTGTTTTGATTTTTAGTGAATATATCGTATTTTCAGTTATTTTATACTATATCTTATTTACTGTAGTTACGTATTGTTTAATTAATTATATCATAAATTATTTTGGGCATATAATTGTTGTTACTTGATGTAATTTATGACGTATCCTTTTTTCTCAATTGAGGATTAATGGAAATGACAACAAACCTAAATTTGATAACTTCACTTTTCGTACGTTGTAACTGATCACTGTAATTCTGAATTAATATTGGAGTTTCTACGAACCGAATAAGTTTTATTAATATTGTTGGGCCGAAAATGGAGGTTTCTGACTTTTTATAAAAATAGATTACTGTTTTGGAATGGGTATATCACTCTAATTTACGTTTTCATTCACTTTGGCGTGTAAGTGATGGCGGTATGAGACGGTTTACAAAGGTTCCCTTGCAGCTAATGGCATTCTAGGTTTGTTTATTTGAAATAGCGCTCATCGGTTTACCAGAAGAAGCGGCAAGTATTCAGCTCTGAGGAAGCCCGTAAATATTTCCCTTCAGAAAACAATCGTCCTCCATGAAATTACCCAGCCTCTGGAGCTGGATTTAGTAGGCTGCAAGGGGAGAGCTTGGTGACTTACTTAAGACCTGAAGATCTATACCGGGGTGGAAGTCTATAGTACTGAAAAATTCTTTCAGGTAAGGCTGTTAATAATATAGCTGTTGCAGAATCATTCTCGAGTTTTCTCAACAATTATTGTTTGCCCCGGTTACACCGCGAATACCTTCCATCTTTGAATAATATAGGTTCAAAAATTTAAAATATCATTGGACGACATTTTAAGGTTTAGGATCGGAGTTCAATTCCATGAAGTGAAATACTGGCATATAATTAGATAAACAAAATGCGTATAAACTGTAATTATTATAAACGTCACTTTATAGTATTTTATTACATTTATGCTGTATACATAAACATGGGTTAATATAATAATTCTTATGCTAATGTGTATACGTTGAGCTATCATTTATCATTTATTTAAGTAATCAATTTGGAGGACGTGTGTGGTAGCACGTATAAATAAACACAAAATTTGGATCATATTATAGTCGGTATAGTATTAAAAAAATTAAATTTATGTTGTTCAAGAACATATTTAAAACATTTTCCCAGTGGCAACGAAAGGGTGAATGTTTTACTTGTTTATACAAGACAAACTTAAAATGATACCGACAACAATTTTAATGTAAAAAATAATTTACACCAGTATATTCTGAAGAAAAATGCTCAATTTCACCATATGTTATTCTTAAAATTTTACCAAATAGTTAAATAGAATTATTATAACAAAATCGAAAGCATCAGAAGGGATAAGTAAGTAAACACATTGACACAGAAAATTATTTCTTCTATAAAAATTATTGGACAATTATTAATCAGGTTAAAGAAAAACAATTTTGTATTGGAAATGTATTACTGTAGTCATCTACTGTTTTCGCGAGTATAGAGTACGAAATACGGATTTGGTGGCATGTAGCCCTTTACTATAAAACTAATGAAAAGCAGACAAATAGGGTATAGCTTGTATTACTTAACAATTTCTGAGCTGAATAATACTACTCGTTTAAACAAACTATTGGCACTAAATTACACTAAGAATGAATTAAGTTAAAAATGAACCAACGAATACAAATCAATTAAAAATGATAAATTACTAAAATATAAAAATTAACGCGTCTATTTTAAGTATCTCAAGAGCTTTAAGATTGATTTACTTGTGGCAAAGGTAATCTTTGTCTTATTGAATGTTTTGTAAGAAACAATCACAAGTCTTTTTAAACCTTAATTTCCAACCCCTCCAATAGAACTTATAGCTACCCCTGTATGTGGTTAAAATTCTATGCACCTTTGTAAGAAAATGTATATTTCTTATTCCTTGCCGTACCTAGGCATTTTATACGTAACATGTCGCCAAGTTTAAAGATAATAAATTGTATTTTCTTGACTGTGCTTGAGAAATAAACCTGTATAAATAATTTTATTCAATCAATTTTTAATTTCGTGTTAATAAACGTTTTTAAGTACAATTTCCTAGGTTTAAGATTGAATTTACAATTAAATCGAAAGAAAAATTGTGATATTTCGTTAATCAGCTGTAATAGATTAAAAGTACGCGAGAATAGTCTAAAAGCCTGAAAAGAATTTTTTGAGTATGCGTCGTATCCTTTGTGATGGTTAGCGCTACACCCTTCTTCAGACAATGGAACAGACCCTTTTTTACACAATACGCAACAGATCTTTTACTGACATTGGGTGTCAGCCTTTCAAATGAATGAAAAATCCGTTTCTAATCCAAAACACAATTTGACTCTGTCAAGTTGGAAGCTATGCGTGGATAATTGGAAATGACTACTGTGTAACGAAACGCAAAAACATGTTCAAAGACACTTGTTTACATCCGGCGCTGAACTTTTCCTTTTGACCTCAATTTTGTAAATTTCAACCAATGAATTCTATTGTAAAATGCAAAAGGTGGGAGGAGAATTCGGGGCCATACGAGGCGAAATGGACAGAAGATTGGTCCTGGTGAGAGCAGAATGGAGCTCTAGAGTTCTGAGGAGATGTAAAATTTTGGCAGAAGTTTCTATTAGTTTTCAGTCCAAGACGTGATCCATTCAGTCATATCAACCCGACGCACTGAAAGAGAAGCGCCTCCGAGGATATTCAACCTGAAGCAGGAAGTCACCAGAGAAAATAGCTGCAGTCTTCTGTCGGTACCGTTGATATAAAACTCCTACAGTACATATTGCCAGCCGTATTTTCCAAAGTAACTTTGCGTCCTTTGATTTACCCCACAGGGGGCCTGATAAGAGTTTCAATTTCAATTATTAATGCTCTACCGTCTTCATTTGTAAATCATTTTATTCAATTCCTATGCTGTTTGCTTATCAAATCTTAATTTTAAATTCAAAATCATTAATTAAACTTTTCTCTTTGAATCCTATATAAATTTATCCTTTTGAGAAATATGTTAATCGCCGATTATCACAATTGTTGTCCAACTGTGGAACCTAATAAATAATTTAATAATAATTATATTAAACCCCTTCCTCTTTATTTCATTACGTAGTTTTCTGTCCAAACATGCCAAAAGAATGGCCAATCACGAGGATAGTGAAGTGGAGCGCGTAGGCATTTGTTCTGTGTTTACATTCGTAACATTTCCACGAATGGCAAATTTTATATTGGCAACGTTAAGATAGAAAATAACAATTTTTATTATCGGATAACATGCCAAATAGAAATTACAGAGAAAAACTCATATGATAACGTTTATTTCATCGAAAAATTGTTTTATAATTAGAATTTTTTCTAAAATAATTTCCATGAATACACTTTCATCAGAAATAAATAAATAGAAAAATTATGAAATTTTAAAATATAAAATAATCTGGGACCAATCAATACAAAAAATATTTTCTTAATTAGAACACAAATATTTTATTAAAACTGACTACATATTGCTTAAAAATTAACTAAGGGCTGTTATCCAATTCAAGAATAAAGTAATTATAATTGAGTTTGATGGCGATTAGGAAGTAAGGAAGGATGTGTAGAGTACGAGGCGTGCCTCCCGGATATGAACTTACGCAAAGCTCGCTGACGTCATACTGACAGGATGCGCCCTTTACTCGTACAATACATGAATACGGAGCGTTCTGTGCCCAGCTACGCCAGGCTCATAGAAAGAAAGCCAGATTTTCGTTGAAGTAAGCGTGAAGCCCCGGGGCTGTGTTGCTAGGCGACGTGCCAGGATCTGCTTAAACGCAGGTTAATTAAGACAGCGATTTATAATGAGGTTTTTAAAATTTGCATCTGAGGCTGCGGACTTTTTTAATGGCGTCGCTTCTATCTCAAAGAGACAGGACCAGGAATATTTTTTTTAAAAAGGGACTGACCCTCTGATGTCTGAAGCCCAAGAGTCCGCGTGTTAAAGGTCGATATTAGAACTTTCAATTAAAGAAGAAGTCTGTGAGGTGAAGTGGAAATTAATAGTACGCCGGCTATAATTCCATGATATACATCATCTGAGCACACTTCAATACTATACATTTTTTAAATGTAAAAATAAGTTCATAAAAATAATGTTATATGAATATTATTCAAGAACACGTTAGAATGTGACCTTTGGACCCAGTGAAACGCACTAGTCAAAAAAGTTGCAGTAAATTTTATAATAATTTGGTTCCGAAAATAGGTGAAGATAGGTTTTCGACAGTATGACAGGAATTTACTCTGGATAAATTTTTATTAAAGTATAATATTAATTACAAAATATACTGATGACTTTTTGGTGATAGATGAAAACCATCAAAACATATCTTCAAAAAGCTAAATGAAGCATTATTAAAATTAAATTTGCCGGTGAAATTAAATTAAATAACAAATTTGATAAAAATATATAATATATAATTCTTGAAACAATAGCAGTGAAACTACACTGAATTTTTTTCTTAAACCACCCGAAGTATATGATTAATTATGTAGCTGCCAGAATTGAAATTATAAATTTATATTCTTATGAACGAAAAGTATAAAGCTAAATAGTTTAAGACCTAAAGCTACCCGAATGTTTTAAATAACAGATTGTATATTGCATTGTGATTGTCTGAGGACAAATTAAAGATGTGAAGAATTTAATTATTTTATGAAAATGATATTAACGATTTTAAATTCACAGTGAAATCAACGAACTATTCACCAAATATGGTTACAAACGTTAAAGGTGCAATCAGTTCTGGGAATGACACCAATTTATATGAAAAATATTGTTCAAACTACAACTGCTCCTATATATAATTAAAATAAAAGGCTGAAAATAATAGCACGGCAACAAAACCGATGAAATAGATGAATCATGGAATGGATTACGGATTGTGATAAAATATGTTTGATTTACAAATAAGCACTGGTCGAAGGTACGAAACATTGACGGTATTTACATTAAATTACATAGGAATAAAGATCTTGATTAAACCAATCGGGCTCATTAATGCTTTACCGTTGGTTGAGAAATCATCCAAGCCCATATATACAAAATTTACACGAAATAAGAAAATAGAATAAAAATAGTGCTAGGTAAATAATTATATTTTTTATCTGATGGAGCTAATGCAATCAATAGTTTATATATATAGGGGTTTTAAATAAGGGTGGGACGATGTTGAAATTGAATAATTGTGAGTGAGGTATTAACGAATTTCTTTTATATGAGCCTTTCAAATAAAAAAGAATTTCGTTAGTTTCTTAGACACAACTTGTTTTATTCCATTTCAACATCGACCTGCCCATATAGAAAAACCCAAGATGCAGTATAAATGTAAAGGAAGTGTAAATATTTTAAATTTGAGTTAATTTGTAGTATTTAAATGTAATCTTATACAATTATGGAAGGTGAATGCAATGTAAATGTATAGCCCTTAAATATGTAGATGTTAATGGAATAGACAATATAAATATTTTTAAATGATTTTAAAAGTTATGTAAAAAGGGGATAGAACTCTCATTAACAGCGGATTATTAGCATTCGGCAAAAAACGGAAACTGTCTTACAATTCTGAGAAAAACAAATGACACATAAGGATTCTTTCATGAAGGTACAAATAGGTACAGAAACAAGTGTTAAATGTGTTTTGTAAATATTTGATTGCATAACTTAAAATCTTTTTGTATAGTTTTTTCTGATCTTTTGTTCGGAAGGTCAGACTCCTCGTTGTGCTGCTCCATGAAGTGTCATTCCCTTTGTTCATGCGTCTGATATTGCCTCTCAGTGTGTGTTTGATGTCTAGTTTACTCTAGCTTCGTAGTTAAGGATTTTTGGTAGTTATTTGAGTCTCATATTATTTTGGTGATGTAATGTATGACGTATCCTATTTCCTTAACCGAGGACTAATGGAAATAACAATAAATCTAAAGTTGAGCCTCGAGTTCTACTCTAAATATCCTAATAAATTTTCCTTGTATAATATTGTATTCATTATAAGTGCAATATATTCATAAACTGAGAGAAAATATAATGAAGTAATTCTTGAAATTAGTTAAACTTAGCTGTGAATAGTTGTAGATATAAAGTTAAAACTATACAACTGGAACTCAAATGACATTAAACCTTTATGAAAAAATTTAAAGACAATTACACAGTTGAATTGTGAAGTTGTGTTGAGAGGCGCACACTCTACTTTAGGCTGAGACTGAAGTCGAGAGTTGAGGAGCAGAGAAGGGTTGTTTACGTAAGGGCTGAGCTCGGATTTGCCCTTTCAGCGCGCGTTCTGCAGTCGTGGGGACAAAGGAACAGTCTTCTGGGCTTTGCTCTGTGAACGCGAGGGGACAGAGAATTCAGTCGTGGCTTTGCATTTCCGCACCTTGGGAGGATGATTTAGCCTATTGTACGTTCTGGAATCCTCTATTGCGGGCCATCAGCGATTTGAATGCGTGAGAACAGTCCCTTATTCCCACATTGCACGCAAACGCACAAAATGTCTTCATTCAGACACACAGATGTCTTCAATTAAATATTTTATTTCGTTTTACATTCAGCAGCGTACCTATCCACAAGTATATCGTTTATTATTTACGGTCTTACGGTGCTGCATTTATTTTTCTCTCTTTCCCACTAACACTCTTAGGATAGTTTCATTTTCCTGTTTCTAGGTTATTTCCAAATGACTGAAAATTCTTTAATTTTTTTAAAAAGAAAACTCTTTTATATCCAAAAGTATATCGTTTATTATTTACGGTCCTACGATACTACATTTATTTTCCTCACTTTCCCATTAACACTCTTATGATAGTTTCATTTTCCTGTTTCTAGGTTATTTCCGAATGACTGAAAAGTAATTATTTATTAAAAAAGAAAACTCTTTTTATAAATTTAAAAAATAGATTGTAATTTTCTTGGAGCATTCCTCAATATTAACAACCTGTACAGGAAGTTAAATTTTAAAACAATTTAAAACTACAAAAATCTCATACACAAAAATAATTGACTTTTATTTCCATTCTCAAAATGACCATTATAGTCATTGTGAAAAATATATTTATGCAGATTGAAATTGTGTTAAAATTTACATGTTTTCAAGGATGGGGATCTCCACTTGATACGTGCTGCTCTTTGCCATTGAACTATCCGAGTCGTCTCCCCGTCAGGTACGAGGCTTCTCCACTAGTTGTATATATCTGAACGAATTCTTTGATAGCATTTCTTCTGTTCTTCAATTAAACTATTGGACCAATTTTAGCAAGATATGGATTCATTATTGAAGTAATAAAATTAGGATGTGAAAAATCTGGTTAAGTGAATTGTGAGGCTGACCACAGGTCAGATGGATGGAGAAACATTGTACTTGATGAGGACGCAACAATGGATAGAGCAGACGGTAAACAACATCACGCACCTGGTTCGATTCCCGGTGCTTTAATTCACAATCTTCAAGGCTGAACTATTTCTTCTGTTCTGAATATACATTTTTCTTTACAGATGATTAAGGCTATATGGCGTAAAGCTTAAAAATTAAATAGTTTAAAAAATTCTAATTAAGTTCTTTTTTAAAAAACTGGTACGGATAAAAACATTGAGGATATAATACATCCACATTAAAAATACATCAGTCAAAAAGAAGTCAACTCTTTTGAAGAAATTAAATTTCCATCTCAGGCTATAATTCGTTTAGCTTAGTCACTTCTCTTTTGGCTCGACTAATGTTAATTTGTCGTTGTATAGTTTTTTTTCCTTTATCCCTGGAAATGAACGTTCAGTCTTGCCCTCTCCCTCTCTCTGCTCAGAACCCTCTGTCAAGTTCTTGTCATACCAACAATTGAAAAGCGGAGAAAAATATCTACTGGTTTATTGTAGACACTTGTAAACGGTCTTCAGTGCCAGAAATGTTTATACAGGGTGGGGAATGTTAAATGGACATTATTTAAATCAATCCAACTCTGTCAATTTTGGTTTAGTCGATACGACCGTCATATATATATTTTAATTTGCTTTAAAATTTAAAAAACAGAAATAGATACTTTATAACAAGTTGAAAATCTTACAGCATTACTTGATGTCCTTTCTCGTTGATTCAAAACTGGAGAAGTACTAGAACATTTCGCTCCAGTCTCTCCAACACGTGACATTCAATTCCTTTTACTTTCTCGCGAATTCCTCAGAGTTTACATTGTGCGAGTTTTTTTTACTCCTTTAAGCATCTGCATAAAAAGTAGTCATACGTAAACAAATGATGTGACTTTGAGGGCTACGGAACACCTCCAAAACGTGAAATAAGGTGATCGCAGCAAATGGCTCATACCCTCAATTTATGGCCCAATCGTGTTAGAGGACTAATCCGTCTTCACAGCATTGGTCGCAGGAAGATGTTAATCATAGCGACGATAAGTCCTGAATTTTCTGTGATGGCCTCTTCCTCCTCTACAAAAAAAGGCCCAATTGTGGAAGTGAGACCAACTGCATACCACAAAGTCACTTTTCGATTATGAAGACTAGTAAGAGATCTTTCATGGAGTTCTGCAGCCCAGTACTGTCTTCCAAAATCCGTGAAAAAAGATAAACGTTGGGGGCAGTCCCCTTCATTTAATTCCTGCAGGACCATTAACTTCAATTCCGCGCCTATGCCTCGAGAACTCATCTGCAGTTCCGATGAATGGCGTCGAGCGGAACATCCTGGACGTCTCCAAAATGTTCTTATTTTCTGTACGTTTTCCGATGTACGTGCTGATCCTTGGATTCCTGGCGGTTTTTCTTCATAAACGAACCTTCTGTGCGGACAGAATGCAACCAACGTAAGATGGCGGTTCGTATGGGCATGATGAAACGATTGTAAAGTCAACGAAACGAACCCGCCATTTTTAACACAACTATCATACGCGAATACATTTCTTTGAATTAATTTAATTACCTGAAATATTGAAAGTATATGATTTTAAACGTGTTACATTCAAAGACAATCATCACGAAATAAATGTTCTTCATAGCTTTTCAATTTATAATAAGGAGTACCATTTAAATTTTATTACATTGGTTAAAATAAACTCCAAACCCTAGTGCTACTTCTTCTAATCATCCTAAACCAAGTTTTATCTCCTTATTAAAAAAATTACATCATAAATTTGTCCAAATTTTTTAAAGGAATATCATACATCCATCATTCTTGATAAAATAATCACAAGGGCACTATCGACAAACATTCAGTAGTCTCCTAACACAATTATTTCTAAACATAAATTTGTAATTCATAATGGTACTATTCCGAAAATCTACTTAAAATGTTTCATATTCAATACAGGGTACAACGTACAGACTGTCAGAATCTCAAAAATTACTAAGAATTCTTATGGTAATGTATTTGAGTTATACTATCTTTGCATTTTAGTTTATGACCTCGTTGGGACGGTGCGTCGTTCTTGCGGCTATTGCGATTTTGAATCACCTAACGAAAGCAACAAGGATTGAAAGAAAGTTGTGTGGTAATTACTTTATCATTTAATTTTGTCTGCAAAGGACTACTTTTTCTAATTATTATACCTCGAATATTCACACGTAAGAAAATTATTACGTGACAAATTATTTCTACTCAACCCTGATTTTGTACATCTATTTTCCTTGTTAATTGCTTTATTTCTCAAACACTATGGTTTGTTAGGATTTTAAATTAAGTATCCGTTTAAAAGTAGCAAGC
Organism: Eucriotettix oculatus; assembly: GCA_034510155.1. Lineage (NCBI taxonomy): Eukaryota > Metazoa > Arthropoda > Insecta > Orthoptera > Tetrigidae > Eucriotettix > Eucriotettix oculatus. Next base: position 183,358,301 of record CM067376.1, read on the forward strand.
GCAGTCAGACAGAGTTTTCATTAACTGCTTTGATGCGATTCACACCGCTAACCAGTTTGAATGTCTGCTCGTAGGTGAGCGGCAGTGAAGCCATTACGCGTGTTTTCCCTTTGAATGCCAAGAAGCGGAGCACTGGCGACGGAATGTTATTAAATCGCAAAGTTTGCTCACTTGGCAGCCTATTACTGCGTTGCTATGGCGACGTTGTATGCCTGAGTGTGCAGGCCAGTAATTACAAAAGTTACTGCGGGCTTTGACAAAGGCGCTGGAACTGATAACGGCTGTAATTGCGTTTTCATGGCCCCGTGTAATTAGCGACTGGCAAAGAGGACCACCCCATCCTCGTCCATGTAATAACAGTCCAAATCAAAAGGCCCACAGCATACAACTCCACAAAACTAGCTCATATCTGCCAGTTGCCGCTTTTCAAGACAACAGCATCCGCCCTCGCGTTGCATCCTTCTAACAGCTTCGGCTGTGACTTCGCGCTGCTTCAGCACTGGTTGGTTGCTGCATATCTCCAATCATCTCTGGACGGTAACCAGCTTCCGTGACGACTGCCAGACTGTCATCTGACACGATACGTTTTCGATTTTAAGGAGCCGGTGGCCACTGTCCAGATCCTTCCGGCTGTGAAGCCCATTTTTGGTGAGAGATGGTATGGGTGTGGCGCTCGACCGTACGACGTGATGTCAAGATAATTAACAAGCATTTGTCCATTTGAAACTTTTTTTATGAGACTAGAAAGTGCTTAAAACAAAATGATGGATAAATAATTTTAAAGAATGAGGGAGAAGAATTTGGTTTAAGACAAATTTTAATGTTATATAATCATAATTTAATGTTATTTTTTCTTTCTCCATGGCTCTACAGCCCATTGAGGGCCTGGGCCCACCGAGTCGACTGCGGACTGTCATCTTGCATGACACATTCCGAGTTTGGAGTGACACACGGTCAGAGTCAGTCTTAACCCCGGTCTTCGCGACCATGACGACACAAACATCCAAGCCCATGCCAGGATTCGAACCAGGGATGTGAGGCAGTAACGCTAGCCACTACACCACTAGAGGTCGGCATAATTTAATGTACCTAATTAAAAAGGCTATAATTGGACTAATAAATACGTTTTAGTTTTAATTCCTATTTAATTTTAATAATACTAAGATTTTAAATAATGTATTGCATAATATACCTATTTAATGCCAAGCAGTCAGAAAATGTTTAGTTATTCACAATGCAGTTAGAAAAGTATAATACCGTTACGATTCGTCTCTAGTTTGGAACTTATTGAGGTGAAAAATAAATGAACAAGGAGGTGACATAATATAAGACCCGAATGAATAATATTATTACATAAGCTTTTTATAATAACGCTGAATATTGTGATAAATCTTGTTGCATACACTTCTAAATTTTTTCAAGTAATAGATTAAAAAAACTATTTAATAATATACAAAAGAGTTATGAATAAATGTTGGAATCATGTCATGACTTCCTTTCCTGTTTTAAGCAAGTCTCGTTTTGTTATTATGTTTCATATAAATACAGTGTAACCTTACTTAACGCGCACATCGCAAAAGGTATAATTGGCATAACAAGCAAAATAAATTGAGAGAAAAAAACTCACTTAACGAGTGACGTGGATAGGGGAAACCCCGAATTGTGCGATGGACGCAACGCTCCTGCCAATCGTCCAGCCCTACAAAATTGTTCGAAGAATACACTTTCATCATGATATAGTTGCTGCCTCCCAACATCACTCCACTTCTAGTGTATAGACCAGTAGGTTAATTGTAATATTAATACTGATTGTAATATTAAGAAGCAATCTTGAACGTTGTTTTGAAATGACTAAAGAGAGCAATTTCAATCTCGCAGAGTTTTGGAAATATCACTTCCACATTGTTGCCTGCCTCAAGATGATCGAAAAGGCGCGGAGAACTCTCACTTCTGCTTTTAAGAAGCTTTGGTCAGAGAAAGTTGTCGAATGTGACGTTGCGTGGTTCAAGACACTGTCTGAGGAACCTGTGGTCAAGATCTTGGGGCTGGATGTGGGAAACAAATATCAATGAGTTTGTGGAAGAGAACTGATCACCGGAGAGCTTATGGAGTTGCATTGTGTTTCACAGTAAGGAAGTGTGAAAGAGTGTTTGTCAGTAGGGGAAGAGATAACAGCAAAGCAATAAGAGAAATAAGAAAAAGACATTGAGAAGCATCACCCTAATAGGACGGTGGCTTTGCGCCCTACAAATGTATTGCGTGATAATGCGGTTTCACTTTTTTACCAAATTTTGAAGATTATGCGAAAACAAATGTATCTAGACAGCTTTATAATGAGAATAGATTATTTAAATTTTTTGTTTTATGCAAATAGAATTCTCATTCCAGGTTAATTTATTTTGCTAGAGAAAAAAAGATGAAGATGAATTACGTTCCTTAATTTTGTATAAGCGTTACATATTTCGAGTATTTTTTTTTGTAAATTTCATTTTTTGAGTATTTTTTGGTATGAAGCGCATTATCGTATTTTACATTAATTTATATGGTAATCAGTGTTTCGCCTTACGAGTACTCCAGAACGAATTATGCTCGTTATGCGAGGTTCCACTGTATCAGTATAAAATAAGAAGAGCAATCGTTTTTCATATTTGAGGATTTCATACTTTGGTAACGATGGATGAATTAGAATAATTTTTTTTACTAATATGTTATAGTTGAAACCCGTAATTAAATTAAGATAATGACTTTATTTGCAAATTAAAGGGGAGTTGCCTGTTTCAGGATCACCCTCATGTAGCCTGTTAACCCCCCAAAAAAAGAGATAATGAGAGGTACGAAAACAGAAATAGGAAGATACTGCGTCAGTTCTATATTTGATTTTCAATCACACATAATGTTAATTTGCGTAAGTGAATTTGTCCTCAAATATGTCGTTGATAAATATTTTATCAGAATTTCCGTAATGAATAAACAAGCAGCGAAGTGCCTGAATCAGACAATTAGATGAAGGTTAAGTTAATGGAGAAGTTGTGTTATTTGGCAGGTTATGAAGGTCTGGCCCGGTGAGCTGTAGAATGCGGTTCCGCAGGTCCGTGGGAACAGGTCAAGCTAATTCCTGCTCACGCAAGCGAGGAACACTTCGCAGATATCCGTACCGCACTGCATCGGGTCAACAGATTCACGAACGCAAAAATTAACTTCATACACGACTTATGGAAATCAAGCGACCCCAAACCTAACCTCAAACAAAGCGAGAGATTTGCGGTTCGAGTCATGTGCTCACAACCCATTCATATACTTCATAATGTCTGCAAAAAATCTGTAGCGCTATCTCTACTTTCGGATCAGAGGTACTCAGTTTGTCTCAAACCAAGTAGTAAGACATTATGCCTAGGAATTTATCTTATCTACTAGTATGTGATTTAAATCACACATTTAAAAGTATAATTAAGGTTGCTCATGTCTTTATTTTAGGTGTTCACGGATCATATCCTGTCAGATGCGTTATTCCCGATTATATGGGTGTAGAAACCCTCCGTCTTCTGCTCAGACTATTTTATATCAAGGTAAATACAAAATGAGTTCCGGTATTATCCCCCGTTAATCACATTTCCCACTGGAGAAGATTTTATGTTCAACTTACAGTCCGGATTTTCCCCGTAAATAAAAAAATAAATAAATGCCCTATAAAAATATTCCGATTTGAAGATTAGTGAGCTAAACCTATAAACGGTTCGTTTATATTTTTAATAGTATTCTTTCTTCACAAAAACATGTTTGGAAGATCCTTTCAAACAACTAAATATTTACCTTATTGATTACAAATTTACGTTTATATTCCAAAAGTATTGATGCTGGAAAATTTATATACCATCGTAGACAAAATAAAATCCTCGCCTGGGAATTTCCGACTACGTACTACGATCGATGCTCACCTTGGCCGCCTTCTTGCTACCTTCGCCAGATACATGCAAGCAATAACTTACTCTTACGCACAAAGCGAAGACGCAGGTCCATAAATCTTGCGCGTCTTCCACCCTTTCCGAGTTCCGTGTTACTACAACACTTTCTTCCTCCGGCTGACTATTTACATATTTTTGTTATAAGGCACTTTTAGCTGATATAACATGTCTTTATGAAACGCCTGTCACATTTTAAAATTTTATTCACTCACATTTTAAGGAGTATAAAATACAATTTACACCTTTCTCTATTTCCGCAATTTATTCTTGTCTCTGCCGAATGTTGCCAACATGTTCTACATTGCAGTGTCTCACAGTTTTACTGCGTTTTTGTATGGAATAACCTCTGGAGTTCCCTGTGAAACTCCGTTGACTTCCTTTGAAATCAAAGTGCGTCGTCTCAACTAATCGGATAAAATTAATATACCATCTTCTACGTGTCATTACTAATCGAAACTATTCCTCTTCTTCATTTCGTGGCTTTATTCGTACACATTTTTGCTTAAATTTTTTGTACGTTTCCTTATTGGCATGATTAATATATTCTTCGGGAGCTATTAATTCGAGTGGCATATAAGTTCATCTGTTCAGCTGTAGATAGGAAGAACATTAAAGCATATCCAAGATACATCCTATAAATATAAAATGTCTGTGTTAAAAGTATACAAATTAAACAAAGAAGTGGCCAAATTGCAGAGATAAGTTGAGTGATAAAGTAAATACTGTAAAGCAAGAATTATAGAAACTTCATGTAGTGTTTATCGCTTAACTTTGCCTGAAATTTGGCTACCTCATTGTCTAATCAGAATACGTCCTGTAAATCCAAAGGACCACTTCACGTAGAAAATCTACGATTTATTGTAGACAGATTTTCGTTAAATTCTATAATATGAAATAAAAAATAAAATATTGACAAAAATGTCAAGTCACAGCCTGTAATATTGTACATATACTAATCGAAACTGAATTCTTTTAAAAAAATTGCTTGTTAAGGGGCAACTCCTACATTTTATTTCATTTATTTAAATCAGGCGAAAAAATCAAAAAAAAAATTAAAACATATTTAATATTGTGGTTGAGTCTTAAACACAGTTCACCATTGAAGTTATTCCACAAAGGATAATTATTATCAATAATAGAAAGTTTTCGAGGAGTGCATAGTGGATTGAATGGATACTCCCCGGGTCAAAGGAAGATTAAGCCACAACGTTTCGACATCACATCACATCACCAGAGAGAGATGGAAGTGTCCGCCCATGAATCGTTCTGGCATGCGACTACTTTGGCCTGAGTGGAATCGCAAGAACGAAATGTCCAGATAAATTGATTAATTAATATATAAAAATTAATGATGGCCAATTGACCGGATATTTGTAAACCAAAAATAATTTATCGCGATTAATTAATAAAATTTTATAAAAACTATTGAAAGTAAAATAGAGGTGCCAAAATTGAGCCAAAAACATTTTGTCGAATTTTTTTTAAAGTTAATGTGAAAGATATTGAAATAATGTTTCAATTTTTTAAAATTTATGTTAAAGTAGATAGCTTATTAAACCAAAATGAATTTCTAATATATCCGGATATGTACGATTTCATTAGGAAATAATATTCCTCACGATACGCTGATAAATCAAATTCATAATGAAACAGAACAATGTCTCGCGAATAACATCCTGTCGGTCTATTTCACATTCTGGACAGTTTGAGTGGGATTAGCCCAAATTGAACAACGAAGGCAACAGAAATAACTCCGTACACATCTACTGACTTTAATATTATTTGCGTTTATAATTTATAAGCGATTGGTGTTTAAGAATTCGTGGATAGACATTAAATGATAAAATGAAAACTTTTTAAAATATTGTAAAATAATAATTACAATAAAAATATTTAATTTACTTGCAGTAAAAATAGGTCAGTAAAGATAGTGAATGAGATTAAATTTCCATGCGTTATTGAAACTATGAAAGTTGGAGGGGAGAGAAAAATTGCTAATATCCTATATATTCCGTCAGTATGGTATTAAAACGAAGCTCCAGAGACGTTATAGCCATACCAGATCATCCCAAGATAATAGAAGGAAATGGTAAGCAACATATTCAGACTTTATATTATAATAAAGGGCATAAAATGTAAGAATAGAACAGGCGTAGATGAGCCGAACACTTGGAATGCAGCAGTGCTCATCAGACTTGACTTGACTTTGTATTCCGCTTAAATGTGATGGATCCCCAGTAAAAATACTTATTAATATTTAAACTATTTGAGATGGAGTGGGTATTGTAGTGTGCAGAATACTACGTGTGAGTGAACTGCTGTTTGCCTGTTGCTCGCCTGTTTGCATTATTGAGGCGTCGTGTAAGGCGCCTCGTCGCTTCGCGTGCCAGCTCCCTCGTGCATTATAGACGCCCGTGCCCTACTTGCACTCACTTCAGCCAACAACTTCTCAATAAGTCGAATCACTTGCTACATTACACATTTAAATCACTTATTAATAACGTTCTAAACTTCTGTATGAAAGAAAGAAAGTCGAATGCGACTGCTTAAAATTATATAAACTGCACGGATACCCGTCAATTTGCCTTTTATCTAAAAATGTTTCTTGCGAAGTCAACCATTTGCTTTTCCAGTGAATCGTTTCATCATCTTATTCATTTTAGAAGGGAATTTGTTTCCATATCTGTTGTTTACTTCCTCGTATTAATTTCGTTTTGGTTTATATCCCCTTGAATCATATTGAAATTTTTTTTCAGTCAGGATTGTCCATTATTGCCTCGCAGAAAACGAAGCAGTTCACTTATTTCAGGAAATGTGCTTCAATATTTCAACAGGGCTTTATCCCAAAACCTTATATATTACAAGTGTTTCGCACTCTTTAAATTACCATAACCACTACAGACGGCAGTCAGCAACAATTAGAATTGAAGGGCAAGAAAAGAAAACAGACATCAAGAAAGGATTAAGACAAGGATGCCGTCTCTCGCCCATGCTGTTAACATATGTAGAACAGGAGATGAAGAAAATTAAAAAGGAATAGGGAAAATAAATCATTCTGGAAGGAGAAGAAATAAAACCCTACGGTTTACCGACGATATTGTATTATTAGAAGAGGCGGAAGAAGAATTGGAATACATAATAAATGGCCTGAACGTGGTGTTGGAGAAAGAGTAGAATATGAGTATTAATAGAGGGAAAATGAAGGTGATAGAGTGTGATATGGGAAACAGTGGAATAACAGAGGGTGTTAGAGTGGGAAGGAATATTCTGAATGAAGTTATGGAATTCTGCTACTTGGGCAGCATAATAACTATGAATGGTAGAAGTATAGTAGACATAAAGAGTAGGATAGCACAGGCCAGAAAGGCTTTCGTAAGAAGGAGGAATTAACTTACGGCTAATAAATGTTTGAATATCTGGAAATAATAACTAAAAATGTTAGTATGGAGTGTGGCGTTATGAGTGCGAAACGTGGACGATTGGGGTTGCAGAAAGGAAAAGAATAGAACCTTTTGAAATGTGGTGCTATAGAAGAATGCTGAAAATCAGATAGGTGGATAGATTCACTAACGAGGAAGTTCTGAGCAGAATACGAGAAAAGCGAACAATATGGAGGACTTTGGCCAAGGGAACTGATAAATTAGGGGGGATGTGATAATGTAGAAATGAAAAGGCTTGTACGGAATAGATTTGCATGAGTCCAGTTTAAGGACTGATTACTACAACAATAACCAATTTCCGTGCAGTAATAATTTATACGAGTTTAATTTCCGAGTGCAACTTGATGAGAGTTACTGATTCAACTGTTGTGATCGCTCTGAACACTTTTTCTGCGGCGTCAGGCAGAAGAAAAGCGTGCACACTGTATCATTCCAAACCAAAATCATCTAAGAGATTGCTATACACTGGAAGACAAATCACAATCAGCTATCGGACTGAAAATAAAACTTTTAGGAGTAAAATTTAAAATAGCACAAAATATATAATAAATTACTACCCAATACGCAAATTGAAGTGAGTTTTGTTTCAAAATATTTGTCACCTGGGATTTTAAAACGATTTTTTCCAGAAAATATATCTTCAATCAAATATTTAAGAAGGAAATTAATACTATTAATACTTAACAGTTTATGTGGGCCAATGTGCGAGTAAGGTGATTGTTGTGAACGTTTTCGTAGCGGCGCTGACAGTTTCACGAAAATGTATCACAGTCGGAAACACATTAAGAGTGGAGCTACACCAGTTAAACAATCTACTACCTAACGAATCTTGTTGAGAACGCAGCAGACATGATTAACGCAACCATTGGCGTACCTATAATTTGTCAGGACCTCGAAAAAGAATATGACAATGTCGACCATAATAAATTACTCATCATAAATTAAATTTACCCCCAAACTTGACAAGCTTAGTAAAAAAATCATTAGATTAGAACCTACAAAGTGCCACTCAAGAACAAGAAAGGTATCAGAACGGATCCCTCGAAGTGTCGGTACTAGCTCCAACCCTTTTCAACATTTACATTAAGTGACATGAGTGACTATTAAGGGAATCTAAAATATGATTGCGCTTTAGTCCATAGACATTTTCATTATTATCCAACATGTTCACTGGTTGTTGATTCGGGTGATTGCTCAATCTTGTTTGATGCCTCTTCCTTCGTTCGGTGATAGCTTCTGTCATAGTTGAAATTTCTATAGACGGTACATAACTTTTCGAAAACCATATTCAAGAAACTAACAAGAAAGCAACCGACATTGTTAAAAAAAACACCAAGAGAAACGACAGAAAATCACTGTCATAAAAACTATGCTCAGACAGTTACTTACCTATGACTGCCAAATTTGGGGTATAGACGCAAAATCTCACGTCAACCTCCTACAGAAAACTCAAACCCGATATTTGGAACAAGAACAACCGATTTAAATATGGAGGCCAAATTTAATTATATCAAAGAAAAGATAACGATGCTTACATGTAAAAATAGCGCGTAATCATGCCCTAATCTAAAAGTCATAGACAGAAAAACCACTAGGAACATAAATTCCTAAGGAGTAAATGCAAACCCATTAATTGACAATATGTGTTGTATAATGTAGGAGTTTTCGTTGTTTCCCCCAGAACGCTAAATACATACTACCCTTAACGAGTTCAAACCACCTGTCGAGAGCAAATAGGCCCGGCACAAAGGCAAAACTTCCACCTGGCAGCTAGAGACGAGAAAAAAAAGGTTTCACGTAAACAGATGGTTAGTAGAACTCTGGCAACGATAACATGGAGCGGTAGAGGATGTTGTTGTGAGATGAAGGATAAGAATGAAATTGACTTATAAAACAGGTAGGCTGATGTTACATATTGTAATTGTATTAATTTTTAAATCACTACATATTTGGACAATTGTCCTTGACTGTTGTGCCTTTATAATTTTTTTTTTATAGAAGATGACTGTGGCCGTGATTGTTGTAAGATTCTGTATGTTGTAACTGACAATGATTAAACTGTCAAATCCAGAGGAGTTAATGAGGTTTACTTTACCTAATACAGTAAATGAATATTATGAAATTTTTTGCCAAAGAAGGTTAAATCAATGGCGACCTTTCTTTGCAATGCCGCAACGAAATTGTTCTTAGAATTTCCATAGATGAAATAACTTTCAAAGTTGCGTATGGAAATTCTGTCAGTTATAATTTATATTAGAAAAATAAGGTATAAAGTTTAATATATTTTCCCAAGTTCATATTAATGTTTATTGATGCCGCTAGACGATGGAGGGAACAATATTTTAGCCACGCATTCTCTTAAGGCAACATATTATTTAAACATTGTAAAAGTTTTCGTGTCTCGACGTTGCTTCCTCCGTCACTTTCAAGCATCCTGGTCATGAATGACGGTTCATTTCGCGTTGCTGAGGGTGTGGCCTAGCCCACTTTCGTCGTGACTATTTGTTACTTAGATGTAAGAGACGGGAGCAGACGCCCTGCAGAGCTAAATATTTGGGCCGAGACGCACGCCCAGCGACAACAAACACGAGCGGCGCCAGCTCTGGAATCCGTCAGGTCCACGCGTCAACATTCACAGTCCTGCAACTACATTTTTACCGGCGAAAGCATAAATCTGTGATCCATGGACTTCGAAAAAAGACACAAGTAGAAGGAAGGGAATAACATCGGCTCGTGACACGCTAGAAGCCCAATCGAAGTCAGTACTTGTGTACTAATATGCATGAATTAAAATACGAATATAATATGGTCCTTCAATACATACGCTGTGTACTCATAGTAAACATCGTCTATATGCAAACTTCAGGAATGAAGTTTCCTGAATATTTTTGTCTATTGATCTCAATACACGAGTCCTGTAAGATTCCTATTTTATTACCCCTATCAGAGCGTAATATTTGTTTACTCTCAAAAAATCAATCACTGGACCAAGTATCTTCATCAAAACTCACTTTTTGAAGTTATAAAACCAAAATAAGACGTTTCAATTAGTCATGTGAAACCCAAATATTGATCTGTAAACGGGTATGTTGTATAGGTGGAAAATCACCAGTTGGTACCTTCTGCTTAAAATCTAAAAAAATAATGAAAAACATTCCATGGTAAAACTGAGCCATTGTTATTTATGATGCTCGGACAAAAATAATTCTGGTTTCCCATTTTGACTAGCGATTGCTTTCGTCAATTTTTTTCCGTGCAATACAGATCCTACTTAAAATTTACTGACTTGTTACTGTCTGAATTAGTGATGTTATTTTTGTGTAAATAAAAACCACAATCCACTGCACGTGCCTAAATATACTTTGTCAAGATTTTACATTACGTTTCCCAGCTAATATTTCGTGTCACTCATCAAATAGAGTATAAATTTTTGGTTGATTTTTACTTCCTTTTTTTAATTTTACAACTACTGATATTTTTAATAATTGTATGATAGCAATAATATTTTATATCTCAACCCTTTAATTAATCGGTTTTCAATTATTCAAATATGATTGACATTAAAATAGCAATATTAAAATCTTTTCTTTGTTTCTAAGTAGAGCTACAAATATTTCAAAAAGGCAGTATGAGTTCAAAAATTTCTTGCTTATTCAATTTCGATTCTTCAGTCATCGTCATCCTAAAAATACGTAGACAAATCGCCTTTTTACATATAAGTTTTCATGTAATGTCTAACGAAGGTATCTTGTTATTTTTTTAAATTTTCAGAAAATAATACAATTCTAGAATATGGTAGCATATTGCCACTATTTTGTTCAGCGTCTTTATGTGAATCGGATTTTTCCACATTAATAGTTAAATCTAGGCTTTTCGTTATATATTTTAACTTTCAATACAGTAGAATAATTTTTATTTTATCTAATGATTCATGTAAAAGTAAAACAAAATTCATCCGTCACATTCTTTGACGTTAATAATATTTTAATGTTATTATATACATTATCTAGAAACGTGATTTCTTCTAATAAATATATGCTTCACAAAGAATGGGTTGACACTATTTATTCCTTATATTATAAACATTGAAGATAATAAAATTATTAATTTTTACTTACTGTATTAAATTTATTTATTTCAGTACATTGGCTGTAAAGCTGTCGCTCTTATAAGACGCCAGGTTCTGTACAACAGCATAAAATGGATAACAGTGATTATTCTCTACGTGGCTTTTGAAACATACTTTAGGGCTTAAGTAGTTAAAACAATTACCTCGGAGCGTGAGTTTGTACTGTTGAAAACAATGCAGTGTAGAATGGTGCATATTTTAAACACAATACTGTATATTAGATTAGAGGTTTTTGGGACCCGGAACCCTCGTAGCGCAGCAGAGTTAATGTGCATTTTCAATTACTGTAATGTGAAAACACATTTGAGGTTACATTTATGCTGAGTTATCGTAGAGGGCTTGTATTAATGGACGAGACTATTATTACTTTTTGCTGCGTGAAGAGCCGGACGAGAAGGACCTGAGCGCGTGTACAATGGCCATAATAGCGACCACAAGCTGCTTTCTCGGGGAATGTGTGGTCGCTCAGCTATATAAAACACTGCGCCAAGGACATTATCAGAAATACATTCACATTCTGAAATGGCCAAGAGGGGGTGACAATGAAAAGAAATCAACTCTAATAACTGAAAATTATATACGGGTCTCACTACATAGTCCTTCTCAAGAGAATTTCTGTCCTATTAGTCACCACGACAAAAGGCAACATCTCAAATTTTGACCGGATCTCTAATGCATGGAAAGTTAAGAAAACAATTGGTGCGTGATTGTAACGGGCATTATAAGTAAAACTCCAAACATTATAGCACATCATATACGAATTTAAAAGTTAATTGAATAAATGTACTCATAAAAGTAGTTGAAGATCCATGAGCCAGCAGTTGAGCAAGAGTTTTCCGGTGCCCAAAATAAACTTAGAACACTGAAGACAGGCTGATCTGGAACTCATGACGTCATGGTGCCTCCTTGGGGAAGTTGAGGGAGGGTTGAGAAGTCGTTATTTGTAACTCAGAGAAAAGCGTGAAAATTAAGAAACAATCAGATTTATTGTTAGAATTCGAGTGAACATAGAAACGAGGGAGGGTACATAATTCGATTGCAAGACTTGGAATCAAACAGAATTCTGGAGCAATCGACTAACCAAGCGCATTTAAATTTTAGAGTTGGATTCAATCCGTTTCAAGGGTTAACGGAGCGAAAATATTACGCCCATGTGCCATGTTAATCAGAACTTTTTTAGCTTATTTCACCCTACAGTTTCTGCACTGACGAGCCGGAATATAAAGCTTTGGAAGTTTTTATACTTTATTAATGTATATTGTATGTAACTGTAAATCAAATATGTCTATACAATGCAGATAAATCTCTAACGACTCCTTCATCAGATAGGTCGGACAGTCTCTACACGTCCCTCCCCTTTCTGATGATTGGAGGTATGGGATTCAGAATTCCCGACCTCATGGTTCGACCAGATTTTGGGGCAGCTACCAACATTTCCAATGATAGTGATATGGTAACATCATCTGCCTCGATTTAGTTACTCTCGATAATAAAAATCAACTGTAAATAATTTTGGATCAACATCAAGGAATAACCACACTAAAGAACAAAGCTTGAGATACCTTCCGGAGAGATCTAACTTCTTTGACAAACGCATTAACGTTTTATGGTTTGCGCGTTATATTCTTTACAAATAATACAGTCCCAACTTGGAGACAGAAGCTTTTGTCAACGAATTGAGAAGCGGACACTCGTTAACCCCTGCGCCCGGATGTATTTGAATGTAACAGAGCAATAGCTACGTGCCCTATCAAAAGGAAGGATCTTTAAATATTTGATTGGCAGCGACACGACTGACGAAAAGGTTTTACTGTGACTCAGAAAAATAATATGCATCAGCTTTCCGTTTCCGTAAAGAAGATGGGAAAATCACCGCCACTTAAAGCATGAGGTAAAATTTCAAGTAGAGAGGTGAAGATCTCGGGAACAAAACCGAAACACTTCTTGGTCAGAGAGTCGATTTTCGGCCTACTGTTATAGACTTAACATAATTGCAAAGTTAATTTATTTTCAGGTCGAAGCGGTATTCACAGTCTCATATAGTCTTTTCGTTCCTTGTTCTATTAATTGAGCAGTCAACACCTGACGTTTCAGAGGAGCTTCGGAACATGCAGCCTTTAAGCTAACCGAAGTCAATCCGCAATCCCAAATAGCCAGAAGACTACAACCTGACAATGAACCGGTGGACCTCCAGCTATGACGACCGGAAGGAAACCCAACTTAAGCATTGGTGATGTACAAATTTTCATGTTTTCTCGCCTCTGGTGTTCTCGATTCCCACATTTTTCGTTATTTTACCCTCTAGGTAATCCCCGAGATAAAGTATTCATGTTCCTGATGAAAGTTGGCATACATCAAATATGAAAAAGCTTTTAATTAACTGTTTTTTGCTAACCAAACATAAATATATTCTTTATTCAAAATCTTCCCTTTTATAAATATTAAAATTATACACATTTTTAACCTTTTTACAGCACGTCATAATTTTACCCTCTATTAATTAAACCTAGTTTACGAAAGAGCATACCACACTTCCATTAGCAACGTCAGCGGTTTAATGTCAAAACCTTATTCTAAAGAAGTAGTTAAATGCCTCAAATTATTCAGCAATTTATCATTTAAGTGTGCATAATATAATACTGTTGAGAATACCAAGGTTACGCGCGAATTCTGTATTCTGGATCATGACATCAAATATGTCATTATGTCAGTGGATTTTTATTTTATAATATATTTATATGAATTTATATATATATATATATATATATATAAGCAGGGAGAGAGAATGGAGAGATTAGGCAAAATATATATATTTGTGATAAATATTAGAACAAGAAAATAATTAAATATATTTTCTTGCAGTTTCAGCGACTACCGTTCCAGTCATTGCAATGCTGATTCGTAATTGCTTCCGGTAACGGTAGACAATATCCGAAAAATTGTTACGACTCTCGTGTTGTCAGAGTTGAGCACGACAGCCGCAGAGATGAGTTTCCTAACGGGCGCAACACCTTTCACTGGAAACGTCGTGCTGGAAAGGAACGGTATTCGATCACGATCTTCTGGATGACACCTTGTTGCTATGGGCAGCTTGCAGGTCGGATTCCGTGAACTTAAGGCTATACATCAATTAGGGATCTATCATCTCGTGTAACATATTAGGCTGCTACGAATAATAATCGGATTATTACCCAAAACGAACATGTACAACGCAATCGACATCTACTAGCATGTGCTGGTTTCTAGAAAACAAATTATTTTATTCTTTGTTAACTTTTTCCAGAATTCCTTAAACTTTTATGATATCTTTAAAATAATTTTAGAAACGAAGACTTCAAGCGACATGATATTGGTATCAAATCTGTAAATTACAATTCAGTGATTAATTACTTTGTTTCATATTGCACAACAATTTTTACTTCATTTATAAAACCAACTGGATAAATAAACAAATTTAATATTGTTTTACGTTTCAAATTTTGGGACGAAACGTCGTGGAACAGCTAATATTTATAGAGTTTATATTAAATTTGTTCTAATTTTGGACTGATTTACTAATTACTTACACCAAACAGTTAGATAATGTACCTAATTAAAACAACTGGATATTAAATGATTAGTGAAAACAATCAAAAATATTGTGATAAATGTTATTAAACTAAAATGTTTGATTTGACCAGACGTATATGATCAGTTCAAAGCTGACGTAATTAATATTGTAAGAACATTAATATCTATTTATCTTATGTCTTTGTACTATCAGATTATATACTTACGCTTTTAAGGTGACATTTGTCGAGAAAATATGGTATCTGTAAATATAACCACTGCAATTTCTACCTGAGCCAATATGAACTTCAACTAGAACCTTTATTGCATGAAAGAGAATTCATAATACGACTCAATTAGTTAGACTATTTTCTTAGTTGGGGCTTATCGTTTAACAATTATAAATTACGACTAGTCGTGTTCCATTCTTGCGATATCGACTTGTAAAGTTTTCGATACAATGTATATTTGCTGTCAAAGCAATTTTGTAAAATATGAAATTAAAAATTGAGATATGTATTCGACTTTAATGGATAAACAAGTTTGTAATTTGCCAGCTTTAATTGTGAAGTTAATTAGGTACTGTAATGTAATATATACGAATCATTAACGTGTGTATAGTTTAAATAAGTTATAAATAAAGCGAAAAGCAGACAACACAAATTATTATTAGTCAATTTACTTTAAGTAAACATGATAACAGCGTCCGTACAACCGTTACAAAGGTTCCAAGGCCTCCTTGGCTAAATAAGAGCGAACAGTTTAAGAAAAAGGCAATAACACCCTCATACAAAATAAAAAAAATTGAATAATATTTCCGGTGGTAAAATAAATTTCAGAATCGAAAGCATCGTACACACCAATGGACTTTAATGCTTGATGTGTGAAGTAAATAAACTGAGGAAAATAGGAAATTGACATCTAGATTTTTTTTTGCGGTATTCGCATTTTAGAACCGACTTAAACTGTTCCCGTTATCGCCATCGAATGTAAGTAACGCTTGATTCAGAAACCGCAGGCCGAGGATAGCCTCGCGAGTCCCATGTTTCGTAACGGGATATAAAAGAATGAAGTGTCGGAAGGTATACCGATGGCGGTGTTGTTGACAGTCAACAATCGCGATCATTTGGCCGGCATTGGACAGATATAAGAAGGGTACAGCCACCCACAAGCTCGCGAAGGCCGTCGATCAGGTTTCCGTGAGGGAAGATGGATAGGCCTGTCCTCCCCAGCTGCGTGACTGCGTGACACACGAACCCCAACCGCAGAGAAGCACGCTCCACTGGGCCAATTCCTACTACACGACCGCGCGCACAACTCCTCCTTTTATCGGCTCCAGCTGCGCCGTGCGTGACCAAAATCTTCACACAAGACCACTGGTACTCCTCAAAATATCTACCTTACGTTCCTCGAAGCTGTAAAACAACCATTCACTTATAGACGGACTAGTACCCCACTTTGCAGATTGCCGACTTTGCGCATCAACCATAAGAAAATTTCATGACTTGACAGACTGCGTGAATTAAGCCGCCAGTTGCTGTTGAGTAGAAAAGCTTACAACCTCAACCAGTGGCGTAGGTCATGAAAATCCTAAATTTTCTTCCGACCCCCATTCTTACCAAAATTGCCATTAATTTTAAATGACATACAATACATAAATTTATTAGTTATCAGAAACTAGTACGTATAATGTAAATATGTCACCATAAGAAATCCTTACTAAATTGCCATCAGAAAACTGTTAAATTCAATTCATAATCACCAATTAATTTATCCATTATTACGTAGTTAAAAGTCACATATGTGGCACCGCAGCACAATTTGCATCCCTGGCTTAATAGTTAATATGTATGTTCAATATTTGACAATAACTAAATAGACCTCTTCCATTAAAAGATTAAAAATAAAATAGAAATGGAACACTCAGAACAGTTATCCAAACAATAACATTAAAAGTATTCAATAAACAATTTGGAAAATCAAAGTTTACAATGACGTGCACTCACGGGTACCTGGACACCTAAGTTTATATTTGGTAGAGTCACGTTGGGTGAGTTGATTATCATTAGCATTTACACGGGCTGTGTATAATAGGTTTTACATACAATCGTTGTACAGGTGTCTTACGACCTCCTCGTGTTACGTTTCTATCAACAATAATTAAATTAATACTATTTTTGTATAGCTTGGTAGAGTCCTTTTTTAAATTGGGGCCGATTATTTCCTATATCTACACACACTTGCACAAATAACATATGAAAAATGATCAAAAAATAAAACAATAAACAGCCATTTTAACTTAACAATTAAATAAAATCAAATTTGAACCCCTAACAGAAATCGGTACACAAACTATTAAAAGGGTTGAGCAATTTTATTCCAATATTGTACGCATGATCCTCGACGCGAGAAAAAATTGCTATGAGGGAAGGAACAACTATCATTCTCTCCAGAAGGGGCGGGGGTAAATAAGGCCAGATGGAGGGGTGGAAATTTTTATATATGCATAAACGGCTGATATTTCGTGGTTAATTACTTTCATAGTGTTTCGACTGATTTTTTGGAATATTATTTCAACAAAATTCAGGATGGTAAGGGTTTACCTAAATCGATGGAAAGGTGGACGTTTCACGAAAAGTACTGCAAAACAACTGACATTTGCAGACGAATTTTGTGGTGATTTCGATACCCGTTCAGTCATGTGTTGTCCAAGAATTAAGTAATGTTCCGGGGTAATATAACTAAATACACGGGAGACGCCGGATACTCGATATTAATAAATAAAATCAGAAAATAGCTGAAACAATCGATGAAGCATTACATCACGACAATACATTACATTTTCTTGGAAATCCGTATGTAAATAAACAATGTCTCATTCAAATTCTTTATCAAAAATACCATGTATTTTAAACCACTAACATTCAATAAAGCTACAATTTTTTAAAACTATTTCTCTAACAACAATGACGAACACTGAACTTGATTATTTACCAAAGATAAGTACTATTAAGCAAACCAAAGATCAAAAACCAAAGAGCCAATTCAACTTTATTTTCAATTTGACCTGTGATAAAACCTCGTAAAACTTTGTGTGACGTACTAAATTAAATTAATAACATATTAGTTAAACAAATGTGACAACACTAATATTACTATAAGCTTTTGGTTGTTGATCCATGGTTATTTGAGTTCATCAATACAAAATATCTCAATTTGTTTTAAGTATTTAATGTATTTTATTTGTACATCGTAATCTTCTTTATCTATATTTATAAAAGGCCATTAATGTACTATCAACCCATTTGTTCGCCATAATGCAGTTAGTAAAATTAATTGTGCTTGCAAACTAAAAGGGCTTCGAGTACTCTAGTTAAGGAACATAACATGCCTGATAATATCCACAGATATGGACGAAAAGTCATAAATATATTAAATAAAAATAAATATTATTTGCTAACATTTTCAGATTAATATTTTATCAAATTTATTTATATTCGCGCTGTTTTGTCTCATATTGGACCGTCTGTTTTCGAGTAATGAAATACCAGAATATCCCATGTTAGTTAACGCGTTCATTTTATTTAGTTTGTTTTAACGTCCCATTAACAGTATTAGTCATTAGGGAATTCCATACGATACCTTGCACTCACGGACATTTACGACAAGTTGTGGTCCAAGAGAATATGACCCATTTATATATTTCTAATAGCTTGTTATGAGCCAGTAACGTGGACAGAAATTTTATGGCTATTTCCAAGTGGGCGATTTCCTCCTCTCTGATCTAGTGAGCACCTGGGGCTGCATTATCCGAACCAGGGTGACAGTATGCACTTTATTGTTAGAATGTCACAACATCTACTATTAATCGGTCGAGCTTCCATCTTAATTAAGTATGCATGAGTAAAGCATGGTATTACCAGAACGTATTCTGGATAAGATGATCTGCTCCCTTCTAGTCAGGCCAGCAGAGTCGCTGCCATTACTGGGATTTTCCGAACACAGGGAGCCTTTCCTGTCTAAAACTATCATCCTTAACAATAGTACCACTCCAGAATTTTATATTAGGTTTCATTTCCACCCAGTTATGTGTAGGTTGACTGTTATTCGCTGAACTCGCTCGCTTCGCCTACGCGCTCATTGGTTAAGGGGTATCGAAGTAAATTAATTATATTTTTAGCTGGCGTTTAATAAGCACGCCACCCTCGCCGCGGGCACGGTTGCCAAAATGCATAACGTCAGTAGCGAGTTCACAGGAGTATATTGGGGGGGGGGACAGTTTTATAAAATTTATATTTCATTAATGTAATCCAACTCTAAAACATTTCTGTCTATTTTATTTTATATATGTTACTTTGACAACAATAATTAGTATCACATAATTAGAATGAAAATCGTTTACTAAATTCCAAGCAATATAAAAATTGTTATCAGAAAAATAAATTTCTATTATTCAGTCAAGGGTAATTCTTTGACTGCGTGAAAGATTTCATAACATTAAATTTAATGGAGTAAGAACCTAAATGTTTTATGTAGTTATAATATAGGTATTATTCCAATAATACAACGACCGATACATTTTGTTATTGTTCAGTTTGAAACGGTAAAACACATCTACTTGGATTTCGGCGGTGCTGAGTCATGGCAGGGGTAATAGAAGTCAGACATTTAAGCGATCGCGGGGCTTGTTCCCCGGCCTCTATAATGTAGTGACCCGGGCAGGGAATGATAATCCTTCCAGAGTGGAGTAACAATAAACTTGATTGGTGAATATCCATCCCCTCCACCTTGGGAATACGAATTAAGGAAGTGGGGAAGAACTAATTAAAACCCTGACAGAGAGGGATGGAGACATAGATTGAGGGGCCGAGAGCAGATGATGAGACTTTAGGACAGGCAGATTGAGGAGACGAGGCTAAAACTGGAAATTGTCCGAACCACGGACAATAGCAACGGCAACGAGGCGTGATCCAGAACGGAGCTACGAGGAAGGCGCTTCGAGAGACCAAATAAGATGCCACGGTAAATAGCTCCTGTACTGACAGGTTCGTGTAGATGTTGTGTTAATTATTTCAGCTTTATGAGAAGACCCATATAATACGACCCTGAGGGCAGAGATCAAGAATGTTTAGTTGTAAGAAAATTAATTATTTGTATAATTTATAATAAAGAAAGGCTGGCTGTGCAATATAAACCACATTCAATCAATGTAATTAAATAATAAATAAATGTTAAAATTGAATATAATTTACATTGGTAACCCCCATTCATTTCAAGTTCTGTTTTAATCAATTTTTGAATCTTCGATGAAAAGCATTTATTGACGCCTCTTGAGAAATGTAATGATTTCAAAATTTTGAAAGTATGAGTCATAGGTTCTCAGAAACAGCGTAGAGGATAATTTAATGAACGAAAACTTTTATTCATACCGGCCAGCCTAGTCTACTTGTATTTTATGCCAGTATTTTTTGCATTCTGATTTGTGTTGCTTTATGATTCTTCTCGCGCCACGTATAATTTATATTATAGGTAGGAGTGTGCGAGCAGCTCTATAACTGCAAAGCATTTGAAACGCAGTAATGGAGCGTGGAGCGTGTACATCAACAAGTCTGACGCCAGTGCGTCGGCAGCATTCAAGACGCATTCCTCGGCTCACGGCGCCTATTGTTATTAATAGAGCGTGTGCCAGGAATAGAGCATTTACAGGAGTCCTCCCACAAACCTCTATTTACTTTCTGGTAGTTATGATCCAGAGCGCCACAAAGTCCCGTAGTATGGCTGCCGTCAGTTTATTTAAAGTATGTTTAGATCAATCGGAAGGTCACTCGTTAATCATTATGTGTATACATTATTATAACTTTAGTGAATTAATTAAAAAATAACTGGAGAGATAGTTGCGTAATAATAGCATAATTAACAAAGCTAAAAAAGTAAAAAGGTAAAAATTTATGTTCAGGGACGGCAGAAAACTAAAAGGTAAGAATAGTAAAAGTACTGTGGCGAAATATGAAATGGTAGGCATAATAGTAGATGAATTAAGAATAAATGGAGTTCATAATCTTTAAAAGTTAAAAAATATTCCGATAAAGTGCCAAAATCGAAATAGTGCAAACTCTTGGAATATTAGAAAGAAAGACGACGTTTTCCTCTTAGAGACCTGAAAAGGTGTTGGAACACATGACGATACTAGCAGAACATCCGTTAAAATTGTCGAATAGGAATATTAACATTTCATATTGGAGGAAAATTAGATGACAGTAGTTCAACCTAGTTTATAATAAACAGTAAACAGTAAGTAAGGATTGCTACACGATGAAAAGAAGATTTAGATAACAGATATTAATAGTTCTATAATATTGGTATAGGTAAGAGCAGAAGGGAAAATTGCATTGGGGCGTAGGGAGGGGAAATTAAGTCTTCATAACTTTTAATTATGTTTTCATAGCTTTAATTTTATATTGCTTGCAAGTCTTGTTTCCACACTTCTACAAACTTCTACTTTCTACTTTGAAATGGATATGTGGGGGGGTATTCATTATTTAAGTGCAATATTGATATATTAATAATAAGATTTTCTTATAAAAATAAGAAAACAATTTACTTAATCAATGAACATATATATATATATATATATATATATATATTAATAAATACAATTTTGATCTTTCGATTTCCAAACAATCCATATTTCTATATGTGCATAAATATTGTGATATTTAAATTGTGACAATTGATGTATTGATTATTAGGTGAGTGTTGTTATTTGTTATACCCCCTTTTTTGTTTAGATATATATTAGTAATACAAATATGTAAATTTTTTGCAGATTTTTTTTGTTAACACGAGGTTTATTGACGCTTTCTCCACAGGTTTGCAAATTGTTAGAAATAAAAAATAAAGTCTGAAATCGGTCGTAAATTTTTACCTAAAATATATTATTTTCTTTCGTTACTATCAACGACCTGATTCCGCGTGCTAAAGTCGTGAAGTGAAATCTGGGCCCTCGCACTGTGACAAGGAGCAAATGCTCGCATTCCAGAAATGCCCCCTGGCTATTAGCCCTGACCTCGCATCACACTGTCAACGCTTGCTCCACGGTCTAGTTTTCAATGAGAAATACCTCATCAACAACTCGTTCTCCAGTCTCGCCGCACTCGGAATTTAATACCACGGACTTTTTTTCTACCTGTCGCCCTTCGCATGTTTTCATTGAATAAATCAACACTCGTAACAATAGGCCGTTACCTGTAAATAATACAGGAGTATCTTTCCAAAGTTGAGAATTGGAAAACGGTAGTAACAATTGACCCGATTTTGAGCGCGCAGCACGATGAGCGAACTCATAATCTCAACGCCCCTTATACTTGCCTGAACAGGTATATAGACACTCCCGTCTCCCTCGCTTGAAGAAAGAAAATTGCATACACTATACTATGCTTAATCATGCGATTACTGCACTTTTTACTAGAAAGCGAAATAGCTAAAAAAATGAGTTACCTTGGAGACACGGACAGCCAGAAAACACGCAAATATTGAAGTAAACTTTAATTATAAGTACAACATCTTTCGTTTCTGACGTGAATCCTCATCAGACATAAAAAATAGAACTGTTAATTTCTAGATATAAGAATATATTTTTCATTAAAACTGAAATATAAAGCAATTAAATGAAAAAAAAGCAATTTCGACTAATAGACTAATTTGTCAAAATAACAGGTTTATGAACCCAGGGTTATATAATATTGTAAATATGGACTCTTGTTTATAGAATCTGTCTTTCTTTTAGAATTTAAAAGGTTTAACACGCTTAATGCATAACATTTCAGAAATCTATTTTATTCGGTGACAAATACGATTTTTGGATACCTAAAGGGTTGAACTGAAATACAACTTAGTAGTATATTGATAGTGACATTATACATTGTCCTAAACATTTTATTATTCGTAAAATCAGGAAAATTAATATATTATATTTATCACGAATAACTTTTTATTATATAAGCAGCATTCTAATGTTATATTTTATTAATATTCTCACAATATCGTTAAAAAGAAGCAGTGAATTTATTATAAAATGATTCATTTTCTTGAACAAGAATTTTTTATATTTTATACGTGTCTTGTCATAAAAAGTCAACAAATTACAATCTTTATTTTATGTACGTTACAAAATTAAGAGCATTTTGGAGTATTCTTTTTAAGACGTTCTATTCTTTAAAAATTCAAGTAAATCTTTTGTAATAATTTTAAGCCTCGCAGCTATATTACTAATTTTGCTCGGCTCGATGCGGTTATAAGCAAAAACCCGATGACGTAATAATCTTGCTCTGCGTAAGCACAAAAGCAAGCCACTCGATGGTCCAGGTAGTTGCACTTCTGTCAACAAGGTTTGCTTAACTTCAAAGAATTTTCCAGAAAAAATTACATATGCAACATTGTATTGTATCTCCGTTTCTCCCATAGAATTATTAATAAGACGTACAGCATAACCTCGTATGCGACGCTAGACCCGTAACCTATTTTGTGTGTTTCATTATCCAGCAACCCTAGGCACATTCGTTTTAGATTTATCCTATGGGCAGAGTAAATGCAACTTAATTATTTTGTCACATATTGGCAAGGCGGTGACACGATTCGTTGTCCATTTCCTGGTGCGGCTCCCACGAATCCCTCGCTGGTCCTGTGAGTGGCAGCTGCGCCTTCCCCCAGGCACGGGCCTGCATTGTTTCCAGGGACGCGCTATGAATAATTCCATACACCACGATTACGACAGGACACACCTCAGCTGGACGAAAGCAGACCGTACGTTCTTGTCCTCCCAACGGTACACCCTCATCACGTGTCATTCATCTCGGATTACACATCAAGACAGTTCCATTAAAATTACACACCCCGCAGCTAATATCAAATTAAGCTGCTCTTTTCCGTAAAACGAATCATTACAGGAATTATTTCTTTATTCGTCACAACTGAAACCGTTAGGTTGAATTCATTTTGAACTGTTTAGCTCACACCCGGCCAAATGTTCCGCGACTCCACGATACTATAAAAACCCTAAAAAAAGACCAGCAATATAATCCTTATCGCTCCTTAAATACGATTATATATATATATATATATATATATATATATAGGATGGGGTACGCTACAGGCAAGAAGGAGAGAGCTACACTACTTACTCCTTTTCTTGAAGGTCTTTGCAGGTAAGAAACCTTGGCAGAGAATTCGGAATAAAATGAAAGAAGCGACTCGGTAAGGAAAGACGGAACAATTTCTAAATAAATACCAGGCAATAGAAACGGATGTGGGCAAATAGTCATTCATAAACAGAAAAGAAATCAACATTTGCCTATTATAGTATTTGGAGAAAGTCATCGGACGGAAAGAATAGTTAAACTCAATCTAAATTGTCTGTGAATTTAGGCTAGTCTAATGATAGTGTTTCGTAAAAACAACCAATGAACTAGTCTTTATTTTGAATTATAATTTTCAACTATAATTTCATAGTTTTCTTTTTCAGGTCAGAAAAATGCCATTCTTAGATTTATATATTTTTAAAAAAATTAATCTTCGTAAATATTATTTTTTGTATTTAATTTACGTAATTTTATAGACGCCAAATTAGCGTGATACGTTTCCATGAAATACTCGTTCAATAAAGGAACTAATTCTGCGTGCAGTTACTTTAAATAAGCAAGAAAACATATTCGATCCTTTGCGTCCTTTATTATTGCCCCAACTATTAATTCCGACCGGAAACGGTGCGACGGTAAATCCGTGGAAACCTAATTCTGCAACTCCAGAATACCCCTACAATTAGACTTTCCAAGAAAGTCGTTTCCGTCGTATTCTTCCATTCAACGCTGTATAGAAATGATACTTTCTCTTAGAAAACACTGACGCTCAGGATAACAAGTAAAGTTTTTTCTCTCAGATATATTTCAATTTCAATATTGTAATACACAAATCTTTATGCATTTGATCTCAATTTTCCACCGGAATTTAAGTTACTAGCAGCAAAATTATATACATGCATACTGTAATGAATTAGAAAATTACCCAATAATTAAACATGAAATTAATAATTTGAACTGGACGGAAGCGAGACCAGCTATACGGCAGAATCTCTCTGGAAAAGGTACGGCACCGTCGAGACTGGGAAAAATGACCCGTAACGCGGAAAATCCTAGCCTAGCCATGAGAGATTAAGAACATCTCCTAGGAAAGTATATCTGAAGGGCGTTCACTCCAGGGAAAGTTTGAAGGACGGTTCTCCCTTCGGCGGAATTACTGACCACCGCGAACTAACATTTGAATTTGATTGGAGTATAGTGGTCAGGTGACGAAGCCTCCGCCCCATGGTGGGGTTACAAAAAAAGGGTAGTTCGGGGAGACGCAAGGAGAGAATATTCAGTGATGGATCATAATTTAGAGAAAGTCGATAGTGGGCGAATCTTCGGAGATAGCTGTATAAGAATTTTCAGTCATTAGGCAGACCATCAGGGAAGGCAGTCGTTGGTTAGAGCCACGGAGAAGAAGAGAAAAATCTGTTATCAGCACTGGGATTCATTGCCCTCCCTCGTATTTAATTTGGGCCAGATAGGAAGGAAGGAAGAAGGAAGCGACAACAGTTGTGTTTTCTTGGAAGAACCTCACACCATGTGGATGCTGCTTTCTACAAATGCAACATTCAGGTGTATCAATAATATTGCACCGAGATGCGTGTGACGAAAATTCCTGTTGCTCACCACCACCAACCATCCACATTTCAAGACCCTTTCAATACATTTGAAATTATTCTTTATTAATTTAATTAAACCCTTAATTCAACCATTACAATACTACAACCTTGATATAACAAACGTGTTATAGTTTTCTATCACCTTGTCTGTTACTATTACAAACCAACAGCTGCCAATATTGAATTATCTACATCCTGAAATGCAACATCGCTTAGATGCTTCAGTCGGTTAATTAATTTACTTGATGTCGATTACTAAATTTATGCTTAGAAGAAGATGGAAGACCATCTTGCTAGACCGGTTATGAAAAATGCGGAATTGAGGGTTAGGAGCTAGAAATGTAACTAGTTTTTGTATAGGAAAGAAATCGAGAAATATTTTCCAGATTTGTATAAATGGAGAATAGAAAGTAATTATGGAGACGCTCGTGGAATGGAATGCAGTTTCTGGGAGTTACACACTTTACCAGAACTTGACATAGAAAGAAACTAAAATTTGCAATAATTCTCTTTCCATATTTATGAAACCGTCGAGAAAGTATAATAACTTTTATGTACCATTTTAACACACTAGATGTAGATGTGTAAATATATTTATAGACTGGTCATAGAATATATATAATAACATTCTTGAAGTTCAATTCTTTATGAGGGTTAAGACTGCGAAATAGATAATTGTGTGTATTGTCAGTGAAATTTTAATTTAACTAGGATATCAAAGGGGAGGTAGCTACACATTAATCTCATGTAGCCTGTCAACCTAAAAATATGATGAAGAACAGGTTTATAATGGGTTTCCTTTCATTGCTTTTAAGCGAATACCAGGTAGGATCCTTAAACAGTAGCTCGGAGTTCCTAGCTTGTCTTTGGAATCTTTTATCTCCTTTGCAAAATCGCACTTGTAATTCCACTACGTGGATGACCCTAGAGGATCGAATAATTTTGACAAATATGATTATTGATTACTTCCTAGTTCAAAAATATAAATTAAATAATTGATAGTAAAGAATAAACGTGCAAAATTTATTGTATCGTCACGTTTACACTACTTCTATAACTTCAAAGCAAAGGTAATGAGCATAATGCAAAAACCATAAAATACTAAAGTATTAAATATGTTGAGTAATAGACGCAAGTTAATACAAAACCTGTTGTGTCATCTGCAATGGAACGTAATTTATATTTCTAAGGACTGCAAGTAGTTGAACATGACTTTCATGATGTTCCCAGGAAAATTGTTGATGCAGCTATTCGAGCTCTGTTCTGGCCCAGTATTGATGATTCATAATTTCAATTAATAATTTATAGTTCATACAAACGTTGATTATGTCTTAAAAGTTTGTATGTTCTATAACATTTTCTCACAAAGGGTTACATTACATTCGAATAAGTATTTATTTAAAGGAGCTTACCATAATTATTAATAATTTAATAGGGTTCCTTGAGTTTTAAATGTCTCCATTTTTACAAATTCATTGATAAATAGAATTAATAAATAAATAAGTTGTTAAAAAAGGTACTTTCTGCTAAACATATTCATTGACATAGAGAAAAATTATAGCAAACATTTTCGAAAAAATCCCATATGCCTTCGTCAAACAGAGCATATTTATAATCGAATAAAATCTTTTAGAAAAATTAAAACAAAATGAACACTCAATAAATTTTACCAACTTTCAACATTGTCTCTAATTATTTTCCTAATACATTTGTTAAGTGTGTAAACAACGTATTACATTGAGATGAGTTAGTAAAAATAATAATAAGAGAATTGATTGTGCATTATTGAAAACTGTTTAATTATCGCTGGGAGTTTCCTAGCGAAGTTTTGTTTTTTACTGTTGTTCTTAAAGAGATTTATTTGAACGTGTATTAAATTAACAAATAAAAGTGACCTAACCTCACTCAACCATGTTAATTATACACCATATCTTACTTTCATGATTTTTTAAATATTGTATTTACTGTACCGATACTGGCCTAACTGATAATCTGTATGATAATAGTTTTTATATATAATAAAAAATAAGTGACAAATATTTAGTCATTTTGCTACTACAAAGGATAAACAACAGAAAGAAACAAGTTTATTTTTTGTAATCGTTGGCCCCCGCTATTCAAGTAAACGTATGTTCCGAGATCTCTTAAGAGCTTGTTACACGTGAACCGGTTCCTACAGTAAACGTAGTAACTAATGAATTAAATCATGAAGCCATTAAATCATTATTCTCATTCATAATCAATCATTATATATTTTATATCACTTCAAGAAGATAAATTAATATTTTAAATAAATAAATGAAAATTGTGGAGCTGACCTCCTGTGGTCTAGTAGCTAGCGTTGCTGCTGGACAAAGGTTCCAGCTTCGAATCCTGGCATGGGCTTGGATGTTTGTGACTTCTTGTTCACGGAGACTGGGATTAAAACTGCTGGAGAATCGATACCCTGACCACGTATCACTCCACTTTAGGAATGTGCCATGTAAGATGAGAGTTCGCAGTCCAAGGCCCTGAATGGGCTGCAGAGCCAAGGATAAATTTTCCGACAGTATTTTACTCGTAAATGCGAAGGATAATGAAATAGTCAATAAACAAACAGAACAGAACGTTTCTTCAAACCTTGAGGCTGTCGTCGGGTTTAAAAAAATCGTAAGAGCTTTAATTAAAAAGAACACGCTCGACAGTCTAGGCGTTGTACTCAAAGCAAAATATATATCCTTGCGGTTGTGACGTTATCAACAGGGTTATTAGATACGTCTCTGGTATTTATTCAATCACTTAATTTTATTGCTTACTTACATATCCATTTTTAATTCACCTAACACGGTGTTGATGGGAGAGTCACTGCATGTTGGCCAAAAGAATACTGGCCAAGCCTAAAAATTACAAGAGCGATCAGAATATGAAAGTTTAAAAACTGATCTCCAGAGTGGAAGAAAATTTGTGGCGGAGAACCCGACACATGTGAGGAAGGCCACAAGGGTCCTCAAGGCGATTTGAGCTCAGAGGCATTGTCGCCAACCGACGCCGAATCTCCCTAAGTGCTCTAGAGACGCATTCACGAAAGCACGCCTCACTGAACCCCGGAGACCTTTTCTCGCATCGCACAATACAGACCGCTTGCTCTTCACAAGAGCACCTCCGATTCTTCTCATTTCACTTGAATCTGTCCAAGTTGTGCGACTTTCTTCTGGACTTAGTTCATGTAATAATAAAACGTATCATCATTTCGAAACCTATTGAAGAATTAAATCCTAAATGTGTCACATTAAGTCCAAAATCTTTGAAATTATTATGCAGATAGAAACTGTCAAACTCAACAATATCTATGACCCCTTACTGTTAGGCTAACATATTTGCGTAGAAATTTCCTATATTGGTAGAAGCTTCGTTCTTGCGGCTCTAGTATTTTTCAGTCACCTTACGAAAGCAACAAATATTGCAATAATATTGTGTGCTATTTATTTTTGTCCGTTGGTTTTTCTAATTCTTTCTAGGGTTAGTATAATAGCTACAGTTTAAATGGTATAATAATAATTGATCACAATTTAAAATTATTGCGGGGTGCCTTTGATATTTAAAATATTACACTTATTGATATTTAAGCTTTGCTATACACTCAAATAGACTGTCATATTATAATAGTCTCACACATAAGAAAATAGTTTAATTTTAAAAATAGGGCACTAAAAATTATGAATTGAAGCAACTACTTGTTTCCCTGTACCGTATAACTATGTGGCTCGCTGTGAATACTCGATTATCACTATTGCTGCAACTCAGAAATGTTATTATGCCCCCTATAAGATTTTATGCATCACTGATTCTGCTTCTGAGCCTTCTGTGAAATTGGGGGTTATTTTTCGTTAATGTAAATTATGTACAAATACATTAGAATTGAAGCTCAACCATGAAGGCCATGGAACTGAATTTAGAAGATCAGGTTGGAAAAATCTTAACCGGATCGAGACTCTAACGCGTGACATACCACTTGCCGGGCGGGTGCTCCACTATCTGGGTAAGTCCGGGTTGCCCCTGGATCTCTGCGAGATCCCTCTGTCCCTAGCATACACCTGCAACTCTGACTCATCTTCAACTTACTTCATCACATTCTTCAAAGTTTAGTTTTTAGATTTTAGTGAGAATGGACACTAGTTTAAAGTGAGCACCCACTGGGTAAGCTAAAGTTCCCGGGCTTAAGTTTCGGTCGAGACAATATGTTTCCTTTCGGACATTTCATGTACTTTTTAAATTTATAATCTTAATATAATTTTTAATGGAATTACCTCAAGATATTCTGTGCGGGTCCAATCGGTATGGCTCGTATTTCTTATGTGCAAAATTCTTATCTTATAAGTATGTCTTCTGTTGCACGAGGGTCGCTTTCCCTGCTACTGCTAGTGCTGATTTACAGCTGCTCCTGTAAAGTATGTTCTAACTTATATTCCTTCACTCCGTCGCGTCACTATACTCCTCAAGCAAATGTTATTGCTTCGTAACAACTGCAAACTAACGACCGAACTTCAAGAAATGAAAAGTAATGACTAAGCCTGTCATATGTACTTCTGTGATCCTTCACTCTACCTCCTGTATTGCCGTTCCTGTCTGCGTCGTCGCGCCACTAATACAGTAGCAATAATTCTACACATATGACACAGTCCAGTCCGTTGTTACGTTGCAAATGCTCAGCAATGCTCATTCCCTGCCCCCTCAAGATCAATAAATATCCTGACTCCCTCAGCCGAATAGATTGTTGAATGTACAGGTAAAGAATTTAATGTCGCTCATGGACTAACTCCAGCGACGGTTCCGGCTGAAATGAATTTTGGCTGTCTTTTTATTTATTGTATATTTTAAAGTCAGAAAACTATGCTCTAATATACATCTTCATGTTCAGAATACTATTAATCTTATCGTTTATACTCATCTGCGTGGTTTATTTACTCAACTACCGAAGATTAACGCAATTTCTTTAACTGTGACGAAAATGTCCTCAGAGATACAGAAATATCGTACAGAGATTGTGTCTACAGATAGATCAGATGGTAGATAAAGCCTCCGGAGTTGATTCCCTCCTTTGTCGAGTTTCTATCATTTTTCATTGTGTCTACAGATGTCTGTATAATTTTTTTTTTAATTCCTTGTGTCCCAAACGGAAATTAGTTTTGAGTATCTCTCTATATTCCATCCATATCAGCCGAACTGATTGGTACTACCAAGTGATTGTCCTGAAAACGTTGTCAATTTTGCAACTTTACGTTAGAATTTACACTTTCTCCCATTAATGGTTTATATTTGGTCGCACGTGTAAAATTTCTTTTAATGAATATTCTTTTTAATGTTAATAATCGCAATTTAACAATTTTTTAGAGATGGAAGAGTTACTTCAATAATAGAGCTTATTGCTCTTTAATAATTCTGGATTCATCATAATCTGTAGCTGTACAGCCCAGAACGGGCCTCGGCTTCCTTCTGGATTTTTCTCCATTATAATCTATATAAATAAAAGTCAATAAAGGCAGTGGAGTTAAATCTTTGTAAAGCGGCGTTGTTTGAACAGACTGCGACTTATGACAAGGCTTCGCTCGGTCATTCGTAGATGTTGGTTATTTTCTTCCTTCCTTTCTGACCAAAAATATCCTACCCTAAAGACATAGAACTTGCAACAGGACAAATTATAGCCTCGGATGAAATCTTTAGCTGACCCGGTTGGTTAACCGTGAAGATTTCATCCGAATTATTCACCGGGAAAGTCTACGTTCATAAATTATAGCCTGTCAGACGATATGCTTAAACTGCTGTTAAGTGTGGATAATTCTTTAATATAACCAACATTTTATTTTAGTAATGAGACTTTAACATTAGTTAATAACAATGCAAAATGTTTTATGACTCGATAAGCAAATGACACCGGAAACTGATTTTTCTGTAATTAAAAGTAGCTTTTTCGCTGCAACATTCGAAAAAAGAACAGTTAAAATGAATAATTACTTGAATAAAATTTTATTTTACGTTAAACATGAGTAATGGTACTTTTTATAAGTTTATAGATATGTTAAGTTGCAGTGCGATTTTATTTTTCGTAGGCATGTAAATGATTCTATACACATTTTCTCACGGTAATCAGACCAAAGAGGTGGTTCAAGCATTTCCCCCTTTTTTATGAATTCAATTAACAGTTTCAATGTATATTTGTGTATCTATGTGTCCCATACAAATATAAACGCGTATAGCAAATTAGACCAAATTTTGTACGTGTACTCCTTGCGACCCGGAAGCAAAAAATTACACTACTACCACCCTTGGGGGTGGAGTACAGCAGATATTTACATGTGAATAAATATTTTTTTGCATTTAGTGATATTGCTAGTGTATCTTTCGGTACGACCTTTCAGTTCTTAATGTACTGTGCTTACATAAGGTATCAGGAGATTTATTGATTCGATTAAGGTATTGAGCCATCGCTGGAGTTATGATAAAATTAAGCTCTCATAGAGTAGGAGGCGTGAAAAGGTAATTATCAAAAATTTGACGCTCATATGCTGTCAAATTAAATACTGTATGGTGCTGATATAAAAAATTTCCCAATATCCAGATAGTTTGTATATAAATAAACAAATTACAATTACTTTCCAATTCTAAAAATGTTTATTTGGATTCGTTAATATATATATATATATATATATATATATATATATATAAACTCACGAGGACCAAAGATCTTATTTCAGAATACCGTCATAAATGTTTCTGAAATTATTACTTCAGTTTGAACATTAATTGAAGAACAACATTAATATTTTAAAAATGTAAATATGCTCAATCCTGATTTTTATGTAGATTAAGTCATTTTGAAATCTCATTTTTTTAGTTATGTTTACATCTCTCCCATTCATTTCTCGGCGTTGATAATAGGCGAGCGCAATAACGCTTTGTCTGCCACATGAATAATGAAGACAGAAAGTATTATATAAATACAAGTGTCTGTAAATTATTTTGCACGTTGTCGACACGAAACAGCCGAAGACTAATAGACCCTTTCAGTGGCTCTTAAACGCGAAGGAAGTAACGTTAAGAAAGCTTTGTTCTTACGCTTTATTCAGTTCAATATGACAGAAGTGCTATAGAAGCCATGACTAATGCCACACATGATATTACTGCTGAGTCTGTATTGTATTCAAATGAAGCACGTGTAAAAATATAATAGAGCCGCAGTCTTAGTTGTTACTGTACGAAGTCCCATCAGACGCTGCAGCATGGGGATTCCTCCACTTTCAGAACGCTTTGGAACCGTTGACACAGGGTGAGACTTTACATACTGTAAAAATCATTATACGGAGTTGGGGCGAAACAATCTTTTTCGTGATTTTAACAAGTCGGCACCTTTGTATCATCAACAGCCATTCAAGAAGGGGGAAAGAAACACCTATAAAAACACTCTCCAACAGTTCCACAACTTCTCCGCCACGCCGCTTTTAATCAGTCCTGCATTTTTCCAAACATAAAACAGTTAATATTACAATCCATTACTACATTTTACAACTCCTTTATGTAATAATGTATATATATATATATATAAACATAAAATTATTCACTTGAACGATTAAAAGAAGGGAGCCATCTATACATTTGAGAAAACATTAATATTAAAAGCACCGTTCAGTATGAAAAGGGGGAGAGGAGTATTGTTGTCATGGAGGAACATCTGTTGGAAAAAAATCCTAGTGTTTTTTACAATTTATTACATGAACGGGATATACTACTCTTATCAGCCCTTAAATTTTACGGATGATCCTTTTGACATATACCATAACATATTCTGAACTGAGAACTAAATGTTTCCTCGAGTCAATGTTTTCAGAAATTTCGAATTACTAATTTGCCTTAACTAAGTTAGGGTTAAGTGAGCTCCGGCCTACCCGCACTACAATTTAGAGGTAGTGGGAAAATATTTCTATCCAGTTAGAGATTTTATTACTGAACAAGACTCTCTGTCGGGTAGGTGCGAAACTTGTACGATCCCGGATTCATCTTCGGATGCAAAGAAACCATCAACACTCGCTTTTATAAGAAGTATACGTGACACGAAGGAAATCTGTCAAAAATTAGGGTTAAAATTCGAGTGTTTAAATAATGTTAGCCAAAACCTTCTTTGCATAGAGTACAGAGTACCGAGAATCCACTAAATAAAAAACACATTGGAAAACAAATAAGCACCAAAATAGCCCATAAGGCAGAAAAAAACATTAAACGTTACGCTTACAATTTTCGGACTTCTTCAGTTGAATTTCTTGCAATTAAAGATATGAACTACGATGGTTGTAACCAAAACTTATTTTAACAAGATATATGATTCGTTGAATACATTAAAAAATATATCCTTGAATAAATTTATTTGCCTGACGAAGTACTAAAATTGTGGACGAAAAGTCATATTGTATATGCGTAAATGTGTTGAATAATCAAGTTGTTTTCTGACTGATTGGCTATTTTGGTGCTCATTTGCTAAACTGCAAATTTAATATTAATTTAAATATCTTGAAAACACTTCTAATTCTTTTATTCACCATTAGTATTTCTCTTGTTTCGGACCACAATGTTTTATAAGAAAATTTAAACTTATTTTATTTAATTGAATAATCTTTCACATACTTTACTGACTCTTTCCAGTCACAGTAGTGCTATATACTTAGTGGACGGATATTTTGGAGTCTCCGAATTATCAAAAAAACCACACACACACACATATACATATATATTTGTCATGAAAATGTAAATTATATATATGACTTTTCGTTTAGTAATGTCTTTTAAAGAAAAGAGCAAGCAACACTAAAAATAAGAATATGAAACATATTTGTAAAGAAGTACATATTCGCCAAAAATGGGCGTAATGGAAATACCTCAAAGGAGATACTTAATCTGCTTTTAAGAAGATTTTTTTAACGGAAACAATTAAGTGACAGAAATCGCAACTACTGCCACTATGTTGAGAGTTTTGGAAGTACTGAGAAGGCTAAGCGTTTACCTCAGTCTCTTGACTACACTGTATAAGAGACGCGATAAAAATTATAAATAATAAAGTAAGAATGGTATGGGGCAAGCTGTTAGGGTCTGAATAAATCACTTAAGTCACGTGCATCAGCATAATTTAATAATCATGACCTAACATTCCAGATGGGATTGAGAGTTTAGGAGAATCACGTGACCTTTCACGACTTTCAGTAAGCCGGACAGCTTTGGCTGCAGGTCCTGTTTCCTTAACACATTCACTTTCGAAAACAATTTCCAAGTACTAAGAAAATAATGCAATCTCGAAACACCAATGGCCGGGCGCGTCGAATGAAAAGCTTCTCCAATAGAACTATACTGGTGATTTTAATAATCAAAAGGAGTGTTCATGTTTCAATAATTTAATTTAAAAATTAAAAAAGGAACACCACTATTCCAATTTGGCCTGACGGTTTACAGCCGTGTGGATGAAATTGGTATTGTCTACGTGCCGATATAATCATGTCTTTGTCATGTGATTGCTCAGATAGAATAGTTTAGGTTATAAATGTCACTCTGTATGAATGAAAGTTTATTTCTCCTCATCATAGCTATCCTTCTCCTTTCGAATCTTGTTTACTATTTCTCTGGTTTGGACCCGCAATGCTTTAAAAGAAATTTTGAACTTAGTTTATATAATTCCATCCTCTTCCACGTGCTTCATTGCCTCTTTCTGGCCACAGAAGACATTTTGGAGCAGGCAGACGACGAGATGTTAAGACCTAAGTATTCCCCTGCCTTGAGTTTTTCGTTGTTAAAACGACGTGGCCGTTGAGAACGGAACGATCTATCACGCGGACATCATCGCCTTGGATCGCGCGCTGTACCGTAAAACCGAGGGAGACTTCTGAGTGAAGGTACAGTTGTTTTGGGTTGCGAATCGCGTAAGGGCCGAAGACAGTGATAAGAGGGCGGGGAAGGCTGAGTGATGTCGTGGTTATCGGCCTTCCGGGTGGCAGGCTCCCGTCTTGGCCGCACAATGGGTCGTTAGGGACCGCCATTTTGCTGCCCAGAGACGGCCTCTGATTGGAAGACTTCATATTAATCCAGCGCCCATAGATCAACAGACACGCTTTACAGCTCCATCAAGCCCTCGCGTCCGCACTCACAAAAATTCTCCAAACGAACCCTTTCTGCCGAACAAAACGAAATCACTGTTCGACGCTGTTTTATAAATAAACGGCATCCGTCAACAATCGTTAAGCTACTTCAACGAAATGAGAAACACATCACTTACAATCACCATAAAAATTTACTTGTAATTCATGGCTTCTTGTATGACTGTTGGCTGCTCCCAATCTTGCGGCATAACTGTCACTAAAATTAGATTGCATACTACTGCACTCGAATACGCAGATGTGTACGTGATGATCAAATTATTCTTTAAACACTGTTGTATACATGAATTAAAGTGAAAGTGAAATGAGGTCAATAAAGGCGAACGTTATTTTATTAGCGTTTTTACACTATGAGATATGTGAAAAACATTAACTAGTTAAGAATTAGTGTAAACAATAATTGCTAAAACAGAAAAAAAGCAAGAAAAGTTATATTACGGGTAAGAATTATTTCCAAATTAATTATTTAAAATAAGTGAAGAATTAACTGCGTTAGTGGAGCTGGGTATATTCTTTTTTTATTGATGCTATCATGACTTACGAAATACCATGATGTCAAGTGATTGATATACTGTGAAAAAATGAAACGTTAAAAAAGAATATTTAAAAGAAACATGCACCTTAATTGGTCCAAAAAAGGCCCTTTAATTTTATTCAGTAATATTTGCATTCATTCAAAATGTATGTATCCATTAGTTTTAATTAAATAATTTTATTCAAAACTAACCATCGTATGTCGAAAAATTGTCAATTTAAATTTATGATTGGTTACATAATTTTTCAAAAGGAATTTGATTATGTCTGTTTTTACTTGACGAAGTTAGAAAATTGTTGGCGAAACGTCGTATGAATAAAATAAAAAATTGGGTTGCATATGAATGAATTTTAAAACAAAAATTTCTAAATTTACGTATTGGCTGTCTCTTTTGAATGTAAAATATATATTTAAAGGTCTCTTGATTAATATCTGAAGAGGTCCTAATGTAGCGACGAACAGCAGAGTTTATCTGTGAAGCATTTTATAATTATGACTAGAAAAAATTATATAATTTGCAGATAAATTGAAAAATTTATCGCTAGTGGTTAAGACACTTCTTCTGCAGTGCAGTGTGCCTGGAGGAAGGTAACGCCTAGAAATCGATTCCCTTTACTAGGCTTGGAATTTTCTGTTTACTGAAACCTTTCAGTCGAATGTTGACTCGGATTCCTGACACAATCTTTCTCCCCTTCCCGGCGTGGAGGAAGAAATCCTTTCCGCCACCCTAGGGCCGGAGAAGATGACGCCCTGCAGCGCACAGGAATATTACTCAAACCAGAGGAAAGTCTGCTCCAAAGCTAACGTAACTACGATGTGGACACAACTGTTGGGAAGGAGTACGCGCCTAATCTTACATGCAGCGCCCGACATGGCATGCGTTCTCAATAATTCATTCGCCAAGACGATGCGATGCATACGGGATTTAAACCGGGGTAAATATTATTTTAATGAGTTACGCGAGTTGAAATGAGTGTAAGTTAAATAAGGTAGAACAAACAAGGGTCCCTTATTAATCGCGGAGGGGAGCAGGATGAACTGACAAGCCGTGTATCACGTCTCGCAGGTAGATTGTGCTTCATCAATCACCAGCTATTCCCGCGATTCAACACGCCGATCCCTGAAACCGTGAGAGCGATCACGAACAACACCTAGTGGCCAGACGTCGTAATCTTGCACTATATTATATACCTCGCAATATTGAATATTTATATCAAGTATTACAGAGCTTGGAGGGGAACACACAGCGCTGGGTCGCTCAGGGGCGGAGTTTCTGAAGTTGCCAGCTAAAAATTCATAGTCCACGTGGTCAAAAATGTGGAAAATTTTATCCAGTTGAGTGACAGAGACTTCTACAGACCCGAGTGGCAGATTCTCAGCAGTACCTTTGGGGTATATACCGAGAAGGCGCAAAATTTAAGTTTTTTATTATGTAAAAAAAGTCTGTGAAACTTCGTAGTGAGAAATAATAAAGTTGGAAGAGTTGATCATTAAGTACGATGTGTCCGTTGGAAGAGGACGTAGTATAATAATTAACTGTAAATAATAGTTGATGAGTGAATTTAACTAAGGAAGTGAAGTGTATTTATTATATATAATAAAAAAGTTTAAACGTAACGTAAAAGTTCATTTACAGTGAAATACGAGCAAGGTCAAATAAATGCAGTTGGAGGGATTTATGGTTTTATAAATATTTATATAAATATCTTCTGAACTTTGTAAGATATCTAAATGAAACATACACGAAAATGTTTCAATCCCTGAAATTTTCATTGAAATCCGTTGAGCTTTTTCGGAGCCTATTGCAGACAAACATACGGACAGATAGACAGACAGACACTTCAATTTTATTTCTTGGTATGGATTTAAAATACTGAATATATATTCACGAAATTTTATGCCTTTAGAGCTCAGAGGGTTGTAAATCGTTCCTTGACTGGCTCAGACTCGTGTTGGGGTTCCTACGATGCAGAACTCGGGGTTTCGTTTGCCCTACCTGTTTGGTCATATATATATAGTTCTACTTCTTTTATTTATGTGGTACACTGTAACCTTCTCCTTATTGACACATTCAATGTACTATTATGTAAACTTAAAATATCGTAGAAGAAAACGTGTTACTATATTAGTGGCTAAATAATAAGCCAATTAAAAACAACAAACATCATTACAAATACGAGTTTGAATGGTAACGATATTTCTGCGGTTAATCGTCATTTCTGGGTGATATTGATACGCGGATATACAAACGCATTTAATTTTACCGTGTTAATAATAATTTTCGTTTATTATGCGTCTTATGAGTAAAACGTTTTGGTGGGTACTTCCTGAAACAGCACCACTTGAACATCCGAACCGACTAGTTTTCTTGTTGATAGCTGTGCCTGAGCTCGCGACAGTTGTGCGAGTGCGTCACGGCTGATGACCACAAAGAACGCGGATTGCGCGTACGGGAACGCCCAGCATGTTTCACGTCCGCCGAAACAATTATCCACGACAGAAAGAACAGCCAGCACAGCTGTGGACAGCCATGGAAGGCCGTGGAGAGCCCTGACTTGCTGTCTCGGTCTAGTGCTCGTTACGCGACGCGGCGGAATGTCAGACAATATCTACATACAGCAGACTCCACATACGCTGCCTAAACTTTCGATTTAATTAATGCTTTGAAAGGCAACTATTGTTCATGATTCCATTCCTTTCGATATGGTAGTCTGGCTGAGAAAACCGCATCGACTCTCATCGAATTCATCATTTTTATCCGCTAATTTTGGATGTTAATATTTCCTTCAGAACAATATGATAGTACCTGGTGTGAGTGACGAGATTTTGCGCTAAAATTCTGGGTATACCTTAAAGATTTCTTTCAGTTGGCCAGAACACCTCCATCGACGAATCGTTGACAGTTATCTAGATCAAATATTTTTTCTTATTTAACATAATTTCTGACTTAGGGTTGGAATACACTCTTCAATCACATTAATGTGCATTTGTGGATGACTTCAAGAACTAGTAAATCATGAGGAAGAGAATTCACCACGTCCAGCTCCACTTCGGAATTCGACCCCAAAATGATGTCAGAGACGTTCGTCACCGAAATGTCGTGACCAAAAAGCATTCAATCGGTTAGTTCCCGGGAAATTTTAAGGCAGTTAGCGCAGAGAAACAGAAAACGTTCATTGTTTCGCGCGCTTGAAAAATAATTTCTTACTACAATACTTCAATCTTAGATTTCTATATATATTTTGGATAAAGTAACAAAAATTTTCGTAAGACATAAAAATTAATGGTAACAGAAGTCTCGTTTCCATGAATATAAACTGAAAACTTATGGGTCGTATATAATTGACATTACAGGTTGAACTGTACAGGAATATAGGTTATGGAAGCATGAAATTAATTTGAATATATACCATGCATTAATACTTGTAATGATCTGTGTAAATGTGATTAGTAAAATCCTAAACTTGTCAAATATTTTCGAAACATGAATTTCCATAATTTCTGTAATGATCTGTGTAAATGTGTTTAATAAAATCCTAAACTTGTCAAATATTTTCGAAACATGAATATCCATAAAGATATATCCACTAAATGTCAGTTTGCTCGTATGAGTACTAAATTAAATTTACATATTCAGACTATTTTCTCATATTTTTCTATACACAGCACCGTTTTGTCTGTTAAACTAAGGATAATTTTTGTATTCGAAGCCGAAGTACTTACAGATGAACCTCTCGGGAAAAAGTCGTTTAAAACGAATGAATTCTTCCTAGGAGCGGCCTCCCGCTCGCTCTGAACTCGGGAGAGAATGGCTCTATTTAAGGCTCCCGCTCCGAGGACTCGGACTGAGTAAAACACAACCACAGCTCATCTCACCGCTCTCAATCGAACGAGACTGCATAAATCTTAGTGGGTACTATCTTTCACACTCACAGGTGCAGTTTCAACTCTTCCCCGTTGTGATACGCGGGGAACAATGTGAATGAAATTCTCTGCCCTCTTTCAAAAGCTGCCAACAATGTTTAAGTGATGACTTATTAGTCTTACATTAGATTCCCAAGTATCATTTCACTCATTTCGTTCTTGTGCATGTATTTGAAATAATATTTGTGGCTGAGTTGAAAGTCAACGATCATTACAATCATCGTCGTACTTCAGTATACAATTAATAAAGTACTACTACATTAATGCAACAATAAAATAAACACATTGACTTACACACGCACCTCAACCACCAGTTTCATTATCTTGCTTATTATATATATATATATGTATTCAAAATAAACGTGAATATGTGAATATTTTGATGACGCGAGTTCATAACCGAGGAGCGAAAAGCTAATTCGAACGAGTCTTCGCAAGGAGCTAGGGTGGATGAGCTTGCTCCGACTCCGATCCATGTGACCATGGAGGTCAGGAGTGAAGCAGATATTTAAATTTGAGCGCTAAGCGAGCAAGAAATAGTTGATATCTTGGAGGAGCCGAGGTAGTTCAACAAAGCAGAAGTTCTGTAGGTGTGACGCCTAACAACGTACACGTTACAGTAAAATCTTTTAAGTGATTGTGGACAACAAGAACTCCAACTGTTGGTGGAGCGATGGGAAAAGATAAATGTGGCCTACGAGAGCACAACTTAACTGGACGAAATGATTGAAGGCAGTAAACGCTAAATAAAAGCGCTTAATATTGAGAATAGTTGATAAAAAAAATTAAATAGTATGTTAAAAAATTATCTGAGAAAGATTTAATCGCAAAATTAAGGCTGAAGTATCTAAGAATGGTATCCAAATCCGAAATTTTGCATCCTCTATCACATCTCTCCTTCATATTTTTCTAAACAGGATGAATGTTGCTTATGGATACAAACTAATTGTTTAATTTATTGAACCCTGGTCTTATGACGTAATGCACGAAAACCAACAATATTTAATTTTACCTCAAGTCACACGATCTTAAGAAGTAACACAAAATAAATGTGAAAGAAAATCTCACGGCGAATACGCAATAACGTTGTGGCTACATTATGGGGAACAAAGTGCTTTTCTGACCGCCGAAGCGTTGAGAGCAGTTTGAGCATCAGTGTTAGTCCCAGTAGTGTTTTTACCGCTGTAAGGATGGTAATGGCTCGATTTCTCCCTGCGAGGCGGTCTGCTTTATTCCCTCTAATGTCTTCATTCCGATTCAACTAATCTACCCGTCGTTTTTGTGACTTGCTTTTCAAATGGACGCGCCAAATTGCGTGCGTTTTAAGGCATCACTCTCTGTCCGCCTCATACGTTTGCTTGATGACCGGAGCACAACGACACGCAGCCTCAACGATCCATGCGTTTAAATATTAGAAAATTAAGCCAGTAACACTTCAAGAGGAAATATTGTAGAACAGTACAAAATGAATATTTAATTTGACGATAAGTTCCTTATACCGATGCAAAGAAATTTAGTTATATTTCTTCCAGATCTTTTCATACAAACCATTTCCTCTTCACAGAAATTTGTTATAAGTATCTATTATTGATACAAAAAATGTACACATCTACACAATATGCATTAATAAATATTTTATAAGTCTATATATATAAATTTTTATATTCAGGATGTTTCAAAACTAATGATCCCATTTAACACATATATTTTTTTTAAATCGTGAACAGATGAAATTACACTAGTTTTGTGATTACTGAAAATACAATTAGTTTCTTTCGCATAACAGTGAAATATTCCTTGCGGTGTTGAAATTCGTCCCACACTTATTGAGTTACTGTTTCTACGGCTGTTGCTATGCGACTCCGCTGTTTTACCATTGTTACTGGATGTGAAGGCACATAAACTGGATTCTTTATAACTCGCCACAAGACAATTCAAATGCAGCGAGGTCCAGAGACTTTTGAGGCCAGTGATGTAAGGCTAAATTGTTTTGTCCAGTACGGCCGATCCATCGTCGAGGAAACCTATCATTTCAAAAGTACTACGACTGAGAACTTAGTAAAACCATAGTTTCCTCTATCTGACCGTACATTTTTCAATCACATCGAGTTAAAAGATGAAGAGTTTTGACTTTTTGAAGTCGGGTGATTGCTTTTTGATGGTATTGATCAATCTCTTCTGAATAACGCGTTTCTGGCAAAATTTACCTCACTTAAACCTTAATGGAAATTTGCGAAAATTAAATATGTTTCTTCATATGGCAGATTGGAGAGAGGAATAATTTTCTATGAGGAAATATAGGCTACTCATATTTTTAACGATGGAAAATATTGTTCACAAGAAAAAACTATTAAGATGCCGATGTATCAGTGCAGTATCTACTCTGCGAGTATGCAGCATAGCCTACTTGGGATGCACTTCAAAAGACATATCATTGATGATGTTCGTATGTATACTTGTTCAAACAAACACTCCAGAAATGTTTACGCAAAGCTTCTAAAGGTCATTCAAACAGACTAATCCTTCGGGTGCCTACGCAGGCACTCGCAAAAGACCTCTGGACAAGTTGCCAATCACGAGAGTAGTCTAAGATTTACTGAAACACTAGTTACACCAATTTAAAACTAGACAAATATATTTCAGTTGAAAACTTATTCGGCTGATAAATCTTTTTATTGCGAGTCACATATGACTGTGCTTATATAAATGTTAGAGACAAAAAATCGTCAAATGATTTCCCCCTAAACTGTTGCATCACTAATGGGCGTTAATAATCTTTCCATGTATTTGAAGTACAGAGAGATCTAATACTCGAGCACATCTAAATAAATTTGACCGTAAATAGGACTTATTTTAATTTTTTCTATGTAACGTATCAAGCCAGCTGCATTGGAATTATCGACACGAATGTAGAGGCCAATGAAAAGTGGACTTGTAGTATTATGAAGTTCACTACTTCGTAAACATGTTGGTTGTAACGACTGCTCATCATTTTGCCAGTCGTTCATATGCATTTGTTGTAGACCAATATCCGGATGTAACAATGCTTAAAAATTCGAACATAACAAAGTGTCCGACTTTTCTTTCCCGCTCTAATATCGTAATAACAACATTTTAAAATTTCAGCCAAAGGAAGTATAAATTCTTCTATTGAAACTCGGGTAAGAGTGGACCCAGGACCCGAACCTAGGACCTCTCGCATTCCAAGCGGTTACCCTACCATTGAGCTAGTCCAGTTGACATTTATCCATTCTTGTCTTT
The DNA here is from genome assembly GCA_034510155.1 of Eucriotettix oculatus. Taxonomy (NCBI): domain Eukaryota; kingdom Metazoa; phylum Arthropoda; class Insecta; order Orthoptera; family Tetrigidae; genus Eucriotettix; species Eucriotettix oculatus. The sequence goes on from CM067376.1 coordinate 183,402,011, forward strand.
CATCTAAATATTTTTAAAATTATTAACAAGTACTTGTAATCTACCTATGATAAACCAATTGTTAGGCCAGTAAAGTAATATAGGAAACAATGAGAGAAATAAACAAGAATTTCTGATTATAACTAGGTTTTATTTGTAGAATGCATTTCATTATATCTGCAAAAAAAGTTTCAAAAACAATTTCACTATTGTGATTGCCACATTTCAACAAAGAATACGTAATTATCCTGTTGTGGTACTGTAATTATTTAGAGGAATAAATACTGTTTAAAGTATTTTATGAACAATAGAAAAACCGTAAAAGACCAAATAGATAACTGCTTAATATGTACGAAGTCCTTTGAGAGAAACAGGAATTAATAAACTATTCAGGGAAAATTATGGAAGCAAAATATTGTTGTTCTCTTTAGAAATACTCAAATAATGAGTAGTAAAGTATCCGACAAGTAAAACAGCTTTTAGAGAAATTTCCAAAAATATTTATACGCTTGGAAGGATCACGTAAACGTTAAGTAATCTATATTTGATGAAAATTATATATTTTAAAAACATTTTCGTCTATTACAGATTATTTAAAAAACATAGGGTGCTGTGTTTTATTGGTAAGAAAGTGTATAAATAACACTTGAAATGTTTATTTATAGGTATTTCATGTTAAACAATGTACATAAACTAGAATAGGAAGCTAGTTACATGCTGTAGATTTTTGGAAACTTTAAAAAATTAAATTAGATACAAAATTGTTCCACGAAATATTTTTAAATTTTTTAAGGTGAAACGACTAATAACTAATTTGGGAGAATGCTCAATCATTTATTTCACATTAATCTTTCATTTTACTTTTTCCTTAAACTTATTCATAAAATAGGGCTAGTTACTGAAAAAAAGGATTCATATAGTGTATTTCAATAACGGTGTGTCGACGTTGAAATGGAGTAAAACAAGCTGTGTGCAATTTTTTTTTAAATTTGTTAAACACAGCTTGTTTTATTCCATTTCTACCCTTACTTAAAAACTATAAACAAGGTTCCTTCAAATGATAGTTCACAAATTTTAAAACTGATTCTTTGGCAACTGGACGGCAAATTTTGAGAGACGCAGAAGCTGGAATTAGAATTTAGGCTGCTAAAAGCGTAGTTGCCCTTTGGCGAGGGAGATAAGGATGTCCTCTCTAAAAATACTCTAAAAATTATGAATAACGTCCGATAGTGAAAGAAAGGTTTCTGCGGAGACGGTAGGAACAGTCCTGACATTATTGCGCCGAATTGTGACACACACTTTGTCGTCTATAAAGGCAAATCTTGCTGTTCTCATATTTAGAAAATACGAAAGTAGTAGGCACTGTATTATTTATGAAGCATGTAGCGTTTCTTGGAGCAGTATATAATGATAGCCGTAAAATTGACGAAACATCGACTTCGAATTTTGACAAGCACTGCGGGATCTCTGCAGCTCCGAAAGTAATTAACCAATACGCCATATATCAGACGTCAGAGAAATACACGCTCGATGCATGCAAAGCTGCTGTGAATATATTATTAACGTGTTGTCAGTCCCAGGGATACGCGGGACTTGCCGTCTTTATAGGAAAGTAAGAAATCTTTATATAATTGTATAAATTACACTCTGGGCGTGGAATGTGTGCACTAATTAAACTGGTTGCACTAGGATTAGTTGTTGAACAGTTTATTTGCATTTCAGAAGGCAAGCCGAATATAACCTTTCTCTTCTTTATTTAACAGTCCAACAACGTTTCGGTAAATATTTGTACCTTTTTCAAGTTGTGGGACAAAAAATGCTACTGGCCCTTCAACAAATTTCATTAAAAATAACGCAAATATAAAAACTTATTATAAGTTAAAAATTGTAGTCAATATTCTAATATCATAAGTACTAGAGTATTTAATGTTTTCGATTCTATTACATTCGTTTTTCGTAATTTAGAAAATAAGCTATAAATAACTAAAAATGCGACTAACAGATGCACTCAAAACTTTACTGGCAAATTTGTGTTTCATTACTATCAAGCTTTAACCGCTGAAGATTAAACTTTGTTGAAAGAATTTTTTTTCAAGAATATTGGAGTATAAATGCCATATTTTTGAGCAATATGACTACAAATATCTAAAAAAAGAAGATCTTAGAAATAAGCGGACACCTCCTAAGATATGGGAATTTTATATAGGAATCTGAGAAAAATGCCTAAAAAGGTAATGCTAGTTATTTTACACGATTACGAGGATAATTTCGATAAGATAACGTTTTGAACGTGAAATAATTTTGAAGTGTAACAAGTAGAGTAGACTAAAAATATTAATGTTATGCGAGCTTTGTTTCAAAAAGACAAGACAGAAATAAAATACTTGCTAGGTTAACAAGAAGACGTATCCAGGAGGGTAAAACAAGGATCCCAAGACTTACAAAATATTTCAGATTAATAGTAGTATTTACTATGACACACACAAGCTACTTATTGTAGAAATATATGGAGCCCCCCAACTTAATATATATATGAGCGTAAATGCAGGACCCACCGATTATTTTAATAAGTTTGTTACTTATGAGTCATATTCAGTTGATCATCGAACACAGTAGCCACTCAAAGGAACAAAATGTAATTAATGAATTAGAGCATCGATCTTGTTACTTTTATCTGAACTCATATTGTCACTAATGTCCCAATACACGAAATCCACTTTTTCGCTTAAATGATCGTGTTTCTTGAATAACGATGAGTTACAGATGTGAGACATACGAGTAGTATATTTCACTTATACGTGAATATTTTTTTGAAAGGATTCACCTTTGATGAAAGCCATGTGTTTTATAGTTACAAAAAATTGTACTACTGTGACACTAAGGAAACAATATATACATATATGAGTTGAGTGTTTCACTTTATTAATATCTAAATCTACGTTTCTATTTGTGAAACATCATTAACTACAATCCATACGTGTATTATGAGTATTCTTTTCACTCGTGAAAGATTTTCGTACACAATCTTATTCGTTATAAATATACACACACAAATACACGATTTATTCTATTTCAAATATCTTGATGCGTGAATTCTTGATGTTACGCCAAATCTTTTCTGTTTCTTTAAGAAGAGAAAATAAGATGTTACTTTTCAAATATATTCATGACTATGTCAAGATAGATCAGCATTCATATGAAATTGAAGAATTCGTAAGGTGTGGAATATGAAAAATCTATACGTTTCCTTGCCCCTGAAGATAGCATAAAGAGATACAAGTAGATATTCATTATTCATTGTCATATGAAATTACGACATCTAACTATCTTGTCCAAAAAATGATATATATTACTATGCAACTAAACGTACTATATAGAGGCCGCTAGTGATGTAACTTGATGCGACTAAATAAATATAAATAATAAATAAATAAAATTATTGTAATTGCCGATATATGTACCACAGATAATATATTAACCTAACTTTAATACCCTATTCGTTGATAAAAAAAAGGTCACCAACCGTCCAAGAATATTATGCGACACAAGTGCGATTCTAAAAAAATTCTAATCATCAAATCCGTCTCGCAATGCTTTGAAATTATATATACATATATGGTTATTGTATTTAAGATGGGTTAGTTTACATGTGATTGTAGTAAAATTCGAATTAGCAGGAATGAATATTCATGGATTCTTCAAATTTTTCAACAGTAATTTATATTTAATTACTTTTTCACGTCTCTGAAGGATCGTGAGATGCAGTAAAACACACTGTTAGAGGTTACAGTCGTTTATTTAACACTAAGTGCTGTACAAAGGATCGTACTGTGAAAGACTGCCTCTGCTTTGAGGTCCTGCATAATTTATACATTCGTTGGAATATTCCAGAAAAAGAACATTCGTGAACCATAAAAGTATAGAAACTAAAGGTAAACAGAGTAAATAAGTTAAACAACTAAAATATGATCGCAGGTTTTCCCGGTGTATTTGTTGCATGTGATATCTGACTTGATAACGATGACAGCGAACGTCATCGAAACGTCGTGGCCAATGCCAAGACCAAGAGTTCCTTATGCAACGAAACTATGATTGCGTTGAGTGAGACTCGAACCAGAGTCTACGTTTCTGCAGACCTGGGTTGTGGCTACAGGCTCTGAGTTGTGTCAATATAAAGAAAGCATAAGAAGAGGCACGAAACTCATTGTATAATATTTATTCTGGATTACTACTACAAAACTTTGAAAAACGAAGTTAGCTTATTAATGAGTTTTATTGAAAGTATTTCTTATGTTCTTGAAGTAAAAGTTACTGGGCAGAAAATTCTCAATGATTACAAAAATAAATTTCTTTCTTCAATCTGCAGACTATTTAGTTCAGAGTAATATTCCAACAATAATAAGCTAGGATTTTCGTCATTCAATTTGCTGAAATTTACTTCCTCAATCAATATGCCTTTTTGTTTCTTTTCACAAAGATCGTCTGCTGGGATGTATCTTAAGATACACGCCAGATCCCAAATATTGACACGCTTTCTTCTTCTGTCTCTTCTATGAAAGATTTGTATTTGTCGTGAAACATATCTACACTCGTTTTCTCTGTCTGTGAGGAACCAAATATAATTTTTTTTCGGATTTCAAATTGAAAGCTTAATAAAAAAAGTAAAATTTTTATCATTTGTGCTTGTCTGAAAGTTTTTCTCCTGTTCTTGAAGTAAACTCTCCTCATTCACTAATTTGGAATCTCATAAATATACCTTCCTTTAGTGAAAGACATTATATACTATTTACAAGATATTCAACCAATTGGTTTACAGTTTTATGGCTTTTCAGAACGGTTAATTAAACAACTGACAAAAATGAAGTTTTCACGAGTCACTAGATTTGCATCTTGCACTTCATTTTTAACTCATACTTCGTGAGTTATGTGAGATGCCCGTATATTTATTTATATATGAGCGGGAAAGTATTTAAAGTAATATTCTATAGTTAGCTTCACGTCAAAACGTGACTTGACTGGTCCTTGTTATATAATTGTTAATTTCTGCCCCGTTACACAAATAGGTGTTCTTGTGTCTTTCTTTATTCCTTGACATCCTTTTTTTGTTGGTTTTATTTTAAATTATTCTACGCATTTAAGCCTGAATACTTATCATACCTAAAAACATACATTCAATCTAACTGATTAGAAAAATTAAAAATTTAATTGCTAATGTGTGAAAGCTTGCATTAATAACAGTAACAGTGGGTTATTTGTTTCGATTGTATGGTAAAACTCGCTTGTTGTTTAATTTAGAAACATCTAAGCATCTCTTATACTGGAATTATGATTATAGATTTATATTGTTAGTTAGAGCTTGAACCGAGTCCTGTGGGTCCCGAGAATAATATTGGCAGTGTATCGGATTGTTGGTAGTGCATTATGTAGATGGCTTTGTCTTCGCCCCCTGAGCATTAACGAGCGTTGTCTCCGAGCACTTCCGCGGCCAATTACGCCCCCGAGCGTGAGAATGGAAGTGGCCTGCATATTTTATGGTCAGTCAGTTTTTGTGGGCCAGTGTTCCCCTCCGGCAGCTAATTTAATAGGCTGTGAGCACGCATATGACCTTTGGCATGGCTCCCATGTGTGGAACCCAGGACTTCAGCTCACGTGAGCCTTGTGTAAAGTGTATGAAAGGTGACGACATGTCCAAATGCAGAGACACCAGCCGAAATTCTGGTACTGATGAGATATGTAATTTTTCCCTAAGAAACCTGTTTTAGGTAGTTTCCATAAGGATGAAGGTATATGATTTCTTCTTCCCTAGCTTCCGCAGTGATACGAATTTCAAGCCATTTAATTCACTGTTATTTACTTTGACGTTTTCTAAAATTTAATTTTGGAATATTTGGAGCTAGAAGGTTGTATGACTATTGTTTTACTGTGTAAAATAATTGAAGAGATTCATACTCACTATAATTAAACTTGCTTTTTATATGTAAATCACTTCATGAGTATTTTTCAGTTTTGGTATATTGTGAAATTAAATCTGAACGCGTAAGTACACAGTAGTGATGTAAGAATAATTGGAGTAAAAAATGAATGGAACCGGAATAGTTTAACAACATTTATTACACTTGAATAATAATAAAAATGCACTAAACTCCATTGAGGTTAAGAGTAAAATCCTACAAATAATTATTAAGTCTTACTCCACCTCTTCATGTTTGGGCATTTATAAGTACGTATTGGCTGATGTAACTGCTTCATTCATACTCTACTAAACAATAATTGCTATTACCGGACCGACACCACTTAATGTTTATAAATAAGGAACGTTCAGTTTTGTAATGAAAAAAAAACGTTTTAATGCCAGTTCGTGCTCCGAAACCAAACAAGACTTTGAATTTCACGTCTAAATTTAAACCACTTTCATTTCCGTAATCCAATATCTATTTTTCCAAGATATTAAAATGATAAATTTAAAAATTAAATAAATGTTTAATTAATAGAGTAATTGTGGAAAATTTTGACAATTAAACATTCTTACATCTGATTGACTTCCTCAAAAACAGTTCGATTTGAAATGAATATGAGGGCTATTTGCTATTTAAGATAATAATTATATGCAATTATAAAAAATCCCTTTACTTAGCAATTATTTAATTTACAATATATAATAATTAAATCTATTTTTAATTTAAAAGTAGGCATTTTTAATCGATTAACAATGCACATTGTTTACACACATTAGATTTCTGACAAACTAGAAACATGTTACCTATTATGAAGTCGTATTTGCCTTGTCATAGAAACAGAAATACATACAGAAACCCAACGCGAAACAGTAAAATAGTACCGTTTCGTAATTTTAATCAGATTACTCTGCAATTCCCATCATAGAAGGTGCCAGTATTACAGGAGACTTTTTCGTCTACATACCAGAGTAGCATATTAAAATGTTTTGGAAGGGCCGTAATTTGTTTGTAAATGAGCGTGACGAAGGGAGGAATGGAGCGTGGCGGAAAGACGATCCGTGATAGCGTGCGATAACATGTAATGATGATGGATGACTGCCCTGTGACCGGAGACCTGGCAGCTCAGCTCATACACGCACTCACGACCAATGCACATCATACTAAAGCTCAGATATATCTTCAAGAATGTATTAGCTATGGCGAAGTTGAAGCAAACAAAGAAAAAAAATTCTCGTTAATGTCAGGAATTATGGGGAAGATAAATTACTCAAAAATTTCAATAGTGATAAACTTCGACACTACGTGTAACCGAATTATGCGTTCTGCATATGTTCATATCATTCAATTACCCGAAACCGACAGAAATGAACTTCAGCATTTTGAAAAGTAATATCTGTGTTTTGAAGATTTTTTATTTAATTCAATGGGAATCGATTTAATTTTCTGGTAATTCCTTGCACGGAAACGACCCATTATCCCAGGGCTGGCCAACCTTATGCATGCCATGCGCCAAATTTTTGATAGACGAGTTCAGATGTGCCATGGCATTTATAGCGTCATACGATCATGGTAAGGGATTGGTAAATAGATATGAGGATAGAATCTGCTTCTCTTAGGGGACGAAAAGGAATAACTTTGACGCAGTTAAATTAAGTAATTTACGCCAGATAAAGAAGCACCATTCTGCATAAGTCAATACGAATGCCCGTGGGAGTTTTCTCTCGCCGGCATTTCTTCCCCCTGATTGACTGCGGGGCTCACCTGACTCCGTCGGGAATGCCTCGTTCTCTCCCTGTTTTTTACAAAGTTCTCACATGCCGAGGCACCTTCACCTGTTTTAGGACGTCGTAGACCTTGGACGTACGGTAAGAGTTGTTCTCTGAAACCCATTGAATAAGTCAGCCAACTACCTAAAACTTGTGGGGACGAGGTGAAGGGAATGCTGCGACCCCACAGCAAACTCGTCTCCCGTCGTTCGGAAGGGCGTGTGAATAGTACCCAATGCCCGACATACCTGATGCAGGTTTTCTTTCCATTTCTTTAAGTGAATCACCCTGTAGGATCCTTAAACTACAGGCGGGGGCCCTAGTCAACCCTTGGCTACCTTGCTCTACATACCGCATCCCCCTTTACAATTCCTCCCTACACTATTAAAGGGGGGTAGCCTTTTTTATGTAGTATGTATATAAGTCAAGAATAATATTCCTGTACGAGAGAGCTTTAGTTTCATGATGCTCGTTTGGAGAAGATTACTCTGGACTAGAGTTATTAGCACAGAGTGAGATCAGCTTGGAATTTGGAATTGTCTGTTCTATGCCTTTGCCCGAATAACTTTCATTAATAGATGTTTTACGTCTGTTTTAAATTAAAGGAAATAATGAGACGAACTTTGACAAGTTTTTTAGTACGTAAGTCGACGTTTCGGAACCTCTTTGTACCGTTTTCAAAGTAACAATTCAACTAATAGTTCACACACTAGCACTGACTATTAGTTAACACCTGTTTTTGATTGATTATTTGCTTGTTCTGTTAGAAGATTGAATTGTTACATTGAAGAGGGTCTGATAAATATCGTCTCATTGTTTCCTGTAAGTGTCATTAAATTCTTCAACTTCTGACTTTTAGCCATTCATTCTATTTATTTATAATATTATTTGTAACACGTGTTTAACTATACTGTGCTTTTATACAATGTAAAGGGACTTTTCATCCGAAATACAAACAGGCTCAAGGATGCAATGTGCCACTTTTAGTCGTCCAAAGCTCTGCGGTTTGGCTATCTCTGCATTATCCAGGGTTTGACGTTAATAAATGTCCATGGATTTAAGAAAAAACATTACAAAACTCAAATAAAAAAGTAACCATAAAAATACATATAAACTACTTTAGCGACTTCTTTCGATTTTCATAACCACACAATGAATCAAGAAATAGTTACAATATCACAAGAAGGAAGGTAAATGTGAGCAGAAAAATTTAAGACACTGACATCGCTGATCTGAATTGTTACTAAGTAAAGTAAATAGGAGGAACAAAGCTAGCATAATTATCGTGCTTCATATAAAATAAGTTATTTATGTCTATACGTTTAATATAAGTTTAAATAAGGCCAAAAACAGACAAAAATTAGTGAAACATAAAATATAATTTCAAAGCAACTACATGTTTCAGTTCTGATATGGACCCTCTTCATTTGTAATTCAGTTCAACCTGAAGAGTGTCCATATCAGGACCAAAACACGTACTTTCTGTCTTCTTGTCTGTTTTTGGCCTTATTTAAACTTAAATCGTGCTTTAGTCCGATTTCTACGATAAAATTGTGAACACAAAGGGTTTTGAGTTCCACGTAATTACAGAAGATTTTAGAGTTTCACGTCCCATTTATTGATAATTTGCGTGTAACATTTTATGTTGCATTAATTTAAAAAAATTATTTTCAATTGACACCACCGAATTGCGTTAGAATAATTTCGTCAAATCAAAAGGGATAGTAAATATAGCTGACTTAATTAATTCAATGAATCCTAAAATCTAGGTCACCCAGGCTAAATCTCTTAATCCTTTCTTTATTAGCGCCGCTGGATGATATTTAAGGCTTTTAGAATACTGGGCGACTGCGGACTGTGGTAAGCGTCCAGAGTATCGATTCTCCTCCAGTCCTAGGCCCCAATTTTCCATGATTGGCACTAACGTCCGTGCTCTTTCCTGAACTCGAACACCGGCCCTCTGACGCAAGGCGGAGACGCTGGCCGCTACATCATAGCAGGTCTACAAATTTCTTCTATTTTTATCACTAAAAATAGCAATATCTCAATTATTGTTTATGATTACATTGAAGGAGCCTAATAATTAATCTACCTATATTTTAACTATGCTATAATTGGTTTTTTCACACAGACTATGATATAACAGTTCCATTAAGACACGCCATGTTCACACATTATTTGAATTACTGTAACGTTTCTTCAAACTCCAAATAATAAAATATTAATATTCAATTTTGAAAATGCAAGTGAAACGACTCCTCCTTCTTCTTGATCGGCGTTACAGCCCTTTGTGAGCTTGAGCCTCCTTAATGTTAGTTAGCCTCGCATCTGTTTCTATCTTGTGCTTCCATCCACCATGCTTTGACTTTTACGGTTTGTAGATCCTACAAAACCCCATCTATCCATATTACCTTGGGCCTTCCTTTTCTTCTTCTTCCGTCTGTTTGAGTGAAGTTTAGTTTTTTACATGGGTTGATATCCTAAATCCTTCTCACGTGCCCTAGACATTTAAGTCTACATATTTTCAAAGTATGGGTTACGTTAAGTTTTTTGTATAGATTGTAAATCTCATGATTGTATTTTATTCTCCATACTCCATCAACACAGCTTGGGCCGAAGATCTTCCTCAGGATAGTCATTTAGAATATTTTTAATTATTCTTCATTTTTTTGTGAGTGTCCAAGTGAAACGACAGTGTCCATAATATCGATATGAAATTTTATAGATATTGCATAGCGATGTAGATTTTTTGTTGATATTTCAAGCCTGAAAAGGCATTTGTGTGTCAGGATCAACGTTACGGTGGGTTTGTATGCCGCACGTGTCCACCTGTCTAGTCTCGCACATAAATCACCTACTCGTACACGCTTCAGACAAGGCCCAGGTGCACGTCACACATCAAACGGAACGCTATTAGACAACTTGTAGGCTTATTATGGAACGTGCTCCGCTCTCTAATCCTGTGTTTCACACGTACACATTTCCGTTATATATATGCTTAAACCTTTACTGTACCTACATATTGCTTATTGTTATCTCCAGTCTATTTTAAATTAAGGTATAATAGGGTTAATCGTCTGAGATAATGTTACAGTCCTCACATTAAATGGCTGTTAGCATGAACGATGATAATCTTGTAGTATCGAGTTCCGAAATAGATTTGTAAATAGGACATCATGTCTCCTCAAAGTTTTGTTTAGAGCCTTATATATTGTTTGGCCAATTAATACAGTAAAGTGGTTCAAGAAACGACCTTCAAAAGCAAGAATACAATAAGAGAATGGCATAGCTTATTATAATTAACAACCATTAGCTAAAATTTTAATTTCGCGAGAGTCGCTCATCTACGGAAAATGACATACTTAACATAATCACTAGTGGGATGAGTCAATAAAAATGTATGAGAACGTTTAATAAAATTAAAATTCCATCATAAAAAAAGGTTGCATATATTGACGTTTCGACCGTAAGTTTCGTCCTCTTCCGACAATAACAATTATAGGCCTTTTAGCTCGTCACCTGTTTTGAGTGACGTGTCATTCTTTCAGCTCTTGCGTTCTTGAATCGCCTGTCACGTATATCAAAAACGATGTGTGGTATTCATTTCATTACTATAAATTGGCTACTTGTTTGTTATATTTCGATACATTGAAAATAAATAACATAATAATTGCAATTCATGAACAATTCTCGGGTTTTCAACTGGGTAAGTATAGAGTTTAAACACAACGTTTCCATGGCTTGCTCTGCCATCTCCTTCAGTTCACCTGAAGAAGATGGCAGAGCAAGCCATTGAAATGTTGTGTTTAGATTCTATATTTACCCGGTTGAATACCCGAGAATTGTTCATGAATAATATACACCGGGAAAGCCCACGTTCTCTTATAATAATTGCAATATTATTGCGACACTTTCGAGAGTCCAGCTAAATATTGAAACGAAACAGCTGCAGTACGTATAGATTGAAGGCTTTCCTGGTGCAGTTGATGAAGAAATAGTTGTCGGGTTTCCACGCTGGCAACATAGCGATTACTCCGCCACGTTTCGCCCGGAAGACAACACAGTTTACGGTCGTCAAAACGTCGCGATTAATCGCTGTGTTACCCGCGGGGAAATCCGAGAACTACTTCTTCATCTCCAATACTGATCCAACATTCATAATTAACAATAAATAAATTTTAAATATGAAGTACATATTACCGCTAACACAAATCCTGGACAGTTAATACTGTAACAAAAGACTTTCATTAATATATTATATATTACAATTAAGTTTCCGTTTTCTGCGAATATTACTTTCACATAACGAATTGCCAAAACATGGATTCCATACAACTGTTTTCTTTGTATCCTTTAAATGAAGGAGAGTCGGAAGGCCTTAGTAACCCTTTGGCTACCTTGCTCTACCTTCCACATCTCCCCTTTTCAATTCCCTTCCTATGCTATTAAAGAGGAGATGCCTGTTTGAGGATCACCCTCATTTAGTCTATGAACAAAAAAGGCCCTGTCTTGCCAATGTTAAAATAAGTACACTTTTCCCCGAAATCATTATAAATACAGCACTGAAATTTACACAACTTATTTTTAATTTTAATGTATGTTCTAGCAGAATAAACTATTTGAATGATTTTGTTATGAATAAAAAGCTTATAAAATTTACCATGAAAACAATTCTTGATAAATAAATTATCAAACTTCAAATTATAATAAACGATTTGATCTTTCTCCACACTCGTACTATAATGTCAAAATAATCCGTGGAAATCGTAGTGCTGTATCCATAACGTTTTCTGAGGAAAGATAGGGCCGCCCATCCCCTTAAATAAATTTCGCAGATGTAACAAACCAATTACTTCTTGTGTATACACCAATATACCGCGTTTTCTTTGTTTGTGTCCAAGTCAAAGAGTTTTAATTTATTTAAAACTGAGTAGAGACGTTAAAGCCGTATCATTTGTCCTCTTTAACCCTAGATTTTACTTGAAAAAAACTTTTTATTTCAAAAAAATAGTCGTAGGACAACAATGAAAACTAAAGGATGTCATTGGACTAATTTATCTAATAAGTAACTACATATAAGAATTAACAAAATAAAACTAATGGTTGGTCTCTACAGACCAGTTTTAGTTACGGAGGTGGTTTTTAGTGGGTAAAAATCCCACACACCGTGAAGTACGGGTTTCACGGCGTCTTTCTGAAGATTTTCCACCTGCCAACGCAAAAAAAACTTCAAAAAATATAATTTATTTGCAGAAAAGATCTATAAATTGCCGCGGTCAATTTTTAGTCTGAGGTGAATCTACGTTGACCTGAGGTGAATAAAACGTATTTTAATGAAAGAGTATCCAATAACATATATTAGAATGCAATTAAACACTAGTCCACAGAAATAGAAATCTATTCAACAATAAGCTTAATGTCTAACTCAACAATACATTATACAATAAAATTCATTAGCTCCGTAACAAACTATGACGACCAACTAAGTGTTATGTATGTAAATATCTGACGTAAAAAATTGCAGTCGCTAATGACCGCAAGGTTCATGTGACTTAAAATAAATATTTTTAAAAAATACAAAATTCAGAGCTTTAATGAAAACCATACAACGTTTCTGCAATCTTTGTTGCTTTCGAAGATTACCTATACGCCGTGAGGAGTTTATTTTATCACTTAATTGGTATATATTGAACACAGAAAATTTATATTCCTGAATAAAAATTATTGTAGGCAGAAGGTGCGATCAAGACACGTAAGTGGATGAACAATAGGGGTAACTGCTGCTGTGTCACCAATTATAGACTACAGTTCAGTTTTGCTGCCAGGCAAAGTGTTACATGAACGTAGCTTTCCAAATAAGTTTATATTATCAGGCCCCACGAGTCACAGAAAAGTTCGACTCTTTAATTCACGTTCACCGACATTCCCGGTTGATATCTTGATTTTCTTTCCTGAATCTAAATGATGGTGTCAGTGGAAGACCATCACTTTTGTCGGCCTTCACGTTTTCCTGACTATTCACAAACATCTAGATGTGATAGAACAAATTAGATCTAATATCTCGAAGCAAGCTGTTGGATTTCATACATGTATTTGTGTGTAACGTGGCAAAGTAGAGAGGATTGTTGGGGAAGGCTGGCGTCCGAGGCCTTGACCCTGGGGAAGGGCGCGCGGCGTCCTTGAGCCGCAGACAGCTTGGCCAACGCTGCTGGCGTCGCGTCGTAGCCTGGCGTGGCCGGCACCAGCAAAAACAACATTTAAATAAACCAACAAGAATCTCTTTACGGACGAAAACCAATTTATGGCTAAATAAATAACTCTGAGCGAGAGATCTTCGATTAAAGATTTGGGTCATGGCACGTCGAATGTAACTCATTAAGGTGATTGAGCTACATGTGAACAGAGATTACTACATTTCAACCACCTCACTGCTCAATTATGTCCCTCGCCAGTACATCTCTCGCCATGCAGAACATATACACATCTTCAAATATATCGTCATTGAGAAGACATGCATCTGATCCCTTGCACAATGATCAATGACATGCGGGACAGGTTATAAATTCCCTGCTTTGCGCCCTATGAACGATAAACTTTCAGAATGGAATGTTTTTTAATTGTAATGTTTAACGTTATGTCAACATATATTTTTCTTGACGACTATAAATGTAATTGATAAACAAATGTTGCTGAGGTCTGATGCAACCCTCCATGATAGCCTATCTTGCGCAAGCATTTCTGTATAACATCATACATCCTCCCTAATCTCCTTAGCGTATTCCATCCTTACTTCTCTCTTTGTGCTTATCTCACACACTTCCATCTAATGCTAATTTTACAAGACACTCATGTCTCAAAATGTGGCCTATTAATTTATCCCTTCTCATGGTCAACGTTCTGCATAATGTTCGCTCTTCACCCATTCTGTTTCGAACTTCCTCGTTAGTGATTTTTTGCAACCATCTGTTTTTCAGCATTCATCTATAGCACCACGTTTCAAAGGCTTCTATTCTTTTCCTTTCCTAACTCCTATCGTCTACGTTTCGCACCCATATAACGCCACGCTTCATATAAACATTTTTAGCAACGATTTCCTAATATACCCACTTATATGACACGTAAGTAAATTCCTCTTTTTCGCGATAACCTTCCTTGCCTGTGCTGTCCTACTCTTTATGTCTACTATACGTCTACTATCCCTAGTTATTACGCTTCCTAAGTAGCTAATTCCTTAAATTCCGTCAAACTATCCCTTCCCAATCTAACACACTTTGTTATTCAACTGTTTCCCAAACTACACTCCATTATCTATTAATCCTCATTATTGAACTCTTTCTCCAGGACCCCGTTCATGCCATTTATTATGGTTTCCAAGTCTTCTTCTGACTTCCCTAATACTATAATATCATTGGCAAGGCGTAGCGTTTTACTTTTTCTCCTTGCAGTATGAGTCCTTTTCCATATTCCGTTTTATCGTTCTTCATCACCCCTTCTATATTTAAGTTAAACAACATGGGTGACAAACTGCATCCTTGTCTTACTGCTTTCTTTCTTGCTGCCTGTCATCGGTAGATGTTATGTATAAGCCTCCTTTATAAATATTTTATTCCATTATTCTTCAAACTCCTTAATAGTGTGTTCCAGTTCACATTATTAAATGCTTTTTCTAAATATACAAAGGCAATGAACGTTGCCGGTTTCTTCTTATCGTGTCTTCTAAATTTAGTTGCAATGTCAATATTGCTTCTTTTGTCCTTACATGCTTCCTAAATGAAGTAACAAATTATCGATAGTTGCTGGGTTATTTCTGTAAATGTCAGATATCCTAGTCCAGTTCTGTGTTGGTGAGGAACTCCAGCAGGGCGTGGATCGCTATTGAAGAAGAACAGAAAGGTCTTCTTTTGTGGGTTGCCAGTGATTTTCACCTACTCGAGTCGTACGGAGGGCAGAATGGAGTTCTTTCATTTACTGTCCACGTATATATCCTTCCGCATGCAACAACATAATTTGGCGATTACTTACAAATTAATAAATACAAACTAGTTTTGAGCTATTCTCGTAGTAGTGTAATTTAGAAGACGTCTTTTGAAGGTGAAAAGAAGCAGATAAATTATTACAAGTGAAATATGTTTTAATCCAAAATACCGAAATAATGTTTTAGGAAGAATGCGAAATAAGATTTCACGTACTTAAAACTTAATAAGCGGCAAGTTACATCAAAAACGATATTTTTCTTCACGAAAGTATTAGAATAGTTAAGCTAATATTATTATGAAAAAACATTTCTACATACTGGACGTGTTTTGGACAGTTAGACAATTTAAAAACTGGATTAGTTTTAACAAATAAACGTTAAAACAGTCAATAAGTCGGAATGTTATTCAACTCATTTGATGCAACGTTTCATCCAAAACTTTGGAATTTTTCAGGTAAAAGAGATACATGATCAAATTTCTTCTAGTCTTATATAAAGACAAATTTTCTTTTCAACAAATTAAAATTTACGTTCACAATAATTTCGTTAAAATAGAAATTATTTAGTTTTGAATTAATTTCGTTAAGATTTATAAAAATTTCACTCGTTTATTGAACAAATGTGTTTTTTGCGTTCATTCAGAAAAATTTTAGTTTGTTATGTTTACATATCTAATCTAAATTAATTAAAAACTGAGTAAATTAATGCCAGTTCAAATATTTAATTTTTAAATGGTTGTAAAATATTTTTGTATGTAGTACACACCATAATACATATTGTCGTGTATCATTTTATTTGTGTTGAATAATATATACAATTCTGACTTATTGACTGTGACGACTGTTCTGACTATATGTCGAAGAATACAGGAGATTAATGACGGTCAAATTCTTCGGGTGAGAGCAATATATCATTAACAATGAAGATAGTTGAGGTAAATATTTATTATTTCATATTGTTACGTACTTCAAAACTATTCATTGTTATTTATAGATTGTTCACACCATAAGAAGTTCCAATGATAGGAGCTAAACGCTATGTTGTATTCTAGTTAATAAATATTGTTTCCTACAATTGTGACTAATTTGGCCGTCATTATTTATAATTGTTCGTTTAATGGAAATGAGTATAAACAAAATATTATACAGCACTTACGATCTAGAAGTAAAGTAGATATTTTCTTTCACCGCAGTAAATGGAATATGGTTTGTTAAAGATTAATGGAAAGAAAAGGCAAACGTAGTTTCAATTTGTAAGCGTGGGAAAACGTTTAAAAATAACGTTTAAACATAATACATTAATATTTTATCTTGGGCTGAGTGAAGAATATAAAATTTAAAACAGTGGAAGCTGTAATTCAACGTAAATGAAACAATATATATTTCATCAGTTAAAATTGATGTGTAATCTAACATTTAATAATAACAAAATGAATATTTTAAAATATGAGATTATTATAATTAATATGTTAGTCACAAAAATTAATTTGCATTATTTGGTTTCTAGCGAGAATCATTTAAAAAATTGTCGGCTTTAACAGGCATGGAAGTCAGTACATGTAATTTCCAGTTGTCATTGAATTAGAAGGTCAATGAAGAAATTCCTATATCGCATGGTGCGTCCCAAATTTTCTATAATTGTTTTCAATATTGACCTAATCAAATATAATTTTATGACGCTTTGGCCAAATATAATTTTTATTAATTTTTTGAGCCAAATCAAATTAATGTTTATTGGATTGAACTGAAGGTCGCAGATAATAATACAATTAAGTAAGAAAAGCATGGAGTTCTAGACCCAACAAAGTGAAATCTCTGACTGAACACGTGTCAGACTTTTAACGCAGTTTAGAATGATATCAATTATACAGTGCATCTGCATTTTTACGGGACATAGCCTGGCTTGTGAACGCCTGTTTTTAACACAAATGTGCTGCGTCGCTGAGTTTCTTTTTTTCTCCCGTGGCGCTTGTTTTTCACAGGGAACTGGCAGCTTAAAAGGGAAAGAGTTTGCGACTTCCTCTGCACCCATCCAGCTGCGGCTGTCTCGCATTTCTACAGAGCAGATTACTCTGTCACAGATGTCTGCGTAGTAGGTGGGGCGGATGAAGGGGGCGGGGGTGGGGACTAAATTAATTTTTGTTTCACGATCGGAAAATATTGAGACTGTCAATTCCATGCAATTTTAAGGGATAAAAAGCTCGAGGAAACTCTCTTTCCTCTCGATATTTCAATTTAAGCAAATATTTTAATTTAACGTCGGAACTTTTGACGGGACCATTAAAGTTTGACTTTGTTGTATTCAGTGCTGCGAATAATTAATTTCTTCCATCGAAAGAAATAAGCATTTTTAATCGAACCCCGAGGGTGCAATATAGTTTATAACTTGCAAACAACAGATTACAAGCGCCAGGAGCGGTTCGCACCGCAATGGATTTTAAAAGTTACTAAGTTAACGGAAATTTATTCTCTCGCTGCGAACAAGTGACCTGGAATGTGTCCTGAAAGTATTTGATGAAAATCTGCCTGTGGTTGTTGTGGTTTGTAACTCTACCCATGCATAATTACCAATCCACATGTTCCAGGCATTTTCGTATTCTTGCAATACGATAATGGAGTAAGGTCATATTTATATAACACAAAATTTATTTTACAATATAAGTTTGCTGTTGTGGTTTCACATGAGGAACTTTACTAGGGGGGTAAAATTTTCAGTTTACAAATTGTGAAAATGTCTCAAAAAAATATTTAAATGATGAAAAGAAGATTAAAATTTTTCCTTGCGCAAATTTGTAAACTTGTACGATTCTATTTTAATAATTATCACCAGATTGTTCAAGTTTGGAAGGACAATCAACTGCAATTCAAACGCCTAAATTTCACAATCTTTTGAATTTTTCCGTAAAATAATGTAAGTAGAAAATCGTTCGTATATATATATATATATATATATATATATATATATATATATGAGCGGAGAATAGCTTAGAAATGTTTACATAAGAATATATTTGTGGCAGTGAGAATGTGCTCGAGTTAAATAAAATAATATGATAATACAGCATGAAGCATGCAGAAGGATTGATAACTATCATTGCAGTAGATTCAGATTTTCCTAATATAGATTGATACGTAGCTTTCAGAATTAGCCAATAAAATTTAGAATGAACCGGATTTAACACAAACAAATAGCTGATACAATATTGTACAAACTGGCTATTGATTTGAATAAATTTTAGAACATAAGATAATTTAATACTTGTTTTTAACCAACAAACATTTAAAAGTTGAGATTAAAATATTTCGCCCTGATAACAGTCGACCAATGCTAGCCACCGGGAAAAAAGTTTGTGGTTAACGTAAAAGAATAATATTGAACACAAACCTGAATATATATAATCATCCATTTTTATGAAAGTTGGACAAATGGTTTATAAGCCACCGAGCTTAATTCCGACTTCGTCATGACCATGGCACACTGATATTACTTTATCAAGATGGTCCATATAGAAACTCCATAATTACCAGTGATATTATATAACGTCGGGAAAGGAAATTATAGTTTGAAAAGAATTAGAAAAATGCTTGTCATAGGGTTCAAATTGTTGCAAACCACGTCAAAAAAATTAAATGCATAATTCATGAACACATTATTGAATTAGAAATAAATAAAAAAGTCTATAAAATTTAGAATAGTCTTAGTTCGTATGCGGAGTTGGAATATAAGATATCGAATTGTGAATTTACTTTTAAGTAAAATGATTTAATTTATCTGATTTAATTTATTTAATTTATCTGATTCAAAAGATGAGACAATACAAGGCTCTGTAATCGTAACTTACCAAACAATTTAAAATTAGGGGTCAGACTTTTCGCGGAAGAATGCATCATCTACAGAAAGATAACGGACGAGAAAGAGGATCTAGATAAAGTCAGTAGCTGGGCTCAGAAATATATAATTAAAATTAATGGGGGAAAAAAACTCAATTTCGTTTACAAAACACATTGATAAATGCGATAGAATTTAGAATAGGCGGGGAACTACGAGAAATTCCAAGGGTAACGAGCAACAAATATCTGGGGCTATACTAGAACATTAGGCTTGGGTGAGAGGAACAGGAGAATTTCACGATCTAAAAGCGTGGAATTTCTAGAATTTCATGAGGAACGTAAAAAGGGTAAGTTCAAAATCAAAGGAGCTGATATATTTATCATTAGTTGGATCAATTTTGGAATACGGGACGGTTTTTTGCGATTCCTGTAGAAAATTCAAATAGAATTATTAGAGAATGTTCAGAAAAGGGCTGCTAATTTAGTGCGAGTAGGGCCGGGTCATAGGAACGAAAAGGTAAAACTACTAGGTTGGGAAATATTGTCACAAGAAGCGAGAGAAAGAAAGGTTGCATTTGCTTTTCAAAGCTTATGCGGATCAAAAACCATGGATTGCAATTATTTCCAAAATGTAAAAGCCCATCTTTATAGGTAGATAGGATCATCAATTCAAAGTAAAATGTAGAAAACAAAAAACAGATGTTGGTAAATTTTCAATCTTAAATGATACCGTCAATGACTGGAATAATTTACCTATGGGAGTGTTTGAAGGGAAATCCTCTTCAGGAAAATAGATTTAGGATAAATCTCAGAAAGCATGTCAAGTGACTATCCTAAATAATATAAATGTATAGTCGTATTGAAACGTTTAGTCCAAAGTGAAGTAAAGTGTTACGTTAATATATTTCTTGTAGTTTTCTCTTTTGTTTCTTTCAAGGGAATAGGCATTTCAAAGGACAATGATTAATTTTAGATTAGGAGTATTATGTATGTAAATAAATTTAATTATTCATGTGCCACCGGGCTTACACCCAATTGTAGACTAACAAGCAAATTCAATACATTATTTTTATACTTATACCCGTGATTATATATATATATATATTCTTCACAAACAATTAATTTTCAGGAAAGAATCTAACAATTCTGCGCTCACTGTTAGACCGAGGTTTATCTAACTCCTCAAATATGTCAATCGTTAAAGTCATTGCAAATAATTACGTAATTCAAGAAAATTTACTCAATCCGAAATACGAAAAACGTACTGAAGGAAAATTAGAATAGTTTTCAGTTATTTTGTTAATTATTTTTACCAAATCTTCATGTGAATATAACAGACATACTCTCAAACGAAGTTGTTCGATATTTGCCATGTAATCTCATAATCTATACTTTTCATCCAAGATTATTAGTTTTAGAGAATAATGTGGTGTTACACATGAATACTGGAAGTCAGATGGCCAGTCTCAAATAAATTCCTCAATAGCGGAGAGAACATTATGGTGCCACTGACTAAATGACGTGTTACACTGATAGGCTACATAATTTGCAATAGTGACTTATTCATTTATTGCTTGAAACCTGTCATAAAGAGTGACATTTAGTAACAGTTTTGGCTTACAGATTGCAAGATGTTTTTTGAAAATTAATTTTGGAGACGAACAGATTGTCGCGGTATAGCTTTGTGAAACCAGTATTTGGATTGACTACTACAACAGTTGGAGGGGAAAAGAATAGCCATGAATGCAATAATGTAAAATTATTAATCCATACATATCATTACACATATATGGATTCACTTTGTGTCGTTGGTTGCTTAAACATGAGTAGTAGCAAAAGAAAGATACTTCAATGTCTCACATCATTTCTATATATTTTCAGCTGCATTGCTAATGCAAAGAGTTAAACATGTTACGTTCAACATATGAACCCAATGAATCCACACAGAGTAATATAATATATCTACGAACGACTTTCACAGCCTTAGAAGGATAAATAATTAATTCTTAAATTTACCATCTGGAAATAACGCCATAAATAATATGTCATGATATCTGTAGTACGTTGCCTTGTTCTTTTTAACTTCTTTGACATTATTGTCGAAGCATCAACGAATTTTAAGTTGAAAGCGTTTCAAAGCGCGGCCTCAATGCTTAAAGGCCGAGGACTCCCTCAATTAGTATTGTTCGCTGTCCTTATCCTTCTAGGGACGCAGATTTATATCAGCCTTGCCCTTTACGGTACAAAATTGATTCCGCAGTATAAATTAATCCAAGGTAGCAATTTGGCCCGCATGGCGGTAATGGGGCCCCTTAGCTTTCCCCGGGGCTAATTAGCTGCAAGTTTGCCCCGCAGACATCGTGCTCAAGACAGACTACACAAATAAAACTAATTAATTAATTAGCCTATGCAATATTAGACCCTTAATTATTACTTATCTCTTGTAATTACGTTTAATTGAAATTTACTGGCGCTTAAAATGTGGAACGTGATTTAAGAAGTTGAGGGTTTGGGTCTCTCAGGAAAGTTGGTGAAGTATTTTCTCAAGACCAGTTACAATTCGTTACATGCAGCTTCCTTTTCATTTCAAAGTTTGAGGTGACTCCGGTGAGTTTTGTTGTGGTATTCAGTTTTATGACTATTCTGATGCAGCCCTCCATGATAACCTATCATGCTTAAGCATTTTCATTGCTACATAACTACCACATCCTCCCAAAATCTGTTTGGCTTTCCTCTTCTGTTCTTATCCCACGCACTTCCCTCTAATGCTAATTTTACAAGACCCTCATGTCTCAATACATGGTTTATTAATCTATCCCTTCTCTTGGTTACAGTCCTCCAAATTGTTCATCGCAGTCAGATGGCTTATGGCAGTTTGATATAAATCTTGCTACGCATAAACATAACATCCATATAAATGTAAATACTTGAATACATTTTATAATCTTTTCCGCTGAGGAAGTTAAGAAGTAAATGACATGAATTGCTAATTTTTATGCCTGACGAAGTCTCGAAAGGGATACGAAACTTTGTATTTAATTAAATAGTAATAATTTTATTTGCCGACTTATTAGCCTTCGGTTTATTTATTGTAAATTTTAAGTCAGAAAACTATGTTGGCATATAAGTTTTGATTAATTAATCCGTTTTTTTTAAAAAAAACTGATAAATATATATATTTATGGAGGTTCACTATTATAAATTTAATTTTTTATCTGATGAGCACCGTATAACAAGAAAAATTTAAAGAAAGGAAGAACAAGTTTAAAGCAAAATTGACTTTGGAATCGATACAAACCTAAAAGTATTGCTTTTCGTCACGAATTTGGGACTTCATTAAGGAAAAATAATAACAGTTCATAAATTATTAGACCCTCATAATTAATTATTACAAGAAATTATTTTGCCATGTTCCATTTGCGTTTTCTTAAATTTGAAAAAAAATTACTTTCATGTGTCAGAAAATCGGAACTTATTTTATATATGTTTATTTTATTTCAATGTAATAAATCAATTATCTAACATTTAAGTATAATAATTTTTCGGCCGTAACCGTCACTATATTATAGTAATGCGTAATAGATATATCCATTTAAACATTTATAAAGTCCAGAAATATGGACGAAACGTCATAATTATATGAACTAAATTGTAATTAATTTCTTTGCTGACAAATGGGCTGTATTTGTGTTTATATAACGTAAATTAATAAATTTTGTCGCCCAATGAGTAATTTATTACCTGTTGCATTTATTTATATTAATGCGTCATTTTGTTTCAATATTTTATTTAGCCGAGAACCTTCACACGTGAATGTATGTGAAGTTTATTCAACGTTTTGTTGAAAGGTAACATTATTTGCGTACATGCATTGAATAACAGTTTCAGTATAAGTACAAAGAACAGCATTTTATGTGCCAACTGTAGTTTTTTACTTCAATTCAAGCGAAAGAGAACCGAGCTATCTATTATTTACTAGCAAATATGCGGAGACAGTGCTTACACATTTTTACCGCTAATTTCCGTTCGGTATCGAACTCGATTGGCGCGGAATTTGCCTTTCATAAAAAGCTTCTCATTTCGTCGCGTTTAATTGAATTTATGTTGGTCGGCCGAATCCAATTGACGCTGAGCGAAGTAATTAGCCCCGCGTTGTTCATTGTTTAACAACGGCATGTTTCAATTAGTAATTGCGTTGCAGTGATATCTTCAAAGTGAGCAGAACTGGAGCTAATACAATATCTGTTTCGAGCAAAGCTATGTGCAAACAATCGTGACCCAGCCGTGGGAATAAAATACATTGGGGTCGGAGCTTCAATCTCCGTCAGTATGTAAAACACTGTCAAATATAAAGTGGAAATATATCCGGTTGCTCGGAAAATTATTAATTCGTAAATTTTACATAACAATACAGAATTCAAACGTGGTTTTTGTCTCTAATAAAAATTAGGAATCTTATTGACTTTGTCAATTGACGTCGCTACATAAAATTTTTCCCAAATATTCTGCGACTATCCCTACAGAAAACCTGAAATTTTCTTTCCTCCCGGAATGTACTTAATATTATAACGTTATAGTTACGCCACGCCACGAAATATATAACTTGTACCATGTCGGCGAGCTTAATAAGTAAAATCCACACAAGCGTTGAGCGTATGACGTTATTTCTCCAATTGACGCCATTCCAAAAAAAATCATATTCAGACAATTATTCTTACTTTTTCATCACAACTACTGGGATACTACAGTTTCTTCCATCGTTTAGAACGAAACTTAACAAACTTGCCCTGTAGTCTGCTAAATTAGTGACAAAGGGCTTGAAGAAATATCCACTTATGCTCTGTATTCAGAAGGAAGGGAATGCCATAAGTGTGAATTAATATCACGACATAGAAAATAGACTATAGGTATGAATTCCCATTTTAATTATAATTAATTAGGCATTAAATTTTTTTAGACACTTCACCGTTATGAACCAAGGTTCAGCAAAGATTTTGACTTGTCTGTTAATGGCTAATTAGTAATTAGTTGGTTTTTCTCTCTGGAATAAGTCCTCTATTTTGGCATTCGAAAGTAGTTTACTCTTTTAAACCATTTTGACCATAAGCTACCTTTGGCCATATTTTATTTTTATGATCATTATATTTTTTGTTTGTAATCTTTATTGTCAGAACAAAGGAATTATTCTAGTGTAAAAGAACCAAATAAATACTAATAATAATCTTTAGACCATTAACAGACCAATCAAAATTGTGTTGCCAACATAAGCAGTGGTTGGCTTCATTTGTAGATCCATTTCACTTACAATGACAATTTATACAAAACTGTTAGAAAAAAGTATACAGAGTTAATTAAACACACAGTGCTATGAAGAATTATCTATTAATTTTTATAAACCAACACTATAATAGAATTGTATATAAATTAATAGAAAATATGTCCTTTTTTTCTGTTTTCATCTTAGCCTGATCCAGAAACAATACAGGACGGCAGCTAAAGGCCGTATACGCGCACTTTAACCGAGATGATCTGGCAGAAAACGTCTTTATATCAGCCTTAGAGCGAATTTCATATTGCGACGAAATTCAGCAGCGAATCTCGTTTAAGACCTTTTGCTACGAATCGTATCCTTATATCCTTCAACTGCCTTCGGATCTTTGCAAGAGACTAACTCGCGGCTATAGACGGGAAGAATCGAGTTCTACTATTTGACTTGATCCTTTTGGTGAAAAAGGAGGAACCTTCAAGAGAAATCTCTGAGATTCGGGAAGCAACGAGAAACAAAATCTGAACGACTGTCTTCATGAATGTCCGTATTCTTCGTCACAAATATTTTTTATATACTATTGATTAAATATTATACAATATAGAGCTGTTAACTTTAAAAAATTCGATTTTTCAAAAAATGTTAAAAGTATATTGATACACGTCTTACGTCGTAAGAAAAGAAAAATTATATTTATGTATTGAGATGAAGAAAAATTTTGATAACTAAGACCATTTTGTATCTAAATCGAGAGTGTTGATGATGGCAGTCTTCCTAGTAGGATTCTTTTTACGAATATTAATCACCAATTTTTTGGAAATTTTCATCAGTTATTTCAAGACAATTATAACGCAAACAAATATGTATGTGATCGAGCAGAAAATAGTTCATGGATTATCTCCAATCAATTTGATAAAACGAAAAACGTTACGAAAGAGGAATTACTATATTTCTTTGGTGTGATTTTGAATTTGGGTACAGTGTACAAGTGACATAAAAATTATTTCTCCAAATATTTCCGAGCAGTATTGCATTTTTCGCTAACATTTTTAAGAGGAGGCTTTTTTTTCTAGTACTTTGTAATCTTAATTTACGTCAAAACCTTAACACTAATAGATATTCATTAATAGTATTTCTGAAACTAAAAAAACTTTCTTAGCAATATTGATTTAAAGTTTAGACAAAATATTGTTTTCGAAAAGGAATATTTTATGACGAAGCTGTCTGTAGTGGCTTTGAAAGGAAGAGAATTCTTTAAACTGTGTATTATAAACTTATAAATTTTTATTTGAAACTAATTTATTTCTAATACTTCTTCAAATATAAATAATTTATAACAAAAACATTATTTTTATGTTACTGTAAATTTGCCTTATGTTTCCCAAAATCAACTGCAATCTTGTGAGAATAAGGTACAAACAACTAGCATAACATATAACATGCTAATGGCCAGATAAGTCAGAATACAAAGTTGGGATTCCTTCCAAATATGTCTCCTAATGAATTAATAACCGAAGAGGTCCTAATGTAATGATGAAACGAAGAACAATAAATGTGAACGAAAAATAGTTAATTTTTACTAAACATTTCATTCAGACTTATTAGCCTCTCTAAGATTTATATATTTCAATGATGTCATATAAATTTCAATTTATGCCAAGAGTATGCAGCAATAATTCATCAGTGACATAAATAGATAGTTGTAACAAGGTGCCTTGTAAATAACGTTTATTGATTCGTAATAGTTTTCAAGTCTGAGGATGCCGCGCAAATAATGAGGTGCTCGTTTCACTACTAAGTCAAAGACCGTCACCGGTCAGTGATATACGCACGCAGCTATTCGGAGTTCGCAGTTGAAACTTATTAAATTCTCAGCGGGCTCCGGCCTTTAAGGGCCTAAGCGACGACGGACCGGAATTAATGACGTGTAATTGATGAGTGGAGCCGCAGAAATCCGTACGGACAGCATTCAATTATCGGGCCAACAGGCAGAGCCGCGCGCCCTGGAAGAATTACAAATGGCGCGGGGAAACTCCCCCTGTTGAAAATGCCCCGCGGGGTCCTACAAAAAAAAGTTCCCCTTCCTTTCCCTTAGCTGGCGAAGGGAAGCGGCCGCGTTTAAAAATTCATCGCGGGCCCTGGTATCGATGTCTGCGAGTCGATAGCAATAAACGCTGCCAGCACTGGCTGCTTCCTCCATTAAACTTTAACCAAAGTGGAGGCCTGCGATCCAGCCACCCAAGTCTCCAGTCAAGCATTATCAGGAGCAGCACTTTGCTTTCGACTTCCTAATAGCCCTCTGTACCCGTAGCAGACTCGACACTACGGGTTACACAAATTTAGTGAATTCGTAAGAATGGGTTCCATTTCTCACGTGTCAGTTGATAGAAACTCCACTGAAAAAAGAAGCACGTTTTGGATGTGGTTTTCAGTATCTTTCACGTTATTTTCTCTGTATAGAATTGTCAGGTCGTCAGTGTATTTGCGAACAACCTCTGAAGGCCTCATTCATAGCCAGCAGAAATAGCGTAACTTTTATGATTGATCCTTGTGAGTCCCCATTTATTGGCCCGCGATAGGTGACCGTTGACTCTGGTTTTTAACACTCGATTGATGGTTAAGCGTATTTTAAAATACAAGGTATAACCCTGTATTCCAAGGAGATGAAGTTTGCTGTATAAGTAGTGGAGCTGTACCAAGTCGTAGTCTTTCTCTATAAACTGGACTATTCATGTATACTCTATGCAACATTAAAAACAAAGAATTTCTAAGGAAACTAGAGACCGTCAAGTAAAAATATCAACAGGCATTTCCAAACAAGCCCTATAGGTAGCATCCTCATGGAAGTTCCTTTATCACAGAAAGGATACCTTATGTGTCAAACATGCAATGAAAGTATTAATCTCCCCCAACCTATTAATTACAAATGATATCCAGCACAAGTATCAAACCAACAGTAATAGTTCATCCAAATACGTCCCATTACCTACAAGATTCTGCAAAATTTGTCGCCAAAAGAGTATGCACTGCCAGATATTAAACCACTACAAAAAGTCAATAACCCTCCATCCCAAAAACCAGCCCAAAGAAATAACCAATTACTTTAAATAATTATGGATAAACCCCCTAAAAAATCTAACACAATCATGGAATACAAGATGAAAGTCAGTAACTAATGAACGTAGACTTTTCGGGTGAATAAATCTGATGAAATCTTCACGGTTAGCCAACCGTTTTTGTTAGCATTTTCTGCCGCCGTCATCAGGCTATATGAACCTACCCGGTTGGTGAAGATTTCATCCGAAGATGAAAACATGAAACATTAAAACATAACCCAAAAGTCAAGAGAAGAGACCAAATCAACATATCGAGAATAAGAACTGGACATACAAAATTTTCACATCTTTACAATATAACAAAAGACGCCCCCTGCCCCCCCTCCACTGATATATAACCAATACAATATCCATAATGCAGTTCAACACCTGTTAAAGATCAGTCCGAAAATTGATGATGCAAGACAAGAAACCATAAAAGAAACCGACATCAGCGAGATGGTGCGCGGGACAAACGTCTAAGAAAATTTCATCAAGTTCCAAAAAAAAAGAATCGTATCCTAAATTGTATATTAATATGTATATTTATTTAAATTTACAAATTGAATACGTAAATGTGAAGTTAAAATTCTTCTTCTTCTTCTTTCTTGGCTCTGCAGTCCATTTAGGGCCTTAGCCTGCCGAGTCGACTGCGTGCAGTTGTTTTACACAACACAGCCCGAATTTGGAGTGGCACGTGGTCAGTGTATCGATTCTCCAGCAGTCTTAATCCCAGTCTCCGTGACCATAACATTGTATTTAGATTGTAATTCAATTGTATATTCAATACTGTATAAGCAGCTAATGACTATATTGTTGATGTGACAAAAAGTAAAATTAAAAATATAAAAAATAAAATAAGCGCTCCTTCCGAAATGCAACCTGGTTTACACAGTCCATAGTCAAGGCTGTCAAAGTATCACCAAGTTTTCTGGAAGGCAGCATACAAATTTATTCACGCTACATATTTTAATATCAAACTGCCCCTGTCTGCTTTTCGCAAATAACCCGGTCAAAATATAATGACTGTTTTGTTAAACTTTCTTGGTGGATTGTTTACTTTATTCTACATTTTAATACACAGTCTATTTGGAGTAACACTTGACTTGCGGATGTTCACTGCAGTGCAACGTCGCAATCTGTGATTCGTAACTTATGCGGAAGAACCATTTTTAAGGTAGCTCTATTGCATAATAAGACCATTGATTCATTTGGAGAATACCAGAATTACTACACAAAATTATTTCATTAAGACTATTCAAATATGTGTAACAGCTTCAAATACTTTAGTCAATTTAGGTTCGTTGGAGGATCGTGTTTTGCTTCAAGCGCTTTGGCCTTGGTTCTAAAGTAAACTGTAACTATTTATTTATTCGTAAAAGGTAAATTAATGTCACAAAATAGTTATTCTGGGAATTTATTTATATTTACATTGGATTTAAAAATAAAAAGTGAAATAATGAAACAGTATTAATAATAAAATTTACAAAATTACAATATAGTTTTGATTCTATTTTCCACTCTTTAATTGTCGATAGCAACATTGCGAAGTGAAGTTATTGTATTGAAAAGTGGAGTTTTTGTATACTTCGTAGTGTTATGTGCACGTTTAACGAAGCTGTATATTTTGAAAACACTTACTCGCTTATTCTCACTAAATGTGTACAAAACTCGTTGACTTTTATTTCTACAAAGCCATTGTTGTGAAGAAAAAAACTAAACAACACGTTATACCTTGCAATAAACACTCAATTAAACTGGATCTCAACTAAAGATAAAAATTACGTCTTCTAATTTAACTCACAGCCAACTTCAACGCCTATAAAAATTTTATTCTTCCTTTAAACAAGTAACGACGCTTTGTGTCAGAAGCAAATGTGAAATATGTTTAACAATGTTTTACTTTCTGCAGTTAACTATTATATAGATTACATAATAATAAATATATTAGCACATTAAGTGTACATCACCGTTATTCAATTTGAAAAATCGTAACTGTTATTTTCTGTGTTAAGGCAATGTAAGTATTTAAAGTGGCATCACACATTTCAATTAAATAATGATATGCAAGTTAATAACTGTAAAAAAAAGTGTTAATGTCGATGTAGAGCATACGTTGCTACCATTTCCAGGAATACGTTTGTCTCTTACAAACTTTAGCACCTTACATAAAGTGAGAAGAAAAGTAATATTTATTTATGAGACTTTATGCATATTTACATAAACTAAAAAACACACATAACTCCAACTAGGCAATTATTATTGCGTAAAAGGAAATGTATGGTCTATAAATTTATTAACATTGCGTTTATTCTAGGATATTTTATGCACTAAGAACAAATTCAACACTTTACTAACCGGTTTCAGTATTACAACATTTTACACTTGATTTATTAATGCAGCATACGTGTTTGATGTAGTCTCTAGTGCATTTAATGAACTTTTTGCAACATTCAGTTAGTATCGTTTCATGTAAACGTCTTTTTTATACTTATTTACTTTTCCGTTATCACAAAAACTTTCTCGTCGGCCTTCTGTGGTGTAGTGGTTAGCGTAGCTGCCTCGCACTACAGAGTATACTGGCAAGGGCATGCATGTTGTATGTGTTTGAGTTCCCATACTACAAAGAAATGAGCTCCTCAAATTGTAGAAAGTCGCTAATAACCAATAGCAGTTCGTGCGAGTAGAAATAAAACTGGGGAAAAAAAATTCTCCCCATTGAAACTAAACAATTGCCTACGTAAACACTGCATTTTAATTTTACTTTTAGGTCAATCTAAACTAAATAAAACAATAACTTTCTGTGTACACTGCTTAGAATCGATTGATTTCAATAAATATATACGTCTCATGCGTTAGGAGATCCGAACCGGACAAGAAACCATTTTAAAAATTGGTTTGGAGTCGCTCCATACCCGGAGCTCCTTAGGAAGAGGCGTTCAAATAAGCTTTTCGTTTCGCTGTTTTGAAATCACGCCACTCTAAAATGAACAGTATACTATATATACATAACTGTATGTATCTATGCATATATATTTTGAATATTAGGCACCTATATTAATTGCGGTACGGGGTCGTTTAGGCCCTTAAGCTATATAATAATGATACTGATGGCTTATGTTAGTGGGTAATTAATGTATTTCTTTTATTACAGCATTATTAATTATTTTCTGATGTACGTCTACGATCGTTGCATTGATTTTCAACCTAGCCACTCAAATATTATTTAAAAAAACACAAGAACGAAATGAGGAGTAAAATACAATTTATTGCATCAAAGGTAAGACTAATCATTTCTGAAACATTTTCGATATATTCTGAGAGATAGCAGCACATTTGATTCCTCGCGCTTCACAACGGGGAAGAGTTCGTGAGCGAACTGCACGTCAGAGTTAAAGCGCGAGCGTGCAGGACAGCTCCGAGTCATAGCGTTGCACTCTAGTTCATTCAAAGCGGAGCGATGCGCAGTCGGCGCTGCGCAGTAGAAGAGCGGAGAGGAGTCCTTTTACCCAACCCGACTCCTTGGTGCGGGAGAAGTAAAATTGAGGCAATAAATAAAAAGACGGCCAGTAAGGCAGCATATTAATTAATGTAAATGCGACGTTTTGTCTCCCTTTTGAAACTTCACCAAGCATAAAATTTAGCAAGTCATGTCCTTTACTCCTTGACTTCCTCGTCCGAAAATATTATTAAATGTATTGAAGTATTTACATGAGAGTAATTTGGCGGACTACCTCCCGCAACGGTTACTGCACAAATGACTGAAGGACATGAATTGCTAACTTTTATGCCTGATGAAGTCTCGAAACGGAGACAAAACGTCGCAATTATATTAATTAAATATAAATAAATTATATGTTGACTTATTGACCGTCTTTTTATTTATTGTAACCTAATAGTCAGAAAACAATGTTTGTAAAATGGAGTCATAAGCTCCCTAATTCTGAGCAAGCGCTACACTTCGCGATGTTGTCTCATCATCCTCACAGTCCATATTTCGCTCCCCCCCGATTTTAGTTTGTTTGGTCCAGTCAATGAGGTATTATGTTGTAGGATACTGGTTCAAGCATTAAAATAAAAACTTCTTTGCACCTAGTATAAAAAGAACCTAGTTCACCGTTCTGACAAGTTTATTATTAATGATATTCATAGGGGTTATGTTGAGATGGAGTAAATGTCTCGTTTTGTAACTATTTTCTAAATTATTTTGCATATTTAATGATTGAATGTCCCTTGTATCAAGAATACTTTATACTGGGACTAATAAATAAGACGTTAATGAAAAATAAGTTAAGACTCAAGTATATTCCTTCCAGTATCGATTATACAGTAAAAAGTAAATGGTGTGGTATTCGCGTGGTTATGATAGAAGACTCGTAGAATCATATTTGACGTGTACGCAGTTAATTTTAGGAGGAGTCATCGAAGGCCGCGAAAGGAGGGTTTAGAAAATCTTAAGTCAAGCATTTTTCTTTATCTTGTAAAGATCTGCTTGCTGCTTGTTCCTTTCCGTGGCAAATCTTGGCTGCCGAGTCACGTTTTCCAATAGCTGCGCAGTGTTTGTTATTAGGGAGGGAACAAAGGCAGGTGAAATATCGCGGTGACCTCGGAGGTCGCGCCGTCGACCCGCGGCCTGCGAGCAACAGGTGCGCAACCAAGCTTCCTCGCCACTTCCCCAAATAACGACACAAACACCATTGCATAAACAACTACAACAAATGATAATAAATACTACACATTCATTTTGCAAACCTTCTTAAGGTGTTGCGGTATTCAGTCCTAAGACTGGTCTGATGCAACCCTCCATGCCAACCCATATTGCGCAAACCATTTCATTTCCGCATAAGTAGAACATCCTCCTTAATCTCCTTAGCGTATTCCATCATTGCCTCCCTTTTCAGTTTATACCCCACACTATTCCCTCTAATGCTAATTTTACAAGACCCTCATGTCTCAAAAAGTGGCCTTCTCATGTTCAACGTCCTCCGTATTGTTCGCTCTACGCCTATTCTGTTTAGAACTTCCTCGTCAGTGATTCTATCCACCCATCTGATTTTCAGAATTCACCTATAGCACCACGTTTCAAATGTTTCTATTCCTTTCTTTTCCGCAACTCTTATAGTCCACATTTTGCAACCCATATAACGCCACGCTCCATATGAACATTTTTGGCAACGATTTCCTAATATTCACACTTATATTGCCCGTAAGTGAATTCCTCTTTTTCGCAAAAGCCTTCCCTGCCAGTGCTATCCTACTCTTAATGCCTTCTATACTACTACCTTCCCTAGTTATTGCTCTTCCCAAGTAGCAGAATTCCTTAACTTCCTTCAAAATATCCCTTCCCAATCTGACACCCTTTGTTATTACACTGTGTCTAATACTACTCTTCATTACCTTGATTTTCCCTCTATTAGTCCCCATATTGAACTCTTTCTTCGTGACCACGTTCATGTCATTTACTATGGTTTCCAAGTCTCCTTCTATATCCCGTAATACTACAAAATCATCGGCAATGCGTAGGGTTTTCTCCTTGCAGTATGATTCCTTTTCCTACTTTCGTTTAAACTTTCTTCACCGACTGTTCTATGCTATCATATTAATAACAAAAAATTTTATTACCAGATTTTAACACTTTTGGTATCACAGTCGTATGAGAACAAGACAAAGTCAAAACGTGATTTTTAATTTGCATCATGATCCCAACTAGAAAAAATAAATATCTTTAGCTTGAGACATTTTTGCTGTCATAGCTCGTGTAACTATACTAACTTGTATTCACTGAGTTGTTGATAGTAAAATAGAGCAATTTTCCGAGGTTACGATAGAGTAATGACAAGACGCAATACATGGGAACGGCTGTAAAGAGCACAGTGTTGATTATCTCTGGAGGAATATCGACACATAAATCAGAGATGCTTCGTTCACTTAACTACTGCCCTGCAGTTATACCCCTACCATATCTATAAATAACTTCCAACTAACATAGTAGTCGTGTTCAAGAGGAAGAATGAAAGAGCAAAAATATCCAGGACGGACGGAGGGCAATGACTTTCGTCAGAAGATTCACGAAGATTTCAGCGGACGACTGATGTTATCACAATAACGTTTGTCCCAAAACAATAAACCAGATAGCAATAGAACTCATGTCATACCCTTTGTGTTTTTAAAAATAGTGAAAGGTGATATGTATCCCGTTAACCACAGTTTTAAGGAAATAAAATTATTTTCATTACGGTACACCGTGGCACTCTTATTTTATTCAGCAAATTAATTTGCAGCCAATCATTCAAGTGATGGATGTATACAAAAGTGTCAGATAAATATGAATTATAATAAATTTTTATCACCCATAAACATTTTGTCATTATGATTAGTGCAAACCGGAAGCAGTATTCTTTATTTTTGTTCAATGGTTAAAACTCAAGTCAATAGCTTGTACTCTTTCGAAGGTTTTTTTTCATTGAAATTCCGTTAAAACTTTTTCCGTCTTTAATTACGTATCGTTATATGTCATGAGAATAATATAATTGTGTGGTTCTTAGTTCTGGCACGAAGATTTTTCTACGAAGTAAATATCATTTATAGAAAAGGGCTTTTATCCAATTTTTTCTATAAGGCGTTATTTCTAACTCATAATCCAACATAACGTTTTTTATTCTTTTTGTCATATCTCGAGCCTTCTGACAAAACAGATGTTTGCCCAAAAATATATTTGCTCCGCAAAAGAAGTGAATTAAGTTGCCTGAATATTAAGTTTCAAATTTTTTCAACTGGTGAACAACAATTTAAGATATCCAGTAAGCTATGTGCCACTTCACAGAGAAACCGTTCAGCCATTTATCCTGAAGATAGAATAAATCATTTAAAATCAAATGTATTAAACGCCCCAAGATTTCTCACGGGGGCTGATGATAGTTTAATCTTACTAAGAGCCTTCTTTTGACTTCGTAAAACAAGAAAAAACATTTCAAGCAAAATCAACCAGTAAGTTTTATTGAGAAAAGCGATAAATTCAACGTGATTAAAAGGGCGAGACTTCATAATGAATAAATCATTAATATAAATGGAATCATGTATTTAACGTCTGATATTAATTTTTAGAATTTTGTCTTGTATTTAAAATTTCAAATAAGCTTCGGCGAGCGGTTACAAAACACATTAAAGTCATCATGATTCCATTTATTGTGTAGTCACATCCATAAAATCAACAAGAGTTTTGATCATAATAAATGGCTCCTAAAAGATAATACAACACTCCATATTACACAGGGAAAAGCTAAGATAACTAAAATAAAAAGAGAGATATAATTCAATTGGCTCATCCCCCAATTTTACATGGCGTGGACCATTCTTAATCATACACGTTCTCCGGGGCGGCCCAGAATAATAAAATCGTAAGTCGTACCGTCCTATACACGTTACAATATTCTTAAGTGTACTAATATTTTATTATTAGGAGGGTTTATTTTGGTCTCACCCTCCTCTAACGAATAATTGAGGTTTGATTTATTGTTTGAAATCAAAATAATAATACAGTTAATTAAATTTCAATATTTATAGACAGTAATCTTACAAATGAAATTACTCAATTTCTAGCACAGCTAGGATATTTTTATATTATACATGTTTCATTTCATATTTGAGGAGCTTTAGATGTTTATATAATAAGGTTTACAAATATATTAATATTGTGTAAAATGATTATATTTCAACATACATTAGGTCTGTATTAACAATTAACTGCCCTACCAAATAATAATATTTACGGTGTTTTATTTTTTGGAGCGTAACTTTATAGTGAAAGCGTACAATCGTGAGGAGAACAGAAAGGACTGATTTAATTTAATTGGGTAGGTATTAAATACTTCAGTATACGCTCCAGAGAAGATTTTTAGAAATACAATTATACTATTAATGTATTTAAATTATAATAAGTTTTGTGGAAACTAGAATTGATCGGTGCGACCTGAGGCAGAGGGAGCACCACACCCCTTGTCATTGATGCTGGGAGCTGTGTGTTTTCTTGCCTTTAATAGCAGCGGTTAGCACAAAGTTTACCCTTAATACTTGTGGTCGGCCTTAGGGTTTCTTAGCGTCGTTCGATTCACGGTCTTTGTGGAATCGAATTCCTGCGCCGCAATGTTGTTTATACAGCCAGAGGGTGCTTTTATCTCCTCAGCGATGATAAAAATTCAGACATAATTGAGATTTCCTGGGACCGGTTCCAGCCGCGAGGCTCTCCGAGGGGAACGAGGCTCAGCATTCCTCGCCTCTCCACCTTCCACTCTCAGGGAAGCCAACTCACTCGCCTCTTATTTTGCGATGTGGCAACCTCAATTTATTATTAATTCTAACTATACGAGTATGTGTGCCCCATTACGTACACTTTAAGATATCGATATTAACTTTACAATAAAACTCCATGCAAGAAAAATTTGTTTGCATAATTTAGGTCATCAGTGGCACATATTGATGATGGAAACGGAAAAAATAATTAAGCATAAGAAGGCAATATGAGTTAAATACTTCTGATAACGTTACCTGAAAATTAATAGATGTATAAATACCATATTAATAGAAAAAAAGCGAGAGTTATTCGTAAATTTATATTATATTAATGAAGGTTGATTGGTAATATTGGATTACGATAGTTATTTTTATTGAACATAAACGTATTATACGAGAATATGTCGAAAAAAGCGTAAGCAATAAATAAAATTTTATTTAAATTCGCGATTTAATATCGCGGTGAAGTATGGAGCCTGAAATGATTTGGAAGACGAGACGAGGCCGTGCGAATTTTTGAGTACGGATAAGAAATGACAGTACTGGTGGACGGAAAATTCGTGCCTGGCGAAATTGCGGTTCAGTTATGTTGGGCAAGGATACTTTGGAAACGGCAATGTGTAAATAGTTCAAATAATTAAATAGAAAAATAGAGAAAAATACGCCACATTAAGCGGAAATTTCAATTGCAATTGCAATTTGGACGACGAAACACAGCGAAATAAAAGTATAGCCCACTAATTGAAGAAATTTTTTTAAAAGAAAAACACTGTCATCCTCCGTCAGGCAGATCGAAACTCAAACTTAAAATTCCAGAAGCAATGCTTATTGGTCTAAATAGAAAATCATTACTAAGCAACAGGAATGATGGATTCTCAATGTATGCTGGCGTAATTTATAGTTTACAAATCAAATTTCTGTCAAAACGTGTGTTGACTACAAAAAAACTAGTAGGTGATAAAGGATATCACTCCTGAAAATATGTCATTTAATTTTATATTAGTATGTTTACATAATACTGGGAATGTTCAATTTTAACTACACTTGACGATTAGACCTAAGGAATCGCTAACACGAGTGCTGCACAGGACTGAGAATGCCTTCTGCATTGAGAATGATATATTTACTATGTGTTCATTAATTATGTTAAGTAATCTGACTTAATATCAAAAGCTTACGAAAATTTTAATTCGGAAATAAAGAGTTTGAGACTATGTTAAACGGTTTTGTAACTTGGTTACCATGAAAGACCTATAATTAGCATTACTTGCTCGATAAGCCAAATGATTTTTGTAAAAATAATTACTACACAATATTCCTTGAATTTAATGAAAGATTAATGCAACGTAACGTTATTTGTGCAATTAATCACTGAAAAGAATTTTTTTACTTCGATTCCAATTTATGCTTTAAAAGTTTAACGTTTCTTTAATTATTAGTTCACTACCTGACTGCCCTAAAGAATCTTTTTGCTTCGTTTCTTTTTTCTTTCTTTTTTTGGTAAAATACATTTGAAACATAGTAATTTTAATGTGAAATGGGGAGACGAACTAGAAACTAATATGATTGGTCCTAAAATTTGTCAGCCTTCAGTAATTGAGCATGAAATAAGACTTGTAGATTATAAATCCTACAGTAATAAACTAACTTATGGCTCTCTAACCCGAATAATAAGACGTAGTATTTTGTTGAACGGCATATAGAAGGAGTTGAAGATATGAGATGCAGTCGAGAAAAAAAATATATTGGTCAAAGGGATTTTGCATGTTTCGTTATTCTTATAGATGGGGAATTACACATATCTAGAACTGTTTGGAAACATCTTTGCATGTAATTAGTCTCTTCAAATATGGATCAGCGGGTAATGAAGCTATTATTGAAATTGAGTTTCCATATATTTATGATCCATGTTCTTAACTAATTTTCGTCTCAAGAAACTTAGTAATTAGAACAATATTTCCAATTTAATCGGTATGCTGTTTATTGGAGTTTAGTGGAGTGACACTGGCACGCACCTGCACCTGAGAAAGACAACATGGTCGCGAGGCTGTGTGTGCAGAGGCTGTTTAAAGACACGCCTTGGGCGCAAGTAAATGTTTGCTCTCCCGCAGACACTGTAGCGTGACTCACAACTGCGGAAGTAGCTCCGAGCGCAAGCTTTCTGCTCACTGACCTTCATGCCGCACATTTTTGGGTCACTATTCCCGCGACAATATTTTCTTCGCCTTCCAACCTACAACCGGAAAAAATAATAACGCTGATTACTACGTTAGTTATCTCTATTATGTAGCTCTGAGTCCTGCGTTTAAATTGAAATCGAATCATCTTGTAACGGTCAGACACATCTGCTCGGACTTTTGGCGGTGCGGAGTCAAATTAAAGGAGACAGCATTTGAACCAAAGGGCAATAAAACTCAGACTCCACGTCACGCCTTGGGTGTTTCCCAATTTTGGTGAGAGTTATCTGAATCGGGTGGTGTATTTCTCCAATTAGACCATAAATGTTATTGGTGGATATAAACTAAAGAAGTGGAGAGGAGATTTTAAAAAGGCTGGCAGAGAGGTTGTGAGACACATTTTTGGAGGAGAGATTTGGAAAAATATTTTTGGAGAAAAGATTCCGAGAGATTTTTCGAGAGCTGTGAGAGATTCCGAGAGAGATTGCTGTCGTCGGTGGTTGGAATTGTGCCAAGGGAGTTTTTGAAATTCATCCTGAACCAGGAAGAATAGCAGCGACGGCGGCTGTGATCTGGAGAGAGGACGACCCAATTAGGAGAAAGGAGCTGGAATATGCACTAGGCCGTCACAGTAATTACCCCTCTGACTCTTTTCTGACTTTCTGTACTGCCAAGTCCGAGTAGATGTTATGTAAAATATTCTGTTCTATGAGAAGGCCCATAATATACGACCCTGAGTGTTGAGTTAGAAAATTGATAGTTTTAAGAATTAAATTTGAATTTTTTGGGTAATTATATTTTTAGTTTGAATTGAGAATGAACTGCCGGCATAAAGATCGAAATATCAAAATTGTAAGAGAACGTAAAATATGTTTTTCAGTAAGCAAATTGTTTTTGTATTTTTATTACAAAATCTTTTTAATATATCAACATCCCACTTATATAATAATTAATATCACCTATATTCATTTCAATCTTCACTAATAATATTGTGACTAAAGGATTTAGAAACCGCAAATGAAATGTAGGAGTTATTCCTACGACATCGACAATGACAAATACCAGAAGTTTGGGTGCGGCTAGATACGACGAGGACCCGTATATAAGGAAAGCACGTTTCAGTACTGCAATACACTTCCTCATTATTTGTGGGAATTATATTTTATTAGCGGATTACAACTTGTATTAATCTTTAGTGAATAAATAAAAACAAAAAGGCAATTTAAGACATAAAAATGTTTTAATATTATAGTATATTTAATTTATTATACTCTCCCAATTACAGTTAATAAAGTGACGTCTTCAATGAGTATGGTAAATCCTACAGTAATAAACGTACTTATTCAGAAGCCTCGTGAACTTGATGCTTGTGAAGTAACAAACCTTGTTTTATTTTATTAATATAACGTCTGAGAATCATGAGCAAGGAAGGCTTATTAGAAGAAATCTCGGCTCAACAGTTAACAACTGTACACCGGACGATGCATTACCTGCTAAATATTGTTTAAATTTCACTTCAATTTAAAATATTAAAATAATACCATTTATAGATTGAAATAATTCTTATTTTCTGTTTGCCGATATATTAAATGATATTACAAAATATGTAAGTAATCAAATTTCTTCACGAAATTCATACAGTACATTTTATAAAATACGTTTTTTAATGTGTCACAAAAAATGTATTACACTGATACTCGCAATCTAAATAATGTAATTTCAATTATTAAAGAGATGCTCTACATCGGGCGAATCGTTGACTTCTTGAATTAGGTTTCTCGTAGTCGGCATTTTTGGGTACTTATCGCCCAATTACACCACTTACTGCACCAACTTAACTCGTACTTGAGCGACTGCGGGGGCGTCTCTCGCATGACGATAGTTCTCCCCGTAGAAATAAAATTTTGTAATACCTTTCAAAACCATTTACAGTTTGATGTGTCGATGAATGGGCTAAAATTTACCATCGGCAAATTACTTCCGTCTATTAATGTCATGTGTTTCACTCGCTCTGAGTTTAAGCTGCATATCTAAGTTAGCTAGAGTTCGTTGGCATTAATTCGGCTCCAATCATGCCACTTCCAAATGTAAGGCGAGATTTCTCTTCGAGCTTCACATTTCTTCCCTCCTCCTCTCGTTCTAAATCCATCCCAGATATCAAAATTGGTCACTTTCTCTCTTCACTAAGGCAATTAAATCATTTTATTCAATTTTCACTTGTCGCATTTGTAATATATTGGAGTGGACTAATATTATGTTCAATTAATTTTTGTTCCTTTTATCATAGATCAAGTATTTATTGACGCAATTTTTTGCAAATTCATGCAGCGGGAGTGACGATTTTGTGTACCTTGGAGACATTTGTCGGATTTCCACGCAGTTACTACGAAACACACGCACGATAATCTGCGGTACAGACGATAAACTGTAAGCTAAAAGTTTGTGAAGTCGATTTTTTCTCTAACATCGAATTCTGCACGTTTTTCAGTAAAATAATGTCTTCGTTGTATTTCGTAACAATCTGCCCTATATATATATATATATATATATATATATATATATATATATATGTGTGTGTGTGTGTGTGTGTGTGTGTGCACAATCCCAGTTAAAACGGAAACTCATTTCTGGTAATTAACATCAACAGATAATGTCCTCAAGAAAGTGTTTTGTTTGTTTATAAACAATTACTATTAAATAACATTACCGTGTGCCACGGTCATAAAATGATTTTACATTTAATGTGTGACTCGAGTGATTCATTTAATCCCATATGCATTTTAGTATGCTACTATTTTCCTACCCACTGATTCAATAAATTGCCCTATGACTGTACTTTTAAAGACGGATTATGACATTCATTCATAATATATGTAAAATAAATTGCCAAAATTGTTTTATTATACATTTTTCCCTTCCGACTTGAATAGTCGCGTTCTTACGGGAACGTTTCTGTGACGTCGCGCACCTCCGGTACACCTCGACAAAGTTTTTATCGTCTTCTGTAAACCAACCGTGCCTGTTCTATTGCTTGTAAGTCCATTAAAATCAGATACTGTTTCCTCATGCAGTTCCTCTCATAATTCTCGTGGAAATGTTTGAAACAATACAGATAAAGTATACTTTTACTTCAATATGGTATTTCAACATTTTTATTCGGTATTTAAATTCGATCAGTACAATACTGTACGCATCCGATCTTCAAAATTAATACTGCGACTCTGCAACGATATATTAAAATATATCTGTGTGTGTATGCATAAAGAAAGTTCATATGTTATGCTATGCGTATTTTAAACTGTCAAATACCAACCCTCTTTACGATTTCTTTTTCTTCAGAAATAACACATCAATTTGACTAAAATCTAAATAATTCAATGTTACCGACACTGAATAAAAAAAGACTCGGATAAATTAGAAAATAAACTGAAGCACAATTTCGCCCTTAAATATATCACTTTTGTTTGCATGAGAATAAACTCACTAAACGAGTGACCAAACGAGACTAAAATTTTTATTCATCATGAAACCGCGTGAATTGACTTTCGATCCACCAAATGGAGAACAGTTGGTGCAGAAGAATAATACGTTTATAAATTCTCCTCGAACTTTTATAACCACGAACTTACAAAATAACATTATACGTATTCATGAATAAGTTAACAGTTTACACAGTTGATAAGGAATACTTCAATCATGTTCTTGACGTTTGATCAGCCTTGCGAGTCGTTCTAAAATTCTAGTGCAAGCAACCGTAGCAAAAGATGCATTGATACGTGTCAAGCCTAACAGACAGCTGTCACTGTAGGCCGACGAAACTATTCACAGTTCTTTACTGCACTAAATGTTGTTGGACCTTTCAAGTCTTCATTTATTTTTCTCTTCGCCATTCATTTCACTCAGATCTGTTTTCTGATAGCAACTTGTTCTCCAATATACCAATCACTCATTTTTACTCCGTCTCTTTCTTTGTTCTGATTGGTACAATGTGTAATTCACTAGGTACTTCAAATCGGTTTACCTTTCCCTTGTCCATCTCAAACCAGATGAAATGCCTGAAGATGTGTTACCACACGGTTGTAATAAATTTTCAATTCGTATTTGTAATATAAGATTAAAAATGTGTAGTAGCCAAGAAAGATAGAAAATGGGATTTTTAATACAGCGGTAAATACAAATTCCTATTCCCAGAAGTATGAAAAACAGGTTGCAGAACAATCTATTTAACGTAATTAAATATATTTCAAAATGAATGAACCAATTACAATTTAAAACAGAAATATCGTAAAATTTATTTTAGAAACTATGCATTTTATTCAAAAATATAATGAAGAATTTGTTATATTCAACGGATTTGTATTAATTTATGTTTATTTTCTCAGTAATGAATTTCCTGATAAGGTCCCATAGTTGGGTCGAAGCGCTGTATTTTCTTTTTATGCACTTAATATCGTTGAAGATGTAATTTTAGTATTTACACTTTTTCTGACTTTACTGGCTAACTTATTTATTTAAATTACACTTAATGCAAGATAAATATCACTCATAAAATATAAATTCCCACAAACCAATTAAAAAGACGAGTTCCGTACAATGCAGTTCATTTCAAAAGTATCATACTGTGAAATGTAGATTTGGGGGGGGGGGGGGCTAACAGGCTGCACAAGGGTGATCCTGAAACAGGCAACTCCCATTTAATAACATAGGAAGTGACTTGAAAAGGGGGGATGCGGAAGTAGAGCAAGGTAGCCAAGGGTTGACTAGGACCCCTGGGCTATAGTTTAAGGATGCTACCCGGTGTTTCACCTAAAGAGATGCAGGAAGAACCCTAGAAAACCTGCACCGGGTAGGTCGGGCATTGGGTATTTTTCTAACTCCCTTCCGAATGACGGGAGACGAGTTTGCTGTGGGGTCCCAGCATTCCCTTCTCCGTGCCTGCACCAGTTTTAGGAGGCAGTTAGCCGACTGATCCAATGGGATCAGCGGGCAACTCTTACCTTATGCCCAAGGTCTTCGACCGCAGAACATACACCTCCCAAAATCGGTGAAGATGTCTCGACATGTGAGAACTTTGAAAAAGAAACAGAGAGAGTGCGAGGCATTTCCGACATAAGCTGTGAGCCCCGCAGTCACTCTGGGGAGAAGCGCCTGCGAGAGAAAACTCCCACAGGCACTATCCTCGGATATTAAATACAAAAATATTTAATTAACTGTGAATTTTGCGTAAGAGCGAACATTCCTATAGGAAATATTGATTAAGTGTTAATTTTTTATTAATTAATCGAATTGCAATTTAAGGAATAAATGCTTCAGTAAACATAACATTATTATACGAAAGTCGAACTTAGTAATTTCGTGAATAGGTTAACTAAAACGGTCCCGCTTTAATAAATATGGTCATATATAATAAATATATTTTACTGCGTCATAACAGTAAGTAAAGTACATCATTAAATGTGAAGAGAAACGACTGTTTTCTTTCAGCAGAAAGAAGGCCATTAGAAATGGAATACGAAAGCAGATATAAGGTCACCGAAAGAACACGTGTCGCCCCATTCATATGCAGATTCACGGCGGACACAAACACGACACTAAATCTCCGGCATGATATTATTCCCGCTTAAATTACAGCTCTGTTTGTTGCTGCCATCGATTCCGGACCATTCCCTCCTATGAAACTACCCGTATTCCAAGGAATAGAGGGAGAAATCGCTGAAGCAGACACGCTTTAAAATATGACTTCCAACTAAGAGCGAACATGGCCGCTGAGTCTATCATCCCCTTGATATTCTGAAATTCAGCGCTCAGTTCTCATTTTCGACCGCACACTTAATACATGACTAAAAAGTTAGTAAATTAGGTCAAATAATATAGATTTGTGAGAATAGCTTGACTCGCATCTTTAAAGCGTAACCTTTTTCTCAGGTTTCCAATCTCATTTTGTGGTGTAGTAGATACGTATTTTCACTGATTTCGCACGCACGACCTACGTGGGTCTTTAACCCCTACGAATTTTCAAATTTAAGTTTATTGTATTTCCATTTCCTTTTTGTATATTCCAATTCTTTAATGATAAAGCAATTTGTAAGCTCAGGGTTCTATATAACTTGCCCCCGTAGTTGTGCAATCACACTGATTCTCTATGCGAAAGCATACGACCGCATGGGGGCGAGCGTATGTGTTTCGTCAGTGTGAACTGTTCGTGAGATTCTACATGCCATGTTTACATGCGCAGTAGGGAAAGGAGAAAGGGGATGTGAAGTATTGTCGTTTGAGGAGGAACCGCCCCTCCAAGTGGCCTGGCGAAACGGTACTATCGTTGTTAAAAACATTAATTGTATTCATACGAACGGGATATGGAGACTACGACGACGTCTTCTAACGCACACTATATATAATATTTGACGTACAACATATCCTGAACTGACAGCAATATATTTCGTAGCACCAATGTTTTTAGAAATGCTTTTACACTACCACCTTATCTCTACAAAATACGGAGCAATAGTGAGTTTCTGTCTACCCCCACTAGAATATGGGAGGAGTTGCCCACTGTGCATAGTCTTGACACACGACTAGCTAAATCTCCTGTACTATACGTCTAGACACG
This sequence comes from Eucriotettix oculatus, assembly GCA_034510155.1. Classification (NCBI taxonomy): domain Eukaryota; kingdom Metazoa; phylum Arthropoda; class Insecta; order Orthoptera; family Tetrigidae; genus Eucriotettix; species Eucriotettix oculatus. The sequence continues at coordinate 183,446,955 of CM067376.1, forward strand.
GACGAACGAACGCTTCCGAAAGCATGAGTTTGCTTTCGCTAGTGTAATCTTGAAATGACGTAATTTAAAAGAGAAAGTTTGTCCGTAAATACTACGCTTGGTTAGTGTGTTTGCATCTGTTGTTTTCTAGTGATGACAGATTTTTCTGATTATTTAATATTAGTACGTTATAATAGACTTCAAGAGTATTTTTGGGACCCAATTCATAATGATTTAAAAATAAAGAGTGAATTTTGTTTTGCTTTCTTTTAATTATTCAGTTCATATTCAAGTCGAATATATGCTTAAATAATTAAATTTGGCAAGTTCAACGTTCTTAACTCTCAAGATCTTTAGAGGACTAGAATCTCATATTTATATTTTCCTTCTTATACTTCCGTAAATATATTTTATATTTTTACTACAGCCATATTTATCGCTTATAACAACGTCAATGATCACGATGCCGTTGTGGCGGAGAACATACCACGAAATAATTAATAGTTTTATGCTTTGAGTGAACGCCACCCGACTAACTGCACGAGAGTGATTCTCGACTGAAATGTTCCTGGCTAAAACTTGAGAAAACCAAAATAAGAAGGATGTTGAAATTTAAGTTCTTAGCCTAAGACATGAAGTGATCAGACTGAAAGGGAGATGGACTTTAGAATACATCCTTTGTCTTCTCTTCTTCAGCGATCGAAGTAAGGAGAATTGAGGATACATTATAGGAAAGATTCAGTACGTGAGGTCCAAACTTGAACGGAATCAAAGACGCTGAAATGTTTTTGAAGGCCAAGTTTAATAAATGAGAAAAATATTACTGAGGTGAATAGAGTCCAAGAATCTAGACGTTTCCAGAAGGAATTCGCAACATAGACGGACTTCTTTAGCACTTTGAAAAGTTTCGCTGGCTACTCCCTTTTTGTCAGTGTAATAAAGTGATAACTAATCACTACTCCCTTTTTGTCAGTGTAATAAAGTGATAACTAATCACAAACTACAATTTAGTCACGTTGAGTTAAATCCCGTTTTATGCAAGTGCTTCTTAGTAACCCAACGGAACCTTAATTCTGTAAATGTCATCCTGAAACAAAACGTTTTTTTAGTTTATAATGGCGTTATTTACAAACAGAAAAATCCTGATATCTGCCTAATAAAAATTTACAGGATTAGTTACGTAAAGTTACGAAAATGGAAAATACTGGTCACAATAGGACACGACCGACAGGTGTGCTTTCGACTGAGACGAGACGAATTGAGATTTGTGCTCACGTATATTCCCACACATAGGATCATTTTGCTTATGAGTAGATTAAATTGAAATTATTTAAATATCATTAATACGATCCTCTTCTATTGTAAAATTGAAACAGTTCTAATAATTAAATTATTTTTTCATCCCACCATCATTTATATAAATAAATCACCCCATCTATTCAATTACAATTTAATTGTTCGTTTACTAACATTTTTACACTGATCTGCTGTGAGCCAATGATTCTATTTCTTTCATCAGCCGTTATTCAATGTTTCAGATAATAATAAAATAATAATAAAACTCAGATTCAGAACAATACGGTAAAGGATACGATTAACTGTTGTTGGAAAAACACCATAAAGCGCACGTGATTGTTCTAAGCAAAATACTGTGAACCTTTAAAGTTTCTTAATTGAATTAGTACATGGAACATAACAAATGTGTCTTTCTGAACGTCAGTGTTTAAAGCTTCTGAAATTGGTGAGTGGCTGGATCCGTAGATAATTTGAGTGTTCTCTGAAGACCTGTGCATTTATATGAGGTGTCATGCGCCGTGTTATTAATAGGGCAGTTGCTGCCTACTTTTTATAACAAACCAGGCATGTTTTAACCACCTGTGATAAACATGTTAACTAATGTAATCATGTATTTTGATGAGAAAGCGACAACAGCGTACTTAAATCGATCGTAAATTTCTTACAATTAGCCTTCGTAATTTTCACATATTTCTCAACTTTTCCCGAGAATTTTAAGAATTTTCCAGTACAAATGAAATTCCTTATACTTATGTTAATTTCAGCCAAGTTCTCTGTGCGTTCGAGAAATTAAAGGATAAGTTTCCACGACGTGTGTCATTAAAGGGGAGCTCGTGTTCCCCCTTACCTGTTATAATTTATGCTGATTGGTTCCCCCACCCCGGACTCCTCCCTTTTAATCTGGCGCTTTATCCATAGTCATCTCAGGTTCTCGCCGCCTTCTTTAAGAAATATTTACCAATATCACGTTCAGGTGTCCCACCCAAAGCCAACATAAAAATCATTTAAATACAGCCGATGAAAATGTTGACTCTAAAATCCAGTCATACTTCATTTCACTCTCTCACGTTCTCTCAAAGCGTGAATTGAATTGTTTTTCAGTGCATACCGGTTACCTGTAAAGATATTTGGGACAATCGATATAAATTTAAGTTAGAATTCACAATTGATTCCAAGTTGTAAATTGAATTGTTTAATATAACCTTACAATTCAAAGTTCACTCACTTCTACTCTGGCTTTACGGTAGTTTTTGATACCAAGATGAAATATGCAAGAGGATTTCCGATACTGTCAAATTCAAAACCGATGGAAAGTTGACACTCGTCAAGAACTTCTTTCTGACTTGCAATGCCAATACCTTGACCGACCTATGAGAACGTTTTGATGATCTTCGATAAGCAGCACCACATTATCCTCTGGAACAAGTGTGAAATAGAGGGTGAAATATGCTAGAATTTTTTATGAAAATCTATTAGCTTATCAAGAAGATATTGAAGAAAAAATACTTTTAACTTTGAAACTGTAAATTTGAAAGAATGATCTTCCAGAATGCTTCACTTCTTGTGATCATTGACACTCATTTTATGGTATACAAAATAGCATGCCTGGACTGCAATTTTATTTACACTGGGAAAACGAAGTGCGCTTTAGAAACAAGGATGGAGGAACAGAATGCCAGTTATAAATTGCTAGTTTTGGCTAAAATTGTTAATTTATATAGTCGTAAATCCAATTGGAATATTTTCACTATCCTTGACGTTGAACCGAACTATTACTCCAGACTCATCATATAAATGATCACTATTAGAATACAAATGGTACCACTTTTTTAATGTTCGAAATGAAAATAACATCTCTTATTCCTTCTGGTTACTTAATAAATTTCAATTCTTACCGTTGGTTTTTTTATTTCCAGACCTTCCAGGATAATTGCAATTGGGAAGGTTTACCAATTGGTAAAGGAACCGTTGTGCCTTTAATTTCTTGTGTTTCATATTGCCTGAAAATAGCAAAGTGTACTTAAAATTATTTCACTTAAACAGACGTTAGTCAAATGTGTGAAATACATCAGCTTTCAAAGTCTGCGCAAAAATTAGCACAAATAATTAGAGAACGTCTCTGTTGGATTTTTCATTCCACAATGTGTCGACAGAAAAGTTTGTCTCTGAAACGACGTGTGTAATAAATGCACTCACTCGGTTAGTTTCCCGATAACATTTCTTGTAACGTCAATGTCGAGGAGGGCAAATATTATGTTGTTCTCTAGTCTACTTCCTTTCCCCTGGATTGTGAATTTAGCGTTAGAGGAAATATTTACGCAGTTAAGTCAGATTCGTGATAACTTTCGGAAAAGTATTGTGAGGCAAATATATTGATAATTGTCTACCGGTGGAAATCTTACGGAAATAATTAAGTCAGTTCATGTTGGATCCCATTCCCCTTTGTTTGTTGTCGACATTAATAACTTTTGTGCGTAGTTTCCCTTTCATCAATTCTCATTACCTTCCCAGACTCCTGTCACAGAATTTCATTTCGCCTGAAGCAGCTTTCACGTCCGAAATTGTCGCCAGCTTTGTACAAACAAAACGCGGAGGTCGTGCGAGTGGCCGAGGCTAGGCGACTGTCAGTGCCTCTGAAGGGCTGACAGCTGTCCCTAAGCCCTATCGACCCTCACCGCGGTTTATTGAAAATGCCACTCCCTCCTTTCGCTGCAGATGATGTGTTGGCCCATATGCAAATCGCAAATCCCTGAATAGGCTGTCGTTCTCAATTTGTCGAGCCGCAGATTCAATTGCGTTGAAATAATGTGAGTTGCCTAATAAGAGCTGGCTATTAATTTGCAGCACGTGTTGGACGATTTATGTCCAATAAGTTGCGTTGCGTCAATGATCAGAACGACTTGACAAGCTTTCGTTCAGCCGCGGCAACCACATTCACAACGATGTTGCAAAGACAGATGTTTCTCAAAACTGATGTAGGGACAATGAGTCGCGTGTATGGTCAGGTGACATCAATTCCAATAAATCGGGAAAATGATAGGTAGAAAATAGACAACACTATGTAGTAGGACTGTGATGGTAAAAAAGTAGTATCCATCTTAACCATATATGACGTCCAAGAAGTCAGTTGAAAATTGATTAAATACAAACAAAATCACCTTTCACATTATTATATAGACAAAATCTTTGATCCGTTACGATTCTTCCACAAACCGAGAACGTCATCTTATGTGCAATGCAATTTAACTGAAATAGCCGTGAAACAATTATATACATTTTTAAAATTTAAAAATCAAATGTAATGAAGACAAAACAATTACTGGCTATCGAACATAAAAATGAACATTATCAGTATCATTTTGGAAGTTCATAATTGTAAATAATATGGAAATAGATAATTGTAAAATAATATATAAATAATTGTCACTGTGGTCCGTAATGACCACGCAGTTGACGCGACCTTTATAAATAAAAAGAAAAAAAATTATATTCATAACAGGTTATTTGAGAATGAAGTCACAATTGCTGCTGAGTTTTTTCATGGATTTTAACGTAATTGATGAGCAATTGGAGTGTAACATTACAGACATTCATCTCACATAATATTTAGCTTCGGTATCAAATATTGTTATATTATTCCAATCAAAACTGTGGATACTTGACTTTGACATGTTTACTGACAACTGAATGTTTGTCACAATGTTATTTCAAATCTGAAACATGTGCCCTCAGGCGACTTTTTAATTCCGCTTTCGTTCCTCTTGTGAAACAAACATTGCAGCATTTACAGGAGATTTTATATACATACATTACGCTTATCTCAATTGTTCATTTATATTTGCAGTTCTTTATAATAAAATATTAAAAATTGACGGTTTTATATATAATATCAATGTTAGCCGATTTAAATAATTAAATTAAGGTTTAATTTTATTTTCTATTACTGGAAAAATGATAACATTTTATTTGAAAAATAGGCGACATCTTTTGTATGGTACATTTTGTTCATCAGTTATTCAAGATGTTTCATAATTATAACCCAAAGGTGTATTAATTTTCTAAACGTCTTCGTTTTGGTGATAGATAATAGCTGGTTCCTCAAACCGACGTTTTCATATTAATTCCAACAATCCATTATTTCAAAAGCCGTACTAAGGTCTACAGCTCGGTTATCAAGGCGATTCACCTTTCCAATTTATGTTTCCATGAGAAATTAAATTTTATTTTTGACACAGTATTGGCTAATTTTTAGTCTGTTATCAAGAAATAAATCGACACAAGTCTGCACTGACAACTTATTCCCAGGCGTACGCATTAAATTAAATTGTTCATCAATTTATGCTAAACTCGATAAAAGTTATCTCAGCAATATTTATGATGTATCAGCTACTAGGATTCCTCTCATGCATATCTTTGTTGTATCGTTGTTTCAGTTTATTTGTAACGCACACTTGATGAGGTCCATGAATTGTGGAAGGAACTTAGTTTGTTAGAATTTTTTGTGTCAGTAACTTGTTTGTAATTAATTCTTAATTGTTAATTTTGAACGTCAGTAACAACAATGTAAATAATGCCCATATTCATTATATATATAATTTTCCATCTAACCACCACCTTCCTACAAGAAGCACGGTCGTCGTCATTTACATCAACTTTCAAAAGTTGCTCATGCGAGTCATCACTGGTTTCAGATTGACATCTTTTTCGCAACTGTACGTATTTGGGCTTTACTTTCTCACGATTAAAAGCCGACATTGTGATGAAATGTATTTCTAAATCAGCTTATTACGGTTTCACAATAACAATTATAAACTAATGATTTTTTGATATACTCCAAAACTTAGACTTATTCATGCCAAGTAATTAGTTTCTAATTTACTGGCTTAACAATTCCAAAAGTTAGTAAAGATCCATTTTTTAAAATAACGAAATCATTCAATTTGGGTAATAATATGCCTTATATATTAACTTTAGCATTTACTAATGCTTATTAATTCGTTCTTTTTGAAAGCTTACATGGATCTAAGGACGATTAGATGACATCTAATTATTTATCTTTACCAGTGGCCATATTTACAATTAACGACAGCCGTGTAAAGTCAAACACTGTCAAGTAGGGAGATTAATTTTTTCACTGCAACATGCACTCGTAAATAAGAGGAGAATGAAGGAAGGGAAAGTGTCACGTATTGAGTTCAGGGGATTTTTGCAGCAGAAAGAGCGGAGTTTTCACCAGTTCTCCCCTACCTAACATGAACCCCGCAGCAAAATGAAGTGCACAAAAGAAACGGCGACTTCCTTCCTTCTTTCCCCTGCGTCCTTAATATATCCTCCCCCGCGTCTTATCTGTGCCTTCTTATTAAAACATCCCCGCCTTTGTATCTGCGGTCTCCGCTTTCTTAATACGCGCACATCAAAGTGTGCGAGCATTCCGTAATTAGCCCCGACTTAAAAAATAATATTCGTGGCTGGCTCGACGAGCGTCGTTTAAGAGATAACAGCGGGTCTTTGAAGAAGCCGTTTTCGCATCTCGCCTCTTTAATAAAAGCTCCCGCTCGGCTCGGAATGGCGCAATTCAGGGGCGCGAGTCTTGGGCCTGAATATTAACAACTGTGTTACGCCGTTCCGACTTCAATTAGCGTCCGAAGATTCTTCAAATATGCACGCTTTTACCCTATTACTGTCTGCTGTAATCTCCAGGCTTATCCGCTTTACACCTAATATACGATACATTATTATGCTTCCTTATTACAACAACCAGGCCTACAGCTAATAATGCTTACATTCGCACGTGTCACAATAATCAAATCTCCATTGTCTCCTCTATAAATATTGACCTTATCCTAAAAGAAAGTAATATTTCAAAGAATACTTTAATTCCGGATTACTCGTACATTAAATTGTCGCTGCGTCAAATAATATTCATATGTTATTCTAAAATTCAATATGAACTATAAATAAAAAAATTAAGTATAGGGGAAGTCGGGGCTGAACGGGACACTTAATGTTTAACAATTTTCGTAAAATTATGGGAAAAGAAAAATCACTTCATAAAAATATAAAACATTATTTTATTCTATTACTCACTTAATATAATAACAATATAACTTAAAACAAGGGGGTAGTACGGGATATAATGTTTTCATTTAATTTAATTTAAGAAAACTCTTAACACATTTTGTGTTTTCTTTATTACACTTATTTAGAGTATGTTTGATCAATTTTTCCTTCGGCAAAGAGATTTCTTTTGCAACTGCACAGTCTTTGCTAATATTTTCCCCTTTTTTCCGTTCCTTTTCTTTCTTAATCTATTATGTTTGGATACAGCATCCTGTAACTCATTCTTATAAGGTTAGTCAGCCATTTTTCATATTTTGCTTGAGGACCACATAACATTTTGCCTTATACAGTAGTATTTCGTTCCAACCGGCATGAATGTTATTGTTTAAGGTTTTTTACCGAGCCTTAATACAAGCAAATTTAAACTTTATACGTAATTTATATGTAGCTGAAGACACATAGTTTTCGAATTTGTACCATTAAATAGTTAAAAGCGAGGAGTTTTGTTGCTTACCTTCTGTCGAAATGCTGCGAAAATAAATTCAAAGATATAGGACGCTCATTGACGAGGTGTTGTCATACCTAGGTCAAGTCGGCCGCCAGGACTTCTTCTTTGACCAATAACAATGTTCCTTTCCTATTTACTAACCTCGAGCACTATCCGGTAAAAAAGTTATGATATCCCGTTCTACCTCGCTATCCCGTTCCGCCCAGACTTTCCCTACCAGGAGTCAGTAATAGCGAAGTTGAAGTCCGCGAACAGTTTGATAGTTATCTCAGGTGCATGGTAGTAACTTAAATAATGACCTTCATCCAATAAAATCCACTGCCGTCCATTTTATAACGATAATCTTAATAATCGATACTTGGCTAACGTCTGTCAATGACATGAAACATATGGTTGATAAATTGCGATTACGTTCCAGGGAATGGGAGTGAGAATTTTTGGGTCGCCACTGTCACTCCTATTTAAGTTACTTGGAGATAGTTTCAGTATAGGAGTCAATTTTGACGTTGTTAGTAGACCTGATAATCATAAACAGCATACACCAACCCAGAAAAAATACTCTCGTTCAAATAGCTAGCTCCATGCAGAGTAATTTTCATAATTAATAATGTTGGTAACGTGGTCCTGAATAAACAATGCAGGGATTTTGCTTTATAATCCATATACATATTGTCCATAAAATACAATGGGGAGGTTGAACTGATCATTATCTGCTATTTAGAATGCCTGTAAATCGACCATAAAATTTCTAATAACTTTTACAGCTTTATTTATATTACGTGGAAGAATTGTGATCTTCTCGTACGTGCTGCGGTTTTATTGAATAATTTGCGGCAAACCCTTTCCTTTTTATACGAGTAATGGACGTTTCCGCTCGGGTCCTTGTCAACAAACTGGATCTTGGATTGATGGAGGCGGTATTTGCATATGAAGGGCGGGTCGGGGCGGAAGGCCCGCATCTCATATTATCCGCTACTTACACCCGGACCCTCACCCTAAAGGTTCCACAATACACGCATCTAGCGGCCCCACACACTGTATGCAACCTAATCGATTTATGCCGAATCGCCGTCCGTTCGGTAATCGGAAACACAAAGCTTTATTCGATTAACTACTGACAAACACAACGAACAACTGAAATTACTATCTAGGCTCAGATCCTACCTCGTTACAATATGAAAGCAGAAAAAATTAGCTGTTACCAAAAATAACTTAAAATAATTTATCCTTTAAATTTATTCAATTACTTCAATTATGCGCATAACAATTTAAATCCAAGGATACATCAAGATTGCTTATAGTTACTACTTTATTATTCGAATAAGCTATAAATAATTATAAATAGGACAAATTTTGGTTATGTATTTCGTTAGAGCAAGTTCTAAATAGGAACAAATGTTACTCAAATCACACTATAAAGGCCAAACGTGTCATTGAAGAACACAATAAATGCATTGCTCTGATTCTATGTACAAATTAAATTTATTAATCGTAATGCAGTAAATTTCATAGATAGTAACGCATGAAATGTACTCAGATTCTATGTCTCAGTAAGTACGATATTAGTGACAATTTGATATATTTCCAGAACAGGAGAAAATTGGTTCAATAGTTGTACTGCATTTATCATATTTCAGTTACCCATCGATAGCTAAATGAAATATTATAATTATTATGAAATTTAGTAGCAAAATCTGCTTAGTAAATAGATTTTCAGCCTTTTATGGTAACAGTATTATACTTCTAATCTACATGTCTTTTTTATAAATATTTCAGAGCCTAATTTCAAAAACCTTAATGTCACGCGTGTAATTCGTGCCATATTTGTTTCGGTTCGCCCTTAATTGTGCAAGCTTTGTTTGTTCTGATAATTGAGATAGGTTAAAACACTATTTGAATTTCAGCTAACTGCTAATTTGTGATGGTTACAGAAAAAGTGAAAGTTATATTTTTAAGCTTATTTAATCGAGTTTTTTTATATAAAAAATTAAATTGTTCAAATTGATGTACATCAACAGGTGATCGACAGTGAACGATAAAGGCGACTAGATAGATTAGTAATTTAGAAAACTATTAGAGAAATAACTATATTTGCTAATGTAAATAATTTTATTTAATGTTATAATGTTTCATAAGGATTCGATCGTGCTGTGAACTAGCTTTGTTACTCATTGAAAAGATCCACACCTAATTGAGTTAGCAATTTTAACTGTACTAAACGTAAAATCTAAATGAGAATGAAAATATTTTAATTAATTTATTGCGTCATTTGCTTATAACTTCATCTTTACAATATTACAATTTTTTGGCTGGTTGTACAAACTGAATAAAATCCTATTCTTTCTTCGAAGGTAAGCCATATTTAAGGCTGGAGGACTTTTCCGCAGTAAATGGTGATTAAAAATACACGTGAGAGTTTCCAACCAGGTTAAGAATTTAAAAAAACAAAGTTGATTTACATTCATCATCAGGGGCAGTAGCCGAGCAAGTGCTGCATAGGAACTCATCAAGATAAAAAGATATCTCCTCTGATCTGAAACTACACTACTGCGCTTGACAATGTAAGAAGAAGACGCTATCGATACTCGAATGGTGTACCATATTTCATTAAGACGATAGTATGACGGTTTAATATGCACATTGTCCATAACAGATTCGATAGGTCTTACGACTAATTGTTTTAGTCATCAGTTCTTTGATGAGCTTCTCCTAAATTATTTAATTTACAGTTTTGTCAGAGGCTTTCAGAAATTTGTAATAGGCAATTATAAAAATACAGTTTAGAAAAAAACAATCCATATTACTTATATAGACTAATAATAGAATTAATAATGAGGATAAAACAAATATTTTACAGAGATAAATAATGAAATTAAAAAGTTATTAATATCAAATGATCATAAAAATAAGTAGCAATAAATTTTAAATATCTAAAAGAAAAAATACCTAACTTCTTCAGCATTGTAAGATTGTTGAAATTTTCAACGACTGTGCATCCATTTGACTTGCAAGTTTTTCTCAATAATGGTAGCGACAGAGGCTTACAGTGTCTGGAGGAGGGAGACAGCAGGCAAGTCTGGAGAATTCGCCGCATCATCGCGGCAATATCTTACATCTCTGCCATTGTCGCCTAATTACAATTTGTCTGCAGCGCTTATAAGCCTTCATCTTACTGTGTTTTGTCCGTTCGTCACGCGCAGGAATTTAAACAGTCGGCCCACAATCGACCCATAAAGAACCGAGACAAGCGGAATGCCGTGCTCCAGAGAAGTACTTTTGTATTGACTACCCACGCCGTTCACAGTGATGATTACATTCGCTCTCATTTGAAACATAAAATAGCCGAGATGAAAGCTGGTTTTGCGAAGAACTAAGCCGCACAAGTGTATGAGAATAATTTACGTGTTTGTCCTGCGGACAAAGCATAAGCAGCCATCTACGTTTCAGGGAACGCAATTTCTGTTGCGGTTTCTTATGTTCCACTTTTTTTGAGTATATTCTCCAAGTTCTCCAGAAACTATAGTTATTAACGTCTGTAACTTTAAATTGACTTTTAATTGAAGCCAAAACAGACAAAAATAATAAAACAACAAATTAAAATGATTTAATATAACTGATTTGGATCATGTTTAGTTTAACCTGATAAGGGTTCAGATCAGGACCGAAACATGCAGTTGTCTTAAATTCCTTTTGGTTTTGTTTTATTAAATTTTGTCTGGTTTTGGCCTCAATTAAGCATTAGATTCAGAAATATGACGGAATAACGGTTTTGGAATCAAAAAATTAATTAACGTGGTATTGTTTGCTCTTGTTGCACCTGTATGTAATCTCCAATGAAGTTCATTTGTTTTTGAAGATCTATTATCACAGTCCATCAAATGGTATGAAAAATACATTCACGCAAATAATATGGACAAATTTGTATGGATTCAAAATCCATTTCTATCTCAGCCACCATCTAAATTTACATATTTTAAGAAGATAATCTTACTGTCTTGCGACGGTTCATTGAAGACCAAATTTGACAATATGGAACTCTTTGATTTTTCGGTATTAATGTTGTTGTTGTGGTGGTGGTGTTAAGTCCTAGGACTGGTCTGATGGAACCCTCTAAGCTAACACATCTTGCGCAAGATTCAACACTTCCGCATAACTACCACATCCTCCCTAATCAGCTTAGCGTATTCCATTCTTTTGTTTCCTCTTCCGTTCTTACCACACATACTTTCCTCTAATGCTAATTTTACAATACCAGCATGTCTCAAAAGCTATTAAACTATCCTTTCTTTAATCAACGTCCTCCATATTGTTCACTCTTCCCCTATTTGCTAGAACTTCCTCGTTAGTGATTTAATCCACTCATCTGATTTTCAGCATTCTCTTATAGCACCACATTTAAAAGGCTTCGGTTCTTTTCCTTTCTGGAGTTCCAATCGTTCACGTCTCGCACCCATACAACACCACACTCCATACGAATATTTTTCTAATATTCACACTTATATTGCCTGTAAGGAAATTCCTCTTTTTCGCGAAAGTCTTCCTAGCCTGTGTTATCCTACTCTTTATGTCTACTGTACTTCTACCATCCGCAGTTATTATGCTGGACAAGTAGCAGAATTATTTAACTTCCTTCAGAATATCCCTTCCGAATCTAACAGCCTTTGTTATTCCGTTATTTCCCATACTTCACTCAATTACCTTGGTTTTCCATGTATTAATCCTTATATTGAACTCTTTCTCCAGGACCACGTTCATACCATTTATTGTGATTTCCAAGTAAAAGTCAAAGAACATTAATTCCATTGCAATTTAAAGTCTATGCAAAGGTGCGGTTTCGGCAGTCGATGTAATAAAAAGTAAGCCTATGGTTTGAAAAATAATATGGTACAGGAGATTAGGGTAGCAGTATTCACTTTGACTCCGAGATTTGAGAAATTGTTTTGTGAGAAACAAACTGATTCACCACATTAATTGTTTTAATTATGCCTCTTCAATTTAGAATATTGTATCATTTATTATATTTTTAATCTAAGATAACCGCATTACAACTAAAATGCGTACATAAGTGTAATGGTTTGATTGGGGCGTCGTGGAATAATTATGATACTAAAAGGGCGTCGGGAACCAAAATAGTTTAGCAACCCCTGCATTATATGAAATCGTGAATACGAGAGAGTAACTGTCTGATTCATCTAATGTTTATATATTTACTAAAAATATCAAGAGCATTTTCCAGGTCCGTGACGAGTATTTGCATACGTAATTGCGAGGATGTCCGAGTGGCTCCATCTGAGCGATAACACTGTCAACAGGCTGTCACCGGCAACAAAGGCCACGTTCGAACTCTGTGTCCCGCTTAATTGGTGTTTCCTGCGCACGTCTCTTTTTTATCCTGGGAGGGGCGCTCATAAATAAACAACGGCCTCCTCATTAAGATTAATTAATCTTATTGACGAGATGTCTGATGAATTCCTACGGGAGTAGGAAGTTAAACGAACAGTTCGCTGAATTGAAGCGGAGCTGGCAAAAAGGGAAAACGAATTAGATTTGAAAATCAGTAGCGCGTCGGCCTATAAATACGAGGTAACTGTGGATGGTGGCATTCAGCCGAGGCGGTATTTGCCTCGGCAGTAAAGAAATACTAACGAAGTGAGGTTGCCGTGTTTTGAAGTCACGGCCTGCATGTCGACATAAATTACGCAGTTGAAGCTGGAAGTGCTGACAGGGCAGAGATCGGTGCCCTTGTTATCGGCGATGCCTTGGAGAGATCGACTGCTACAAGAAACAATTAATAGAATATCGTCTATCTGAATCCTGTCAATGACGGTGATTATCTATACTACACAAAAAGCTACTAATATGTTGTGTATTATGCAGCACACGTATTAATCATTTTTATCAAGTACACTTATCCGTTAAGGCTATCAGAAATGACATTGGCTTAAACGTTAGCAGAGAAATTTTATTGTTAAAATAGGTATGAAATGTTAATATTATTTAGTGTGCCTAATTAAAATACCGACTGTACTATGATTTAAAATGAGAAAGTACTGAGAATAAGGGACACAGGTATGTATTGTGAAATAAGTTATTTTGACTCAATAAGTGTGGCATAAAAATATAACTTGAGTTTATTCATTTTTTCACGAGGAAGTGGTTAGATCGATTTCCATGAAACTTTTCAATATTGATATTTACAGCTGTGAGAATTTTACAGAAATAAAAAATTACTTCCTACTCGAAACTAAATGGCGAACGAGCGTTATCCACTTGGACAAGGATGTTGTCGCTTCATAGAAAATCACGAATGAGCGACTTTTCATTTAAGCGGCGAAGAACTGTGAGGCTATCTTAAATCGCCGTACATCATTAGGAAGTTAAAACGGAAACATTAGTCTACATCATTTAACTTCATGTTTACGGGTCAGTTTGTAGCCCAAACCTTTGTTGTAGACAGAAGGTGACGAGATAAAAAAAACTAGATAATAGGGAAACAACATTAAATACAAATAATTGATACAGGAAAATAAGAATTAACTAACACGCTAAAGAAATAAACAGCTCCAAGACGTATCAATAGGAAAGAACCATAACATTAAAGTTTTCATCCCCACATGGGGACTTTGTATGTTAGAAAATAACATCGTTTACATAGGATGAGAGCACGAAATTGTCTGTTCCGTAAACCATACTAGTGAATGTTTTTTTTGTTGAAAATATTTCGTACTCATTTTCCTGCGTTGTATCGTCTCGTACAAAACTTTTCCTTGTAGGTGTCCGTGCGTATAAACGGTTTCCCCACAACGTAGTTTGGCCAGACTTATCTGGAAACAATGCGGTAAATTCCTGGACTGGAGGTTTATCACATTCCACTGAACAATTATTGTTCCCCGGTCGTGCATATTGCACGCATTTATACTTCCGCTTTTTTTGTGTGTCGCTGGCTGCGGGCAGCAGAGTGAGAGCACATAAAAAAACTGCAAAAAAAGCTAACAACGAATCGTAATATCGATATAAGCCCTTGTTTACATATGTCGCATTGCGGAATAAGTGACGCTGTTCTGCGCAGGCCAGGCCAAGACGTGGGAAGGATAAACCCTGAAATTCATTAGATTCACTTAATCGAGCTAACAGTCAACGATCGCATTCCATACTTACAGGAATGGCAATGCGGCGAAAGGATTAGAAAACGCAAGAGTGCTGACTAGTTGGTTCACCTTACCAATGGCGATTAATGAGTAAGATTATATTCACAGATTTTTTCATTACATAGGCCTGAAAACTAACACGTGTTAACTCTTTTTTGTGCCGTTTTGGGTGTTAGCTACAGTTTCGATGCACTTCATTAAAAAATTGCATGATTTTCCCTCTATCACTTAAGGTTTTTTCTTAAACTGGAAGTGAATATCTAAGCAAACCTACAATACGTGTATTATATAGGAAAACAACATAATCAATACCAATAAATAAATATGAAGTGTCTGTCTGACTTACGTTTTTCTCGAATAGGCTGTACGGATTTCAATAATAATTTGAGGGTTTAAAAACAGGAAATTTATCTTCAATATTAGTGCAAATTTTATTTAGATAATAGCAAAATATACTGTAAATAATAATTCTGCATGAAGGTTTCTTGGCAAACGTAAGTTTGAATCTCGAAAATTTGTATGCGGGTTGCCTATATTCTTGATCAGTTTATCTTCCGAAACGGCTTAATGGATTTCAATGTAAATTTCAGGGATCGAAACAGGAAATTATATTGAAATTTTCGTGTATGCTATAATTCGATATTTTGCAGTGTTCAGAAGATATTAATGTAAATATTAACAAATCCATTAATTGTCGCACAAAAAGTGGGGTGAAAATCAATTCGAGTTATAAGTCCTATTATACCATTCATCCCACTTATTGCGTTATTATAAGCGGTATTTTGGAAACATGAGCGATAGTGCGAGGGGGGAGGGCGAACGTTCTCATTCCATCAATTGTAGTAAACGTGTGAAAGCGGGGCCTGTTCAAAACCAACTGCGAGTTATAAGGTTTGCAGTGAAGCGATCACAAATAAATGATACAGTACAATCGTTTTTAGGGGAAAATAAAAAGAGCTATTTCTGCGCGAACGAAGTCGCGGGCATAGCTAGATTTAAATAACAATATGTATCACGTCATATTTTATTATTTATTTTAATCTCATAAAAATCAAATACATAAATAGTTTTAAAATTCTTTATAATAACTATATTTTCCCCTCGAAGCTTCCTGTCAACCTTTTTCGCTTGTGCTACATGCAACAGTAGTCGACCACATATTTACGTTTCCTTGGTATTTCCGCTCCATTTCCTTTGCCCTTGCTCTTCACCCACCGCACCAAGATTTTCTGAAAAATAGTTGGGGGACAAAACGTATTCAAATTAAATTATTCCATTTATAACTTTTGACTAAGCCTTGTATTTATTTTGGACGAGTCAATAAATATTCTATTGCCTGCGTCTTAATCTAGAAAATCTGGTTTTACGGCGAAATCTAATGCGGCGAAAATTCTTTTAGTATTTTTCCGTACTCAGCACCCAGAACTATACAATAAACACGAAGAAGGATCTCTGTAAGAGATTTCTCTCTCCACAGAGTGATATGCCGAGGCTCCTTCAGGTTATTTAGGAGGTATGTACTGGGGTCGCAGGCTTGGGCATACTGTAAGAGTTTTCCGTTGATCCCATTGAATCAGCCGACCAACTACCTCCTAAAACTGGTAATGACATGGAGAACAGAATGCTGCGACCCCACATTTACTCATCTCCCGTCATCCTGATGCAGGATTTCCAGGGTTATCCCTGCATATCTTTTAGGTGATCCTTAAACTATATCCCGGGACCCAAGTCAACTCTTTGCTACCTTTCTCTACCTTCCACTCCCCCCCCTTTTAAATTCCATTCACATGTTATTAAAGGGGATTTGCTTGTTCTGAATCATCCTCATGTAGCCTATTATCCAAAAAAATCTTCATTTTCTTCACAGCTTCAAGATTCTCAGATGCCTACGCACGTTTATCTCTTTTGGGAGGTGTTTGTACTGGGGTAGAAGAACTTGACCATACGGTAATAATAATGAAATATCAAAGGAAACAATTTAGAACAATCTCATAGGTGTGAGACAAGTTTAGAAACACACTGAGTGACCAATGAGTACGAATATTTTTATTTATATTCAACTATATATGTATATGTAATTAATTATTTTTTCTAGAATGATCTGAGGAAGCCTCGAAAGTAGGGGAATAAATGTTTTCAAATAAAATTCTTCTATTTCTGACTTTAGGCCATTATTTGTAATTTATTTACAATATTCAGTCAGATTAATTTAATACTTTGTTTATAATACGAATAATTGTGATATTTAGCAGTATCTGAGCTGAGCAATCACAGAGAAAAGTGAATTTTTGGAGTAGCAAAAACAATTATATTAATCGCTAATTGAATACTCTGACTCCTAATTATCAATTAATACTATTAATTAAAGAATCCCTAAGTTTTGTAAGAATTGTATTTCCTTCCTTATCAATTTATGTGCAAGTTGTCGTTTATCTCAAATAAGAAAAAAACAGGCTAATTATTGAACACTGTATCACTGTACACTGAATCATTGGAAGAGTTGTGAAATTCCTGACTAGTATAACAAGTGGCATAACGTATGAGGACGCGTACAAAAAATTGGGGCTAAGCTATGAACCGCTGACAATCATTCTGTCCAGGCGGGCAATTTATTTCGTATAGTGTAATTTACCGTTGATAATAATTTAATTCCGAAACTTAGATGGAGGTTCGATAATTGAGATAGGTCTTATGCATACGGAGTCGTGACTTACGAGTATGAAGTGCCCTGAGCGCTTCCCTCCACGAGAGTTATGGCACATCTCACGGAACAGAGTCGTGCTTAAAGACGTCCACAGGTCACATTCTTTACAAAAGAAAAACAGTTTTGTCATTCGTAGCAGGTCAAATCTCGAGAATATTAAGAACATTAACAGGCGTAAACTTCTAACATTCTGCGTTCAATTGGAAAGAAAAAGAAGTACCAAATATCTCAACATGGATACCGAATAATTGCTATCGTTCTGAAATAGTGGTCAATAGCAGTATATAAATATGTAGCTATTGAGTCGCACTTCCCAATCTGCTTTCAATACGTTTGAAGTCACATATTTGAAGAATTATTAAAGATTTCATCAATCTGCTTTTACGTGTTAAGTCCGCAGAAATTAATTAGAGTTGCCGCGATGAATGCCTGTCTGAAATTTAAATGAAATACTCAGGACTTCATCCATTCAGTCATATTACTTTATTTCCTAAGTTATGTTTTTATGTAGTAACGAAGGAAACTTTTGCCTTCTCATACGGCTTCATCATAGATTATTTCAAACCCCAATATTATAACCGTTAGATGATTCGAGAGTAAAACATGTTCACTTCATTGGATTTGATTTCATCTGCAGGATGGGGCAATTTATTAGCTGTAATTATAAGTTAATGGTAGCTCGCTGCTATCGACTGCAAAAAAATCAAAAGCTCTCAATCATTACCTATTTGCCAATGAGATACAGAAAAAAAGTTTATTTAGGAAGCCATACTCTAGCCTGTAAGCAGATTGTGGAGACGAATTGAACGTAACTCAATAAATTCCAAACTTGTTAATATATTTGTATAAATGTTGACACGTCAATCGTAAATCAACTATTTCCGTTCACGTTTTCACTCGGAAGTCCTTGTTACGAGTTAGTTAAACACGTAAAATAGTCTCAAATTCTTTATTTTCCTCAATGTATAATCAGGAGCTGTAAACATGTAGGACACATACACGCTTATACACTGGGCATCGGTGTGTAAGGGATCCTACAAGAATTTTGTTCAAAATAAATGTTATAAACTTTCAAAACCAGTCCATTGGTAGTAGTATTCAATATTAGCAAATTTTCTGAGAGCAACGGAAAAGTGTACTTTGAATACGCTTTTCCTGTGTTACGGAGGTTTGAGAATCACCGTAACTCCTGTTTCCGGCAGCCATAGTTGAAAACTCACAAAAGCGACAGAACCAGTGAATGGTACGGAGCAGAGTGATGTTATTAGATGCTGTGATGTCAAGGCAACGGGTCGTACGCTATATAAAAATCTATTTCATATTCTACGTAAGACTCGAATCTTTCTTAAAACTACAAAACTATCAAACATTCCGATTTTGATTTCACTCAGACAAAATCCACCACACCAAACCCTGACGATTGCTTCGTACTCGTTCAATTAAATTTAAGCTATTTCAAAGCAGATATTTCCTGTAAACAAATGTTGTGGTAACCCCGCATCCCGAGGCGCAATCAGCTACCTTCAAGATCGATATTATCATCAGTTTGTAATTTTTTGTACAATTATTCTTTACCATGTGTATTAATGTGTGAAGACGAAATATAATTCCATATTCATTCCATGATGTTCAAGGTTTAAATTAATATTTTTGTATGATTAATTTAACTCTACTAGTTCATTTTGATTTCTACCCCTTACGCAGGCAGCTGAACACCAGAGAAATGCCTCCTTCAAATCTGTCTTCTGCGTGTAAAGCTTGAGGTAGCAAAGCAAGCCACGTACGGAGGATGTTTATCCTACGAGGATAATTTCCGCCAAGTGCCCCGGGCCGGAAGAAGTGCGGATTAGCATAGTTGTTGTCACAGCCGGTGTTAATGAGCCGTTAGTGTGTGTCACGGAGCGACTAAGTGGTTCATTTAAATGCGATTAGCATAATCGATGGCGGCGGCTCTAAATGACTCAAACGCCGCCCACGGGACCGCCCTAACTAGGCGGCGAACCCACGTCTTCCGGGCTCAGGGAGCCGCCGCGCGCGGTAAATCAAATCGCCGCGCGCCCACGGAACGCGCCTTCTATTAAATCAGTGTCGCTGGAACACGCCATCTCCGGTACAACCACCCAAATAACATTCAACTTGAGAAAACGTGAGGCTCAAAATCACATTTGGAGCTGTCATGGTTAGCGCAATAGGGCCGCAGTTTGTAACCCATTTTGACGACCTCGGCGAGCGAGACGACTTCCTGGTTGTTTACTTATTTATTAAATATTGATTAGAACGGGATATCAAGCTTCAACCAACCAGATCCTTCTTTACAATATATCAACAATTTTTTTACCGTCTTTGGGAAATCCTGGGAAGTAGCGTTAGGACACCTAACCGGAAGTGGACTGAGAGAAAATTTATATTATAAATTCATGCAATGATATGCAAAACTTCAAATTTTACAGATTATTAATTCAGAATTTCCGCCATGTAAAAAATTATAGACGATCAATATAGTAAGTATATTATTTTTATGGATGATCAATATAGTAAGTGTATTATTTTTACAAAGTCGAAGAAGAGTTCTGTGGATCTTGGAAAATCGGCCAATACTGTCTTTTAGTATCAGACGCTGATTAAAATGCTCTTGAATGTATTTGATGAAATTGAAAAATTAGTCAGAAATTTTAAACGTACTACTGTAATATTATCAGGATACATTTGTAAATTGCATTCACAAACGCCATACAACATTTACAATTCTAAAGGCACGAGACTAAAGACATCAATATCGTGAGTCTCTATGAATTTTAATTTATTGCTACTGATATCTACTTATATCTTTACGTGTCTGACAGGTAATAGTATATTTTAATTCTGCCAGTAATCACAATTCCTATATATTTAAATAGATTGATATATACTAGAGCGTCGAAAATACTTAAAAAATAACTCAGTACTGGAATTAGTGCTGTCACGTACTGAATGATGTAAGCAGACATACATATTTCGTAAACTTAGAAAATACAGTTTTATTCCTCGGATGCTTTAGTGGAATTATTCTGTAGTAAACGTAATTATTTTAATTTAAGAATTGAGGTCATAAACTGAATTTACTACATATCTGATACAGGAAAATAAACATTCATTATACACAAATAGAAAATAATAACAATATTCAAACCGAAAAAACTTTATAAGAATTCTAATTCTGCAATATCGTCTTCTACATGCAATATACCACTATCTAAATAATAATAAACGTCATTAATATTGTTTAAAAAATGAATAAAAACATATGTATTAAATAAAATTAAAATAAACAATTACAGGCAAACCAGGTATTTTAATAAATGGCACAGCTTAAATTGTCAGAACCTTTATTTATTATAATTTACAATACTGTGCAGCGTTTCATCTCCCATTATAAATTATAATCAATAAGGGTTCTGACAATGAAGACTGTACCATTTATTTGATATTATGTAAATAAAAAAAGTTTTTATTCAATTCCTACAACGTTTCGTTTTCATATTCCGTTGTAACAGTTCGCGTGTGCATTCCGGGACAGGAAAGATATTGTAGAAGATCCGGCGTACCTCCGTATTCGAGGATTTAAATGCTTTTTGGGCGCCAGGTATTTTTTAATAAAAATACCAAAAAAGTGGATTTTGATAGCTTTAATTCATTTCAGAACATGAGAAAAATTATCACTACAGGGCGTGGTCTTTCTCCGTCCGCAACTGCCGACACATCCTTCTCCTTTCTCTGCCCCATAACGACTGCTCGAGTCTCGCCAGACTCCATTGTTGGCCCGAGCTGCGACAATTGCAACTCGCAAGCTGGTCCGCATTGTCGCGTGTAACTTTTCATGTTACAATATATTTGGCCCTCTATTTTTTGTCTACATTAATTTTTAACTACATACATCTAAATTTAAAATACAGAGGAAATTTATGTAATTCAGTTCGAAGTGTGAGGACGAAACGTTGTAGAAATGATATAGAAACTTTCTTTTTCTGTAATTGAAGTATAATTTAATTTTATGTTATCCTTTTGAAAAATTGCGTTAAGTGATACATAATTATAATTTGGAAGTAGAAATGAAATATTTATATCTGTTGGATGGTTAAATACTGGTAAATGTTATAGTAGGTCGAACGGTGGTGACATCAACATATAAAACACGGATGTCAAATTGGAAGGTCGATAATCGTTTACATAACGAGAGAGTCGCATTACTTGTAAAGGTTCGCGGATCTCTCGTACGATAAATATAACTTTTCTTTTTTGTTTCTTGAATCGGAAGAGTCTTACCATTCATATGAGCCCATATGACGTATAACCATCGATTTATTAATGTATTTGTATATGTAATATTTTAAACTACACATGCAAACGCTAACATATTTTCCCGGATGTAATGCTTTCATGGATGTGTTCATTCCTTGGTTTGATTGAACGTCTTTTCTGACTTGCAAATTGGTATTCAGCCTCAATTGTTTCAATGGATAATTTACAGTTCTATATAATTGCAAAGACTTTCAAAATGTTTGTAATTGGCCTGATAGATTTTCAAAGCTGTATCTGAACACTTCCTTATCTCTAATTTCGCGAAATGTACGTCCCGTTTCTCTTGGTCAAAGTCCTTCACATTGTTCTATCAAGAGAAGGGCTAATCATAGGTCATGTTTTGAGACATGAGGGACTTGTAAAATTAGCATTAGAGCGAATATGTGGGATAATAAGAGAAGAGGGAGGACAAGGATAGAATCACTAAGAAGAGTAGGGAGGATGTGATGGTTATATAGAAATTAAAAGGTTTGGGAAGAATAGGTTGGCACGGAGGGTCGCATCAGGCCAGCCTAAGGAACGATGAATACAACAATAACAACATTTTACTTGGAATTTAATTTCAGAGTTCATCTTGATTAATATTTGAACATACTAGTAGGGAGAAGTCTATCTGACTTTTAAGACTATTTCTGATTAATTTATTTGAATGATAAATTCTGAGATGGTCACTTAGAGGTGTATATTTCTGCCGGGTTAGAGAAGTGTTTTTTATGACAAAAACTACTTGCACGATTGATCAGACACTGAAATAAATTACCTGTCAGTAAAACGTGCAGCTGTAATACTGAAATCAGCTGATAAGATATAGCAGTTTATTATTGAATTAAATAATTTTTATTGCGTACAGTTTTGATTATTAATGTAAGCAGTCTGTTGTATAAATGCGTGTGCTGTCATCCGCTGGCTGACAGATTAACCCTTCGCTAATGGCGCGATGGCCGCATAATTGGCAAGTGCGTGGGTGGCTGGATTTACGCCACTGCTGTCTTATGCGCGGATTAACGAGCCGCTTGTCGATGCAGATTTGATTAACGGGAGCGAGAGCATTGTTTTTAACGGCCGTGGAAGCCGGCCACGGCCTATAAATTGAAACGGCAGCCCGGTAAAAAAGTGTGCTTAAAATAAATGAACCATTCCGTGAAGCAAGCCATGAGCTGTAACTGCGTCGTTAGGGACAGATGTAGTGGAGCTGGTCCGCATACTCACCTGCAACAGACAGAACAACAGGTCAGCTAAGTAACAGTTACATTGAAATCATTATAAATAATACGGCATCATGGAGCTTGAGCCTCAAAATGAATCGCTGTACACACTACGTATTATGAGTTACTTACCCCTTGTGTTGCAAAACTAATTTACTACTTGCTTAGTGAAACTAAAACAAAAATGATTTACCAACGTCTTTAAAAATTTGGTTTCTTCAGGAATGAGTTAGCATATTACACAAAGTTGACTAATGAAATAGAATCAATCGACCAAAATTTGGTTGGCAAAAGGTTAGTCAGTTGGATTATTAACAAAGTTTCTGCGATCACAACTAAAATATTAATGTAAGTATTATTTATAACATAATGCAAAATACTTTATTTGGAGTATTTGTTAGGTTATTATTTTACGAGGATATTATAAAATTTCTAACATAGTATCACAGTTCATTGTTTTGTTGGATGTTGCATTAACAGCTACTGATCATTAGCGACTTTTCTACCATTTCAGGGCGTTATTTCGTGTAGTTGGGACCTCAAACACACGGCCAAGAATCGATCCCTGGACCTCTGTGGTGCGTGATGGTTACGCTGACTACTAGACCACAGAGGTAATTTCTTCAAATATTAAATTTTTATGAACAAATAGAAGTTGAAATGTAGAAAAGTTCCAAATAAACTGTCTATAAGGGCTGCTTAAACCGAGAAATGTTTCAAACAAAAAAAATCGGTTTCAGGTGCCTTTTTTATTCGTCAAAATTTATCATTTGGAGATTACCTCAGAAAGTCCCAAACATGGTGACAAAACGTCTGTTTAGTTAAATAAAAACATTAGGCGTGTAATTAAGTTATAAATTTATTCGACTTAAAATATATTCTTTAGATTTTGGCACGAAGTTTGTACCGTTCTCAAAATTTGTTTAAACAGACAGTATTTCCTATAAAATTAAATAAAACCTCATTATTCTCAAAATGGGAAAAAAAGATTTTAACAGTTATTTTCCAAACAAATATTCATGCCGCAACTTAAATAAATTTTATGTATTGATAATTTGATTTTTTAAATTTGTTGTACTTTTACAATGTTTCAATAACGTTAAAGGTTTTCCATCTATTGAGAATGATGATAATTAAACAATGAAAATAAATTAATAAGACAGTATTTCTTTTTAAACTTAATTTGGCCCAAGGATACGAGAAGTTACTTGTCTTCAGGTTTTTCCAAGAACATATTCTCCTATTTTTTCCGAATAAAAATAAAATAAGTAATTATTTTCAACTTCGTATCGAACTGCTAATATTGATTTTAAAACACTGCTAGTTTTGTTAATCTTCCGTACAACTTAATTTTTATAGATTACATTTGAAAATACTTAGTTATTGAGTAAATAAACACTCCCAACACCCCGTTAACTATCCTGTTTGATTGCAGGAAATAGTCCGCTAGCAGAGTCGAGCATTAATAACTTCTCAACAATGGACTTCTGCACGGAAGTTAATGCTATCAGGAGCCTTCTGGCCTCCACTCAAGCCAAGCTAAACGATCTGTTACGAACCCTGTGTTCAGGACCCAGGCTTAATCCACTGCGAAGGAATCCTTCTCCCAGTCGCACTATTTATGTAAACCTATTTTGTAGAGGTCGTTAGCGACAGCGCTGTGTTGTTTCGAACCTTATGCACCAATAAAAATAAGAAAAATTTCTTATTTTTGCTTTATTATACGTAATTAAAATAGCGCATTGCCACTTAAAAAACGACGTGATAATTGGGAAGTCTAGGAGTAGGGGAAGTCAAGTCAATCACCCTCGGAGCCCTCGAATTGCTATTCCATCGATATTATATGCTATTTGGTGGGATCTCACCCCTTTGTAATTTTCTGTTTTGTATTATGCTAAATGAGAGATTAAAGTAGAACAATCAGTGACGTTCCGCAGAACATTATACTCGACACGACACTGTCAATTGGCAATGCAATGAATGTGAAAGGCGGCCAGACACTTTAACTGGGCCTCAAGAGTTATAATAATAAAAACAAAGCAGAGAAAGACGTTATTTTCTAAGCGCAAATTCAAAGATACACAGAAAACTACACATATATTTACAAAAATGATTTATATTAATTAGTTAAACCTAACAATTTATAAAACTCATCTCAGTGTCGCACTTTATGGGCCTTCTCATAGAACAGATATTTTATTACACTAAACCACTCGGATCTGGCACCAAACAGAAAATACAAAGAGTTACAGATGCTGTAGTTTACCTAATCGTCTTAGTGCAGGTTTCAGCTCCAGATCGTCACCGCTCTCCAACAATCTCCTCCAAAATCTGTCTCAAAATTCCACCTCACCGCTCTCGTAACATCTGACCAATTCTCATCTCACGCTCTCGACCACCAATCTCTCCAATTCACTTTCTATCAATCTGTCTCTCCACTAATCTGATCACCAATCAATCACCACAATCTCAACATCTCTCCAACAATCTGTTCATCTCATTCTCTACCACCAATCTCTCACCACTATGTCTAATTAATTCTTTACCACTAATCTGCCACCAAAATGTCTCCATCTGCCTCTTTAAAACCACGTCCCCACTTCTGCGACACCTATCACCAAGGTGGCAGGGATGGATCTCCTCCAATAATATCCCTGGTTACACTTGGGAAAAACATGCCGAAAGGTCGCCGATTCTCACACAATTTTGGGAAACTCCCGAGCCAAGATGCTGAGTCTAGAGGTTTTATAGCCCAAGTGTCAACCGCTGTCTCCTTTGTTTTGATTCCGCCGCCATAGCCCGAGCATGTGTTTTTTCGTTACACATATAATTATTCAATTAAAATACTTGGTAAGAAACATAAATTATTTAGGATATATTTTCAAACAGAAATATAAGAACATACTAAAACAGTGCAATTCAAAAATAAATAATGGATATATACTGGGATCAGAACTGTACTGGAGCTAAATAATTAATGTTATTAGATGATTCGTGTGTTTTAGTTTAATCAACGTTTCAGGCCCGGTACTTGGGGCCATTGCTCGCACTGTTTCGATTCAAAAATGAAAGCGCAAGCAGTTAAAAAATTGATTTATAGGCGCAATATGTTTTGACGTAAAACTTCCGACCCCCCGTTTTATTTTTAGCTATCACGCAACAATCAAATGCACAAACGCTACACTTAAAGGTGTCCCAAATGAGTCACGTAATCTACGAGCACGGCACATGGAACATTCAAGAACGTTCGAAAAATTTGGTAATGACGTCTATGTTAGTAATATTTTGTAAAAGAAATACAAACCGGGAGCATATTCAATATTCTTCCTTTCATCCCGTACATAAGTGTTCTATAATTCGAAAAGCTTGATTCAATTTTATTTCTGTCCCTCTCTGACAATTATTTCTCTTGAAGACTTGGAATACCACGTGGAATACTCACAAAGTTTTAGACCACGGCTAACAAAAGTTGGTACCAAAACATTTCATATCAGTTAATGAGGGAGGAAACCTTTAATCAAAAAACTTCTGTCGTCAGTGTGACATGCATAGTGACTGTTTAAAAGTAAATAACTAACGCTTTCACTGGAGGATTATATCAAGGATTTTTGCAAAATCTACGCAAGTGAATTTCAATTTTATGTGCAGTACTGACACTACACTTGCGTGGTGTTATTTATAGTCAGTAACTATGCTTAGAGGATTACGGAATATCTCAGTAGTATCAATGAGGTTGTCGATTATTGTAATAAAAATGATAGGAGGCATTCATTAGCCAAATCCCCTCCCAAATGAGAATGTGTAGATTGAAGAATATATTTAACAAATCCATTTTAAGGAAATATACTTACTTAACGACTTTGTAATAAAGAAAGGTTAAACAATTTTCTGCAAAAATTAGGTATATGAAGAAATGTGTAATTAATATATAAATATATATTTGAGTTTAATTAAACAAACCATTCAAATATATCAGAAATATATTTTAATAAAATAAAAATTAGAACATATTAATAAACTGTCACGATCTATCATACTTACCGCACTTTCAGAAATATTCATTAAAAAAGTGTGTATTAATATTTAAATAAATAAATATAATTTGAAATAGAAAAAATGTTATAATTGCAGCTAAATAGTTTCCAGAAAGATACTCATTTTTAGTAATGTGTCCTATTTTTTTTATAAAATATATATCTGATAAAGTTGGCGGTTTTATTCATTTATGTGTCTATTTAATATTTCCTTGGCATTTTCAAAACCACCAAAATTTTATGAAAGTAACTGTCATATCTTTACTTCAGGTGTAGAAACGTTTAAATAAAAGTATTGATTAATCCGCACAAATTATTTTTCATTTTGAAAAACTCTCAGTCAGTAAACACAAGTGTTATTTTATTATATTTCTTGTAATGTAAAATTAATTATTTATCTGCTACACAGATCTAAGTGAAGAGAAAGGTTGCGGAACCGGTACATTCAAATTAGGATTCCTTTCTTTCTGTTTCATGTTCTAAAAATCACGAAAATGTAAGTGAAATAATGTGATTCAATTTACAAATATTTTAGTCCTGGTTTCTGACATTTATTTATTCTTCATCAAATATTGAAAATTCAAAACATATCCACGCTCCATTAACTATAACCGTTCACCTGAATTTGCGTTAGACGATGAAACAATAAATTTTTTACACACTTCAATAAAAATTAAAAATTTAGTGGCATAAAATCATGTATGAGCCATATTTCTATTTTTGTTCTCGGTTAAATATTTATTCAACTTTATTCCGGATATTTTTTGCTTTATGTTTCGAAAAATATTTGTTTTTCTAATTTAAGGATCTTTTACCCTAATCTTCTTAACGCTTCAAAAAACAATGTTTAATGCCTTTTAAAAATCAATTTAATCCTCGCAATGCACACTCGGGGCAGTGACGGTGTTTTTTTCAAAAAATTTAAGTATTAATACCAACTTACAGTATTTGCGAGGAAAACTATTATGTGCAAAGACGCTTAAAAATATATATAATGCATTAGAGTGAGTAAGGAACAAAGCAAATCGAGACAAAAGAGAAGATTGAGTGCCAATATATCAGAATTTAAAGAAAAAATTTCAGAAGAAGTGAGAAAAGAATTAATTGGAAGATGGAAATTATTAAACTGTTTGGTATTTAACCAGATTTTGCCATATTGGTTTAATTTTGTCAAAACAGACTCCACAACAAAAACACTATCAGTTTTTAAAAAAGATATGTATCCTGTTAACGAACTTAAAAATTTACGTAAAAAACTTCTATTTACAAATTTAAGAGTTAAGTTACTTAATGTGAACTTGACAGAAATAAATTTTTTGTTGCCTGTAACACAAAGATTGGAAACCATCAGTACATTTCATAATAATATAAAGTATTGATAGTTCATTGCTGATTTATTCAAAAGGAGGAAATAGATTGTATATATTATTGAATATCTTAATATTCCAGAATGCAGAAGAAAAGTCACAAAAACAGAGAGCGGTGTATATCCGACTCGTGATTTATTCGTATTGTATGTCGCAGGAAGAAACCCTCGCTGACAAAGAGTTATCTGAAGATCGAACGGGGACCACACACACTAAAAAAACAAAACAAATGGAAGTAGACACTGGAATCCCGACCGAGGAAACATTGAATAATTGCCAAAGGAAGGAAACTTGACAACAAACGGGCCAGAAAGAATAAACTTGCAAGCAAGAAAAATGGTCTGAAAGGGATAAAGTCTAGAAAAAGGGTGTCTGTTGATGGGCATGGAGCGAAGTCAGCCGGGATGTTCTACAAATCACAGAGAGCCGAGGCTTTCTAATGGAGCAGCCTTCATATCGGCATAAATCTCCAGTCGCAAGATAGCTCCGTTGTGATGTTGCAAATTACACTCGCAGAAAGAAATTCACCGGCTAAACGTAAGAGAAAGGGGAAGCCGTAGCTTCGTAAAACTACGACAAATCACTGGGCCATTAACCTACTTACGAAGAAAAACAAACAACGTACGACAGGACGATGAAATTCTTGGAACATTAAAACAAAGCTATTTACATTATACTTACAGGTAACAAATCCTTTCCATTTAAAAAAGTGCTTACTATTTACGAATAAAACCTAATGAAGATAGATTTCTAAGTAACTTCTTTAAGAATAAATAAAAAGACGGCCAATAAGTCAGCATATAAAATTTATTACTATTTAATTAACATAAATACGACGTTTCGTCTCCCTTTTGAGACTTCCTCAGGCATACTACATTCTTTCAGAATAGTCACTTAGATTATGGCCATTTGATGTATTAAAATTTTTCGTTCTTCGGCCCTGGAAAAATTACTTTCTTCTGTGATAAATTAATAATATTTCTCCTTAAAGTTTCTAAGAGTATGTACATGCCTTCCTTATTCAACAATGTTATTGATATATTTTCAGACGATTCTTTTGTATGATTAATTACTAAAAGCAGTTCTCGTCTTTTGAAGACTAAAGCAAGTCTGTAATCGTTTTAATTGAAAACTGTGACTAAATTTGAACAGCACATTACTGCAATTGCTGAATACAAATTGAAAAAAGTAGCTCCTATTTTTACAGGAGTATAAAAGGACTCTTATTTAATACACAAAGAACAACTTATTGTCAATATTGTGTCTCGTCGTCCAACCACTATAGCTTACTCTATAAAATGTTATTCATTTTTTACATGCAAAATTCATCGCTCAGTCTGAAATCGTTAAAATAAGCATTGTGTTGCCATTCTTATTTACCCATACGTTTAAAATAAAAGCAAATATTTCTTTATATTATTTAATTAGTTATGGGGTTGAGAGCATTGTACACGAATCATAACATCAGGGTTCGTTTTTGACAAAAATATTTGTCTTTTATCTTAAATTGATAAAAGAGACCTTTATTTAAAAAATCTTGTTCATTCTTGGCTCTAGCTATGACAACTAATATTTTGTTTAAATCTTTGTAACATTCCCTGTAAAAAATATTATAATGGGAAGACTGAATAATAAGTTTTTCAACTTCTGAACGACTTTTTCAGATACATTCAAGTTATATTTTTGTAATCAAATCGTTATCGAGCCAATCTCAATAAGATTATGTAACCTTCGCTATTAAATTCCAATATGGTGAAGTGAAATTTTATCTATATTAATAAATAAAAATGAAGTGTCTGTTTATCAGTCTGACTGTTTGTCCGTATGTTTGTCTCGAATAGACTCAGAAAGGGCTCAAGGTATTTCAATGAAAATTTGAAGGTTAAAAAAAGGTTTAATTTAAATAACCATGCATATTTAATTTCGATATATTGCAGAAGATATTAATATAAACTGAATATAATTTAAAAAATTAATTCTGCGGGAAGATTTATTGGAATTGCCGCGCTAAAGCCGGCGTGTAAACCAACTGCGAGTTATAAGTCCTTTTACGCGTTCCTATATCATTCCTCCCACTTACTATCTATTATTGTAGCAGGCTGAGAAAAATTTGACGTATTTGGATCGTCGATACGATGCACGCATAAATTGGTTTTATTTCTTGCGTCAGGTATATTCTTAATTTAGTAATTGCTAATATGAAAATAAAAAGGAAATTATCGAGTCTAGTGCCGAAACGGCTGTAATGCGAGTCGCTGTGTTAAGAATTTTAATATGCGATTTAAGTAAAAATGTAACCATTAAGTGGGGAAAAATTTTTATTGTAACACTACTGAAAATATATTTATTCCTGCTATTGTACCGGAGGTATTTTGGACTCTCGAGGTATTGGGAGTATATATGAGGTTCATATTGTGACATTTTCTATGTCGGTTTTATGTGTTTACCAAAAATTAAATAATGTACCAGGATAATATAAATAAATACCCAGGCAACGTCGGGTCCTCAGATAGTATTAACTAAAAATGTTACGGCACTATATAACTACGAGAAAAAGTTATATCGAAATCGTACATTTTCTTGTGAAAAGAGAATAAATCTATAGAGGGCGGAAGTTGCAAATCGCTAAAAACGTCCTCTCCATAATAATGTCATTGTTTTTAAACTTTTATTAATTGTTAAAGTCCACTTTAAATAATTAATCAAAGTGTATACTTAGCTGTTACATACCGGCAGTTCGACATGGAAACATCTGAGGTTTTACGAAACGGTGAAGGAAAATATTTTTTCGCTTTCGTGAATATTGTAGATCAAATCAACGTTTCATTTATTTTTTTACATTGAGTTACAAACGTCAACAAGGCCACCAAAAACCAATGACTGTACTGGTGAGCCGCTCAAAGCCTCTTATCACCACCAACGATACACTAGCAGCCGACTCTCCCTTCGTATTTCTCTCCGTATGACTCAAATGTAACAAGTTTCAAATCGCTATAAACGTCCACTCGAAAGAAGAAAAGTTTAATCGAAATCGGGCCCAATCTTTTATTTTCTTAAGCGAACAAAATCCGTGTACCCTATAGGCACGAATGAAGATTTCGGATGTTGAACTGTAAGAAACGTTACGATATACTAAACATCAGAAGTCAGATCAGACAAAATCATTAATCTAATTATATTGACGGGACGTACAGTATAACCTATTAACAAAAATCTTCAGTTAGTGATGAAATTATCGTCCAATTTTAAGACATTTCCATGCCAAGTTCTAAAATAGAGTTGTTGAACTCGGAGGGCCAGGGTAATTGATTAATTGCTTATGGTTCCGATGTCAGGTTGGCAGATATTGACGCTGATTAATGGGTACTCAGCAACCACTTAGCGATTGAAGTAAGGCGGGAAAATGTGCTCCAGTATTCTTCCTTTGAGTTTTCTTCGATTCAAAAATAAAATGAAACTTGCAACTCTACTCAGAAAGTGACTTGATATAAAAATTTGTGCTCAGATTACAGAACCTCCTTTCCAACGAAGTATTAAATTCTTGATGCTGCGTAAATCCAAATAAATTCACGGGATTGTATGCCAACAACGATATAATAAATTAAAATATTAGGTAAACATTTAAAAAGTAAAAGACTGAAATGTTTCTTGTCTCAAAGACAAGCGATTTAAAACTGTACAAATTTTATAGACCCTGGAGCATAAAAATCTTTTTATTAAGAATAATAAACTACGGCACGGATATTGGCAGCTATTTTACAAAGCCAAGTCGTGTATAGTTCCTGAGATTCTACGTGGCATGTTTAGATGCACAGCAGGGAAAGGAGAAGGGGAGTATTGTTGTTTGAGGAGGAACTACCCCTCCCAGCGTCCTGTCGAAAGGTTGCTATCATTGTTTTTTAAAAAAATCACTGTATTCATACGAACGGGATATGGAGACTGTGACAACGTCTTTGTAACACATCCTATACTTTTATCGCATTTTACGGATGTGTTTGTTGACGTACAACATATCCTGAACTGACAACAATATATTTCCTTATGCCACCGTTTTCAGAATTACTTTTACACTACCAAGTCACGTTATAAAAAAGGGAATAAATGTGAGCTCCTATCTACCCCTACTACAATATGGGCAGAGGTGTCTACTTCCAATCGTGTTGACACATGACTAGCTAAATCTCCCGAACTGTAGAGGTAGATTCATTCTTTTGCGACCGTTTGTTTAATGAAACAAGTATTTTTATTCCCGTCAGTGCGTTGGCGGGGCATGGATAGCTCACGCCATTACATCATTATATGTAATTATTACCTCAGGAATGAGAGCATCGCGAAATTACGCAGTCTGGAACAATGCTGTCTATCAACTCAGTATCGACATCACGAGAAATATTGCTGCTCAGCTTGTTTTTGATTTATCGTCCTGCTTTTGCGTGTTTTTCCTTCAACTATTAAACGCGTGTGTTCAGCTGTGTGTATGATTCATGATCACTACGGATTGATAATGGACTCTTCTTTCGGGACGCTAATGTAAATATCATTTCAACATATGACCATTGTGCGATGAATAAAAATTGTAATGGTAGCTGAATATTGTGAGCGATGCATTCGTTGGGGTTTTAATCGGCCGTGTGTAATTTATCCAGATATGAAAAAAAAAATTGATGGACGAAGCACTCAAGTTTGAAATTCCGTTTGAAATGCGATGTCATTCTCTGTGAAAGAATCCTATCCAGGCTTCAACAGTGAATCGACAAAATTTTCATGAGTGGGAGCTCGTCCCCAGGCGTCGTTGACAGGCTGATAAATAATAGCGCGAAACGTGTCAA
This sequence comes from Eucriotettix oculatus, assembly GCA_034510155.1. Taxonomy (NCBI): domain Eukaryota; kingdom Metazoa; phylum Arthropoda; class Insecta; order Orthoptera; family Tetrigidae; genus Eucriotettix; species Eucriotettix oculatus. The sequence goes on from CM067376.1 coordinate 183,480,423, forward strand.
ATACTATTTTGCCAGAGCATTTATACTTCCGCATCATCAAACCTTATAACGTGACCATTGACAAACTTCATAGAGCTGATTGATCATCTGCACGACGATAATTTTTTCCCAGTCTATGAAGTCACTCAATTTTTTGTGAACAACGCCGAAAAATGTAAATTTGTAGGAACTACCAAACATTCTACTGACGACGTTTAAAGATTTTAATCATTCAATAGCTCCTATAATAATTCTACTTTAATACATGGAAAAATTTATACTTTTTACTCTGGATTTTTTCATACTATTTTCTGCAGCACGTGGTGATCTAAGTGAAATAAAGTAATAAACTCAGGGATACCACTTTACTGCAATTTTAATTGCTAATTATATATTTGCTAAAAAAAGCTGAAATGTATAGTAAATATGTAAATATTTCTAGACTGAGTAAATAAAAATATTGAAGAAAAAACCTTTCATTTTACAGGTAAATCCAATCCAATAAAATGGATTTTTACTTAAAATGATTTGAAATGGATAATAGAAAAGCTTATTTAAACATGTTTCTTTAAATATAAATTAAATAACAGTAATTGTAGCAATGAAGATCTTGAAAATAAGAAACATTTTAATATCCTCATAATTAAAAATTTAATACGGAAATAATTCCTTTTGCAACGGTATATTCCTACTGTAGTAATTACGTAATGCCAAATTAAGTATATCAAATTAATAATGAATAATTTATATATTTTTTCCTTTGTTACAATAAAAAATTGCTCTACTTCATTAGTCGATTTTTGGCCGGATCACACACTGTGTTAGATTACTCTATATTTTAATATTTTGACTTAATTGCTTCCAACTACTGTTCTTAGTTTTTCTACAAGAATTTTAATTTTAAGTTCGTCTCAAGTCAAATCGTAGTAATTAGCTGTTATACTCAGGATATTTCTCAGAATTCGTTCGTTGCACCAGATCAAACTGTTTAAATTACGGAAATAACGAAACGTGTTATTTTGGTTAAGTATTTTGTACACAAACCATTACCGTGACTCATGTTCCGAATGCAGTGCTTCACATATTTCGCCAATTTTTAAATCCCAATCGAATTGATTTCACCGTAAAATAATTCTAAGCTAAGATCGCGAGGAATGGTCTCGGACTTATAATTAGCATGACGGAACAATACACAACAACTACTCATAAAAGCAGTATTTAGCAAGGAGAACTTTACCCGTGGAGCAGCGTGTTTTGCAGGATTCGGTTTGTTCTTCCCCCCAGCAGAGCGGTTTGTGGGCATGCTGTGCTATCCCGCCCCTCTGATTTAAATACAAAGCCCCGCGAGGCTCCTAATGTAATGTCTGATTTGTTGTTAGTGCGCATTGTTCACGCCGACCGCGCCCCCTAGGTTTTGCGGGAAATATTAACATCCGCACGTGCCGAGACGAGAACAAATCTTGGTTCCACGCGCTCTTCATTCGGTAACGTTCTATACACCCTTTACGTTTCCCATTGGAACTTTCAACGGGAACTAGTGATGTGTTAAGTCAAAACTTCTAAATCTAATAACATATCATTCCACTTTTAATATTTTCAATACAAAATGCTACAATAAAATAAGTTAATGAGACCAACTAGTTTCAATTGGACGTGAAAAATATTTAAGAAGAAAACATAATACTATATAGTATGTATTGTTGTTAAATATTACATAACAAAGGGACTCGTATTGAGTCATGTATGATTTTTTAAGGATCGAACTATGCAATTTTCATTACTCAACAAAAAATTCCTGAAAAGCAAATTTAAAAAATGCATACTCGGTTAGACAGATAAATGACATTTTTCCAACGTGTTTCTGTGTAGTATCGATATTTATCTGCGAAACTGCTAGTAACTTTCTCGACGTAATTTATGAGACCAGTATTTATAATAAGAACAGGGCAGTCTCTCAAGAAAAGCGACACAGTGCTTAACAAGTCATCGGCATACTTAAAGGAGAAAAATATTACTTCGTGAAAAGTTACCATAGGAGCCATATAGAAAGAGGTCTCTGAACTCGCCGGGAAACTGTTTTACACAGCTTCTATTTTCAGATATGCTTCAGAGAAAGTCTGCCACAAAAATTTCTAAAGTTGCTTTTTGAATGGAGGAGCACCTGACGTACATCTATCTACCTCCGAGGAGATTATGTATTCTCCTACAAAGAAACAGAAACGTGTAATTTTGGAAACAAAATCGCGCCAATAAGCCTAGCTAAGCTTAGATTGTTTGAAGAAATCTACAAAAATGCTCTTAGAGAAGCTCTTAAAATGTTCTTATTGAAATTCTCCGACATTCGTAATAGATTGTTGTAAATTTTTAAGATATAATTAGGCTACCTGTGATTTCTTTCCGATATTTATAGTTTCCATCGTATGCCATCGATAATCCCTCCCATAATACTGCTAATCGTTTGGGCTAATCCGCTCTAACCGGCGCACGGAATACTATACCACAAATGATAATTACTTCCAAAAACTTTATTTATGCACGTATAGATTAATATATTAAATCTGGTAAAATTATATTACTTATATATAAATTCAAATGCCTAGGATCATAGTTTTGTTTCTCGTTACATATAGAGCCATGGTGTCTACGTTGAGCAGCGCCAGGCAATGTTAACGTAGGCCAGCTCTTGTCATCTGAACCCAGTTGCCAATCTTTGACCCCACGATATTAGGTTGCAAGTTGCCGCTACTTTCACTCAGTTTCACGCCTGCCGCAGGATTTTGTTACCGAAATACCTTAACGAAAATTGTAAGTCTTAAATTAAACCCATTTATAATTTACTTGTAGCATTCTTATTGATAGATAGTATTTCTTTACAGCTGCTTCGAGCCAGCCTCATTAACGCTTTAAACACTTGAGGGTAAAATCTCCAGTAACGGCTCCGGATAATTTATTTTCAGTTCTATTTGTAAATGAGAATTTTTCCGCATCCGTTCTGTGTCCATTGTTACGAATTTTCTTTCAGGTGGTCATTTCTCCCCATGTATGTTGAACCAATACCGAAACTTCAAGAACAGCAGTAATTATAAATATTTCAGATTGTCAAAATTAGTATTTAACTGACAAATTTTAATTCAAACAAAACATATTCACCGGAATAATAATGACACATTGCATATGCTTAAATTTAAATTGACCATAAATGGCGTGAAACACATTGAGTTTTTGGCATAAGGGTCATTTGGTATATGCTTGTTAATAAGGGAATAGTTCTTACAGTCTTAATTGTGTGTACGTCCGTTGTAAGCTTTCATTTCTTTGTTCTGTGTCACAAAGAGTCAGTCCGCAAATAAAAACAATGTTAATTTGAGGTGAAAATACTTGATGTATTTGGCTGTAAAGCTCAACGTTAAAATCTTGGACTTTCTGTTAATATCATGCTCATGGAACATTAGTTCTTATCTAACTGGTGCTACAAATCAATAAATATTTATAAACATACGACGTCGCTACCCGATGGCGCCAGCAGTTTAATTTGTATGTTATTTATATTTATTTATAATTGTATATTTATATATATATATAAATAACAATTCTCGGCAGATCATGAATCGAGTGATTTAATATATCGTTATTTTACTAGCCTGTTTCTCGTCTTCATTTCGTTTATACATTTCGTACACATCCAGCGAAATATTTATTTTACTTAAGGTTTACATGAAACTTCCTAATTGACGGAGGAATATTCGGGTGCATAAATTAGTACAATGTATCATGAAACCGTAACACAATTTCCATATATATTAATAATTTTAATTTAAATTACATTTATTTTATGTAACATTTCGCCCATCAAGTTGAGATGAATATGGGGGAGGGCAATTAATTTATTTCTATAATAATATATAAAAAATGAACTTTTTCAATAAAAAAGGAAAACAATTTACTTGATCAACACAAATTTTACATTAATGTTACAATGCTGCTATTTCAATGTTTATGCCAGCAATTCTTTCTTAAATTAAAACTACATATCTATTTTAAAAAAAGACAAACAATTTCCTTAAAATTAAACACTTCTATCTCTAACCTCAGGGTCATATATTATGGGCCTTTTCATAGAACAAAATATTTTACACAAATCAGTTCGAACCTGGTAGTACAGAAAATCAGCAAAGAGTCACAGGGATACACATGTCGGCTTAGTGAATATTCCAGCTCCTTCCTCCCAATTGGGCCGTACTCTATTAAGATCACAGCCACCGCCGCTGCTATTCTTCCTGGATCAGGAAGAATTTCCGTTTATCCACCTGTCCTTGAACTGCCTGTCCAAGGATGCCGATCATCTGCTTGAAATCTCCCTTGCGACAATTTCAACCACTTGTTCAGCAACTTCTCTCGGAATCTCACCAAATCTGTCTTGCCATCTCTCCTGTCTCACCGCCTTCGAAATATCTGTCCAAATCTGTCCCTAAAATCTCTCTGCACGTCTTTATAAAATATGTTCCCCAATTTCTTGGTTCATATCAACCAGATGGAAGGAATGACTATTGACCAATCTGGTCACACAACCCGATGCCACCAACTCTCACCAAAATTGGGAAACATCCCAGGCGCGACGTTAAGTCTGAATTTTATTGACCCTAGCTCAAATGCTGTCTCCCTTTCTTTTGACTGCGCACCGCCAAAAGTCCGAGCAGATGTGTTTAACCGTTACAAAGTCCAGCGACTCCTATCTTCCTCACACCTACTCTCTCTGCTTCTACCGTTCTGTTCTTATTCTTTTACGGTAATACTTCAAATATTTACTCTTAACATTATCATTACAGCAGCGGTAGACTCCAACCACCTTCATTTCTCGCTGTACTCCAACCCACATGCTATTAACATCTAAAATGAGTAACTTTCTTCTAGTTATTTGATGTTCGCGTATTGTTACTGTAAGTTGCGTGCTCAAACACTAAGGATACGAAATTAACAGGTCTGGAGTCCGAAGATGAAATATTGAGTCGTCATAGCACAATAAGGTCGCATTAATTACGCCTTAGTCTCATAAGTCACCTGAATCACTTATTAACAGTCTTAAAAACTATTAAAGAGACATAGTAATCATAATAAGTCCAGGATTGTTACTAAATGGATGTATTATGTTGATATCCTTGAATCTTAACTACACGCGTATATACGATATTTTAAGTTTGGCACGTAGTTGAGCTTGTATAAGTACTGTTACAAAATAAATATCATCCAACGTTAGTGACGTGATCTATTCTATCGTATATGGAGACTGAATGCTAAAATGTTGAGCCTTTAGTCTCCCATAATTGACATTATAGGTCTTTTTAAATGGAAGAAGATTTAACCTGCAGCTAATCCTTGTGTAGATGAATCAAATTCATGCGACGGCGTCACGTATTATTGTCCTCGTAGCTACACTGCCGTAAGGTTTTTTTTCCCGTGTGTTTATGGTCCCATCAACTGCTAGGTTATTAGCGAGTCTGCATGGTTATGGTGGCTTATATTCATTTAGGGGTAACAAAGTCTGGTTTCTCAAACATCAAAAACGTCCAAGCCCATGGCACGGTTTGTTCCATTCATTAGTGAGTGACATGTCATGTTTGTCTATAACTCAGCTGTACTTCGTTGAAAGTCAGAACGGATCCCACTTTTCAATCATTTTAGTATGATTCGCGGAAGCACAAGATACGTTCTGATCTATTATTAATAATATTTTGTATAAGAATACCTTCCTTCGTGTTTAAAAGTAATGATGACGTAAAGATGGATATATATATATATATATATATATATATATGTGTGTGTGTGTGTGTGTGTGTGTGTAATGTATTTCTCGTTATTTGCAGTAGATATCTAATGGGGTATTCAATTGCATGGATATGGCTTATTGCAGACCTGACTTTTGGTGTGTCTCCCTAACACATTTACGGTAATTCCCGTGATGTGATACATCATAATATTTTTGGGTGGTTGGTCTTTGTGATTAGGAATTGATCCTATTGTAACTCATGAAAATTCTACACCGACCATGCATTTCGTAGTTAGTTTTAAGCGAAATCGAAACATAGCCTTACTGCCTCGTACCAGAGGTCCCGGGCTCGATTCCTGGCAAGGGTTTGGGTGTTTGTGTTGTTGTCTAATCCCCAGCACACTTGAAACTCAAACTGATTAAAATAATGGCGATCTCTCTGCCAAAAAAACTCGACACCAGAAGGTATAAGACAACAAAATTAAGAAAGAAAGAAAATTAACTGCCGCAGAAACGTCGGCAATGTTGGATAAATCATATGTAATTATTCCTAAATTAATTAGATAACACGTCGTTATTCAGTTTAATACGTAAGTTCTCTGCACACCGAGGGATGACATTTTCTGTCAAGTTTGTTCATCAACCTATTGGATGTTCATGAAGTGCTATTTACATTATCCGTTTTATGCAGAACGTCGCGACTGGTAAGTTTCGTATCAGTACGAAAGACCATGGGTGGTAACAGTAAAAAGCGATGCAAATAGTAACCTAATTTTGTGACATACGAAAGCAATCTTTTTTTTCAGGTCCATGTTAGTCTAAAGTGTTTCATTGTTTGATGTTCTCATAATTATAAACCATGCCCGAAAAATAAGGACGTGATACCCTGCCCGATGACCATTAAGCAGAGAGAAGTGTGAATTAAGAAAGCGGTTTCTATTGGGACTTATGTAGCAAACATTTATTTGAGTTCTCCCACTGTTATTTTACATTCCGTGTCGTGTTCTCTCTTCCTCTCCTTTCCGTGTGTGTTATTACCTGACGCAAGGCTTTCTGTGGCTTCCTCTTTGTTTTTGTGGACTGTTTGCTTGTCAAACCACGATTACGTGCGTCCATTATACGCCACCCATACAGCCAGTCTCTTCTTTGTAAATGCTAGTTTTTCTGTAATTAGATTTTTTTTCGTTTGGGGGGACTTCGGCTATCACACATAATGAGACGTACAGCAACGTTGAAAAGCAGTGCATCAGCTCCCCCGTAATTGCCGTGCTACACGGACAACTCTCTTCCAGCGGGACACTTCCATTTACGTGCTAGAATAAAACCACGGCGAGAGGCTAATTTATTAAGGGACACAGCGGCCGGCTCATCTCAGTCGAAGATTATGACAGCAGATTATATTGTCATCAATTTCTAGGAGGAAGGGAAAAAAATTGAAAGCGCCGGCATTTAATTCATGCACGTTGTCACGTCCCGCCAGAAAATAATATCAGCCGCCAAAGTTGATGCGAATTCTAAATATAGCATTATTTAATGTTCGATAAATCTTTTTACAACTATATGTATGAAAAATAATTTCAGAGTGCTCAGATATACACACGCGTGCTGCTTGTCGTTAGTCGATTATGTCGGACTGATTTATTCCACCACAAACTGTAAAAGTATCTCATTCATTATGTTATATTACATTATATGTATATTTATAAACTACATTTACTATACATTTATATGACTGTTTATACAAATAATATCATAAGAAAATGTTTTTTATTGTATTTATATTTTTGAGGAAAATGACGTAGAAGATTCGGGGGTGGGTTATTTAAAATAAGTAAATACAACATTTTATTATTTAGTTAAATGAAGTAAAATATTTATTTTTAATATTAATTATAACTTTTTACTCACTTAACATTTCCAAAAAAATAATGTCCTCGACTTTGATAAGTTAAGAAAAGTTTTGAAAAAATATTCCACATCTGTTTTCTGGCTGTTTTGATGTTTTCAAAAATAACGAACTACTTTTATATTTGAGCGCATCCTGAATTTTAGAAATCTTATTTTCAATTATTCAAATCGAGTTCGAAAAAATTGCACATATCCAACCAAAATAAATGTGCAGGACAAAATTCAGAAATATTTTAAGAGCGTTGGTAAAGTATGAGATACAAATCAATTTAAATAGTCTGAAATATTTTCATTTAATACAGTTGAAAACTTTTACTTGAAATTTGGACAATTTACCGGACTTATTTTTAAAAATGTAAGTTTCTGCACATAACTATTTCCAGTTCGATTTATTGTATGTAATTGTTATTCTTCAACATGAATCGGATTTAACGCAAATTGAAAAGTTCATTAAATTATTTTCGGAATCATGATTAAAAGTAATCAATCATATTCCAAATATTTAAGTATCAATCGCTTAAATAAGATCAAGAAAATTATTATTCAACTATCCTTTTGGTATTACGTTTTAGAAGAATTAATACGGAATCAATAGGAATTCCTCTAAATTGTCATTCAGTGTAAAAATTTGTAAAATAATTTATATTTATTACTTGGCTCTTTCATTTAAATGGAAATTCTATTAATCATACAAGTAACTGTTTCATTAATTTAAGTTCCCATTCCTCAAGTAAAACTGGCTTCAGTTTCATTACTTTTATGAACCAAGGAGCTCGAGAATGACATTAAATTTTCGTTTCGTGTAAGTTAATAAGACTGCTTCCTTCTCGGAAACAAAACTTTGGCTGTGAAAAATTAATAACTTTGATATTTCACTCTAAACAATTATTTGTAATGAAGTTTAAAGACTGATGCAATTACGTGCAGTGAAACTATGATAGGCCTTTTGTATGATATCAATATGTAAGGCGACTGTACGTGAGAAAAACAGTAAATGTCAACAAAATAATGAGGATAGAAAAGATAACTGGTGGAATTACTTTTTGTAATGTAATGCTTTTAATTACAGTCAAAAGAAGTAGAAATGCTTCTATTGAAGCTCAGGTAAAGATCATATAGCTAATTTTAGCAGAAAGACAAGAATAGAAAAAATTTAGATCTGACCTAGGACTAATAATCTAGGACCTCGCAAATTTACGGACGAGCACCCTACCACTGAGCTAATCCGAGTCGACGTCTGGAGGACCGATTGAACAACCGGACTCCCGTCAAACTAAGTCAGGCTCACCTTCAATTTACTAATCACATTCTTCACATCCTAATTTCTAGGAATTCAGGGAAGAATTGACATTGTCTAATCGGATTAAAGGTGCTTGGAATTCAAGTATATATACTCCCACGTAAGCAGCAAAACTAATAACGAGCTCTCGACATAGAACTCAATATATGAATACTATAATCATAGAAATATACTGTGTTAGTGAGTGGTTTGCCTGGGTGCGTCCTATGAAGACATAATTGAGAAGAAAAATGTAACGAAATCGCTAAAATTGCCTATTAAGGTGAGTGTTCTGTAATCACTAACGGTACTTCAGATAACCGAAGCACTAATTCTCTTTCAGACAGAAAGATATGAAATTATAATTAAATCGTTCTCGCCATGCATACTAAAATCAGCAGAAAATTAAGTAGCAACTGGATGTAATAGCTGAAAATTATGTGCGATAAACCTCAGATAATTTTTTCAAAATTAAAAAAATGAGAAATTATTTGTATGTTTATATACATTATATATATTAAAATATTTATATAATCGTTTAAAATATTTCATTTTAATGTCGGAAGTAGACTCGTCACATCACATTTGTTTATACGGATGCATCTCAGCGATGTACCGAAGTCTGGAGCACGAATCCAAAATTCGGCATTGGAACTTAATCGAGATTCCCGGCAATGGTCAAACCGAGAGCTCGCAGGGCGCCCTTATTTAGATGCGATATTCCTAAGTAGGAAGTTGGTCGCTAAATCAGTCTAATCTGCCCTGCTCCCAGGCCCGGAGTGGCTCTAATTGAGTAATGGCAATAATCTGGCCCAGCGCTATCGTCGGCCTGTAATCCCGGGAGGATTACACCACAAATAAGATTCGTAAAATTTTATTGCTGCCGAAGGGATTAGGCTCTGCGATCTTATTCCGCCGCGTCATCCGTTATGAAATCTTCGCTCACACTGCGCGAAAATCCCGACTTTAGTGCAGGCCGTTACGACACTCCAGGGAACCGATGGAGTACCTCGTTCTGATTTCCTGTTCTGACCAGAATTGAGTAAAACGGAAACCCCCTCCTGACAAGGCAGCATATTAAACTAGATTTTAGGTACCAATTTTTCAAAAGTTATGGTAGTTGACATAAACGTTGAATTTGTTATTATTCTGCGTTGGAATACTTTCTCATTATTCTAAAAGTTACAATCCAAGACATATGTTTCCACTAGAAATTAAACATCTTATAATTCCTCTTACAGTTTTCATAATATATAAACCCTGTGCACCTTCTTTCTTGAGATTTATTTCTTTAATGCCCCAAAAATATTTTATACTATACGAATAAAAACTCTTTCTTTCAAATGTTACCTATGCTTAGAAAACTTTTTTAATTGTTGAAACTCGTCTTTTTGAAGAGTTTTCAATGTTAATTTTACATTTAAAATCGAGACGCTTTCAAAAACGATTATATCGGCACATTCGTATCCATACCGTATTAAACTGTAAGTAGCAGGTTCTATAACGATTGTTATTTAGCATTCATTACATCCCCAAGTACGTTTATCAGTCACAATATTTTAATCATGAAATAAATTTATAATTTGAGAATTTAACTTGTCAAATATAAAAAGAAAAACCTTTTTAGTTGCCAATCCTGTATTTTTAATTTCAGAATCTTTCTGCAATGGCCATTTTCAAGTGTACATATTTTACCAAACACTGTACCAGAGTAGTACACGTCTATATGTCATCAGTGTCCAATTCAAACTGATGTATACAGGCGTGTACCACTCTGGTGCTATGTTTGGTAAAATGTGTACGTGGGATAATTAAAATATACAATTGAAAATGACCATGGGCAAAAGCTTCTGAAATTAAAAATACAGAGTTGACAACTTAAAGAGTTTCTTTTTAATTAATTATCATTATTAAAGTTGTTTGAATTTTTATTATTGAATTGAATATTTTATAAGTTAATTGAAAGTGTATTAATAATTATATAAAAATATTTTGTGTGAATAATTGTGGCAATATTACCGAAAGCTCGTTATTTTCAAAATTTTATGAAAATATTAATTAGCTTTATTAAAAATTGTTGATTTTTGAGGATGTAATAAAAGAAATCGATTATATATTACCTCTAAAATTCTTGAAGAATTATCATTTTCAGTTAATGTAATTTTTTTTTAATTATGAAATATCTGACACTTTAATGCTTTCCAAGTGACTTCCGATTCATTGATTGTCACTCTCGGTTGTGAAAGTTAACATTTCGTCTCCTTGTATGTACTCACACCTGTGTTAACTACTTTGCGATAAAAAATTGGTCTCACCTGAATTGAATTCGCTTTGCTGGAACTGGTATTTTCTTCTTTGTTTCGTTAGATATAGAAGTTGGAGTAAGATTAGTATTAAAAGTCCCAGGGATATTAAATGAAGCAACTGTTGATAATCAAAATAGTAAGACTGTGACATGAAATAGGAATATTTGTTTAGTGTTTGACGGGTGTTCCATTGAATGGTTTTATATAAATTTAGAGAACCAGAATTGAGTGAAGGATGAAGATGCTATCGAAGATGGGTAGTGAAATAATCGGATGTTTGGAATAGTAAAAAATCTGTTTCCAAGAATGTTTACTGCTGTCAAATAGTAGAAGACTGGGAGCTTGTCTTAACCCATACTCTGCAGGTGGCTGCTGCAAGTGGGAACTTTCTCGCCTGAGCCTGACAAGTGAGCTCCGGTCACGCCAGCTTCCGGCCTCCATGCTTTACAGCCTCCCATTCTTCCTCGACACATAAACGTCAATACTTCTGAAAGGAACTGACTGCCTGGGCCTCCTTTCTTCACTTTCCAAGAGGGAGATCATTGCTCACCCCCCGGAAGAACGATCACCGCTGCATTCCAAGCCTCTTCTTGTTCCGCGGATTCCCTCGAAAGCGCTTCTTACAACGGAAATTTCAACATTGCTTTTCTTATACTAACTTACCCAGCCTTCAATCTAATTAGGCAATCATTCCGGTTATCACAGATAAACTGCATTTCAGTTAATGGTGATATCCTCCCGTCAGGTTACTGATATAATCAACTGCTATTAGTTCTGTGTGAAGTGACATTAATAGAATCTTTTATTTCTCGGGTAATGTACCATATTTTTGCCTGTTTTGAATGATATTAACGTTCATATCGGTCAGTTTATTTCTTATATACCCATCCCTTCTGTCCCCAATTTTTAATTACCGTAGCAGTCATCAACCAGAAACGTTCCACGTCAACAATTTTCTGAAGACCAACGTACGAATCTGCTGGTAAACCAGCACATATTTCAGTTAAAGTATATTAGCTATTTCAAACTTGAATCTTAGTTGAGTTTCACGAAATCGTCTTACACAGAAACGATGGGTTTCAAGAATGGAAAATTCAGATTCAGTAGTGTCTATCATCATCATCATCTGTAGCTCTGCAGCCCAGAACGGGCTTCCTTCAGGGTTTTCCTCCATTGGTCACTGTCATTTGCTTCAGTCCTCCAGCTCTTGATATCCAGGTCTCACGATGTCGTTCATAACACAGTCCATCCAATGAATTCTTGGGCGTCCCACTCTTCTTTTCCCATCTTCTTTGTATTCCGGGATTCTTTTTGATACCTCATTCTCATTCATTCTCTTAACAACCTGGAAACCATTATTACTTGTATAATATCTGGCGATTTATACAATTGATACAGCTCATGATAATTCCTTGTCTCCAGATCTCCCCTACTTTTACAGGTCCATATATTTTCCGAAGATTTTTCCTTTCACATGTGCCTATCAGTTTCTGTAAGAGACCAAGTCTGAGATGCATACATTAATGTAGACCTAATTTATGTTTTATACAATATATTTGGTTTTACGGGAGAGTAATTTTGATTTGAATTGTCATTGGAGACTATAATAACTTCTACTAACTAGTTGGATTCTTCTCTTGAGTTCCTCAGATACATTATTGTTGCTGTTTATTAACGAACCAAGATATACAAAGCTCTGGACTCTCTCAAATTTAAAGTCATCAATTATAGTACGTGTTTCTAGTGTATCCTTTTTGACAGCGGGCATATACTTGGTTTTTCAAACACTGATTTTAAGACCCATTCCATCAACAGCAAATTTTAAGGCTGCAAGGCCTTGCCTAAGTCCAATTCCGATCTTGTTATTATATCAATATTATCAGCAAATACTAATAATTAAACCTATTTATAAAATATTATTCCTCTTGTTTGTATATTTGCCTCCCTAATAACCTTTACAAGGGCTATATTGAAAAATATGCATGCTAGGGAGTCACTTTGACTTAGTCCATTCACAGTATTTAGAGGTTCCGCTAGGTCTGTTGAATTCTTACGCGGCGTTGGCTACTCATCATAGTAGCTACAATCATTTTATAATTTTGGTTGCTTTGTAAAGCTCAGCTCTATTCATACTATCATAGGCTGTACTAAATTCTACATCTATCGTTTTTTCCAAAGTTTGCCCCAGGGAGAAATCTGATCAATGGTTGACTTTCCTGTACGAAAGCCTACTTGGTAATTACCTCTGATCTTCTCAGCATATGAAAGGAGCCGGTTATATAGAATTTTAGAGAAAAGTTTGTATGTTGTGTTCAGTACTGTCATTCCTCTGTAATGAGAACAGTCTGGCTGATCCCTCTTTTTATGAAGTGGACTAGTGGCGTCTATACAGTTTAAAAATAATGTGAAATAGTTCGCTGTGACATTCAAATCGATTAAAGTTTAATGGATTCCTTTGAACAGATACCAAACATCAAAAGTTTGTGAGATTTTACTCCCAGTGAAGTCAGCAAACACATAGCTTTATCAGCGATTGTGACGTCGGTGCACGCTTTCTTCCGAGAAATATTGTGGTTTCTCGAACGAATTCAGTAAATGCCGACAAGGGCGTTTACTTTTATTGCGCGGTTAAGTTATATTTCACGACGATAAGGAAAAATGCCGCAGTGACGAGGTGAAAAGTTTTTCGAAATAACGGAATCGAATAATTATTGAAAAAGCCGAAATATGTATACACCAGTCGGCCAGCTCACGCAAGAAATTAAACAATTTGAACTCGCGGAACCATTATATATAATGCATTTGTGTCCCAACGCGGCATTATAAAACTGTTGACGAAATTGAGTTTCGACCGTTGAGATCATCATGCACTCATGTACACTGTCATGAATTGTATTCGCAAGGTTGTTCACGTAAAAAAATTCACAAAAGTCAGAACTTCATATATTCTGATAACCCTACTAATGAATGCGAAAAAATTATGTTTATAAATGTGTAAATATATATAATAGTGACTACGAGTACATGCTCAGTAATTCGTCTATAATCTATTGTTTTAAGTTCTTGGAAAAAACTATATTCACCTGAGCTGTCACAACGTAACCTAAATTCTTTTTGTAAAAATTTAAAAAAAATGGAAAAATGACCGTGGAAAAGTATTGCGAGCAGCAGTAGGGAAACAGGAAAAAATGTAAATAATTTCACATAAACGAGGTCTATATTTAAACGAAAGATAACATCAGTCTATGGCAAATAATATAACGTTATCATTATAGACATATTTATGTCACTGTTGAAGTTTAAAACCACGAGACCTCAAACTGAATGCTTAAATTGAAATAGGTTTTTGCACCTTAGTAAACTTTACACTCCCAACACATTTTGTTATTCGCATTTATACTGCCATAAGGCCAGAAAAAAAATTGGTGTAAAAACTACAGTAGAGGAAATAATTGGTGGAACTCTTTATACTACTTAGAATATTTTTCATTATGGAACATTAGATTGAAGTGAGATGAGTATAAACTAAAATTTAAGCAGTTTGTGTAAACGTTTGACCTTGTAAGGTAGTATTCCTCGTAGAACTTCCTGAGTGCTGGTGCTGTGAGTGCTGATCGAGGTGGCCTAGTCCACGTAGAGGAGGCCTTTTAAGCCTTTTTGTGGTGCGGGCTGAATGACCCAATAACCAGCCAGTAATTAACAAGGCTCTGATCGATCCGAGATAGCGCTCCTTTCTCATCTGAGGCGGGCCAGCTACGTGCTACAAACACGCTCTCTTTCCCGATTTCGCGTCTACACTTCTACGACGACAGGAAATTCGTTTTGTGTTTCCCAGGTTACCTCGGAAGCTCAATAATAGTTCTAGGAGAAATGGAAATTATTACTTTACTTCGGAGAATGTGATAATTGGACGTTCCGTCGTTTTCGTTAGAAAAAACCATGTCAAACCTACGCGTGTAGTACAGTTACTCCTTTTCAATTACAAAAATGCCAGTCGATATTTCAAATAGTTTGGTACACGACAGCTAAAAAACAATCGTAAATTATCGACATCATTTGCAGCACTTGCATAAATATCATCTCGTGATATTATATTTGATTTTTGTTCTTAGTTAATAATTAATAATATTTTATACAATAGTGTCAAAGGAATCCTAAAACAATTATACAATCAAAGTGCTATATATAATATTCTTCTACACATTTATGAACAATATAAATTAAACGAACATTCTAACAGAAATTTCCAAAAAAAAATTAATTCAAAGAAGTTTGTAACTAAAAAATACAGCCAACTTTCCCAGAAATAACTTAATTAATATTTACTCAATATAATTACGACGGTTCGTACATCTTTGTGGACTTCATCTGCTAAATTTTTAAAGGGACGAAACTATTACATCTGTGGATAATTTTGTGTCGTGGTCTGCGTCCAGCGACGTTACGCCGAAATGAAACATCAAAAAAAACTTCAACGATATTTCTGTTGAATTTTGTAGTTCAACCATGTTGTTTATGTTATATATAACCTGAATAAAGTAGAGGAAACCTGAGGAAAAACAAAAATGTAAAGAAACGTCGTTTAATATATTTTTAAGTAAGATTATGTAAAGTTTTAGTACTTCTTCAGGTATTATATTTTGAAATTTTATTGAAATGAAAAAGATACCAAATGTTTAAAAATCCAACTTTGACTCCAACGGTTGAAGCTGCACTTGCATGCTGAAATAATTCATTTATATCAATTTTGTATTGAAAAAATCAGTCAATCACAAATTTTCTTTAAAAAAATAACTCCTGTATGCGGATACGTAAAATAAATAATACAGTAAAGAAATAAAAAATCTTGAATTTGAATTAAATTTCCTTTTTTGTATTAAATGACTGTGTGTTGTTTAGATTTACATAAATGAAAAAAAATAAATAAGTCTCAATTTTAATAAAACCCAACGTTATATAACGGAGCTTTCGGTAAATACCACAGTCGTCTACAAATAAAACGACCAGGATAATTTAAATATTTCATTTTTTAGAATTATACATTATAAAAACATTTTATTTCAAATCCTTAATCCATTGTACGTACCTTCATATTTTGAAATCTAATATTTTTATACATACTATAAACAACAGTGAATTAGCCTCATTAGTCTTTAAGCAGGTATGTTTCACCCTCGTAGGTGGCGACTATTGGCTAACAAAATTACCTTATCGAATAAACGCAACTACTGAATCCGCATGTCTTGAGTAGCATATAATAAATTTATCTAGAATTTTTGATCCAGTTCAATAAGCTCAGTAACTTTTAGACATATAATATTGCTATACATATATAATCCTCTGTTTGGAGTCCTTTTCTTAGAGTTATATCCGCGCGGTTCTCGATACCTGGGATATTCACCCCAGGCTCCCTTTGGTCCCTAGACGGCCAGAGAGTCTCCCATAACATAAATAGAAAACAATCGAATATTTATTCATTATTTTGCAACGAAGATAAATTTCTTTTGTTCATTATACTAAGAAGTACCAAGACTGATTAGAACACGTTAAGCCTGCTTGAAGACCTTAACAATAATTTAACATTTCACGTGCCTCTCAATTACGGCAACATTTTAAAATTGAAACCAATCTTCCCTTGAAATTTTTTTGTTTATTTTGAACACTAAGTAAATTAGGTAAAGGAAATACAAAGAGGGGAGAAGTGGTCCAGTGACCACGTGTAATAAAAATTATTGGGAGAATAATTAGCCCTAAAGGTACTCAACAAATTGCTATTTTGAATTAAGTAGACACATTTACTTTAAATATCAGTACATCCTCTTCTGGTTTTAAAAACTTCCTGAATGTAGCAAGTAATTGGCATGAATTGTACTCCAAAATATTCACTGATACACATCTGATAGTCAACGATTGTTGGACTGATAATGCTTTAGCAAAAATGGAATTTGTATACATAAGTATTTTATGAATAAAATCCGATGTATATGTACAATAATTTTTAGAAAGCATGGGAGTGAACATTCCTAAGCCTTTAAAATTCCTTTTTTTTTGTCGGAAGGTGACGATGAAGAAATGTTTACCTACTATCTTGAAGTAGTTTATTCTTCGTTATTAAATAACGAATGTCAGCCAAATGTATCGAATACAATGAACTCTCCCTTTTGGCCACAAGAAAGCATTTTATTAATCAATTACTCCTGGGAGAGGCTTCGCTCTTTAATTACAGCCCATAAATTTTTCAATGGGGCTCAATTGCTGGCTTGGTATGGCTAGCGAGTAACTGGACTCCCCATATTTATCTATAGTGCCTCGTTCTCGAGGACCAATCCTCTAGAATTAAATACAGTACATTCCCCGTGGCCCGTAAAGGACCCATAAAATCTTGGAGATTGATGGTCTCCGAGGGGCGAATCTGTGTCCTACGAGCGTGGAGTGTGGACCGAGTGTCCACTAACGAGGGCTGCTTCTTGTTAAGGTTGGCGGGCCTGCTCTCGACGCCTCAATACATCACTGTTGCCAATTAGGCTGGGCGGAATGCACCCTCCTGTGCGAGGGGGAACTCCCTCAAGAACCAGAGCTCAACAATGCAAAACAAGTAATCTACAAATAGCGGGAAAGATGAATGACGTGTTCCTACCTTCAATAAAAAATGATACTCCTTTTGTGGTTCGTCTGCGGTGAATGAGGGATAAAATAAGGGAAATATTTCATGGGCTGAAACCAAACTTTGAAATAGTTGTTCAGCACTTAAGGAAATACATTCCGCGAGTAATTTATTATACCACATAAATCTGTAGATTTCAGCAGCCTAAATTTATAAGACATCGGTTTTGTCTATTTTACAAAATTCTTCTCTCAATTCATAACTGTAGAGAACAAGAATGCCTCGTTTTTATTTGGATTCAGATATCATCCCGGAGCTTGACCTGCAGGTGAAGATTTGAAGTGGATGTTGGCTGGCTCTGACGGACTGAAGGTGGCATTGACGCTTTGAAATGTTGGTGCTCGTACCTGTCTGACTTGGTCTGGTACCTGTTTTGTCGTACATCTCCCCGCGCTGGCGATTTGTTTCCACGATTGCGGCGGACGAGGAAATGTTAAACGCCCGAGGTAAAAGAGAGAAAAAGCGCGACCGCTCATTTGCATAAGCAAGCAGCTTCATGTTATCACACAACATCCTGCCACACTGACCCCTAACACCGCATTTTCTGTGTACTCAAATTACGTCTCATCGCTCTCTGTTCCTAAACCAGCTGTTTCCTGGGACCAATGTGGTTTTCGAGACCGATAATTTGATTCCACCATTTCGTGTGGTCCATTCTTTGAGACAGCTCGTGCTTAATGAAATCGTCATTAAAAATAACGTTCGGTTAAGTAGTGAAAATTCTCATTTACTACATCTCTTCCAGAATCAGATAAAATATTAAAATATTTATATTATTAAAAAAAATAGTTGAAAGAGAATAGGTGATTAAAGACGGGAAATGGTGAAGATTCTTTCCAGACTATTCCACATCACAAAATCATACTTCGTAGGCTGGCTTACTTAAATAAGGTAGAATTGCGTTATGACTGCAGTCGTTTTCCTAGTTTTTTTCTCACTATCGTACTGAAGACTGAGCTGTTTTAATTCAAATACAAAGCAATAAAATAATTTGACTTGAATACGTTTCGCCCCCAACTATACTTAGAGACATCCTCAGTTAATTAATTAAAATATTACAAAATTTCATGTTGCTGCTACAGCGTTCGGGGTCGAAATTAAACAATTCTATTTCTGAATATTGGCCATACTGTGAATTTTAATATTTTCATAATAAGTCATATTATTTTTTAATCGATATATAATTAAACTGTTTTTTTTAAAAAAAAAGAGATATTGATTGTTTCATTTCTCTTCATTACATGAATTTATTTTTTAGTAACCTTCAAACGGAAACCCTGGAAGCAATCTGGTTGGAAGTATCTGTTAAGATACATTATTCCATTGAATATTTTAAGCTATAGTTAATACAAGACATCAGATTGTTATTTGCAGGTGGGTGATTATGATCGATATTTTTTATTTAATCTTTGTAGAGTAAGAACAGTTAGATAGACCTTTTGAGTGACGAAAGTGATGTCACGGCTTACAGTGTCAATTACCGAACTTCACATACATTGCTTACTAATTTCTGTCATAGTCGATTATCTATTTTCTGAATAACGATGATAGTGATAAAATTACTTCATTAGTTAACACATAGAGTAAATAGTGATAAAAAGTAAATGCGGAAAATTTCACTTCGTATTTTAACTTATTTTATATGTTGTAAAGCAATTCATTAAATTGCATGTAAAATAATTTTCAAATTATTATGTCTTTAATAAGATTTTTGATGAATTTATAGCCACACCTTCCATTAACTAAAAGAATTTATAGAAGAATCTGAGTCCGCGTTGTATGTTGTTGCATAATAGATTACTATTATTATATGGTTGTATATGGCTAGAATGAGTTATTCATCACGTTTTATGTATTATCATATAATTAGTGATAAAAATTGATTTTTAATAGTTAACATATAGTATCAATGGAAAAATGTACACCATGACTCATTTCACATAATTTAAGCTAAGCGTCTATACAGGATCTACTGAATATTATCCTAACATCACAAAACATCACAAAAATGTAGCTATTTATTTATCAAGGACTACATGAAGAATAACTCCTTCCGCGAGTAAGTTTCACGCACATAATATTAATATTCGTTGTATGTTTGATGTGCAATTTGCAAAATAAGGGTTCAATATTCTTATTTGTGTATGTCACAAGAACAAATTTTCTAGTAGGAATCAACGTTTAGTATTCAAGTCTGAGACTTAATTCATGATCTTTAAGCGTAAATTCATTCGGCACTTTAATAAAGTAGTAGTAGCTGACAATCGTTTAAAATTATATTTCTAGCTGATCAAAGAATATTTGAATTGTAACTCTTAGTCCCCGCTTAGTATCCCAACACGGGGATGATTTCTTGTGCCTACCATGGTCAATAAATCTGGGATTGAGAATGACGGAGAATAAATACACGGTCCACCTGTCACTCCTAAATCCAGAATGTGTAATTTAATATGACAGTCTGACAGCCGCCTCCGCAGCGCGCGGTCCTCTGGACATGATCGAGATTAAGGATTGGGAATATCAACGTCTGTGGTACTGAATTAATTAAAAAATTAAACTACCTTGAATTATATAAACATTATTTTTTATTTGTTATTTGGCGGTATAATTAAATTTAACCGTCGCTTATTCAGCGACTTCTGAAAGATTGTAGAGTACAGTGTTGTATGTGAATCTGTATAGAACTATATATATTGGTATTTTATATATTAATTATTAAATTAATGTTTTCGTTTATAATTTACTATTTTTAAATATATATATGAATATCTGTAAAATTCGAATATAAAACACCATAAGAAGATTAAAATTGAAGACGAAGAGTTATTTTAATGCATTTAGTTGTTTTAATACCTGCAAAGTTCAAGGCTGATGTGAATAGTGAGACTAATTTAAAATGCTACTAATAAATAGTTTCCTCAATAAATTTACAATAATTACTTTGCGTTTGATTTCTCTCCCCTGGGATTTTTTCTCAGCCAGGGACGGACGGAGCGTTTTGCCGAGTGGAGAAAGGGAAGTAACTGTTGTGTTTCTTTCCGCTTTGGTTTCTCTGGCTCCACTTGTTGCAGTTGGTGTTTCACGCACGGACGCCAACCACGCCACGTTAAAATCGAATCACATCGTCGCACATGCGCGCAACTGTCACGCTGCCACGCGAAGGCACTATTAAGGCAGCCACGTGATAAGCGCTAATTAACACGTCGCTCTGAGAGATCTGTCGTCTGTCTCCTCGCATCTTCGCACGCAAGCAGCCGCCTGTCCAATTAAAGGACATTTGGAGGTGTCATTTGGTGACAATGGTACATTAGCGCTTATTCCGTCCCTCCATTAACTAGTCGATCGGCCGTAGAAACACAGAAATGCATTACATTTATAAAAGCTTTTCCTATAATAATGATATTTCAGTAATTCAAAGAAATTTCCTATAATAATTGTATTGTTTTCATTCAAAATTCTTTCATCTAGTATAAGATACAAGTTCCACAAATAAATTATGAATTTCATTAAACAAAAGTTAAATTAAATATTCATTTCCCCGATGAGAAATATAAATACAGTAAACATCAGCTACCCGAAACGTTAATTATCCGAATTAATATTTTCTCCACTTAAATTTGAAGGACATTGCTTTTTAAATACACTGTTCAGTACAATTTTCTTTCTAAAACACTAAAAGTACCAAAGTATGAATACCGTAAAATCAAGATTTAATTAAAACTTAATAATATTTTGTGTTTAATAAACGTCCTAAACAACATTCCGACAAAAGTATCACGAAATCAGAATGTTCATTGTTTTAAAAGATCTAGTTGGTGAAAGCTAAAAATTGAAAAAGGCCTGAAAAAATGATTCCGAAGTGCAAAAGCAGCAACAGACTAATCAAATTATTAACTTAATTCAATCGATAGCAGTATTTAAAAAATGCGATAAAAAGCTGGAAACGAAGCGATGGAAAGCGATACTGTCCCAGGTTTTCAAATTTTCAGTGAAGACTAAATAATAATACGTGTGCAAGAAAAGTATAATGCCGAAGGTGATAAGGACGAAGACGAAGATGACGGCGACAAAATAAGGCTTTATCGCATACGCAACTTATGAACAAACTTTTCCTGAGAGTCCCAGAATACTTAGAAACAACTTCAATCTAGTCCACAAAATAATATCTATTTTCAACATAAATAATTTAAACCAACTGGTATAGTCAAGGGCAAGTGTTGGAGGTGATTTCTCGTATGCTGGAATGTAAATTAGACTGTTGTACTAGCGTCTACTTGAAATTTTAAAAAAAACTGGGATACTTCATAAGATACGTAGACCCTCAGTTCAAGATTTTAAATTATTTTTATGTTCAGCTCTACGAATGTTTCATACTAAATACCGGTACAACAAGTGTTGTGTTGGAAAGGAGTATAACGACAACATCCTTACAGGAATAACAACTAAAAGACTTAGACGTTAGTATTCAATTATATTTATGACATCTTCTTAGAGATGCTAATAGTTTTTATTGCTGTTCCTCTCATAAAAGGGTCATAAAATCCTGGGAGGTTCTTAAAATATGTTCTTCGTAATTTTTATTTCTTCTGAAACGGATCCTCGAATTTCAACGAACCGGTTGTGGTCGTAATGGCGGGCCACACTGCAACACCAATCTAGCAATGTTGAAATTCGAATCAGGATTCAACCAGCAAACACGTTTATGCTTTCTTATAAATTACATGAAAACTCTTGAGGTGACAACTAATTTTCAGTAAAACCTGTAATCATTGAAGGATATAGTATGGAAAATTTTCTAATCTGAAATCAGTAAAATCGTGGATTAGCCAGAAGGAAAGAACTAGACGATTACATAAAAGTTGAAACATACATTCTCTCTGATTAAAAGCTAGTTGTAAAACTTTTAAAATCATAACTTAATTAATTACAATTCGAGTCGCATTTCAGCCCGACTCTATATCACAGAAACTCAGGAGAATTCTTACAGGAAAAATAGGTATTAATCGTCATGCTCACTGTAATAAATAATAAGTATATGAAAATTGTTATTTATTACTAGTTTAATTTATTCGTTGTGAGACTGATTTATAAGAAAATTTCTCCATGGGAACCTTTTCCTGTTCAAGGGTCTTCCTCCGATTGATGATGGAATGAATGGACCAACCCATTGTAATACTCTAACCATATGAACGTGGTAGCAGAAGCCCTACAATGGGTTCAAAATTAAGTAGACAACATCCTTTCCCTGTCAGAATTTGAACCCCGCAATTCTATGATGGGAGGCAATCACGCTGACCTATACACCATGGCAAGCCGACCTCTCAACATTATCCATACATGGGATTGTCGGCGTATTGTAGCGTATTCAACTTTGATAGCAACTGTTATAACAGACTCATAACTGATAATCAATCCTAAAACTGGTCTGATGCAACCCGCCATACTAACCTATATTGCGCAAGCCTTTTCATTTTCCATAACTTCTACATCCCAAATACTTCCAAATCTGCTTAATCCACACACTTCCCTCTAATGCTAATTTTACAAGACTCTCGTGTCTCAAAACCTGGCCTATTAATCTATCCCCTCTCTTGGTCAAAGTCCTCCATATTGTTCTCGCTTCTCTTATTCTGCTTAAAACTTCCTGGTTAGTTAATCTATCCACCCGTCTGATTTTCAGCACCACGTTTGAAAAACTTCTATTCTTTTTAAAAGCAACTACTAACGTATACGTTTCGCACCGATACGAAAATTTTTAGTAATGATTTCCTAATATTCATACTTATATTAGCCCTAAGTAAATCCCTCTTCCTAACGAAAGCATTCCTTTTACTGTGCTATCCTACTCTTTATATCTACTACACTGTCATCCCTAGTCATTATGCTTCCTAAATATCAGAATTCCTTAATTTCCTTCAAAATAGCCCTTCCAAATCAGACACCCTTCGTAATTCCACTCTTTCCTAACTACTCTCCTTCACTTTGGTTTTCCCTCTATAATTCTTCAGGTTGTACTCTTCCTCCAGGATCACGTTCATGCAATTTATTATGTTTTCCAAGTTTTTTTCTGACTCCCCTAATACCACAATATCATCAGCAAACCTTATGGTTTTCAATTCTTCTCCTTGCATTTTGATTCACTTCCCAAATTCATTTTTAACTTTCTTCGTCGCCTCTTCTATGTATAAGTTAAAGAGCATGACTTATATCTTTCTTTATTTCTGATTTCTTTTCTTTTCCTTAAATTCTAATTACTGCTTACTGCCATCTTGTAGAGGTTATCGATAACTCTTCTTTCTCGATATCTGTTACCTGTCATCTTGAAAACCCTTATTGTTTTGTTCCAGTTAACATAACGAAATATTTTTTCTAAATCTAAAACTGCCATGAGTGTAGGCCTGTTTTTTATCGTGTCTTCTAAAATTAGACGCAAAGTCAATATTGCTTCTACATTCTTCCTAAAACCAAACTGATCTCCCAACTCGCATTCTATTTGACGTCCCATTCTCCTATATAATATTTTCGTTAATATTTTGCACGTATGAGATACTAAACTAATTTTTGTGTTCTGTTCGCATCTATCCCCAGTCTTCTTCCGTATAGGGACAATTATGTAGTTCCTAAAATGTTCTGGTATTCTTCCTGTTTCGTAGATTTCAGAAACTAACCTGATATTGTTTCTTCGCCCGATGATCTTATCAACTCCGCTGGAATGTTATCAATTCCTGGCGCTTTACAATTTCTCAGAACTATCAGCGCCCTGTCAAACTCCAACCTTAAAATTTTGTCCCCCAACTCTTCATCTTCAGCATGCTCTTCTTCTTCTCACAGATATATTGCTTTATAATTTCAGTTAAATATTACAAAGTTTATTTAGACGCCTGATAGGGATACTGAATTGTCAAAATTTTGTTTGTGGTGTATGTTTATCTTATGTTTGCAGAATAGACATGCCTCGAATGAAAACTGGAAGAATTTTTTATTTCTTGAAAGGAGACAAATATTTTAAGGATCTTTCTTTCTTAGTAGTTGTAATCCAAAAATTCTTGACTAAACGAGGAATATGAAGCAAATATAGTTTGTTTCTCGAAGTCAAATATTTGTGAAGAGTCGACGTCAGGCCAAAATAAACATTCATAATATGTGCCATCCACTGAATAGGAATTACTGTCTTGTATTGACAAAATATCGCTTTATATGTTAAAAGCGATAATTACACGTTGGATTTAAAAAATACTTTGGCTTCTAATATCATCGGTTTCTTGCTAAATGCTTCCGTACCTGAAAGGATAGTTATACCAAATAATTACTCTAATTACAGGAAATAATTTGATCTGTTAAACAAGTATATTGAAATAAAAGTCGTCGATGTATTTATGGATACCTATAAAGCTCATTACGTAATTTCAAATGTTTGCTTATAAACAACATTTCTTTAATTTGAACACAAAATGAAATAAATGGTCACCAGTAAAATAAAACTTTGTTCGTAAATGATCTCATATATTTTCCGTATTTGTAATATATAATTAATGGTTTACAATACATGAATGCAACCTTTTTAGTGCCTTCCAGGGTTCGACGAAACAACCTCTTTTAAGCCAAGCGTGTTTGTATGCATTCCATGAAGCTCCCCAATGCAATCGCCTGTATTTACCAAAGGCCTATTATGACTATGAAGCTCAATGCAGGCATATCTGTTGCACAAAGTGGTAAATGGAAAACTCACTTGAATAATTATGAATCGCACGAGAATCAGATACATCAGAGGGGCACATCTCCCCTGTAATCAATTCACCCTAAAACCCGGACCCACCCGCTTTCATCTGCGTCACCCTCCTCGCACACATACACACACCTAATTCATTTCATTATCCACACACGATGTGTAACTGAAATATCAAATATAATAATCGGTCGCACTGAATGAATTAAATATCTCGAAAATCGCTGGTATCGTGAGTCATTAACAATTTGCGCAACTTTAATAAATGAGTATCGCTTTATCGTATATTAAATCAATACACAAGGGAAAGTCTACGTTATTTAATTTTTACAACAACTTATGATGTTCGATACCCGGTTCGGTCGAGATTTTTCCATACTGTATCATGGCCTTTGGCTGAGCTTCAACTGGAAGCAATTCTTTCTGTCTTTGACGTAGAAATTTTGAATATAACACACATTAAAAAGTTCCGATACCGTGGTAAAATACAATTTACGTGAATCTGTTTAACATAACTGAATGGGTCACTATTTCGTTGATCATGTCTGTTGAATTTATAAAATAATTAAAACTTTAGTTTGAATTTTAAAGACTTTTTTCATTATAATTGACAATTATAGTCCTTAATATTTTAATATACCCAATTGACATACATTATATATAAATATTTAGTAATATAACAGGTCTTGACAGGAGTAAAACTTAATTTTCAATTAAGCATTTAACAGTTTATTGAAATCAAAATTTATAAAATAATATTTCGTTATTAATTGTAATTTTCCCTCACTAAATATTAAATTAAAATTATATTCTTAAAAATTATTAAACCTTCAGTACCAAAATACTTACTACATTATACGAGTAGTTCTTTTTGAGCTGTATCGAAATAATCATAATTGACATCATACGGATCTTTTGTAAAGAATAATTATTTTAATAATACCTTTTCGTTTATTTATTATTCAACCATGTATAATTCATTTCATTTTAGAACGCAATTAATCTTCGCTTCATGTTCATCTTTATGAATTACGACTTGAATATAAAATTATTTCTGATGAATTGTGATTTTCATACAAATAAATAATTAGGGTCTCTCAAATTACGCTGAGAGGCCAAATTATTATAACCATACCTCCCAATACAATGTTAGGCCACCTTTTGCTATTATTACTGCTTGAATTCTTCTGGGAATGGGTTTCTATGAGATGTTGGTAGGTGGTAGGAGGAACGTGAGACCACATCTGATGAACTGCACTTTCCAATTCCTTACGATTTGATGGTACTTGATCCAGCTGCCTGATGATCCTTTTCGATCTCATCCCACAAATTTTCAATTGGATTCAGAATCAATGATTGTGCAGGCCAACGAAACAAGGTAAGGAATCCGTCATGCTCAGAACCATCTGAGGAAAATACCAGCTTTATGACAAGGAACATTGTTCTGCTGGAAGTGATCATCCCTGACAGAGTAAACCCATTAACATAACAGGATATAATTAAATTGTTTAATTATATACAGGATATACTTGATCTGCGATAGTACTTAAATACACTTGGGAATTCACACGTTGTCTCACAGTAATCTAAGGACCCATGCTACGAAAACATCCACCAAACCATAACATTGCCGTCACCAGCTTGAAGTGGTGTGGCAATGCAGATGGGTTCCATGCTTTCGTGTCGTTTTCTCCATATTCGAACCTTGCATAGTGCATTTGAAATCGCGATTCATCAGACCACTTGACCCTTTTCCATTCATCTACAGTCCAATCCTTATTCAAGGCAGACAGTAGAGGCTTTGAAGCAGGTCGTCGGCTTGCATAGCTCATACGGTGTAATGTGGGACGAACAGTTCGTTCAGAGACGTTTACACTCAGTCCTCGATTAAGATTCTCCTCTATTTGACGCACTGTTTCACTTCTGTTACTGTGGACAACTCTGCCAAGTCTCCTTTCAGCTCGAGTATTGAGTAGCCAATGACGATCACAAGATTCATTTGCTTGGTAGTCCACTTTCTGTAAACCTAAACAACTCATGCTGTCGAACACTTCACAAGTGCAGCCGTTTTTGGTTTCGACGCTTCGAGTGCATGCGATCATCCTGCGATCAAACTCAGTTAAATCAAGTCTTTTCCCCACATCATCGCCAGCAACACAGTACAACTGATTATTCACTTCTCCTACGATCTCATTTTATAGCTATCTCGCCCTGTAACAGTGTGACGCTGTCAGGCGGTCAAAATAATTTGGCCACTTAGTATTTATTTACTTTCCTTCACAACGTCAATACATCCTCAATTCGTTGTCAAACTATGACGATGACAAAGACTTTGTTACAACACCTTAGGGTATATTGACTATAACGTCCTATAATTATTGAATTGTTCAGTGAATTAATTTTAAATAGAAAATTAGAATCATTTAAAATTAAAAAATTAAAAAAATGTTAGTAGTAACTCTTTTCAATATCAATGGAATGTGTGTGGTAATGGTTAAATTTAACTACAGGTGAGTATATCAGAAGGCACGTCGAAACTTCTTGTTTTCCCACTTCATGTAAACCAATTCAGTTCATACTCTAAGTATGATAAGTAATTAAACCTTAAGTTATGAGAATATTGAAAGAGTGCGGTGTAGCCATTATAATTTCAATGGCTAAGATGATTTTGTGTTCCAGTTAAAAATGATAAAAGTATTTGATAACCGTTCTTTTATAATTAAATCAGTCAGGTGGTCATCTACGCAATTTCTTAGTAGTATTAGTGAAATTATTAGTATCTTCTTCATTTAGGTCCATGAATATTGGAGGTAAATGAAGCATGTGAATAGAGCTTCCAGTTAAAGGCGTTTATAAATAGTAGCGAGCTGCTGCCAGAGAGGAAATTGGCGGAACCGAGCAGTGAAAGCAGGACTCCCGCACAAGCATAATCAACCGTGCAAAAGCCACTCTGCGAAATATGATGTATTGAGGGTCCAATTAAAGGCGAGTTGTAATGATTATTTTGGTTCGGCTATTTTCAAACGATACTTTTCCGCATAATAATACCAGGCAATCACGCAAAGCGATACAAGGACCTGATACTAGGGATTAGTACCTTTTATGCAGCGTTGCATGGCACGTGACTCAAAGATCAAGGGGTCTAAATAAGAAATATTACAAGAAGGGGTTTTAACACGGTGAAACCAATAGGTCTCCAATTTCCATAAGGATATTTCTTCTTGCGGGACCGGTCATACTGTTTTTGGCGCTGTAGATAATAACAAAAACTGCTATTCCCGAGATTAAATATTGAATGAATAGAAGTATAAAGGACAAAGTTAACTAGAAAATAATATAAATGAATTTTAAAAATAATACTAATATAAACAAATTTATGGAAATTTTTTATTCAAAATCAAAAGTTAATATTTTTAATGAACTTGCTTACTGAAACTAATGCCTAATATTTTTAGACATAATTTTAATATACATTTAATACGCGAGGCAAAACTAGTTAAATAATATTCAAAGTCTAAATATATTTTCAAACAATTTCCTTTGAAGTTTATTTACTGTAAAATAGCGAATCGCTTCTTTCAGATCTGATTTACCGCTCCATTCATGTTCAATGGCCAACATGGTTAATCCATTAAGACAATTTTGTGTAAATATTGAACTTACATTATAATTTAATATTTTTAAACAAGGGAAAGGTTCTCCGGTCGGTAATAGAAGTTAATGTTGGCGTGTGAAAAAATTTTTCAAGCAATGCTCGCAATTGGCCAAATTTAAAGACTGTCAACTGGATTTTTTTCTTTCTTCAAAATGTCTTAAACTCCACTTATTTCGTCAACCAGTTGTACTCTTGAAGCGTTAAGATCAGAGAAAATCCATCAAGGCGTTTCAGCTATTTTCTTAGCACTCCAGCTTAGGTGGTCGTGTTGCTACTAAAATTTGCCGCCGTAGGCAGTCGCCTACCATTCCTGCTGCCACGGACCGGCCCAGATTCTTCTAAATCATAAAACACCTGAAAGTCATTCGGATAGAAATAGAAATAAAATTTTTATTTTTCCTCCAGCCCTTTCTAGATATATATGGTGCCCACTTTTTCGGAAATATTTTAAAATTAATATGGCTTCTCAAAATTTTGTTACGATTTTATGTTTTATGACTTACCAGAATAAATATCCTTGTGAATATGGAGTCTACGTCGGGATACATTTTGGAATAAATATAGTTATTCAATTTTAGATTTTATGAAATGTTTAAAAAATGTATGTTCCCAAGCGATTTTACAGTCTTCGAATAATAAATTTCCGAGTTATATAAACAATTTGTTTGTCCAATTATAATGAACTTGTATTTCGTAGAAAATTTTCTCCATACAGAGATTAGCTTTGAGTTAATTCGTCTATTCCAATGGAAGTATTGTGGTGGGTTCATCGTCTCGGTAAATACTTGTTGCCAATAAACCGCTTGGAATAAGTCGAATATATCCTATCATCCGACCATGTTCTATCTGAATAATACTTGTTGAGCTATTTCGTTTCGTTCCAGCGAAACCGCATCGATGAACTCGTAAGCCGGATTGTCCTGTTCACTAATGGGAGCAGCTGTGCCGTTATATTCATGAACTGAGTCGGGTTAGCATATTAATGCACGAGTATGTACATGGATGAGGGGGAGGGATTCCCTGGCAGGAATGTGGGAGATATCCCCGTGTCCGTGGAGAGTGAGGCGCCAGGTTGGCGTTCCAAAGAGATTAGCCGCGTGGTAACTCTACACCGACCGACCCATTGTGTCTCCTCGCAATAAAGAACAAGAGCCGTGTACCTGTCGCTCGCAGCGCCCCACATTAACAAACCAGTTCCCTCTAATACTTCACAAAACTTGGGCAAAAGGAGTTCGGGTTCTGCGCTCGACAACTTGAAATAAGAATATGTCCCTCCGCGTGCCAAGAGTCCTACTAAAGCCCTTTTTCATTACTGAGCTTCTTGAACATTAGATGCAGAATTTTGCCAGTCAGAAGAAACCAAGAAGTCGACACTTATTTCGTAGCAGACAGGTAAAATTATGGTATTAAAAATGACTTATTAATTTCTAATAATTGATGAATTTATCTGCGAAATTTTGGCACCATAAAAAACACAGTAGATTTTTATTAAAATATTACTAAAAACCCTAAATAAATAAACGATTTTTTTAACAATGACATGCATTTTACTATAGTTTTCAAATGTTACTTCTTTATGTAAATAGAAAAATATCCCAAACCCTTTCCGTCTTCTGTGCTTAATTTTTAACAGGTTTATCGGATTTATACAATGGAAAAGTAAAAGAGGGGATCGGAATAAAAAATAGCTAATTTCTTCAAAGAATTACTTAAATTTTGTTAAAAGACTTATTGTTACTCAGTATGACACTAATTTTTCTTATGCTAATGTACAATATCTTAAACATTAAATCATGAAAAAAAATTATTGTTATAATTTTAAACAAATACCATAAAAAATTTGTAATGTTACAAAAATTGTATTTGAATTTTGTAGATGACTGTGACAATGTTGAAAGCTTCTGCTGAATAAATTAGAAATCAAAATTAAAGTATAGTTTTGGTTATTAATGTGACCGATTAACATAGTGAAAAATTATTATAAAAAATAGATATAGGAAGACTAACACCATTTAAGTGGGTAACGATAATTAAAAGTGCATTAATTAATTTCTTTTACATTACAATTCGTGACGAGGAAATAAATAAATCAATACATTTCCTTGTGAAGGAAAGGAACATGGCTGAAGAAAACAAACTATTTCCAATCGTAGCTTGTGGCTGCGAAAGCTGTAAAAGCGATGTCCTGCGATGCGACGAGGACGTGACGTATTAATTGGCGCGCCTCGCAGGCCGCATTCTATGGAGCAGGCAATTGGCCCCAAGATTTATGGCGACGCTGCAAATCAGCCACAGACGGGCCGCACGAGCCACACGTCAAATATTCACAAGCCATTACAAAGTGCGTCGGCTCTCTGTCACTTCCATTTTCCTCCAATTACCACTAGCAAAATCGACGTACACCCTGGACGTTACTACTTGAATCGTTGCGGCCGCGAATACCGTTCATCAAGACAATAAAGCCTATACTCAGTTATTAAATTAATTAATCAGCTAATACATCCAGTATAATTCAATTTGAATACAGTAAAATTAAAGATTCAGACCTCTCGAAAATAGAGAAAGAAGCTCATCGGGAACTATATTAATTAAAATCAAAAATGAGACCTAAATTAAATCAGTGGAATACTTCAAGGCCGTTATGAGGCCAAATTTTGATTCAAAGATATTATAAAACTTCTATTAGCAGCTATACTTTTCTTTATACAAAGAATGGACTGCTCATCATGCTAGTTGACTTCGTAAACGTTTTATCTCAAACCATATTAAAAAATTAAGAGACAACTTGGCTGTGATGATACGAATCTAGACTTTCAGAAATAATACCCTTGGGTCTACTCAGATTTGTACCAAAAAGCAATGAGGCTTGAAATCGTGAATCTAAAATTAATTCCGCTTGATTTGAAAGTGAGACTGTTGATTCAATGAATGAAATTATAGCAATATACTGGTAGACTAAAACAATCGTTCTGAAACTTGTAGGCCTGTCAGATAGCGCTAGTAGGCACCAAATACCAAGTACTTTCTTTTAGCTTCTCATGCTACAATTTTTCTTACATTTATTATTCAATGGCTTCATTGTTCTAAACAATGTGATAGCTTCTTGAAAAATTTATAAAATCGATATGCGTGCATTTATAGAATATTTCGTTATATGAGACCCGTTTAACAGTAAACTAATCTTCACCAGCGTTTTCAACGGCACAGAATAGGGCTGCAGAATTCTAACGCCATCGAACCCCCATTTTGGACTATGGATAATCAGTTCGGCCAGAGAAAGAAAAATATAGAAGAAGAAACTCGGATATGCGTAAGTCTTGCGGAGATTAAAAATGTATCAGTAAATCGTTTAGACAATATTTTACATGAAAAATGAGCTATGAAAAATTTTAAACACAATCTTGGAGGTGCGGCGGAGTAATCTTAGAAGCAACGTGGTCAACACTGGAACATACTGAAACGAAGCTCATCAGCCCGAATCAAAACGACATCAAGTTGGCGGACGCTAACAAGGAGCATGTTTAATAGAAAAATAATAGGACACCCTTGCCGAGAGATTTAGGAAAATCCCACTTTCTTGCATAATTACCTTCTATAAATCAAACTTAGTTTATTTGTTTGTGGTTTAAGTTTAATAAATTTTGGTAAGTGAATTCGCCCTTCCGGCTTGCTTTCCGGTCAGTTATTGTGGCAAAGCGCGGCAGATGAAAGGAAATCCGTCGGGCCCTGAGCAGGTCAGAAGTTTGTTGTGATTTTGAAGGGTCGTTGACCTCGGCAAGCAGTCAGGGAAAAACTTTTAGTTGGTTTGAAAACCCTCCGAAAGTGGGAGTAATTTTGCGAAGTGGTAGAATTCGTGATATTCGCATATAGATGTAAGCAGTGAGACTATGAGGTCAATGTGTTTTTTTTAAGAGAGATAAGAGTGCGGGTTTTGGAGATTTATGTACGTGGCAAGGAGAGATGATTCGGAGTGAAACGTGGAGGACATTGTGTTTTTGGAGAGAGTAGAGTACATTTGAGACGGTGAAGCAGTATTGAGGGAGAGTAAGTGCAAGTGAGTGTTGGTCAGTGTTGAGATTGTTGCGATTTGGGGATTTGGAGAGCCTGTTTGCGAGCGTCTAACCAGCGGAGAAATCAGGCCGCTTATAGATGCGTAAGACGTACCCACAGAACACCTGAAGGAAGGGATCCCGCCGGAACGTGTACGTCATCAATAGTTGCACCGAGAACTAAAAATAAACCCTCCCCATTCTTGTATATTGCGACTGATTTAGCTGCAATGACCGGTAATTACATTTCGGACGTGTAGCTGAGCTTTGTAATATTTGATAAAATTCCGGAATCTTTGTAATTATTTTGAAGTTACCTTAGTATGAATGTGAGTGATTGTTGTGAGAAGCAACATTCAATGATTGTGGAGCCGAGTGGGTGAGCTTTGACTGTAATTCATCTTGTGAATTAAATTGTTTGAAACCTTAAGCCCTCGTTTGATTATTAAATAACCCCCCACCCGTAATTAATTAAAACCTAGACACCATGCTCGGCTCAAGAACTCAAGTGTCTTGGCTCGACACTTGTCATCTCCCTCGCTGATCACGTGGTTCGCGATAATCGTGTTTTTTTTAGTTTTTTTTATGCATATATTAATCCTGAACAAGCAGGCATTCGAGTAAACGGACCCGAGGGAGCGGGTAAACGTTACAAAATTTATAAAATATCAAATCTGCACAGCAATTAAAGGAAACTGATAATAAACAATCACATGATTAATGATCCATCATGAAAGCTAAAAAGGCAAAAACAATACTATTCTTTTTTTAAAAAATTTATTTCTAATAATATGATTCCACACTTATTTATTTATATTGAATATAATTATAAATTCAACTATAGGTTAAATATGGTCCTTACGACCAGCTTATTAATTATTGTTTAAGTTCTATGTACCTGCCACCGGGCATCTGCCCATTTGAAGATTTAATAAAACACAATACAAGATTGTTTGGTATAATTTTTATTGTAATCGTGCGTAGAATTGGCAAATAATAAATCCAATTATGATCGACAAAACTATACTCGGAAAATAATCCTCTGGGCTATGCAAGATCCTGCGCATAGGAAAGCCGTTGCTACATGCTATTTTACCGCTTTTGAGACTGACTCCATATAAGATACAACACGCCGAACAATGCCTCAAAGTGCAGAATAAGACACGTGACTGTAAGACACTAACCGAATTGGTTGCTTTCTGGCATCCAATGTATGAATAGATATCACTATAAAACACGAGAATGAGAATATAGCTAATTAATGTCGTAAATTAGATGAATTGTAAAAAATAAACTGTGCTAAATCCCTGAGTTGAAACAGCAGTGGGGCGAAGTGGATGGAAGTGATCCAAAGAAGACAGAAACTTTCATCGGTGGTGTTGTTTTGGAAGGATCACTATGGTGTTCTCATGGACTAGTAAAAAAGTGGTATAGCAATAAACGGGAGATGTAATCTTAAATACATACAGGGGCATATGAAATGAGTCTACCATTTATACATTTTTAACGATCCGTTATCAATAATTGCACATGCCGGCAATACTTCCTCGTTATACTTTTAAATGAGCCACAATTGCATTTGTAGCATCTACGGGTCAATGAAATTTATTCTAAGAAAGATATTATGAGACGTAACCCCACTGTCGCTGCTAAGTGGTCCGAGAATTAGATCATGCAAAGTTGCCAGTGACGCAAAACCGCTGTTTCTTTCTAAAGAGTCTATGAATGAAATTCCTGTTCCATCATGCGCATTCTTAACGTGAGTCGCAGTGTTGCTAGTCATCACCTGAGGAGCGTAAATGTCAGAAACAAAACTGTGGTGTTGGTAAAGGTCTACTCACGAGAGTAAACACGAAGGGTCACGAGAACCCTCAAGCCACCGTTTTCACACGTGCAAGACGTCGAAAATCGATTCGGGAGAGCCTTCAATAGGTACACCAGTGTATGCAGTACTAAGTGGTCTAAGGAACAGGAAGAAGAGAAAAACAACATCAAATTACGCCATATCTCGAGTAGAATCTCATTTATGTATTTGGCAGTTTTTAACGCGGTGAGTCACTGTAAGCCACTGACGTCTCCTATTGAAATATAGAAAAATTCATATGTTATTAAGTATGGGAGCTACATTTTTCTCGCACCTTCCAAAATACAACATTTTAAAAGGTAAATAAATTAAGTTAAAAAACGCATGCTTGGCATGTAGTAAATAGGATGTATGAATAGTTTACTACACCTCTACTGGCAGTTTCTATTCCTTCCTTAATTGGATATATAACAGGTTTAGCCTTTCTAATATGAATTCACGATAGGTAACGAGAGATATGAAAACAGTTTTGAATTTAATAAAACTTATAAAAGTCAGGCGTTGATTTAAAATTGTGGTCCTGTTAACTCAATTATCTACATTACTTCAGCTATTCTTTAAAAAAACCTTTCTGTTTGGTATTTTGGGCCAAGTTATCTATAGATCTACTAAGTTATCTAGCTTCGGCTTGTGAGAACTTTACTTATTTAGCCAACTTCGGAATTCAGATCGAAATTTCGAGATTCGCATGAGTGATCTGTACCTACTTTCGCATGAATAGGAAATCTTTAAATCTTGTTAACTTTTGACAATATTCAAAATATGTTCCATAAGATTTATTCTTCTATTGTTTTATAGACGTTAGAAGTAAGTTTATATCTTTCATTCGCCTCAAGTAAGCATATTGACCTTTTATAATGCAAACTATTCACATATTCGTTTACTATGCTTATCCGCTGAAGGTCACCTTCGCCCCACTCTTCTACCCCAAACCGTATTTTCAGAAACGACGAATGAATCAGGGCTTCGATTGTCGCCGCTAATTCCACGGAAGTTCCACAATTCATTTTGGAGAAATCACGAGCGACGTAACGAGGATTATTAATCCAGACCTGAAGGTGTTATCGTGGTGATTCGTACACGTGTATTTGGCGTCGCGACGCGTATCGTACGTGTCCAGAAGCAGTAACGCCGTCCCACGCGATCCCCCAACTGACCCACTTACAGAGCAAATTATCATCCTCAGAGGCGTCTGTCACCCGCACGCCACTTGTTAATCATTGCTTCACCTACTACGCACGATAAGTTTTTCGTGCACCCTCACGGGCGAAACGTGCAGCAACATCAAATCCTATCGTTAAACGGATTTTATTTTGAATTAATAATACATTCTTTGGCCAAATATCTCGAAGGAGTCTGTGTTGTATTTCTTTTTGTGTGTTAAATTGACTATATTATGAACGTTGCAACTATGTGTTGTCTCATCACTAACGTTTTTTCGGTAGACAGGAATTAGTACACTCTACTTACTACACAACATGCATGTATTTTTAAGGTTAGATAAGCGTAAAGAAACCCATATTCAATAAAAAAATTCTCCTAAGCGTGTAACGAAGCAACCACGGATAAAAATTACTGAGATTAAAGATTATCCAGGTCGCAGTACTGTAGTGAATGGGGAGGGTTGGGGGTTACTTTATTTTAATAATTTTGTGGAACTAAAAATCTTACGAGGGTCATTGCTCGCCAGGCATAGTGAGATCTCGGCGGAAACCAACCCCCTTCATCGGATTTCTGTGATGGAAATAGTGTGACAGACGAATTCTTCAAGGAGAAAATCTCTCGTGTCATAATATTTGCGCATACGAGTATATTTCACAAGAGTTGGGAAGAGTCTATAACATATTAAAGAGTTTGGGGGTAGAAAATGGTTTGTCACTGGCCAAAGTCGTTGAAAATTTTAGACTTGCAGGGGAGGGGAGAGAACTATGCTCACACCGGCCACGAGTTATGTACAAAGTGGTTAGGAAAGATAGTTATGTAGCGGGTGCAGAAGAGACTACTTACTCAAGAGACTTACTATAGGGAGGCAATAGAGATGTCAGTGAGCCTTACGTTTTCGGAAAAATGAGAGAAGGATCCAAGCATCCGACTTTATTTTAATGAATAAGGCGGCCTAAGCAGAAAGAGAACATCGCCGCTGATGTAGCATCTCTGCCGCAAGTTTCCCGGAGCTCCGGCGGTAAAGTATTCAAATTAACCAATTAAGTATTACCATTTAATTTCTAGTAGCCGGTAAAGGTTAAAGTGAATTAAAATATCCCCAAACTTAGAACATTACAGTAATATCATCATTTATCCAATATAATAAATATAGGGCTATGAAAGAGAATTATTTAATATTATGTTATAAAATATCAGAAAAATTGCCATATATTAAAATTCACAATTCCTAAACTCTTTGCGCGATTAAAGAACTATCATTACACACTACATTTATATATACAAATTATTTACTTAAAATGAATGCATGATGTCATACACTTTCCTCCACAAAAATATTTAGTATCATTCCTAAATGTTATTCGTGCTGAAAAGTCTTCGAACACTGCTGAACGCAATGTTACAGTTAGTGAAGATAATTAGAAAGTAAAAATTTACCATTTCTTGTGGTTTATTTCTGATTTTAAGTTTATGATCCTATCGGAAACAAAAAAAAACATATTGGTTTATGGCTATCGAGTTCATCTTGTTTGTTGCATATTTCATAAGAAACACATCATGTTAATAAAAAATCAATAATTTCTATTCTAAATTCAATAAATTAATTTTTCTTCTATATATACCATTTGGTTAAGCCCTGAAAAGTTCAATGTTGTGTCTACAAATATTTCTGAGAAAACTGTACCTATAATCATTATTCTAATATTGGGAAATTGACGAATGAAAGGTATCATGTACCACTAGTTTAACAATGTGGTCTAAATAAATAAGTTAATTTGTAATTATGTAATATTTTTTCTTCTTTGTGATAAACCGTAGGATATATATTCAGTTCCTATGTTTTTAGAGATTCCCAGAGGAAAATGTCAAGTAGGTGATTAATATATTATGTTAAAAGAATTTATACACGTTTAGAGACGAAACACATTTTAAAACTAAATCATATCTAACAATAGTCGGTTCCACACGAAATTTTTTAATAAGCCCAGGACCACAGAAACGAGAAACAACTGACAAAAATGCCTCACTTTACTCATAGATGAAGATGTTGATCTAACAAACAAACAGAATGGTGAATGACAAGTATAAAGCTCTTAAACTTTCCGGATCATAGATTGGAATCTCAAATAGTGTATATCAGAAGGTACAAAGTTATGTCTAGTAATTAGATAAGTTATATAGAAACCGTACCGGAGCGGTAGGCCGACAAAAGGACTAAGTTGAGTAGGATTAAGAAGCGAACACAGATTTCAGCATCTAGGTAGCTGAGATGTGATCAACTCCGCCACTGTAATGACTGCGGTCCATGTGGACAACAATTGGTAAGGAGCTAATAATTATTTTATAGGAAATTTCCTCAACCGCGGCAGGGATTTTATGCAAATCGCAACCTACCATTTACGTGCAAACTGTACTTCGACAAAGACTTGGTTGAACCGCTGAGGGCGCAGCCTCTTGGAGTCACAATGGCCAGTATTGTTCAGTGAAGAGTTCCATTAGAAGCGGTCACAGATGCTGTTAGGTCACGCAGCTCAGCCTCTCCAAATCTGCACCTTGCAGGCGTTTCAAGCTACCGATAACATATTCTCATCAAATGAGGGACAATAACAAATATAACTTTATTGATACATTGAACAGTAGTAAGAAGTCAGTTTTCAGGAGCATGGAAGCACACAAGTACGGGAGTTCACGTTGGAAAAGTCAAGGTAGCATCTGTTCACTGACTGAATTGAATACACCAATTCCACTAGAAATATGAGAATGCCATACATATTTTGAACCGAAACGTCGATAAGTATTTCTTTTGACTTAGTCTGTTTCCCAAATAATTTACGTCATATGCTTCATTTTAGCTTACAGGCAAGATAAACACTTCCCATCACATGAAATATTCTACATTAAATGAGAATGTTATTGCTTAAGTAACTAGAAGATTATGTTCCAATGATTAATGTGCAATAAATAGATGCCAATAAAAAAAATCAAGGTTTCATGAACTGAGGCACGTGTGTGGACCAATTATATAGCAACACAGATGGCAATTGTCAGAGATTCTGCAGTAGAAATTCAAAGATGTTGTAAGGCTAATTGTGTCTTGTTTGATTTTGTAACGGTCAAACACATCTGCTCGGATTTTGGCGGTGCGGAGTCAAAAGAAAGTAGACAGTATTTGAGCCAGGGGTAATAAAACACAGGCAATTGGACGCCAGCGGGGATTGTCCCGCGACCGCCGGAATGTGGAGACGGAGGTTGGGAAGTAAGCTTGGATTTTCCCCAAAACCGTGGAGGAAAGGGGCAATCTTTTTTTGCCAGAGAGGAGTAACGATCAATCTCATTGGTTAATATCAATCCCTGCCACGTTCGAGAAATGAAATACAGAAGTGGTGTATTAAAAAGCGTTGCACAGATTTTTCGCAGCAGATGATCAGAATTAGACAAGAAGGATTGAGGAAACGAGAGCAGTTGATCAGATGATATTAGTGGCAGATTGTGTGATTTCAGCGCAGGTGATCACATTAACGGACAGATAGTCGTGGGGGACGAGGCGAAGACTGAAAATTGTCCGAAACCAGGGACATAGCACTGGTGTCACTGATTTGGATCGAGTGCGACCAAAATAGGAGGGAATTGCAACGAGGAAGGCGCAGGAAGGTCTATTATGCGGACACGGTAATTACCCCTGTAAAATTTTTCTCATTTCCTATACTGCCGAGTGTGTGTAGATTTTGTGTGAAATATTTTGATCTATGAGGAGACCTATATCGTATGACCCTGAGTGTAGAGATCAAAATTTGTTAGTTGTAAGAAAATGAATTATTTGTATCACTTTTTTGTAAATGTATGTATAGCGTTTAAGTTAGAAAGAATTACCAGTTTAAAGTCTGAAAATGAGAAAATTGTAATATTAATGTAAAGTTGTTTAGTACAAAATAAATTGTTTTTTGTTATTATATTGGAAGTTGATCCTTAATATATTATTATTTCATTAAACTAAATAATTTCCTCCCCCCTATTCATTTCAATGATAATGGAATTGAGGTTGATTTTTTAAGTGTAACATTAAGAGATTATTCTCTTTTTGTAATAGGATTCATTCTGTAAATTGCAACATTACCACAAAACTTAACATTGATCCGAATTTTAAATAACAGTAATGTATCAAACCATCAAAAGAATAATCTAGGAAAATCATGCACATAAAAAGTGATCTCAATACAATTAAAATAAAAAAAGATACGATTGACCTTAACAATATTATGAACTTCTGTTTCAGAATCTCTGACATACATTCTTCCTCATATTTTCTTTCTATCCTCAGTTATTTCACTTGTCGCGTTTGACATGCAGTTGGAAACTGCAACACTTAAGTCTCAAAAATATTAGCAGTAATTTTATTCCGTAACTGGCTGCGTGCCCAGCATTGCACGGGTATTAGCTCGGTACAGTATTTCATTTGACAGTAATCTAACTTAATGTTATTTGGCCGGCACAGAGGGCATCGGTTTTTAAACACTCACGCCTTTTTATCTCATAGTTATAAGAACACTTTTAGAAACTATACCCTTATTAATAGACGGAGTTAGAAGCAATTGAACTTTTTAAATGTGACATCAAGTCGCGCCGCCAATCCGAAATTAATTTCATTTTTGCTATTTCTAGATTAGTAATGATAATTCTAATAACGAAACAAAAAACATTTTTCAATTCCTTCTTGTAATACGGAGATATCTGGAAATAATGTTTGTCACCGTGACGTCACCCAATCGCCCCATATATAATAATTCAAGCCATTTATAGGATGTGCACTCAGCCCGTAATAATATAGGCTTGACATAAAACATCAGTATTACAGTAAAATATATTAATTCGATGTAATATGAAATATTTGTAATTCTCGCTTGAAAATATACACACAACCAGGTTTATCACAAATTCTCCCTTATGCAACAAATCTATTAAATTATAATAATTGAAAAAATACACCTATGGCTTTTTTTCATCCTTTGATTTTTTATTTCTTGTATTGGGCAAATGTAATTTAATCTTTAACACGTTTTTGTAATTTTCAGAAAATATATTAATTTCTAATATTTGAGATTATTAGATTGTAAATAGTAACGTCATTTTCATAGCATATTTCCCTATATTCATTGAGTGAATGTTACGTGATGTCATAAAATTTTACGAGTTGACACATACGTATATACTTTCTAATATAACTTCTTTATACTAGTCGTTTCTACCAGTTTTACCACGGGTTGTTAATAAGATGTGTATGAAATATTGTTGCAATCTGTCCTCGCATTTATATTTGTTTAATGAATTATTGACACATAAATATACAAACTTACAAATAAATAAGTATAGGCATTCATAATTTTTTATTATACAGGTTTACTTGAAAATATTTTTGAAAATTAACACAAATCATAAAATATTACCCAGCTACGTCGCTGAGAAATTGCACAGGTATGACATTCTTCAAGATTCTGAATAGTTAATAATCACATTAATTAACTGAAATATTCTTATAGTAGTTTTTAGCACATTGAAATAAGTTTCAATGAAAGTAAAATTATTAGAATTTATAAAAACAGATTTAAAGTTCTATTCTATTCTCCGTAATTCTTCAGAATTTTCCGTATTCTCTGAAATTGACGATATTATTTATACTGCGGATCGCATCGAAATAAATATTGTATTTTAAGTCAATTAAATCTTGTGGCCATTATTAGTCAACTGGACGACTCGCAATCTCGTAGTTTACTGTATAACAATCGAAATAAAATGCATCTTTGGTCTTAGCAAATCCTAAATCGATATAAGAGGAAAGATAGATTTTAAATATTTCTCCTGGTTAACTGAATTATACTATTTGTAGCACAGTTGTTTCATTCATGTTTCATTATATACCTCAACGATTAATTCCAAATCGTTTCCTTCTTAATTTTATTATTCAATGTACCGAACAATCATGTATGGTAACGTTACTTCTAATTTGTTAAGCAAGTATGCAACAACAAGAATTATACAGAGCCCTTTCCCCTTCCCTCTCCTTCCTTCCTCACAATACTTCTGTTTTAGGTCCTACGAGGATCTTAAATTGTGGGCTAACTGCGCGTAGCCGCCAGGGTTACTAATCGGTTATTCATCAAACCCCTAGTTCTTCTTAATTTGCTTAGTTTGAATAATTTCACGGACATGTAACTCCCTAAGGCTCTTTAAGCTGTAACGAGAAGGAAAATTACTAACCTGGAAGCAGACATAATATTATGTTACATAGAGACAAAGGCTAACCTCCGTGTGCCAGTCCATCGAAAGCCGTGACGACGAGAGCGTTTGTCTAATAAAAGATACGTCGAGGAGCTTACAAAAGTCACATTCTACTTTCAAAATCACTCTCGCATTTTCAAGACTCTAGTTGTAACGAAATTAATTTAAGCGTTATTCTTACAATAGCATTTGATGCTCTCAAACATGTGGAATATTTTCAGTATAGTTCCAGAATCGAAGATTTGCAAAATTATGATAACCGTTTTTAAAAAATACCACACTTTATTGCATCCTGTACGTTAAAAAAGAACCCAATTTGTACACAACACTTTTTTCAAAATATAAAATAATCAGACGTCTAAAAAGTACCTTCAAATTATTGGGAGTATTTTGAGAAGAACTCATCATATGGCGGGATGAGTATAGAACGGGATTGGATAGAGGATCAAGTCAAGCTGATAACTCTAAAACGAGAACACCCATGTTACTGGTAAAA
The DNA here is from genome assembly GCA_034510155.1 of Eucriotettix oculatus. Classification (NCBI taxonomy): domain Eukaryota; kingdom Metazoa; phylum Arthropoda; class Insecta; order Orthoptera; family Tetrigidae; genus Eucriotettix; species Eucriotettix oculatus. Next base: position 183,523,550 of record CM067376.1, read on the forward strand.
ATAAAAGGCCATTCAGTGATAGCAGAGCAGAGAGCGACGCCAAGAAGTTTTATCTGTAGAGCTTTGTAGGGGCGAGTATCTCCAGCTCCGCTTAACCTGTCCCTGTCTCTGTCCCCGTCCCCGTCCCGTAACAGATCAGACTGTGGTGCTGTGCCACTCCAACACAAACAAAGCACGGCGGCTGCACGACGAACAAAGAAGCAGCCTGGACTTCCTTTTTTTATGCTCCTTGTTCATTTCAGCCGGGTAAAGCCATAAACCATTAAAATGTTCTCTTCTGTGAACGTTCATTACTGACGTATGTGCCCTATTGTCATCCTTCCTTTCAAAACGAATATCTGTATTAGTTACTTCAGACAGAAACCTATACTGGTTGTTATGAAATGTCTGTGTAAAAATAAAATAATAAATATAAAAAATAAGCGTTTAATATATATATATATATATATATATATATATACTCTTCAAAATTATGCAATGGGTATATTGTATCATTGCTGTCCTTGTTATATTAATCAGTCCTTTGATTGATCTAATGCAACCCTCATTGCTAACCTATTCTGCGGAAGCCTTTTCATTTCTACATAACTACCACATCCTTCCTAATCTACTTAGCGCATTCCATCCTCGGCCTCTCTCTTCTCTTCCTAGCCCACACACTTCCCTATAATGCAATGTATATAAGACCCCCCCCCCCATGTCCCAAAACGTGACCTATTTATCAATCCCTTCTCTTAGTCAAAGTCCTCTCATCTCTTATTCAGCTTAGAACTTCCTGGTTAGTTACTTTATCCATCCATATGATTTTCACTAATCTTCTATAGAACCATATTTCAAATACTTATATTCTTTTCCTGTCAGCAACTCTTACCGTCCACGTTTCGCACCCATACAACGCCACGCTCCATACGAACATACGCTCTCAGCTCCGTGTTGGAAAATATCGTCTAAGTCTTTTTGAAACAAGCATTCACTATTCAGGTATAAATCTTTACAATACTCTCCCGGAAGAAATAAAAGCTTTAAAGGTTCAAAAATTATTGATAAAGAGTTGTAAATCTCTGTTAATGAATGGAGCGTATTATTCACTGAAAGAGTTCGTAGATAGGAAGGACTATAACAGTTTGCTGGTGTTTTATCAAATTCTTCTATTTTTTTACAACTATCCTCTACTATAATTTAACTGCTAACTTATTTTCTTTTTTATTTTCGACGGGAACCTACGCACGATCTTCTGCTGCCTCCTCCGTCGACTGAAAATTGACGATTGAATTTTATCTTTCCTCTTTTTGCCCTCTTAACTGTAAAATCTGGTATATTTCTTGTAATATTCTATTTGACGTATCCTATTTCCTCGACCGAGAACTAATGGATTGAATACTAATAAATAAAATAAATAAGCAACGATTTCCTAATACTTATATTACCCGTAAGTAAGTTCCTCTTTTTCGCGAAAGCCTTCCTTGCCTGTACTCTCTACGTCTACTATACTTCTACCATCCTTAGTTATTACGCTTCCCAAGTAGCAGAGTTCCTTAATTTCCGGCAAAATATCCCTTCCCAACCTAAAACACTTTGTTATTCCATTTTTTCCCATTCTAAACCCCATTACCTTCGTTTTCCCTCTATTAATCCTCATATTGACTTCTTTCTCCAGTACCACGTTCATGCCATTTATTATGTTTTCCAAGTCTTCTTCTGACTCCCCTAATATCATCAGCAATGCGTAGGTTTTTTTCTCCCCTTGCAGTACGATTCCTCTTCCATGTTTAACTTTCTTCATCGCCTGTTCTATACATAAGTTAAACAGCGTGGGCGACGGACTGCATCCTTCGCTTATTCCTTTCTTGATTACGGCTTTATTTTCTTGATCTTCTATTCTCCTGCTGCTCGACGCCTGTAGAGGTTATTGGCCAGCTTTCTTTCTCAATATTTAATTCCAGTGCTGTTCAATATCCTTAATAGTGTGTTCCAGTTCACATTATAAAACTTTTTTTCTAAATGTACAAAAATCATGAACGTAGGCCGGTTTTTTCTTATCCTGTCTTATAAAATTACTCGCAAAGTCAATATTGCTTCTCTTGTCCCTACATTCTTCCTAAAAAAAGGATACGTTTAAAATATAAGAATCTACTAAAATCTAAATTTTAAATTGCGAAAATTAAGGACGCAAACCATGGAGGTGTTAAAGAATAAAATAAAAGTACTTTGGTAGGACCAGTTCAATGTATCCCAGAGTTACGGAGCCCCCATATTCACAATTAATATCAATTATTAATCACGCGTCTATCCAACGATAGTGAACCCACGCCGGGTGCTTTGCTTATTAGTGTATATTAAGTACGAATCTGAATCGTATTTGAGGGACGCAGTGCGAGGAAGCCCGCTTGTTATAGCAGCTCTGTTCCGCAGCTAATTAAAGCCGATTCCCTCTCAGTCCAGCTAGCAGTTTAATTGCTCTCCCTCCCCGGCTACTTATCGGTCAGCGGTCTCCGTTCTCACGGAGAGAAAGTTTGCCTCAAATAATTTACACGCAAACGTAATTAGTTATGAGGCCTTTGTCGTGCCATAATCCAGCCTCTAGTTATACGGAAAAGGAAATTGATTTATATCGGTTGCTTGGGAACATTTATATCAATTCAAAAGAAAATGCCTCAAGTTTTAGAAATATTCTCCCTTTTTCTTTTCTTTTAGTATCTTCCAGACAAGTTTTATTTCCCGATACTTTTTCTCGTATTGTTTCCCGTTTTTCTACAGTGTAAATTCATATTGTGAAATATTTCTTCCGGGAAAAAGAAATTAACATAATTCAGAAACTATTAAATAAACAAAGTCAACAGCGTTAGCACAATATCATTATTAACAATTAACAATAATTGTTATGTAATTTCTGTACGTAACGAAGACAATTTTCATAAATCATATAAATTTCTTTGTACTTTACTAAACTGAAAGAAATTCTTTAGTTGTCCCATTGCAATAATATTAACTTATTATTTAAAGTACAGTGCGATAGACATTTTATTGCATTTAGGGGTTCCGTGTAGTAAAAGAGGCGCTGATAACAGTAGAATACTGTGCTATAGTTCGGCAACACTCGTTGTCTCGTCATTCATTTGAAGCCTTCTGATTGGTAGTTCCAAGGTCACTTCGATCGCGGGAAATAAGGGCAAAGTGTCTTTAATTGCACTATAATGAAATTTCAAAATTCATCATCAAATTTATGGAAACATTAAATTAGGAGTATTTTTTATACAAACAGTCTAGGAAGGGATTAAACCGGGAACTTGATCGCGTTTTTCCGGCTTGCTCTGAAATATGTGTTAAAATCCTTTAAAAACACGAATGGGATACAAAATATAAAAAAAACTTTTATGAGATTAATTATAATTAGGTGATCAGAAATTGAACGTCAGACTCGTTTCTAAAGGATTAATGTCGTAAACATATAGAATTATACAGAGCTTAATATTAATTAGGCCTGGAAACAATCTCACGTCTCAATACACAATGATATTTTCAATACAAATCGTAATAAAAACACTTTTTCAAACAATTATTGCAACAAAATATTAATAAACATCAACCGAACCAAATTTAATTTATAAAAATAATTTATGTCTTTTTAACAAATATTATGTGTTTGAGGAAGGTAAATAATGATTATTAGTACCAATTTGGAAAATTGAATTTTGTGTCGTAGCTCTTAAATATAAAACGGTAATTAATTTACAGCTGTTATTTATGTACACTTATTTTCATTTAAGTTTTTAAGATATTTCTCGATTTTCTTCTACGCTTTTTATATTCCTGATGCTAGTCTTTCTGATTTTTTTTATATCTGACTCTTTCATGACCTATTCTTTTGTCACTATTATCTTCATCTCTGCCATCTTATTTTTTACTTTTAACGTCATTGACAATACAATGTAATGACGTACAAGCAATTCATACAACTTTGCTTTCGAAATAAACATTTTAATGTGTTTCATAGAAGATGTGTCCCTGAAGAAAGAGTTTCAAAATGGCGTGCTCTATGAATTTCTCTTAACCGAAGGTATGTAAGATAAAGGGGATGGTTGGGTGAATAGTTAAACGGTCCGAAAGGGAAGTTGTGATATTCGAACCTAATACAGGAATCTTCGATGTCCAATTCTATGGGAACGTTCCTTTCTTTATTTGCTATTGATTTCAGCAGCGACACCTGCATCCCTCAAAGCGCCACTTCGCCGCAATAGTGGGGGGAGTAAGTTTTAATGTATTCCGTTTGCGCGGAATCCCATCAAGCAGGCGTCTTCATTCGATTATGGGGTGTTGGGGCGAGAGCGGGTCTTAATTAGAAGCTGTCACACCGCGTCTGTCAAAGGCGCTGACCGTCGCCGCCATCTTCCCCCAATCGCTTCCACGCTGTTCCATATCTATTCACGCCTATAAACTAATTTCCTATATATTAACAAAACAAGGCTTAGGAAATATAATGCGTGAGGGCGACATCAATTGGAATATAATTGGGTTTGAAATTGGAATTATGAACGTTTGAACAATTTAAACAATATCCATTCTTCACTGATTCCTGAGCTTTACGTGTACAGGGTTGATGGATCTGGCTTCGCGTCCTGACATCGAAACGGACCAGCTCAGCGGTTCGATTCCCAAGTCCAGTCGAAATTTTTCCATGTTTTAAAAAATTCTGTTTATAGGCGCACCAACATCGAGGTCATTAACAACTTGCTAATTAGGCAACGTATTTCCTTTTCCTTCGTGGGGTATTCTCAGTCAGGGAAGTTGAATAGACACACAAACGCCCAGGAATCGAACCCGAGACCTCTGTGGGGCGAGGCTGTGACGCTAGCCACACGATCAAAGAGGCGGCCATTTTGATTCTTATCTTCTAAATTGATATCATTTTACGAAAAAAACATAAGTAAAAATATTTAAAAAATCAATTCAACCACAAATCGCTAATACTGTGGATAGAGCGTGGAATCGCAACGTTCTTTAAAAATCTAAACGTGGGGAAAACTTCATTTATTTTTTAATTCTGTATACATTATTTACGACCATAAAAAGTTATTGTAAATTCTTAGTAAAAGTTCAGTGTAATAATTTATTAAAGTAATACGTTATTCTCTGCTTAAGATTATTAACCGATTCATGTTTACCTCAACAACCATGCTAAAAGTCGATGAAATTAGACAATAGTCATAGAAAGGAAAAACAACCACACTGCAAACTGTATCATCCTGTCTTGGCGTGAAAGGTGGGAGTTGTCATATCAAATCGCTTCTTTATTTTCTCTATTTATACTCGGAATGTGCCTTTGTCTCACTACCGGCTGGCTAACAGCCTTCATCGAACGTTTCTTCTGACGTCATCTCTACAAAGAGGGACATACTTTTCGCTGAGTGTAGTTTAGGAAAATTTCCTGACACTTTGTTTTACAAGTGCATGGAATTAGCGAAAAACTAAAAGTACTCACTCTCACCCGCTATAATTGTATAAGTAAGAAATTCGTATGTGATTTCAGAGGCACCGACGATACAAAAACAATTTTCCACGTTTCGAAATTTTATTGACAAATGAATAGAAGAAGACGTATTTCATTACACGCTTCACAGAAGTGAGTATTGACTTCAATTCAAATGTTCCATTTACTTATTTTTAGATTGTAACAGATTGTAAATTGACTTCTAAAGAAAATTTGTTCGCTCCAAAACCAAATTTTTAAATCTTATCAAAATAGCATTTTATTTTCTCCCATAATCTCGCTCGGTCATAATACACCAGTTCTCATACTGCTTTCCGTATCGTTATTTTCAAAACACCATTACACAAATATCTGTTCTATAGAGCCGAGAAAAATTGACCTCTGAATGCTTCTAGTTTTTTTAAAAAAAATTACATTGGAATAGACGAGTTCTACTTATCCTTCGCTCTCAATGAGGACGCATTACAGTCATTTATGCTTACAACGAAGTAATCTTTCATTACTTGAGGTCGGTTTCTATAAGAATTGCGAACAAGCAAGTATGTTTTTGGAGTGTGTAGTAGAGTGCAGGAAAGCGTCCATTACAACGCAGTGAGAGTCGCTCCCAAACCTCCATCTCACTTACAGAAATACATACGATTGCACGTCTCACTGGACAATATATCAGCAACATTACGTTCATTATTAATCCTGACAGTATCTAGTAAAAATTCCCTTTATCCCGTAGATTTGTGAAACACATTCGTCTTGGCTCAAACCTCAAGAGGACATCTTCCCCAAGAATATTAAAAAATCTAACTGATTAACTGAACTTATGTGCAACCCTCAAGTTGACGTTCTAATATCAGGTTATATGAGGATCGCCCCTACCGCCTTTTTCGCTGCAGGCAAATCCGAAGAAATGCTGCCCTAAAGCTAAAAAACGTTTCAAAAATTAATTTCAAACGATCCATGTTAAAAATGACATAATAGAATTAAGACAAAAATACTAATAACGTTTTAAGAAAAGTTATTTTATTAAAATTAAATTTTTAAATCGATAATGACGTTTAAAACAATAGGAAAAATATTTTCATAGTATACAATGTTTAAAAACAAATTGAAACTACGTTTTTCGAATATATTCTCGGAAAAATTAGAAATACCTTTTTCAGATCAGATTGCACAATTTATGTTCAGTGGGAAACATGGATAACTTATTAAGACGAATTTGAGTATAAATGATTGCTAAATACTTTTTATAACTTTCACTTTACGAAATATTCTTTCGCCAAAGCAAAATTTATCGGCAGCGTTAGCTCAAATTTGTCCCCATTTTTAGGGAATTTAAAGAACGTCAACAGTTTCTAACTACCTTCCGACGGTTTCCGATTAAATAAAAAAAATCTTTGTTTATATGCGTAAGATCATGCAAACTTCAGGCCGGATTCCTTCAAGCACACCACTCGTACATATGATGTTTATAATAATTAAGTATTATTTATACCACTGCCAGTGGTTATTTTGCCCGACTTCCATCTAACAGAGCGAGGAAGTTATTACTTTTGTTCGCTACGATGAATTTAATGCCGCAAATGACGTCACACTTTTTAGAAACTTCAAGCGCCTCTACCAAATTACATCACAAAGGTTCATTATTATTAGTAGTAAAAATATTTTAAATATTATTAACTGTATTCTATAATTATTATGATGATAAATTTTTATTCATTCAATCTATTAACGGTATCGAATTGCAAATATTTATTCAGGCCAATTATCAAACCAGGAAATTTCGATACTATGTACCGTTTCCCTAATTACATTCGCTCAATGCTAATATTATTCATATTGTTTAACCATTCATTACTCATCAAATATTGGAACCCTAAAGTGGGCGTTACAAAGTGAATATTTCTCTTTGTTAGAAACAAAGAAGCTCGGCATATTTTGTCAGTCAGTTCTGAAACGTCAAGATTGGAGGAATCACCATCTTTCCCTCTAGCTCATGTGGTTTCGGCGCTCCTCAGTTTAGCCGTCGTAGGCAGTCGCCAACCATGGCTACAGCCTAGGATCCGACCCATATTTCATACATTCATACTAAACGGAAAATGTGATTCGGCTCGATAACCGTGAAGCTTATAACGTAAAATTCAACTTACTGTTCGACTATCTTACGTTTTCGTTTTTTTAAGACGAAACAATGGAATTTGAATTGTACATAGGCCTATTATTAAACATTTCATTCCCTGTCTATTATTACTGGTTTTCGAGATATGTATATAGGACACGTCCCTTCTAATGGTCGATCCATGCGAACAAAACTGCGCTAAAGGGAAATATTGTTTTAAACAATTTGTACCACTTCGCTTTATTCTATGGGATTCGGGCAAGGAATAGAGAAAGCAACAATTTCATGAACTCATCCGCTTTTGATAATCTACTTTAATGTCCTGTGGCTCATCACCGTGGAATTTTATAAGAAAAATGTGTATCTGCGAAGTCTCTCTCCAGCCGTTATTAAATAAATCCAAGTTGACTCGCCAAAAATTTGAGAATTTAAAATATTTTCATACTGTTCTTCCCACTGAGTTGTTCCGATTGTATGAACTGTTTAAATGAGGGTTTTATTGCAAGAGAAATGTGTGTCTTTTCTATGAATAGCTGCAGCACTCAAAAAAGTGAAGTTTTTGAGAAGTTAAATAAATTAAGTACGAATAAAGCACTGTTCAACTTTCGCCAAAGAATTATTATTAACGATGTGTTCTGGGTGACTGAATGAATTTATTGAACTGTATTTGGAAATTGCTACCAAACAGTCCATTAGTCTCCAGTATATATTACAGTAATACGTATAAAAAGAACATACAACTTAGTGCATTTTTGAATTTACTTTGCACCATTCAAGTAGATTTTAACTAAATTAAATTCAACTAGCATGTTACTTGTTTTGCATTTCTTATTTTATTTGAGACCTTTTTTGTTGAAATTTGAGTTGAAGTTGTTCTTAGTTAATGCTCGGTTGGCAAACTTTTGATTACTTGCAAATAACGAGCCGGGAACGTCAGGCAGGGCAGACACAACGAGAGCCTGTGAAAGACAAACCCGCGCGGCAACTCCGTGAATGGCTTCGGCGCTGCTCGGCGAGTCTTGAGACGGCGCCGCGCAATTAACGCAATTAGCGAAACCATACAATAGCACGTCGCCATCTGCAGGGCAGCTGCGGAACAAAGCCTACAACAATGTAATTACAGCACTCGGCGCCCGCGATTATTTAATTTGCCCATCGGAGCCCCTGACAATACAAATAAAAGTCGCGACGCCGTTTATTGGCTGCCGGTTAATTGAATCCATTGGCGTCGGCGTCGGCATCGACGTGCCAGTTGCCCGCAGAAGAGAGCCTCTCCAGATTCCGTCCTCAAGTGCGACCTCATTGTTCCTGGCTAAACATGGTGGCCTTTGTTCTGGAACCAACAGAGTGGCACGCAGGCATTCCAAGCGATATTTACTCGTACGTGTATCTATTCTGACTTGCGAATAAATTGTTTATAAAGCCATAGAAAAGAAACCTTCTTTTTATGGGACTTAAAAAGGTCAAAAGATGCAGTTAAATTCTTTAATCGCCACTTATAAATTACGTTACTAAACTATCAGACAAATAATGAATTTAATTTGAAAATACTATCTTAATACTACGACATACAAAACGAGGTGTATAAATTAAAACTGAAGTTACGTCGTATTTTGTGTGTTGGAGCGGGAATTATTCTTCCTTTTAATGAGAAATTGGGAGTAATAAACGGAAAAGAGACAAGTTGTCATTAAATTAATGAAACACACAACACAAGTACAGAATGTCGAAACGTCCAACACCATAATATTTTTGAAACGTTGTCAGTGACAGACAACAAAATGATACTATTAAACTATAATAATAAACTCTCCGGTAGATCTTTTAAATTTTCAAAGAACGTATGTTACTTACGTAAAGGTAAGAATAGATAATAATTATTATCCGTTTGTGTTAAAAGTTCTGGCATTCAGAAAGACGAATTATATTTATATACGTGCTGGTATCTACCCACCCCTTCACTCACTCTTGAGCTGATAAACAACTCAAGTTGCACATTAAATGTCAGAAATGAATCAGCGACTTTTATAGCCACGGAAATGACGCAAATTTCCGTATATTTTTCAATGTTTGTATGAAACGCGCCCCCACTCCGATCCCCTTGAGTGTTCCCCTCCCATGTCAAATGGGGTTGCAATATTAGAGAAAATCATCGAGGGACACACAATATCAATGACTGAAAAACATTAATCGAGGAAAATATCATATCTTTATTAATATTTTCATATTTCCCTCCATCATCCACTCCTGTCCGAAGGAGTCGAAGTCGAAGTGGCAAAGAATATGTGTAAGTAATTTGGTTGAAATTTCTCGATGCGTTTAAAATTTTACGTGGAAATTTGTTTCATCCCCTTCCACCTCCAATCCTAGGAGTTAAACTTCCTCTTAATCTGCATGTTGAATGTCTGAAATAAATTCAGCACATTTCTTAACGCTCGAAATGGGCGTACTCTCGGTCGCTTTCGTCTTATTTTTATGCAACTCCTCTCTTACCCCCTCCCTCCCTCCTATGGATGTTTCCGTCACATGCCAAATGAGGTTGAAAATATATTCATTGACAGATACACCATCAGTCTCATCGACCCCTAAAAATATTTATTCCACGCAAATATATAAACATAAATTAAAGATCGAAGGTTTTCCCGGTGTATATTCTGAATAAACAATTCTTGGGCAGTTGACTCGTAGAAATCTTTTTTTCTCATAAGCCTGAATGGTCTCCCTCCTCTCGTTTGCATGGACTTGTTAATATATATCATTCTTTGAAAATAAATTTTATAGTTAAGTTTTAGAAAGGTAACGATGTCAAATGTAATTTTATAAAAGAAGTTTGAGTGAATATTTTTTTCAGAACTTGTGCATAAATAAGAACTATTTGACTATATAAGCACGAAAAACCTGGGACAACAAGTCAACCTGTGTAAGTACCATTTTTCAGTTAAATTTATTCAATAAATAAAGAAGGCGGCCACAAGTCAGCATTAAATAAATCACTATTTATTAACAAAAGCAACGACGTTTCGTCTCAATTTTTAGACTTCCTCAGGCTTACTACAAATATTAAAATAAATTAAATATAAGTTCAATGTTACAATTTTTTAAGTTATATATAAAAAATTGTTTAAAAAATTAGGTACACGTTTATAAAATACAAAACTCAATTCAAATTTCGAGAATATATAAAACAACTATTTGCAACACTTACTGTACCTTATTCATAATAATAATAATTTTCTCTTAATTAGTCAATTATTCGGACATTGCTAACTTTAGTACCTTTCAAAGTACCGAATCAGATGCGTCAGGGTTTTAATATTATTTTCTTTGCGTGATGAAACAAAATAGCTGAAAAACGACAATTCATTCAAAACCCAATGACCCTTTTTTTATCCTACGAACTGTGATGTCCACTCTGTGTGAATATTGTAAGTATGTGGTTTCAACGTATTACAGATTAACCACCTAAGCCTGTATATGTCGAGGTTTAATTGATTTGCGTGCATTATTTAGAGTGTAATGGTAAATGAATTGTTGCAGTAAACCCGGTTGATCGCCTTTTAATAGTAATAAATCGTACGTTCATAGACAGATAAATGCGTGCTTCGACTATTTGCACGTGTACAGGCCATGGCATCAGAAAATTCCAATATTAAATCCCTCAAACTTTTTGTACAAAATTAGGAAATATGCACCAACGATAATATTTAATTTTCATTTAATTTACAATTTATAACACAGGAAATCATAGCGACTATAATAATAACATAGGTTTGGGAAACATGAAGTACTTCAACCACCATCTGAGTTACTTGAAACAATTTTCGAAAACATAGTTGGTAGGATTTCAGAGGTAAAATGGCTATCACACAAGAATATATTTCGGAGATGCAAATTAACATTCATTTGGAGAAACAGTATATGTTTCATGAGGTCTAATTTTGTTAGAAGATTTATGCTCCGGATCCTTGGAGAGTGATATGGGGAAGTTGTGGAAATCCGCCAAGTTGTATAACTGCTAATTTTGCTTCCAATTAGTAAACATGAGAGTCGACCCCTTGGCGTATTCGTAACCCACGGCTTTCACTACAACCTGTGGGACACCGTGGTCTACTGTTTCAACAGAGGCCGATGTTAAGCCTTGTCACTGCACCTCCTAATTACAGACAATTTACCGCGCTTACAGTTTTAGGGCCTCTCCTGGAAAGCGGGCCTGAAGCTTGTTAGCAAATTGCCCGTGATGAGCTCCCATAAAGGAACACACACGAAGGCTCGGATTGGCTACCGAGCAAGAACTGCGCCGAGAACTTGCTCCAACTACAACACTGCAAGATAATTGCATATTTGGAAGTAAAATATAAAGTGAACATTACGCCTGAAGCTACTTTACCGCGCACAATGCTAATAAATCAAAATTCTGCTCGTACATAGAAGCAAGAAATAATAAAACCACAAGAAAAAGTACGCCAGGAAACAAAAGTAAAGTTCTCCAACGTCAATGCACTATCTGTACACATATGTTTAGCTATTTTCAAATTATGTTTGTTTGAAACTACACTGCTGTGTCAGTTACTATGAAACGTACAGCATTACGATTGTTGAGGTGTTCAGTCTTAAAACTGGTCTAAACTATATTCCGCAAGCCTTTCCTTCTACACATAACTAGCACATCACACATACACCCTAATCTGCTTAGCAGATACCATCCTTTGCCTTCGCCTTCAGTTCTTACCCCATTCAATTCCCTCTAATGCTAATTTTGCAAGACCCTCATGTCTCAAAACGTGGCCTATTAATCTATCCCTTCTCTTTGTCAACGTCTTCCATATTGTTCACTCTTCTCCTATTCCGTTAAGAATTTCCTCGTTCGTGATTCTATCCATCCATCTGATTTTCAGCATTCTCCTATAGCACCACATTTCAAATGTTTTTTCTTTCCGCATCTCCTTTCATCCACGTTTCGCATCCATATAACGCCACGCTCCATACGAACATTTTTCGTAACGATTTCATAATATTTTCACTTATATTACCCGCAAGTAAATTCTTCTTTTTCGCGAAAGCCTTCCTTGCCTGTGCTATCCTACTCTTTATTATGTCTTCTATACTTCTACCATACCTAGTTATTATGCTGCCCAAGTAGAATAATTCCTTTACTTCTGTCAAAATATTCCTTCCCAATCTAACACCCTTTCCCATACTACCCTGGTATTCCTTCTATTAATCCTCTTTCTCCTGTTCATGCTATTTATTATAGTTTCGAAGTCTTCTTCTGACTCCCCTAATACTACAATATCATTGGCAAAACGTAGGGTTTTTATTTTTTCTCCTTGCAGCATGATTCATTTTCCCTATTCCATTTTAACTTTCTTCATCGCCTGTTCTATATATAAGTTAAACAGCATGGCCACAGACTGCATCCTAGTCTTACTCCTTTCTTGATTTCGGTTTTCTTTTCTTGATCTTCTATTCTAATTACTGCTGCTTGTCTTCTGTAGAGGTTTTGTATAAGCCTTCTTTCTCTATATTTTATTCCAGTGTTCTTCAAAATCCTTAATAGAGCGTTCCAGTTCACTTATTGAACGTTTTTTCTAAATACACAAATTCCATGAACGTAGACCGGTATTTTCTTATTAAGTCAATATTGCTTCTCTTGTCCGTACATTCTTCCCAAAAACCGAACTGATCGTCCCCTAACTCGCATTCTATTTGACGTTCCATTCTCCTATATACTATTTTTTTAAATCCTTTGCATACATGAGATACTGAACTAATTGTCCTATGCTGTTCGCATTTACCGGTACAGTCTTCTTCATCACTGTTATACGTCCTAATTTTAAAATATTTAATGTAATCTCTGTTAAAAACCCTAGATGGAGGGGACAAGGTTTTTTAAAAATATGGTTCCATATATTAAGTTTAAAATTTGATGATAATGTTAGGACCGGGAAAGTTTTAGAAAGTTTGGACGAAGACGTCTCTGGGGCACACTAACGAGAAATTTAACCAAGCTGGTGCAGCATATAGATGCCCAAAGCGCTGATGAAATGCTAGGAAGAGAAAACAATGATCACAGTATATATATTGCGAATGTAGAATGTAATAATTACTGTTGTACTAGAAGCTGATCCTGGAAATAGAAAAATGGAGAGACATATCAAAACAATCACTAGAACTTTCAGAAACAGAAATGGACGTTAACTTGCTGCTATCCCTTACGCACAATAGAGGCAGTATAGCAAAATTTCGTAGTAATATTTCACATCTACTGAAGTGCCATCTCTTATTAATACACTGATGGAGTCATATAGCCACAAATTTAATGCTTACAACTTAATATATATGTCACTTGTGATATACAGGTTAGTAATTTGGAGAAAATATTATTTTTGATCTAATCTCTTTGAAACGTTTTAAATTTATCCATGCTATAGTCAACGTAAATGATGCAGTTTTCTTTTATTGTCTTTACTCAACGTCAAGAATGGAAAAATGTCAACCGGACCGTGGACTCGAACTCAGGAGCTCCCGCTTTTCGAGCTATTCTGAGCCGACGCTCCGAGGGTTGATCCAAGATCCCTTCACACCTGTAAACCTAAGCTAGACTCACCTACAATTTTCTAATCACGTTCTTCACGACCTAATTTATAGGAAGAGTGGGCATTGTGTAAATTCATCAAAGGTGCATGGAATTCAATCGGTCCTCGGAACGTCGGATAAGACTAGCTTAGTGATAGAGTACCCAGCTCGGTAAGTGGGAGGTCCTGGGTCCTCTACACATTTTTTCATTCTAGTAATTCTTCTAAATTTAGCTATACGCTCTTTACTTCAGCTACAACTGATGATAGTATTTCATTAAATTCTCTTATTACAGCTGTAAAACGTCTATTGATATGTTGCTTCATTTTTGATATGTTCATTCAGTTTTAATCCATGGAATTACAGATAGCTATTCTATTTATGTTTAATATTGTTAACGATGAGAAATTCTCTTGGAATGTTTGATCCTAAAATTTTTAAGAGTAACAGGTTCGCGAAAATTGCTAAATTCCATATGTACGATCATACATCAACAAAGCGTAAGAAAAGAGAAATAGTAACGTAAGTCTAACTGCAGCCTGCGTATTCGTATTAATATGGAAAAATGGATACATAAAATTTTCCACAATATAAATCACTAATAGTCCACAATTACATTCTGCTATCTAAAAATTTCTACAAAAAATTATAACCTTCGTTTTATGGAATTCCAGCACATCATCTTTATCCATCGTTTGAATAAATGTTTATAAATTTATGTTTTAATTTTCTCCTCATTACTTTTTCCTTGAGCCAATTTCAATAAAATAATAACTTACCTGTTATAATGAGACTATAATAGTGGAAATTTAACTGTACAGTTTTAAATTCTGCTACATATTCTAGAATCTGGGGTTCAATACACTGTTATTAGAAACTTTTTTTTCCAGTCCTAAATTACATCTGCGGTCAATCTGTTCAGTTGAAAATAGAATGAAGAAAAATGTACACGCAGGGTGATCACCTCCTAAGTTTGCAGCTCACAGTGTAGAGGTTTGGAAGACAAGGCTATATACAACTTTCTGAGTTATAAAGGTGTGTGGGTCACAGTATCTTGAAAACATTGCATATTCTCTTAAAAAATTGTGGCTTGTAAATTTGCAATTTTATACGGAACACCTTATTACTTGTGGCCACATAAATGTGCTCAGATGCTCTTTTGCATATTTTTATGCATCTCCTTTGTTCATTATTGTCATCGTATTTCTGAGTTTGCTTAGTTTCACGTTTATTGGCACACTTAACGAAAGTAGAATTTTAGAACGTTCTTTGGAACCCTACCAGTACCATTTGACACGTATTATTCCTGAGTAATTGAATGTGGACGCATGTTCCTGGCACGTACTAAAAACACGTTTATACATACTCCTTTTCTCTCCAACCGTAAAGATACTGACATGGTCAGATATTATCAGCTTCAACATGTATTTTAAGTAACCGCAAATTGGAAACAATAAATGGAATAGATTTATGAAGAGTGTTGGTTTTGGATTTTCCATCGTCCGACGCGTAGGAGGTGATATTTTCGAGAAGGAAATGGGAAAACGAGAAGGCATGACGAAACAGCACGAAGATAAATATCACATAAAAGAAAATGAGGACAAGTTATATCTTCGAATATTTTAGGGTCAAACATTCGGTGCATCAGCAGACAGTTTCCCCCACCTCACCTGGTTCAACCATCTGGTGATTGTAAAGTATTTTTCGAAAGCAATGATACTGACAAAGATAAAATTAATGTCATTATAGATTAAAAATGTTATTTAATCCGTCCTGGTTTTTCTTGATTACCATTTTCCCCAAAGATATATTTATCGCGTTCAACACTGCAAACATTGTTTCTGCGTTTCCCGATTCCGTTGTGATTTGTTTCCGACAACCAAAATCATTTCGACTGAAGGAATCTGAATTAATTTTGAAAGCTTATCTCCGGTTTAATCTCCTTTCGTTGGACAGGCTGATTCGTCTGGTATTTGTGTTGGTTCATTTGTAAGACGTGTAAGTCAGGTACGATAGCGCTCCGAACTGCCTGCCTATTGCTTGTTTGACGATGTTAATTTGGATGTGTTGAACTTTCTCCTGGGCCCAGCGTGTCGTGTAGGGAATAGCTGGGGTAGAAACAGCGTGTCTGGTTGCTGATAAACATCTCCCAGCTACCTGGATCGGCGCCACGGCCGACTAGGCTATCTTCAACATGCAACGGCGGAGTTAGACCTTCGACTCCCGGCACTGCCTCTCCGCGATACTTAAGCAATTTAGATAATGTGCACTTCACGGAGCAAGATTGGCAATGAGGAATACCTGGATAATCCTGCCAAGACGACGAAGCTAACTAAGAGGGAGAAATCGACAGCCATTGTCGAGGCTACCAATCATCAGGCTTTGGGAAGAAAGACGTAAGGCATTTTAGTTCTGGTTTGTACTATTTAGCATGACACAAATTATGAATGACATCCATTCGAATAAAAACGAATGAGTAAAGTAAAATCTTGCAATGGTTTTCCACAAAAAGCCCTCCAATTTTTTTTACAATAATTCACTCTTTTCTCTCGCATGTCATTTTTGTGTCAAGCCATAATTTTTTAATTTTAATAAGTCAATTATCTTAACGTTTTAATATAAATTTTCATAGTTTAAATAATAAAACGATCTTCTACAAATGTTTTATGAAGAATAGGCACCGCAGAGAATTTTTTGCAAGCCAATGTCGAGGAAGCCTGCGCTCGTGGACCTTCCGGGCTGTATAAAATGTGCTTATATAAATATATGCAAACTTTTTAAAACGAATATTAATATATATTAATGTGAGGAGAGTGAGCATTTCATTCATATTTCACGTGTTTGGAAAATATGAAAATTTGTATTTATTATTCACTGTCAAAATATTAAACTATTTGCAGTCGACGGATTTACAAGGCAATTTATGATAACAAGTATAGGAATGGAGATTATTTTGGTCGTAAAGTATGTAGCGAAAATAATATATTAGTGGATTAAACAAAAGTAAAAAATCTCGGTCCGACTGGGAATAGAACCCCGGACCACGACTTGTTGTGTGACAGCTTTTCCAAGTCGACTCCCGGACATAAACAAGACTTTTCCATCCTGTGTATATAGCCTGTGCTCAGGTTCAGCTAAAGTTTACAGCGGTGGTCCTTGTTCGATTCCCGATCCGACTGAGATTTTTTCATTCTGATACTCTAATTCAATTACATCAAACACGGCTGAGTTTTGTCTTCTGTTCTTCAAGTAATAAATTATTATTTAGAGTATCTTTGAAGACATTTTATGTGTAAACCGTATCCTCAAAAATTGAAATTCAGAAATTAATGCAATTAAAGCTCTTTGTGCGGCTTGGCATTTCTCCTCGCGTTCTCTTAGGAAAATTGGTTTCGATAAACACGAACCCAAAACCATTATTATTATTAAAATTAATTAACTTATTATGTTAACTTCTTTACAAAGTGTACTGATAGAAAATGGATGGAATTAATTAATTAACGTATTGCCCCCTAGCTAAGTTTATATCGGCAGTATAGTAATGTCCGCCGCTTGTTAATTTTGTAGAGCAAACACCACACGTACTTTGAAATGAAGCTATTAATAATGAATGCTGGCACGAGTTTGGCGAAGAAAGTTTAGCTAGTTACATGGTAATGCTACAGTGCGAAAGCAGAAACATTTAACCTGGACTCGCATCGATTCTGCAAATGTATAACACATGTATTATAAAATAAAAAGACGGGCATTCGATGAACAATAATTTCTTTATTAATAACACAGTCTGGCTGATATTCAACGTCAACTTCAAAATTTTTGGAAATAAGCTGTCAGACGTTCCTCTAGATGTTTCACAAACTTCTCGTATTGCCACACACGTGTTAAACTTCTTTTCGGAGAAGTGTCTTCGCTTGACAGAATGACATCCACCAGCAAACACTTAACATAAAAGACGAACAGCTGTGCTCGAACCTTACCACTGTTTCCCTCCTCTATTAGTAAAAACAAAGTTGTACTCATACCGAAGACGACCGGGGCTGATATATGCAAATAGCACAAGACAATTAGTTTAGTATCTCTCACATGCAAAATATTAATTAAAATAGTGTCAAATACAGAGCGGTCCAAAAATATGTATACCCTGTTTAATGGTCCAGAACTTCAAAAGTAATTGACGGAAACGTTTTATCTTTGGTAGCGTAATAGTTTGTAGTTCCGACAATCGTCACACTAGTGGTGTTTTGTTTTGTTAGAAGACAAATGCCAGATAAGCATTGTTGTGTTGTTTTAAAGAGTAAACATGGCTGGCGCAAGGTTGACATTCGAAGAAAGGAAGGCACTTTTCAAGTGGTACATCAGGTATGAAAACATCAAAGAGGTTCAACGCCAGTGGCGAAATGAATATCAAACAGAGCCACCGACGCGTTTAACAATTGCGCGCATTCGAGACAAATTTGAAGTTAAAGGCTGCGTTAAAGGTGTACAGAAAAAACGATCTGGACGATTTGTAACAGCAACAAGTCCAGCGAACTCCCGTCTTGTTTTACAACAATTCACTCATTCACCACAGACGTCTATGAGACAGTGGCCCGTGAAACAGGGCTGAGTCGCTCAAGTGTTCCGCGCATCTTGACTGCGCAAGACTTAACGCCTCTGGACGTTTCCTATGGAGAACACTAAAAGACGTCATATATCGACAAAAACCACGCACATTGGATGAACTACAATAATCCATTGTCCATTCATGTGCAGATATCAAACTGGATACGTTGCAGTCGGTAGTTCATGCTGTAGTTCGGCGGCGTCGCCAGTGTATGGATGTTAATGGTCACCATTTCGAACACCTACAGTAATATCTTTAAGCTACACTTTCACAAAAAATTAGGCTTTTCCGTCAATTAGTTTGGAAGTTATGGACCGTTAAACAGTGTATAAATTTTTTTGGACTCTGTAGAATGCGATTTATGAGAATATCAGGTTGGTTTTAGGAAGGATGTAGATACAAGAGAAACTATATGACGTTGCGTCTAATTTTAGAAGGCAGGATAAGAAAACAGGCCTACGTTCATAGCATTTGTAGATTTAAAAAAAACCTTTTATAATGTGAAATGTAATACACTATTAAGGATTTTGAAGAGGAAAAAAATAAAATATCGAGAAAGAAGGCTATACATGGCCTCAACTGAAGGCAGTCAGTTGTAATCAGAATTGAAGATCAAGAAAATAAAGCAGAATCGAAAAAGGAGTAAGTCAAGGATGCAGTCTGTCGCCCGTGCTGTTTAACTGATATATAGAACAGGTGATGAAGAATGTAAAAACGGAATATGGAAAAATAATCATATTCCAAGGATAAAAAATAAAACCCCTACACTTTGCCGACGATATTGTAGTATTAGGGGAGTCAGAAGAAGATTTGGAAACCATAATAAATAGCATGAAGGAGGTCCTTTACGTGCAGTTGAAAGTATGATCCCCATTGAGTAAAAACAGTTTTGTATGGATTCATTCCACGCCGTCATTTAGGCGATATGAGCATTCGACATTGAATTATGAGAATGTGCCCAGCAAAGACCACACTGCCAAAATGAGGAAGACCGCATTCAAAAATCTTCACAGCTATGGTTGATTTTCCATGATTTGCGAGTAACAAAAACTATACAAAGATTTAAGCAAACCTTTCACTACGAATGTAATTCCTGAGAGAAGTAATAAATGTCATGATATGCATGATAGGTACTACCGCAATTCAGAGAAAAAAAAATTACGCTTGTCATTTGACCTGAAAGTATGGTATCTGGTGTCTGACCACTAGACATCAAGACATTAGTCAACTAAGCCGTACGAAATAAGTTCCTAAACAATAAAATAGCACAGCAGATAGAGAATAAACATCTGATTGATGTTTAAAAATCTAAAAAAAAATACAAAATTCATGAAAATCTGAGTCGCAAGCACGAATCATTTGATACTTCTGAAAATTATTATTTGCCTTTTAAACATAAAAAATGAATTACTTGCCTGAAAACTATAAATATTTTATCGCTTCTGATTATAGAAATGCTACAATTTAACAAATTGATTTATAATTACCAATTTTTGCTTCATTGGTCTTGAGCAACAGTTTAAATAATGGTTAAGAATAATAGGAGGGCTGTAATGTTCCCAGCAGATCAATGAAAACATTTCCAAGCGAAATTGTTGTCCGATTAAAGACAGTTGCCAATAAATTAGTTAGTTCGTACTTGCGATGGTTTTACGATCACAGTGTATTCTTCCATAAATAACTGTGCTTCTTTCTTATATATCATTGTTCGTTCTATACATTATTGTTGGCTGTTTTATCAACGAAGTCATGAAGATTGAAGAAAGCGATAAGCATTGCCTTAAACTATAAAATTGTGTGGGAGGGAGAGATAATGACTGGAAATACGTATATGATGTTTTCCTAGGTATGATTTCCGTTTGGTTTCTAGATCTGCAAAATGCCCCGGACTTACAAGACACAGTGGTAATTTTGAAGCAAGCCATCGCGACTTTCATGTTATCGCGCTGATCACTTCGGTAACCGCAATTTTTGCTGCACCTGAGTAGATCAGTCGAGTTGTAGCTTGTCACCGCGATGAGCATAACTCAGTTCCCACACAACACGGAAAATAGTTCCTAAAGTACAGAACCATTATTTTTCTTTGTCACGGCATGTATTATTTATAACAGCCGACATTAAAGTTTTAATTGTGATTTATGGTATGAGCGAATAAACTTTCCTATGTATATTTCTTAGAGCGAGACATTGTGTATTTTTGTATCTTTCTGAAACTTTTACTACCAGTTCTATTTAAATATTGGGCTGTAATTTTGACTCACAATGCAGTCTATGTTCCGTTGTTGGCAGGAAAAATCATGTCGTCTAACTGTCAGATTAAAATGCAGTTATTTGGCTTACTTCCCATCCTATAATAGTAGTGAATCAGTTTCTTTTAAAATTTATGTTCGTTGTCCTGAGATTATACTTGTAAAGTATTGCAATATTTATTTTTCTTTCCTTTGAATATTATATAACTATCCATAGATATATTAACAATTCATATTTGTATAGTTACAAATCTCTAACTTCTGTATTTTTATCAAACCGTTTATATCTGAAATTAGAAAGCGACGTTTGACGGTTATTTCATCATAATCAATATTAACATGTCCACAAACATACATATACAGGGTGAGGCATTTATAGTGTCGCAGCTATTTTGCTCCGAAACTATTGGGAAATTCGAAATTTTTTTCATATAAAATTTGCAGTATTCATAAGATAGTGACATTAACTAGTCCTTAAAATGCCATTCTCATTGTTATTTTAATTATTATTTTAATGACTAGTCAATGCCACTATCTTATGAATAATGCAAATTTTGTATGAAAAAATTTCGATTTTCCCCATAGTTTCGGAGCAAAATGGCCGCGACACTATAAATGCCTCACCCTGTATATATGCTTATCTGTAAACATCCTACATAGAATATGTTCTGTGTCATATAGCAAATATAGAGCTTAAAAAAAACTCTTGTGGTAACAATAACTTTGATGGAGTTCGAAAGAGGAGTTGTTGTAGTGTTTGCAAGGAGGTAATTCCGGAATGTTTGAGCGCAAGAAATGACAGGCGTTAAGTGAAACTAGTTTAGCAAGACACGAAATTATTCTGTTAGCACAGGTACCTGATTAAAGGATGTAGTCTCATTTGTATATCTCAACATCAGAAGCGAAATAATTTAATCGGAATTGACTGGTCGTCATTATTTATTACGCCGCTCAGTGATTCGGAGTGGACACGGGCGAAGCCTGTAATTTGGAAGTGAGAGGTGTGGGCAGATCCCAGAGTTAATGTTTAGTTCGCGTTTTATCTCTGGCGTTTCTTTTTGTCTCTAATGATACACGGTCGGTAATACGGATGCCCAGACTCGTCGCCAACAGCGGAATCCTTGGGATCGGAGCGTAGATCGACTCTGATTAAAACTCCTCGGCGATGTTAGCTTCCGTTGATTTCAATCTCTAAATCAATACTTCGCCGAATCTGAGCCTAATCAAATGGCAATCGTTATAATTGAAAAGCTCTGGAGTTTATCTTTGCTAAGTCTACTGGCGCTTCAATTTTTCCCTGTCTGCTATTGATTTCGACTATAGCGTTCATAAATTAACATTTGCTATTCCAGATAAATATCAGTTGATCTCTTTAAAGGTGATGAAATGTGAGATTATAAAAGTGTTATTCCTGTGGATACGTATTACTGTCCGAGTTCGTCAATAACAAACTGGAATCACTTGCATTATTTTATAATATAACGAACATTTAAATGCCAAATTTTGCGTCCAAAATTTTAAAATAGTATCAGTACTCAAATGAAAATATCGTTCTTAATGAGACTCTAATTCAGTTTAATACATGTAAACGAATGTAGCATGTAAATAGCATTTTTGTCTAATATTGAACATATTTATGAAATGTATACAACTTACATTCTATTAATTACTGATAGTTACAAATATTCTCTAATTTATATGACTTTATTGTAGGTAAGATATTATTTCAGGTATCTAATAAATTTATCAATAATCAATGAGAAGAAATAAAAACCCTACGATTTGCCGATAATATTATAGTATTAAAGGAGTCAGAAGAAGACTTGGAAAACATAATAAATGCCATGAACATGGTCCTGGAAAAGAGTTCAACATGGGGATTAATAAACGAAAAACCAAGATAATGGAATGGGAAATAGTGGAATAACAAAGGGTGTTAGATTGGGAACTGATATTTGAAAGAAGTTAAGGAATTGTGCTTCTTAAGCAGCATAATAACTAGGGATGGTATAAGTATAGTAGGCATAACGAGTAGGATAGCACAGGCAAGGAAGAGGAATTCACTTACGGCAAATGTAAATATGAATATTAGTAAATCATTATTAAAAACTTTCGTGTGGAGTGTGGGTTATATGCGTGCGAAACGTGGAAGGTAGGAGTTGCAGAAACTAAAAGAACAGAAGCATTTTAAATGTGGTGCTATAGAAGAATGTTGAAAATCAGATAGGTGGATAGAGAAAGTAGAAAGTAAGTTCTAAGCTGATAAAGGGAAGAGGCAACAATACGGAGGACTTTGACTAAGAGAAGGGATAGATTAATAGGCCACGAAAGTCTTGTAAAATTAGAATTAGAGAGAAATTTGTGAAGTAATAACAGCAGAGGGAGCCCAATGAAGGGATACGCTAAGCAGATTAGGGAGGATGTAGGATGTGGTAGTTATGTAGAAATAGAAACTCTTTCGCAGGATAGGTTAGCACGGAGGGTTGCATCAGACCTTCTAAGGACTGATTACTTACTAAAATCATGAAATTCATTTATTATATTCTTATTATATTTCAACCTACAAAAAAAAATATTTCGTTCATTCATATTTAATTTCATTTTTTCTTCTCTTCATTACTTAAAGTTCGTTATGGAAATATTTAAAATTGTAAATGTTATCCCATCCATTTTTAAAAATCTCTTTATTTTGTCTCTCGCAAAATTTATTGTCATTTATTTACAAATTCCTTTAGTTGTTATTATTTATTAAAACAAGGAGACAGTTGCATTTTCGTCAAGAAAACATTTGCAGTCGTAATTGTCTATAGCAATGATGTAATGCCATTTATGGACTAATACTAAACACAAAAGAACACGATCATTTAGTGCACGCGGTAGTAACTCTACCCACAGCATTTCTTAATAATTAGTGGTAATGTGGATTATATAGTTGTAGCTAATTTAATTTTGTCGAAAGTAAACTGAATTCTGAAGATAATGCGTTCTAACTCAACATTTTCTGCAAGCTAATAAGCTGAATCTAAATATTTAGATAATACGGTTTGCCATAATAACCAATTAAGCCGTTACTAAACCAAGAAGCATTTATTAAATAAAGTGTCAGTAAAGAATCCAAGTTCAATTTGTAATTATTGACCATATATTGAACAATTCCTCTACAAATAATAGCCTATTGTTTTTTACTGTCTCAAGTTGATAATACGACAAAAGTATTCCCAGAAACGAATTATCCAGCGCATTTGAATATTAAAACAATTTTGGAAATATTTTTCACATGGTGTTCTACTACTCAAGTATCTTGCACGTTTATTAAGAGAAAACCTGCAAAAATACATAAAAGTTAATTTCAAATCTCTAAAAATTGTAAAAAGAACTCTTTTCTTTAAAAAAATCTACACTAATAACAATGTGTTGCTCATTACTAATAAACATAGATTTATATTACTAATTTAAAGAACTTTGAAATATCAAATATTTCTTCTAATAATTAAACGAATACAATGTGAAACACACGGAGAAAAATAAATTTGGCACACAAATCACTTACAAACTATAGGAAATACTGCGGAAGTAAATACAACCTTAGAATAAGGATCGAAAGAGGCGACTTGAAAATAAACGAACACTACCAAATATTAGCATCTTATAAATAGTTCATAATATCACTGAAATGAATAGTAATACTTCAGATATAGTTAAAGCCTAATTTCAACTTTATTGGAAATGAAAAGGGACCAAGCAGTAGGGTGGGGTGGATGGAAGTGTCATTAAATATTGCGTGATTGGTGTCGAATAAAATTTTATGGGGTTCTTTAGTTCAATGCCGAGATGCACAATACCATTTAAACAAGCTTTTCATAGAGGATGCCAATTATGTTTACCATACAAAATCAAATCAATCTTTCGAAGCCAAACTTATCTTATTTTAAGATCCAACCTAAGTGACAGAAAGGTATAAGACAGAATAAACAATTCTATCTTAAACTATCATTATATCTCTGATGGGCTTCTTCAGGTAACAAAACACAAAAATTATTAAATAAATATTAAATTAATAGAAAAATTGTGATAAAATATGAATTATTGTTTTCAATAACGTATAATGAATAACAGACTCACATTTTTAAATGGTTAACTAATTTACCAGCGACGACAGAAATTATGTATAACAATGGGCGAGTGCTTTCCGCCGTTAAATTTTGGCGATGGAAAATCAATCTATTCAAACTTAATCTTAATTTATATTTCATATTTTAACAAAATTTTTATGTATTAAAAATTAATATTTATTTTATCGTTTTTGTACCTTGTTGCCTGAAGAAATCCACAAATATTGATGAAACGTTATTGACATATTGGGCAGTATTTTTATTTATAAATTATTTGTGATATTGTACCATATCGTTTATTTTGTTTCGAGAATACTTCGTAGCCGAATAACACTTAAGACGATGTACATACTGGATGGATGAAACGGGCTTTGTCTGAAAAGACAGAACACAGGCGAGGAGGTGGAACAGGAATACATATGTATGACGCGGAGATATCATAAAATACGATTAGTCTACTTGTGTCAAAATTATTGCCCTAGGAGTATGAGCATGACTCTCGGACCGTGGGGTTGAGTGATTGGAGAAGATCTTCCTGGCGCCGGGATACGACGTTTCGGCGCCGGCATTATAGATGCAGACGCTCAGTCCAATCGCTACAAAAGTTCCTATCATAGTGTGGTATTCCCTGATAAATGACTGGAAGCACTCCAGACGTTACTTTTGGGGGAGTTTCTTGAGAAGCGACTCTCAAAACAAATTGAGTGCTCTGTTTACACACAAAACGAGCATTACTGGGACCAAATTGGGAACGGTCTTCCGCGATATCCTCCAGACACAATTTCTCTCAATCTCCACTTGAAACTATAAAGAGCTATGCAACCGACTTTTAAATCTTAATGATTTCATTATTTGTAGATAATCATAACTAGTAACTGAAATTAAGGAAGTAACTATATAAATCTAAATAAATCGATTATTTAAGGTAAACGATTATCCTACAATAGAATAATTGTAATAATATATTAATTATTGTGGTTAAATAATAATTTTAAACATTTCTATTGCCAATTTCTCGGTTTCGTAATCGTAGGGTATTCGGGAACCACGACCATATTATTCTTCGTGGATCATCACGAATATGAAGTCAGAACAGTAAAAAATGAGCTGTTTTCAAAATACTATCCTATAAAATTTTGGGGCAATTTTCACCAAAGCAAGGTGAAAATAAAATATAAGTAAATACAGGATATTGTTTTAATAGATATCTCTTTATCTTTTATTGCTACAAAATTTGTTGCAAATCATTAAACGCTTCGGTATACTTTAAATTATTACTGAAAAGTTAATTGTACTAATCATAATTACAGAAGAATTAAAAATATTTATAAAATAAGTGCTTTCATTAAAGATCTGCCATAGAAAATGTGAAATCTAAATTCAAGTACCGGGATCGGGAATAGAAATTTGGAAATACCCTTAGTAGTGGTTGCTCATTAACAACTGCGTTATCCGATAGTGGTTAAAGAGATCCCGGGCTTGAATCCCAGTCCGGTCGGTATTTCTCCTTCCTAATTGTTTAATAATAATTACAGCATGCCTGGAAGCTATTTTAGTCTGTACGTTTAATTTCTTATTGAATTGAGAATTTTATTCTAATTTAATATTTTTTGTTAATACGTAGTGCAAAGACCTAATAATGATAATTTGAACATCAGTTATGGAGGAACTGTGATTTATAAAAAAATAACAGATGTTGGCATGTAGAAATACAAAACTTAAAACTAAATTGAGTAGGACTAATCTTTTCCAGCAAATGGTTAGCTTTTTTCCAGGCAGAAACTAAGTCTCTCAAAACTGGAATCACATGTAATATGTTTAACATAATAAATTAGATAACTTTTACGTGAAAAGTGTTAGGCACGCAAGTATTGCCATATTTCAACTTTCATTCCATAAATGTTTCACAGCGAGGAACATTTTATTGAAAACAAAGTAGTGCTAACTTCAAAATTTAATGAATCGGAATAAAAAATGTATGTTGGGAAATGAAAACAAAATTGACTATGTTCTGTGACTTCAAATGTGTACTCCCGAAAAAATAAAAAATTTCATGAAGGTCAGTAAATTATGTCAGCTCATATATTTTCCGAAGTTACGGAATTACTGCTTTGTTTTTTTAATTCAGTAACTTAGAAGATAAGTAAAAGATATAATCTGCATCAAATGCTGTAATTGTGATAACTTCAAATTACTGACAAAATATAGACTGTTCTAATAATTATCTAGACTAATTTCATAGTGTTTTGACCAGAACTTAGTATGACGCATATTAGAAAAGTTATTTTAGGAAGGTGGCGTGAAAATAGGGGCACTTTGTTTACGCAGAAATGGGCAGCGGCTGTTGGATTTCTCATATTTCGTTGCGAAACTGCCCACGTGCTGAGTGTCGGTTCCCTAATTTACGGGGAAATAAAATGATCACGTCTGGAATGACGTTAACGGCCCGTGAAGAGATTCGCAGCTGTTTTCGGAGCCCCTCGGTTCCATGACAAGGCTCTGCGAATCACCTCACCAAGCCAATTCGGGCTTCAAGGATCACCCACCGCAGAAGTGTCAACATTTACATACAACCAAAGCAAAGCGCTCAACTGGCAGTCAGTTCTTTGCTAACAGCTAACTCCAAGTCGATTTCTGGTTGAAATGGAATTATTCACGAGTTTTATTAAGACTGAGATAATCGCCTGAAGTGTTTTTGCCACTGAACTGATGAGTCATAACTCATTTCTACGTCACAGATCGATTGATTTTATCCTTCCTTCTTTTTTTCCTCTGTACAATCTCTGATGAAGCAGATGTGAGCCAATCAGTGACATGACCCTACAATGCAGAATTATTTAAGCAAAAATAAATGAAATTCATTTGATTAGAATAAAAGTTCTTACAAAATAATGGTAAACGAAAATTCGTGATTTCTAACTTCAAGGAGCTTCACCAATCCTACCTCCATAATCTTATATGTTACACGTTATTCAGTGAAAAAATATATTGGTAATGAATACTTCGTTAGTATTGTGACGCGCATAAAATTTAATCGTATATTTGGTTTTATCCATATAAATTAATTTTACAATATTAAATATTCCGTAGAGAAATGTCGTAAAATATTCGCAAGGCACCCTTTCGGGGGAAAATCCGGCAAGAAAAACAGTCATAACTTGAATCCTGACAGACGCAGTCTTTGTCTAAAAGATATTTGCAGCTCGCCAAAAATTCGGCCCACGTTAGCAATGTGGTTGACCCCAAATTTTGAATTTTTGGGTAGGAAGAATAGAGACGCCAACCCCATTGGAGGACCTGGGGAAGATAGGAAAAGAGGGGAGACATATTTTGAGGAATGTGAGTTCGAGATGGAGAGGACCTCGAAAAAGGACATTCGGAAAAGAGAGTTGGAGGTGAGAGTTCAGCACGAGGACACGGAAAGTCGGACATGCGGCTAGCTTCGAGTGTGAGAGGAGAGGCGATCTGGCTGCAAGTATCACAAGGAAACGACACTACAAAAGAGGCCTGCCGCTTCTATCCTGGCCCAGGGCTGCCGGTCTGTAAGTAAACTAAGGGACGATGAATGTAAAGTGAGGAACAAAAGGAAATAATCTCCCGCTATTTGATGCATATAAACACGTACAGCCCTGAGTGAAGTAGATTAAATTTACTAAATTCTCTTGCAATATTATTTCTTCGGTTAGGGCTCAGCTCGGCTAAATAAAATTCATTAAAATTAATAATTTCCTAAATATTGAAAGATAATTAAATCTTTTACTTTTGATTACAATAAAAATGTTTTAAATTTCACAGTTGAGATTTATTGGCGCCCACCCATTTAAATATAACTCTAATTTTTTAATATATTTATAAATTATCAAATCCACGTCACAGTATGTTCTAAATGGGTTACACACAACCAGAAAGAACAACTTCTGGGTTTTCTCTTCCCCGCCACAATTTGATGTTTCCCATAGTGAAAGGCACTATGCCTTTGAAATTTTGGTTGAGCTCTGTCCAAAGGCAAATATTAAGAAATATTATGTTTAATAACGCACGCCTTGAGAGCGTGGCTGACTTCCAGCTCGTCCATCACCACCCTGAGCTATATTACGCAGTGAAACGCTATTTTCCATGCACACAAGTGTTGATTTATTCCCATGTGCAGAGTTGCAGGACCCTTGTTTAGTCTACACGTCTACTTAGCTGGCCAGAAATGCTAAAATATTGCCTCTGTTAGCACGGGGGAAAAAATCAAATGCGCCTGAAAAACTCTTCAATCTAATTTCCAAATATAAATTTTATTTCCTTTCCGCTTTTGTAAGTAATTCTGTTTCTGTGAAAGCGAAACGGAGGAATCGGCTTTTGACTAAATCTATCTGCAGTGCGTGAAAATAGATTATAGCTGAACTGAATATAGAGATCTCTCAATTTTGAGCGGCTTGATTCTGAACTCAAAATTCTTAAACTTTATATTGAGATATATGCGTGTTAAAGCGGAAATATTACATTTAATTATAGGATTTTCCAGTTACAGTTTTTTTCATATAAGTTACGTAATTAAGAAACTGCTTCCCAGACAGAAGTTTCAAAAGCCTGCTAAATTTAACCTCAGTTATTATAAAAATTATATTATTAATAAATTATTACTTGGAAATTAGGAAATTAGTTGGAAATTAGTTGGGTGAAATACAAGATAAAGTTTTCTCAAATAATCCAATCGTACGTTCGTACGTTCCTTCTCTCTTTTACCAGCTTCTTAGTTAGACTTTGCGAAAACTCGCTCGTGATTGTTGAACTCGTTTTCGGGGATGCATATAAGAAATCAAGAAAGTGAGATGTGAAGTGATATATGAAGAAATAGAACAGGCACAAAGAACTAAATATAATGTACGGTGCCAATAAGTATTTGACATGAGGAAAGGATCCATCGTTTGCGCAGGTTCCATGTGACTTATAGTGATGTAACTTAACGTAAAATTAATTGCATGATCGATATCGTCAGTATAGTTGTGAACTGGTAACTGTTTCTTTGGGATGGGATGCTTTGAAATAAATTCAGTAATATTCTGTGGAATATGTGGAACGTATATATACGTAACTTTCTTTATAAGCATTCTATTTTTATATATAATTATTATTAGCAAGTTATCTAGGAACTGTCGTATCCTATGACTAGGTCTGTAATTTTTTTCTCCATCTTGCCCCGATATTAATTTCTTCCTTCATCTCTCAATATATTATTTCTGCCTTTATCTCTTATAATAACTGCAGTCTTCATCTTCTACGTTCAGGAACTCCATTCATGTGTCTTTGAATGATTTCGTTCAATAAACTATATCTCCTTGGAATGTGTCCGATCCAGTTGTGTCTCTCTTCAAAACTTTAGGTGCGGTATATAAAAAAAAGATATTTCGTTTGGGTCTACTTACAACACTGGGCTCATTTTGACTCTTTACATGGGTCTTCTGTTTTTTCTTGGCTCAGAAGGCTGTGTGCCAACTTCCTTTCCAACGCCCACTTCAGACTGGTGGTACCTGTGCCCTTCTTGCTGGTGAGTGACTGGGAGGGCACCTGTCGAAATTGGGGTCTATCCTGTACCGTTTCTAATGGAAGTTTTAGTAGCATATATCTGATTTGACTGTTGTGATCCATTTGCTCTTGAAGGCATTTTCTCTACTGTCGTGATGAGGATCCTGTTGGCGAGTCTGCGATTTCGTCTTAAATCTGATTAGTTATGTTCATAGAGAGCTTTGTTGTGCCTCATCGTATAGGTCCTTTCTTCTTCTTCTCTTTGGATCTTAATATGTTCCTTAGGCTTTTCAGTTCCTTCACTTCTAGATTCCTGATTGGCTTCCATATTTTTCAATTTTCTGTTTACTTACTTAAATATTATTTTTATATTTTTACTTAATTTCATTCTGTACTGCCGAAACTTGACGTTTCCAAAACATATTCATAAATATCTCTCCGAAACACATTTAGTTTATTATCCTATTTTCTGCATACCAACAGCGGTTTCACCATCTGAAATTGTTCATATATCTCACGAAGAGAAGTCATGCTGTATATTTAAAAAACATATTTGGCAACGATTGGATCTTAAAATTGTCCATAGAATAAAAGGCGTACAGAAGCAGTCACTTTACCATCGGCTAATATCCGTAATGTTTGATCTGGTCTTTAAACAGTCTGGGCCATTACTATGTATGTGGGAGTCTTTAAGATGGCCTTGGATGCGCTGCCAAGCCGATGTCGTTTATCATACACACGGATCTCGTAGACAAGGGTAACCGGGAGAGAACCACTCGAAAAATTTGCTCAGCTCGAAGTGATACTCCGCTAATGTGATGGTTATTATATTTCAACAACTTACAACTATTTCCAATATTGTTCAGTTCAGAATATTGTCATATGCTGAATGATTTTCATTCATCACTCTTAGCTGGAAATTTGAAGAAACAAATATACGTGTATCTTCAAGTGTCTGCAATCTATTCTTTTTTTTAAAAAAAACTGCCACCAATTGGCATTTGTATTTTACTATCACTAGGAATTTTAATATTCTTAACTCACAAAATTTAAATACTTCCAGATATTATTCAGGCTTTCCAGCAATTACAAGTTCTCTAATAATCATAAATAACTATAAACTCATGACGATTGAATTTCAAATGATTCATTAGTAGGAAGTGTAAGGGTATTTTGATTGGGGGAAGTAAACATTTTACATCAAAGGAAGTAGAAATGCTTGAATTGAAGCTCAAATGAGAGCGTATAGCTTATTTTCTGGGAAGTCACTCTACCACTAAGCTAATCCAAGTCGACGTACAAGGACCAATTCACTGCTGTAAAATTAAGGCAGGCTCATCTACAATTTACTAATCACATTCATCACAACTTATTTCTAGGAATTTTGTGAAGTATGGGCATTGTGTAAATTAGTCAAAGGTGCATGGAATTCAAATCAAAGGAAGTAGAAATGCTCAATTGAAGCTCAAATATGAGCGTACAGCGTGGCTCTACAGCCCATTGTGGACCTGGGCCTACCAAGTCGACTACGGACTGTCATCTTGCATTCCGAATTTTGGAGGGATCCGTGGTCAGCGTATCGATCCTCCAACAGTCTTAATCCCGGTCTTCTCGACCATGACAACACAAACAGCCAAGCCCATACCAGGATTCGAACCCGGGACCTCTGGGTTGTGAGGCAGAAACGCTAGCCACTACACCACAGGAGGTCTGCGCGTATATTTACTACAGAAGTTAAATGTTTGCCTTCTTCAAGAATATAAAGTAAATGTAAGAAATAGTAAAACTTAAGTGTAACTGTTTTTTGTATGTGTATCTTCGTAGCCTTGCTCCCAATGTGTCTAATTTGCTATACTTTAGGTAAGATGTAGTCTGAATATTAATTTAAACTCTCCAATTTATCTCAAGTTCAGTTTCTGTTTCGTTTACTTCAAGATAATCACAATTTATTTAAGCTTTATAATTAACGCATTACCCTTTCTATCACTGACTAAGATAATTCAATCTGTAAATATTATGCCTGCTATTCAGTCTCCTTGGATGTACGTCCATAGCTTATAAATGTTATTTTTTCCCTTCAACGTTTCTTCACTTCTTACACTCTTTTCATCACCAATTTCGCTATTATTATAGACATACGGCGATGACTTGTCGCATATTCAGTATTTTAGCTCAAACGTTCTAGTAATGATATTTCATTGAATATCAAGCTGTCGAAAGGTTTACCAGGAATAGTTTAAGACAAATATTAATAACCTGCAAATGACACTCAATTCGCAACGCTGCACTTATTTTCACGTAGATGAAAATTGTCTGGACAATAGAACTGAATGAGTGGGTCCCTGGGGAAGTGTGGCGTGGGCCTGAGGGAGCGGCTGGGATTTATCGCCCTTGTGTTCACACCTGCGCCTTGACAACTGAATTTCTCATACAGCTCACCAGCTCATTAATGCCCACGGTTGTAATTCTTATGTCACGGCATATACTATAAAACGATTGGCTTCTTCTTTTAAAGTTTTTAGCTAACTGTACTGAATGTAATAAGATAATAGTTATATAACAGCAAAAATTGGAACGCCCACACTCATTGCTTATTCACAAGGATCGTGTCGACCTGCTATGAATACTGGTTCCAGTCACCTACTTGTTCGTTCGTAAAATCAATTTCCAAAATAAATGATGCACTAATTGTAATTTCTGTTGTTAGCATAAATTACTTGTGTAGGCGAACAAGATTGCTGTCAACTGAATCGATGCTAAACTGAGGCTTGCAGATCCTTTTATAGGATATTTACTGACAGTGATTAAAATAAGATTAAGGACAGAGTGACATGTAAAATATGAGTTGCATATTTTGCACATGCATTGAATTTTTAGACTCCCAATAAGATACGGACTGTATAAAGTTCTCCAATGAATGTAAAAATTGAGATATTTGTTTACTATGTCCACTAAGTTCTAATTATAAATCTTTTATATTTATTTAGAGCTACAAAGATCTATCTAGTTCGTAGGTGGTGGGTTTCCTGTCCATTTAAATATCATTTTAATGGGCCAATTTTCGTTTCTTTTGTTCACGCTTGAATCTGGCTATTTTGCCAATTGCAATGTTCTGAGTTGAGTAGTGAAACGTTAGCAAAAACGCTCCATAAATGGTGACCAAAATAAACATATCGGTACATTAATTAATAGTTGATATTGACTTGTGACACACTGTCAATTGTTGCTAACACTGAATAAATATTTGTAATAAAAACGCTTAACTATAATTAAAAAATATACCGTCAGTACTGTCAACAATGCAAAATAATAGAAATTTCAAGGACTGACTTTTTTACATATCGTTAACATTTCGAGTGAAAACGGAGTGAACCGGCTTTAATAAACTTTGACCAAACGACGTTTTTAGAACACAAGCATTTTAAACTTTCACAAAGTACACTATATATTGATGTTGTTAAATCAAATTTTGTAAATATAATAGAAAAAAATTGTGACCGTCAAAGGGTTTTCTATTATTTCTTCTTTAAAGTTGTACGCTTCACTTTGGTGAATTTTCTAAAACCTTGCTCACAGATTTCAAACTAATTTAATGCTACATGCACACACAGTACTGGCGAGCGTATTGTTGTCAGTTAGAATTAACAGTAAAAAACTTATTAAATTAAATAATTATAATTTACAATATTAATGTATTGTAAATACTATTTAAATTATTTGTACAACTGTTTAATTTATAACCGTATTTTTAAGCCATATTTATAACATTTTACTCATCAAACTTGAAAATATTTACGTTCTTCATCTAAAATATTTTAATTTAGCCAATAGTAATTATGATAATTTAAATAAATGTATTTGGACATGTCTAAGTAATTTTGAACGTATTTATTAAAATATAGTAATTTTTATTTTCTTAACTACTTTAGACAAGCTGGCTCGTTTATTAATACTAATTATTAACTAAATATATTTCTATGATTCGCATTTAAAACTAATCTATTTAGGCTTTTGTTTATGTGTAATAAATTCGCCCCTATAGCGATTCCAATTCTTTATGTGTTCTCCGTATAAGGAGATAAATTCCTTCGTAGAAGTCACGGTTTAAATTTAAATGAAAAATGAAGCAAATAATGTTTCTTTTCGTATTCCCTCAATTTTACTACCCATCATCCTTTATCAAAAATTTACTGTTACACGTATAGCATCCTCATTAATTCTTGCCATATAAGCATCCCAATAATCAGTAGAACATTAACGTGGCACAGACGAAGTAGTTACACGCAGTTTGGGCAGAGCATCACATAAGTGAATATCATACGCGTAGATTTATAGTCTCGTAAAGGTAATTTAGTGGATCTGACTCCAGAAGAAATAGGCACTCTGGCTCCGCATTAGAAAGAGCGACGCCCCGACGCCACCGGAGCTAAATTTAAGCTACTTCATCTAGAAAACGTCACTGGAGTTCCCAGATTTTCATTTACGAAGGTAAGATGCCGAGATAAATTAGACGGCGATGCTGCCAAAGCATTGTTCGGCCTAGAAATAGAGCAGATATTAGCAAGTCTGCGAGCAGCTGGCTCTCACGGCTTCGAGCGGCTCCACCACCTACTCCGGAATTTTCATTTTCATTCCACGGGGTACCGCGTTATTAATCCCTTTTTTTAATCCTCGTGAGCGGCGAATTACAATTAAGCAGAGATGCAATGTTCCGAGCTCTTTTAACAAATTAGAAGGGTGCAACGGGAACGGCGAATGGCCGACAAGCATTCTTTTACGCTCATATTAGTCGGTAGTAAGTTTACTACAAAACTAAAAGATTACACTCAAAAATGCATAAAATTGTGAACGAGTTGCATAAGCAGCAATGTCATTGTTAGATTTCAGTATCTTTGGTAAATATTAATTCATAAAC
Organism: Eucriotettix oculatus; assembly: GCA_034510155.1. Taxonomy (NCBI): domain Eukaryota; kingdom Metazoa; phylum Arthropoda; class Insecta; order Orthoptera; family Tetrigidae; genus Eucriotettix; species Eucriotettix oculatus. The sequence goes on from CM067376.1 coordinate 183,559,117, forward strand.
AGTGCGATGTAATTGTTAACATTTCATTGAGCTGTAAAGGTAGGTAAATAAACATTACTTGATTCACTACTTTGCTTCCAAACTTCCTCTTGTAAAAGACAAACAAACGTATTTTTGTAATTGCCTTTATTGTTTGATATTAGTCATGATTTCTCAAATTGAAACATTTGTTATAATATGCATGTTTGTAATGTCATTAATGTGTATATTTAGTGACACTAAAATTACATAAATGAGTAGCAATTTCAGCTGTCTTTGTTTTCTGAATCGAATAATTTTCCGTTATCTCTCTACCTCAAAACCTTGCCATGGAAATTTACGCTTACATATATACAAATATATTTAACAGTTCCTTTATTTGTACATTGATTAGAATACAATGATTAGAGTTTTTTGTTCACAAAAATTAAATCGAATGAACTAACGAGCATTTCAATGTGCAATTTCTAATTGCACTTGGAGGCAGTCCAGTATTAATTATTGCACTCATTTCCACCCCTGTTGATGTTTTTGCTATTCATGAACGAAGAAAATGGTTACACAGAATCAGTATTACTTTTGGTTCCGCGATAAAGCTGTACAATTTATTCCGTTGGCACATATTGCTGTAAAAACACTTTGTCAATATTGGTACGTCAACAAAAACATTGTTGTCATGAGTAAATATGAAGCGTGCAGAACAATTGTCATAGGAGGCATAAAGGTGTTAAGTAAACAAAAGTATCATACCGAAGACTTACAAGAAAAATTAAAGGAAACGCATAGATTCATGCCCTATCCTACTATATTCAGGAACAGGAATCCCAATTTTTAATGTAAATCCAAATTTGCTCCTAACAGAATTATTTAATTTTATTTGTAGACCCTTCCAGCAAACGTTGGAAAATTTATTAGCTACAATATTACTTTCGCCGTAAGTGTTTTTACTATTATTTCGGTAATATTATAGTTATAGCACAAAATAATTTAAGAATGAGTTAGATAGGGAATGGCAAAATGAAAATTTTGGAAACCCTGGTCTAAAAGATGGACAAGCCTTTTCAATACTCTGACAACGTATTCAATTCATTGTGACAGAATGTTTAAATTTATCCAAATAGAGCGAAATAAAAACACAAACAACAATAATTCTGTATAAATTATAATATAATTCATGATTGCATTTTCACAGACTCTTGTCAGGGTTGCATATTTTAAGCCGAATACTGTATATTAGATTACAGATTTTAGAATCCTCGACTAGCAGTAAAGTTGATGTGCATTTACAACTACTGCAATTAATTCATTGTATTGTCTGGTTGTACAGTTTCGTAAATCTACCTTCCCTTACTGATCTCACATTACCACAATAATATCCAATGTTATATTAGTCAGTCTTTCGCAGTACGAACCTTTTTACAGCATTTCTTGTCAAATAAATGTCTATAACTTCTATCAGCATGTGTTACTGTTCAAAATTCTAAGTATATTTAATGAGGGAAATGCCTAAATAGTGGCCTTTTCCAAGGCTTAACCTTGGATTGGAAAGTGATCGCTGACAAAGGGACTCTCATGTGCCGAGACGCCAGAAGGATTATCAGAGTGCAATAGCCCAAACTTAGCTGCAATGGCCGGAAAATATATTTTTCGCACCGGGGAAATACAAAGGCAAGGGTATATTTTCCCGTGAGAACTGCCATGTGATTGGTAAATTAGGGCTCTGGAAGGGAGAATCCAAGTTGACGAAATGGCGGACAGGAGCAGAATATGAAATTCTGGACACGGCAGTAAAGTGAGAGTTTTCGTACTTAGCAGCCAACAAGTGCTTCTTTGGGACAACGGCACGTGACTTATGCTGGGCCAGCTAAAACCCAGAAATCAACAGGCTTGGGTGTGACTCAGGCATAACAAGGACCGTACCGTATTCTTCCTTCAGCGAGAGAGAGAGAGAGAGACGACACACTTCCGCCTAGGTTAATCCCAGGTATTGTAAACTCCTCTGATGAGCGGGTTTATTTTGCATTTTGCCAATATGTTACTCCTTTATTCTCCCAAACAACGACCGCCCTTTAGAGTAAGAGCTCAATATAAATGCCGGGGGAAAATGTATTTATAATTAATAAATTACGTAAACTAAATTTGTAATTATTAGCAGTATAATCTTGCCTTTTTTATTAATATTATTATCAAAACCCACCCAAGAACAACGTTATAAAAATCGTAGACGTAGAAATTATCCAGAATTGAAGATGGAGCGGTACAATATATACATATATAGATAGATTACAGTAAATAATTTGTCTATGTCATTATGATCGATATTTTATGACTAGGTTTAAGTTTAGTTATATATTTAATTAATATATTACTTTATAATACAGCCATACGTTGTTATAAAGAAGTAGAAAAATAGTATATTAAACAATAGGTTAACTGCGCATATTCGGACTAAAGGGGTTATACAGTTAGGCTTTTATTACGATACAGTTTCTACAGGCAAGTAGGAATATCGAAAGGATCAAATAGATGCAGAGACAGATATTTGAATAACTAAAAATTTTAAATCTTTCTTACGAAACAGATTCCATCGTCTTCACTCCGAAAGAAATTTCGTCAATTTCCCATAACGTAACAGTCACAGGGACCCCCGAGAAATATCTACCAGTAAAAAACTGTGGTAAAGTAATTTTCATGTTTACGTATAAATTGTTGGATGCAAGGTGATATTAAAATAATTTATGGCAGTCGTAATTGGCTGAAAACATGTATAACTATATTAGAATGTAGCACAGAAACGTCTAGTGAATTCATGAACTCCCGCAATGACGTTCTGGAATGAACCCCGTATCTTCAGGCGCTGAATAGTGGTGTCAGCCTAAGCCCAACACGAACAAAGTCCCAAGCCTGTCATCCCTTTGAGAATTTACGACTCATCACTCGAGAACGGACAGCATCGTTCAGCAGTCAATACTTCTACAATTTATTGCTCTCTTCCCTGTCAAAGAAGTGAATTTTCTTCGGTTGGCTGGTGGTGCTCAATCCTGTCAAGAATCTGTGAGGATGCAATCATGAATTATATTATAATTTATACTGTATTATTGCTGTTTGAGGTTTTATTTCGCTCTCTTGGGATAAATTTAAACAATCTGTCACACTAAATTTAATACCTGACAAGGTTAGACCAGTGTTTCCCAAACTTTCTTTTTACCATTCCCCATCTAAGTCATTCTAAAATTATGGATGTTCCTATGTAACATATTACAATATTGAATTATTCCCTAATTACAACTTTTTAGGACAAACGACTTGACTTCAAGAAGAAAGCATGGGAAGATTATTAAGAAAAAAATAAGTAAATTTTAAAAAACACAACAGACAACTAAAATTCGAATTTCTTATAATATTTTTATTTTATTGTTCAACAATGTCATCATTCGGGGTGGATTAGCAAATCAAATTTAGCGAGTCAGTTGTTCATGATTCGTACTATAAAATTATATTAAACTGAGCTCAAATTGAGAAATATTCACTCTGAATTCTCCTCCATTCGTAAAGATGAGATGGCTGTGATGATGTATGCCAAAACAATTCCCCAATACAGCAAGTACCATTCCTTCATCAGAAATAGAAAATTACACTCTAATTAAATTGTAGTTTATATTACTCCTAACGTTCATGTGTGGCTTTATCGAACACTTATTTAAAATTGAGATACCAACAATTTTTCCATTTTGAAAATAACAGGTGGTTAGTTGCTAAACTCTAGACGAAAATGGTTTTAAATAGCTTCAGAACTGAACAAGAGAAATATATAAAAACAAAAGTAAAAGTGGGGGAGAGGCTTCGAGAATCATATAGAAATTAAGTAGGTTTTATGATCGAGAAAGATGATATAATATGAGCAGTTTTATCTCTTAAAAATAATGTCGGATGAATTGGGACTGGGATAAAAATATTCATGTGATTAAAAAGACGCCAACTAGATTCATGTTGTGGTTGTAAAAGAATACTAATACAACATCCAGAATTATTTCATATATCGCACATATCCCTATATACAGCACCACTTTATATCCGCCTACAAGCGGTCACTTTGAATTGTCAAATTGCTAGAAGACATAGTTCAATAACCGCAGAATTTTGCAGAATTTCCTGGGAAAAAGGAATGTGACTGGAATACTATCTCTGCAACTCGTGCCACCTTATAGACTAGACGGGATCGTAAAAAAACGGCGGGATATAATCAAGTCAACGTTGACAAGAATGACAGAAAAATCATTTAGCAGGTAGCTAACAGCCCTTATACTTTCAAATATGCCAAAGGGAACAACTATCTCCATAGGAGTTGAGTAGTGTTCAGTATTGGTAAGTGAACGGCACGGCCTTTTCTAAGATGGCGGCTGCGTCCTGTATGGAGCTGGTCCCTGTCGCACCAAAACAGGCAACTCTCTCTTGCCCATTCAGTGGAGCTGCATTCATTTCCAGTCCCAGCGGCAGCCTGGAAATCCTTATCTGCTTCCACCCAGTTTACTAAATACAGCGCTCCGAGTTATCGCTCCAACGTATTTCCTTCAAGAACAACGATTTCCAAATCTTACACAACTTCGAAATACCACTAGGAATGTTATTCATTCAAATTTATATGAAAACAATAATTGTACCCCTTAACAGTATATTAAGCATACCGCATACATACATTTGGAATATTCGGCTTTTCGCTAGAATAAATTTATTTACTATACCTATCAAGAAACAAATTACGTTTCTACTCATATAAGCATCTGGAACAAGTTTGCATTTTTTCTGGGGGGGGGGGGGGTGTTAACAGGCTACATGATAATCCATACTTTTCCATCACAGTTATCACGGATTTATTTGTTACTTAATATTTATAGCCCCCATGTCTAATATAATTTTAAATACAGAATATGGTCCATTAACGGACCAAATGAAGAGATAAAATAAATATCACGCAACGGTTCCCAACTATTCGTCGTGTGCGTCACAGTCCCGTAAGGACTGAAATTCGACACACCGCTATAACTTTGATTGTATTGTAGAACCGATGTGTGATATTTATTTAATTACGTAATTTCGTCTGTTAATTAGCTATTATTTTATCTGAAGTTTACGTATACTCATTGTTTTCTGTGGTCCTAGTCCAAGACTTTGGCTGCTTGAATGCATTGACGATATATAACCGGCGCTCGTTCTCGTGCTGTCTGTAAAATGTTGCTGTTACATGGACATATTATTCTGTACCTGAATTTACTAATCAATCGGTAACCAATTAAGTCCACTTTCTCGCAATTTTGTATTCTCTTTCGTTTCACAATATCCATTGACGAGATCTGGTGTGAGCTTCCAAATCCGGATTCAATTAAAGTGAAAGTGATATATGTGAAGTTTAGTGTCAATTGTGAGTATGAAATTAATTTACGTACATTTTTCCTGGATGTTTCACTTCACCGTTTACTGGTTCACTTGATTTATTTTCTCATTTATGTATTGCTTATATTTTCTTAAATGTATTCATTAATATATTTATATATTTTCATTTTCAACAGAAGGCTAATGTATGCAACAAATATATTCAATCAAAATAAGTCAAACCGCTGACTATATCAAGCTGAGGAACGACCGTAGTTAAACTATGAATTACGCTTACCTCGAGACGGACTTTCTAGAACTTAAGAATACTATTGCTAGTTGTGAAATAGCTCGTGCGATTCATCAGGTCATTCAAAAGATAGTTGTTGTTCTTCAACTAGAATTAACGACGGTAATGGCTTGGAAATATGAATGGCTCCAACTCATCGATACAAATATTCTCTTTATTATTGTAAAGATAATTTTCAGACTATTTTTTCCGTTTCCCTAGTCTACCGTTTTCTTATAAAATATGTAAACTACTATTTCGTGGTTATTCGCATTATTATAATCAGAGGTAATTTTTAATCTGAGTGATGAAGTATATAAAGTTGCATGCTCTCATCGAATATTCTTTTCTGACTGTCTTCAAAATGCCACGTGCAGAAGATTTCTCGAGCAGGTCTATAATAGCCGACGAGGGGAAAAGGAGGACGCTGAATAACAAACATCGCCGGGATTCTCGTTTCCGTTCTGTAATGAACCGTTCTTAATCTACATGCAACATTTTGCTATATACCTCTCACAGATTTTGCAGATTTACTGTGCCAGTCAAATTGCCTGCTTTGTGCTGGGAAAGTCGATTACGTGTATCGGAGGGAAGAACGCCGGAGAATGGACGTGCTGTGATGCGGCTGCGATTGTTCTGCGGGACGCACGTGCGTGTAGCTAGCTGTACTTCGCACAACCGGTTGTGTGCAGCCGCAGCTCCGCCAACTATTAGGCCGCGATAAAACACCATTTCACGGGTATCATTGCTATCCAGACATAATCACGCAGCCGAAGCTTCTGCGTGTACTAGCAACAGTCGAGGCGTGAATACATGGGGTCAACTCGCCACTTCCTCAACTTAGGAACTTAGAGCTCAAGAAAATTTCAAATAGTAATCCTCCAAGAAACTCAGGCTAGGAAAAAGCTTACAATTTATAGCTCGTGAGCTTGGTGGTTCTCAATGCTATAGGACCCTGAAATAAGGAAATTTCTTACCCCGCGATCCATTTTCGATTTCTACATTCGCACGATTCATTTATTCCGGTAAAACATATGTGTTTCTAAGAATGAAGGTGACTCTAGATAATTAATTCAATCATGTGTATTAGTGTATTTTATTTTTAAGTCGCATCAACAGCTAAGGTCATTAGCGACTACTTTGCCGTTTTTGGGGATCCTATTTTCATTGTAAGGGTTACTCGAAAGACGCACACAAACACCCAAGCCGTTGCCAGGAATAGACCCCGGGACCTCTGTGATAGCAGACAGCGACGCTAGCCACTAGACCACACAGGCCGGCACTCTTATATTGTTTTAGTTGCTGATAATTCAAAATTTTCTGTGGGTATTTTCAAGTGAATCCAGTGCGAAAACACACAGCAGCTCTTTTTTCAGACTGCGATCATTTTTACGATCACTGCAATTTACAGAAACCTCAATTAAAAAGGTCAAATTAAGTTGTTAAGGAAGCGTTTTTATTTGAACAAATAATGCAAAAGGTCACATATTTCTATGAGATCTTGAGAAAATTGTGTAGGAACAAATACTATTACAACTACATTAAAACAAAAATTCAGGACAGTATATTTAAAGTTGGAACTAGTACGTGAAAACAAGTCTGCCCTCAGCATTTTTGAAAATGTTTTCTTGTGTGCTAAATTTTGTGAACACAATGAGTGCTATTAATTAATAGGTCCCAATGTTAAATTAAGAAGGAAAAGGACGTCTGATTAAAACACAATTTGAGACAGTATTTATAACCAAATAAATAGGTCTAGGTGCAACTATCTGATTACCCCAGCAAAAGATCCTCGATTATTTCACGTCGAAATACGATGCACAATAATCCACTTGTAGTCTGGAGCTCCCTTTAACAGAAACCTTAACTGGGGCATCTTCATAAAAAAAAACTATCCTGAAAATATTGAAGCAAAGAAAAATATAGTGTTTACACGATATGTTGTAATAAAATATGAGAATGGAGTGTAATAAAAGACTTGGCGCTGTCTCTATATCCCGTTACTAAGAAAATAAATGTGTTTAAAAAGATTAGTAGTCCCTGTGTCAGTTATACTTGCTTACGAAAATACTCCCCGCCCCACGCCCCCATCACTCTTACTCTATTGCTCACGTGACATGCAATGCTATTGCACGTGACCCATACTTCAGCTCAAGTATTTCGTTACAATAAGTTGCAAAGCGGATTAATTCTCTACAAACGAAACAAGTAAATTATTATAGTTTTTCAGATTGGGTGTAATATGATATTACTATAATAACTATTGAGTACATATTTAGCAGTATATGCTTGGTATTTGACGGTTTCTTTTTAAATGAATGGTGCAGAAAAAAATATATTTGAGAAATAAAGTTTAAGGCAATGCATGTGGACTTCTTTCTAAACATCAGCTTTATTTGTACGAAAATTATTGAAATTAAAAGAGTTAAAAATCAAGCCGTTTCAAGATCTCTGTACTTCCGAAATATTTGCACACTGGACAAACAAATCACATACCTCACAAAGCGCCAAACGGTTCCTTACAATGAAGGTTTTAAGAAAGAAACTAGTTCCAACTGTAAATATACTCTTTGTCTTGAATTTTTGTTTTAATGTATTTGTAATAGCATTTGTTTCTACACAATTTTCTCAAGATCCCATAGAAATATTTGAGCTTTTGCATTATTTGTTCAAATAAAAGCGCTTCCTCAACAACTTAATTTGACCTTTTTAATTGTGGTTTCTGTAAATAGCAGGGATCGATAAAATGAGCCCAGTCTGAAAAAGAGCCCTGTGTGTTTTCGCACTGGATTCACTTGAAAATACCCACAGAAAATTTTGAATTATCAGCAACATTTAATATTTTAGCAACAAATACACTTATTGAATTTAAATTATAAATATACATGAAAGTATATACATAAACACTTGTAGCAAATAAAATGTGTTTTATAACAGTTACCATAGGTTCGTATTTCTAAAAAAAAAAGTACAGAAACAATTTGTTTGTTCAAAGAACTACTGGGATTCTATTCTTCAGGAATATAGCAAAAGAACGTTTGTGAATTATCTTTGTCAGAAGTAAGATAATAGTTACGGACGTTCTTAAAATTGAAAAAAAAAATACAATACTGGGTAGAGTACGATCTGAGAAAATAATGTTTGGCGATCAAAGAAAATCGTATATGGTAAAATGCCATTTATCTGAGATATTTAGAAGACAAAATCAGGGGACATTTAATAAATGTCTTTAAAAATGGGTATTCAATGTTTATGAGACTGGGGGTTGGCTTTCGAACTTCATTATTAGAGACCCGCTCTTGAGCTGGAAAGGGGATACTTACTCGTACGTTTGAAGTACTGGTCGTATCCGCAGTGATATATTGTGTGGCGCACGTTTCTGCTTGATAAAATCGGTCCCATCCTACGCGGGCCTCTATGAAGGAATAGGAGAAATGCGTGTGGGCCTTGGTTATTCTAAAACAATTGGCTGGGCGTGATGCGTGAATGAAATTAGATGTCAGATAAGGCCATTGTTGCGGTCCTCTTCACGTGGCAGGACCATAAAAGGCTCCTTGCTGCTTCCAGGAACATGTGGAGGGATTAAGTAATCCACCACCATGGAAAAATGTTTACTATAACCACTATAAATGCTACACTGCGAAAATTAAACACCTTTAAATTGAAGATCAGAACTATGTATAATCTGATACACGTAGAAGAAATATTATTTACTTGAGTTTTAAACGAGTGTCGACATTCACAGGCATACACTCTCATTACTTAAATCAAAGAGACAGTCAGAATTAATTAAGGTCAGAATGTTCTATTAAATCTGAGGAAGCCGAAGGAAGTCTCTGAGCATACCAGTTATGAAACCGTAGAAGAAATCCTAGTGTAATCGAGAGGTGAGCTGCTTTTTTTTCGTGGAACGAGTAACTCTGTACGTTGGTATGAACTTCAAAAGAAACCTTTCTCACTCTAAAAGAAAAAATGAACACTGGCAAAAACTTCCCAATTCGGTGCTCTTCCCGCATGGTAGAAAAAGATTAATGCCGTGCCTATTTACCAGGGCTCATAAAATGACGTTCTTTTTATATAAAAAAGGACCACGTGGGTTTTTTGTAATATTTCTTCCTGAACCCACTTTTCCCAGGAAAAGTTCTTTTTCTGTGTACATTTTTATTTTATATTTATATAGTATAGGTGATATTTCAATATTTTATAGTATGTATACCATATAACTTAAAAATTATATATACTAAAATATTGACGAAAGTAATAAATTAGGGGTAGCCAAACGTGGTGCTTTGGGCGATTAAAAGTGGCGCATTGCATCTTTCAGCCTGTTATTTCGAAGGAGAAGTCCTTTTGCATTGTTAAAAATCATTGTATAATTAGACATGTATTATAAATAAATACAATGAATGGCCAAAAGTAGAAAATAGAAGAATTTAACATGTCTTCTGACAAACAGAGAAGACAGACAATTCCAAGCTCCAATTCGATCTTGCTCTCAGTGCCATTGACTGTAGTCCAGAGTATCTTCACCAAACGAGACGAACAAGACTCTATAAAATGTTCTCGAGTCATATGGTGCATCTGAACTCGTCTGACAGAAAAATTAGTGCTTGTTATGCAAAAGGCTGAAAACTCCAGCAATAAATAATATTTATTAATGTAGCTAAAAAGTTTTGAGGCTGATTCAATTAGCCCATGGCGGGCCTAATTGCATGATCAAAATTCATAATCAGTTAGAGTAAATTTATATTACCTGAAAAATATTATTATGTTATTACTCATTACAGTACAAAGTTTTATAAATTAAAACAGTTTAATAGAAGCTTCTACACGTTATTCCTGCAAACAGGAAGATGAAACACCTTATCACATTGTATGGGAATGTAAATTTTGGCATGACACCTTTCAGGACTATTGAAAACTGGAACCTTCAAAGATTTTAGGATGTGAGGAAATTTATCAATCATTCTGCATCATGATTATGCCATCCGTCCTGCAAGAACCTAATTTCCTCTAGCTACTTGACACAAAATTATATATTTACGAACAATATATTCAAAACATCGAAAATATAAACCAGACTACAACTAGATTTTATTCAAATTAACTGAAGGTTTTTTTAGGGCGGTGAAAATCCTCCACTATCCTGCATATATATTCCCTAATATGAACCAATATAATGAACAGGATGCCTACACTGGACGCATGCGTTAGGGGGTGAGGAGTGGAAACCCTCGTAACCTCTCTGGTGACCAGCAGTAAGGGTTTTTTTCCCTTCAGAGCAATTTTCCTCTGGTAAGCTATATTTAGCATACGGATTAAAATGGAGCCAAAAAAAGATACAAATTTTTCAAATATCTTCAATGAAATTCATTAATAGCTGAAGATATGATGCGAAATAAGCCTCATCTCTCTGAAGTTTTCTATTGCTTAACGTTAACATAGTCGTTTAGAACTCCTTGCACTGGTGAATTAATGCAAATATTTTTATTCAATGTGTATCCTTGTAAACACTTATATTCGTAATCTACATTTAATAATCAAATATATTAGCAATTTTTTTATCATGTGTGTATTAAAAATCAAATCAATCCTATTTGTGTACAATTACTTAGATACCATATTCATTTTTGATTAGGAAAACAAAATTTATTTGTATTATTTTAAAGTTCTACATTGCAGTGCCTTAGTATTCCGTTGTTAGATGTGGTCGTTGCAGGGCACAGCAAAGGATCTGATAGTGAAGCTGTTGAGCAAGATTCTCTGTAAGTAATCAACATGGAGCTTCCGGAAGGCCAAGATGTCGAAATCTCTGGCACGAATCGCCAATATACAGGCGTTAATTACAAAGTAGCGGAGCATAAATCCAATATGACCTCGTTTAATTGAGATGTGGAAGCAGAGCGTCTTAGCAGGTAGTATAACCAGTTCTGGCGAGCAGAGGGTCTTGCGACATGTATCACACCGCGACAGGTGCGGAATACGTATTACACTCCTATGGACGCGTCGCGAGGATTACAATATGGACGGAATATGGCTCTTTATGATTATTAAATGGTAGTCATCGACAATTTGGAATATTATAAATAATAGGAACCTCGATTTCATCGACCTTGGTCGTTTTATATATTCTTACACTTACCTAAAAATTAACGTAACTGATTACGTTTACGGGACGGAATTCATTTGAATAGAATTTATTTTTACTTCTCTTAATTACTACCGTCTTAAGACACATGTGTAACGCAAAAGTAACGATGGTCGTAAATATGATGAGCGCATTTGCAATTCTGCGTCGAGAGGATGCTAAAAACTCTGTAAGGAGTGCAGGCAATAAAATTAAACTAAAGTCAGATGTGTAATCAAAGACGTCCTCAGAGAATAATGGAGGGTTACGACTTCGAAAGGAGAACAAATAGGTGACTTGGTATTCCAATAAAATATAATAACTTTCTTCCTAGGAATGACGTGAACAGTTACAGATGCGACTAATAGAAATGAAGACTTGGTGATGGGTAATTTCTGAAAGAATATTGTTAATGTATCGCTAGAGAGAAAGTTCTCTAAATACAGTAAATTTTTATTGGACCCCTGTTGAGAAACGTCTTGAGTTATTACTCAAAACAATGGCCAATAAAAGCTTCACCTTTAGACAGCTATAGGAAGAGTTGATTCTTTCGTAAGTCCCAGTCGAAGATAGACAGTGAGAACATGTCATAGGCTACTTGTTGATATCAACGAGAGCAAAATTCTTGGATACATAAATTCTAATATTATTGAGGTTTCTGAGATAACACATTAAGATGGGTCACAAAAACTCAAGTTGTTTGTTAAATATACTGTATTTAGAAACTATTGCTTACTATCCCAAATCTAATTAGTTCGGACCATGTACGGCTTATTTTTTCAAGCCCATATTACGTATTATAACAGTAATTTTTGTAATTGTCTGCTAAATATTTTTTATTATTCAATTAAAAACTGTTAATACAATTATTATATAATTGTAGATGTAGTTTATAATTTTTATTTCCAAAAAAACATTATAAACCTTTATTAGTCAGTCAACTTTAAAAAAGTTTTACAGCTGTATTAAAAACTAACTGGAAGCTGGCGATTCCCGGGTACTTATTTATAATTAGCCCAAATTAACACAAATTTTAGCGTCACGTCAATTTATGCAAAACACTTTGGTTAAGGTGAGCTTAAAAATCCTGTGAGCGCATAAGAGCTGATTCATAAGGTATGAATATGGCTCAGTGAATAAAGCAAATATAAGAACAATAACAAAATTCACCAACTCGTGAATAGAAACAATGTTAAATACGTGTAATGTTGCTTAAATGTTTAGAATTCTTGGAAGTATTTCGTCAGTCCTTATATATCGCCAAATGAATAAAATTGTATTGATTGATTTGTTTTGTATATAGCTATTGTGAAGTATATTAAATTTAATCAAAACTACCTAAGATTCAAAAGAACTGCCAATTGAAAATGGTTGGTCACTCTTTGAAATTAAACAATTGATGACCTTATGCAGACTTTACTCTATAAATTTACTCGTAGCAACGTTTCGGCTTGTTTTTATACTTTCTTCAGGTTTTTCCCTCCCACAACAGTGTCAAAACATAAGAAAAATTACATTAGAAGTCCAACAATAGTGGTAGAAATATGAAGCATCACGTAACACTTCAACTCCTCTTCCACAAGTAGTTATCGCCATACTGTCAAAAAATCAATTTAATAATTTATAATGGTTTCGTAAATGATAGCCGGATTCTGCTTCTTTTTTGCGTTTAATAAAATCCCTCGTATTTTTTTGGGAGGGGGGAGTGGAACATTATTTAAATTACAGCTTTAACATCTGTTAAACTGTGGTAATTTTTTTTTGAGTAACTTATCTCTATTGTGTAACCGTATACTTTATACTAAGAGCTCCGAAAGGAAGAAAAACAATTAAGCCTCGGTGTGGCAAGACAGTTACGAAAATTGAGTTTCTCCCCGCGTTGTTGGCGTGCTCGGGCTCATGGCGTGGCTTTCCATCTGAATAAGACTCCCCGCTCGCCCTCGCGAGGACATAACTTGGATTTATACGGAACGACTTACTTGTACTCGCTGCCATTATAATTCCAGGGCAGATGTATATCGCAGCTGTCCCGCGGTTTGACTTCGACCTCAAGGGCAAATGCTGTGCGATGGGAACAAATCACGAACAACAATGACAGTTCAGGTGAATGCGGGGAAATAAATATAAGCATTGATGGTTTCACTTTCGTAGCGACCTCCCATGGAGTAGTATCTGAGTCGGCTTTTAGCCGCGGAATTCCGGGTGCAGTTCCTGTCACCCTTCATTCATCGCCTACAATAATGCCTGCGCAAACAGAGACGAATAAGGTACACTATCTCACATTTGTAGACATTATTTCTTTAAATAAAACGTTAAAAATATTTAATCGAAATAAAAAGTCGATAATTAAAATATTTACTATTCAGTCACGTTTAAAAATGTTTTATTAATAATTGCTTGTCAACTTTAGTTCCCTCTGGACATATTAATTCAAAACAATTTTTAGAATACAGACAGTTGAATGAATTCGTAAGTTCCTTGTGAAATGGAAAGCAATCTTTATAATATGAAGGATGTACATTTATTTGTATATCTTCTTCTTCGTTGCGTCTGCAGCCCATTAAGGCTCTTGGCCTACTGGGTCGACTCCTGACTGTCATCTTACATAACACATTCCGATTTTGGAGTGATACATGGTCAACGTATCGACTCTCCGTCAATTTTAACCCCAGTCTCCGTAACTCTGACGACACAAAGATTCCAGCCCATGCCAGGATTCGAACCCGGAACCTCTGTGTTGTGAGGCAGCGACGGGCGCCACTAGACTACAGGCAGTGTTTGTATAACCCTTATAAAATTAAAACACGTGGACAAATTGCAATAAAATATGAAACATATAGTTAAATGAGGAGGAAAACACTGGGCCGGGTTCGAATCGTGCCATGTGCTTGGATGTTTGTACCTTAATGGTAATGGAAACTGGGATTACGACTGCTGGAGAATCGATACGCTGACCACAGATCACTCCAAAATCAGAATGTGTCATGTAAGATGACAGTCCGCAGTCGACCCGGAAAGCCAAGGTCATCAATGGGCTATATAGTCGAGGAAGGAAGTAATATGGCGTAACTGTATTTTTATATTTTGCTACTCTCACATATGATCACTTATATCCTGCAGTATAAACACGAGGTTCGCATGAAAAGACGATTAAAAAACATTTCAGTTTCTTTTTTTCCTGAGTCGTAATAATCCTTTGTCTCAGTAGTTTGCTAATTGAATGTATATGGTAAGAAAGGGCGTATACTTTTTTGTAGGTCAGTATGTTTGTATATTATTATTATAAACAAACGGGGTATGGGGATCAGGAACCCCTATCCCAAACATGTGAACAATTATACTTAAAGACCATCTTTTAGCGGGACGTATTTCACGGAACCACTAGTTATGCTCGATTTTTGGCCTAACTATAAAATGTTATAAGAATTTCAGAAAATATCAAAATGTGATTAGAATGACGAAGATAAGAGGAGAGGAGAACTACAATTAACCTGTCAGTCTGTCATTGCTCTGGCGTATGATTGCGAAAAAACGTTTTCGCACAAAAACAACACTTTTTAAAAATATAATAATGTTTTAAAATGTACAATTTTCGATTTTGTTGGCATCCTTCTTGGTATTGTATCTTTCGTATCGGCTTATTGCTCGAAATTATTTTTAGACAAATCGTGTTTTCGAATACAAAACAGTAAGAACTGAACACAGAGGCGATGGCAGGAACGATTTGACATGCAAGGCCATACTGACGGTTAAGGTAGAGATACAAATAAGGGGGACGGGTAATTGGAAGACAGATAATCGATGTTCTACTCTTCTAATCATTGTGGCGTATCTAGGATGCTTTCCTCCATATCTGGAAAACATTATTTAATATTCTAAATATCAAGTAGTTTAGCTCTAACAAAATTGAAAACGTTAATTAAATCTACGAATGTTATCGAACGAAGAATTTTCTCTGTATTTGCCTTTTGTAATATGAACGAGAAACTAGAGAAGAAAAGTGTTACTAATGGGGCAACAAACTTCATGAATAGGCATTGACAATTACGACTTTCAGAAGAATAAATTTTTCTTTTGTAATAAATAAAATATATATACCTGATCCATGAAATTCTATCAGCTCAAAAGTAGACTGCATGACATTAGGGTGATGATCTTTTCTATGATTAATGAGATATGAGGCCTGGACTTCAGGAATATTTAAATTAAGTGACGGCGATGAATTTTATATTTCACTGTTTCCCTATAGATGTCATACTGTGAGTTACATTTGAATACACACACTCTTAAAAACTTCAACGGGATTGTGAGAGCCGAAAAATGAGGACCTGAATTTTCACAAAAGTTTATATAATTACTTTAAAATCAATAAATATTTGCTTTTGTAGTGATTCTGTTATTAATGGACATTGCAACCAGATTGTTAATTTTTTTTCGTGTGTATTTTAATGTTTCCCAGTTTACTTTTAATAGCATACGTTTTTCGTCTCTACATTTTCCTCTTGGGTGATATAAAGAGCATTTAATACCATTTGAACTGATTTTTCCAGATATAATTGAGAAAGATTTTAGGAAAAACTGAGTGCAACTAGAAATAAATAGCTAGCCGTCTCAAAAAACAATGCGCAGTCGTCTGCAGGCCTGTGGTTGTATTGGGAGAAGGTTGGAACTCAGTTTAAGACGAAACTTTGTTACTGCAACTTCCTTGACGCATGGAAATGAATTGTGTTCACTTCAGTGCATGCTGTGCGTCAAATACTCATTCGTAGAAATTAATGAATAATAACTACAGGACGTGGCAAAAAGACGTTGGGATTTTCAATATATTCAGGTTGTAAGCATATATTGAATGTTTTTAAAAATTTTAGTGGCATCATGCCAGCTGACATCCTTCAGCAAAAATATCCCCTCTGACAACGCTTCCGTACATCATACGAGTTGCTAATTCTCATTATCTATATTTGGTGTTAATGAACGTCTATATTTGTAAACTTCCAATGAAATGACACACTATAATCGTACCAGATATGTTCTTTAAAGAATGGGCACTCATACATATATCTGTCAATATATTTAATAAAAACTTATTAGAAACTACAATATGGATACTAGATTTGTCTCATGGTTTACGTTTCGTCATAGTTTAACGTCTCAACCAAATATAATAATTTTTTATTCATCCGGTATTTTATTTTATTTTTCTGACCAATTTTTACTTTCTCTTCTTTCAGAAAAACTGCTCGAATTCTCCTGCCGTATGCCTACAATTAAAATATTTTACATCCTGTGAATTGATTAGTAAAGTAATATTTCAATTGACTGCTAGAAAATCTGAACATTAAGGGATCGTTGGCCATGAGGACACATTTCGCGATATTAATGTTCTGTCACGTTTATAACCGACAATAAAAACCGCACTTACTGAATTGCGTGAATGAAATATAAATGCGGAATATAAAGTGTGGGACCGTTACATTGGAGCCCGCTTAGTAATGTGGTATGTTGGAGTTATTATTATGGCCGAGATAAAGTACCGCGCAAGAAGAGCTGTAGAGACCTACGTTTTATTACGATCCTTTCTTTTTTGCGAAATGAAGTTGTGGCTCGAAGGCTGCTCGAATAGAGGAACATTAATCGCTTGATAATCGTCGTAAATCTCTGCACAATACTCTCCGTTAACTATCAACCGTTTCCTTCCTCTCGTAATTTCTAAAAGCATCTGTAACATTGGCTACTGCAATTGATACCAACCAACGGTGCACTCGATTGCACACTTCCTCATCTTCCACTCCAGTGGCCGTAAACAGGGCTGTTACGAGATAAAGCTGAAATTAGTTTAAAAATGAAAAGTTCAGCTAGAAATAAATACAAGTAAACCTATTTTAAAGAAGCGTGTGCCTCTGAAAGACTGCTTAAGTCATCTGGCGTCTCACTAATAGTCAATTAAAGCAATGAACGTTGCAATTGCCGGGCCGTAATGATTTTGACACGATTTGTTTTTTCTTACAAACGGAAAAATGTAATATTTTCCCACCCTACTATTTTCTTTGCCACAGTAGTTTTCCAACCGATTACATTTTTAAGGAAAATAATGTAATTGAAAAACAGTTCAAAATCAACCTTCCAATTCTTATTTTGTATAGTAATCCAAGTGTATATCTACAGTAAAAAGCAATCCCTTAAATCTGTTGACATACGGAAAAAAATATGGGTAAAAAATAGAGTTATTAAAAATCGACCAAAAGTTCTTGTCTTAACCTTTCTATGTAACTACGACCTTCAAGAGAATTAAATATAGTACCAATTTAACTTAAATGTGGTCGAGTTTTAAATTAGCCTGAATAGTTGTTGGGCAACTTACCGTGTTCTTAATTTTCCTTCTTAAGTTTTCCGTTCATCACTGCTGGTAATTCTGTATTGTTTTACATATTTCACAACTGTATAAAATTCTATCGGACCAGTCGGCCAGCCTCCTCCCAAATTTGATCGAGCAATGGAGTCAGGTTTGTTGCATCCCCACAACAAACGCTGCCTCCCGTTATCTGAAGCACCAAATTACCGATAAATAAAATTCAGGTTTCTCTATAGTTTTCCCTGCATCAATTGTAGATCATTCATTGAATTGCAGTTTTTGAACACTAATCAACCCTTAGCTAACTTTCTCTGCCTTCCAAATCCCCCCTTCCCATTTCCATTTCTCTGCAGAACCACCAACGCTGGTCGATAACCCTCAAGTAGTCTTTCTAAAAGAAATACAATAAAAGGTATACCCGAGGAAATATTTTTTAGCTCTCGCATGTGTTTCCCCCCAAATTGATGATGCGGGCTATCTTCGCGGATATCTCCTTCTCCTTCTCTCTGGTTTTATTTTTTTTATAAACGGAGTCACCTCTGCCTCTTATGAAAGGTGTATGTTCCTGGAGACCAGTCAGCCACTGGTTAAGGTACGGAGAAGGGTATGTTACGATCCCACAGTAAAATCCTCTCCTGTCATTCGGAAGGGCGAAGCCCGACCTATCTGATACAGGATTTCGAGTTTAGCCTTGCATCTTTTTTAAGTGAATATATGATAGTATCCTTAAACTATATCCTGGGGATGGTGGAAACCCTTGGCTGTCTTCCTCTCCTCTTCGCATCCCCTTCTCCAATTCTCTTCCTATGCTATTAAAGAGTAGTTGCCCAGTAACTTGATAACCGTCCTGTAGCCTGTCACCACGAAAATAACATTACCACATACTTCAACTGTTCATATATACAGAAGCTTATAACCCTTCCCCTGCACATCATTTAGGATATCAAAAACTGAGGTTTTCATATGTTTAAAGTCGAACCGAACCAAGAAGTTCCATGTCTGGAGAAGTTGGAACTTCTGACGCTTTCGATCTCAATTAGTGTGTCGCTTCCCTGACGACGGAAAATATTACTCTTTAAAGCGTAATTTTATCCATTATTCTATAATCTCACTCTACGTTATGTTTCATCACTCTCTTTTGTACACTGTCTTTTTGAATTTACGACCAAGTCGATACAAATATCAATTGTCAAAACCGAGATTGTTCGACTGTTTTTCTGCTATACTATACACATTGCTCGTAGTTCTTAATTCTTCTATAATATTTGCCTCAGATGTTACATATTAATCAACTGATGCAATAACATCCTTAGCAATCGTAAAGGAGGAATAAAATCAGCTTACAGAAAAAGTCTCAATATCTTATTTGAAGGTTCTTGAGACATGAATATGTACCGAAGGTGCCCTGAGGATCGTGTGAGGAAGTGTTTCAATAATTCCGAAAGCTTTTCGCCATGAAAATTGCTCTGCGATTGCAAAATGAAAAGTAATGATTGATTGTCGGTGTCTGCGTGGAGGTCTCGTGTCGGGGGCGGAGTTGTCTGGCACACCTCGTGGCGCCAGGCGCGACAGCCAGCATTTCTCTCCTTCGCCTCGCGCACACGCCGCTGTTTGTCGCTTTCCGGCCCCATATTGCGACAGACAGACTACAAAACTCGACGTGTTCAGCAATACTGCCAACATATTCACATTCCTAAAGCAGATAATTAATAATAAGTCATTTATTTGTTAGACGATTGACCTATAATTTTACCGTCAGATTCATTTGTGAGCAGAACTTTTCAAGACTAATCAGAAGTTATTGTGTGTTTTATTTGTTCAGTTAATGTTAATATAAGAGTAAAATATCTTTTTCACGCCCTCTGAATATGAACCTATGACATAGAACGTTATGTAAAATGTTTCTATTAAGTAGAAGCTATTGATGTACATGACCAACTTGTGTTTCCATCATGAAATCCTAAAAATCCCCAATCGATTATCCATCGCTGTTGCTCGGATAGCTCCCTGATAAACAAGTACGACAGGAAACAGAATTGTAGTTGTTGCTTGTTTCTAAAAGAAACTAATTTTTGATAGGGTTTCTCCAAGTAGCAAGGATTTCCTCAGGAAATACCCGGGAGGCTAACGTCCTTGTCTAAAATATCCATGGAACACCAAAGACGATGGCAGACCGTATTTTCGTTGTGCTTAGTTAAAGGGTCTGATGACGCACGATAAAAGAAGATAGAATGTAGAGTTAAAGTAGCGGAAAAATAGTCTACAGAAATAGCTGCAGGTGAGTAGACTGAAACACAGTCTGGAGAAATTGTGGGAGAACAGAAATCTAAATATCGGGCTACAAGAACTACTGGTACAATTTTTTCAACTCAAGGGTAGTAGTGAACTATACTACTATAATGCTTTTCAAATGAGAGCCATTCTGGTGATCAGAGAATATGAGAAACAAATGTTGCCACATGTGAGAAAATAATGAATGGCAACAAACCCTTGCTGCAGCGCAGCTGCGTAAATAACACGTGATATCGTTTCAAGACTTTGACTTTATGTCACAAGGAATAGATTCAAAGTTAAATCGGCTTCCATTTGAAATCATTATAGATAATAAGTTAGCCAATATGTGAAATGTGGATGGAGTACCCACCTACCTATCAATGAAGTATCTACTCAAATGTTTCAGCTCTAAATTGTTTGATTAGATCATTAATAAACTTCAGCCAGGTTAGTATACAAACGATATGTTTCATAGACCTAATTATTCCACATCCTTCAAAAGTTCGGCTGTAAAACTTTCCATCTTTGTTTGCCATTAATTCGACGTATATGTGAAAACATCATGATAATGTAACTTTACTGAGGAATATTTATAGAGTATAATTCTGTTAAATTATTTCTAATACTGCAAAAATAAACTTTTTAACACCGTAATAAGGGTTTATTAAGTATTTATAAATTTGCTAAACCTAATAAAAATGTGTTTCCAATACAATTTGTCCCCAGCATGTTGTCATATTATTAAATAAAAATTTAAGAGATGATTAAATTGTAATTGTATACATCACACCTTCGTGTAATATTCTTTTCAGACTTCAAAAGTTCCAAGTATTTACTATTATATACGTTAGGGTGTATCTCTAAAAGTTTAAACTGTACTCGCGTTTATTTGTAATCATTAAGCATATTCGTTGGACATTTCAAATAATGAAGATGACAATAGTGCAGCTGCGTAGATAATACGTGACAACGTATCTCGCCCAATCAAAACGATTATTGAAGCATGTGAATGCAGAGAGATTCATTCCTTTTCAATTAACTTATACTAAAACATTTTCTGATTCGACGAAACCATTTCATTTGGAAGGCCATATTATCATCGTTTCAGCAATTATGGTATCGGAGATCATTATAGTGTTTAGGAAAAAATGGACAAAAAAATCTGAATTTAATATATTGCAGTGCAAAGGTAGAAATAACTTCCAATCATAAAACTCAAAAGTTTTTCTGTTAATTTGTTCTTATATTTTATGTAAGGTAAAAAATAAATTCACTTTTATTAATATTTTTTCTGACATTTCGCGTCTAAATGTTATGGGTTCAAATATTTCAAAATAGCGGATAGAGTTGATTACCATTTCACTTGTGTACCTCTTGACCAACATCTTCAGTTACCACTGTTTCAAATAAAGCCAACTGTCCAACTACAGAATTTTCCTGCTTTGTCCACACTATCCCATGCACGTTTTTCATGCCCATCCGACTGAATATCGCGCTCTCATAACATTCTACAGGGCGAAGTGATTCATGCAAATCCGGCATCAGCATGTTATCTTCCTACTTTCGTGTCACATTCTCCCCGCTCTGGTGTGCAAAGTTTTAACGAACTCAATGTGCTCAGCTCAGTAGTAGTTATTACATGCTTTCCAGAATCTCGATTTTTCCTGACGCCACACAAAAGCTTCTATTGATCTTGTCTTTAGTATGTGAAGTTGTCTACTATATTTTGCCACAAAACAAAGAAAATCAAGTGTGGATTCATAATTTAGTCATAAAAGCGGCAGAGTAGACGTAATCTCTGGTTAATCGTTGAGAATTACAAGAAAACTGATTACTTAATAAATCAGGACCAGTGCTGAAACATGGAAGACGATTAATTTGACCTAATTTAAACAGAAAATGATGCAAGAAAATCTTAGGAAGTCCACAGCCACGACACTTTATCCAATAAAGGAAATAGATATCGTTGGAAATATAACGAAATGCTATCGTTGGATTAGGATCAATCAGATTAAAGGCACTGGACCAAATGAATCAAATGGAAACTATTGCCTCAACAGCTTCACATTCCTGTTCTGGAAACTGTAAAATAACGGCACGAAAATTGTAGACCTCCAGCATTTCCTGTGCTCAAACCTTTATTTCCACAGCTCAGTTGGTATATAAGATTTTATAATATTAAGTTCCGAACGCTGAGGTAATCACAACAAAGGTCTGTGACTACACGTGTTATCAATCAGATCCTCATGGTTATGTTCTGATTTCTAACTGCTGATGACGAATATGATTTTAATTTATTGTTTGAAAGATAAGAGCATCTCATTTTTCTCTAATTTCATTTGTTTCTTGCCTCAACATTTCGGTCATCAAAGCAAACTTCATAATGTGGAGTAACGTAATAATGGTGGCCGATGTCGCCTGCAAGACACGCAAGTAGTCGGAGTTGTCTACGCTCAGGCGCAGGGCGCGGTGTCCCTGGTTCGAGAGTCGCGGCCTTGACTCTCCGGGAGAGATTTGGAGTCGTAATCCCCGAAACCAGTTCCCGCGCCATTGAGGCCTTCTTTTGTTGCATTGATCTGTCTCCCCTACGCACGCAACTTAACGGCGCGTCGAATTAAATCCCCAACTCGGCATGTGTTCTCCAAACTGCTTCCGAGTTCCCTACGGAGCAATAGTTGGCTCACAACACCCAATGTGTCACCTATTATTATGAGAAACCTTCATAACACATGACAATTATTTAACGTCATAATAATGCTGAATACTCCTATTTCCATTGAAATTAACTTCTTAGAAAAATAAAAAAAGGCAAATAATAATTATTTTATTTGTGAGCGAGGTTTACGTTCTCAAGCTAACGGACGATATTGTTCCTTGTGACATTGTTTACAGATGCGTAAAAATTATATAAATCTAACAATTCTTTAAAACGGAGTGAAATAAAAATAAAAAGGAATGATAAAAAATGGGCAATATTTAGAAACAGAAAAATTAAATTTAAAATAATATGTTCTGTTCCCAACTTTCCGGACCTCTTAGCAATCAGTAATAATAAAATATCTATGTACAACATTGTTTTACCATAGTTAGAGAAAATACCGTATAAATTAATTAAATACAGTAGTTAGATTATCTGACTTAATAAACTGGCCCTAATTTTTAGAGCTTATCTGACATACACAACGTTTCTTCTAGCAATTGGTAGACCTTATCAAGTTGTTTTCCTTAGTATTCCCTTAATAAGCTCTACCAATTGGAAGAAGAAACGTTGTGAATGTCAGATAAGTACTAAAAATTCTCTTAAGATTAAGGCAATTTTATATCATTCTTAAGTATTAATGAACAGACGTAAATTATGTTATCTGTCTTACTTAATATTATAAATATCACACAAAAATGACCAAAAGTCAAAAATAAAATTATTAGATTTCTCACTTTTGACCATTCTTCTTGTTTTATTTGTAAATTAATTATATTGTTTGCCATTACACTGTTATGTAACATTTAAATCATTTAATAATTAAAATTGTGTTAAAAATTCTTAAGATATTATAAATTATCTTCCTTGTCACTATGTTGTTTATAAAATGGAGTGCTTGGACTGTAGAGGTTGTTATATAGGTCAGACAAAACGCATGCTTCAAAATGAACCTTTTAGAAAATTTAAAACAACCGTCATAGAAACTATCTGTGTCAGCAAAATAGGTATATTTAAAAATCACAGTATTGTCTGAAGTAATGTATACCTTTAAATATAGAAATATAAATGCATATACAGAACCGCAAAAATTAAATTCTGTATTATCATGATTTAAAGGCACAGTCTTGAAACTTTGAAGTGTAATTCTTGTAGGTTAAACAACGCCTATTACGTCAATATATTTTGCGATGTTTTCCATCATTTCGACCCTGAATGTTGCGGTAATAATTTCTATTAAAGTTTTAATTGTAAGTAATCATATCGTATATAGTTTATTTATTTTTTAATTCAACTATGTACTTGTAATTACATTAAAAATTTTGAAGGAAGAACTGAAGAGATCCCGAAAGGTTTTGACTTTTTGCCATTTGTTGTATTTATGTATAATATTAAATAATGTTAATCTCATTTATTTATAAATATAAAGTGGCGTGAAATTTACGTCTGCTACTTTCCCTAAACAGTCCAAAAAGTTTCGATATAGTTACAGTTTTCTTTTGTTATTTAGTTTTCCCAACTTTTTATATCCAGCATTAGAAGCTCTTGGGCTTCCGACCGGGTTTATCACTTGATAACGATGACAGTGAACGTCATTGAAACGTCGTGACCAATGCCTGCTCTCACCCGGTCCGAAGCCCAAGAGTTCCTAATGCAACAAATACACCGGGAAAACATGCGATCTTTGCATGTTCTATAAAATTTATATTAATCTCCTGACAAACTGTGTTATATTAGAAGACACTGACCCAAAAGGAATTTCATGAGTGTACGTACGATAAAGCATTTTATTTTTAAGCATATAAATAAATTATCCCAGGAGGTATACGCAGGTTTACATTATAGTTGTAATTATTTATATTACTATCATTTTTGGAACACGCCTGGGCTGTCGTAAGCTTAGATTACGAGTTTACCCTAAGGATTAGGACTCATCTAGTGGACTTCTGTCCGTTAAATTTATATTAATTTTATATGACATTTTATTTTAAAATATAAATCATTTCTGCCCAGCATAACGAGTAAATCATTCAAAAAAATTAAATGAAATAGCCAATGCTGAAGTAAAGGTTAATAGAACTTCATTTACTCTATTCGTAATACAATTTAATTAAAAATGGACTATAAAAAACAATAGCATCCATTCCTGGGGTGATAATGGGTCGATTTCCTTATTCTATAATATTTATTACAAAGTTATATTGTGTATCGGTTTATTCATATGATTATAAATTAATTACGTCACCACAACTATATTTTATTCTCTGTAAGTGGGACGTATTTCGAAAGGTTTCACGCTTTTGTCAGTCAGTTAGGAAGTTCGTATACTTTTATAAACTACAAGACAGAATTCAGAGAAAATAAGTAAATTTCAACGAATCTCTTTATATTGACGATGGAATATAGCATATCAGAATTTCATACTTCTTTTGTTCATTCAAATCAATTTAATAGAACTGTTTCAGTTTTCTTTCAGTAAAATATTTCCGGTAGAGTTTCTTCTTGATTGATAATCTCATGCTGTTTCATTATAAAGCTTTCCATAAGTTGTCAAACGGACATGTCAGTTAGTCAAATAGGTATAAAATCTTTTCTTGTACTGAGATTATGGAGGTACTTTGCCAATCTCTGAAATTAATTTTAAATGTGGCTCAGCTCTTGTCATTTTTAATACTGTTCTCTCCCTAAATTTTGATTCCAATGTAGAATAAAATAAATAATTACTGTAAGAATTCCTTTCAACACTTTCGAAGTAGACTTTAGTTTGTATTGCATTTTTAAATTAATTTATACTGTAAGTTTTATTTATTATATATATTTAATGATAAATGTTGTTTTAAATATGATAAACATTATCATATCAAATCAAGAAATTTTAAGAAACATTAGAGATGAAGCGAATTGTGTTTGAAGTCCTTAACGGAGGAAACAGGTTTTTAATGATATATAGAGGTCCTGACAGGCGTGTTTTGTTTAACTTTTTGAACGGCGTTCTATACTTAAAGCGAGCACTAACACTGGAAATTTTTGTGGTGTAGAATTCACGGGACCATGAAAGTCAAACGACATAAGAAAGAAAAAAGAAGCGGAAGTATCCTTAATCTGTAAACATTTTTGTTAGACGTAAACTGTTTGTTTTTAAACGTCGGTCTGTACTTCTTCGAAACCGATACCGACACCATCGGCAGTAACTTTACGCCAGGAAGTAATCATCACGCTATGCTTGAGCGTAGACAAAGCAATGAAGTTGAAAATAGAAGGGAAAGTGTGTTCTGACGCAAATCATTGCGTACTATCGCTGAGCATCCGAACAAATCCGTAGGACTTTTCGGGGTATGCACGCACATTAATATTAATTACGCGTAAGAAATTGTTGATGTGTATAGAAAATATTTACAAAGCCACGTTTAACGGACATAATCGACAGGTGTCATATTGCATAAATCCTAGGTTGTACAGAAAGCTTAGTACCAATATCTACCATCTTGTTTAATTGCCCGAGACGTTAGTATATTGTGGTTATGATCTCATATCTCATACAACTATTAGGACTTAAATTCTTAAGTAACAAGTTGTCAGTATCTAGTCTCGCTTTAAGCCTTTAAATTGTTGTGAGCAACGCCAAAGAACAACGCACAGAAGAGGAAACAAATAATTAGATTAGAATGTTTTACGCACGTTAAGGAAACTAGCAACGAAACGTAAGCGAAATTTCTCAGTATTAATATTCTTCATGAATATTGATGGAAAATTTGTTTAAATATATGTGCCAAAGATAAGAGTATTATAAATACATATGTACTAATATACTTATTGGTTCAAACAAAAAATAAATGTCTAAATAACACGTATCTAAAACAGAGGGTATGTTTGAAAATAGTATTTTGTAAAAATGTTGTTAATTATACAACACCTCACGTGTTTTTCAAAATAATTAGTAATTCACAGGCACACCAAGTTTTTATTTTATTTCTACGGCGTTTCGTCCATTTCGCCGTAATCGCCTCTCGACTCCGTCCACGAAGCAAAATTTTCTCAGTTGAAACATTTTAATGATTAATCAACTGCATTCTCAGCCATTCAAAATTGAATTCCAGAAGTAATTTTATAACGTTTGTTTGTACCTGAAGAGATCCCTAAGCTGTGAAGGAAACGTCATAGTAAAAAATATTACATGGCAGTTAATTTAATTCTATACAAATTTTATTACTTAATTATAAGCCTGGTCACATTCTTTGTGCGTTATTAATGAGTTATCGAGATGTATATCCTGTAGACACAGTATTCACATAAATTCTCAAACAACCCTCGGATTTTAATCCTTAGACGGAAGAGCGATAACTTTTAATTTCCAAACAGCCCACTATTGAAGATGTAACTAATGTATTCTCCTGCTTTCGCATCTAGTATATTATAAAGTCTGTTTAGTAGCAATATGTTTTCTCTCTAATGCATCCGATAACTCGTGTAGGCAATATCAGCAAGTTAAATGCTCAGTGTTTAAATGAATACAAAGCACCTCTTAAATGTTATAGTTGATGAGCGGCTTCTTTAACCTCTAAGGTGATGAAGTTGACAGAATTAACATGCAGAAAGCCTGGTATATAGGTAACGCAGGCTCGGAGGAGAAAGCGGCCTTTCATGACAGCCAGAAGGATTCTCCTGTCCCAAACAGACAAATACGGCCTGTAATGAGATGCAAGCCACGCTATTCCTCTCGCAGAGCTAATTATAATACAGTCAAACCGTGAACTATTCATACGTGCTTAAGCTCGCCGTACCCATTTACACATGCAAACAAATCTCATATGACATTAGTTACAGCTTGATTAACAAGCGCGTGTTGGTGACGCTGTTGAATGAATGGAACAACAGAGGTGGCTGCGTTTACGCGTCGTAGAAGGTCCTGAGTTATTGAAGGAGTCATTATCTACAATAAAATGAACGAGGTGGTAGCAAGAACCGAACCCCAGGAAGAAGAATGGAAACCTGTACCTACCAGTGACATAGGAATGAAAAGGGAAACCGGTTAGTTGAGAAGGAATCCTTGTGGATGTCTCCGCAGACGGGTAACGTTATGCGATATTAAGAACACAACTCCGTAATTATTTTGTGTAATAACTTCTATTATTTTGTAACAACGGAGTAAGTGGTATACATGTACGTGTAACAAAACTCGCCTTAGTTTCAAAAGATCGAGACAGTTAAGATAATGACCCATATAGTCGGTTCCTATTTAGCTACCAAAGAAGTTTTTGTCAACTGAGTTTTCGATTTTAAGCAGAAAACTTAATTATGGAACGTACATAGTCTGAAAAGCAAAAGAAGAACGAGGCTGCTGCTATAACTTCATTAATTTTCTCATTCTGTACAACAATTGGAGGGTGTCTTCGAAAAGAGAAAACACACTTCTGTATACGTTCCTTTAACAGCTCATAATATTTCTGTATATCGCTCTCCGTGAGCATGCACTGGAAGTACTCATTTCTCTCTCGAACCTTTTCAATCGTCGATAAATGGATCGCTTTCAGCGCCAAATTATTTTGGGAAAAATAAGAAGGAATAGCATCAGGAAAATACGGTTTCAGAAAACGATAAGCATTTCTATGACTTTGAACGAATATTTACATTTTCTTTGCTTTTGGGACAGGCGGTATTTTCAAATGTACGGATTAATATTTATTTTCTGGGTCGTACGGAAAATTCATACATAACCAACTGTAACAGACTTTTATTCGACATATTTCCATTTTTGTCTCCTAAATTTAGTTGTGCGCTCTTAAACTGAGCTTTAATTGAAGTATTTATTCTCTCTTTGACTTGAATCCTGTGTACCTTTGATCAATTTGTACAATGTCCATTCTCACTGAATATCTAGAAATTAAATTGCGAAGAATGTGATTGGTAAATTGTAGGTTAGTTTAGGCTTACAGGGATGTTGGATCGGTCCTCGGGGCGTCGACTGGGACTAGCTTAGTGGTAGAGTGCCCACCGGGAAGGCGGGAGGTTCTGGATTGTATCCTTCTAAATGTATCTGTGCGCTCGTTACCTGAGCTTCAATTGAAGCATTTCTTCTCCCTTAGCCTTTTTTTAAATTTACCGAGAAACATGTTGTACCTGCGTCTATACCATTTTTCTGCGTAGCGTAAAAGCACTGGTAATATCAATTACGTTGCAAATTGGCACTGCTTTGGCGCTCGATTGGATCAGAGCAATCCTCACCAACATTACACACCTATGCTGGTGACGATTGGAATAGGAAAGCTCGTGATATGACAATCATTAAGACGAAGGACCAGTCATTTCTTGACCATAAGAGATACGTGACTGTTTGTGCGTAGATTATTGGACAATTAAGATAGTATAGCACCGTGTAGGAGTGTATTGGATATCTAGAACTTTCGACGCGGACCCAAGATAGATAGCAATTACGAAATATTAATTTTATCAACATCCCAACAACAGATCTAACATGAAAGCTGTACTGTCAACCTACGACAAGACTGTTCTAAACTCTAAGACAAAATCTTTTATTAATCTATGTGGAAGCGCACTTCCTCCCTCTAAGCGGAAGTGACGGAAAGAAATTAACTGCCCCCGTTTCCCAAACGCTTTATAACAACAATTATTTCATAATTATACATTATAAAATAATTTATGTAATATTTCTGTAAATTTTGTCATTTTATTTGTAGATGACTATGGTATGCGCCGATCGCTCCTCTATAATTTTTAATAAATTTTGTAATCGAAATAAATAAAATATTATTTTGTTATATTCAGCCTTGTTTCCTCTTTGCTTATAATTAAGAAATTAAGCCTAGCTTAAATTATATTGAAGATACAAGCACTTCGTCACACGTAACAAAACATTTCTGTGTTATCTTCACATTCGGTCACTCAAGTTGAGCTGCCTTTTTCTTTAACCATGAATTCGACATGTTGTTTGGGTCACGTCGGCGCCGAATACTTATTGCCGTACCTTTCACTATATCCACTACTATAAATGCGTTTTTATTTTAAACGTCGAATAAAATAATCAATTAATTCGGGGGGAATTATTCTGACCGCCAATATATTTTATTAGCCTTACAATAAAAATTCAATTTAATTAATATCTCTATAACCATAACCCATCACACTCCACAAGAATACAATTTACTACAGAACACAGAAAATAGTTTCGAAGTTACAATATCAATCTTGGTATGTAATCATTAAGTTCGCCACATATATATTGCTTACTCTTGTAACGTGGAAAATATATTTTATTTTTTTATGATCGGTGAGACACTATCTAAAACGAAACAGGTTTATAGCGTTTTTTAAGGGTTTTAATTAATTATTTGCTTAGTAAATCTTTCTTTTATTGTATATGTGGAACAGAATTTATTGAAATAATTAGTAGCCAAAACTTTTAAAACGCATTTGGTAACATGGCTAGATTTTGAAAAACTTAATTTGTAAATACAACCCGTTTTGATTATTATTTTCTTTCGAGAACCGTCATCGTAATGTAATGCGCGAATGTGATACTATGTTTCAAAAATGGAAATTTATTTCATTTTCTACTCCGTTTTGTGTATTTTATGATAATAAGAATATCGCTTCGGATTTATTCGCACGTATTTAATGGATTTTTATTTCGCTTAGTGATCTATAAATCGTCCCGAGTTTTCATAGTGCAAAGGCGTCTTCGGTTCGAATAAAATATAGCGACCAGCTTGTTAGTTGAGCGTGGCCATCCATGTGTGATATTTGTCAGAGTGCCAATTTTTCGAGGTTCGTAATTGCGCGGAGGAGCTGGAGCTGGCAGGGTCGCATAAATTGCCGGTAACAATGTTGTCTTAGACCATGCGCTCGGCGATCGCGTCGCGTCGTGACGAATGGACGCTATTTGACAAAGGAGCGAGTCCTTTAGCATGACAAACGCAGCTCTGTGGCCAGCCCCTTTCCGCTCCCCGGTGGCGTAAAAAGAATTCCTCGTTCATTAAGTGCTCGGCGACGCCTTGATTCCGCCGTGGGAACAATGAGCCGCCGCCGATTTCAAATTGCCGCTGCATAACCGCTTTTAAAGTGATTAAGCTCTCGGATGACCAAAGACAGATCTGCTCTCAACTGAACGAATTTATGTACACTGTGAAAGTCTTCTGAAATTTAATGAACAAAAATGTTACACGCTGATATTCAACTATTTTATCAAGGAGCCTGAACGAAAAGTGGAACGTTGCCTGGTCATCCAAGTAAGGGCGACAAAGAAAATCTCTTTATATTATAGGAATAGCATAACGTATAATGCAGGAAAAGGGTCAATGTAATACTTCTAACAAAGAAAAGTTTTCAGGGCGTCAACAAAATTTTTAGAGAAAAAACCGAGCTCTAAGTGAGCAAAAAAAGTAATCTAAATATATAAATTTCACTAACGAATTTCTGGTGAGTAGCTAATAAACTTGGCTGTCTTTCTCGATACATAGCTGTATTCATTTTGTTCACTTTTACTTGAGACTGAATAAAGTCTATACCTTACAACATATCAGTCAATTATAACATAATAAATAACTTTTGTGCAGAGTTAAGAGACTTATATTTAATAAGTCTTTTTTTCCTGCTGCTTTTTAAATTTACTATATAAAATTAAGTAGTTTCAGACAAATAACACATTTATTTTTAAAAATCTATTCCAAATAACGATAACGTTTTAGTACAACTTTGTACCTTCATCAGTTCACACTGACTCTTACTTTTAGCTTTCAATAACCGCAAAATGTTTAAACCTATTTTATTATTACAGAAAATTTTAAACGATATTTATCTCTAAGGTTTCAGTGTTAAAAAAAATTATATTTCTTTAATAAATGTTTGTAAATGGCCGGAAAATTCTTGATTTTCTATAATAGAGTTAAATTTCTTTTTGCTGTGTAAATATTTGAAACTGGCGCAAAGTAACCCTTTATACGAATGTTTCCTTCTATTCACCATTATCAAACTCTGATGATGATACTGAAACATCTTTAATTACAATCATCAATTTTCTACAAACTTTAGAGGTCTCGGTTGACAGAATTTTGAGGAGAATGAAATTAAGCGTCATAGGATCTCCCTGGTAGAATGCGTATGCAATCTTCTAGTGGCACGGGAAAAAATTGTAAGGCGAATGACGAATCCACGCAGTTTTTCTATAACATAGGAGTTCGCCAAATATTCCATAAGATTCCCAGAGGTGGGGTTCAGGGTATTTATAATCTCGTGAATGAAATATATAACTTCGCGAGACAAAGTTTGTTAATTTTACTGTGTAAATATTTCATTATAAGAATCAATATCGTTAATTATTGCAGTACGAGACTGGTTAGTTTTCGACAAAGTAGGAATGATGGTAAATTTCGGAAAAGTACGAACTACTGACACTAATTATTTTCCTAGAACTTATGAATTCGCTATTTAGTTTCAGATCCAACGTTCCAAATCAAATAACCAATAAGTCTGAGTTGTTTAACTGACCAATTCGTCTACTAGTACCAGCACCAAACTCCTTTTTCTAAATGGAAAATAAATATTAAATGCATTTTACGCTATCATAACTTTAATAAGATTTTAATTTTTTTATATCAGTTTTTAAAATATAATAAGATATTTTAATAAGATTCTTTTACGTAAGGGTCGACAATCAATAATCATAATCACTAAGAACAACTTTCAAATATCTCCGCTAGACGCGAACTATAAATCATTATAAGAGAAAGTCTCAAGTTACGGTTCTAATAATTTATCTGGAGGAAAAACTGACGTAAAAATTCGGCTCCTTTGGGTATCGTATTTTCATCGAGAGACAAATCACGCTGAATAGCAACGGTGGAACTTGTTTCAGCGTCAAATTAGTAGACAAAAGGAATGCCGACAGACAGACCGGAAACTTCCTAGTGGTCAGAATCCAGGAATTATATAAATCAACAACTAAATGAGGGGCCAGTTTTCTTTAAAAAAAGCGATATGCAAACTGGAAAATATTAACCTTTTTATAAAATAAATGTAGGTGAACCATTAACATTTTCGTCATTCCTCCGGGTTCCTTGACTTATTAACAAAAAATATACCCTAAGGGGTCTCCCTTAGACTAAAAGGTCAAATTTATACAATTCTTAATGTCCGTGCGATTTCACTCGTGCGAAATTAAATGAAACACTCAAATAATAATAATGTGATTTGGAAATAACTCTAAAAAATAATAAATAAGAATCTGGAAATTATTAATTTTTGTTTCTTTAAGAGTTTTTGAAAACTAAAAAGTTATTAAGTGCATTTATCATACTAAAGTACAAAATTATCACTAAATGCAGTTTGAGTGATGGTCATTGACTTGGATATATCATAATAAGGTCCTAAAACCACTATAACGCGTCATTTAGATGACAAACATACAATATAGGCGGGCGTGCGATTATTGCATCATATTACGTTGTGTTAGTTATTCTTACTGTGTTTGGGGACAGAATTAAAATTTGAAGTGATAAATTCGACGCTATTTTCCTATTAGAATTCGAAGTAAAAGTTTATGATCCAGTTTTGTATCCATAACAGAACTACGAACTGCATTAGTAATCGTCGTTCACAATAGACGATATTTGCAGGGGACGGGGGGAGGGGGGACATGTACTTAAACCGAGACGTGGAGGTAAATACGCCTGTGTTTAGCAATTGTCTGCGAAGTTTTGCATGTACGTCCGAAGAGGCGGAGATTTACACGTTGGCCCATGAATATGTAGTAGGTCTAGTCATTACATGCTGACGAAATATGCAATGGAACCGGGCGATTTCCTCGGTAATTCGCAATAGCTTCGTATTTCATTTGACAAACACGATGTACAACTATGCATTTGGAGTTTTGCCACGAATCGTACCTTTCACCGCATGTCATATATTAACTCTAATTATGAATATGAAACGGTTGTTTGGAAGCCGCAATTAGCTAATCTCCTTGGCATGTCACCACGTTACGTATAAATTATTTACGCTTATCCTAAAATTAACTTACTTCTGTGTCTTCGTATTTGTTTTCTGAAGACGGAAATTTATGGAGCGATATTTCGCTTGCTATTACTTGACACTTTTTAATTTCAGGTGTTCCTGAGCATATTAGAATAGTTAAATGTTTCATGTCTTTCGAGTGGAAGAGTCTTACAAGACATCGTCTCATTGTGTCTTCTATAAGGACTACTTTTTTAATACATAAGTTGTAATTCTGGAATTGAATAAAGATTTCCTCGCCGTCCATGTCGTAATTGAAATGACAGATACTAATGATTTGTCTGACAAGAGCTGTTGTCCTGTGCAACAGTTTCAACATCAATGGATTTCCTACGCCAGAGTTTTCTTAAAAGTTATAGTATTCCAAGCAAAATTAGAAGATAAATATTGAGTGATTAAAAACCTGGATATTATTTTAAATAACGTCTGAGTGGCAAGCGATAATTAAACGCTACAGCACAGCAAAGAAAAGACTGCAGTATTGCCACTATTTTTCTTTCGAGACTATTATGACAAATCATTGACCATTATAATATCAGTTTCGACGTTTGCAGTTGCGTTCCCGTGTCAACGTCCGTGTAAACACATCACAACGGCCGAATCGACGGAAGCTCCGTTCCGACCGAATAACCGCGGACCTTGCTTTATTTAAGACAGTCATTCCTCGGAACGCGAAGGGAAATTTTTTCCCCATCCTCTTCTCCGTCTTTTCAACATTTTTTTTCTTTTTACATTAAGCGCTTGAGTGCACCTGTCGACTTAATGAGACTCTCCTAAAGAACAATTCACAACAGGTTGGGCGAGGAAATGAAACAACACAAATTGTTTAGGAGTCAGGTCTCTTTTTTTAAGCCGTCGGTTTCCACATTAACTAACGAGATATTTACGAATTAGTATTAGATGGATTGTAATGTCTTTTGATATGAAGACGACGAAACATGTTCCTGGCCAACAATCCGTTACCTCACAATTGGCCCTGAGTAAAATAAGATATTTCTTTCCTTTCTCTGTGTACAATTTCGAAGTACCAATGTTAAAAATAAAATAAAGAATTTTTCAATAACCATACTACGCCAACATCACAAATAGAAATTAAATATGTTTTTAAATACAATTAATGTAAAATTTGGATTATGTTTAAATAATAACAATTAGAGCGTACCTCATAAATGTCGACAACTTTTAAAATTAAGATTACAATTAACAAATATTCTGCATTAACACAATGGGTCAAGTTTTCCATGCATTTCTAAATAATTATTAATCGGGTTATGAAATAAAAATAAGACACAAGCATTAAAAATATCCAAAACGTGCATATAATCATTTCAAAACACCCATACACTGAATAAGCTTTAAAAATATTCTGTTTATAAATTTCTATTTCGCATCACATGTTCGAAGAGAACACGACCTAAAACAATATGGTTTCGATCACATATTCTAATAATATTTATGTTTAATTCTTAAGAAATTAATTAAACAAACAATTACTCTTTATTAGGTCGAAATTCGCTACTAATGCAATACAAAAATTCGTGGAATATTGTTTAAGATAACATTTTCTTCGCATTGAAGTCAGATGAGCTTACGAAATAAGACAACGAATAAATTAGGCATGAAACGTTTCCATAATATATGTCGAGTAGCTAATAATAATACAAAACGGTTGGTCATGAGGTTAATGATTGTTTTTCTTTTTTGGTACCATTATTTCATTGCTAAAATGACCGGGACTTAATTTTAAGTGTGTATCGCGTTTGGACACATATTTGCTGAACGTAAACGATTACGTATTTCGCGAGTACAACGATAAAAATACGGGAAAATATCCGTATTTATCCCATGTGAAGACGATTAGGTATTAATAAATTAATATGTAATATAAAAATAATATCCTCTGACGTTTGCTACTTTAAATACGAGATTTTGTTTGAAATAATTATAAATGTAGTAATTTATTAAACGGAAAACAAACGAAATTTATTTCTGTTGTCAATTTTATTTAGTGTTAAAAACACTCATACGAGAATGTCGACCATGCAACAGAATATGAATAAAGTTAATTTTATTTCGTGTTGTGTTGTTTACAGTAGCTTCCGAAAAAAAATTTCACAGTACGCACAAATAAACGATGTTTTTTTAAAAAAATATATTCATCTGCTGGCTATTGACAAGCAATTGTAACCTAACTTAACGAAGGCAAAATTCTATAAATACTTATCGGCAATGTTTAATTTACTAAAACCGTTACAAACAAATTGAAATAAGGCTCCGTTGACTATAATTGATGGCTAGAGACTGTGCCTTTACTAAAAAAAGTAGCAAATTTAAGAGCTACGACTAGACTAGGAGGTATTTGAATTGTCTTATATGAGTATGGTCCGTTTCGTCGCTTTCCAATCTAATAAAATTACAAATTAACATATATTAAATATTGGCTGCATAGTATTGTATCCAAAAAAAAAGTTTAGCACTAGGTTTTACTTTCCTTTTTTTCCGGCAATGAAGGCAACTGACGGTGAAATAATCGATTAACTATGACAATGTTAGGCAGCATTTTTAATACCTCGGCAATGCCGAAATTTAACAACCAAAACAATAATATCTTGATTAATTTGTATTTGTTTTGATACGCATTTATTGCTCAAATAATCAGTCGGTGTTATGTGGAACCATATATACTACAAGTATTAATTAACTTGTTTCTTTATTAATAAAAAGGTATTGGAGGGAATTAAAGAGAGTGACAGGTAGGTTAAGAATATTCAGGTACAAATAAAATCTTTCGTGTTCTTACCGATTCAATTGAGAAACGGAATCTAGTTAGTAATAATAGTCGTATGATTATTTAGCAGTACCGCAACAATTCTATGGAAATATCTGTTGTTTTTACATAGTTAAACGCTGATAAAGTATTTAATATAAAATGTATTGTTTTAGTACGCAGAGAAAGTAACAGTCTTAACGTGGGTCATTGTTCTAAACGAGTTGTTTTGGTGCAGCGCTTGTGACTTGACTTGTTGCATGCGTACTCACACTCTCTGCGCCTCTGAAGGCAGGTTCCTCGGGACCTGGGTGAGGCCCCGGTGCGCGCAGTCCACGTTGTCGCCCACGCAGGCGCAGGCCCAGGGGCAGCGCACGTCCACGGCGGAGGCGGAGGCGGCGCCGCCGGCCACCAGCAACACGAGCAACGCCAGCATCTCACAGGCAGCACATCACCACACACGAGCGCCCCGCTGCCTCGCAGGAGCACGACTGACGCCCGCAGACCGCGCGGCGCGCCAAGCCTCTCCCGCCCGCTCGCCGCCAGGGGCGCCGCGGTCGCCGCGATCAATTGCGTGACTTGCCTGCCTGCCTGCCTCGACATCCGACATCCGCTACTAATGAATTAATTCTTCATGCAGTTTTTCTTTTCTTTTCAAATTTTTATCACCCACGAGTGTTCCAGGATCTACCCTTAACATCTCATGGGCTCAGCAGGGATATGCAGCATTTCTATATTCTCGCCACGCATAACTCTTCAAACCCCAGCGCTTACCATCGCACCAGTTCGTGTCCTACTGTCGTCGTCAAAATAGTAGAGCCGTGAGTTTGAAGCTTCCCTGTGCCCATTCGGATTGACCTACGTCTCATTTTTCGCCGAATATAATGCCATTTTATGATATGTAAATAAAATTTTTTTAGAGAATTTTATACTTGCGTTTTGGCCAAAAAAAATTGAAAAAAGTAAAAAAAAATGCCCTTATTTCATACATAGCTTGACTTTGACAACTCATAAATTACAAATTACTGCTTTCAATTTTATGAAAGTTTAGAAAAAGTCAGTGCAAACCCTTCCAAACCTATCCGCAAAGTTTGAATCATCTGTGTGTTTGACTTTTTTTAAATTATTTAATTAGTGGGGCCTCTACTAACTCTTGGACAGCGCATCACAGAAGAGTGGGACACAGCATTCCTTGTAGCGGTTGAAAGTCGTAAATATAAAATATAAGTCCGTTGATGTAGCAACACTACAAAATTGTGTACCTACTTTGCCCTCCCGCTCCGATAAACCTTTCCTTTCTCCCTACACTTTTAAAAATCGTACAAATTTTTGTAGCGTTGCTACATGAATGAAGCTTATATTTTGTAATCATGCCGTTCAACCGCTACAAGGAAAGCTGTGTCCCACTCTTCTGTAATGCGCTGTCCAAGAGCTAGTAGAGGTCCACTAATTAATTTAAAAAAATGTAAGACACACAGATGATTCAAACTTTGCGGATAGGCTTTAAAGGGTTTGCACTGACTTTTGCTACATTTTCAGTCCTTATAAAGCAACAGTTTGAAATCTATGAGTTGTCAAAGTCGAGCTATATGAAAGAAAGACAAGAAAACCCTGCTTTTTTTTCAGTGTTTTCGCCGAAACGCAAATATGAATTTCTTTACAATTTTTTCTTTACATATCATAAAATAACATCAAATTATGCGTAAAATGAGACCTTTCACAATATCGTAGGTCATTCCGAAGGGGCACAGTGAGGCTTCAAACTCAGGGTCCTACTATCTTGACGACGACAGTAGTCGTCAGTACTTAAAATGTAGTTTAGAAAAAGCGTATTTGCTCAACCAGTATGTGTTTGCCTGAAGTGTAGAGATTTATGTGGCAATGAAGAACGGAAAAGAATAAAAGTTTGTGGTGAAATAGGGCTCCTCGCATTAGATTGCTGCATACAATTGATGACAATGGTTTCTTATTTATGCGAGCTTATAATATTTTTAATGATGAAATAAATTTGTTTGAGGTAAGAAGCATTATTATTCGTGAAAACGGATGGTGTATTATGAGGGTCTCTGGCGGGGACAAGTCCATTAAACTAGTAACAAACGTTCATTTCTTCGTAGTTCGACGTATGATTAACTGTTTTAGATGGTCTTCTCCGAGGATACGGCTTCTGTCTTACAGAAATTTTCTACAAGCGTTGAATGGTGCGCCATGGTGATAGCACTGTTGCAGAGCTCTCGCATATTGGAGGAGGACTATTTGTATAAATGTGGGATTTCGGTAGTTTACAGTGGCCGGATCTTACGCTAGATAGGACCACTTGACCTCTTCTGGATGTCTTTGTGATGAGTTGGATGGCGATGAACTAAACCTCGATTTTGATGCCAGAGATGTAATAGTTTTGACAGGGCCCGTTCCCATACATCAAAGAATGTGTGGTCGTAATTAGGAATAGGAGGGGAAATTTTGTAGTGGCTGTTGCTAGCTGATCGACGGAGATGTTTCCTTTTATTCCCAGGTGCGGCGAGATCCACACCAATACGATCTTATTTCCAGTTGTATGGAACTTTTGTAGATTTTCAGTGATGAAAGACCTCATTTCTTGACGCTGGTCATTGTTGGTTTTTAAAATAACAATTAATTGTTATGATGTATTATACTCACTTTGTTGTAGCTCAGTTTTCATCTATGTCAATCCTAAACGGTTTTGACCCTAATCGCCACGCAATTAATGCGCCCTTAAGTAAAGCTAATAATTTTTTATCATTTTTTAATGTTAGCTAATTTAATTCCTTTCGCCTTCTATTTTGTTATTGGACGAATAGAGTTTGTGCGATGATGTGTCACATGACAGTTTGGACAGTCAAAACTGTGTTAAAATTACGTAAATTAAATTCAGGCGTTAGGCAAATCGAGGGTTCATGGATGATTACATCTGATAAATGCAGTACCTTTGGTCTGGAATTATCAGTGCACGCGGCACAAAATTTAAATAATTCAGAATTATGTAGAAAATTAAGCTAATTAACATCAAGTATGTTCTTAAATTAGTGTGAAAAAATGTTTTGTTGGTTATGAGTTGGTGCTATATTTTTCTTTAAAAAAATGTTTTTTCAATAGGATGTAAGAGATAACCTCTTATGAAGTTGTTTCTATTATGTTTCATATTGAGGTCTTTGCCTGGGAGAGAAGACACGTTAAATCGTAAAAGACCTCGTAAATGTGTTTCTGTAATATAGTACGTGGTATAAAGATGATTCTCGAGTTTTGAGAGATGTACGAATTGGTATAGCTACAAAGAATCTTTATAAGGTGATAGCGATATGGTCTGTATCAATTTTTTTGTCAAATATGTTAATAGTATAATATTGACGATAATTATAAATGTGATTAAAGAACTGGAACAAATATTAACAATTATTCGCTCAGGTTTTCATTAATTGATTTTGTTAATAATTATTGTTTCTTGTCTTTTCAAATTGACGGCCGTGCGAGAGTTTGGAAAAATTAACGCCAATCAGATGACGGCATAATGACGTAATGCAAATATGAGTGGATCCTAAACACACAACCCAAATATAATTACTGGAAACAATTGCCTGTACCGAGTCCATGAATATTTGGATATTGTAGTAAAACAGACAACTCAAAGTGATAAATTCTGTGTGAACCGGGGGGGGGGGAGGTTTCTATGTTCAGTAGTGTATGACGATTGAAGTTTACACATACGTGAGTCTGAGAGAGAGATGGCATATTTGTTGTTTACGAATTTTAAATATTATATCTATCATTTTTGTAGAAGTTTTTTATTTGTATTACTGGTCGATATTATTTATTCTTAAGGTGGCTATATGAGGCGCTGAGACAGAAAGCGGACTAACCCACATTTTTTGAGAATCTGAGCTATTGGTGTTAAGTGATACCAACATACGATATTAATGCAATGAACATGAGTTTCAGTTCGTTTATTGTAATTTTTTTAGAATTTAGCAGCTATAACATTGTTGCTCTCAAAAACCGATAGATATCACTGAGGGCAACAGTGGACTATGCGTCATAGTCCGTTTCTGCTCTTCCCCGGATACCATTTCACGTGACACGATACTCAGAACGAGGAACTTGTGCGTTGAAGAAATAGCGTGTTTCTGCAGAGATCACACCTGTAAATGTAAATAGGTGCAAGGCAGTTTTTCAACATGGAGACGGTTGGTTGTTTTTTGTGGAGAACCTTTTTGTATATGCATTAACATTTTTCATATTCAGAGACTTCCAGTGGTATCTTGAAATGTGGAATTTTTCCGGCGTTTTATATAAACATACATAGTTTTTCATGCAAAAACACAATGAAATGTAAATGATAAACGAGAAAGATCATTTTCAATTTTATATTGAAAAATAATTTTTTGGCCACAGAATCTTAACTGTAACAAATTGCTTCGTCTCTGGATACAATTACACAATTATATATATATAGAAATATTTCATTGATGTACGATTATTCATTAGGGAAATTTTTGCATGTGATGAGGAAGCCCCTGACGACCAGGGAGATGAGAGAACACTGATGCAGCATTAGGTTCGCCAGAGAGAAACGAAAATACCGTCATACGGCAGAAAGTATTTAGGACCAGATTTGAATTTACCAAATATGTACTCACTGTACTGCAAGGAGGATGAGATGACAGTTTCTCGTTTCAATTTTTGCAATTTTTTTACGAATGGTTCAATTTGTCATTTCATCCAACAATATCCTACTCGTACAGAAAATGCCATTAATTGCATGTCAAAATAACTGCATGAGATAATAATAACGAGAAAAGAGTTTTGATTGCGGAAATATAATTCCATCAGCAAAATGCTAAATATGCACAGGAAGGTCTGCAGAGTGATTCTTTGTTTAGCAAATCAGATGGCAATGTTACAATCATAATTTTTGATTTAATGAAAACTTTGCCAACACCAGTAATGTAATTGGAGTTTGCTATTACAAAAGCCAGCTGTGGACATATTGCTTCATTTCCACAATATGAAAATTGATGCACGTGGAATGAGTCCAGAGGACAGAACGAAATTAGTTTATATTTATTATATTTTATACGAAAATATGTAAGAACCAAAACACTGATCATGTACTCTGATCAGTGTGAAGGACAGAATAGGAACATTAAAATTTCTGTACTATGCCAACATATTGTAAGTAGACCAATGTATTCTGAACAGGAATTAGGAGATAAATGTTTAGTTAGTGACCAGGATTTTGGCCTGGTTCAGTAAAGAAAAATATATTTTCCTAATATGAATGCAGAATGTTTGTTTTCAACAAAACGACTTGAAACGAATATCACTAACAGAAAGTAAAATAATAATTGTAAAGTGTAATGGCTGAACAATACAATGGCTCCAGTTTGAGGCAAAAAGCCCATTCAATTTTTTTTATAAATACTCTAACCAAGGCGAAATTCTATTTCAGGACACTGATGTGGCCAAAAGAACATCGAAAAGTATCGGAAAATTATAATTCTTATATTCAAATGGAAATTCAATTACTGAGGCAAAAAGAATGGCCTTATCAAATTGCTTGAATTTGTACCCCCATGTTTTAACACAATTTCTACATGAATTTAAAAACCACCCGCAGTAATCTAGAAAGGTTTCCTGTCCTGGGTTTTGGCTCCTTACTATTAGGAACTAAGATTGATGTCATTACCTTGCGTATCCTAAATATTTTCTCTCGTCTCAGGGATCAAAATGCGCGGTTTTTTCAATAAAACAACTTGCTACAACTACAAAGGAATGAAGTATGCATACCTTTAAACAATATATTGAACAAAATCACCCTTTCTCACGCCATAAT
The DNA here is from genome assembly GCA_034510155.1 of Eucriotettix oculatus. Classification (NCBI taxonomy): domain Eukaryota; kingdom Metazoa; phylum Arthropoda; class Insecta; order Orthoptera; family Tetrigidae; genus Eucriotettix; species Eucriotettix oculatus. Next base: position 183,601,849 of record CM067376.1, read on the forward strand.
CAAAACTTTTACAATCAAAAATTTTTGCCATTTTATGAAACTATAATAATTCAATAAAACTGCTCAATCGTCTTCTATCAAAATAATTCTCTCAGCATATCTTTCCTTAATAAATCGCGTCCTTCATAATGTTTTCCATTCAGCAATCAAAAGTAATTCCCATCTCCAGCCAATAGGCTCTTCTCTCAACTGTGAGTTCTCTTCTTGTCATTTTTCATTCATAGACTATATACTTGTAGTTTCATACTACAACATCGTGGGTATGTTCAAGTCATGATGTGACCTATAGTTTCTGACGTATTATTGTATTGTATTTATTAAATCTACAAATGGGCAGATGCCCGGTGGCAGATACATAGAACTTGAACAATAATTAATAAACTGGTCGTAAGGACCATATTTAACCTATAGTTGAAAGTATAATTATATTCAATATAAATAAATAAGTGTGGAATCATATTATTAGGAATGATTTTTTAAAAAAAGAATAGTATTGTTTTTGCCTGAAAAAAAAGAAACAAAACAAAAAAACTGGAAATATATTTCACTGTAGTATATTTTTAGAGATTTCGCAGCACTGATAACTTCACTGCACTACACTAAACTTAGATTGAGTCGAAATTTTCTGTTAGAGGAAGTTCCCCAAACACTCCTGCAGGCAGATTGTTCCAGTCATTAATTGTCCTATTTAGGAATGAGTATTTTCAAACGTCTGTTTTTTGGTTCCTTGCTTGTAATTTAAACAGGTGATCACCCCTCCCCTCCCGTTCCGAGTCGATTCTTTCATTCTATCTCGGATTCCCTGCCAAAGTTTTTGACCTGCAAAAGCTCTGTAGAAAATGTGTAACCTAGCTCTTTCTCTTCTTGTCTGTAGCATATCCCACCCTAGTCGCTGTACCTTTTCGTTCCCATGCCCAGGTTCGATTTGTACGAATTTTGCGGCCCTTCTTTTCACCCTTTCTAAGGTTTCTATTTGACCTATCCTGTACGGATCCCAGCATGCTGCACCATTTCCATAAGTGGGCGTACTAATGACAAATATGCCAACTCTTTAGTTTTCGCATTCCCCTTGTTGAGTGTCCTCATGACAAAGCCTTCCTTGTAGCATAGTTGACCTGCTCCGCCCACCCCAGCTTACTGTTAAAATAAATGCCTAGGTATTTACAGTTTGTTTCCTCGATCACTGTTTCCCCATCTATTTTATATATCGAGGTATATTGAACGCACATTTTAGTAAAACTAATCGCCTTACTTTTACTATTGTTGATTTTGATTTTATTTCGCTTAGCCCATGTACTTAGAGTATCTAAGTCAGTTTGGAGAGCAGCTGCGTCTTGTTCCCCAGTTATTTCCCTGTAAATTACACAGTCATCTGCAAAAAGTTGGACCTTAGAATTTATATTATTAGGCAAATCATTAATAAAAATGAGAAACAATAATGGGGCCAATAACTGATCCCTGGGCGATCCCCGGTGTTCCAATTATAAGTCACATTATTGTCTTTTGATTTGATTTTTTGCTGCAGTGCTCCATTGTCCATAAGAATAGTAACGAATAGGTATAATTAGCGATAAGCATGTAGGTATTTTTTATTCCAGAGATAAGGTATATTTATCCTGCAGAAGGGGTTTGAGCTGTCTGAATGTCTGTCTTATCCTTACAACGAGATATTTGAGCAACCAAACTTGAGAACGGAAGGCCGTCTGTTTGCCATTCTTTTTCTTAACGATTATAAGCATAATTGGTAACTGTTGGTGGCATCCTTGTAGTACGGGCGGGCCCTGTATCATAAAGGAAACGGAGAAATTTAGATCCACGTGCTCATAATTTAAATGTTTCAATTGTGATAATTTTTATATCATTTAAGTAACATGAAATCTTCCACAAAAGTAATACCTCTCTGTCACAACACACAGGGCATGTAGTTGGCGTAACGAAGGTCAAGATTCTCCATAGAGAGAGAAATTTATTTAAAGATAATACTGGAAGGAATTTATATTTACTACAACGTAGAAAATTTCCTTAATTACAAAAATGAGATAGGGGTGGCAGGTGCCACGAACGCAAATATACTCAATAAGCAGCGCGGCAACTTAATAAAGTTCTTACACCAATTTTTGGTATTATGGTATATATGTACTATTTTTTATATTATTAAAATTAGTATGACTGGATGTATTGTATTATGATAGTAATACTTAAAATTGTAATTTATGCAAACGTTTTAGTGCTGTTTTTGTGGAAATTGACGTAGGATAGTATTGATGTTCTTCGACAACAGAGGTTGTTAATTGACGCTGTGAAATATATATATATATATATATATATATATATATATATATATACCAGGAGTCATTCTACATCATAATATAGTAACGTTTAAGGCTGCCTGAGATGCAATTCCCTTTTCTGTAAGATGTTCTTGTAAATGAACTTGTTGGAAGGCTAGTAAAGGCCCTACGAAAACAAAATTATCAGTGTTCATTAAAAGTGAATATATAATGTTAGGATATTAATGTGAAATGTTTTTGATTGGATGGTGATTGCCTGTTGAAGGAAACATACGCCAAAGTTTAGGGTAATATAAACTATGGTTTGTAACAGAGTAAACAGTTTGTTAACAAATGTGAAACATAATGTAACTAGCAACTGTAAATTGATTAATAGCCTAAGTTTATTGAAGGTAACAAATTGAATAAGATATAAAATTGTTGATAAATGTAAAAAAATGTGAACCATATTATTAACGTTTTCTGTATTCATTTGAAATGATTTGGACTTGAAGTTCTAAATCTCTTGTGTTAACATTGTATATAATTAATCTAGCAGAACTAAATTATTTTCTTTGAAATTATGGACTTTTTATTGGATATACGAACATTTAAAAATAATTTGTGAATGGGTGAATTACAATTTGTTTCCGAGATAAATTTGTTTCTTTAATTATTGCATTTCCCTCGTATATTAAATTTCATAATACATTCAGCATTTATAATTATGTGATTAACATATTGTTTCCACCACCATCAGTTCGTCTTAAGTTATTAATTTCCCATAAATATGTTACAGTGCGAGGACAACAAGAGAACAATTTCTTCACGACAATAATTCAAATATGATCATAAGGAACAATAAGGTATGATTAAGCTTGCAATATTTACACTCCCTAAACGCAGACTTCATTCACGCAGTAAATGTCTTCAGTGTAGCCTATACAGTAAAAATTCTTTAGTTTCTTGAGATTAAAAAAGAACCGTATAAAAATAATAATCGTAGGGATATCTGTGCGAGCTGATTTTAGTTCTCGCGGGTGTTTCTTTGCAGAGTAATGAGGAGGGGTGGGGTTGGGGGTGTGGGGGCTTACCTGTGGTACCACGGTCATTTTAGAGATGTGTTCCGGATCGGAAACCCTAAGCATACGGTAAGAGTTGTCCGCTGGTCCTATTGGACCAGCCGGTCTGTGGCCTCCAAGAGCAGTCAAGGCATGGAGAAGGGAATGCTTCGACACCACAGCTAACTCAACTCCCGTCAATCAGAAGTGCGTGAGACAAGTACCGAATAATCAAATGGAACGTTTTTGACTATTCCTTAGATTTATTCTACAAATTACAATTTCATATTTTATTCAAAATAATGTAAATATTAAACATATTTTATATAACTCGATTAAAATCTTTGTTTTATTAAATTGTATAATTTATTATGTATTTCAAATGTACTTATTGTTAGTAGAAGTTTTATAACAAATAGACAAAAGATTCAAATTCAATAAATAAATATATTATCAGAGACAGTTCATAAGATATTATTCCTACTTAAGTAAAAGCTACCTGATACAGGTTCTCTTGGGTTTTCCCTTTATCTCTTTTAAGTAAATACCGGGTAGGGTCTATAAACTAAAGCCTGGAGGTGGTAGTAAACCCTTAGATGCCTTTCTCTGCCCTCCGCATTTCCCCTTTCAATTCCCTTCTTATGTTGCCACTATGGGAAAAATATCCTTATGTAGTCTTTTTCCCTTAATAAATTTCGAAAATGAATTTCTTGAAAATACGTGATACTATTTACTTAATACTTGGTGCATTCTGGGCCAAAGCTTAAAATTTTGTTCACGGTATAATATAAATCAAAAAATAAGGAAATCATCCAACTTTTCAAATGAGAAACTATTAATTATTTCACTTGAAATTATTTCATCAAGCTTTAAAACTATAGGTACACATAATACATAACTTATATAAACGTACTTAAAATACTCTGTCAATTGGCAATAAATCTATCAAATAATAATGATTTAAAATCTTAGTTTTTTAACACACCTTAAATTTGTATTGCAGGTTATAATTGGGAAAAAGTTCATTTTGAAATCTGCCGAGCTTCTGTGTTACAAGAGATTATAAGTAAATCAGAAACTAAAAAAATCTAAAGAAATAGACGCCATTTGGCGCGGAATTAATTATGGCGTATTTCCCAGTGTCGTGTGAACGACGTCACAGACTTTCAAAAATGTTGTGTAAAGTTTTCTTGACAATTTTCCACGCTTTATAAATAAAATGCTAACATATAATGGGTGTTGAAAATGTATAGAATATTTTGAGATGTGATACTAACCATCAAAACAAGAAAAAGCATAATATAAATATGGGTCCGGAAACGCAAACTTTCTGTGACCTGTACACTTGGTCACATATGGGGTTCAACCTGACACTTTTTATAGGAGGTACTCATCGTGGCAATGCATTCCTCTGTCCTTCCACGTAATAAATCACGCACCGTTTTAAATGCACGTTTTTATTTTAAGGACTGGTATGCATTGAAGATGCGATCCTGTAATATTACTGAGCTGAAAGAAAAGCAAATGTACCTCCGACATTGGCTCTCGTGCTAAAGTGAACTAATAAATTTTATTTCAGGAGTTAACTGCTGAAATAGAAGAGATGTAATAATCATTCACTTCGCCAAAATATTTGATCTAGTTCCTCAAGATATTCTGTTACATAATTGAAATAGAACAGGAGTAGCAAACAGAATAGAGTCTAATCAAATACATTTTTGTCTGCGTAAGGTAAATTTAACTCGCCTTTATTAAGGAGCTAAGGACTTATGCTGACGTATGTCAGACACATGTCATAATAAAACCTCAACAAGAAAAGAAAAAGCAATTCATAATCTTTTACGAACCAGATGTTAATAAATGAACCGGAATGTACTTTAGGTTGAGTAGTAATTCAGAAGCAGGTAAGCGAGTCGTGAGATTCAAGTTTTAATCATTTGAACCGAAAATTTGATAACAATATATTACGAAACAGAAAAAAGTATTATGTCTGTATGGCATTCTCCTAGGTCCGTCTTCGTCGCGGATAGCTCAGGTGGCAGGCGGGTTGCATTTCAGAAGGAGCGCTTGTTTATGCCGAGAGGTTTTATTATTATTTAGAAGAATCGGTAATCATAATGCACACATTATTCTATAATCTGATTGAAGACGATATGATGAGTCAGTGGACCAAAGTCCATTGGAAATTTTGATGACATGGCCGTGTGGGAGTTTCTGTTCGTGGCGATCTTTCAACTGTCATCATTAGCAGAATTATAAATTAATTTATCGAATTTTTAATGACATATTTGTATGTTGGACTTTATGGTGCAACCCCATATTTACACCTCATAGGTACATGATAGTTTTATTGTTTTTTGGTTTGCAGGCTACATGAGCGAGATCCTCAAACATGCAACTCCCCTTTAATAGCATCGGAAACGAAATGAAAAGGGGGGATGTGGAAGGTAGAGCAAGGTACCAAGGGTTGACTAGAAATCCCGGGCTGTACATTAAGGATCTACCCGGTGTTTAACCAAAAGAGATACAGGCATACCCCTAGAAAACCTGCATCAGGTAGGTCAGGCGATTGGGTACTATTCTCACGTCCTTCGCAATGACGGGGGATGAGTCTGCTGTGGGGTCGCAGCATTCCCTTCTCCGTGTCTCCACGAGTTATGGGAGGCAGTTGACCGTCTGATCCAATGGGAAAAGAGGACAACTCTTACCTTATGACCAAGGTCTTCGGCCGCAGCACATATACCTCTTTAAATAGGTAAAGGTGTCTCGGCATGTGAGAACTTTGAAAAAAGAGAATACGAGAAATTTTGATTTTGTTTCATATTTTCGTTTTTTTTCTCCTCCTAGCTACGTTTTTGTCAGATGAGTTTACTGTACGGGAAGTCGGGGCGGAACAGAACACTTATTGTATAACAACTTTCGTAATTTGCCGATAAAAATGACTCCATAAAACATTATTTTTTGCTATTATTTACTTAATCTATTATCAGTAAAGCTTAAAACAACAAATTTAGATTTGTTAAGGCTTTTTAAAAACGAAATTTACAAATTTCCCAGATGGGCTAGGATGTTTTGCATAAACAATTAACTTCAATTTAATTTAATAAAAATCTTAACACTTTTTGTTTTCTTTCCTATACTTATTTAGGCGTACGTTTGACGCTTTATCAATTTTTCTTTTCACAAAACGAATTTTTTGCAACTGCACAGTCTTTGTTAACTTTTTCCCTTTTTCCGTTCATTTTCTACTTAATATTTATTTTTTGGTACAGAATCCTGTAACTCTTTCTTGATCTGCCAGTTTTTCCATTTTTTCTTGAGGAACACATTACAGTTTGGTTTCTACAGTAGTATCCCGTTCGACCCCGCACGCAAATTTTTAGCTTAAGTTTTCACTCAGCCTTAATATAAGCAGATTTAAACCTTATACGTAACTTATATGCAGCGAAAGACACCTAGTTTACGAATATATGCCGTTAAGGAGTTAAAAGCGAGGAGTGTTGTGAATTACCTTCAGTCGAAATGCTGCAAAAATGATAAAGTCACATATGTAAGATACCAGAACAAGAGTTCTTTCACAAGGAGGAGTCAAAACGTAGTCAAGTCGGCTGTCAGGACTTCTTTCTTCAACAGCCACAATGTTAAACAACTGAAAATCAATTCGATAAAAGTTTTTATATAAATAAAAAAATAAAAGTCACAATGTTCCATCCCTATTTACTAACCCCTAGCATTATCCCGTTCTACCCCGCTATCCCGTATATGAGGAAACGAAAGTACGTCCTAAAGGTGGATTGAAGCCACTCGATGTTGTTTAGGCAGATGGAGAGACATTTTTCCCTGCGCAATGTGAATGTCACTCACCTTTATTTACTTTCCTGAGCTCAATTCATATTGGTTAAGGTGGTTTTTTGGTTGTTCTGATGCTACTTTTGCATCATTGTGCCTTTAAATTATTATTATTGTTAAAACAGAAATATAGGGTTTTTTAATAAGGTTGGATCGGATTGAAATGGAATAAAACAAACTGTGAGTGAGATGTTAACAAAATTCTACTTTCATGGAAGACCCATGCATGCCCTTTCAAATAAAAACGACGGGCTACCGGAAATATCCGTAGATAATTTGAAGAACTGCTGAAGAACGGAAGTACTATGGATAATTTGGAATGTTACGGAAGGATGCGTAACATATGCAGTATTTAGCCCCTGCAAACTGAAAATTTTCCTATTGGCTGCAATTGTCCAACTGCAAGCCAATAGAAGACTTTATTCGACAACATATGATTGGTGGCTCGGGATTGTGTAGCTTCCGACCGAAGTTACGAGGGAAGAGAAATTTGAAGCAGAACACAGAAGTCGTGGGGATATCGGAGAGAGATATTGTCGGGAGAGCGGAGAGAGAGAAGTTCTTGGGAGAGAGGAGGGAGATGAAGTTGAGAGCTGGAATTTATGATATGGTGAGGTCGGCCAATGCTGATTGGAAACTATCCTGGTAGCCGCTTGGAAGGAGAATACGGGAGCCAGCCCAGACGAAGATGATCTTGTCGCAGCCACCAGACAACCATCATACGACGAAGCACAAAGAAACAGATGTATTTCCGGTATCATACCTATTTTTTAATATAAGAGTTCACATTTGCCAGGCCTATTGCCATAAGGGGAACAAATTAAGCTTCCTTGTTCACCCCACTGTGAAACCCTGAGAATAAAGTCTAAATGCTAAATGAATTGTACTTTTCTTTTTTCTTTTATCTAAAAAATTGTAGCTTAAATTACTTTATTAAGATTAAACTTTGAATTTTAATTGTAATCTTTTTTCCCTTTTCTTTTTTAATATTCCCAACAGTAATATATTCTTAAAATTAAATCAAATAAGTTAACTTTAAAATGCACTCCACCCAAGAAGTAATGCTAATGTTGTAATCAACATCGATCTGCCCTTATTGAAAACCCCTATATAAAGTAAATATGGGAAGCACCCCAGGACGCGTCCCTGAGGAACTCCAGAGCGATTTGAGCGTAGTCGTGAGACCTTATCTTGGAAGTAGGATTCGACAAGCTATTAAATTTGGGAGTGTAAATCTTCAGTATAATCGTTCCATTGGACTACGGTGGTCTGTGTTCAATGCTCTGTCTATCATTAATAGCTTTTCCAGGGGTTATCTACTACATTAATAGAGGTTTGCCGTTTGAAGCTTGACTACCACTACCCTCAGAATTCTTTCATCTTTTTCTTTGCACTGGTTCAGTACGCTGAGTCCGATAACACTGGGACCTCATGAGGCCCGGACAAGGATAACACTAACGGAACACTTCTTGCACCAGTTATACAGTATTAGTCATGTCTTAAACGATAGCTGACACATATTCAACAAGAACCTCGTCAAGAAACTAGTCTATGGATATAACATGAAATCCGTATGGAGCACTGTATTTAATAGACATTAGTTGGTATTACTGTTTAAAAGAAAACGTAATCGTCTCAGAATTCAAAAACTAATTGAAATGTACTTTTTCACTAGTTGCTGAAGGAATTTGGAAGTTTGCCCACTGTCAATTTCTTAATACAAGTGGTGAACGCAATTTAAGTTTTAATTTCTGGTTGTTTAATTTAATATAATCCACATATGAGGTGACGAAATTATCACGTATTATTTTCAGATGACGTGCTGGATTTTTTATTTAGATGTAATAACACTTATTTTATTAATTCATACCACTAACAGATACACACGTATATTGAGACATACACCTCCAAAATGTAATTTAAAAAAATATATATACAAGCATTTCCATTTCCAACCTACACCAACGATCCTCCTGCTTTCAGAGATATTTCCTTCTGTTTCATCTTCCTTTCCTTCATATTATAAAGTAATCACCACGCATCTATCAAATGAAACGACTTCATTCATTTCAAACAAAGAATATGATGAAAGAGTAATAATTTAATAATTATAAGATCAGTAGAATATTTTGTTTCGTTTAGAACTCAATTGTTTTTTAAAGAATAAATACGTACAATGGCACATATCAATAAGTTCGATCTTTAATGTTTTAAATTTTAAGTAGTTATCGCAATCATAGAATTTCGAATTGGCTCCATTACATTTACGAAATACTAAAATTTCACACATAGCTACAAGATAGAGTTTCTTTAGAAATATTTAGTTAAATTTGTTGTTAATATTTCCATAATATTTCTTTTAGCATTTATTTTGTTGTTAGCAATGTATATAAATCTGAAATTTTAATTTCTGTAGAACTCACGAGCATTATTTTGTAGTCAGGTCTCGTGGAATGAATTAAGTTAAGTAATTTCAAACAACGCTCTACTAACAATTATAATCAAACATGTTTCATTATTTAAGTTTATCGTTCGGTGCATTTTATATTATTTAATTTACAAGTAATATTTATATTTCTGTTAAATTAGCTATACAAATTTTATAGAAAATTTTGGATACTCTATCTTACCAATTTATCCTGCAAGTTCTAATCCAACAAATTATTCTTGTCTCCATTGTTAGGTATTCTCGTAAAACTATGCCTCTATTACGTTTTATGGTCATTTTGAATAAATCCTTATATGTACTTTAACTAATGTGGTGTGTTTTGCTATAATGAATATTAATGAAAGAAATTGAAATTTTTATAAATAAAGAAGAATTTTATTAAGTTAAATTGAAACAATTCGGGTTAAAAAATAAGTAAAATAAAATAAAGCATGTAGTTACAAAGATTATTGCAGTTCAATTTTTGGGCCACTGCTTGCTAAACACGCCGAAAAGCAATAGATTCTTCTAGGGACTAAGTGGGGGTATATAAAAAAACAAAACTTGGAATCAAAAATTTTATTACACTCAAAATATAACCACGTGAATGTTGTACATCACCGACTTGAAGAACCAAGTGCTTGGCATGATAGTACATCTCTGGTTTTAGTAAGGCTGTGATCGGACTGTGTTGGCTGGCTTCTTCTTCTCGACGTCGTGACGCCAACAATTAGCTATTGGAAGTTGAATTGAAAGTTCGAAGTCATGGTCTTCATACTCGGCAAAATGCTGTAAGACTCTTCTCAAAAACAATGTAATGTACTGTAATGTAATTTTAGTAAGTAACGCAATGCTATAATGCCCGAAAATCTTCTCCGCTCCGTCTTTTAATAGCTTATGCTCCTACTTCTTCTGCCTGTTGCGGGTGTTGACTTTCGCTTCTAGGATGGTGCTTTTGGGTGGTTCGTGTCCTATTTCCTGGGCTGACCTGAGTCGCAGGTCGGAGCCCCTTTCTTCTTATTGTTGCAAAAGGTTTTTTTATTTATTAGGGAAGGCACATGTTTTCAAGTCACAAAATTTAGGTCTTCGTCACAATTTTTCTTAGGTCTAAGCACTGATCTGCCAATCCTCTTTTCAAATGGTCTCGGACTAACCTTTAGTGGTACTGAAATTCTCGTTCCTCGTCTGTCTATCGTATCATCTCAATTGGATGTTAAATTGACCAATCGCGTTCATTATTGCTCTGCCGTTGGCTTAGTAAGCAGCCTCGCCCGCTTCCTAATAATTGTACGCTATATATATATATATATATATATATATATATATATATATATATATATATATCTACAAAATAAAATTAATAAAAAAATTGGAAAAATTGTTTTTCATATGAACATATGTGTGGGTGCAAAAGCACACCACACTAAAAATATGAAGAACACTCTATAATTAGGAACTGAGCGTGTAAAATAAATGTATCTGCCTGAAATTATATCCCGTTTATTTATTTTTTAATTATCTTGCCATTGCTTTCTATTTTTTTTATAAAATCAGGTTCTGTTGAAAAGTTTCGTTTAAACTCTGCGGCTCCACAATAAAACTTAGATTTAAATTCTGAAGAGCGATATTTCTGATTAGCTTTATGTTTAAGAGACTTGTTTGCCTGTGCTTGGCCATTTTTGCTGCTTCGCGTGCCGCCATAGACTGGACGCCAGCCCCTGAGTTCTTTGAACGCAACGCGCAGTGTCAGGCTGGCGAGCGGGTAAACGCGCCGCTACGAGTCGGAATAATTATAATTACGTTTTGGAGAAACAGTGAAGGCGCCGCCGCTGCTGTGAATGTATATGAGCCTTCAAACTGCTTAATGGACCAAGTGCGTGTCTGGAATTTAAAGTGTAACGGCGTCATTAGTAACTCCTTCGACGCTCATCGTTATTCACTTGTTACGGTTCCCTGACAACACACTAAAATCGTGGCCGGCTGGACATATTCCTACACGCTTTTTATCTCATGAAATTCATGCCACGACGTCTGTTTTAATTAATTTTCTATGAACTTCTATCGTTTAATCTATACAGTTGTACATATGAGGTTCGAAGTTGGTCATTTCGAGCGAAATAAACCAATGTGGTTTCATATTATGCTGGACAAGTCTCGCAACACCGAAAGTCGGATTAGTTACAGGAATAGTTCCATTACAGCAGAAGCGAAATAAATAAAAGGATAATTAGAAATTATATGCTATAATTGAAGAAATTTTAATATACAACAAAGAATGCAACGTTATTATATCTCAATGGAACAGTAAATGCAGGAAGTTCTCCGCCATTACCAGATCCACAATTACCTCCCTCACCAACGCAGAGCTCTATACCAGCCCTGAAGCTTGTGAATTTCATGCCAAAATCAGATTTAGTTAAATATATCGCAATGAGATAAATTGAGAGGGCTCAGAACATTTTTGAGGATTTTGCATCTGGACAGGGTGGCGTATTTTGCGTCTTGCGGGACCTACCATCGTAAAGAGGGTTGACCAAAGGTTGAAGGGGAGACGTTTGACGTAATTTATGACTGGGCAACCCTTTTATCGAGTGTGCTGGACAATAACAACAGTAGCAGAGCGGACACTGCACTAAACAGAATGTTTTTAAAGAATTCAAGAGTCGTAATTATGGGGGCCCAGGAGACGGACGAACTAAAATTTTAATATGAATAAAATGTTGTTGGGAGATAGATAGTAGCTGTGGAATCATTGCGAGAAAGAAGGAAATTGTAAGAAAAATATAAAGTTTATTGCGGAGCTACTTGGGAGACTTTTACGACGAATGAGTATTTATAAGTGAGGAAATATAAGGGAAGTGAAATTAAAATTAAAAGCAGAGCAAAGTGCATTATTATTTATTGTTGTTTCTGTGAATGCCATCTCCGAAGTTGAAGGATAGAATTAAATTGAATTACATTCTGAACTGAAGATAAGTAAAATTGTTTTTTCTTGTTATTAAAGTAACTAAAAATTTAACTTAATCATATAAAGAAAACTGAAAACACAAAAAGTAACATTACAATATAACCATAATCTGTTACTAGACAATGTAAAAGTTCCTGTGTAAGCTAGCTATCTCTTTTTGGTTCATGAGACTTTAAACCTTAAAAGAAGAACAGGATTTTTTTTAAAAAAAGATTAATTATCTTGAACGCTAAACTAAAACTAAATGTAGTGCTTAAGTTTCAAAAGACATCTTCACAAAGTGTCAATCCATTACAAGTGATATTTAAAAAGTAATTAGTTGCTTTGCCATATCAGTAATAAAATATTGTAACTTGTAATATATTTGATACCCCGAGTTGAAACTTCGAGTCTCAGCATCTGTTTCCTGGCTTTCTGCGTGGTAGGCACTCGCATTCCTCGGGGACACAAGATTGACACTTCCTTTGCTTGTGCAAGAGAAAACCCATTCACGAAAAGGGATCGCCCGTAAATAATTTGAGATAACCTGCTACCGGACGTTAGAAGCTGCCGTGAATATTTAGGGGGCTGTTTCTGGCGAAAACGGAAGTACTGTGGAGAATTTGAAATCCCACAGATAAATGCAAAACATATTAAATATTTAGTCCTAGCATGAAGGGGAGTGAAAATTTTCCTATTGGCTGCCAATTGTCAAAGAGCAAACCATTAGAAGCATTAGAGGTGAATAGCTGGTTGGTGGTTTAAAGTTATGTAGCCCTTACCGAGCTTTCGTGAGAAGTTGATTTTTGGAGAAGAGGTTAGATGACGTTGGCAGTCATAAGATAGCAGATGAACACAAAGTGTTGGGAGGCAGAAGTTGTGGCAGAGAAAATTTGTTGGGAGACGGAAGACATTTAATATAGAGAGGCCGGCTAATGCTGACCTAAAACTAAACTGGTAGCCGCCGGAGTCTCCGCCAGATCGGTCCACAAGATTCAGCCTTAGACGGTGATGAACAGAAACGTCACCCTGATCCAGCCACAGTCACCTTCATACATCGACGCATACTGAGAGGCAGATGTAGATGCTCCGCGGGTATCGTTGTTTTTGAATTAGAAAGAGTTCGCATATGCCAGGTCTATTGCCATTAAAGATTCAAATAAGCTTCTTAATTCACCCCACTGAGAACCCAGATTTAAAAATCTCATGAAAATTAATTGTTTTAATAATTTTGTTTTGTCTCATAAATGTATTTATTATATTTACTATATTTAATGTAGCTTTCGAATTTTTGCCATATTCATCAAACTGAAAGCATCATACAATAGTAGTTGACTTATATACAAACATATATTCTCATATAATATATATATATATATATATAGTAAATTGGCATAGTATACCTTAATGTTATTTGTCAGCAACCCAGTGCCTCGTCATTAACAAATTGTATTCACATAGTCAGATATTCATACATTCGTTCAGTGTCATGTTGTCTTGACTGCAGGGTTGATTGCCGCCTGACAGCATTGCCAATCTTCTCGATACTACGATATCGATATGTACCACATATTGATATTATACTCATATCTATAATTCATGTCTAAGTAAGTTAATGACTTCCGCATATTGCGTTTCTATTTCCGAGCCTTCATTGCTGTTTTTTACTACGTTATTTCTCTTAAGATTAATATAAATTGCTTCAGCAGTCCTGAGTTGAATTTTTATATTATTCTTGTGCAGAATGCTAATGTCATCAAGTCGTTTTTGTATGGGACGATAGGCCTGTATTTGTCTTAGATTTAGGCTTCTAAGATGCTTGGTGGTGATACACTCTGGTCTTGAGGTTAGTTTTTGTGAAGCCTATGTAACATTTATCGCGTCAAAAATTTATTGATGTGATTTACCGGTTTCATGGTAAGGCGGAAGTCATTAATTTCATACTTTTGAAAAACCTTCATAATTTTATATGTCAAATCTCTAATGTATGTTAAACTAATAAAGTTTGGTTTATATGTGTTATTAAGAAGCTTTGTGGTTATATTCTCAGTTGTTCTTTCCTAATGCTATTCGCATTTGTGTTATTTTCCTTGCAGATAGGTGGAAAATATTTCATTATACTGGCTTGTAAGCTTGGAGTTAGCGTTATTACATTACTACTAATATCACTGTTATTGTCTGCTGGTATAATGTTATTCTCACAATTATAATACATTTACTATTATTGGTGTCGTATTTCTTATTTAGATTAAATATCCATAGTCGATTAACCACATTTCTCGGGGAAAAAACTATTTTCTAATATGGTCCTTATTTTAATTTTAATGTCATTCAAATATTTGATATCAGTGATATCAATTGATTTACTTATAATGTTATTTGCTACATTTAAAATCATATGTTTCCTATGATTAGAGTAATAATTTAAAATGGAATTCGTAGCAATCGGTTTAGAATACCAATTTATATTGAGTTTACCATTGATATAAGTAATTTTCACATCAATGAAATTCATTTATTGGTTATTTTCGGTTCTATAGTAAAAGAGATTCTAGAATTCATAGAGTCCAATATTTGCAGAAATGTTTGTTGTTCCTTTTTACTTAGAATTACAAATATATCGTCAATGTATATAACTATAAATTTAGGTGTAACTATTTATCTTTCGATACATTTTTCCAGAATGTGATTCATCACTATTCCTTCCACCCTTACACTAAGGCAACCTCCCATAGGTAGGCCAAAAATTACTTGAACCATTTATTCTGGTACGTAAATTGTTTTATAATTTGTAAATACCGTTTATGCTGTTACTAAAACATTTTATTTATATTAAACTCGGAATTTTAATCTTAAACTTTTGTTTCTCTTTTAATATTAAATCACCATCAATAGTATATTATAATACTTAAATTAATAACTTAGTCTCCCCGACCAATAGTAACTATTACAAACTTCCTATTCCGGCGAATTGACATAAAATTATATTTTATTACAAAATTTTTCAGTGTTTTGCAAATTTTGTTTTTCACCGTTCATCTTTACTATCGTCTCCTTGAAGCTGACTGTAATATCTGCAGCTCTCATAAGAGCATTACGACTTCAAGGTTTTTAAAAAACTTTTTTAAAGTTTCTATTTTTTATCTAGTGCATTTTTAAATTAAGTCTTTTTTACATATACATTTATATTTAATTTTTATGCGCACTAATTTTATATTGTACTATTTTTGTGCTTTGTTTTTTTGTCCGCGTCAGTAAATTGCAAGATTCCGCTCTCATATTTCACTAAGATTCAGACGTCCAGTCTACATTTTCTTCGAACCGCCAATCATCGTATCCAGGAACGTCACTGGGAGCAGATTCCACATCGCATATAAAGGCTGCATCGACTGTCTGGTCATTAGCAACCACGGTGTCAATTATTTACATATATCAATACTCGGGTTTAAACCGTGGACGATACCCTCTCTAGGCGTTAAGGATTGGGACACATGACAGCGTTGTATCGTCGCCTTTCTGCTAGCTTCTTCGTAGGAAGCTCTCCTCAGCGTCAACAGGCTGATCTCTTTAAAAGTCCGGGTCCAAACGGTGGCCCCATTCCGTCCCCTCCAAGTTCCAAGAGAAGAATGTGAATTCACACAGCCTCATAGCCGTGTAAAGAAGAGTCGAAAATCGCCCTTCAAGATCGATTTTCTATTACCACGAAATCAAATTGGTTGATGCAACCACAAGAAATTTAAACATTTCTGTTTCCCTGCTTCTCAATTCCCACTCTAACGTGGTTACGTAAATTCCACATTTTTGGGATATGTCCCAACGTGACGAAATGTCATCCCTGGGGATTAGTGGCTGTATAGGTCTCGATATGCTGTCCCCAATTCTAGTTCCCAATCCTCGGTAACTTTAGATCAATAATTTAAGAAATATCAACTATCGCGTTATAATTTAGAAGCATCATTGATAACAATATATCTGTTGACGAACTGTTATGTTCATTTTTCATAAAACCGTCCTTTACTAACAGCTTTACTTCACTCATCTTTCGCATCTTTTCCAATTAAGTCTCCAAAACTTTGTATTGACTCTCTTCAGTATATAAAATGGTCATCCTCTTGTCCCATTGGTTCCATTCCTTCTATCCCTTTGCTCACTTTTCCCACCATACATCTACACCACCTTATCTACTGCCATTTCACATTTAGTACGTTTTTTTACTCTAATTCAATTTTTCGTCATGTAATTACTTCTACATACTACTTGAAATTTATTTCTTATTGTGCAATTTTCCGTATAAGATCTTAACTTGTTAATGCGAGGAGTAAAGATTCGTACCCATCGTTTTATTTATGGTCAAATACATCTGTTCGAGGCGTGCCAACGTTTCACCTCGAATGCCTGCACGCTCGGAAAATATATTGCTTTGTTCATCTTAGTCTGTAAAACTATTAATTTACATATAACAATTGTATATTATTGATACAATGTTAAATTTTAAAAACAATGTTACATAATGTTAGGCACCAAAATTGTTGGAATTTAATTTTCGAGAGGCGTATCGCTCACAATCCGTTATTTAGTACCCGTGGTGGGACTTTCCTCCACCTTCATTTGTCTTCATCTACCTCCAGGCCTATTCTCCACGCCTCTAAGGAATTCTTAAGAATATTTATGGGCCGGATAGCAGAAAATGTCAATTTAAAATTTACAAATTTGTTCGCGGAAACAAAACAATGACTCAGTGGTGGTCCTAAAAATAA
The DNA here is from genome assembly GCA_034510155.1 of Eucriotettix oculatus. Taxonomy (NCBI): domain Eukaryota; kingdom Metazoa; phylum Arthropoda; class Insecta; order Orthoptera; family Tetrigidae; genus Eucriotettix; species Eucriotettix oculatus. Next base: position 183,619,161 of record CM067376.1, read on the forward strand.
CATCGGATAAGGAAAAGATAGATGTACTAAATTCATGTTTCATTTCCGTATTTAATTTAACGTTAGTATTAACAAATTTCAGTCAATGATAGAAAATCGGAAATTTTTGATACTAAAGCGAAAACAATCCGACGTAGATTACGTAAATTAATAAACAAGTCACGGGATCCAGATGATATATCCGCAGAATTATCAAAACTTGGAGGGGAGGCAATAATTCCGTACTTAATAAGAATTTTTTAAGTATTAAATAATAATTCGGCTCTTCCTGCTGATTGGAAAACTGCAATTATTGTACTTATTTACAAATCTGGAAAAAGAACAGCCGTTAAAAACTATAGACCCATCAGTCTTACTTCATTAGTGTGTAAACTTATAGAACACTTACTAGCAGCCTACGTCAGATCTGAATTTGATAGAAAAGGATGTTTTTGTAATGGCTTTCAGGAAGGGTTCTAGTGCGAATGTCAAATGATAAATCTGTTTCATAAGCTAATGGGGGTACAATAGATGGGGTTATCATAGACTTCGCTAAATCCTTAATTTAGTGCCTCATGATATTCTATTGTATAAAATAAATAAAACAGGTATACAGTGGTACTAAGGGGAGAAAAATTTTAAGCGATAAATCGCAAAAAGTCTAAAACAGAGAACAATTTTCGGATTCAGGCATTGTAACATTGGGAGTTCCTCAAGTTCCTCGTATTTAATATTATCAATGACTTACGAAACTTTTTAAAATTAGGCTTTTCGCGGACGACTGCATTTATAGAAACGAACTAGCAAGACACGTTAGTAATACAAGAGGATCTAGATAAATCCAATAGCAGGAAAATAAAATGATAATAATGGAAATAGAAGCAGTTCAATCTCGTTTACAAAAGGCACGTTGATAACTGAGACATAATATAGAATAGGCCGAGAACTAATTACAAAAGAAACGAGATGCAAATATCTGGTGATATATTTCAACAATAGACTTGGTTGGGAGGAATATATGAATTTCATGACCCGAAAAGCGTGGAATTCCATGCATTTCATAATGACAATCTTAAAAAAGGGAAGTTGAAAATCAAAGGAGGTGGCATATTTATCCTTAGTTAGACCAATTATGAAATGCAGGGTGACTTGTTGGGATCCCAATTGACAAATTCAGAAAAGAACTGCTAATTTTGTGCTAGTAGGGCTGGGTCGTAGTAACGAAAAGGTAAAACAACTAAGTTGGGAGTTATTGTCACAAAGGAGGGAGAAAGAAAGGCTTCATTTGCTATTCAAAGCTTTCTCCTTCCGTATTCTATGAACCACCTATCTCTCTGCATCGACACAACTCCTCGCCAGCACGTCCTCATCAACTCTTCGTTTTACTTGCCTCCAGCTTTGTCATAAACTAAGGGCGCGTTATCAAAATCGTAATTTTTCCGTTTCCTCCGTCACTGCTCAATGTAACCAATTGTAATGCGAAAAAAATATAATTTTATTTTCCAGACAGATGTTCTTTGTTTTACACCAGCTACATTTTCCCAGGGAGACTTAAAATCTGGGGTTTAATCACTTTGTCTTTCGTGTGTGTACGTCCAATCCTGTATTCTTCGCCGAAGTGGGGTCGACGTCATACCAGGGATGGTGTTTTAGTATGGCGCTCTCCCAAACAACGAATTTATCATACTACGCAAGTTACAATATTAACGGAAACAATATCGTAAATATAATATTATAAAAATAACTGCTGTTATAGGTCTAGGAAAACGTTAGAGAACAAAATAATTACTTATAATATTGAGCTTCTAAAATTAATGTAATTTCAAACTACTTATCAGGGTTTCCTAAAATATTTTTATAATAAGGCTATATTCTTATTTTTTAAGACTTATTTCCATTATATTTAATGCCGGTTATAAAATATGTTCTTAATATATTATCCATGGTTGTTGCAACTTTATGAATTGATTTTATGACACTATTATTCTACTATTATATCTTATTTGCGGATTATAGAGCTATTGAACAGCAGCAAGTTGTTGTTGTTGTTGGAGAAATCAGTCCTTAGACTGGTCTGATGCAACCCTTCATGCTAAACTATCCTACGCAAGCCATTTCAACATAGCCACCACATCCTTCCTAATATCCTTAGCGTTACCATCATTCAACTCCCTCTATTGGTTTTAGCCCACACACTTCCCTCTAATTATAATTTTACAAGATCCTCATGTCTCAAAACGTGGCCTATTAATCTACCCCTTACATTGGTCAAAGTCTTCCAAATTGTTCGCTCTTTCCCAATTCATTTTAAAACTTTTTGATTACTTACCCTATCTACTCACATTATTTATAGCATTCTACTATATCACCACATTTAGAAAGCTTGTATTCTTTTTCTGTCTGCAACTGTTATCGTCCACGTTTCTCACCCATATAACCCCACACTCCATACGAATTTTTTTAATAATGACTTCTTATTATTCATACATTTATTAGCCGTAGGTAAGTTCCTCTATTTTGCGAATGCCTTCCTTGCCTGTGATATCCTACTCTTTATGTCTACTGTACTTCTACCATTATACTTCCTGAGTAGCTTCAAGATATCCCTTCCCAATCTAACACTCTTTGTTATTCCACTATTTCCCATACTATACTCCATCATCCTTTCCCTCCCCCCTTATTTATTCTCGTTCCACTCTTCCTCCAGGATCACGTTCTTGCCATTTATTATGTTTTACAAGTCCTTATCTGACTCTCCTAATACTACAATATCATCAGCAAACCTTGAAATTTGATTCCCGTTGAATATTCATTTTAAACTTTCTTCATCGCCTGTTCTATATATATATATATATATATATATATATATATATATGTTAAATAGCATGAGCGACTTACTCATTTCTTGATTTCTGCTTTCCCTTCCATTCTAATTACTCCTGACTGCCATCTTACGCCGATATTTTAATCTTGTTATCTTTAAAATCCTTGATAGTAGTTTGTTACAGTAAACATTATCAAAATATTTTTCTAAATCTGCAAACGTCAATACCGTAGGCCTATTTTTTCTGATCCTGTCTTCTAAAATTAGACGCAAAAGTTGATATTGCTTCCCTTGACCCTTCTTTCTTCCTAAAACAAAACTGATTTTCTCCTAATACATTTTATTCAACGTCCCATCCTGCTATATACTATTTTCGTTAATATTTTGCATGCATGAGAAACTAAACTAATTATTATGTTTTACAAGTCCTTTTATTTGAGTCATTTTATTCGACGTCCCATCCTCCTATAATCTATTTTCGTTAATATTTTGCATGTATGAGAAACTAAACTAATTGCTGTTCGCACAATATAAGTATATACAGCAAGTTAAATAATTAATCATCATGATATTAAAAAGCAATTATAATTTTTGAAGTATTATATACTTTTGAAAGCCCACCTTTTCTATTGCGCTTATGGAATTCTATTTGACTTAGTAGTTCGAAGAAACAACAATGATATATTTTTTCAGGCCCTTAACTTTCGTAATGTTTCAGTAACAGCAATCTTAAAATAAATTACTAAAGAATTTAAATGGAACAATGTTAAAATTTATATGTATAAATGAGATTTCGCACTTGAAAATGTTCAGAAAACTGTATGAATATCATAAATCGGATAATTATTTACAGAATTTCCGTCCATATGTAAGACCTCTAATCATGAGCAGGTACAAATTACCAGAGATACGTTAGTTCCACTGCTATTTCTGACGCATTAAGTTGCATATTTAGGAATACTAATTTTTCATTTCTTTATTGTAACTCAAACTATTTCCCGATTAAACTAATCAGTTTACGTATTTAACCTGATTAATTTATGAACCTCGGTAAATTACATAGAATTTTTTAAAAATTTCCTTAAACTTTGAAATTTATAACTTTTCATTGTACACGAAAAATATTTTTATCACTAACTTTTTCATAAGATTATTAATGATAGGATAAAAGATTATAATATTGCTTAAATATTTTACACCAAAGAAAATAGTTTTCCAATTATAACACATTCCTTAGAAATACTAACATATATTGAAGAATCACTGAAGATCGTTTTGTAAACTATGGGCTTTGCAAAGATTATTAAACTAAAGGTATCTGAACATTGCAATTAATCAGAGTAGCCAACATGCACAGTAAGTTTCACCCTCCTAATAAATAGGGCATTACAATAAAATAATTTTTGTTGGGTTGCCATTAATATCTTCAGTAATGTGACGTAACGTATATGTCTGTTATGAAAGTGTTGAAACCACTCCGTGGATAATTCCGACAAGTGAGAAAATCATTGTGAAGATTCTTGGCGTAATGAGGTACTGCACGATTAGTATATTTAACTTACTAGTTTCTAACTGAACCTTGTTGAAAATTATGTCATTCGGATTTGAAGTTTAACGAAGATGATATAGACGTAATTGTTAAAATATAATTCCCAATCTTCGATTTTGAGTTTAGTATAATTCCTACGAATAATTGTTTCTGCTCTACTTAATCAGGAATATTATATAGTCATCTTCCAATTCTAATATCTCGACAATTAAATTCAACGATTATCTTCCCAAATAAATCATTTAGTATGTTAAAAAACATGGTCACCCTTTGTGGAACGCATAAAATCAGGTTTCATTGCTCTGTGCTATTAACTAATCACATGACATGAAGTTTGGTTCATTATTTGTATTCATTACTAAACAAATTATTGAAATATGTTTTAAACAACGTTTTTTTTATGAAAGTGTAACGGGAATGAAACAATTTTGGGTTCGACAATTAATTTTAGCACTTGTTTTATCTCTCAAATAATCACTAATATATTCATATTATTATGCCGTATGTTTAATAGTGTGTTAAGTATTTGAATCCGCTACTTATTGTGGATTTTAAACAGCTGTAAACGCTGCAAAAATTCAAGTCCTCAAAATTTTGGTCGGCATGCATTAACTTGAATTTATTTATTTATATATCAATCAAAACGGACCATAAATAATTATGAGAAGTATAAGAAATATTCAAGTAGAATAATAAACCAAATAATTATAATATACAAGGGTAGATAGGTTAATAAGAAGTAAGGATAAGTTTCCTTTGACTTCTTGAATAAAAGTCTGAGTTAGAAGTATATCCGCCGAGAGGCTATAAGTCTGGTTAAAGCGCAGTAACAGTTTTTTGTCCTGCGACGAACAAATTTATTTATTACCTTTAAAATGTTTCGAACTGTTGAGTTGTTAAGGAGAAAAAAGTTGTATGAAGCTAATCTGGGGAATAGGATTTCTAAGACGAACGCCTGCAGTGTTGCCATCGCAACGGATCAGGCGCATTGCCTTGAAGAGCCCTCCGTAAGATCTCTTCTGCTTTAACTCACACTGCGGACATTCCAATTACGTTGCTTAATTAGAGTTAGTATCTGTTTTTCCATTTTCCAAATACTTGCCATAACATCAATTCAAAAGCAAAAATCAGTTTTTTTACTTAAAACTCCACCTACCAACAGGTTAGGCTTTCATTTTTTGTCGCTGGTAATTATAGTTAGTCAGATTATGCTGAAAAATTCTACAAGGTTTTATACACGAAGTATCTGAAAGTCGCACGCATGTATATTTGACGGAAACGCTCGATTCATTTGGTAATCGTAAAAAAAAATCGTATACAACAAATGCAAAATAATGCTCAAGAATGAATTCTCGTTGATCTGAGGAAAATAACGTGTTTATATGTTTCGGTAATCCCAGTGGTGCTATATTGTGCTAGTCGAAAGAAATAATTTAAAAGACTACAATTTAGAGATACGTTTATTTTGATATTTGCGACTTTTCTATCATTTTGTAGAATTGAATTCTTAAATAAATAAGAGCAACAAACAATTCAATCACACGAAGCTTAATGACCTCCTATCACGATAACATATTTCCTGCGCCAAATTCTTCTTTTAGAGGACAAAGTTTGTAACTTTAGAGCAAAAAGTTTATTAATCGAATAATAATTTAATAAATAAAGGAAATATTTTATAAAGATTTAGTAAGTTATAAACCAATTAATACAGTTAGAACAATATAATTCTAAAATTTTGGTTGCAACAGGCATGAACACCGGACTAATCACTTAAGGGTACATTAAAATGTTTTGTTAAGATATCAATTAATTTATACAACCTAATAATTGAAAACTCGAAATGTTTAATCAAAATTAACCGAACGTTCAACATCATTCAAAAAATTTTAGAACATATTAATTATATAGGTGTGTTTTTCTTTTTTAAACAATTTCTCCCCTGATAAACTTCCAAATTAAGGGCAAAACGTAGTTTTATTATTCTGCTGATTGCATTGTCAATTATTGAACAATTTCTGATATTTATATATTGTGGTATTATATGTTACAAAAGTATCAATATTAGAGTAAATATGATTTAACGATTTTATTTGATAACTTTATATAAAGTTGTAAAATTATTTACAATATTTTCAGCAATTTAAAAGAAATATACTTTTCTGTTCATTCAATAATTACAAATGTTGTTCAGAATCTAAATTTAAGCATTACAATTGTATTACTATTCGATCTTGTTGTTTTTCGATTGCTCGTGTCCTTTTTTTCATGGGCTGACCTGGATTGCAGGTCGGAGTCCCTCCTTTCTTCATTGTTGCAACACTTGTTTATATTTCAAGAGATGCTTTCCGAGTCCCAAACTCAGGCCTTTGTTCCAATTTTCAGGTCTGAGGATTGACCTGCCACTCCTCAAGTAGCCCTCTTCCACAGCAATCCACCTCCACGCAACGGCAAACTACCAATAGACTACATCGTTCCACTCTCTAACTCCGGTTTAACCTAACAATAATTTCTCTCTCAGTTATCTGGCATCTCATTATCCGTTCTTCAAACAACTATTCCTTTACTTCTCTTCAGCTGATTCCCCCTGCTACCCTAAACTCTATTAATATTCACCGCCATCACTGTCAGTCAAATATTATCAACTACAATAACATAATTATGTTCACAGCTCTGTCGATTCTCCCGCTTTTAAATTGATTGTCAATGGACTTTACAATTTCTTCAAGCAATCATGTCAGTTATTTATTCAGTGAATAAATATTTGTATAACATTTAACAAAAACTGTACTATCGTCGGACTTAAAACAAAATCCTCAAGTGATACTGATTTGCGTTTCTCGTTCTGGCTATCGATATCATCTCCATTGGATGTTATTTTAACTTTACGCTATCGCGATCATTATTTTCTCTGCCGTTGGCCTGGCAAGCGGCCTAGCCCGCTTTCTAATAATTACCCTCTATATACATATATACAAAATTTGTAAAAGTTATTATGAGGGGAAATTGTTTCTCATATAAATATATGTGTGTGGTGCAAACGCACACCACATGCTGGCTGGCTGATACAATGGCATCAACAGACAACTCTTACCGTATGCCCAAGGTCTTCGCCCCTAGTTCACACACCTCCCAAACAAGATTAAGGTACCTTGGGATGCGAGAACCTTATAAAAACCAGAGTGAGTATAAGCCATCCCCAAAGTCAATCCCAATAATCAATCTGAGCAGAAATATCTGCGATAGAAAGCTCCTTTAAATGTATTCCAGGATCTTAACTTCAACTCTGACAATTCAATTTATTTAATATTAGTCATATTAAGTTCCCCATTCTATTTATAATATTTAATGATGTTTACAATGTTTACCGACCATTTATTTAAGTTTCCTAACTTCAAACAACAATTATATCTATAACTTCAAGTTTATAATTTGTAAGTGTATTCACATTGAAAATAATATTTTTCTGTATTTGGAAGATTAATGTTACCTTTAACGGGCAAATTGATATAACTCTTTCGTAACCACACATTGAAATAATCTATATCAAATTTTTATAATAAAGATTGTATATAAAATTCTATATAACTAATAATTGTATATAAGAATTATAAAAATGTTATGATATTCAAGTCTTCGAAGGTATAATGTCTGTACGTCACGTATGATGAATTATTGCATTCGTTATAGAATTAATATGGCCAAAGAAAGTAGGTCATCAAACAAATATTTGTCATATTGCAAGTTGTTGCGGAGTTCAATATCCTCAGAATAGTGCTTAAGTTATTCTTATAGCTAATTTAAACTGTAGTGCACAATAATATACACACTGAATTAATATATTCAGACTTTTCCAAATTTGATGCGTGATATATTACAATCGCCGTTTCCATTTATATACTAATATGATTTTATAGATGGTTGAAATATCTTATTTTCTTTACGTACTCCTGTTTATCAGGATCCTCGCCAGATGACTTTTAGTTCCCGCATAGCATTTCAACAAAATTTAAAATGAAATGGTTTTTAAATATTTTTATAGTCTCACCAACTACTGTTTTATTTTGATATATTGTACGGTGAACGAAATTTTTCTCTTAAACTATATATTTAAACTTCATTATATAATTAATGATGTAGGCATTTTTTTAAATATTCGTATTAATTTATATTATTATTGTTTGTGCATTGTATACAAAAGCAGAAGTAGTTTTTGCTAAGTCTGGCTAATGCTTCACCATATTTTCAATGAGTGTGTTTCATTAAATTCATCTGAAAATACGCACACCGCATCGTTGACCATAATTTATAAAAACATCATGCGGTCACCATAAAACAATTTGCTTGATATAAGTATGATAACATCCTTCAAAATATAAATAAAACTGAAGTGTGTGTCTGTTTGTCTGAAAGTTTGTCTCGAATAAGCTCCGAAACGGCTCAATTGATTTCAGTGAAAATGTGAGAGTGTAAAAACAGAAATTTTAACTTAAATCTTCGGGTGTTTCATATGTATATTTTGCAGAGTTCAGAATATAAATATTTATTAACCCATTCAGTTGCCGCGCGAAATATGGCGTGAAAACCAACTGCGAGATATGTCCTATTGGTATACCATTCCACTGCTTTGCTGTGTTATTATAAGCGCAATATTGGAAGCATGTGTGTGTTTGTGTGTGTGTTAGAGAGAGAGGACGAGTATTCATCTATTTTTGGTAGCAGGATTTGCGCCGTAATTAAAATATTGTTGGCAGAGAGATAACTCACAGAGAAATAATAAACTTATTTGGATCGTCGATACGATGTATACGTAAATTGCTTTTATTAGTCTGGTTAGGTAATTGCTCATTTTTAAAAGCAAATAACGTAAAGATAATGTATCCCAATAAATGTAATTGAAGTCTGGAAGTTTTTATAGAATTAGCTCCGAAATTTGTGAATGTGTTCTAAACCAACTGCGAGTTATAAGGTTTGACCTGAAGCGATCATAAATAAATGATACCGTGCTTTTTATATATTCAATGAATTCAAATTTATCAAAACTCTGTACCCGTTGTTTCTTTTTTAAGGCAAGATAAAAGGAGCTATTTCCGCGCGAAGGAAGACGCGGGCATAGTTAGTTTTAAATAAAAACGAAATAACATCAGATCGATAAACAATGTATAATTTATTATTCTGTCAATTTACAGTTGTAATACAAAAATTAGTTGTAAAACAAGAGATTCCTTTTTGTAAAACCAATAATCAATGTAGAACTACGGTTAACAACTCTTTTGCTTGACTTCTGTATATCGGAGAATTAATTAATTATAATAAAATTATTAACTAATAGTTGGATTTGAAGAAATGATCTTACGGGAAACTAGTGCCTCCCCGCTCATTCAATTTCTCTTTTCCTTCATTACTGAAAATTGATTTTCAACGGGAATTTTAAATATTTGCACATTTGTCTTTGTAGTGTTTTAATTGTAGAGGTATATTCCGGAAATATGACAGAACATTACTGCAGAAACGTAATAATACTGATAGTTCTTAATTTTAATAAATTCATTTGTATGTGAAGGTAATCTTTTGGATACAATATATAGCACAAGAAATATTCTGACTAAGCCTGTAATAATACAACAACGTTGTATACCTTTGTCCTTGCTTACAAGCGCTCTAATGCTTGCGGATTCCAGTAAAAACAAATAGAGCTCTTAAATGACAGTTATATAATGCTCATTGCGGTAACCTTCAATGCATTAGTCTAGATGCAGTGAAAGTCCAGTAGTGTCGAGTGAACTTGGCATTCTAGCAATGGAATTATTAGTACGTAGCTCTTTTCCAATTGTAATATGAAATGTAATTCTATAATTATTGGGTTCATCACTACCACCAAAATTTTCAGTTTTATTATTATTCTTTCCCATAAATACTAAAGAATTATTTGCAAGTAAAAATTTTAAATAGTTAACATCCCGAATTACTCTGAGAAAAACAACGTATTAATATAAATGTTCTACAAATATTATGTTCAAATATCAGTATATATAATTGTTTTAAGAAATATAAAATTACTCTAGAAATAAATTATATTGTAATGATAATTTGACTCAAGTTGAAAACAAAGTATCTATTTATTAGAAAGTGTTGATAGAGAGGTGTCCGATGAGAATTGCTGACTTTTTCAAAATTGAAGTAGTAATGGAATGAAGTTATATCTGAAATTTAAGAAATGTCATTTTCAGAACACGAAAGAATACTAATTTCAATCCCACGAATGGTATAATTATATGCGTTGCACTTTTCTTCAGCAATTTTATGCGGTGTTTCCCAAAGTGGGTCCCTCATTCCACATGGGGTAATTTACCTTACATTCCATTACAATCTTACTATTCCGTCAATTTGCAGCTGTCTTAGCAAATAATTAGTAGTAAAATAAGATATTCTTTTTTGTAAAACCAATAATCAATGTAGCAATACGGTTAACAACTTATATATTACCAACCTTAATATTTATTGCTTGCTTCGCAATCATCAATGCGAAAACAGCTATGACTTGCCCTCTAGTTAAGACGCCTAGACTAGCAACGTTCTCTGTGTGGTACGCATCTGTAAAAACTAAGATGATATACAAAAATATTTCCTATACTTAAATTTGTACGGTTAAAAAAATTTCTAAAAGCATTTTCCTTAATAATCTCCTGGAAACAAAACGAAAAATGGTTTGCTACGTCAAATTAGTTAAGAATTTGTTAGGTGTTGTATCTTATGTGGAGTCACACTTGAAAATTTGAACTAATATAAATTAAAACTTTCTCGGAGAGAATTGCTTTTTGTGCCTAAAAAAAGGAATAGTGCGTACTGTATTGGACGAACTCGAAGGCATACATCTCACCTTTACGAATATTATAGACATGAAACTGAATTTTTTAAAGTAACCTTTCTGCTGCAAAAAAAACACAAGGGTCTCGCTAAATTTAGTTCTATAATCCAGAAGTGACCACACATTCAATGTTGAAATTATTAAACAGCTGAATAATAATTACTAAAAACTAAGATATTATACAAAAATATTTCCTATACTTGAATTTTGTTAGGTTAAAAATTTTCTAACAGCATTTTCCTTCATAATCTCCTGGTAACTGCTTACTAAAACCAATATTTCAGTCCTGAAAATGTTGTAATTAGGCTTAATACGGGGCATAATTCGAGTTTGAGTGGAAATTGAAAGTATTAGTTTGTTTATAAAGTGACGTCTATAATTTAACAACGATCAAGATCATGTTTCCGCTTAACCCCCATATTAGACGTCTTTACTTAAAATCCAATACATTCTTATTTCCTTGAATTTCAATGAGTCTTCTCGTCCTCCTTCAGGTCGTGGTATGTGCTAATCCTTACATGGTAACATACCGGAAGCTGTTCGTTTTCGGAATTAATCCAATAAAATTCGAATAACTGCGCCGAACAATCAACGAAGTGCATTGGGTAATTATTTTGTTACATTAGTGTAACTTATTCCATTTTTTAATTAATAATTATTTATTTAATTACAAATATTTTCATTCTCTCACCTTAAAATTACAAAAAGAAATAGGTTTAGCTACATAAAACTTCTTAAATTTGTAGTACATGATTGAACTACATGTTATGTCATGACATGAATATAATTTTTTAAAAGATAACAATTATTAAAATTATTTTGATGTGGGTATTGAATATTAGTGATAAATAAGTATAAAAGTATTATATAAAATGAAGAAGGAAGAAAATTAACAAAAATTCTAAAACCCCTGAAGTACATATACATTTCGCAGTCGCATCATTGGAATGTTGTTGTCACTGGTAGATTGTCGATGTCCATAAAATTTTAGACCGATTGATAAGCAGCACCTATGTTTCTCTCCATGATGAATCCTTACCAGTCCTCATTCATATCTCCAGATTAAATACTATGAACACTTGGTTAGGTAACGAAATATATGTATTGCTTGCATCGCAATCATCAACAGCTGACTTACCCTCCAGTTAAGACGCCTAGACTAGCAACGATCTCAGTGCGGTACGCATCTGTAAAAACAATCACATTGACAAAACTTCAATTTGGGAATCAACTGCCTGCTCCAATTCAAATAAAATTCAAGCTAAACAACTGAATCTTTAGAATCATTTCCAACTTAGAACCTCAATAATACACAATGGTATCCAAATTCCACTGATATCCACCATAGTAAAATCATGCATATCCTCCCTCCTTAATCAAAAGCTCCATCAATCAGTCAAATGACACCGTAGCCTCCTTCCACAGGAATCCAGATCCTCCTACACAGCTACAGACGAACTAAAACTACCAATAGACTACATCCTTCCACTCTCTCGCTCCATTATAACCTAACAATAATTTCTCTTACAGTTAGCTAGCACCACATCCTCCGCTTTTCAAATAACTATTCCTTTATTTCCCTTCTTCAGATTGCCCCTACTACTCTAAATTCTATTAATATTCATCGCCAAGACTGAGTCAATGAAATATTCTTAACTGCAATAACATAACTATATTCACAGCTTTGTCGTTTCTCTTGCTTTTAAATTGATTGTCAATTGACTTACAATTTATTAAATTATGTAAATTATTTATACAGCGAATTAATATCTATATATCTTGTAATAATAACTGTACTATCTTCCGACAAAGTTTTCGCAATGAAAAAATTGACAAAACCTACAATAACTACTCCTGTCAGGCCAAAATCAGAAAAGTGTGAATTTTCCTTTAAATTTACAAATTTTATGCATAGTATGTATAAAACTAATTAATTAAAAAAATTATTACTTAAAAATTTAAGTGATAACTTTTGGTTTATTTTTACTATTTTAGCTTTCTGCTATTAGAAAAATAAATTAAATTTAGAAAGGCCAGTATATAGATTTCTGAAAAATCTGTCTTTATTTTCTTTTTGGTACTGGTAATTGAATACAGTCAGTAACTTGCAGAACGTATTTAAGATTATTGTGTATGTAAGAGAATATTTCCGTCTCAAATCAAAATTTCTATAACTGAAATAATTTATATAATTAAATCACGCCCTCAGATTTAAATTTGATTGAATATTTTCTTGTTTATGACCTATTTATTTCCTAGATGGTTAGAGTAGTGTTTTGTAATTACCAAGGCATCGAGGTCTATAATTTGGGTTTGTTCTGAAATATTATCTAAGTCATCGGGTACAACTCCTGGGCGTTCCTGGTCATGTCTAATTACTGAAATATGAAGGTTTAGGCAGGTTCCCAGTGATGTATGGTTTCCGCAGGTCTTTACACAGCCGCTGTCCGGGATGGGCGTGAAGCTAGTTAGCTGATTGACGCTTACATATACCAGCGGTAATGGCTTCGAAAGCCGACACATGTCGCCTCAAGTCTACACCTACCAATAGCAGCATTGCCAGTATTGGGCACATATCTCATTATATGTCCGGTGGTGCCATTAATATCCGTTTTCGCGTCAGCTGTCATAAAAAGGAAATCATTACAAGCAAATGATGTTGCATAAAGATTACAAAAATAGGAACAAAGGAAAGAAAGCTTCTTAGCTCGCAAATTTTCTTCTATACACCATACATTGGCAAAATCATGCTCATGTATATTAGCTTTCGTAGAGAGATAAAAACAGTGTAACGTTACTGAAAATTCGAATTCACCATTTTATAAACTAAAAAAACCTCAACATCAATTCATTTTCAACAACTTTGAAATATTGTATTATACAAAACATAGTTTTAAAAGAAAAGTTTTGGAATTTATATTCCTTTGTAAAAACAACACACAAATTTATTTAGAGGTTCGAACCTTTTCTGAACTTAATCGGACGGAATACTCCAGATTTAAATAACACATTTTAAATACAAGTCAAGCGCAAAATCAAACATTACCACCATTAACACAATTTACTTAATTCATATACATAGAAACATATTTTTTATTGATAATTCGAGTTGTAAGTTGAACAGTTAAAATGCATCTTAGTTACATGGGATTTTAATTACATTTGATAATTGTACATATGGTTAATGAATAAATTAGATTCCAATTACGGTTAATAACCTTGATGGAATATCGGATTAATACACACAAGCAACAGAATAGTATTCAAATATATGCAACATAGAACTAAAAAAGAGGCATAACACATGCGTAAAGGTTTTAAGTTTACACTAAAACTCTGGAAATGACACGTTGGTTGCTGTATTGTTCAAGTATCTCACCAATGAATTACAAATAATAATTGTTCGTCTCATAAAACATAAGTTCCTTACTTTAAGGTTAGGATACCATTTATCGGCCTATCGTTATAAGTGATAACACAAATGTTAGCAGTTCGAAGTATCAAAATGTCAAATATAGTTGAACGTTTAGATTAAATTCGCTTCATTTCAATATATTTACTTGCCATAAAAAAGTACTGGTACGTTTAAATATCTCACACAATCGGTAATATCTAGGTTGAGGTTGTGTTAGGTTATGATACGATTAATGTGATCAATTATTGCGTTACTTAAACCGCTACTGTGATATATTATCCCCACTTTAAACAGAGTTACAGTTTCAATGAGTCAACTAAATATGGATACTCTAAATAATGGGGGGGGGGGAATATTTATTAATGAATTTAATAATTGGGTTTAAATATATACATTTATTAATTTTAAACACAATAATTTTAATATGGGTAGTGCGTGTATATATTACGTACAAAAATAATTAATTAAAATGGGATTGTATTAAAGATCTCAGGGTATTAATGGTTTGGGTGACCACGTGTAGCAGATTTTCTGTTCGTTGACGAACCTGAGTTGTTTTCATAGGCATCTGGCTGCAATTTCCGTGTTGTAGAACTTGAAGCGGCCGGTCGACAATAGCTGCTGCCGGAATTGAGGAAACTCCGTTTTTTCTTCTTTCTTCCCTTGTTGTTAAGACCTTTCTTCCCTGCTTCCTGGACTGATCAAAGCATGGTCCACCTTTCCGCTGCCACCTCACAAATCTGCCCTCGCCGTAACTTCTCTGCTGCCAATCTCCTTTCGCCACCACCTTGTATCACCAGCAATCTCTTTCTCCACCACTCTCCTTCAATCTCCTCTCTCCACCTCCTTGTAACCACCAGAAATCTGTCCACCACTCTCCTTCAATATTCTCTCGCCATCACCTTGTATCACATGCAAAAATCTGTCCTAAAATTGTCTCCGCTAGCCTCTTTAAAACCTTATCCGACACCTATTACTAAGGTGGTAGGGATGGATATTCTCCAATAATCTCCATTGGTTCATTTGGGGAACACACGCCACCCGGTCATCAAATTCCTAGGCAGATTAGCACATTCCGAAACCGGCGACGAGGTGTCCGAGCCTTATGGCCCAGGTGTCAGCCGTAGTCTCTTAGTGTTGATTCCGAGCCGCCAAGACGGTGCGTGGAAAAACCCCATCTTCCTGGCCAGCAACTTTCTCAGGCCAAAATATTTGTTATTTAAGTTTCCGTAAATAATAATAAAAAATTGGACGCGGGTTCTACTGTGCTACAATACCTTTCACCTGAAATGAACACAATGGTTTCGGAAAAAACTTACTGGATCATCTGCTCGCCGTGTCACAGCGCTCGCTGCCAGGATGACGTCATCAGACTCGGCTTTGGATTCGACCACAATATCTCGGTGTGTCGGCAACGTATACACGACTCGTGGTTTTAATGGAGTGCGTTTCGTGATGGTTTTATGTAGTGCTTAGGAGAATGTATTTCTTAATGAAATTATAAAGAGAGCTTGGGTGCGTCTCTTCATCAAAATTTATAATTCCATTGAACTTGCAACCTAACAGGCTCTGACTTCCGTCTCGCTCCAGTCTCAGTCGGATACTCCTCACTCAACCAAAAGAATAATGAGATTGAATCGTAAGAGAAAGAAGGAAAACAAATGAAAATTGTCTCATAATAATTCTTTACTTTAGGTGTGATTTTAAAACCTAATAAAATTAAGTTCAGTTTGAAAAAAAAACGTAAAACAGTTTACCCACGTACGGGAAGGTACAGTATAATCATAGATAAAATTAATTGTTTGAAAATCGATCATTTCGCTGTTTCATCAGGAGGCAAGTTTAATTATAACCATACTAAGCAATCAAGTTATTAAGTTCCACAAATTAAGTTATATTTATTTAATATAACAAATAGGTCTGACCATAGCACAACGAAAAATGTAAAGTTTTAAAATAAATAAATACTATTTTACTTTTATATGAAATTGGTAATTATTGGCAAAGACATGGTGTGTTATTACCTTTCTCTGTAGTAATGCGCTCGTATTGGATATATTTTATAATATTCATTTCTATAATGTTAAATTTTATCTTTACAATATTTCTTGTAAAAATAATATTTTAAAAATTTTATTGAAGTAACATTACAATCTATTCCTGTTTGAACATTAAGTTGTTAGGATGACATTGATTTGACATGTCTTGGTAATCGGTCTTTGCCAATACGCCATGAGATATTATTTAAAACATGGCATTAACTACGATTCTTTGCCAACCTGTAGGGTGGATCTAGTGGGTTAATTCTTCACAGGATATATATATATATATATATATATATATTGTTGTTGTTGTCCAGTAGGCTGATGGCTGGAGTATTTGGATGATTTTCAGGTTTCTGGCGCATCTGACAACTTTTTTGACAGAGCCAATGTTTAAGTCCCTGCTGATGGAATTACGGACGTAGCATGGAGTTTTGGCGATTATTCCGATAACTTTTGATTGAACCGTTTCCAGTCTATCAATATTGGATGTATTTCCACTACCACAAAGTTGGATGCCGTACGTTCAATAACTTTTACAAGTACTTTATACACTGGCATTTTTTTTGCCAGTGACAAGTTTGTGTTTCTCTCTATGAGAAAAACGGATTTACTTCTTTTATAAGTAAGTAGTTATCCTCGTTTTCCATACATGGGTTCTCCACGTAAGGCTTCTATTTAAGTGAACGCCAAGGTATTTTACTGCTCATGTCGTTTGATAAAGGTTATATGAGTCAGCTTGTTTTCTTTTGCATGAATTCTACATGCTTCCATCCATACTTGAAATTCGTTCAGGTGTAAGAATTGGCATTCTTGGAGGGGTCCTGGTGTCGTCGGCAAAGGTTGCTGAAAGAGGTTTAGTACGATTTGGTATATTTTAAGTGTAGTACACTTCCTGGCGACACTCCTGCAGACTTGCGGTAGTTTTACTTCAAACAATTGAAAACATTGAAATATGATTTTAAAATACTTTTGTAAGGTAGTTTGTATTTAAATATGAAATTTAGACCATCATGCCACAGTTTTTCGAAAGCTTGTGATACGTCGATAAATGCTGCAGAGCCATTATATTATGTTCTTGTAAGATTGTTCGATACTGGCTTTAGCTTTGAAAATCTGCTGAGTTTTTGCATGCTTCTGTTATGCGTCAAAATATTGTAGATGTAGCATTACACTAATATCGATCGCATTCTTTTTAGAAGTTTCTCCGACACACTTTAAATATTATTGGTTGAAAGCTAATGGATCTGTATGACTCAATTTAGCAAAGGCTTTCCCGGTTTCGAAATGTTGGTTATTTGAGTCAGCTTCCATTGTTGTGGATAGTCCCTGTTCTCAAGACTGCATTGAATATGGTTGTTATGACCTCAATGGCTCAGAAGGGCAATTCTCTTAATACATTGGTTGGCTGGTCTGGGGTGCGGGTGGGGGTGGGGGGGGGGGAGAACAGGCCACATGAGGGTGATCCTGAAACAGGCAACTCCCCTTTAATAGCATAGAAAGGGAATTGTAATGATGCTTCTAAACCCCGATGTAATTCCGCTTCGTCCAGGAGGTTTTCAGATGGGTGTGGACTGAAGGCTGTTTACAGATTTTCTGCAAACATTTCACTTTTTCAATGAAGTTCTTGCCTAGATGTAATCTCTTTCTCGTATTGGAGGAATACTGATTTTATCTTTTTTGTAACCTTCCGACGTAAATAATCATTATCTTTGTGGCTGATAAGATGTGTAGGTTTCGCTGTATTGAGTCATATTTTAATTTATCTAGAAATCTTTTCAGTTTATTTACAGCATTATTAAAGATACTTTTATACTGTGGACTTCTTAATAACTGCCATATTTACATGAGCTTTCTCTTCTCTCTTATTTGGTGCAAAATATTCGCAAGTATGTGAGAGTCTCTTTTAAAATTATATAATGCTTTTTGTATTTTTTTCTTTCATTGGAATAATCAACCGACACATATACATTCATCTCAGTTTCTCCTGAAATATAGGCAGTTAAAGTTGCTGTACGTTCTTCTCTAAAGTTATTAAACTAGTAGTTTGTTTACAAAGAGATAGTAGTGATAGTAATAATCATTGTAACGTGGTAGGATGTAAATCGAATAGTGGCTCCGTTTTACTATAACTTTGTTATTTGGCCCTTTATGATACATATAATATCTAAATAGAGTATTACGAAATTTAACCACATCCACACTCTTAATTAACATATTTATTATCCTCTTTTGAGTCTATGATATTGTACAAATCGTGTAGAGGCTGACATCTTATCCAATTCTTTGAGTAAAAATCAGTTCATAATTATGTTAATATATTAATATTACTTAGCTGCAATTAGGCGTTTTCCCGGGGGCAGCAATATACAAAGTTTGCACGATAAATTATAAACACAAGTATGGCATATTTATACTAAATTACAATTTTATATTGCCTTCTGAAATTTTGGACCTCAATAAAAAAAAGATAAATCAGGAGTCGCGCAGAAACTTCACTTTATTATTTTACTGTTTTCTTTAGAAATTAATTTATCACTATACCTATTACAATACATGTATATATATGTGTGTGTGTATGTGTGGTTTTTGTAGTATTTAGTCCTATTTTGGGCAAACCTTTTAATTTCTACACAATTTCCACATCCCACCTCCTCTCTGACCTGCTAAGTGTATTCCATCCTTGGCCTCCCTCTTCTATTCTTATCGCACACACCGCCCTTTAAGGGTAATTTTACAATACTATTATTTTTCAAAACCGTGGCCTATTAATCTAGCTCTACTCTTGGTCAACGTCCTCCAAATTGTTTTCTCTTCTCTTATTATGGTAGAACTTCCTGGTTATTAACTGTATGCACCCATCTAACTTATAGCATTCTTCTATTGCACCACATTTCAAAAGCTTCTATTATTCTCCTTTTTGCACCACCTGTCTGTCGTAAAACCAAACTGCTATTCTAGTAACTCGCATTCTATTTGACGTCCCAACTTCCTATATTCTATTTTCGTTAATATTTTGCACGCATTGGATACGAAACCTACTGTCCTGTGCTGTTCGCATCGATCAGAGCCAGGTGTATAATTATGTTTTTTACTAAAATCTGCTAGCATTCTTTCCTGTTACGTAGATTTCGCAAAGTATCCTGAACAGAAATGATGATCTTATCATCTCCGCTGGAATTTTATCAATTCCTGGTGCTTTACCATTACTCAGATCTGTCAGCGCCCTATCAAACTCCACCCTTATAATTTCACGTGTTATAGCACATAAATTAATTTAGGAAGAATTATTTCATCGTAATTTTAAGAAACTTTACAATAATAGAATTTTAACATTATGTGAATTTATGCTTCTAATTCTAACAATTCCCACAATACACGTGTGCTACATTCTTATAGCACAAGAATCCCGTCTTCAACGAGGAATGCGCATGCGCAGAATTTTGTTTCTGTCCAACCCCTGCCTGCCCAAGAACTAACAATTATAATTATGAACTTCAAAATACACAGTTCCGAGCCGTGCGTGCTGACACAGAAGTGGCCTCATCAGGATACGGTTTTCAATTTTTTATGAATTAATAAAAATGACTGTTTATGTACAAGTAGTGATTTATTTTAATCAATCAAAGATTAACTGAAAACACTTGTATTAAAACACTGAAAGTCACAACACAAATCGTTTTTTAAAATTATGTATGTCAGTTACTATCTATTGAAAAACGTATATAAAGTTCAGTAGTTTCGAAGAAAAAACTTCTTCATTTATATAAAGAAGCTTTCCGTAGTCATCTGCAATTACAAAAAAAAATATTACAATATGGTAAAAACATAATATATATTCTAAAAACTTTCAACAATTCCTTACCTTAAATCACATCTACAATTGGCCAATTAAACATTATGCCTTTACAGTTGTTTTCTTACTGATGTTTAGCATTGCAATCGCGGTTTATATCAACCTAAATCCTGTTATGTGTTTCCTAAGCTGTAGACCAACATCAATCAAATTAATCACTTATTGCCATTATTTTATTTAAACATTTTATATAATGTTATTTATTATTCCCAACACATTTATCTAATTCATAGATATTATTTTAGCTACGTTTCATACCTTCCAGCAACTTTCATTTACTTAAATTCTTCACACTCTGAAAAATCTCAACATTCTCCCAATCCATCTCGTGTTCTTTTAACGTGTTTTTATAGGGCCATATTCATTATTTACCATGGTTTTAAATTAGCCTAATTTTCAACAAGCAAGATGTCGGACCTATATAGCTTTGGTTACAACATTCACAATTGTATTACATAAATAACTTTCAGTTAGTGAACGTATTATCAAAAATATTAACAAAGAGTTAAAAATGAAAACTAAAACATTGGTGGATATTTTAAGGAATGATGTACAAATAGGTATCCAATAAATAGAATCATTTATTTAAGGAACGATGTACATTATTTAAGAAGTTTTTTGAAATGTTAGATTAATAGATGCTGATAAATTTAAACAGGTGGTAGTTACGAATATTTATACGTATGACTGCAAAAAAATTAACGCATGATCCTGCATATAATATTGCCAATAATACGCGGCTGCTTCCGAAAATTAACTTTCTTTATTTAAAATATTTACGAAGTAAAAATACTTTCCTGTTATGAATTTGTGCCAATTTCATTTTACATTTTTACACTTATAATAATTCATGCCTATTACACGTTATATAAACGAAATTAGAAATGTTGCATATTACGGATTGTGGAGCATTATCAACAAGGTAACTTAATATCTCACGTAATTATCTTCGTAAAAATAGTTCCTTCAGCTGATGAAGCACATAATGTTAAATCTCATGAGCCGCTACTGGATACAACCTTATCGAGGTTTGCCCTGTTGGTTGGTTAAAAACGGATAATATTCGGCCAAGAGAATTAATGTAGTTGATGTTGAATGTGTAACCGAGTTGTTCAGAAGTAAACCAAATAAACAATTTTTATTGCTATATTTTTATAATCAGGTTCGTGGATTTACACGTCACAAAAAAAAAGGATAGTGGGTCATCTGAAGCCACTTACGAGTAATGTCAAAGGTGGCTGAATACTTATATAATATCATGGAGTATTCGTGTGGAAGTCTATCGGTAAATCCGTGAGGTAAATATTTGAAGCAAGCTTTTGCTAAACACATGAGTGAATTATGATGAAGCGGGTAGCGTGGGACCCAGGTGTGGCGCTAATCCCCGGCGGGACTGCCGCGGCACGACGCTCTACACGTGCACTTCCCTCCCGAGTCCCGACAGATGGTCCACATTAAGCCTTAAGAAGGCATTGCTGAATAAAATATGGCCGCCGTGGGGCAAATGCTCGGCCAGAGGTCAGTACGGGAAGATCACACCTTCACCGACTCTCAGTCTTACAATCGGCTACAGCTATGTCGTGATACTAATTACGGTGTACATGTTGTTTTTAAATTAATAAATAATTTAAATTTAGTTCAAAATCTTTAAAGACAACATTTATTTTCTGAAAATACATAATGTTATCTACAAAATTAATTATTTAAATTGCAACGCATTGTATATCGGGCAAACTAAAAGAGCTTTAAAAATTCGCATTAAGGAACATAAAAACATCATTAAATTAGACATTCAAAAGTACACCGTTGTGTCGAAACACATACATATTAATAATCACATTTGGCAAAATGTGGAAATTTTGGACGAAGAAAATAATTTCTTATCGAGAATTATGAGTGAAATGTTGTATATCAGGTGCAACCCTCATGCAATCAATGTTAAAAATGACACGAATAATTTGAACAAAATTTACGATACTCTTTTGTTGTAGTAGTTTCATGCTTTAATATTATCCATTGTTAAAATTTAACTGCCGAAAGCACTCATTGTTACTACATCACTTCGGCCGTAACCGTCGCTGGAGATGGTCCAGCACGGCAACAAATTCTTCACATGTAAATTCAATAATCTTTTCTGCTGAGGGAGTCAATGAATATATAGGATGTATTGCAAAAAATTTGTAAGCTTTAACCATGTTTTTATATATAAATTAAAAAATGGTAACATATGACATATTTAATTTATTGTACTTTTATGTTTGTAGTAAGCCTGAAGATGGCTGAAAATGGAGAAGAAACGTCGCTTTTGTAAATAAATAGTGATATATTTAATACTTACTTTTTGTCCGTCTTCTTGTTTATTGTTAATTTTAAAATGACAAAAGTTTGTTTTATGTCGTGATATTGTTCAAGAGCACTCACCACCGTATTTCCCCCAGTTATTCATCGTTATTATTTGAAAAAGACAACTGGTCTGTTTTGAGTAGTAAAGTTTTAAATATGTTCAATCCCAGGGTTAAGAGCGTTTCCGAGGGAGCTCCTCGTAAATTTACATTTTACGATCATACCATGAAAATAAATGTACATGAATCCCTCATAAAAGTACTTCTATAAGTTTATATGAAGAGAAATAAAAGTAATATCAGCAAACACGGAGATAAATAATTGACGCTCCTGTTGATTCCAAACCGGAACGGTAATAAGTCGCATTATCTACAGGGATGTCTGATTTTTAAATTCTGAAAACTGCTAATTCCTCAGAAAAGGGTCTAGTTTTTGCCACTAACATGGTTTCCTACCCTTACTTTTATATTTAAAAAATTCAGTAATTTATTAAAACGAAAAAAATGAGAAAATAAACAAACTAATTTTAATTTTCTTTTAAACTGTGTTAGCAACGACAAGTCTAGCATACCTTCCTTCCTAATAATTCGGAGTATGATGGCGTAGACTGAGGTAAATTTTTAATGAAAGAACTAATAAAACAATATTCAAAAATTAGTAAATTGAGTGTTATGTGGCTACTTCTTTTGAAATAATAAATTCATGGAATTAGAGTTATTATTTACAGAAAATTTTAATTGATTCTCCTAGTGTTTAACCTTAACAGACCAATATTCTGATTAGCCTTCGCTAATATTTTAAAGCAATAGCTTTAGTCTTCTAGTCACATTACTACAATTTTTTCAAAACAGATCAATTTGGAACTGCGTTCAGAGGTATTTAATTGGATTGGACTGAAAACGCATTGAACTAGGTGTGTAAAATTTAATCTTTGAACCAGACAAGGCTCCAAATAGAAACAAAATAATGTGCCAAATATTTTATATTATCAAAATATATTTCTGACAAATTTGTCTGGTTTTCTCTTTGATATAAGCCAGCTATATATAACTATAATTCCTGTAATATAAATATAATATCTCCCACTTCTAAAAAAATATAGTTTTTTATAAAGGACTTCAATAATCTGAACTCCGACTTATGCAAATTTTATCATATTTATTAACAAATTAGAAAGTATCATTATTTAAAGTGTTAGTTAAATGCAAACATGATTTCATGCTAAACAGACCGAAGAGATGAATCTAATGTATTCATCGTATAAATAAAATTGAACACGGGTGAGAGTATGTATGATCCGCCATCAATTCAAATAAATCGACTAAATTATGCACACGTGTCGCTTGCAACTCGGAAATAAACATTGTCAGATTAAGAAACAACCACCATCCCTGGGGTTGCGATGTTTTCAAAGGTGTTGAATAAGTATTTTTCTGGGTTAGATGTATTTTTATATCATTTTAACCCCATTCCCCGTGAGAGGGGAACATCGATAGGGGTTGGGGATGGACCGGAATTACAAAATAATAACGCCAAAATAATCGAGCATCGTGTTGAATCCGGGTTTGTGAAAATCGCTGAGTTCACTTCTGACATTCTAAATGATACTTAAATTGTATTGCAGCTCAAATGTTTAGGTAGAGGGAAGAATCCTGAAAAAGGCAACTCCGCTTTAATAGCATAGGAAGGAACTGAAAAGGGGGGATGCGGAAGTTAGAGCAAAGTAGACGAGGGCTCCCGGGCTATAGTTTAAGGATCCTACCCAGTGTTTCACTTAAAGAGATGTAGGGAAAACCCTAGAAAACCTGCATCAGGTAGGTCGGGCATTGTGTACTATTCTCACGCCCTTCTGAATGGTGGGAGACGAGTTTACTGTGGGGTCACAGCATTCCCTTCTCCATGTCTCCACCAGTTTTAGGAGGTAGAGTCTGGAATGATTTTACATAAAAATAATGCGAAAACAATTGCGAATATTCTTGGCTGTATTGGTGTATCGGGAATAATTTGGACTATAAGCAGGCACTGTATTTTTCAGCCTCTAGAGGTATTAAGAATATATTTGACTCTATCGAGAGTGTTTTCGGTATTGCCTTAAAGTACTAGAGAATTAATTCACGATATTTCAAATATTTTTATGTTACTTTGATGATTTTAGGAACCAGTAGATTTCTATACTCGATTAAGATATAGTGAGTCGTCATCTGGTTATGATAAAATTAACATTCCATTAGCTTTCAAAGGATACCGGCCGTGAAATATAAATTTTCAAAAATATGACACTCTCGTTGCTGGTTTAACCACGTCTTGATAAAGAAATTACTGTCGAGTTAAATACTGTAGCGTGCTAATATAAATGAATTCGCGGGCCACAAAGGGCACCTACCTACGTAACTTATAAAACGTAAAAGGCCACTAGGCTTTTTTTCATTAAGGCTTTATGTCGCATCAACCCGAGGGTTATTAGCGAACCATCCAATTACATTTTTAACATCGTACTTAACAATAAATTCTTAAAAAAACAGTTGACAATTGCAAGAGTACAAAAACTGTTACTTATTATTAAAAATAATCACATTTAAAATTTAATTTAAGGTAAAAAAGTTAAATACATTATAAAACTTAAACTGATCGCCTAGACATTTGTCTGAAACAGGAAAATAAGTAATTTAAATTTAATTAAAAATACCTATTTTACAAATAATTTTTATAACTTTTAAGATAGTATCTTTGTTTGTTGCCAATTCAGTAGGATTGAAATGTCCCAAAAGATTCTCCCTCTTTGTTTGAAAGTTTTGCATTCCATTAATATATGTCGAATCGTCAGGTTAACATTAAAAATTCTGCGTGTAAGTTTTTATTCTCCTGTAAAAGGTAGGAGTGCGTTATCTTAGAAGCAATGTTAGAATTCTGTTAATCACAACTTGCTGTTACCTGGATAAATTTTCCATGATTATTACTTCAATACTATTCACTAAATCTTTTAGGAACACACCACTTCTGTTGTTTGTCGCTGAAAATTTTAGACTTTTGATTATTTCTTTCAGTTTCTTCATAACTTGTACATTTTATGAGGGAATAAATGGTAGCTGCACAGGTTTCCATGTTGGGACTAAAGAATACGAGTATGTCGAAGTCTGGATAAAGTTCTGTTCTTTTTATCAAGTACATCCTTAATATGGGAATAGAACGGAGCTGAGCGAAAACAGGGGATGTGTAGCATACATTTTGGAATTTTTCACTAGGCAGTAATCGTAGTTATTTCTCGGAAGGAACCTACATGGTTGAGACTTCTTTGTCCACACGGAAAGTGTAAATCTTACCACACTCACACCAGAGCATTAGAGAATATATTATGCAGTAATAGATTAGCGATATAGGTATAACTTCAACGTCTATCCTTACCTTTATCATTCATATTGAATTACAGATCTCGAGGTGCCTTGACTGTCCAGCATAAATATTCCTCGCAAAGTTCACGTTTATCGTCATCCTCTCACCTCTCCGTGGACTTTAAATGTTCTTTTATAATAGTTGCAACAGTACTAGTTGCCTTTATATCTTTATATTTAAGAAAACGATTATTTCAGATTATTAAGTTTTGTTTTCGGATGTATATAGCATATATGTTTGATGCATTGCGCACCGAATTGAGATTCTTTTGATATTGCGACACAGATGAACGAGTTCAAGGATACAAGGTCGCCGTTCCGGCTAACAGAACGAACCATATACAGTTTCACTCACTTCAGAATTGCCTGAAATCATACAGGTGCAGACATACAGTGGGCTTCCCAGTGAAACGACCCTGCAGAAATGGAAAGTTAAATATTCTACCTCACAGAGACGAATTGAAAACTAATTTATTTGGGCCTCGTCAGTCGCGTGAAACATTCAAACATTTGTTACACAGTTATTGATCCTACGTGAAATAAATATTAATTAGCTAAGCGTTAAAGGAAGCATAAAAACAATTTCACTATTAAATGTAGTCAGCACTGGAATTTGTTGACCATTTTTTATAAAACGTTTAGTAGAGGTTTATTCTGGTATTTTATATTTTGTTTTGGTTAACAACCCACATTAAGGTGATCCAGAAACTGGCAACTCCCCTTTAATAACATAGGAAATGAATTGAAAAACGGTAGGGGGGAGGGTTGTGGAAGGTAGAGCAAGGTAACCAACGGTTGACTAGGGACCCCTGTCTATAGTTTAAGGATCCTATCCTGTGTTCACCTAAAGAGGTTCAGGGAACCCCTATAAAACCTGCATTAGGTAGGTCATTATTTTGGGTACTATTCTCATGCCCTTCCGAATGACGGGAGAGGAGTTTTCTATAGGGGTCACAGCATTCCCTTCGCCTTGTTTCCACCAGTTTTAGGAGGCAGTGGACCGACTGACCCAATGGAAACGGCGGACATCTCTTACCGTATACCCAAGGTCTTTGATCCCACTACATACACCTCCTAAAATATATGAAGTTACCTCGGAATGTGAGAACCGTGATAAAAACCAGAGAGTTCGAGGAATCCCCAAAAGTAAGCCCCGCAATCAATCTGGGGAGAAATACCCGCCGGAATGTAGTTTAAGAAACTCACCCAGTATCCAGATGAAAGAAATTTCCTCCACATATATTTTAATACATTACAGTGTAGTTCTAACAGGGTTTTTTAATAACAGTTTCCACAATCATTAGTTTTACGCATTGCAATATATTTGCAAAGGTTACCGAAGTAGAAGCAAATAGAATTTTTACTCAATCGAATCGTAGCATTCCATCATTCTTAATCATAGTCATCAATTTCTTAGTCAAAATGTAGAGTTCATTGTTGAATCAAAATTTTGTAAATATGAGTATTAAATAAACTTAATCTTAAAACTTAAGTTTAACTGACGTCTGTGAAATAGATCAATATTAGCCAATTTAGTCAGATTTATTTTCCTCCGGCTGCAAAGTGCGAACATTAAACACAATTAAAAAACTTTATTTTTAAATCCTTGAGATAAATCATTTATATTAATTTTTCCTTGTACCTGAAGAGATTACAAGGACAAGAACTACACGTTGTGCTGTTTTCAATACATTATAAACATTTTCTATAAAGTTAATTCTGACTAAATTTTCTGTGTTACATATTTGAAGTAACAGTAATTATAACTTTTAAAAACGACTTCACTCAATTTTAGTTGGCAAATTTTACAATGAAATATGTCCAATAAATACTAAGTTGCTGTACAATTAGGTTTAGACTAAGATTGTGTTATATCACTAGTTTTCTTTGAAATATTTTATTCTCTGTTGTTCTTGTTTTTTGTTTTACTTCTGCCTTTGTCCAAATAAGTTTCATATTGTTAGTTACAATAATGCCGACCTCCAGTGGTCTAGTGGCTAGCGTCATTGCCTCACAACTCAGAGTTCCCGGGTTCGAATTTTAGCACTGACTTTAATGTTTGTGTCGTCTTGGTCACGGAGACTGGGATTAAGACTGTTGGATACTCGATATGATGACCAAGCATCACTCCAAATTCGGAATGTGTCATGCAAAATGACAGTCCGCAGTCGAACCGATAGGCCAGGGCCCTAAATGGGTTATAGAGCCAAGAAAGAAGAATTACAATGATTCTCGCAAGTCTCAGTAAAAGACGGAGTGGTGATTCGACAAGTATAATACGAATGAATGTTTTCTAGATGTATTTCATATGAGAAATTTTCATTATAGTAGAGTTACACAGCAGTGACTGGGAGAAACGGTAAAACAATCCTAACACTATCAATATTATTAAACAGTTGACGCGTATTATAACTATTTTAATATTCTGGTATTCTACTATCTGAGAAAAATGAAAGAAGAACCCAGAATGGAGAAGAAGAACTAAGATTAAAGATAGATACAAAGATGATAGAAAGTCAGTAAGAGACAATTAGAAACAGTAGAAGTTGACCTGATTATCAGGTTAATTGTGAGAAGGTGATAGCAAACTGGTAATAAATAGCATCCGAATTCGGATGTTAAATGTCTCTCCAGGAAATGAACTAAGTCTACGTCTTCATGACGTTTTCTTCTGAACGATTTATAACCTCGTCACTGTCCTCATCGATATACAAATATTATTAACTCGTTCATCTTTTTTCCATCTGTCTGATTTTTAATTATGGTTATTCTCTCTTTTAATTATACTCCATTATCGTGCAATTTTCTTTGTTGCTATTACTTTTTACTCAGACAGTTGGATACCCGAAAAATAATTATCACAATATTATCTCATCAGTTTCAAGCATATGGATTGTATTCAAAAACTTAACCCTTGAATGATATCATCGAGCAATCTATTGGGTGTTAATAATATTTCTCGTGTAATAAACGAAGTTCATAAGGCTGGTTACGCAATAAAACATCTGTAGGTATTAAAAACTGGTTAAATGAATTTCTCTGAACACTAAACTTTTCAGTCTAATACGCCAGTAAATAACGTGAAACAAAATCCCAACAAGTAATTAACATTTTACGTGCAAATAATATTTTGAAAACCGTTTACATAAAGCAGAGAAATAGTTTTCAAATTCATGCTCTGATGGGCTGGTACTGTTGTTACTATGATTGAGATCCTTATATTCGCACAAAAAAACATGTCCCCCATGATTTACTATTTTATTAGCCCCCTTACCGTTGTTAGCGATTTGAAGAAGCAGTGTATGTTCATTGTAGCAATACCACTGTTGTGAGATGCAGAACAGGCCGCAGGTAGGCGTTCCGACTATTTTAGCTGTCAGGACCAAGCCCTTCGCTTCGAATCTTCAGCTTCAGCTTGTCACTTCCAGCCCGGAGTCGATGAATCACCACACGTCTTTCTGTATGTAAAGTAAGCGGCTCTAGACTTCAAAGAAGCACGGAGGGGAGTAAACTGAACAGCCCTAATAATTTATTTCTCTCATAAATTGCTTTTCGCCCAAGTGCGCTTTCAGGGATAAAAACCATCCATAGTTAGCGAGAAGGCTAACGTTATTGAAAGGGCTTATGAAAAGAAATCATACAACGGTTAACCTAAAAACGATCACCATATGTAAAGTACATTATATTACAGGGTTGTAGATGACAGAAATGCATAGTGGTCATGGATATTTTTTAAAGAGGGATAAATGTGGGAATCCATCATGGACACCATAGAGGGGTCCACACCTCTCGGATAATATTAGACTCATACTCACTAAAACCATGAAACCCTTTCCAAACGGTTTGATACAGCCCCGGGACCATCACGCATCTTCAGCCTGAGGATCCTTTCCCTGTACTCTGTCATTGCGTTCCAGGACTGAACGTTTCTCAGCATCACATGGATGATGGTCCCCCGCGTAACTGCGTTCGCTTCAAGCGTTATGTTTCTTCCATCTATCGCATTCGGATAAAGTGCCTTTCGCGTCGTCTACAAAACCGCTGTACATACAGTCCGAAATGTTGAGATAATTCC
The DNA here is from genome assembly GCA_034510155.1 of Eucriotettix oculatus. NCBI lineage: Eukaryota > Metazoa > Arthropoda > Insecta > Orthoptera > Tetrigidae > Eucriotettix > Eucriotettix oculatus. The sequence goes on from CM067376.1 coordinate 183,649,498, forward strand.
GGGAGTATCCGTGTCGCGTTAGAAACTGCGTCAGATAATAGTTCCATTCCCCGTGTTTCCGATCGATCAGCCGCGCTGTTCACCATCGACCTCTTCTGTCAGTCCTTCAGTTTCCTTATTTCGGCTTCTTCGTTTGCCTACTCTCTTCCAAGTATGTTTTGATTGCTTTCTGTTTCTCAAGAGCTTGTAGACCTATGGCCGCTACTCCTGCTACTCCTGTTACAAATACGGCTGCATGTGATACTGTACAATAAGCGCACGTAATCCTCGGGTCTCCCCGTCGTTGTACGGCTGCCATCCTCTTTCTGTACATTTTCTTCCGCGGAGCTTGTGCCCATATTTCCGAGAACCAAATGAGTTATAGTCATGGGTAAGCTGCGTTTGCACTGCTTCGGACCGTTTGTGTTAGCCATCAAGTGGCTAAGAGCCATGGTCAGCTTATGCCCGATTATCCGACACCGACAGTAGGATAAACTACAGAATCTAATGGGAGCTTTCACATTAGGCCTACACGGTGGCTACCCGGTTGCTCGGCAGGCCGGAAGCCAGAAAGCCATATAGGGAACCCAATTCTCCCTCAGCTAGTACCCGATTTACCACGGGCCATTGTGATAATAGAGTCCTTCACATCCATCCCGCACGATTCGTCCATTTTACAGATTAGCGATTGTTTTCTTCAACTAAAATATTTTTGTATTCATGGAGAATATAGATTTATTGACAAATTTAGTTCACGTTAAACCTGTTAAGTGGGACAAAATTACAGACTCATATAAAGATAGAATACATTTTAGAAATGCCTGGATAAAAGTTTGCAAATAATTAAAAATGATTATGAAGATATAAATGAAAAGAAAGAATGGAATACAGTAAGTACAGTACAAAATATTGATTTTTAAACATTCATTATATTGAAATATTAAATGTTTTAAATTTTGGTAATCACAAGAAAACAATACCTATATAGCCATCGACATTATACATGTTTTGTTTACGTATATAATAAATAAAACGCAAAGAGTGGCCAAAGGTCAGAAATTGAAAATTTTAAATACAAAACACAACAAACTTTTCTGCCTTTCATCAATTAATAAATTTATTTATTAAATAGGAAACGTTTCGTCCCCCAACCTTTGGGTCCTCCTCAGTTCTTTCAACAAAAAAAATTATACAATCAAATACACACAGTTCAATAGAAATCAATAAATAAAATTGGTATGATTTCGTACTTACAATTAAAATAATACAAAAATCATTTGTCCGCCGCTTTCTAGATGTGCGCCCAGGTGGAGGTCTTAGTGGTGATAAGTATTACCTTCATCATTCCCTCGGCGAGTTCTAATATGTGCAGCGTCATCAACGATTTGCTTCTCCTCACCGTCTGGTTTAATTTTCGGGTTTTCGTCATCGCGGACGTCATCGGCGTATCCAATAAATGTGACATCCTCGGGCATTTCGAGTTCGAGGACGGTGTCGTACGAGACATCCCACAGGTCCGGTCCGAGAATCGATCCCTAAGCCGCTCCGGCCGTCAGTCTCCTGCTTCTTCGACCATCTCCTGAATCATAAAGAAGCGTGCGATCCTACATGTAGTCCTCCAGTATAGTGTGTAGGTGGTTCAAATCGTCCCAGGGAGCGTTAAGCGCGGATGTCCATCTCATTGTATTGAAAGAGTTTATAACGTCCAGTGTTACGAGAAGCGCAATCGGAAGGCTGTATTATTTTCCCTTTTCACCCACATCACGTGTTCAATCGTTGCTTCCACGGCGTGTATCGTCGAGTTTCCTTTCCTAAAGCCGTGTTGTCTGTCCGATTGTCCTTCAGCGTCATCAATCTCTGCGTGCATTCGGGAAAGTAGTAGTCTAGACGTTTGCCTCCGTCGTCTAGCACGCAAAGTGGTCTGTACGTTGACCCCTTATTTACCCTCTTTAATGAGCACAAGGTGGGAGGTTTTCCATCGTTGGCCGAATATTCAGGCTTTCAGGCAGTCATTGTACATTCTCAGTTTAAGTTGAGAACACACCTGAACTGCTATCTTCAGTGCCTCTGCTGGAATGTTGTCGGGTCCTGGGGCCTTTCCGATCTTCAGTGAGTGGACCGCTTTCTCCAGTTCTTCTACGGTGAAGGGAGGTATATTTTCCTGCTTTACTTCCTTTTGAACTCGTTTCTTCGGGTGGTTGGGAAACAACGCATCGACGACTTAATCCATCGCCGCTTATCCATGTTCTCGTTTGTCAGGCAGCCTAGCTTCTTACAATTTTATGTCCGAGTGTCCAGTATCTTTAATTTCCATTTTTTGTTCCTCGCTACTTGATGTTCGTCACAGAGCTCTGCCTCTTGCCCTTTGAACTCTACGCCTAAGTTGCGAACATATCCTCCTGAGCTCAGCAATTTCTTCATTTAACCAGTAGACCGACCTCCGGTTATTGTATTACCTTTTGCGAGTTAGTAGGAAAGAATTTATAGAGGTAAAAGAAAAGTGATCTTATCAAGAAGTAAAGAAATGAGAAGCTACATAATGGCACTTGATAATAACTGATCGTCTTTTAAAACTTGAACATTAATAATCTCTGAAGTTCCACGTAAGAAGTTTATATTAATTCAGATTATAAGTGCAAGATTCTGGAATCCTTGTCGATATTGTATGAATAAGATATAATGCTCCCTCTTTACTTATGGATAATTTCTACGTCGACGATTTTATAACGCTGTTCTTGGGTGGGTTTTGATAATAATAATAATAATAATAATTTAAAAAGGCAATATTATACTTCTGATAATTTATGTTACGTAAATTATTAATTATATATACATTTTTTCCCAGCATTTAAATTGAGCACTTTCTCTAAAGCATGTTATTGGCTTGGGAGAATAAATGACTCACATATTGGCAAAATGCTAAATAAACCGTTCGTCCTAGGAGTTTGGCGGAAGTATGTTGTCTCTCTCCCTCTCGGTGTTGGCTGAAGGAAGCATACCGTCCGGTCCTTGTTTTGCCAGAGTCACACCCAAGCCTGTTGATTTCTGGGTTTTAGCTGGCCCAGCATACGTCAGGTGCCGTTGAGCCAAAGATGCACTTGCTGGCTGCTAAGTCGGAGAACTCTCTCTTTACTGTTGGACCCAGATTTCCAAATTCTGCTCCTGTCCGCCATTTCGTAACCTCGGATTCTCCCTTCCCGAGCCGTAATTTACCAATCACATTCCAGTTCTCATAGGAAAACTATACCTTGTCCTGGTATTTCCCTGGTGCGAAACATATTCGATTATAAAAAAATTTACTTAAAACTATAATAAATCAATTTAAATTAATGTTTCGTATTGTTAATTGTGATTAATATAAAACATTAACTTCTGTTTATGCATTAATGTATACATATTATTTTATTTCTTTTTTCAATCGGTCTAAATGTTATTGTACTGAGTTAACATCTTTCTACATATATTTTCCCACATCTAAATAAGTCTAAAGAGATTGAAATATACAGTTCCCATCACTCCGGTTTCATTTCTTAAATTCTCGATGTTGGGTTATGTAAATTGCTACCAATAATCGCCTTTTAAAAACATTTCTTTCATTGTGTAATATGTCAATATTATCAAAACCTGTCTCATACTTAATTTGTTTACTGTGTAGGGAGAGGGCAGTGTTGGACTTTTGAGGTTACTCATGTGGTCATGAGGCAGTATTCTCTAGCTTCCACGCACATTACAGTGCGTCCTCGGAAGAGCGTAAGAAAAGTACTCAAAAGCCCGACCTACCTGATTCAGTTTTTCTAGGATTTTCCCTGCATCCGGGTAGGATCCTTAAACTATAGCCCGGGCGCCCTTGTCAACCCTTGGCTACCTTCCTCAACCTTCCACATCCTCCCTTTTTAATTCCCTTCCTATGCTATTAAAGGGGAGTTAAGATCACCGTCATGTAGTCAGCTTGTTACCCAAAAATAAGTTACCTCTGAGATCGATATGTGATTTTCCTCTCGCTTCTCCAAGATAAAAAGTATTTTGTTTACATTCTTCTATGCTGGAGCTTATTTGGGGCCATGACCAACCGGCCGACAATGTGATCTTTCATGACACATTCCAGATTTTTATATACGCGGTCAGCGGAGATATTCTCCTTCAGTTTTAATCCCAGTTTTCTTGACCATGATGAGTAAAAAATCTTTGCCGAAGCCGGGAACTCAAAATTTAAGTATAAAGCAAAAAAGAACTTAATGCCTTAATTTATTCAACTAGTGGATGCTAATTTAAGATAGTCACGAATTTATTTACTCATTTTGAGCGAAATCGTTTTTGCCGTTTCTCGGCAATTAAATATTTAAATATATAAAATGTAAAAAATTATTCATCAATGTTGGCGAGACCGTTTTACTTTGTATAAATAAAATCAATGTGACAGACAGGTATACACCAATTTGGTTTATATCAGTCATATGCATGAAACGTAGAATGTTACTCTGAGGTGAGAAATGTAGAAAAACAATAATTTTATTTATATAAATGAGAGTGTACGTTGTACTCTAATAGTAATCAAGAGATGATTCAATCTTCCTGTTAAATTTGTGTTATATAACGTTTGATATTTGGTATTTAAATTGAATATCAATAGTAAATAGGTTTTTCAGTGTCTTACCGTGTATTTGTTTCTAGTTTAAACTAAATTTTCATTGGAATTCACTATGATAAGGTATCTTAACCAATATGGTGAAACACGATAAGATTTACACTAAGTATGCACGTTTCAATTGCTTTCAGTACATTTGAGAGGTAAATAAATGTTAGTGAATTTTTTTGTTTTCATGTCATGTTATTTGCACATCGATTTACGAGATGAAGTTAGGGTCCGTAGTTCTAAGCGTACGTTCTGTTGGAAACAAACATTTATCGCCAAACATACTGACAATGATGGACGAGATTGACAAACGATTGTTAGGTAAGTTTGCCATGGATAACGAGATGCATTGGCATGTTCCTCATCAACAGGAGTCAGTGTGAGGTTGTTGACCGCTAGTGGCGTTGCTGCACACCATGTGCATGTTCAGACCCTTCAACAATTATCAGCTCATAATTTTAACAGTGAAAATTAATTTCGCGGGGTTGTTAAATGGTAGCCATTATGAAAAATAATTTTACACCCACACTAAATTCAATTACTTTTACTAATATAAATCAAATTTTCTTCTGAGCACGAAACATATTTAATTTTAAGTATATTTCCTGGATAGTAAATTGTGTTACAGTCCAGTATATAGGAAAATCACGCTGTTGAATATGGTTGTGATTCGCTGATATTTCTTGTATTTCGTATATACATATAATCACAGATTTTATATAGGGGTACACGTTCAGCGGAGGTATTTTAACTTTGACATGAGATTGTACAAAAATTAAAAGTATACTATCCAATTTTTTAAATCTATTAAAGAGTAAAAGTGATCTGAAATAAGGTACTTCACAAAATTAAAAATTGAGCAATATATTAATTAATGATGGTAGCATGCATGACGCTGTATTAAAAAGTATTCTACGATTTTCTGTTGAGATGGCTTTCATTTGCAGGGACGGTGGATCAGAGTTCATGAGCCCTCATGGGCTTACCTATCCTGCTTTCCCGGCTTGGTAACATGCATGACATCATTTTCTCCCAATTATATTGACAACATTTAAAAGTGTTTATTTTTATAAATGTTTGTTCTTTCCAATAAAACGTTGTAGCATTAATATTATGATAGATAGATTTATTACGTTACAATGGGCTGAGCCCGGTGGCAACATACATTTAATATTCCAATAAAGGAATAGAAGTTAAAGAAATAAAAATAATAATAAAAGAAAATTATACTAATATAAACATTCAATATACAAATACTTAAACACTAATTCTAAGCCTGAATAAATTAATTTAAATCATTTCCGTAATTATTTCCCTAAATAATTTTCCACTCTTCGGAAAAGTCACTAGTAGACTTGCAGGCAAATCATTTCAGTATTTTACGGTCCTATTTACGAAGGAGTATTTACCCACATCCGTTCGTTGTCTTGTCTGATTAATTTTAAATGGATGGTCATTTCTCGCTACATATGTTAGTAAATGAATACGAGTTTTGATATGACTCAAGGCCGGTTCGTCTGTATATATTGTACAGTGCACAAAGCCTGGCCCTCTTTCTCCTCTAGATTACCCGTGCCTTTAGAAATATTTGCTTTTCCTGTCGGGTTTTGAACCCTGTCCAACGCGTGTATCTGATCCCAACACACCGCCCCATACTCAAGGATATAACACCTATAAGCGATGTCTTTGGTCTTTCGGGTACTTTTCCGCAGTATTCTATTGACTTAGTGAAGTGCTCTCCACCCATTCCCAGTAACTTAATTTATGTGTTCTCCCCAATTTAAGTCTTTACTCAAAGCTACGCCCAGATATTTGCAAGTGTCTACTTGTAATATGTTTTCATACCCTAATTTATATTCAACTTGGAAAAACGTTTCTAATTTTTGTAAATACAATCGATTTACTTTTTGCCGCGTTTACTTTCATCCCATTTTCGTCCGACCAACGATGAATTCTGTTTAGATCAGATTGAAGAATCTGAGACTCAATACCTATCGCTAAATCATTTAGAAATGCTAAGAACATTAGTGGCCCGATTACGCTTCCCTGGGGCACCCCTGACGTGACAGATATTTCTCCATTTATCCGAACACTGAGCTTTCTGTTATCCAGAAACTCGCGAATCCAGTTTAAAACTCGTTTCTCAATGCCTGATTTTTCCAATTTCATTAAAAGAATATGATGCGGTACAAGGTCAAAAGCCTTTGAAAAGTCAATTACAACAGCATCAATTCTTCCCCCCTCATCTATCACATGAGATATATCTTGACATACTGTCACTAACTGACTCTCGCAAGAATATCCTGGCCTAAAACCGTGCTGCCCACTGTGTAACCACCCCGTTTCGTCCCAATGTCTACGTAAATACTCCGCTAATAATCTCTCCAACAGTTTGCATACCACTGAAGTGAGACTAACAGGCCTGTAGTTACTAGTTACCTGCTTTGTAAATAGGTACTACGATCGCATTTCTCCAATCGTCCGGGACTTCATTATTGTTAATTGACATTTCAAATAACCGCATGAGGTACGTTATCATGGCTTCCCCTCCTAATTTGAGTACTTCTCCTGCAATTTCATCTGGTCCAACCGATTTGTGTGACTTAATGTTTTTAATGTGTTTGCGTATTGACCCCGGTAAGATTTTGCAAACTGTCCTACTATCCTGATTTGTAAATATTGAAAATCTGTTCTCTTCCCAAATACTGATGCAAAATATTTTGCAAATTTATTTGCTTTTTCCTTCTCGTTTAAAATAATTGTATTTTCATCATCATTTAAGGGAGGGGACAAACCTGTATCCCTCTTCCGTCTACGAACATATTTGAAAAATTGACCCCAACCATTCAACTCGCTTCCCAGTATATTTTTTATATACTTTTCTTGCGCTTCCCTTTTAGCCCTTGTTAAGTTATTACTGAGATGCCCAAACTTGATTCTATTGATTTCGCTTTCTTTCCGTTTTCTATATAATATCCGAACCTTCCTCTTCAGTTTCTTTATTTCGGAAAGATAATTTATACCATCGTAGAAAATTTTTATTTCTTATTTCATTGCCTACCTATGGGGACATGGAATTTTTCTTTTACTTTGCCATAATTATTTTCTTAAATTTTTATTAATCCTGGAAACAAGCTTCTACATTTTTATTCCACTGATAGCAACCAGGAACATACGAAATGTGCGGTCTTCAAATTTTAATTATTAGAATGTCAGGCTACGCCACTATTCCTGAATATCACGTTCTTTACTTTAAAGTCGCTTTTTGTATTTGTTTCTCGAGTATCAGGAGACGGATCGTTCTTCTGCCATTAAAATTAATTAATAAATAATGGTGAGACGTTATTCGCACCGAAGGCGAGGGAAGAAGGTAATTGGTAGAATCATCTGAAACTGGGAGCCCGTTTCCGAGAATCTGGAATAACTTCACCATCACAAAGGCAATATAATTTAGAGGAAAAATGAAGATAGGACGACTCGGCGACAAGAGAGAGGAAAAAAGTGAGTAGATGGGAGAAGTTCTCATACGGAAAGATTTCCAGATAGACACGACAGAGAAAGAGTTGCAAGGGGAAGAAAACAATGGAGTCGGAAGTGACGGCGAGACAAAGGCGTGGGAGTGGCGCCGCTCCGCCGATGGGGTGCGTTATCATGCCATTCTGCCCAACGCGTCACTTAATGGCCAAAGAACGAATGGCAAAGAAGAATTAAGGGTCACAGAATAGCATAGTTTGCTTTCAGGACAATTAATATCAAAATTATAAGTTTTCATAACAATCTGAAACCGATAATAATTTGAGGTTTTTCCGTGAAAAGCACCCAAATAATAAATTTAAAGAAACTGAAATTTCTTAGCTACAATGGAGTTTTCATAATGAAACTGTAAGAAAAATTTGGAACTAATATAACTGACCAGGAATTTATTTAGTTTATAGGGGAAGTCGGGGTGAAACGTGCTAGCGTGGTATAGTGCTGGAGGTTCATAAATAGGAGTAGAACATTGTAACTGGTCAAGGAAGAAGTCCTGGCAGCCGACTTGACTAAGTTTTGACTGCAACTCTTGTTTTGGCGTTTACATTTGTGAATTTATATTTTCTGCAGCATTTCGACATAAGGTAATTCATAAAACCCCTCCTTTTTAACTCTTTAATGGTATATATTCATAAACTTGGTGTATTTAGCTGTACATAAGTTATAGATAAGGTTCAAACCTACTTTTATCAAGGTATAAAACCTTAAACTGAGACTAGCGTGTGGGGCGGAACGGGATACCACTGTATAAGGCGAAATGTTGTGTGTTCCTCAAGAAAAAGGGAAAACCGGCAGACTCAACTTATAAGAATGAGTTACAGGATATTGTACCCAAAAAAAATAGATTAAGAAAGAAACGGAACGGAAAAAAGGGAAATATATTAGCAAAAACTGAGCAGTTGGAAAACAATCGTAGTGCGAAAGGAAAAATTAAGCGATCAACCGTTCGCCAAATAAATATAAGGAAGAAAAGACAAAAATGTAAAGTTTTTTCATAAATGAAAATGAAATTTATTGCAATAATTGTAGACACAAAACATCCCAGGCTGTTCTGTCCCGGGGAATGAAGCAGAACGGTAATTTTGTAAGTTTCTTTTTTTAAATTCATAGAAAATCTAAATTCGTCGTTTTAAGTTATATTGATATTAGATTAAGCATGTAAGAGACGAACCAATGTTTTATACTTTTATTATGTCATTTTTTTCCCATAGTTTTACAGAAATTTCTATATCTGATATGAGTTCATAAATTACACTGGATAATTTCAAGATTATGCTTTAAAATTTCCCATTGTCGCATATTACTCTTAATGAATAGATGTCAAGATTTATCAAAAGTCTTTTCGTAACGAATAATTGTAATTTCAATAGATTACTAATATTAATACATCATTTTAAACGTTTTCTTTTATACTGAATTTGGCGGACATCTTAGTAAACAACGTAAATTGTCGGTCTGCTTTCTATGTCACCTGTTTGAGATTAATCATAAATAATATTTAATGTAACTATACACATTATAACTATTTGTCATAATTTCAGGCATGATATCTGGCTTATTTTAAGGGATGACTCTTTTCTTTCAACATTGAATTAGCTCTGGTACTATGCAGAGGTTTTACACTTGTTCACTGTGTTCCTATAATAAGTTTCTATAATCTTTTCATTTAACTAAACGTTTGTGAAAGAACTGAAATACATACATTAAAAAGTGTCTCATTTTGAACTCGAGGAGAATTTTTTTTCCTTATATATATCATATTCAGCAAACAAGGGATGAAGTCAACTTATGAGAACCATTCAATCGTTGCACAATTTGGCGGGAGGGAACGCTAATGAAATCTTTCACGATTGTTGGTAATTTATTGAATTTTATTACTTACATAGAAATTTTAATATATTTATCATTATGTTGAAAATACATTCCAGACAAATTGCGCTTCGTGTGAATTTGAGAACTCCTGTAATGTTTTACAGATAAGCACATATTAATACTAAAGGTATACGCGAGAATTATATATGCATATTTTGATAAATTGGACAACATTAATAGATATACATTATTTAATAACTAATATTTGTAATTTTTTTGTAGTCGATCCCTGCGTTGGAACGAAATTGTATAATAAATTTTACAGACGATTCGAAGATGATTGGCGCACATAATATATTAATATTTAGATAGCCGAGGGTATGTAGAAGGTAGTGCGTACGTAACTCAGCGACTTTTCGCAATGTCATCTAAAACACAAATTAAAATTAAAATCTAGCACAATAATAAATCAGATACACACAAATTAAAGTTGTAATAAATATTAAATACGCGTGTTGTAAGTTCAAGTAAAGTACATCTGTTTCCTGGCAACTCGCAATTCTAGGCACAAACTATTTACCCTTCCTTTTGTGTGTCAGAGAAGCCCTTTCAAGAAAATGTATAGGCCATAAACAACTCGGGATGATAACGGAAATCGCCGTAAATAATTAGAAGAACTGCTGGCAAAAAACGGAAGCTCCGTGAAAAATTTGGAATGTCACGGAAAGATCCAGAACATTGAGTCCCAGCAGCGAAAATTTTCCCATTGTCCAATAGCAAGCCAATAGAAGACTTAGGTGGACAACAGTGGATTAAAATTTATGTAGCCGCCCACCGAGCTTTCGTGAGAAGTTGAGGTAGACAAGCGAAGCCGGAGAGAGAAGGCGTTAAGAGACGGAGAGAAGTTTTTGGGAGAGTAAAGAGAGATATTGTCGGGAGACCGGAGAGAGAGTTATTGGGAGACCGGCGATGAAGTTGAGAGAAGTGCTGATCCAAAACTGAACTGGTAGCCGCCGGCAGAAGACAATGGGAGCCGCGGCAGATTGGCCCAGCCCAGACGGTGAAAGATTTGATCCTGTTGCAGCCACCAACCAACCATCATAACGACGAAGCTGAATGGGAGCAGTTGTATTTTCGTAGTTTTTCTTATTTATAAAGAGTTTCACATTTGCCAGGACTTTTTCCATTAGAGAAACAAATAAGCTTCGAAGTTCACCCCACTGGGAAACCCTGAGTTAAAGTCGCATGCTCACTAATTGTTTATTTTATGATGTTATCTAAATAAAATTTTAAAAAATTTTAATGCTCTTATTTAATGATTTTATTATGACTAGAAAATGAATTTTAAACTTAAAGGTTTTTCCTCTTTTAAAATAATAAATCCCTACCAATAATTCAATAACATTATTATAATTAATTAATTCACCCCACACAATAAATAATTATTACAAAGTCATTAGTTTATTTTGTCAATTATAAAATACTGATCTCACAGAATTTAGTATTTATACAGAATAAAATTACAAGCATATACAGGATCTTTCACCTATTTTCAGAAATAATCTTCCGTAACAACAAATTATGCACGTTCTTAGGGATAAAAATCCCAAAAATTGATACTGTACTCTCATTATAAAAATCATATCAGTTATATAATTTACGTAAACATTCAGTATTATCACAATTTGAACATAAGATGGGTCTTACATCACATCAAGTGGCTGACAGTGGTTCATTGTCTTATACGTCCTTCATACATTACACCTGCTGCTACGTGAAAAAACCGTAACTATTATTTAAATTAAATATTGTAGAAATAAATTTTGCAAAATAAAACCAAACTCATTCAATTTCAATAATACAATCTAAAATAAATAAATAATTTTCTCAACAACCAAGGTATAACCTAGTTATGGTTTGTATGAAGTCAAAATTCTAATGAATCTGTGATTAAAATTTTGAAAATTGTAAGTAGTTTGAATTATAAAATTATTCTGTTAAATTTATACGATAAACTGTGTTAATTTCAATAATGTTTATAATACATATACATGAAATGAAATATCATAGGTATAAATTCTGGTTTATGGTTATATTAATTATGTATTTTATATTGTGTTATTTATATTTAAATAATTTTGTTTCGTTTTTGAAAATTTAATTAATTAAAATAAGTTACATTTTTCTCAAGATTACTGCTGGTGTAAGGTCCGGAGGGTGAATAAGGCAGAAGTAAGCATGGTGGAACACTTCATGTGATGTTGAACCCATGTTATATTTAAATTGTGATATAACTTAATGTTTATGTATATTATATAACAGGTATGATTTTTATTATTATAATAGAATTGTAGAGCATTAATTGTTGGAATGTTTTTTTTCTAAGATCATGCATTATTTGTTGCTACAGAAGATTATGACCATAAAATGAGCGAAAACTAATGTAAATGATTCTAATTTTGATTTTGATACTAGTTAAATGATGTGAGATTAGTATTTTATAGTTAACGAAATAAAGTGATGCCTTTAATTTTGGTATCTTTCATTGAACAAAAATTAAGTAATTATAAATTAGTGAAATATATATTCAAGTTGTTCCTTCAACATTTAATTTTAATTTACCACGTGTGTCCACGATAATCCTTTTGAATTTAGATTAGTCAGGTGCTTTACAACAGTCACTAATAAAGTTACTGTAACATTAGATGCAATACGGGACAAGACTACATGTTTATATTAATATTTATTTCAAAATTGACCTACGATTTAATTCTGTAATTTACGAAACCACTTACAATTTTAATAAAACTTTTCAGTCTAAGACGAATCGTGACTCTTTTATTATTGTTTTGCGAAATTTATTTCAATTCGTTTAAATATGAATTAGCTTTTGTCATTCTTGAAATATTTCGCACTATTTTAACTTGTGTTTACTTAGAAGACAAATAATTTCGCCTTTGTAATTGATATTATAATCCCTACCGCCGCCAAAAAATTATTATTATTAGTGTTATACAGAAAGTTATGCGTGACTTATCGCAAAAATTACAGGAACTGAAAAGGAAGGTGTATGAAGACGTTCAACCGTCTGTAAGGACATGTTTTTTGAAGAGAAAGACTAGATGAGGGTGATCTAGAAACTGGCAAATAGTAAAGGAAGGGAATTTGAAAGAGGAAGGGGGGGAGCTGCTGAAGGGAGAGAAAAGCAGCCAAGGCAATGAAGTGAATGGAGGGCTTCGTTTCCTGGCTAGGAGTACATTGCTTATATTGGAGTGAACTTGTTCCGCGCCAACCATACATCAGACATAAGACGATGTTTCCTATTTGATAAAGAGTTAGGCGTAGAAAATTTATAGAGTAGCCGAGACATTGCTGTCACGTCGTAATTGCCACTAATCCATCAGGCGGATGCGAGGTCAGTTTGTCCCTCGGCTTTAATGGAGGTTATAAATCCCTCCAGGCAAAGAAGGACGGACTGCGTCGTAGCTCCGCGGAAATGTTTGTTAGGAAACTTAGAACAGCTCTTCTTGTACCTCTTTTCTTCGTCTGACGTGCACGTCCAGTTCCTTGGGTTTCGGTCAATAGTAAACTTTATAGACGTGTATTATGTTTGTCTGTGTCTGCAGTAGTTATGTTTGTCGTTTCGCTGAAGCCGCCAGCAATAAGCAAACGAATTGGAGGCGACGCTTTTATGTGGGGCGTGTCTCTGCAGATACTGTTAAGTTCAACTACCTTCTTTCAAATACAATCTAATTTACTGTCTGACGACGCACCACAAGCTAAATTTAACATAAAATCTGCTCATCAACCAAAATTGAATTTTATATTGTTCATATACCTTCGCATAACAGTAAACGAAGTTATTTATATCTGTTCGGTTCTTCATCTCGTTGCTAAGTTTTGAGATGACTGTCTCTCTAGGGCTAGGCGGTATTTATTAAACCTCTGCCCTCATGACTGCTCGGTCTCTCATGCAGTGCATCTAAAAATATTTTCTCTTAGATGGCTTCTTTGCTATTTGAAACGTTGAAAATGTTAACCTCTTCTACTTAGGCTCTATCAACTTCGCTCAGCAAACCTATCTGATTTTCCTGCCATGTTCCTTCTATATCTCTGCCTTTCCATTTCTTTTTTTCCCTAGCTAATGTTCTGTACTATTCGCGTCTTTTCTACTTTTTTCGTCTCGTTCTACTCTTTTCTGAGTCAATTTCTAATTAGTTATTACTACACACATCGTTATTACGAAAAAATTTAATACACAGACATCACTTAGGATGGAGATAATTTTTTAAATCGCAATAGTAAATGCCATTTAACATGATCTGTTAAAATTTTAAATTTAGGGACGATATTTTTTTAAATAAAAAAAGAATATTAGAAAAAAATTAAATCAATAAATAAGAAATAATTGTTGTAATCGGAATAAATCTCTTATATAAAAATAAAAAATACATATCGGGTTTCGATCGAGTACAATGTGACTTTATCAGGTTTGCTCTAATACGTTCCTACCCCATTTCTTTCCGATTGACATGAATTTTTGTGCTTTGTAGTGCTGTGCTCGATCATTCAAAGATAAGGCCAAAATAGTCCTACTCTAAAGAATTATAGTACCTGCAGCAGGATATATTGTATCCTGTTGACTGTCAAATTGATGATTTCTTTAATATAAATAACATTTTATTTGAGTATTTTTGACACTATTTATTTAGTTAATAAATATGAAAAATGTTTTATAAGGAACAATGCTAATCATTGAGAGACGGTATGCGCATACTAGGGTATAACTTTTACTTTTCGCGTATATACAGTGTGTTCAATTAATCTAAAGACACTGAAATATCTCTAGAACCGGACATCGGATCAAAAAAGTGTGTAATAAAAAATGTTCGTCTACAAATGTTACTTAATGACACCATAACTGTCCAAACGTAGTTACTAATTATCAATAAACGAATAAATGAACATCGTGTTCTTTCGATGGCAGCGTCATCAGCGAAATAATTTCCAGAAATAATGAATTCAAATCAATGATATTTCGCATTAGAAAACCAAGATTTCCTATAAAAAATTGGTTTCCCATTTAAAATTTTGACATAATTCGCTTTCCCATCCCTCGTGAGTGTAGGAGGGTGGACAGGTATGGTGTCATTAAGTAGCATTTGTAAGAATATCAAACACTTTTAATTTTATTTTGCTGATCTGGTGCCTATTTCTTAAGATATCACCATTTTTCAACGATTTTTACCCATTTTGAATTTTGTTGATTACGACGCCATCTATGAGCGAAATGACTCGAATCGTAGGCCAAATTGGAGTAATATTTTTTTGTAAAATTCGATTCTGAAATAAAAAAAGTTGGGGTTCTGATTTAAGTTTTTTAACGTTTCCCTCCCCACCCCGAAGGGGTGGGGTCTAGTTGTGTGGTTCTAGCGATATTTCAATGTCTTCAGGTAAATTGAACACCCTGTTCATTGTTTCAGGCAAATCATACAGGAAAGATGGTTCTAATTACTTCTTTTTGACTCGTTCTGTGTATTTTTATCTATGTATGTATTTACGGTACCGGCAGATTTCGTGACTATTAAGATACTGATTCATCACGGTGGTCGTAATGAAATTCAGCTCTGATAAAGTGAGAGGAGTGTAAAGGTAAATTTTCTAAAGTGTGATCCTCTCGCCGATGCTTTAATGACGTGTTGACAACGAGATTACTGGTGAATTAAGAACTAGAGCGGGCTAATATAAATGAATTCCTGGGCATTTCCGGGCACCCAGATAGTAATTTAATAAAAGGTACCATTTCTGGTTCTCACATAAAATGTTGAGGTTTTAACACAAAGCAAAGTTATTAAGTGTTTCTTTTATGGCGATCGTACCTATAGTAAATTTGTTTTGTTTTGTTTATAAGTATGATTAGACAGCTTTTATTATTCATTTGCAGGCATCTGAGAAGACCATCTTTATTGGTGTTGACTTAACTACTCAGTCAATCTCTTTAAATATTAATCATCTCCGTTGCCGAAGTAGATTCTTATGAAACAATAACACATTGTTAAGTTATAGTTACAGTGTACTGTAGCCTCCTTTTGTGAGTTACATTCTAGTTTTTCGACATTTTGCCAACTCCTTCCGGTGTACATTTTGTTGAAACGGCTATCGGAGCTGATGATTAACTATCGACGCTTCATTAGTAACGCTACCTGCAATTGTGTTTTCATCGGGCTTTTTTATTAATATTTGCATTACTCTATTGCAACTTTTTAGACGGAAGGTTAATTTTTATCAACATGCAAATGCGTAAAAAAAAATTCCACTAAATTTTTAATATTTACCACGAAGTATTCGCATTATTTGTATTTGACAAACTATCAGTTTCCAAGTGAAATATTGCCGAAATTATGTACGCGTTCACACGTTAAGATGCAACTGATCCTGAGTTAATTAGGCAGTTGTTGGCTATTGGCATTTAGTTGAGGCATAGAGCTATGATTTGAATGATCTTTTATACAATTTTCTTTTTGAATTTCTTGTTTATGCACAAATCCTATTCAGTTATAATTTTATTTGATTTAATTGTATTTTTCATTTTTAAATCTACTATTTTATATTTTTGCGTGTATTTTCTTTTAACGGTGATGTAATTAAATTTTGTGTGTGATGGACTTCTTCCTCAGTCGTGTATTTTCATGTTATTTATGTTTTTGTTTGTATGTCCTTAATAAAATTTAAATGCATGGATCACTTGCAACAAACCTTGGTACACATATTCTGAAAAACTAGGATTAAAGAACTGCGCGGGGGAGGGGGGGGGTTCAGAATAATGGTGAAAGACGGATAATAAAACATGGAAGGAAGTATACTTAAAAGAATGTACGAATCTATCAGCATGTGAAGTCTGAAAAGACATAAGAGAGACTGAATACACGGTTATCGGCTGTATTTAATTAACATGGCGGCTATTTGTATACATTCTAATATTCTCACTTTTTATAGATAATATCCTGCAACACAAACACCAGGAACACGTGGAAGGTAATGAGATATTTTTTAAATACGTAATTTTGTATACTTTTATTTTAATTAGAGAATTATTTTAAAACGACATATTTCAGGGAACCCCTGCATATGATTGATTATACTTTCAAATTTTACCCAATACCCTGCAAAATGTACATCAAAGGGTGATAGAAAACCAACAGTAAGATTATAGTCATTATAATTTAATAGTTTTCAAGTCGATTGGAAAGACTGACGCAAAATTTTAAGCAATAATTCTTCAGAATCATCGGTATATGGGTTTATAGAATTTTGTTTATTTAATAATAGTTAAATACAAAAGATAGTATCATTGTAATTAATAGATTTCATTGACGATGCGTAAAGACTGATGAATAAATTTCAAGTATGAATTCCAAATATTTACAGGTATTGCTCATATAATTAATTTTTTTATACTACAGAGTTGGCTGATGTTATTTTTTACATGTATTATAAAGTGAATCATGATTTATACTTCAAGCTTTAAATTTTCAGCGCACGAAGGTTTGTGACGTCCTGCAGAGATTTTAAAGTTCCCGCGCGCCTACTACAACGCTAAATTTTGTTTTCTTCAGAAACGTATTTGAAATTGATGTCGGAAACACTCTCAATACGCCGTACCTGGAGACCTCTTGACTGTATTGAAATATTGTAAACATTCCGTCTGTTTAGATGAGCGAGAAAAGGTAAATTTTCGAACAAGTTACGTCGTCGTGTCGGTTAAATTATATACTGTCCAAGAGACTACTGTCGAATTAAATATTGTACCAGGGTAATACAAATAAGTACCTGGGAAAAGCTGAGAACCCATTAGTATATAAATGATTCTAGACAGTTTTTTGAACGAATGAATTGAAGTTTATTTTTAAAGCCGTCTTCAACAGAAAACGTCTATCTTCTTGCACTTTTAGACCTATGGAGTAAGATTTTTTTCCAACTATTCTAGAAAACTTGGTTGTGCTATTTTAAACCACAAAATTTTGTTTTAGTTGAACAGATATTTTAATTTGAAATTTTCTATGTGTAATTTCCTCGTTCCATAGTTGACGTATAACTTAAATAAAACTCTCTATTATGGCTTATTTAATAATTGGTCTCCCACCTTCGGTTATTGCTTTAATTAAACTAATTTGGTGTTATTGAGGCCTAACGCCTCGTTTTTCCTCCTTATACTTAAGTTGTAATATGGTTCTTCTTCCATCTTGGATCCTGAGGCGTTCCCTTCTGTTATGAAACCTTCCTAAGTTTGAATTAGGGAATACGGAAACGAGCCTCACGAGTGTCTCGGGAGCTGAAGTGCTGGTGACGTCGTATCGCTGCCGTAATGGTCTACGCATTAAGACGGTCGCCATTTTGTCGGACTGATAACGGTCGGAGTGGAGCAGCGACACATATATTGCCGGGACACACACGTCGCCTTGCTGAGATACGGTCGTCACTAAACAGCCACCGTGGTCGACGGCACTGCTCATAAAAACAGCATCCATGGCGTAACGGCGCCTCATAAAGGCTCGTATGTCGCAGCCAATAACTGCCGACCCGACGCACTCGCGACCGTCCCCAATCGCTATATACTTTTGCAGATGCTGCTCTCAAAGAGGCGCCAAGAAGAAGGCTAAGTCAACGAATGGGTTCTGACATAAAACGCGACACTCGTAACGAGAACGTATGGCCGACCTTTATTTGGGTCACACATTTTTGTTGCCCAAGTAATGCAAGTGCTTTGGTAGAGTTTCCTTTTACTAACACTTTGGCTGTCGCTATGTAATAGGCCGTATCAATTCTTAAAGTGCATACAATATATATAAAGTACATAAAGTTAGATCCTAAATTACGTTTTCAGAGACAGAAATGCATCGCCTCGTTGCCTCGGCATTGAATAGAAAAAAACTAGTATCAATAAAATCTTATCCAACGTTATCAAACTATAATGAGTTTAAATTATTGCAGAATGCGTATTTGATTTCAACACATTCTAATGTATTCTAAATAACACAATTCCTACGGATATGTTACATTTTCTGACTATATATATATATATATATATATATTATAACATGCGAGTTACAACCCGTTTCCCGGGTAGCGGCTAGACCGTTGTTGCGTCGCTACTAACGTAAAAGGTACGCGGGAAAGACAAGCTGTACGTGTTGCGGCCACGTGATCTTTTAGTTTGCTCGAAACCAACGGTGAGAGAAATCACAAATCGTAGCAAGAGCGTCTGGACACGCCGTGTTCACGAGATATGGCGCTACAAATGGTTGACCCAGGGCGGCAAATCGTGTATAGCTAGTCGTCGGCGCAATTGCTAATTGGGAAACACCCAGGCCGCGACACGGTGTCTTAGGTTTATTGCCCCTGGTTCAAATGCTGTCACCTTTCTTTTGACTCCACACTGCCAAAAATCCGAGCAGATGTGTTTGACCATTACAATCAGCAGACTACTTGAAAAGTTTAAATTTAACGTTTTTTTATTATAATAAAACAATTAATGGTCTTTTACAGACTTTATTCTTTATATTTAATTAGTAGCAACGTGTCGGAATATTTTAATATTTTCTTCCTATAGAGGAAATATTTACAGTAAATTAAAACTTATGAAGGTAAATTGAAAACAAAAATATATACGGAGTTTAAATCAAACTTACCACAACGGTATCAAAACATAACAATATGTCTTATTACAACAGTAACCGAGATCCGAGGCAACACGTAAAACGTTCTCAAGTAGTTATAGCCAGACTGAATGCAAAAATTTCATCATAAAATAAAATATAATATTTTGGATCTACTGTCAAATTTCAGAAAAATAAATAAATAAAAATGTTGCACAAAAATCTGATAACAGTGTGACGTCAGCGACACAATTTTTTTACGTGAAGAATGTTATAGTTGGTATTTAGACAGTTTAAGATAGGAAATAATAATAAAGTACATCCGTTTATTGACTTTACAACGGGGATGACAAGCTATGAACTTAATAATTAAAACAAGGAGAAAGGTACGGAACCTGAAATAAAGTGTTTTATATTCTGGTACGTAACAGTATAAAAAAAGTACACACTTAAAAATAAAATCGATTTCAAATCTGAACGAACCAAATTTGTCTTTTTTGTACCGATCATTGGATTGATACAATTTCATTTCTACAAAAGTAACTTTCGTAAATATAATTGACATACATTACAAACGTTGAGCCATTTCCTTCCTTAGCAACCCTAATCTCATTTCTTTAGTAAACAGCGAATAGTCGACAGAATATCACATGATTCTCAACAAAGTTCATATGCCATAGTCATTTCTGAGGTTTCTTGTCTTCAATATATGGAGAGATCTCCCGCACTAAAATAAGTACGATTATCTTTTATGCTCTTTTGCATGTGGCCGACAGCCACATGATGCGTAATTTGGACATCATTAATAGCGGTGAAAAAAGATTCGTTGAGTTGTTGCAACAGTGGAATTATGAATGCTGTCTGTAAGTGGAGGCCCCAGATGTAGAAGGCGAGAACTGGAGAACCGCCAAAGCAAACATCAAAGTAGACCCAATTAAGGTGTTTATCGGGGGGCTGCGGGGCTTTGGCGCAGTTCTTTTCCACGCTGCAACTTCCAGTACTTCAACAAAAGAATGCAAAAGTCTATCCTTACAGGGCCATAGTCATTTATAAGTAATTTCATGATGGCAGCCTTAATTTACTAATTGGTGGTACAGAGAAAGTTTCTTGAAATAAATTTCAAGTGTTGTTACACTTCTCTGAAATTTTGTTCATGTAGGCGTTTTAGCTACCAATTATGCTAAAAGTTGGAATGGTTCTGTGTGTTTAATAACGTTATTCATTGTATTGAATCTCATAAATATGATAATGAAAATTATAGTCAAAAACAAGAGTTCTATACTCCGAATTTCTTTTTCGTACCAAATCTTGACTGTGAAAGGCGATATCGGTAATTGTCTCAGTTTTGCTTGTAAATGGAAAGAGTTCTATACCCCCTTTTCATTTCCCTTCCTATGCTATTAAAGGGAAGTTGCCTGTTTCAGGATAATACTCAAGTAGACTGTTACCGCCTCCTGAAAAAAATACACTAAATTTCTTGGGAGCAAGATTACCTGTGGGACCCTCTCTCGCAGGTATTTCTCTACAGACTGACAATGGGGCTTAGCTTCGGGATACCTCGTTCTCTCTGAGTGCCTGTCGGAGATTTCTCTCGAAAGCATTTCTTCCGCAGATTTACTGCGGCATTCATCTAACTCCGTCGGGAAAACTCTCTATTTTTTTCATACTTCTCATATGCCGCGGCACCTTCACCTATTTTGGGAGGTGAATGTACTGGGGTCGAAGATCTTGGGCATACGGTAAGAGGTATTCGCTGATCCAATGGATCATTCGGCCAACTGCCTCCTAAGCCTTGTGGAGACACGGAGAAGGTAATACTGCGACCCCACAGCATACTCGTCTCTCGTCATTCGGAAGAGCGTGGGAATAGTACCCAATGGCTGACCTACCTGATGCAGGTTTTCTATGGTTTTCCCTGCATCTCTTTAGGGAAACACCTGGTAGGATCCTTAAAATATAGCCCAGGGGCCTTATCGACCCTTGGCTACCTTGCTCTACCTTCCGCAACCCCCTATTCGATTCCCTTCCCATGCTATTAAATGGGAGTTGCCTGTTGCAGGATCACCCTCATGCAGTCTGTTAACAAAAAAACTCGTTCTCTCTCAAATTTCAAGGTTCTCACATGAAGCAAAACAACGAAGTTTAAGTATTCATGATAGATATTGATATACGAATAGTAATAGGGTTAATATTAAGAAAATTGAGTGAAGTGGAAAATGAAGTAATATATTAATTAGGGTATGGCCTTTTATACATTAGATTCAATATTCTATTAATTACAGTATAGTGAAGTGCAAAGGAAATGGTAGGACATCATATTTAAAAAATATATAGTTTAATAGGGGTAATGGAGCGGAATATTCTTGTTTATTTTTTAGTTATTGCTTTATTTTTTACCTATTTTCTTATATAACATTTATAATTTATTTTGTCTTGTTATTAATTTAATGTAGTTTAAGCATTACCACCGGGCTGTGCCAGTTGCAATGAGAATAAATCAGTCAATCAATGACACATTATTTCACGGTAATCAGACCGAAGAGCATGTGGAGAAATTTCGTGAAGTAGTTCGTACACGTATTCCTTGCGACCCGTAAGTAAGCAAGGGCTATAGAGGTGGTGGAGGTGGAAGGTAAGGAAATTTAGAACAAAAAAACGGCAGATATGTGCAAATGAATAAATACTTTTATTGGTTATTGAGATTAGTAGTGTATCTGGCGGTATTGTACATTTTGTTGGACATATTACGTTACCGTTCTTATTTAAGGTACCAGTAGTCTTCTTGATTCGGTTATGATATTCAGATATATATTATGAAAATCAGATAACATGAAGTAGGGGGTGTGAAAAAGTAATTCTTCAAAATATGACGCTCTCGCTTATGGTTTAATCATGTGTTTACAAAGAGATTTCTGTCGAATTAAATACAACGCTAATGTAAATGATTTCCGGGGCATTTTCTGGCACCCAGATAATTCATAATAAGATTAAATATTCAATAATTACAGTTTTCATAGACAGGTATATTGCGATATCTTATTAATGACATTAAAAGTATACACTACAAAATTACATTTTACACTGCCGACTTTTTAAAACAATATTATTGTTAGTCAAAATTTTTCAAATTAATTACAATTTCTCTGCATCTGCTAAACTATAACCAGCTATACATATCATATTAAAGAAATAATATAAATGTGTCCGCGTAAATACAAATAAATTGAATTCAGTAATAATGTTGAATTAAGGGGAAAAACAGCAAAATAAGAGCCAGAGACAATTTACTTTAATACCGAAAGTCATAAAACAGCAAACAAAGGAAATTTAGAGCCGCGGTAAACGACAAGGAACCGCTTTTACGTCCCCTAGTGCAATTGCGGCTAACACAGACCGCCCCTGCGAGGTGGAAAAGGCAATATCACTTTCTCACCTACAATACCTACACAAGTTCAATTGCAAAATAAGTTCAAAATTTTATACCAATCATAGTTAACTGATAATCTATCCGTTTGTCTCTAAGTTACATATTTTATGAAAATTTAACCAAAATCTGTAATTCTTCAGTGAATTTAAGATTTAGATTTAGATTTATTGTTGTTTCCATTAATCCTCGATTGAGGAAATAGGATACGTTATACATTAAAAATTAAAAATGAACAAAATAAAGTACATAACTAAAGACAAATAATCTTAAAATAAATAAGATAGAAGCCTGATCAGTACCGAATCGATCGTAGTTTTTAACACATAATCTTCAATTATCCTTCAATTGTTTATTATAATTGTGAAATGAGTCAATATTGAATGTCATTTTGATGATTTAAATTATTTTTCAGATTTCGAAACCATATTAGAAACCATTTATTACTAACTCCAAAACTTTATACACCCCTCTTCTTGATTAACATATTTTTCAATAAAGTTATTACATTATATTGGGGAAATAATTCACATCATTTCTCAATATGAATCACCAGATTAAGGTTTCCCAGACATTCAGTAAAAAAAATTATGATTTTTCGGCCATGCACTATCATAAGTTTTAACAGAGCTTCGTTGTGTAATGGTAAAACACAACGAAATACGGAATCGGGCGGTACAAAATCAAAGACAGTAGAGAAAAATTGAAAAAGGATGCAGACAGTCTAATAAAGCCTAGACAGTTCGGCGCAAGTCTGGGTTTTATAAAATCATTTAGACTCCGAGTCACCTGACTGTGACAAAACCCGATGTTTTCCCAAAAACATCGGTGGTAAGTGAGGTGGATGACTCATTCCAAAATATGAAGGTAAATGCTTCTGATTGGATGGGAGAAAATTGTTAAAAACCGACGAAAACTTATTTCCGGGCAGGAGGGCACTAAAAAGTTGGAAATCAAGAGATTGAATATTGGCGATTAGCTTTTGGATGATGATGGATAGTGAGATACTTTGAGCGTAATTGATAGAAAAAGAGAGAGAGGTAACAAAGTGCAGGACGGAGAGGCTGTTTAGATCTGCGGAGTTGCCTTAAATTGTTTGATCCAGGGCGAAATGCTTGCTCTTGATCGCGATCTTGAGCGTTCATTTTACAAAAACGAAGTCGAAAAGTATCTGTGACCAGTACGAGATCTGAAGACGAGCGGCGAGTTCCAGGCAAAGGAGAATACTGTAATTACTCTAACCTTTCTTCCGATTTCCTCGTGCTGCCAATTCCGATTAGAGATTTTGTTTATAAATCGGCTGCTATGAAAAGGCCCTTAAATACGACCCGAGAATAGATCGCATATGTCTAAAAGTTAGTTTGTGTAAGAAATCGAATATGTGTAAATATTTTATAAAGTGTATTCTGTTAACCATAAAAAAGGCCAGCTTCGTAAATTCAATTGAATTAAATTTTTGTATATTGTCAATTAATAAATGTAAAGTTACCTTATTTCCGTCCATATATATAATTATTCATTATTTAGAACCAGTATATTTCCACATATTCATTTCAGTAGTTTGTCAAACTTTGTCAGATTTGATCGTTTTAGTTTTTCTTTAAGGTTATTGTAGGATAAACAAAACTTTTTTGAACTCACACGGCTGTGACTGATAAATATACATAAAATAAGTAACATTATTACAGTGGCGTAACGTGGTATTCAGCCGCCCGGGGTGTTGAACAAATTTACTACCCCTTTATTTAGTTATTTAAATGCGTAAATTCCAAAAAGAAAAATTAAACAAATTCAAATTCGGATTCTCGTGTACAAATGCGAAACAGGTGCCAAATAAGTTTTATCAAATAAAAACAATGCTACAAAAATCCTTTTCAAATGCAACAAATGTGTGTGTGGAAAATGTGCCTTCGGTAACCTAATAATTTACTAAATATGCGGTGAACGTGAATCAAATTAGCATATTATGTATATATTTTATAAATTTAAGATTCAATTAAAGAATTAATTTTTTCTTGTATTTTTTATGTTTTTTAAATTAAATAAGTAAACAACTTTGAATCGTTATTTGAAAAAAATTGTTTTATTCACATACCGAATTGTGCTAAATGACATTTTTCGCTATACATAGTAATTTATATAACATTTTAAAGACGGATCGCTTGAACCGCTGTGGTAGGAAATTGATGTACATGAAGTATCGGTAGGTTTAGTGTTAATAACAATCATCCGTGGAAGGACAAGAAACAAGGTCAGAGTTTCGATAGTTACATTGATTCACCGTATTTTACAATCAAACACTTTTTACGTGAACACTGTTATTTATTTCAAACACTTTAATCAATAATGCAATGCTAAATAATATAAATATTTGACGATATTTCATTACCAATTAAATATTTTGTTTCCATTTTCATATGTAGCTATTTTATTTGATAGCCAAAGTACGTGGAATATGATCTCCACACCTAACGGTTATTACTTGTTGAGTTCAATAAGTTCCGTTTAATATTTGTCTCGGGGAATATAAATGAACCTGTCACTTAGACGATAGAGAAATCTCCAGAAAAAATTTACTTCAAAATCATTTTTAAGATTTTTAATTAATGTTGTCAATGTAATGTTCTCAGACAATACATAGTTACTAATAGCATAAATAAGTTTTATTTCCTCAAATGACCTACTTTTGATTAATAATAATAGTGGATTTTACTGAAAGATACTTTAGCTCTATAATTTTGGTTAACATGAGGGTGATCCTGAAACAGGTAACTCACCTTTAATAGCATAGGAAGGGAATTGAAAATGGGCGATTTTAGTTGGTCTGTATCTTAATTCTGAATTGGTGCTCCTTAATCACAAAATACGAACAGATTACTTTCAATATCACTACTTCCTCAATTCGCTTTGCCTCATCGTTTATTTCTCATTCTTTACATTACGTTTTCTTTTATCAGCTTCATTATTTGTTTTTAAATCTTCTCCGTTCGCCACTTTCCAAAATGTGATAGTTAATCACCAGAACATGTCTCTGAGTAACCTCGATTTATAACAGACGGGCACTGTGTGTTAGTCATTGAGTTGTGAAATAATTCATGTTGTTCCGCTGTGAATCCCCAGTCAAATTATAAAGTTATAATAACCTTCACACTACTACTCGTAAAACTAACATCCCCAAAAAAACGGCTAACGAAATTTCGATCAATGCGACGTATAATCACGTTTCCTCGACCCACTACAGAAATTCAAATGATAGGTTTTTATGAGAAAGTTTATATGAGCTAGGTGAAACAAAACGCGACGGCAAAAGTTTAGGAAAGGTTTCGTGATATTGAGATAAGGAAATAGTATACTACAACCGTGGTCAGAACTTTTATGTAGTGAATAACCAAAATACGAGACTCTGTTTACAATTGTTACACGAGGAGAAACTATTGATGTCGACCTGAATACTTATTAGCTCCGGAAAACGTTTACCTGTCATGTCTCAGTCACTCAGCCGTATCTGATCGGTCTGTATGACGTTCAACTAACTAATTGGAACGCAGTTGCTCTTCGCATTGGGTTTCTAACATGATCCAAATGCCTAGTGTAGTGCGTACTGTCTGACAGGCTACCACAATTCCTGCACGAAGAGTTAGTACCTGACGAATAATCATTTGTGGCTGCTAAGAATCATTCAAGTTAACTTCAATTTTTTTTGCAATATAAAATGCATGTCGTCATGCACTAACATTCGTAAAAGTTCGGATAACTGAGTTTGGTTTTACATATGTTTATAACAATAATAAAGAATTGTAGAAATAGCCTAAAACATAAAGATCAATCTTTTAACTCAGTGATAATTCCTGTAACACCAAATGTACGTTTTGTACAATTTTATTGTTGTAAAAAAGTTTGTCTAATAATTTAACTATTATGAGATACATTTCAAACTAATAATGTTGAAGAGTGACGCAATACTTTCGAAACTATCGTGTATAGCACTTCCTTGAAACACATAACACACTTTCATTTGATGTTATGCAATATAATGTAATGGTCAAAGGTCATAAATTAATATTGTACAACTACATAAAACTAGTTGATTTAATTCAGAAAATTGAACTATACTTTTTAATGATAAAAAATAAGTAAAACTGTTTTATTTGTTTATTTAAAGTTAAAACGAGAAAATAAAGTTTGTCGCGTTGAAACTAATAAAATTAGTTGCACTAATCAATAAAATAAATTGAACTTAAATTGAAATTTAATCAACTAAAATTAATTGCGCTTGGAAAACAATATGGGCCTTTCTCAATAACGTGTTTCTTGTTTCATCTTTTCATGACTGTTTAATTAAATATAAGAAAGAGGCTCCGTAAAATAAATACGTAACACTTCAAAGCTTTTTTTCACTTAAAGTTTAATGTCTACAAAATTTTAACTAATAAAGAACATTTATGCTGACCTCCTGTGGTGTATTGGTTAGATTGCTGGCTCGGGCATGAATGTTGTGAAACTACAGATAACGAGTTCCCCCTTACCGTAGTCGCTAATAACCACAGTAGTTGATGCGACTTTAAATAATAATATATTATATAATAATGTATATTTAAAGAACAAATTACAATTACAAATAATTTGAACAAGTCTGGAATATTGTTCTTGGCAGCATCCGTAAAATAAAAATAAATATTTAAGCACACAAATAAATCATACGAAAAAATATCATTATCTTATTTCAGAATAGTACATTTTTTCTTGGTTATTTCTGAAAGAAAGCACTTCTTGTGTCACTGCATTAAAATTAATGCCAAAACGTTGCCGTTCCATTAAATAATCAACATTTGTCTCTTTTCTGAAACATGCTCTGGATTTCATGAAGTTCACCGAGTTTGTATATTTTGTGAGCAGAGGAACAGGATTCATTCCACCATGGTTTGGTATTATATGTCCTATTATTATTTGGGTGTTTCCTCTTTAACGTTTCCTCCGCCGCCTTGGTGATTACATTGCAGATAATCTTGTTTAAACTTTTCAAATAATCTAGTTAGGATATTTTCTTTCTATGAGGCCGTTGCAGTACCACTGTAAGAGGCTACGTGGCTGAATCTGGGTCCGTAGATGGTACTCAAAATAGATTCTTTATCGTATTCATAAGTCTGTTTAGTGTATTCTTTAGGCTTCTATCTTTATTAGTATGGTATATTACTTTTAGCATTTCAACGAACATTTCCGGGGATACTTGGTAGTCGTTGGCTAGACTCAATGGGTTATTTGAGGTGATAAGATTTTTTTTGTGCAAAGTAATTGGGAAGCTATATTGAGTGGATTCGTATGTTGTTCGTGCTACTTCAAAAAACTCGGCTAAGGAATTCTGTTTTTGTTTCGAATCTAACTGTACTTCAAAGCTTGCTCAGTTACATATACTTAAAATGTAACGACCTATGAATTTTTCTTACAGAAAAAACCGTCTCGGACGCCAGGGTCGCAATTTTGAATCATTTGCATTGTGATTTATTTTATTATTTTGCGTTATTCCACGCTAAACAGAATATTAATTAACTCGTTCGACAGGTTAAGTTAGGGCATAATATGTTTTTTCACGTTCTGTATATCTTTGGGGTACGACCTCTTTTTGGCCTTAAAGGCGGGGGAGGGGGAAATAGGGAACTTGTATTTTCAAAAGAAAACCTTCTCTCTGCAATAACAAAAATGTCATGGAAATCGAATAAATGGCATATAAGGGACAAATATAAAGTCTTAGAGCATATAATTGGACCTTTTTGGCTTGTAAAAGGTAAGGAAGCAGACTAAATTTTTAAAATATCGACAGACTTGCACTAAACACGAAAAATTTCACTGCAGTCGGATGAATCGTTTATTTTTAACGAAATTAATTATGAAACTGGAAATAATATTGTCCGTTTAAATAATTCATAATTTGTTTCACAAAATAAAAAACATTATTTGTACCTGGTGAAGTCCAAATTTGAGGACGAAACAACATAATAGAACAAACCATCTGTTTTGTCTGTATATATTATTGGTATACATACACATATATATATATTAGAAAACACGTTAAGTAAATTATATTTTTTCACTGGTGTCCTTATCAAACCTCAATTCAAAGACTCAGGGAAAATAAATTGTAGTAGATATGATACATTTAGGTACCACAAAAAGTTCATTTGTAGAGATCCACTTATGGTTCTTAAATAAATTATTAAAGTTTTTCTATCAATTTTTACGTTTCAATATACTATATTCTTGCTTTTCCTGTATTTTATAATTTTAATTGTTTTTCAGAATCATTTTTCAACTGTATTGTCCAATTCTATTAACTTAAGTTGTGATCTACTACAAACATCAATTTACCAATTAATTCCTGTATTTAAAAATGTTCATGCAACATCATTTGTTGAAAATTTATATTATCTGTAATCAATTGTTTTAAATTTCTCATTGCCCTTATTTTCATTATTTTTGAATTTATATTCCTGATTTATGACTAGTAATTGAGGCAGTTAAAATATTATTAATAGTAGAAAATTAAACAAATACTTATTTTTTTATTTTAATGATATTATTGTGATGTTTGCATTGTACTTGATTGACCAAGCTCTAATAATATGATTTATTTCATGTGGAGAAATCAAATGTGTTATGGTCTTGTAATATTTTTATACCATTTTCTAAAAGTCGTGGCAATCAAAGTCAGGACCTTAACTTATATCTCATTACTTATATCGATATCACTTTGTATTCCTGCATATTTTTACAACTTTTAAAATTTAAAAATAACAATTTAATTAGGTTAGAGTAAATTTGGAGAAAAAATTATTTAATTAGGGGGCTCTAATGAAATCCCATGTGGTGTCTCACGCTCACGTGAGTGGTATACGTTGATTGTATTTTATTAGATAACATTTTATTGTCACAATACGTATAACTAATTTAATAAATGAAATAAATCAAGTTTAATTGTAGACAGTTACAGTGCGTCAGTTTAGAGTTTGAAATAATTTCATTTTTGAAAGATGTAGGAAGACGTGCTTGGCTTATGACGAGGTGGGGTTTTGAATGCACCGAGAACGTGCTGCTGAATATCAGACAAACGACGAGACGAGATCTCGTAAATCACGGACGCAAAGGCCCCACGATTAGAGCGCACAATGGACCCGAGGGCTTCCTTTACTAATTTCTCTCGCATCTGCCGCCCTCTCTGAGGTTTGTGTGGGCTAATTATTAATAACAGCCCCTTACCGCTACACGCCCCCAACAAGGCAGAATACTTGTCCAAGATGCTTCGAGGGGAGCCTCACAGCTCTCTGTCATTAAGCCAGTCTTAGCAATCACCCAACCACATTTATGATAAATAAAACCGGAAAACGAAGGATAATTTGAATAATATTCAATATTGTTAATTATTGAAAAGAAATTGACGTAAAGTTTCTTGTTGAATCAATTTAATTATAATTATCGTTATATCAACTGGGTCCAATTTTAGTCAGAACATAATGCACACTATTTCCGTGACCACCATCATTGCCGTGGTCAGGTTCATATATACACTGCCGGAAAATAATCCCAACACCAAGAAAAATATATTATGCATGAATGAAATTTCGGTAATACATCTGTCTAGTTAATAAGTTTCTAGAACTCAGGTTAATGGAAGCGCGAGAAATGCTGGTTCATTGATAACTAGTGTAACATTCACAATTTCATTAAAGTACAATATATAAGCTGGATGCCCAGCGTCGCCCTAAAATAATTTATAATAGCCATTATCATCTAAAATACAGTTAACTCTTTGTCAACACGTGACTAAACCATCAGCGAGAACGACACTCTTTCGAAAATTTACCTTTTCACACCCCCTACCGTATGGGAGCCGGCGGAATGTTAACTTCATTATAATAGATGCGATGTCTCAAATCCACTGGTACCTTAAATAATTCTGTAACTCAAAAAAGAAATGTACAATCAAGTCTCCGGCACATAAAGAGAGTCAAAAATACTCCCGGTACTTTGAGAATCTAAAACGTATCCCCGGTATATTAACAAAGTCAAAAATATTCCCGGTGCACTAATAGAACCGAGGAAACTCACACCAATCTCGGTTGTTTTCGCATTATTTTTAATAAACTGACCTCCACCCCCGCCATGGGACTAAACATCTGTAGATGTTGCATGTTGAACTTAGAATTGAACTCGGTGACTTCCACAACCCCGCATGCTCGTTTATTTTTCCGTTATTTGTATATAACGCCCCTCCATCTTCTTCCCTTACGGATGCTCCACTCGCAAGAAGAGGGTTCAAATGATACGCAAATAACATCGGGAGAATCACTGTCAATCCCATTAACCCGAAAAAGTATTTATTCACTGCAAATAACCATTTATGAACATTTTAAATTTCCGTCGCCTCCATTCCCGCCCCCAGGAGTGATAGACGTCTTACTTCCACAGTGTTTGCAAGGAACACTTGTACAAAAGTTGTTCCAAATTGCTCCACACGTTTATATTTGTATGTGGAACACACACAAAAATACCCTGAAACAGTCACTATTTAACGGTAACTATTTAAAACTGTACATAGTTACGTGGGGGACATTGAGACAAGTAATTACATATAAGACACTTAGAGTCCAAACGGTCAGGAAATGCCCTAAAATATCCATAACGTCACATCTATTCCGAACCACTTATCCCTGCAGTGGCTCCATACCTAGAGAATGAGTACTAATAATTAAGGGATAACGCATTCATGCTGTCTGTGTGTCGCTACTATGCTGCAAATCAAACTTTGAGTAACGGTATTGTAAATTGAAGAAAACAACCAATTTTTTATTAGTAATTTGTGTTTAGAAAGTGTTTACTGCTTTCATTTATTGTTGCGCACGTAATGTAAATTGTACATTTGAGCTATTAATTAATTGAAGAAGTCAATGAGATAATTGTTACTGCTACTTGCAATCCTTGGTTAAAATTCATTCCAAGTTCTTAACCATGAAGCACAATTGATACAATCTTTTCGAAAATAATTCATACTAAACAAAACGCTCGTCTTGGTTAACTACTTTATTTGAAGAAAAACAAATAAGTCATTAAGCCACGTAAAGAAAATAATTACAATGTAAAAAATAAAATAAAAATGACGAACCCAGATTTCTACCATCTGCCACTCACACCCAACGTTCAGTTTCAGGTATAGAGCCACATAAACAGAACGGAAAAAACGTTATTCCTGGATTATTCGTACTCATACGCCTGGCAAGGAGCCACCACAGGGACAAGTGGTGCGAAACGGATGTGACGTCATGGAACTTGTGGTTCAATTTTTGCGCATTTACTGTCCGTTTCTGTCTCATGGCCCCCATGTCACTGCATACTTTTTTAAATAGTTACTGTTCTCATTCTGTATATTTATAAAGATGGGCCAATTTTCCAGAAATACATGCTATTTAACTTATATATAGAACAGGCGATGGTGAACGTTAAAACGGATTATGGAAAAGTAATCATACTTCAGGGATAATAAATAAAACCCCTACGGTTTACCGATGATATTGTAGTATTTAAAGGGGAGTCAGAAGAAGGCATTGTGAGGTAGCGACACTAGCCACTAGACTGCAGGAAGTCGCCCTTGGTATTTTATACTATTGTATTCAATTTTATATCAGTTACCATTAGTGATTCAATAATGTTTCCAGTAGTCCCTGTCCAAGTACATTGAACTTGTTAAAATTACTAGATCCATAAGCATAAAAAGCAATAATAGGAAAATAAACTTATGTTACCTATACAAAAATATTTTGAACTACACACATGAAAAATTATAAGTTATTTTTTAAGTTTAAATAAGGCCAAAAACAGACAAAGAATTAGTGAAACATAAACTATAATTTAAAATTAACTGCATGTTTCGGTCCTGATCTGGACCCTCTTCAGGTTGAACTAAATAACAATGCACAAAATTATTACATTTTACATTAGAACCAAAGAATACAGTGGTTAAAGAACCAAAAGACAAAATTTTAAAAAGCTAAGATAATAATTATACATTTGATACTTTATATTTCATGAATTAAGACATTATATATACAACTGAGCAAATCCGAGTCCGTCTTTATATTCAGTATTTTAATGTTTTGTATAATGTGAAGCATTTTTTAAACTAATCAAAGACAGTAATTACGACTCCCAATTAGCTTAATGTAAAAACGGACACGAAACACGGGGACTGAAATTTGAAAT
Source organism: Eucriotettix oculatus (assembly GCA_034510155.1). Lineage (NCBI taxonomy): Eukaryota > Metazoa > Arthropoda > Insecta > Orthoptera > Tetrigidae > Eucriotettix > Eucriotettix oculatus. The sequence goes on from CM067376.1 coordinate 183,682,781, forward strand.
TCCTGTAAATTAATTGCTACTGAGCTGAAATTATAATTGTGTGTTAACGCACATATGTAGCAATTTACAAAATTTTGTTTTTATAAACTTGTTTTTGTTGAGATCTTTTGAAAATAAATTGGCAGTTTTGAAAATGTTCCTTGTGTTACGTACTTGAATATATTTTAGCTTTTTTACATTATATGTAGGGCTGTAAATTTTTATCCATTGTCAGTATTAATTTTAAATTGAATAAAACTGCGGGGAGTAATTTTTTTTACTAATAGCTTCGTACGGTTGCTTAAAAATCACCACTTTTCAGCACTTTGAAATTTTTTTTCACTTAAACTACTAAAACAATACAAAAGTAATACTTACATTTGAAGATATCAGCATGTAAATTATGTACAAAAATAATGAAGACAATATCTTAATATTTGTGACGCATAGAAGGTTTTTGGTACCAGAAATCATGAAACTGAGCAAAACTCATTTTTCTGAAAAAAAGTAATATTTTTTAAAATTAGAATAAAACATTAATTAAAATTGTTCAACAGCATATGCTACACCTTCCTTCATTTGTATGGCAGAATATTTTTTCAGTTTACTGAATTTATAGGCATATTAATATAAAACAATTAAATAAACGATTTTTTCAGATTTTGACCGACATCACAGTCCCCGTGTCATGAAATATAATGTATCAAATGTATAATTACTTTTTAATTTTGGCTTTTGGTTCTTTAATTACTGTATTCTTTGACAGCACTGCAATATATTTGGACTGTAATAATTTTTGTGCATTATTTAGTTCAACCTGAAGAGGGTCCAAATGAGGACCGAAACATGTAGTTGATTTTAAATTAGTTTTTGTAATTTTCCCTAATTTTTTTGTTTTTGGCCTTATTTAAAAATATGATTATATATTTAATATTGACATAAATATCAAAAATGAGCTAGATTACAGATTACAATAATATATTTTAAACATTTTCTAGGTACGTTACACGACAAAACTACAGGTATTTCGTAAAAGTTTTAAATTTCATAAATAGTATGTGTTCTCCAGGCCAAAAAAATTAATATAAAAATATATAAAAGAGAAGTCATGTAAACCCTTGTAGTATAACCTGGAAGCCATAGTCAACTCTTGATACCTTTTTACACCTTTCACATCCCCTGCTTCAACTCTTCTTCTATTCTAATAATGGGGAACTTCCACCGCGTAGAATTCCTTCATGTAGCCTGTCATATAAGAATAGACATGTAAAGATATGAAACAAAGAGTTAAGATGAGATGAAATTGTAATTCAAACTACACTTTCGAAATATCACTAAACCTCACTCATAACACTACGCTCTTTATAACTGCCGAAATTTTTTCTGGCAACTGGCCTGAAGCATTATTTAAATTAATGAATGATAATGTGGAAATTTAAATATTATTGAATATTTTAAATTGGAATATAAATTTATCTATTGCTAGCTTAGCAGTTCTTTTCCAGATTATGAAAACTAACATTGCTTGTAAAGTGATGTGTAATAGTGAAATCTTACGATTTCTACCAGCAGACATTGACTCTTTGCTTCAGTAATATATATCAAAAACAGGCCCTTTCTCAAATTCCTTCTGGTATATATCAGTCACAACCAACTTAATTTGCTCATTCTTTGTCACAAAAATATGTAACTGCAAAAATTGTTTGACTAACCTTCAAATAGAAGTTATGCATATATCACTGCATTGCGGGATAGTCTAACAGTAGAAAAATCTGATTCTAAACTTTTTGCATTCAACCCGAATGCAGAAGACTAAAGCAGAAAAAGTTAATAAATTAATAATAATATTTAATAAAGGGAACGTTTTCAACCATACTCATTAGTTTCAAGCCCAACTTCAGCCTGGAAATGACCAATGAAATGTGGCGAGTGGTCAAATATTTCATTTACGTTTCGTATTTTAAATATTTTGACAACTTTTTTCATAAGCCAATGTACCATATTTATTGATCCTGTGATTGGGCTACACTCGGTGATAGTTACAAAAAGTTCATATAAAGATTTAGATTTATTGTTGTTTCCATTAGTCCTCGATTGCGGAAATAGGATACGTCATACATTTCAAATGAACAAAATAAGGTACATAATTAAAGACAAATAATCTTAAAATAAATTAATAAAAGAAAATGTATGTAGACAAAAGTCAATATAAACACAACACGGACACACGATGTCACACACACACTGGGAAACACAAACAAGCACACACTGAGAAACACGCAATGGAGTTTTGAACTACTTGGAGCTCTGCGACCAGGAAACTGTCCTTCCCTCTGTCGTAGCTCCAGGCAATACATGAAACAAACAAACAAAAGAGCATAAAAAACTGAATAGAAATTTTAAAGACATGTGGTGTGCTAATTTACAAGGCAGCTCTTTCAACACTTTTTGCAGGAACCTTTATTTTAAATACTAGAAGGACGATTAAGAAAATCCTGTACCGAGCAAAACGTGCCATTTAAAAGAATAGTTTTACTCTGCTTCAGGATGCTTTTGTAGGTACTGTTTTTAACCTCTGGAGGAAAATTATCCCGGTATTGTGAATACTTTTCTGGTGTAGAGCAAGGCGATGCTTGTCCGACCTTAGAGCTGAACGATTTCTGGTCGCGTATTCATGAAACTCGCTATTTGTTTGAAACAAATTAGTGTTCCGCTTTACAAACTTTAATATTTCCTAAATATATAACAAATATGAAAAAATCGTACACGTAAACATTGTAAATAATTTCCTGAAAATTAAATTAAAATATTAATTTATTACTTAGCTGTTTACGCAACACAATTCCACATCGTGTATCAATTAAAAAATAACCGAAACCGTCAGTTTGTTAACGGGAGGCATAGGTACCGGAAGAATTTTTTACTTCCTTAAAGACAAAGTGTTTTTCACCGCATGAATCCTTGAGTTCCGTAGTGTACTGGAAGAAGGTTTAACTCCAATAAATTACTGAGAATACTTTCACCCTCTCAATGCACCTGGATGTTTTATACAGTGTAAAGTACGTTGCTTATTTAATGGACCATGCGATTTCGTGACTCAATTAAAGTACTGTGAGTCATCATGCCAGTTATGATGAATTAAACATTCCGTAGGAATAGAAAGACGTGAAAATGTAAGTTGTCAAAACAAACTCTCTAGATGCTGGTTCAATAACACGTTGTCCTGAAGATTAGTGTCGAATTAAATACTGTTATGGGCTATTACAAAGAAGTGTCCAGGCAATGGCTGGCACCCAGCTTGTTAAATGTGAAACAAGAAATAAAACTTAAATCTAATTTCATTTAATTACTAATTGTTAAAACAAATTTTATTTTATGACTGCTTGACATATTTAAAAATGTAGTTGTGAAACGAGTGCAGGTGTTCACCCTGCATCTACACCATATACGAGTGCGAAGGAACAGTTGCCTTCCGATCAATGGTGGAATAGGCACAGACTGTCCGCCACATAATTCGCGACAATCTTGACCTTACAAGAGGGCACTCCGCGGCCATTGAAATGTAATACCCAGTATTTGCTCTCCGCGGGAAGGGACGAGTGTAAAGGCTTTCAAAAAGACAAGGGAGAATCAATTGGTTGCTAGGAGACGCTTCCTTGTTGACAAATGGCATCACTTGTCCCTCCGTAGTTTGTAGTAGAGAGGGAAACGATTTTCGCCAAATTTTTTCACTTGAATTGCAATAAAAAATCATTCATAACGTGAATACTAAATAAAAATATATCCCAATAACAGAAAGCCTTTCTTATAACAATGAATCTAAATCGTTCATTTATTCATAGGTAAACGTAAATAAGAATGCATGATCGAATATACTAATATTTTCATGTAAGGGTAAACAAAGGAGTGGCAATTAAATTAGTACCTTTTTTTCGGAAATCTAGTTTAATCTTAGGAAGGACATCCTCTAGAGTAGTCCAGAAGGAAAGCGTCTATAACTTCACCGCTTGAGTCCTAGACGGGACAGTAATAGTGCTGGATTCGGTCTATATACGATGGTGTTATTCTCTTCTTCTCAAAGTTTTGTATAATTTGAATTATTTGGTTTCTTCAAGTTAATACCTGATGAACTCGTCACTATTATGGGTTGTTTCTGTTTACAGTAGTCAGGGTCGTTTCAATGGTAACAGTGGCATAGACTAATTTCATAATCGGAGATTGTCCGCAGGAAAACCGAGCATTACTGAGCTCGTCACTGAGTGTTTCGATTATTTAATCTCGAGGACTTACGTAATTTCTTGAAAGGGCGAAGAACTTTCGTACTGCGACAAGCAGATTTTCTAAACAGAGCAATTATAGTTTGTCATGCTAGGTGATGAATAAGGACGCAAACAATATTGGAGATTATCAAAATAATCTGACAGTTGTTTACATTGGCTGATTGCCGTTTCGACCGTTTCTAGAGGAGGGGGAGGGGGTGGTTAAAGGCTAGTATTCCTGCTGATAAAATGAATAAAAATGCTTGCAAACGTCCCGCCAAGAGTTGAGAGGAAGACTCACCAAAATGTGGAGAGTGAGAAAAGAAAAAGTAGACAGACAGAGTTATTTTGCTTATAGAAAGAAGAAATAAAGCTTATAACTGATTAAGTTTTAAATTTTTTAGATTATCAAGTTGATATGTGTATACGACAATTTAATTGTGCTGGAAACTAAAAGAAGAAAGGAGGCACGTAAAATGTCTATGTTGCCTGTAACATATGGAGCCAGCCCTGCACGACAACGCTCGACCCTAAGCACAGAGATCCATTTTTGTAAGAACTAACACCAAATTAAATATATATCTGATCAAATGGAAGTAGCCACTGTATAACATTCAGTAACTCATTAGACACCCACATATTCCCTTATTAGAAGCAGTTCTAAATTTATATCAAACCCTAGAATATTTAAATTGTGAATTAATGAACACTTTATTCATTTCAATAAACTTTGATTGATTTTGGGCCGTGAGACTTTTGATTAAGGCTTCATACTTTAATATCGTCGTTTGCTATGAATATGATCTTTCAAAATGTTCAGTACATTTTTAAAGCAATTTCCAGTCACAGTTGTGTGTTAAGAATCGAAATACTGTTACACCATTCCCCTAAATATCCCAGAAACGAACTTTTTTTATTTTTTGTGTTGCTGGAGATTTTCATTCAAGGGATTAGCACACAGTCAGTGAAAAGTGAATCAGCTAAGTCCTGTCTATAGTAACTTTTCTATAAAAAACTTTCTCGTCTTGTTGTTATATCAATTTGCTATCATTGGCTATTTTTAAAATCACACAACTTTATTTTCGCAATACTGGTCTCAAATAAGTCCCAAATATTGGTTTTACATTGTTATTTGTTGTTGTTTTCATTCCTCCATACAAACCTACTTGCGCAAGCCTTTACATTTCCGCATAACAAGCACATCCATCATCCTCCCTAATCTGCTTAGCGTGTTCCATCTTTAGCCTTTGTCTTCTGTTCTTACCACACACGCTTTCCTCTAATACTAATTTTAGAATAACCTCATATCTAAAAACGTAGCCTATTAATCTACCCCATCTCTTATTCAACGTCCTCCATATTGTTCCCTCTTCCCCTATCGTGCTTAGAATTTCTTCGTTAGTGATTCTATCCACCCAGCTGATTTTTAGCATTCTCCTATAGCATCACATTTAAATGCTTCTATTCTTTTTGCAACTCCTATCGAACACGTTTCGCACCCATATAACGCCACACTCCATACGAACATTTTAGCAACGATTTCCTAACATTCGCACTTATAGTATCCGTAAGTAAATTCCTCTTTATGTGAAAGCCTTCCTTGCCTGTGCTATTCTACTCTTTATATCTACTATACTTCTATCATCCCTAGTTGTTATGCTGGCCAAGTAGCACAATTCCTTAACTTCCCTCAAAATATCCATTCCCAATTTAACACATTATGTTATTCCACTATTTCCCATTCTGCACTCCATTACCTTGGTTTTCCCTCTATTAATTCGCATATTGAAGTCTTTCTTCAGGACCACGTTCATACCATTTATTATGGTTTCCAAGTCGTCTACTAACACCCGTAATGCTACAAAATCATCTGGAAAGCGTAGGGAATTTATTTATTCTCTTTGTAGTATGATTGCTTTTCCATATTCCGTTTAACTTTCTTCTTTACCCTATTCTATATATATACGTTAAAGAAAATGGACGACAGACTGCATCCTTTTTTTTACTCCTTTCCTGATTTCACATTAGATTTCAAAATAAGCTGACAAAATAAGACAACTATTTAATGAATGCTAATAACAATGTGATCCATATTGGCTGAGCAATCGCGGCATTTTCTTTTATCGTTTTTCTGAATTTGCAGTTTGTCGCAGTTTAATTGAAGCTCTCTAGTCAATGTACTATTCTTTTCTTTATTTACTGCATCAGCGACTCAAGTAAAGAAAACTGGAACTTGAAATTAAGACAGAAAGCAGCCAATTAAGAGAAGTTCCATCAGCAGTGATTTTAATTAGGACTAAGTGTGCGCCAGACGCTGAGCTAGGTGAGGCCCATAAACATCACCGCGCCGCCCATGGGAACAACAAGGGAAGCTTCTCCTCTTTGCTTGCAATTAAGCCACTCGAAGTTTCAAACAAGTCTGCTTAAGCTAAGATCCCTTTCCCAGGAATATATTTACTGCACTCTAAATCGCAGTTTTGAAAGAAAAGTCTGTACAGTTTTTCAATTAAATACGAAATTTACAACCTTCATTAATTTATTAATTTCAAACACTATTTATGTATATAGATGTAATAAGTTTATAATATTAAAAATTTAAAGCGTAATGATACGGTTTAAGAAAGAGTATTTTATTTTAATAAGTCTTCAAATACATATCATGAGACCGAAATGTTTAGCAGTTAAACACAGATATGCAGTTTAGATACGTATATTATCAGTCACTAATATACACTGTTAGGAAGTAGGAAAGGAATAGAAGACTCTAGCAAGGAAACCGACGTTAAACTGCTGACAAATTGTACGTTCTCGACTTCGCTGAAAAGCTGGAGTGTGAGGCTTTTAAAACGTGTGTTAGACGTCATTGATCCGAAATATAGAGAACAGCTGACGTATCCACATTATGTCAGCATTTTTACGTCGCTGCTAGCTTTAACGACCTAAATTACAAATGGAATGTGTCCATCCACAAAGGCGATAACGACGATTCGTTACATAAGCAAGGGCTATAAGGATAAGACACTATACCAACCCTTGGGTGGAAGTTGAGGGTACGGAAATGGGAATAAATAATTTTCATTATAGAGAGACTTTCAGCGTCTCTCCCGGTGTTGTTGGTATTATATAAATTTTAGACTGTTTTGAAGATATTGTCCACATTTAATTTACTCAGAGATTTCTTCACTCGATTAAGATGCTGAGTCATAGAGATGGTTAAGACGAAATTCAACTGTCATAAAGTAAGGTAAAGTTTGAAAAATGTGACGTTCTTGCTGATAGTTTTAACGGCGTGTAGACAAAGAATTTACTGTTAAATAAATGCTGTAGCTGACTAATATAAATGACATTGCGGTTAACGCCGAGAACTCAGATAGTAGTTTATGTATGAATAAGTTTTGCTATTGCATTGTAGCAAATACGTGCTAAACCGTACAGTATCGTTGGGAAGTTTTTGGTTAAGTTTAATTATGACAGCCAACTTTTTGTGCTGAATAGTCAACGTCAAATGTCTTGCATCACACAGGTCCTAGTTTGAAATCGCGGAACTAGCTTGAATAGTCGTACTTATTGAACTGAATTGGGGAGGGAATATTAGTTATTTTAATTGCAATATTAATATTTTAAAAATTAACTTTTATAATGAAGTAAGAAAACAATTTACTTGGTCCAAAATAAATTTACATTAATCCTACAATGTTGCTATTTTCAATCTTTATGCCGGTAATTCTTACTTAATTAAAACTACAAATATATTTACATAAAAAATGATACAAATTAAATTCTTAAAACTAACAATTTTCAGTGTCGTATATTATGGGCCTTCTCAAAGATAAGAAGATAATCATACAATATCTACTTGGACCTGGCAGTATAGAAAATATGTGCAAAAAAAGAAAGGGTTACAGGTGTAATTTATCAAGTCAGATTTTTGAATATTCCAGCTCCTTCCTCGTAGCAATTTCCTCCTCAGAGTCGCCGCCGCTATTTGTCCCTGGTTCAGGACAATTTCCTGCTATCCCCCTTCTCTTGGACTACCTGTCCAATACTGCCAACAACTGTCCAGCAATCTCTCCACCAAACTTATTTTGATTTTTATTGCCCCTGGCTCAAATGCTGTCTCCTTTATTTTGACACCTCACCGCCAAAAGTCCGAGCAGACCGTTACATTATCAAGGCTAAGAAAAACGGGAGTTAGGACTGGGAAAAATCATTTCAGTCCCACGTGAAACTGCAATTTAGAAATTGTCGTATAGAAAAGTAACAAGGATTGAAGACCAATAGGTGGACGATAGAAATGACTGAACTTAATGGAAACGCATTGCCATTTTATCCAAATCACCGTCAAGACGAATTACCCCGGAGTGAACGAAAACACCTTTTAATTCGTTACCATATAAATAGTACCTACCGAAGCAAATTGAGAGCACACGGCGTCATTATGTGGTGACTGTTAATTGTACTGTTAATTTGAGTTTACACCATGTACGTCATGCTATTTTTCTGCAGCAAATTGGAAATTTGTCTATTTTGTTGGTCATTGTTTTGTACATTGTTGCTCATTTGGACGCACGAGAAATTTATATCATTTTAAGCGTGGTCATGCCTGTGTTAATTTACATTAAATTTATTGCAGAAATGTCAAAATATTAGTCTAACAGGACTTTATTTTAGCGTATCTCTCATACAAACGCGTAAAATAGACGGTTATATTTTCTTCATTTTCATTCAGTGCGACATCAATAAATTCTGTGACCCTGTATTCTAACAACTATACAGTTGTCAACTCCCTTATGGATATCATGTTTCGTAAAGTGGAAAAAGACGGTTGGAGGTACAGATGGTAGAGTAAACATCAATAAATTATATTTTATTACCTGAGTTTTCATTCAAAACACTAAGTAATGTTTAATGGCCTATGATACGTCTTCCTCTAGTCGTTTATACTCCCAACTTATTAGTAACATGCACATAAATTTATTACATTAAATTTCTGTAAAATGTGACGATAATAAGTTGAGGATTTCCCCTATGAGCGGAGAATGTATGTGAAGGCTTGGCACGCGATGTCGGCATGACAATGGCGAGCATAGGCACGCAACCGCGCCTAGATTCCTTCACACGATACAAGGCAGCTGTCACTTCGCATCGCCCTCGGCCGCAGATATCTCTTTCCTCTTTCCTCCACTCCTCTGCAGTTCTCAGGTTTACTTCCTCACGACCTTTATCCAAGAGGGCATTTTAATTCACCGGTTGCTAAAGGATGAAAATAAAATAAATTATGGTCTATTGAAATCGAATATATAAATGTTATTCATAGCAAAACAATACTGGCCTAACGAAACTGAAGAAACCAGAATACAGAATTAGAGAAGCACCCATCAGTTTTTTGAAATTATAAAACAATCTTGTAGCAAAATAGCGGACTTTTAATTAGTTCTTAATCATTTTTAAGTTTAACTTCATATTTAAGGGAAAACTAAATTATACCAATAATTTAATCATTTACTAGTTGCTTTAGGATCAAAATTGCATTAATAAGCCATTCATATTATTGTTAACAGAAAATATCTATATAAATAAAAGACCATGTATGCTGTGCGCACTGCGTTTTCTACACTGTCCCTCAGTCAGCTTCACTGTGACTTATAATGTTTGTCTAATATGCGTTTCTATACCGTTGATCCGACTGCCATGTAATTTTGGTGTTTGGCAGTGCTCACGCCAGAGAAGGCTTTTGTCAATCTTTCGAAGATTTTGTTTCTGCCTTCACCCATTTCAGGTCAAAAAGTTTCCTATCCTAAAGACATATACTCTTGCAATTATTTTTTTATGGGATAACAGGCTGAAAGAGGTTGATCCTGAAACAGGCAACTCCCTTTTATAGCATAGGAGGGGAATTGAAAATGAGCGGTTTAGAAGGTAGAGCAAGGTTGACTAGGGTCCCCGGGCTATGTTTTAGGATCCTAGCCGGTGATTCACATGCATCAAGTAGGTCAGATCCTTTCTAATGACGCGAGAGGAGTTATACAGCATTCCCTTATTCGTGTCTCCGCCAGTGTTAGGAGGCAGCTGGTCGACTGATCCCAATGGGATTAACGGACAACTTTTACCGTTTGCCCAAGTTCATACACCTACCAAAAAATATGAAGATGCCTCGGCATGTGAGAATCTTGAAACCTAAGAGAGAATGAGGCATCCCCGAAGGTAAGCCCCATCATAACTCTGAGGAAAGGAAGCTCCCACAGACATCCCTCCAGACAGCGTTACTCTGTGAGGCACTGTTAGAGAAGGATTTGTTAAATTCAGCCTACCTGTAGGAGAAAAACAAATACGAAATCAGAATAACTGACAGTCGCCTCAACAATTGTACTCGAATGGTAGTGACTAACACACCAACAGACGGATAAACTGTTTTCAGAGGAGGGAACTGCTTCCAATTGAATTTTAACAATTTTTCTAATTCTTTTGTGATTTTAATTTCTATAATTAAAAGGACGAAGTAGGGTGATTGAGACGAAAGTTCAAATAGAAATTTAATTGAAGACGGTTTTTAGTATATATTGCCACATCTGAAGACCTGCAGTGATGGCAGAGCGGTAGCGAGCCGAAATGCAGACACGTAGACTCGGGTTCGAGTCCCAGCCGACGAAACCGTTTTTATTTGTTTAATTTATTTACATTGTTTGCCTTTAGTTTCTAGTATTTTCTGTTTCTAGAATGTTCTGCTTCTAGAATATTACATGTATGTATAAATAGGACTGGATTCCAAATCGGAGTCAGTCTTAAGCAGTACGAGCTTTGTACAGCACTTCGCCGTTGATTAAACGCCTATAACCTCTACGTGTGTGTGTTATTGAATCTCACGATCCCTAAGAAACGTGACAATATTATAAGACAAAAATTGGGAAATTTTAAATAGAATCAGTATTTTTTCAATTTAAAGAAGTATTCCCATAGTACATTCTAAATACGAAAGTAAAAGCGGTTTCCATGTTTGGCCATCTCTGGCCTATATTTTGTGACATCATTTTTCCATCTCAATTGACTGGGATAGAAAAATGACTTAAAAAAGTTACGAAAGTTTAAATCAGAGATTATTATTCCATGGATTCATAAGAAACGCGGAGTTACGAAAGTGTGACTAGGCTTCATTCATGGCGTTTATGTGATAGGTTTAGCGACGATTCTTGACCGCCTCTTTCTGCATGACGAAGTCCACAACTACACTTCTTAAAAAGTGACGATTTAAAGATTGATACTGTATCAAACGTTTTCATTCTTGAATTAAATTTGAAACAAATAGTTTATGTTTCACATTTAATGAATCTGTTAACTACATATTATTAGTATTAGAAGAAAGTTGAACATTCTGTAATATATTAAAATTACGCAAGAGAGTCTGAAGAGCTGCGAAACATTTTTAAAATGTGCATAGAATCTTTTCTGACGGTCAACACTGGACCCTTTTTAGGACAATAAGTAAAAGACCTTTTTCACGGTCAGTGGAACGTCCGACAAAAATTTTCATTTGTCAAGTTTGAAGCTACGTGTAGCTAATTCGAAATAGCTACTGTGTTACAACATAAAACATGTGTGAAGGCTTTTTTTCAAATTCGGCGGCTAAAATATTTCTGTTAGGCGTAATTTTGTAAATTAAAAAATGGGAGGAAGAGAATTCGGAGCCACACGAGGCGAAATAGAAAGAAGCTTGGTGCAGATACGTTCGTTAAATTGCGGGATGCTACCGAGAGCCTATTTGATTATTCGACTTCTGATCGACAACAAGGAAATGTTATAATTTTAGTAGAATCTTGGCTATTTAAGCCCATGGCGTGACCGAAGCAGCCATTTCATCCCGAAGCAGACTCAACCAGAAACAGAATGTCTCTCTGAGGATTATCAACCAGAAGCAATTTTAACATTTCAAAAGTTCACATTACCAATCGAATTTGCCAAAGAAACTTTGCTTCATTTTGTTTCATCCCACAGGTGACCTGATATTAAATTATTTCAATGTAAATTTATGAATGCTCTACGATTTTCATTTGTAATTCATTTTATTCAGTTCTCTTGTGGTTTGCATATCAAATCCTGATTTTGTTGTGATTAAATTCAAAATGATTAATTGAAACTGTTTCTCTTCTCTATTGTACCCATGATGAATTTATTCCTTTTGATCAACAATAGTATAATAAATTTAAATAATAATAAGCAAATTAAACCCTAATTTTAACAATTAACGCCCAACTGTGGGAGTAATTTATACCAAAAAATAAGTGTGTCTGTCTATCTATCTGTCTCACTGTCTGTCCGTATGTATGTCTCGAATAGGCTCCGAAACGTCTCAACGGATTTCAGTGAAAATTTTTGGGTTTAAAAAAATTGATTTAATTTAAATATTCGTTCGTATTAATATAAATATGTTGCATAAGACATTAATATAATATGAATATAAATAAAATATTAAATCTACGGGAAGATTTCTTGGAATTGCCGCGGCGTGTGAACCAACTGCAAGTTATAAGTTCTATTACGCGATCTTAAATCATTCATCTCACTATCTATTGTTGAAGAAAATATGAACTTCTTTGGATCGTCGACATAATATATACACAAATTGATAAATTAGTTTTATTTCTCGCGTCAGGTAAACTTTAAAATTTTGTAATATCTAGAATGAAAATAAAAAAGGAAACCGGTGTACTGCGGGTCCCATTATCACCTTTAATATGCGATTTAAATAAACATTTAACCATTAAGTGGGGAAAATTTTTATTCTGTTAGAATACTGAATTCTAGTCAGTATTCTGCTATTGTACCGGGGGTATTTTGGACTCTCTCGAGATACTGGGAGTATATTTGAGGTTCATATTGTGGCGGTTCTTCGGTTAGTCATGTGTTGACCAAGACTTAAATAATGTACCGGAATAATATAATTAAGTACCCGGGCAACGCCAAGTCTCCAGCTAGTTAAAAATATGAATGATAATAAATTAACTGTTTATTAAAATTTTAAAACAACCTATATATATAAAATTAATTACTTTTTAGATTATTTCGTCTTACGTTGTGAGCCGCTGAGCCAATGCGCATGCTTAATCTACTGAACGCATGTAAATCGATAGGCAATTATTGCGTAGAATGTATAGTAATTGCAAGCCTTTCATAGCCACCTCGCTCAGATCATGAATAACTTACAGCTGTCTTCTCCGCCGCACGAAAGGCGATGTTTCGCGTGTAATGACACGTGAGACTTACGACTCACTACGCACGCTAGGCTCGCGTGACAGTCCCCTACGAGACACAGAACTATTAGTTTTGTCTCCACGGTTGGCTCTGCATAATATTAAATATAAGACGTACTTCATCGAACACAAGATGCACGTAGTAATCAACAGAACAATAGCGTTTCAGAAATAAAAGGTTGGATGTCGACGTTGCCATATCAATTACACAACGGTATTCTAATAAGCAATACGGTTAATTTAGAAGTTTAACACAATAATGGTACCAATCTACTAAATATTAAGATTTTCAGAAAAGATTAATAAAATCAAACATGTTCATAATCGACGTCCGAAATGATAACAAATATGTCAGCAAAATTTATGAAACGCTAATTTCCGTTTAACACCTTTGTCAATGTTATTGTTACTCCCAAGTGTAACTCACTCACAGGCGTTCGCGAAAATTGTGGTTGAAACGTGAATTTGGTAATATCAATATTTGTCACCTTAAAAGAAAACAAAGGCCATATATTCCAACTATTAGAGTAAAAATATTACTATTGTTGTAGTATTCAGTCCTAAGACTGAAATGATGCAACCCTTTGTGCTATTATATCTTGGGCAAGCCTTTTAATTTCCTCATAACTAGCACACCAAGCAGTCTCCCTAATCTGCTTAGCCTATTTCATCCTTTGCCTCCCTCTTTTGTTCCTTTCCTATACACTTGTCTCTAATGCTAATTTTACAAGACCCTTTTGTCTTGAAACGTGGCTTATTAATCTATTCTTTCTCTTAGTCAACGTCCTCCATATTGTTCGTTCTTCCCCTATTCTGTTTAGAACTTCCTCGTTAGTGATTCTATCCACCCATCTGATTTTCAGCATTCGCCGATAACACCACATTTCAAAGGCTTCTATTCTTTACCTTTCCCCAACTACTATCGTCAACGTTTCGCATCCATATAACGCCACGCTCGATACAAACATTTTTATCAATATTCACACTTATCTTACCCGTAAGTAAATCGCTTTTATTCGCGAAAGCCTACCTTGCCTGTGTTATCGTACTCTTTATGTCTACTATACTTCTACCATCCCTAATTATTATGCCGCCCAAGTAGCATAATTCCTTAACTTCCGTCAAAATATCCCTTCCCAATCTAACACCCTTTGTTATTCCACTGTTTCCTATACTATACTCCATTACCTTGGATTTCCCTCTATTATCCTCATATTAAACTCTTTCTCCAGGACTACTTTCATGCCATTTATTATGGTTTCCAAGTCTTCTTCTGATTCTCCTAATACTACAATATCGTCGGAAAAGCGTAAGGTTTTTATTTTTTCTCCTTGCAGTATGATTCCTTTTCCATATTTCATTTCAACTTTCTTCATCGCCTGTTCTATATATAAGTTAAACAGCATTTCTTGATTTATGCTTTCTTTTCTTGTCTCGTATTCTAATTACTGCTGCCTGTCTTCTGTAGAGGTTATGTATTAGCCTCCTTTCTCGATATTTTATTCTAGTTGTCTGCAAAATCCTTAATAGCGTGTTCCAGTACACATTATCCAACGCTTTTTCTAAATCTACAAATGCCATGAACGTAGGCCGGTTTTTTCGTATCCTGTCTTCTAAAATTAATCGCAGTCAATATAGCTTCTCTTGTCCCTATATTCTTCCTAAACCCAAATTGATCTTCTCCTAACTCGCATTCTATTTTACTACTATCATTCATAATTCAGCGGCATTTAATATGATACGTGTAATGTTTTTATACAGGGTGTTCAGTTTATCTGAATACATTCAAATATCTCAAGAACCACAAATCGGATCAAAAAAGTGTGAATTATAATTTTCTGTCTCGAAGGGGAACATCTAATGATTCGTAACTCAACCCCCCACCTCTGCGGGTAGGGGAGGGACTTAAATAGAAACCCCCATTCTTTAATACAGATTCGGATTTTCCAGAAAAAAATACTCCAATTTGACCTACGATTTGAGTCATTTCAGTCACAGATGGCGTTGTAATCGACAAAAATCAAAATGGGTAAAAATTGTTGAAAAATGGTAATAGGCACCAGATGAGCAAAATATAATAAATTTTTTTATGCAGAAATAGTTCTCGGGTTTCCACTCGGGTGCAGGTGCGATGAAAACGCGACGTTTCGAAGACCAAGTGCTCTGTCGTCTTCTTCATGCTGAGAACTATTTCTGCATCAACTACACCGGGAAAGCCTCAGCTCACTTAAATTTTTTATGATTATTTTTTCCTTATTTTTATGTTACTGCAAAAACCAAAACTATGTTTTATATCATACATTTAAACAAATTTCTATATTTAAAATTTTTTTGTTAATTTTTTAAAAAAATGTAATTTATTCTGTACATGAATATGGCATTTGCCGAAAGCTTCTTCCAAATAAAATTTTGAAATCAAAATTGAAATATAGTTTTGGTTATTGAAGTGACTGATAAAAATAAGGGAAAAAATTATTATCATAATAAATTAATTATCAGTCTTTTAACAAAAATTTTAACAAATTTCTTAAGTAAATGCTACTTAATGACATTATAAATGTCCACCCCCATTCCCGAGGAGTGGGGAAGCGAATTTATGTAAGCAATTGAACAATGAAGTGCAAGGTAACGCACCAGCAACATGAAATTAGTTCAGAATATTGCTTAAAATAGTTGATCTGTTTGATGGCCAAAAGTGAGTCTGTGATTATTGTTGAGCTCGGGACGAACTCGGGTGCGGAAAGAATCGTCTCCGTATTTCGACCGACGCACGGCAAGGAGACGGCATGGCCACGGCCTAGCTGTAGTTTAAACACTCCTGTGTGCTGCGATGTAATATAATGTGGTTACAGGGTGATTATTTAAATTATTAATGATAACTTGCGGTTTTATATAAAAAGTGAACAATTTTATTAAATTAAATGTTAATCATATTTACATTATTTAACTTTAGGGCTGGCTGCTTACTAAAAACTCAACGGAGAGCAAGAGTATAATGGGCATATGTGGGTTTAAACAAAAACTGGGCATCGAAAATTTTAAATTACTCAATCAAGCCAGGGGCAATAAACATAATCTTGTACATCACCGACTTGTAGATCTGGATCTGGTGATGATACTGCATCTCTCCTCTCTTATTAATGATGTCCATGTATATCCAAAAATCCTTTTTTGGGGGGGGGGGGGTAACAGACTACATGAGGGTGATCCTGAAGCAGGCAACTCCCCTTTAATAGCATAGGAAGGGACTTGAAAAGGGGGGATGTGGGAGGTAGAGCAAGGTAGCCCAGGGTTGACTAGGGCTCCCAGGCTATAGTGTAAGGACCCGGTGTTTCACCTAAAGGCGATGCAGGGAAAAACCCTAGAAAACCTGCATCAGGTAGGTCGGGCTAGTGGGTACTATTCCTGGGCCCTTCTGATGACGGGAGACTGGATTGCTGTGGGAACGCCACAAACCCGTCTCCGTGCCTTGGTCAGTATTGAGTATTATATAAGTGTCTGCCCCGCCTTTTTCTGCCTGGCGGGGTGTGTGAACTTTCTCCCCAGGATGGCCTGCGAAGCAGGTCTGTCGTCCCTCATAATTCTTGGGATGGCCTGAGCTTTATTGTAGCAACCGGATGTTTGTCGCTAACTCAGGCCTTTTTCCCAAGGACTGACCTGCCATAAGTGGTACAGATTATATTCCTCTTTCCTGGCTATCGAAATAGTCAATTGGACATTAATTTAATACTAATCAAACGCGATCTTACTTGATTGTCGTCGGTTTAGTAAACAGCCTAACCCTCTTCATTATAATTACTTATATACATATTTATACAAAATTAATATATAAAAAAGGGAAATTATTCTTTTAATATATGAATATATAACCAAAGGTCTTATACATTTTCTTACTGGTCATGGTCCATACGGACAATATCTGGGAAGAATAAATAGCAGACCAGACAATCTATGTGCCTGTGGAGAGATAGGAACACCGGAACACGCCATACTGGAATGCCCCAATTATGAGGTAGACAAGACAATAAGAGAAACCTTAAGAAAAGAAAGTCTATGGGAAATAATAAGAAACCCACCACTCACCGCGGCTCTAGAAAATTTGACAAACCTGATATCCGCTTTAGAACTGACAAAATACAGGACTAAAAATATAGAAACTTAAATATTACATCATAAGACTTAATATACTCATCATCGGACCGGACATTCAAATCCAGGAACCGGATGAGTATAAGGACCAAAATATAGACATCATAACATAAAATAGAATATAAATTATAGTAATAGTAAGATTATTCAAGTAATTATCTTAAACAAATTACATAACTCTGCTAATACAAATACAGTCATAAATAATTAGAGTATAAAATTAGTAAAAAAATTTGAACCTAAAACTACTCGACCAACGCGTCATGGAGATCCGGAAACGTGGGTCGTAACCGGAAAACCGGAGTTGTTTCACAAACAAAATGTATAAATGTTGAAAGGATGAGGAGACAAAGAAATTAAGAATTCTCTCCTTCAGTCTCTCCACGAAAATAATATAATAATAAAACTAGTGTAACAGATGATGATCTTACATGCTAAAACAAATTTAAATATACGCATATAATTTATTATTGTATTCATACATATTTATATCTATGTAAAAAATGTACCAACAAAAGAAAAATATTGTTAAACAGACCTGTTATTGAATCTAGAAAACAGGTCAAGTAAATTATTATCAATAAAAAAAAAGATCTTATGCCGGCCATAATCTCCAGCTCTCCTATTCTGAACCAAATACTTACGCCAAATCTGTGATCCGCTACAAGTTCCAGGTTTCCTGAAGATATATTTGTAAGTAAATACGACTTTAGAGGATGTCCTTTGTTATTTCACGACGATAACCACTACTAGTACAGTAAATAGCAGAAAAAATAATATTGTGTGATCCATAGCGGTGTTTGCCCGTCCCCGTTCCAGAAAAAAGTGTCCTCTCTCCCTCGTCGTACAGCTTGGCCTTTTTGATTTCCCACTAATTCGGATCCTCCTTTCTTCGAGATGTGTAAATTTGTAGCACATAACAACGCCTCTTTGTCTCGGCGTCTATGTCGACCCCGTGAAGCTGGAATGGCGATTGAAATGTTTTATGATACGAACAATCAACAATGCAGTCTGGCCCGCCGTTAATGAATTCAATTCAGATGTATAATAAATAGATTTTTTTATTTCCAATATCAATTGTATTGTTTTAATTATTACTACAGATGGGCATTTGCCAGGTGGCAGTATTGATAAAATTAAAGAACAAAGATAAATTGTTGATAAATTAAAAGAACAAAGATAAATTACAGAAAAAGAAATTAAATATACAATTTTAAAATATTTCATGGCCCTTTTTTATTTACAAAATAAGCACCTAACTTTTCAGCGTTTCTAACTTTTTGAAAACATTTGTATTCTTAGGGAGAGCCTCTAGTACCCTTACAGGCAAAGCGTTTCAGTCCATTATCACCCCGTTTACGAAGGAATATTTGCCCACATCCGTTCTTTGGTCCCTTTTCTTTATTTTGTAATTATGGTCGTTTTTAGAGAAAAATATAGGTGTACCTAGCCGCTGACCAGGTCGTTTCTTCCGTGTAAGCTTCGTAGAGTGCCCCAAGTCTATCTTTTTCCCTCCTATCACCGAGTGGTTCCCATTTAGTTTCGTCCCCACACAAAACCCCAGCCCGTTTCTGAATTTTAACCAGGGCATTGATGTACTCTGCTCTGTAAGGATCCCAACTTGCTATCCAGTATTCTATCATAGGTCTAACTAGAGAAGTGTAAGCAGCTGCCTTCTTCAATATCCTGTTTATGAAGTGTAACGACCGCAATCCCTTCCGCGCTACTAAGTTTAAGTGTTCGCTCCAGTTTTAATTTCTTATTAAAAGTTACACCTAGATATTTACACGTTTCAACAAGCGGAACTTTTTCGTTGCCTATTTTATATTCCCCAGGGATGGCTATTTAAAAATAGTTGTTTCACTCTTAGATGGATTTATTTTTATGTTATTAATTTCTGTCCATTGATATATCTATATTCTCTATAATTTTGTAAATTATGCAGTCTTCCGTAAAAAATTTAATTTTTGAATCTATTCCTGTCAACAGGTCATTCACAAAAGCATAGAACATTATTGGCCTTGCGGAACACCGGATATAATTTCTATAGGATAGAATAGTTCTTCATGAAGGCGATTGTTCAAAAATTCCCTAATCCTTTCAATTAAGAGATTGTCTATTCCCGATTCCTTAAGTTTAGCTAACAAAATATTGTGTGGTTCTACATCGAAAGCCTTGGAGAAATATATAAACTAGGGCGTCTATTCTTCCTCCATCATGGACAATGTCCGCAAGATCCTGACACACCGTTCCTAATTGGCTGTCGCATGAATATCCTGGTCTAAATCCATGTTGTCCAGGATACATCCATCCCCTCTCTTCCCAATGTTCCCTCAAATGTTCAACTATCAAGCGTCCTAATTGTTTACATACTACCGACGTAAGACTCGCCGGCCTGTAGTTGCAAGTTTCCGCCCTCGATCCCGATATGTATATTGGCACTACTGTCGCGATTTTCCAGTGGGATGGAACATTAGTATTGTTGATCCAAATTTCAAATAGTCAATTGTTT
This sequence comes from Eucriotettix oculatus, assembly GCA_034510155.1. Classification (NCBI taxonomy): domain Eukaryota; kingdom Metazoa; phylum Arthropoda; class Insecta; order Orthoptera; family Tetrigidae; genus Eucriotettix; species Eucriotettix oculatus. The sequence continues at coordinate 183,702,925 of CM067376.1, forward strand.
GACACATAAGTATTACAATCTTCTGGAAAACGTCAGCCTACATACTAGTCTTATACCTAAAAAGTTGAACAATGCAATTTCTAAACTTATGTCATATTTACAAAAACTACAAGGTCTAAAAATACAAGTAAACATTTTTAAAATAGGGATATTTGTACAATTATTTTATAGCTAAATTTCCACCAGCATGTTTGTAGTATACATCGACCGAATAAAATGGGTTTCGAGTCAGTCAGTTTTTTAATTTGTATTTTAGGTGAAGGGAGCTCACGTGCAAACTGACTGTTTACTAGTTTTATCCCAGAATTATGAGGTCCTTTGCCAGACAACAGACATACTTGTTCTAAATGGTACCACATGTAGTTTACTTTTATTTCTTGTGTCATGTTCATGAATGTTACTATTACAAGGTTTTCCAGTAGTTAAGGTTAATATTGTAGGTTAATACACATATAAGTTTATTACAGATAATACTTCTAGTTCTGCAAAAAAAAAATTCTGTATGATTGATTTGGTTTCAACTTTGCTACACGTCTAATTATCTTCTTTTGAATTATAAATAATTTGTTTATATTATGTTGTTGTAGTGTTACCCCATACTTCTATACCATAGCTTAGTATAGACTCGAAAAAGTGTACTATTATTACAAAGACATTTTAGTCTCTTCATCAAAAAAACTGTTTTGGATCATTTGTTACAAAGGTTATCTACATGTGTAACTCAGCTCAATGTACCGTCAAGGATTAAACCTAAAAATTTAACAGTTGGTTCTTGGGTTATACACGATTTCTATTATTATCTGATTTTCATGATTTTGAGTTCTCCTCGTATTAGAGTCTACTACAGTACATTTATCTGTGCTTACCTTTAATATTTTTTCATTAAAATATTGTGTGACACTGTTCGTACATGTATTTAATCTTATCTCCAATCTTACATAGTTGTTCTCACGGCAGAGTAGTGTGGTGTCATAGGCATATAATAGTGTTTTTGCTGAGGATGTTGAGTGGTTTATAACAGTGTTGTACATAATAAATAACAATTAAAGTGGCTAAAGAACGTGGGCGTCAATATATGGCGTAAAATAGCATTGAATAGGGCAGAATGGAGGAAACTGATTGGCTGATAACCCGGCTGTAGTGCTTAAGAAGAATAATAACAATAAATTAGTCCTAAAATACACCAATAAATAGTTAATCAATTACACCATAAGCCAAATAAATTCCGCGTAGAATTATTACACTCCAATATATTACAATATGTTCGATAAACGTAAGTAATGTAACCAATGTTACTACGAATAAATTGTTTCACGCTATTTCATAATTTCCGCTATTCTTTTTTTATACGTCGGAGTTCCTTTGATTAATTTGACACAGCAGTTTCAAGAGGCAAATATTTATTTTCCTCAAATACGGAAAGCAACAGAGATTTTCGATGGCGCTTGGCTAACAATAAAGCCTCCCCTTCGATTTCTCAGAAGAGCCTTATTAGCGTTTCTTGTATTCCCCACGATCCAATACTTCTGAGAGCAGCTCTGCCTTTGACAATTTGTAGCACACAAGTTCCCGCCCTTGCGTGATGTGTTGGTTTCCCTTAGCAATGCAATTGGAGCTTTACTCTCCAAGCCTTTGAAGTTTTTAACGTTAAATGGCTCTTACTTGAAAAATTGAAAAACACCTTTCATGAGTTTGAAAACTAGTTATAATCATGTACAACACGGTATTAAATCTGGTTTTTTGTCTTCTTACATTCGGGTATCATGAATTTCGTATTTTTTTGCAAACTTTTTTTAGTTAATCTCGACGTTTTGATTTTTTTTTCATTATAATTTTGAACATGAAACTATAACGCAAAAGGAAACAGCTGTGCATATTTATTATACAACTCACCGCAATGTTTTTAAATTAAATATGTATAAAATAATTTTATTTTCATTAGCGTCAATTAGCTAGTTTTGAAGTGAAAAGAAGGCATTAAACATCTTCTTGATTATCATACATTTTTAGTACTTTTAGATAATAATTATCGGAAAGTTTTCATGAGAGCAATTTGGTTATCTTATTAAGTTATATTAGTTATACACAACTTCCGTGACTTGCCTACATCGTTTAATTTCGTCCGAATGGTCAATTTTAAATAATAGTGACAATGATTGACCTTGAATTTCACGCCTCTTGATTCCGAACTATTTACATTAACTTGTTACAGTATTGTACAAATTACTTAATAATGTATAATATCTCTCTAATTTCTCACTGTCCCATAATACATAAATTGGAGTTCCATTTAAATATCTCGTACAACACAAAATAACTAGGATTGAATTCCCACGAAAAATATACGTCACGTATTCCCCTGAGATTATAGGTCCTCAGGGAGTCGTAAACAGGATTTCGGTGTAGCAGAGTCTGGCCTTGGCTTTGCTATCAAAGCTGGTTTGGAACGTAAAAAGGAAATGAGATATAAGGCTTATCTCTAAGTATTGTAAAGATTCAAGGAACGATTAGTACGGTTTTGGCAGTGTGAGTTCGTCTGAGTCTGATCAGGTAAGAATCGGGCGGTTGAAGTGTTTACCAGTTAAAACCAGATATGTAGTTTAGATATGTATATAAGAAGGAGAAAAGGAATAGATGTCTGTTTGGAGTCTAACAGGAAAGTCGACGTAACCTGCTGGCTATTTGTACGTGCTCGACTTCGCTGAAAAGCTGGAGTGTGAGTTTTTAAAATATGTGCTAGCTGTCATAGCTCCGAAATATCGAGAACAGCTGACATATCGACATTGTCATCATTTCGCTACCGGGTTTAATAACCTAAATTACAAACGTCTTACGGAATGCGTCCATCCACAAAGAAATTGGACTATGTGGTATTCACGATAACGACGATTCATTACATACGAAAGACTCTCAAATATGAATTTAAATGATCCTCTTTGTTTAAATAGTTGAATCTCATGTTATAATTATTTATTCTCCTGAATTACGCACTAATTAACGATCTTACTCTTTCATTTTAATATAATTACTCCCTATTATTTCAATTTTGGTGTCTGTGGTATTGGTTTAATAATATAGAGGAGTGACTTCAGATTATTTTGTCATAGCACTTATAATATATATATATAGGTTGACAGCGCTGAGTGATGATTTACTGAAATGCAGGATATAATTGTATTTTATAAATAAATTAATTACTTTAAGGCATTCGTGAATTATTAAATACTAATGAAAGGCCTTTCAAGAGAGTTTCACAATAGTCGAGAGAGATACTAAAACCAAAATTTCGGGATACATAAACATACGAATGACTTCTACGCCTTAGAAAGCGAATCGTAGTGAGCAAATTATCTACTATGAGAGCTGGTTTTTAAGTAAGAACCGATATTTACTGAAAAAAAATTAGGAGAACATTTTCCAGAAACTTTATTATAAATCGTTACCTAACACATCACACTATCCTCATATAGATTAAGCATCATCAGATTGTGCTTTATTAGAGTGTTTCAAAATGTTCAAATTAACTGTTAGACCCACCGACTATGAAACCAGTTCAGTGAATCGTTTCATCAATGCAGGAACTTTTACGCCAGTAAACATTCATCGGCAATTGTGTGCGAAAGAAATAATGAGTGATGGAATAGTGAAGAACTGGATTAAACAGTTTGATGAAAGTCGTAAAAATGTGCACGATGAGCAGCGGTACATTGTAGGCCTTGAAGATCTTGTTCCAGAAGTTTCGAGGACGGGATTATTTAAGGCAGTTATTGATAGATGTCACTGTGAATGCGGGGTTGTGATTGGTTGATTTTCATTGTTTTCTGGAGGACTGAAGGAGGTAAAGACCCTTTGAAACGGAACAGATGAGAGCGAACTATTTCACAAGGCGTACCCCCTGGAATTTTTATCTCATGCTGAATTCATTTCAGAGTCAGTAATTAATTATTTTATTGCTTTTCTTATGTTCAAACATTTGAGTTGTGAATTTTATGATAATTATAAATAAATTTTGTTTGTGATCCTTTTTGTAAAATGATAAATTCTGTTTTCATTAATTAAACCCAAGTTTTTTCGCTTAAAATACCCACATTATTTATTGATTATTACAATACATATTATGTAGTATAAATATTACACAAAACTCACGCTTTAGAAGTAAAGTTAAATATATTTCAAATTTTTTATCTCTACTTGTTTAAATAATGGCTCATTTTTCTGAATTTTCAATAATATCGCGTTATTCTTTCTCAGTGCGACTGAATAAGCTGCAAATACGACATTCAATATCGAATTCAGTCAACGATTTTACCAGATAATTCGCTACTCTGTAAGAGAAGTTCTGATGGCACGGTAAAATTCAGCAGTGTTATTGATGGAACCAAACATTTTCAGAAAAATCCGCTGGTGTCATAAACTAAGTTGGATCGGCTCTCTTATTCGTTACAGTATCCCGTATGAGGGAGACGAAGGTGACACCACGAAGTAACTCATTTAATTTCACTTGGTTCCTTTCTATTATACTTATGCATGCTAAAGAATGTAACATGATTGTAATGAATTTTATAAAGTTCCGTTTCTCATATCATCAGATTCGTTTGATTAGATTTCCCAGCTTGTTATTTCTTGAACTTCAAATCATAATACTTAGAAGAATACTTATACATAATAATTTTTAAGAATCAGTCTTCTTGAGGGTAAACCACATTGTGGCCGCTTTCCTATAATTGCATAGAAATGGGATATGCGCAAATGAAGTAGTCAAGCGTTAATTTTGGTTCTCTGAGTATATTTCGATGACCCTATACAACATTCTCCCAAATGAGATGGAGTGGAAACTCAAAAGAAACCTGAAACAATGAACTGTCGGTACTCGACTTACGTCCTATAGAGTTGGGTTTGCTGTGCATACTTCGGTGCAACGACTCTCTCAATAATATCCTACTAGAACCTTAATTTAACTACTCTGGCTATGAGCCAAATATATATTTAAAAAAAGGGCATAGGCCTACAATTAATAACGATCTGCGTAGACAACCCACATAAGAGTCATTAATGGAGTTGTCTCTCCCGTCTAATAGTAATTGAGGATATAGAAAGTGAGCATGCGGAAGAGGAAGGTAACCGAGGTTAACTGCCGCCTCCCGGGCTATATCCACCGTTAATTCATTTTCTTATTTTATCATTCTTATCTACATGTGAACCTTTCATATCAGTTGTCACTATATGCGACACGGACTAGTTTAACTTTCTTTTCTTTGTTACAAATAAGAAAAAGAATGAGACTAATATTTGAGATATTGAAGATCCTCTATAATATATATACAATAAAGTTCCGTTTTCATAGGCGAATAAGAAGGTATTCAGCTCAGTTTATAAATTTAGGTGTGGTTTCTCTTAGAAGACTGGGAGGTCCACGTGTTGTTCTTGGTGGTCATGGCCCACTTTTGACTCATTTGTCAGAGTTCAAATAAAACGCCACAGTAACCGTCCTCAACCGGGATAGTATTTCAGTCCATGTCTCTCCGTGTAGAGGAAAAAGGCTTTTTACTGGTTTATTTTAAGGTGTGTAGAACGCTGTCTTGATTCTCTTAGGTTTTCGTAGTGTTCGTAGTGACCAAGGAAATGGGTAACGAAACTTCCAGAAACTTGGGTCGTCATGCCACTCGCCTACGTAACCGTATTTTTAAACCTCCTTTGGGCAATTAACAAACTTAGCGCAACTTAATCTGGTCATAAAATGACGCCTATTTAGTTATTAAACCATAAAATCGCAAGATTTCTAAAGTTTCGTCTCTACCCAGCTAGTATCAAATTCCTTTTGCTGTATATTAAATACCCCAAATATACATATTTATACAAATACTATATGTATCTTATATATATTGTCACCTCCTCATCTTACACTCACATATTACACCAACTGTGAAACTGCGGCAGTGACTATCCTTATTTTCCGTTACCATCCTCTCTTGGAGTAGCTAATTCACCAGTAGATTGACGGTAAAGATAAAGTGATGAAAGAATCGACAAAAAAAATTAAATATATTTGCTCTGACAATTTCTAATATTGATTGTAATTGATGTTACCGGTAGGGCGCCACCACTTCGTTGAGTGAAATTAAATTCACACAAATAAAAAATAAAACAATAAAAAATGAACGGGAAGGAATATAAAAAAGAAATTACACAAATGTAACAAAAAAGCACATAATTTAATCTTTGGTAAGGTCTTTGGCCGCAACTAATGTGTCGACAAACAGAAAGTTTTAATTTATAAATATTTCTTTCCAATAACATCCGCTACGATCACAAATGAAGATGAGATTCTTTTTCATCTTACAATGGTGGTCCGCTGGCCAATCTGCTGGATGATCCAGGAACAACTGCACGAGGACCTTCTCCTCTCTTCTCCTCTCCTCCGTTCAAGCAGTTTCCGAGTACGTTTGTGTTCGTCACCCGGAGCCAGCAGTGATGCGACGTCAATATTGTTCAGGATACATGCAAAGAAAAGCACTCAAGTAGGAATTACTATTCGATCCTGAACGTTTTGGACACAACGAGCTATAATCCTTTGAACTCGGATTATATGGTCGTTTGTGTTACACTGCACTCAAATAGGTCTCCCTTCCACGGTCTTTCTCTGTCCAATAATGAAAGATCTTATCTATCCTCAACCCTTCTTCAATTTTTCTCAAAGCATCAAAGAAAACTCCTGCGATTAATATGCTTTGATATAAAAAAATTAATATTCATTAAACTAATTTCTGTAAAAATATCTTTTAGATATCATAAAATAATATTTTTGTGATAAGGAACAAATATGAATGAAATAACTATCGTTTTTTTATTTATTTTAACTCTAATTTTTTTCGCGAACAATAAACTGATAACACCAACAATCATCTTAAGTAAGGAACATTACGATAAAATTACAAGAAAGAAAATATGTAAACAAAAGTAACGTGTCGTTACAATATATAGAAATGAATCGTTATAATTTATGTACGAGCATAACTACCCAACGACTGCACCAAACTGGATAATTCTTTTTTTGTTGTGTTTGTTATTGTCAGGACAAATTTTGTATAACAGAAAAAATCAAAGAATTTTTAAAGAAAAGTTTCATAATCTCATAATATAATTCTACGGAAAAACTGTCATATCCGCGCGTTTGAATCTCAAATGTGAATGTGGGTTGCCTATACTCTTTATCTTTTTATGCTTATAAACGGCTGAACGTATTTCAATGAAAATTTCAAGGATTAAAACAGGAATTTTAACTTAAACTTTCGTACTGTTTCATTTCGATACCTGCAGAGTTCAGAAGATATTAATGTTAATATTTATAAATCCATTGAATTGCCGCGCGAAAGTCGGAGTATTAATCATCTGCGAGTTAAAATTCCTATTAGCCTTCCTATACCATTCATACCACGCACTGTGTAATTATAAGCGTAATTTTGGCAATATGAGAGAGGGGATGGCGACGAGAAGTATCACTCCATCTATTGTTGTAACAATGAGAAAGTGGTACCTGTTAAAAACCAACTGCGACTTATAAGGTCTGCCGTGAAGCGATCATAAGCTGGACTGGACGGACGTGTTTCTACAGTATTGATCGATTGACATTCATTCGTCTTCAATTATAGTTTATCGTCGTGTTATTTATTGTTAGTGATAAGAATATGCCACCAGTGAGGCGTCAAAATTTCGGTCGACGTACGTGTAACGCAAGTCGAGTTCATAATCTTCGAGACAATAAAACTGAAGAAGAGCGTAGACAGCGTTTGGAGGCAAACAGAATGGGAATTTCTCAAGAGAGATCTATTACGAACCCATACCGTCGGGTTCAGGCGAGAGGTGACAAATCAGACGGCCAAACGTTACAAATACCTATGCACTTTTGGCGTATAGCTTCCGAACGACTCCTTAGGGGGAGGTGGAATTGGTGAAATTTTTATATGTAATAAAGGATCATATTTGAGTTGAAGAAGAAAATTTGAGGTCAATTACTTTATACAATATTTATATATAATTTCAACCCCTTGCAACATGTGTCGGGTGGGGGTGGAAATAAGTCATATAAAAATAACATGGATATTATCGACTTCGGTGTCGAAACCGGTGTAAAGGGAGTCGCTGTGTTACATTATGGCCTTTAATATGCAATTTAAGTAAGAATTAATCCATTAATTGGGAAATAAATTTTATTCTGCTAGAGTACTGTAAATATTTTTAGTCCTGTTATTGTACCGGGAGTATTTTTGACTGTCGAGATACTGGGAGTATAATTGAGGTTCATATTGTGATGTTTTCGATGCCGCTTTAGTCATGTGTTGACCAAGAATTAAATATTGTACCGGAATAATACAAATAAATACCCGGGCAGCGCCGGGTCACTAGTAAGTTTATAATACATTCCATTTATAATGGAATTGGTCCTAAGAATCGTTTGTTGTTACAGAAGTGGGTGTATTGCGCTGTTTATTTCCTTCCTTAATCTGTCAACCAAAGTTCATTGTTCTTATTTCAAATGCGTGTATTTTTCTCCTTTTATTTGCAGAGCAAGCAATAATTGAGTCACTGTATGTTAGTAACTAACAGATTTATTATTAATGTTGTTATAATTTGTGATAAAAAATTTATCAGTTTGATCTGTATCTGCTGTCAGTATTGTTGTTATAGCGGTTCTCGTTAAAGAACCCCATTTTGTTTAGATAATATCATGTTTCTTATGTACATTTTCGTTGCATTGTAATCTGTTTGCGAACCCCACGTATCGGTGTCCGACGCGGAGATGGATTTATCAGAAGCCGCATGGGCTCCGCCACCCCGAAGCCTCGATGCATTCAGGAAGCTGGCAACGAGACAAATTGCTCGCGTGACGACAGAGGCAAAATTTATCGGTACGCAGCGTCCTGGGGGTGGCAATAGACGTCCACGCAACAATGCAACAAAGCAAATCAATAGCGGCGACCAGGACGGGGGAAACACCGCCACTGCTGACAAATACCCAAAACAAACGAACGCGGGTTCCTAGTCCGTAAATCAGGCCTGGCAATTGCTGAGTCGAGACGGAACTTTGCCAAGAAGGAAAACATTCCTTCCGACGTGCCTAACCGACGAATATTAATGTAGTTCTTTTTTGTCCATGGACGCGCTCAGTTGTCGTGAAGTTTAATCTTAACAAATATTCCAATAGGAACGAGTTTATGGACATTCCCTCAAGCGAATACCAGAAATTATTATAAATAGATTCAAATATTTTCCTTCAAAGAGTTCTATTTTATTGTCTAAATTAGTTGAAGTGATGTGTCAGAGAAAAATTTACAGTTCTCATGGGCAATTTAATAAGGGCCTTTCAACTCCTACGAATTGTAATTTATGATTTCACTTGACACACAATGTGACAATTTATTACTCATATCCACGGACCGAGTTTGTTTAGAAAAAGTTGAGTGAATTGAAAGAAGCAGTAGAGATTTAAGGGCAGTAGTATTGAAAGGAATTATAGTATTTCCAGCTCTGCGAAATTATATTTACTTAACCAATTAGGATGTAAAATGACGATTGGGCTGAGACTCGAACCCAGTACTTCCGCTTAATACACGGTACCAATAAACCCCTGTCAAATGCGATCTTACTCTGTCCACTGTGTAGACATGAATAAACCATTGCACCTTTGAACCATTTATGCAATTAATGAAGTGCTAGAATAAAAGACGCGGAGAAAATTAATTAGTAAATTGTATATGATCCTGTGTTTAATTTCAAGCATTTCATTTGTTCTTGAATATTATATTCAGTGAATAAATAATCACAAAAGCAAAGGTGATCATATATTCTTTTATCTTAGTTAACAAATGTCCAGAGGTTACGAAATCTCACAGTAATCCTCTTGATTTGTGTGGATGTCTGTATCGGTGACTGTATACACATTCTCCTTCAGAGGGAATGTATTATAAATCGCAACTCGAAGCGTACACACACTTGTTAGTAAATTCTTTCCGTTAACATAAAATATGTCACATCCGTTCTATTGTTGTGACGGTTAGTTTAGCAGTCAAAACCGGATTTCAACAATCAATGTTACTTTAAATTTGGTTGGAAATGGTTAATATTCCTAGCAGAATGAAAAATCTATGTTTTCAGTTTTTCGCAAATGATTTCAAGTTGGATGTGGCCAATGTACACGGGTGATATTTTGTGTAGCAATATCACTACTCCCAAATAATCATTCGTTTCAACTGACAGTCATTTATTCATTAATCACTCCGTGTCTGAGTTTCATACTTAACAATATTAAATAATAATATTGTATGCGCAGAAGTCGCCATGTTGATAACTAATTAGATCCTTTCCGATACATATGGGAATAGACTCGTTTATGGCTCCACGTATGAGAGGAGAGTAAGACAACTATGATATTAATTGCAAATTAAAAAATCTCGTATTTCCCAGGGCAAAAACAAATTCACAGTTATAAAATATAGTGCATAATTTCAGGTGTAAACTACCCAAATGTAGGCAATAAAAAAGTTCATTACAACATATGTCCGTAAATGCTTGGTTTCTGAGCCTTCAAAACAGTGATACCGTAATGATTTTCTTCCCCTTTATAGAAGATGTCCAAAATTTCCACCTCATGCTCATCGAGGTGTCATGGTTATGCGAACACGATCCCAAATTCCACGATTATTGCGTATTTTCTCACAACCTGCCGCAATTCGATTCCGAAGGGATTCCATGTCAGGCACAGGAGACAAATACACCAATGATTTTAAATGGCTCCACAAGGAGAAATCGATACGGTTTAAATCAGGTGAACACGCGGGGCTAGCAAATGGGTTACCTCTACCTATCCACAACGATCTTCTGCGGGAAGAAGAATATTACGATGAATATCACTGCTTTGGTGATCATAACTGGAAAACCAAGCATTTCAAGACAAATAATATAATTAACTATTTCATTGTCTACATGTGGGGAATACATACCCGAAATTATGCCCTCTTTTGTTTAAACACCCTGTATAATAATAAATTTATATCATACACTGTTTCCATTTCCACATATCTATGTAATGGGCGCGAGGAGCAATTTGATCACACTTGTACACGAGTCACTCTCTAACAACGAACACTGCGGGAGTTATTCAAGCTCCAAAAGGGATAGTCGGGAGGGTTGCATTATAAAATTATTATAATCGACCGATAATAGATCATAATAAATATATTTAGGATTTCCTGGTATCAGTAGTGTGTATTGTATACATACTTTCCAAACTATTAAAGGGGTTATTTATCATTTTAATTGAAAAAAAATTACTAATCTTAATTTGTCCAAGCTGCGAATATCAAGGGACGTTCAAATGCAGTTATCGACGTGAACGCACAACATCTATTGAAAAGTGGCCCTTTGAATGGTTAAGAAGCCGTTGGCCATAAATATTTGTGTCTTAGGTCTAAACATTTTGGTCACGTCCGAAACTTTCCCTCAGAAAGTTCAGTAACCTCTGATGCGTGTCATTTTGAGACTTTTAGGCAGACGTGTGAACCCCGTATCTGGGAACTCAAAAAATGTAAAATGAATTTCTATGGGAAAAAGTTGTGAATATTTCGAGGTGAGAGGGGAACATTGGAAGCTTTAGTGGTTGGTAAAAGATTGAGGAGTTAGTTAGTTGGTAAGTGGAGTGGTAGAGCGGTCGCTGAACGGGAGTTGGAGAGTGGTGATTGATCGAACGGAAATACCTGCTGAGCCACGGGGATGAGGCGATCAGCAGACTTCAAAGGGCAGCGCTAGCAGCCAATTCCATAAGATGACACTTCAATGCTTCCAAAGTTTTCGGCCAGACCTACCTACGTCGTTGGTAAAGCACAAATGAACAAAAAATTCATGAATGCCGTCTACTGAAATTCACAGTAGCAATTGCCACCATCAAGTATTGTTCAGAGCATAAAGAACCAGGTATTTAAGCCCCACCGTCCCTGAGAGGCATAATTAATTTTATTTCAATTTTAATTTATAAAGTAAATTAATTTTCCAAAATATGTAATTCCTTTTAAAAGAGCAAGGAGGTTAGTTTTAAATCATTTGTTGTTTTCTCGTGTTAAACATAATTTTAAAATTGTAAACTTTCTTATTATTTATTCTACTAGCTATAATTTAATTTAAAGCAAATCCAAACCCTTTAAATCGTTACAAGTGTCAATCTACGTGTAATTTTAATTTACTTAAACTCCTGATTTAGTGGTGTGAGGGTTTACTTAAAAATAATGCTAATTCAATTGGCGTAGATTCAGAGGTTCTAGGGGCTAAGTTCAGGAATTATATAGTGGACTATGTAGTGCAGAAAAGAAATTAGCACGTTCTTTAAATATTTATTATTAAACCTATATAAACGTAACATATGTAGATACCGTTTTAAATAAGAAGTCTGTTTGCGTAAAGCGTGGAGGGAGACATGGTTTTCACGTAGTAAAGCGACGTTACACTGCTCCCAACGTTACGCACGTCATGGTAAACGATTTGCGCAACGTTACTTGGCCCGCCAAAAATTTTAAATGTTGTGATTGGTTTATTCAAAGTAAGAATGGCTTAATTATAAAATGTTCAGTGTCCCGTTATTTATTTTATTCCATTTGTAGCCGCTAAATTGATTTGTAACATCACCCATTTTCTTTGTATGACACAGACGGGGAATGGAAAAATAATATGTCCGAATTATCCGATATTGAAATATAATTCATACGATCTCCTGATTTGATCATCACTATAATGATTAATTTGACGTTTATCCTGGGGATGTCTGCCGAAAAATAGTCCCGAATATTTATTTTGGATTCAACACATTATTTCCTGTGAAGCTGAGACATCGTCGATGACGGTTCAGCTCTAATCGTTAATAAAATATTCAAAATAAGCTAGAAGTTACAGAAAATCATAATTTCCCTGTATATTAAATTAGATAAATATTAACTCAGGTAACCACGGTCAATCAGCTAATTGCATATTAAAGTTACCTGCGAATCTCTGGAAGATGTCCGGATAGAGAATAGTGGAACAAGTCTATTCGAATGTTGATTTTCATAAAGATAAGTTTCTATTTAACTGCCTACTATTATTGTAAATAAAAGAGCCTCCTTGCTGTTTAGTTAACATTCCCTAACATTATTCCAAAACCGAAGCAACTCACGTTGGTGTACTACGCGAATGAGCATTCTTCCTCGCAAGCAACAGTGACTTGACAGTGGGTATGGCATTGTTTCATTGCTTCGTGAAACCTGGGTATATATACACCTGAGAATTCCACATTCTGAGGGCAACACGAAACCAACAGGTAAAACTATGCGCGGACGGAAATCGTAGCCGATAACAGCGCATTTCTGCGGCGGTCTAGCGAACCTCAAAGCGCCAGCAAAGCTGGCCCCCGCACGCTTTTTTTTTAATTCATACCCCCGTCTTTTGAAAGACCAATATAATTCCGGGTGTAATATTGTTCGCAGCATAATGCTACTTGTACCTGCCGTAATTGCTTGGAAGCGATGCTTCAGAGCAAATAATGTTCTTTGTCAGACGCGTTGAACTAATGGCAACAGAACTACATAATAAAAATATGTGCACTAATAAATTAGAAACGTTGTGTAGTGTTGGACTGTTTGCAATATATTTAGTGGAAATAAAAAACCTTTTTAAATATCTCTTGTTACATGTATTTCTAAAAAACTTTCAACATAGTTAATCATTCTGTAAATTTAAATTATACGTGAAAACACTTACTATGTCGTATGATACAATAGATATTTTGGTTGAGTTATTAAAAGATAAGATTAATGTTCAGAAAAACTTTAATTTGGTCAAAAAGACCGATTGTGATAACTGGTCAATATTGTTTCTTTTTATAATAGTTATTACTAATAACATCCAGCTCATAACTAAATCATCGAATAATTTATTCACTACTACAAAACATTTGAAAGCCCCAGTTGATAAAAACAATTTTCACATTGTAGTTTATAAATTAAAATGTAATGACTATCCATGTGTATACATAGACCAAACTAAACGAGCAATCAGCACCAGAATCAAGGAACACAGATACAATATTAAGCTTTCACAAGACAAATTATGTATTCCAAAACATATTGTAAAATCTAACCACACTATTGACTGGAATAGTTTCCAAATTTTAGACAAAGGCAGTAATTACAAATTCACATTAAGCACAACATTAATACTGAGAATGTAAAAACGGACACGGATTTACTCAGTAGTATATATAATGTCTTAATTCATCAAATATTACGTATCAAATGTATAACTATTTTCTTTGCTTTTTAAACTTTGTCTTTTGGTTCTTTTATTGTATTCTTTGGTTCTAATGTAAAATCTTTGGAATGTAATAATTTTTGTGCATTGTTATTTAGTTCAACCTGAAGAGGGTCCAGATCAGGACCGAAACATGTAGTTGATTATCAATTATAGTTTGTTATGTTTAACTATTTCTTGTCTATTTTTGGCCTTATTTAAATTGTATTTGTTGTTTTTTTATTTTTAAATATTTATTTTTGGTCGCGTCATCTATAAAGTCATTGGTGACAAACAGAAATTACATTAACACATATGTACAGAGCATAGTATCGTGGTATAAAATTACATAAGGTGAACAGTTTAGTTAAGTTAAATTTTTTCATAAATATTGATAACTTTTAAAATTTTTTAACATCTTTTAATTACTTCCTCCGAAGATGTTATATCTTAAGGTCCATGAATCCAATAATCTCTCTCCCCTGCTTGTAATACTTGGGGCAATGGAAGATGATGTGGTCCATGGTTATGATCATCATGCACAAGCGACATTGGGGTAGAGGTTCTCTCTAGACAAAACAAAGCAATGAGAAAAATTGGTGTGCTAGGCCCTTATCCTGGATAATACTATTTGTTCCTTCCTTGTTAAATACTTGGGAGAGTAAAACTTGAAAATTGTTATTGTTGTTGTGGTATTCAGTCATAAAACTGATCTGATGCAACCATCCAAGCGAATTTTTTCTTCACTAGCCTTTACAATTTATGCATTGCTGCCACATCCCACATCCTCCATAATCTAATTAGCGTATTCCATCCTTCGCCTCCCTCTTCCGTTCTTACCCCACACAATTCCCTCTAATGCTAATTTTACAAGACCCTCATGTCTCTTGGTAACATCCTCCATATTCTCTCTTCCCCTATTCTGCTTAGAACTTCCTCTTTAGTGATTCAATCCACATCTTATTTTCATCATTCTCCTATAGCACTACATTAAAAGGCTTCCATTCTTTTCCTTTCTGCAGCTCCTATCGTCCGCGTTTCGCGTCCATATAACACAACTCTCCATACAAACATTTTTAGCAATATTCACACTTATCTTACCCGTAAATAAATCCCTTTTATTCGCGAAAGTCTTCCTTGTCTGTGCGATCCTACTCTTTATGTCTACTATACTTCTACCATCCCTAGTTATTACGCTTCCCAAGTAGCAGAATTCCGTCAAAATATCCCTTCCCAATCTAACACCCTTTGTTATTCCACTGTTTCCCATTACACTCCATTACCTTGGTTTCCCTCTATTAATCCTCCTATTGAATATTTTCTACAGAACCACGTTCATGCCATTTATTATGGTTTGCAAGTCTTCTTCTCACTCCCCAAATACTACAATATCATCAGCAAAGCATAGGGTTTTTATTTCTTCTCCATGCAGTATGATTCCTTTCTATATTCCGTTTTTAACTTTCCTAGTCGCCTGTTATATATATGAGATAAACAGCATTGGTGACAGACTACATCCTTGTCTTACTCCATTCTTGAATTCCGCTTTCTTTTCTTGATCTGCAATGTTAATTACTGCTGACTGCCTTCTGTAGAGGTAACTTATTAGCCTTCTTTTTCGATATTTTATTCCTGTGCACTTCAAAATAGTTCACACTATCAAACGCTTTTTCTAAATCTATAAATGCCATGAGGGTAGGCCTGCTTTTTAACCTGTCTTTTAAAATTAGTTGCAAATCCAATATTGCTTCTCTTGTCCCTACATTCTTCCTAAAGCCTAACTGATCTTCTCCTAACTCGCATTATATTTGACGTTCTATACTATTTTCGTTAATATTTTGCATGTCTGAGGTACTAAACTAATTGTCCTGTGCTGTTCGCATCTGTCAACCCCAGTTCTCTTCGGTATAAGTATAATTATGTTTTTACAAAAAATCGTCAGTTTCGTAGATTTTGCAAACTATCCTGAATAGCCTTGACATTGCTTCTTCGCCAAATCAACTCCGCTGGAATGTTATGAATTCCTGGAACTTTACAATTGCTTAGATCTGTCAGCGACATATCAAACTCCGATCTTAAAATTTTGTTCCCAATTCTTCATCATTCACCTCTTCTTCTTCTTCTGTTACTGACTGATCTAGATTTCCACCGTGATACAGCTCTTCTAGATATTTATTCTATCTTTCTGCTTTTTCTTCTTTATCCAGAATTGGCTACCATCCGCCCTCCTGATGGTCTTGCTAATATTTTTTCTGTCTCCGAATGTTTCTTTGATTTTCGTACAAGTTGCGTCTATTTTCCCTTTAACCATGAAATCTTCAACCGCTTTGCATTTCTTTCGTAGGCAAACGTCTTTGGCTGCGTTGCACTTCCTATCTATCCCATTCTTCAAGCGTCTTACCATTTTCATCTCTCGCGTTTTTATATTTAAATTACGTTTTCGTCACTACTATTTTGTGCTCCATGTAAAATTCTACTAGTCTATCTTTCCTTTGATTCTTTCAACAAGTTCATAGTCCCAAAAAAATATATTTATAAGATAAAATTTCTATAACATGACGTTACCTTCCTAGGATTTAATTTACATTCGGTCGCTACAGAATTCAATTTACCAATATTTTTTTCACAACAATTGTTTCATTATCCAGATCGTAAATATTTTTCAAATTTACTTTTTCGTGACCCCTACTTTATGAATGCTGAATTTCATCATAATCACCGTGATCTACTGGTACCTAAAATAAACACTGTAACTTGAAACATGTCTGAAAAAAATGTATAATACCGAGAGAGAGACTGTCAATCCAACTAAACGCGAAAAATATTTATTATATATATGACGTTTATTTACGTTTCAAATTTCCGTATCCACTGCCGGGGGTGGTATTACTGTATTACCTCTACACCTTTTATTTTCTGTCGGTTCTCAAAGAATCGTGTATAAAATTTGGTCGAAATTACGTGTTTAGATTTTTATGCGGCAAATATATACACATGCACTGTAACAGCGATAATAATTATAATGAGAAGATACTCGGTATGATTACTGTGAAATAATGTGTATAATACATACCTACGAAAAATAAAATTTTTTTGTGCGGCCACGCACTGGGACGATCAGTGCTAATAAACACCAACATTTAAGGGCAATCGGATGAATGGTATAGGAACACCTAAGAACAAACCTAATAACTCGCAGTTAGTTTTGAACAGGCCCGGCTTAACGGGGCAACTCAATGGATTTACTATTATTAAACGATTTTTCCCCAGAGTGACTGCGGGGTTCATCTAATTATGTTGGGAATGCCTCGTACTCTCTCAGGGTTTTTTTTTCAAAGTCCTCACATGCCAAGACATCTTCGACTATTTTGGGAGGAATATGTACTGGGGTCGAAGACATTGAGCATAAAGCAAGAGTTGTCCGTTGATACTATTGGATCAGCCAGCCAACTGCCTCCTAAAACTGGTAGAGACACGGAGAAGGGAACCTACAGCAAACTCGTCTCCCGTCATTCGGAAGGGCGTGTGAATAGTACTCAATGCCCGACGTACCTGATGCAGGCTTTCTAGGGTTTTCCCTGCATCTCTTTAGGTGAAACATCGGGTAGGATCATTAAACTATAACCCGGGTGCCCTAGTCAACCCTTAGCTACCTTGCTCTACCTTCCGCATTCTCCCTTTTCAATTCCCTTTTTATGCTATTAAAGTTGAGTTACGTGTTTCAGGATCACCCTCATGTAACCTGCTAACCCCCAAAAAAGATTTACTATTATGTATACTAATATCTTCAGAACTCTGCAAGATATCACACGAAAATTTAAGATTACATTTCTTTTTTATTCCCTAAAATTCTCATTGAAATCCGTTGAGTTGTTTCGGAGCCTATTAGAAACAGACACTTCAATTTTATTTATTGGTATAGATATAGCATATTCACATTAATTTTTATTGATAGGAACGAAATATGTATTCACATCCCATACCTTTGACAGAAGATCTGTCACAGTGTCGAACAGAATGCGTAACATTAATTCGGCGGTGTAATCCTCCTTCGTAGAAAGACATAAGAAACGCTCCTAATGAGCTGGCAACAGAAAAACGAGTCTTGTGATTAAAGACGTCATATAACTGGCAGACGTACTTCGATAAGATCCAAACTAGGTTAAGTTGATCTAGAAGCTGAAAAGTGTTTGTTTTGAGGAAGAGAACCTATCACCGGTATTAGCAACTATTGAATATGTAGACAGAAAACTTCCTTAATACGGTAAGTATTGAGGAAGGGAATATGTTGAAGTTAAGAGTATAGTAGATATTTGGAAAAGGGAAAACTAGAACAATTGAAACTTATTGAAAAGAATAGTGTAGAACAAGGTTTCCCAAACTTTTTCTGAAATGGAACACGACATTTTAACTGAACCATTGGCTTATTGTTTAGATTTGGAATTCCTAGTTGTCAAAATTGAAAAAAAAAAGTAATTATTTTTAAATATAAAACTGTAATATAATATAAACTTTAAATGTAAATGAACAAAGCACTAAATGACTTTCATGATTCTGGGTCATTGAATTGCATATCTTGTTGAAATTAGGTAAATTATTAGTATGTTGAATTCTTATATCTGTTTCTGCACTTTGACTTGCAGCATAATAAGAAAATTCCGTTTCGCATAAATAGGTCATTGAAAACTGACGTAACACAATAATAGCAGGTTTTGAAATATTGGGTACTCTTCTGGCATAGTCGACCAGAAATATTTGTATTTTTGTTTCGATTTAGAGTCACGGATTAATTCAAGTAGATTTTCATAATCACTTAGTTAACTGTCTGGGAACATGGATTCTGAACCCAGGAATCGTCCTCACTATTTTTCGGAAAATATTGCAAAAGAGTTGATTTCAAGTTGTGTAGGTGTTCTAAAAACACTTTGGAAACTTCATCTATCTTAAAATTTTATTCATGTTAGGCAGTAAATCAAAATAATTAGATTCAACCAATGAAATACAAAATTGTTTCTTTAGCTTAAGATGCAATTTTATCTCTTGTATTAAAAAAAATACGTGTTCCTTGTATTGATAAGTTAATTTCACTTTGTAAAAATATATGCCAGATATGCATGTTTTATCAACCATGGAGGATTTGTTCAAACGTCAACCAAAATATTGTCCTGAATTATTTTGTGCCTCCAGGAACACCAACAACTCACTACGAAGTTCAAAATGTTTTAATAGTGCTTTTACTCTGTTTAGTCATCTCACTTCACTAGGTAATAAAAGTGCTTTGTGTTTGTTCACTACATATTTCGTTTCACAAAATTTTATTCAATCTGAAATTAATTCATTTTGATTTTACACGGTTTATCACTTTCACGGCCCCATTTATAACATTATTCTAATTTGTGTAAATGTTTTGATACAAGTATTTTTTCTATAAACAATTTCCGATTCTCATTCGCTACACTTGCTTTTCTCATTTGTGAGTTTACCTAACAAGACATAATTAATATATCTTAAAAAAACACCTAATAAGGAGGCAGTTTTTAAATCGATCATTGTGACAATATGTCGAAATCTTCCAAAACACGAAGATTAGTAGCTACTTTTGTGACCATATGATTTTTGTTAACAAATAATATAAATTATTTTTATGGGAACATTAAAATTTTCCTGCGATCTTCCGGTTGAGAACAGGCTGTACAAGATGGAGCTGAGAGACTGCAATTATGGGCTATTGAATTACATTCTACAAACAAAGGTGTATAAGATTGGTTTATTTCTTGGTCACAGTTGCTCATTGTCAAGGTAAATAAAATATTCAAATATAATTTCCTGACTTTAACTTTAAAATAAATAAAATATTATGTGGGCTATGGCAATGTCTGTCTCACTCGTACAGGATTCTAGTCGAATAAACACGTCCACACTTGTTCAAAGTTACCCATGTTTCCTATTGTAGCGGGAAACAAGAAATAAGGTTTCTTTCTTTCGCAACGTTGAATCAGTTCCAAAACAAGCTAGAAACAGAGAAAGGTGTGTGAAATGATTCTACTTTCTCTTATTAGATTCTAACGGAGTTTTTGTCTAACGAACCGAAGTGGTATTTTAATAAAATATTATAACCCATAGTATAGATAGAATCACTCGAAATATTAGAGTGTTCTGCGGAACACAGTTTGGGAAACCTGGGTATACACGATCAATAAGGAATAAGCTTCAGAAATATTTCAATACATTTGATGTGAGAGTTTATTTCGTGGGAAACGTATCCGGGAATAGATGATAATTGGCCAGATGAGAATATTAGAAGAAGTCAGTGTTCACCCATCTTGAATAACATGGTTTGTATACAGCAATATGTAGAAACTTTTCTAATTTAAAATAAAGTGACAGGAAATATCGTTTAGTTTTCCTGTAGCATCTCGTTTAAATTTATCGAAAACATGCGCTTTGTAATTACTTGAGAATGTGCTGGGGTAGACAAAGGGTCCGATGTCTGTGAGGTTGCGGCGCAGGGCGCTTTTATTGGTGCTTGTTAGGAAAGCAATAGCGACTCTGCTTGACTTCCAAATCGCCTGCCGCGGACACGGTAACAGCCTGTCTGTTGTCCGCACACATGAGAGCTCTGTGCCTGACAAGCTCCTTCAA
The DNA here is from genome assembly GCA_034510155.1 of Eucriotettix oculatus. Taxonomy (NCBI): domain Eukaryota; kingdom Metazoa; phylum Arthropoda; class Insecta; order Orthoptera; family Tetrigidae; genus Eucriotettix; species Eucriotettix oculatus. The sequence continues at coordinate 183,723,874 of CM067376.1, forward strand.
AGCAATTCGTTCGTCGGCCAGGGAGGGACCCAGGGAGCCAGGTAATCATGCGCCCAAAGAACACCCCATCTGCTGGAGACGAGATATGTTCATACGTGTTATCTTCGCTTCAACGCCGAACTCGGAAAAGGATCGGAGGTGATGGACGACGAACACGAGCAATAACTTTCTCATTAAATACTATCTAAATAATGTTTATACTGGCATGAGTTGAACAAATGGTACTACCCTTCAACATATACATTATGTGCAATTAACATCAATTTGAGGCAGAAATGTTATCACATATCATGTTTTTAACATTTGAATATAAATAGTAGTGAAACTGGGATAAAAATATATTCCGTGTGATATAAACCATTATTTTGCTTCATGCGCCAAGATAGTCGTCAATTAACCAATTTTTCTCTTTTCAGAAAATAAAATAATTTTTTCCAACATAAAAAATGTAATAAGAAAGAAGACCTAAAAATCAATTAGATTACTTGTTCAATAAATGTGTGATGTCACTTATACCTCTTAATTTTAACAACTTATTCATTTGGTAACTTTAATGAATTTACCACGCAAATTTTATTGAAGGGGCAACTTGAAGAAGATATTCAATATGATTCATTTTGATACTGAGTATATTTTCTCGAAAAAGTTACCCCGATTAGCCACATGGACCGGCTCAAGTTGGTCGTAGTAATTTGGAAAATTACACCAAATTACATATTGAAAATTAAATAAAAATAGCATACCACGCCGTTAAATTGCGCAGACGAAGAAATAAATAATTAATCTACTCCAGAATTTAAAAGTGTCTCAAAACCCTCGAAATTACCGCGTCAACGTGAGAAAATTTGGTGAATTGGGTGGTTGGCCTCTTACTATGCGATGACTTCTTGGTTGCTGGATACTCGTACGGTGATGGTAGAAGGCGATGAAGCCAGGAACCCGGTGCTGTCGACCTCTGATGGCCTCTGCGCTCCCAGACTGCAGGAATTGGCAACTAACTTCCCATGGGTGGTAGGGGTGAATTGCTGGATTCCACCTCGAATCTCCTGACAGAGAAGATGCTACTCCTAGGACAGTGTTTGAAGACTCTCGACACAGACTGTCCACTCTTCAGAGAGACTCCTCTCTCCTCTGATTATCCACACGAACTGTTCTCTCCTCTTTTTTCCCGCATCACTCTATTTTTGTTCCCATCCGCAGCACCAATCACAGTTTGTAATTTGAAAGGAACACGATCCCAAGTGCGCGCAAATTTAATAAATCCTCACCATTTTGTCCCTTAGTGGTGAGAAATAACGTATGTGGGGGCACGTCCTTCCAGGTCTACGAATATCTTCGCATCTCTTTGTCATCGCAGATTTCACACTTATAATGTTAAAAGCCCAAATCTCATTCCCACGTTTCTTTCCCTCCTGAGCAAATGAACAAAAGACGTATTTTTCCATGCGACCAGCCGGATAATATAAGGAATCTAACAATCTTTGAAATATAAACTTATTCTACATTAATATCTACTTAAACAAAAAATACACGTGGTTTACTGAAAATGTTACAATACGAATTATTTTAAGTGTGGAAAAAAAACCTAGGAATAGTCTTCAATTATTTTATTTATACATGTGGAATGTTTTTGGCCATTTATCAATTATTCAACTAATCAGAATAACATACGAGTATTAATACATACTGAATTGTGCAATTTAATGAAACGTGTTACGTTGGTTATGTTAATTTAATTCAGCAAGAGACTCCATATCATTTATTAAACTCAGAGCTATAAATAGTGAGTCAGGTAGCAGAGTTTTATGAGATTTTGCTCATACGGCTTGTTAGAGACTATCTACGAAAGTCTCCTGTGGTGTTTTAGACTTTGGAACTCATAACGGCCTTCTTCCGGTAAGATTTGCTAAAATCTCTGGAACTGCTGGATCCCGTCCTTCTGGGCTCTCGGGTTTTGCGTCGACTCTTTTTACCATATATCGTCAATTACTGAAATTAATTTTTCTCAACAATCACTTTTATCATGGACTCTCGGATTCTCCTTGTAAACCCACTACGATCACAGCCTGGGCAAAGATTATTCTTCTTCGAAGGCGGACCAACTACTACTGTCGCTATCTCTATTATTCGATAATTGGTCTCTCTAAATTGTCTCGCTTACCTCCGAGCTAGATAAATTTCTTTCCCTTCCCAGGATGGGCATTTATGGCACGTAATAGGCGTGAATCACAATTTATTTCTGCATAGCGCCTAAACTTTTTTATGGTGGAGGGGAGATCGTAATTGTTGCTCCATGAAATTTTCTCAAAGGCAAGTTTATCAAAACTGTAAACTCGCACTTCCTCGTTACGTCCCTTATGACTTTCAGGCCCAATATTTTATAGCGAGTCTTTCCATATATATATATATGCTCATTAAGAATTTTAACGCGTTACAAATATCTGAGGAAATGATGATTCTAATAAATTTATCTCCTAATTAGCTTTTTGTACTTACCGTTGAACAATTATTACACAAGTTATTCCGTCAAATGTAGAATCAAATTTATAATGATTTATGGTAAATTAATATTTAAAGTGGTCTGTAAATGATCAATTTATGCTAGCTCTAATCAAATCCTATTATTATATTTCTTTTAAAACTTAAACTAAAAATAGCCGCTTTCGTCTATTTAATATGGACGTAGATTTTCTGTAAAGTCTGACGTGCATTGCATGCGTAATAATCTCTTCTGATAATTCATTAAGTTTAATCAGAAAATGTCCTCCAGACTAACATCTCTATCCATATCGTTGACGTCTTCAATTTTTCTATAACAATAAGTTTTGGATTATGTACGAAATTAAAATTGAGAATATGTTATTAGCTTTAAGGTAATTTAGATACATAAATATTTTGCGCGGTAAAACTGTCAGTATTATTAAATATCCAACTATTTCCACCACCACTGATTTGGTACCTAGACGCTTCTTTACGTTGAATAATAAGAGAAGGTATGCCAGGAGACTAAAGTAGTTCTCCACATTTTTCGGACCCTGGAAGCAATAGAATGTAATTCAACAGAATATCCCTTAACTCAAAAAGCTAAGATTAACTTGTACTGATTGATAGGGAGATAGCTAATAACAATATATTTCCGGTATATATAGCCGGCGATGCCAGGGAATTAATTTGTTAGCCCACTACAGTAGTCAATTCCACAAAATATGATTAACCCAACGGCGTGGCTGTAACATTTGAGACTTGAATTTTGTCATAACCACCACGATGACTCATTTTCTTAAAAAATGTACTATACTGAGACAGACGCTATGAATATCACTGACCGCGAAAAATATTTACAGTGATACAAATACCTGCCCTTTACTTAGGTTTTAAATTTCTGTAAACTCCACTGCTGCTCCCGCGGGTGGTAGTAGTTTTCTATCTATACAGTCCTAGTTTGCTTCCGGGTCGCAAGGAACACGTGTAAAAAGCTTCGCGCTTAGATGTGCATGTAACACATACATACACGAAAATACAATAATCAGTTTTATGACATGAAGTAAATTAATAAATAAAAGCAAGTTTCACCAAAAATGACAGAAAACAAATGTAATTAATATAAATCCAACGTCTCAAGTTGGATTTATATCCAACTTCTTCAGGTAAATCTCCCTCGACAATTAGTTTAACCATTTAAAAATTTATCCAAAAAAGTCTATAAACTTGGAGGAAACGTTATTTTATATTAATTAATTTTTAATTAAATTTATTGCTTATATATTTGGCGGTATTTTTGTTTATTAATGAACGAATGTACATTGAAACAGACAATTGCATTTATAAGGATAACACACTTTAACCATATCTTCGGTCTGATTACCATGAAATAATGGGTATATAAAATTTAGTGTTACTCTGATTTTTATACAATCAATATCCACTGCAACTTATAAAACATTTTGCATATTTATGAAATAATTAAAAATATCATTTATTTCGATTATATAGCTGTTAAGTGTTTTTCATTAACGTTTCACCGGATTAGCATGTAACGGTCAGACACATCATTCGAACTTTATAGGTGCGGAGACAAAAGAGAGGGTAATAAAACACAGAAATCACGTCACGCCTGGGGTGTTCACCGACTATGGCGAGATTTGGCGGCATCGGGTGGTGTTTTTTCCAAAAAAACCGCGGGGGATAGAGGCAAACTGTTACTACCAGAGAAGAGTAACCATAAATGTGATTGGTTAATATCCATCCCTACCACATTCGTGATGTGAACTAAAGAAGTGGGGAGTAGGTATTAAAATGACATGCAGAGATATTTTTGACAGAGATTTCGAGACAGATTGCAATTTAGGCAAGGGAGAATATGGAGATGAGAGCGGTGATCAGAGGATATGAGAGAGAGATTGTGGAGACGATATTGTCGGACAGGTAGTCCAAGGAGACTAGGATAAACGTAAGTTCTTCCTGAACCAGGAATAATATCAGCGGCGGCTCTAATTTAGATCGAGTACGACCCAATTAGGAGGAAAATGTAACGAGGAAGATGCTGGAATGTCCATTATGTCGACACGGGTCAGTGCTAAACAAAAATTTCATGGCAATCGAATTAAGCCTATTTGAACCGGATTAAGATGTTTTCTACAATTAAAAATTTCTTCAGATAGGGAACCAAATGACGACATTCTATTTTAGTTTTAAAAAACGTATATTCGTGGGGAAGCACGGTAAGGTATAGAAAGCATGAATTCGGAAGGTAGCCAAGAGTTATCGACAGCCCGTTGTATTGTTTAATGATCCCACAAGGCATTTTCCTGAAAGTAATATACTATGAACCATAAATAAACCTGAAACAGGATACTTCACCCTTCTGCCAGGCAGTTTCTAAATGCATCGACTGTCCTAAATAGACCGAATGTAGTAGGTTCATTTTATTTTTTCTATTGCTAACCTTTTCTTTCCCTAAAGACTAATAAAATTTTACTGTTCGAGGAGCTGTAATATCATTACCTTTCCCTTTCAATTTTCTTTCTATGCTATTATAGGGGAGTTACCTGTTTCAGAATCACCCTCATGTAGCCTCTTACCCATAAAAAATTGACGCATGAAGATACCTGAGGAGCTTTCTCTCGTGGGTATTCCTCCCAAAGTGTGCTAATGGCGCTTACTTTTGGGGATGCCTCGTTCTCTTTCTAATTTCAATGTTCTCACATGCTGAGGCGCCCTCATCTCTTTTATGAGGTTATGTTCTGGGGTCGAAGATTATAAATCAAAATTGGAAAGTAAATCATTAAACAGTCCGAAACAATTTTATTGATATTTTACTATATGGTTTAATCTTGTTTAATATTAATTAGAAAACATAGACAAACTAAGGGAGCATTAAATCAGGACCCTGATTATTTCCCGGATTGTACCAGGAACTTTCCTTCTACTGACCCTGAAAAACATGGACGTAAATTGAAAGTGTATTAGTGAAAATATTTGGAGGGTGGCCTCAATTAAATTTGCCTCGGGCCTCGTATGTGCTAAGTCCACCGTTGATTATGGACATTCTTTCCTTACTTCGTAATTCATAGCTAGTCAGATAACTTTAGAATTAAAGCACATGCGATCAGAATTTTAATGATTTCATATGGTTAAGACAACTACGTAATTTCGCTCTAAATCCTTACCTTCCTTATTACGCTTTTGTTATGAATAACGTTATGAAGCATCGCGACCGTGGTGTTATTTTTAGCTGTTGGAAGTTTCTTTACCTGAAGTTTTCCCCTTTCTGAGCACAGTTATTTACAGCAGGCGAAATGCGAGGCGACCCTATGTATCACTTGACGTCCAACTAATAACGCAACTCCTCGAGGGAGCCTTCCCGAGGGAGCGAACCGGCCACAGGGGCAACACGAAAATTAGTTCCTCGAGGCCCGGTAACGGCCGGGGAAGGAAGTAATAAGGTCTGGGAAGGCACAGCTCCCAGGGCGACGTTCGCCGATCAGGACTTACGGCGGAACTTGGGACGCGGCGGAATCGCAATAAACCTGCGAAGATCTTCCACGCGTAACTTCATACTTGGCAACTTCGCAAACCTAGCAACGAAACAGAAACAAAATCTAACGAAACAACGGAACACCCTCACTCACGTAAATCAAGAGATTCGCCATCTACATATTACAAAGTTGTAACTGTTAAATAGGGTTTTCAATAAGGGCATGTCGATGTTGAAATGGAATCATACAATCAATGTATGAGGTATTGACGAAATTCTTCTTTTGTTTGAAAGGGCGTAATTATTTCGTTAAGACCTTGTACCGCTTCTTCTTCACTTCTTACCTAAGTTCGACGTCGACTTTACGATTTTTATAACGGTATCCTTGGGTTGGTTTTGATAATAATGATAATAATAATAATAAAACAAGATTATACTGCTAACAATTACAAATTTAATTTACGTAAATTTTAATACGATATACATTTGTTCCCAGGCATGTATATTGAGCTCTTTCTCTGAAGGGTATTCGTGGCAAAATTGCAAATAAACCCGCTCGTCCCAGAAGTTTACAATACCTGGAATTAACTTTGGCGGAAGTGTCGTCTCTCTCTCTCGGTTTTCTGGAAGCTGTTGTCTGCAGGAGTCATCCAGTGCGCTCCTTGTTTAGGCTGCATCACACCAAAGCCTGGGTTCTAGCATAAGTCACATGCCGTTCACCCAAAGAAGCACTTGTTGGCTGCTAAGGCCCAAAATTCTCTATTTACTGTTGCGACCAGAATGCCAAATTCTACTCCTGTCCGCCATTTGGTCACCTCGGATTCCCCCTTCCAGAGCCGTAATTTTCCAATCACATGGCAGTTGTCACGGGAAAATATTCCCTTGCCTTGGTCTTTCCCCGGAACGAAAAATATATTTTTCGGCCGACGCCGCTTCTTTTTTGCTATTGTCCACAGATTATCTTTCACTAGCCACCGCCGCGTCTCGGCACATGAGAGTCCCTTAGGCGGCGTCCACTTTCCACTCCAAGGTTAAGCCTCGGAAAAGCCCACTATTTAGGCATTTCCCTCATTTAATATCGTTAGAATTTTGAACCATTACAACCTCACATTCAGCGTTTTTTATTCCATTTCAAAATCGACCCGCCCGTATTGAAATCCCCTATATATATTGCGGCAAATCCGTGACTTCTCGTGGTTTAAGTCTTAACGTAATGTGTTAAAAACGTAACTGTACTAAGTTCAAAACCATGAAGAGGCATTCCAACGTATACTAGTAGTAGAATTAATTTCGAAGTTCCTGTAGATTTGGATATCAATTACGATGGTAAATTTTAAAATTATTTACTAGTTATGAGAACATAGTTGACCCCAAGGTATGGTCTGCCTATTTTCCCCTGCTCCGACTCACCTCGAGTCCCGCCGCTGAGCGCGTGGTCCCCGACTTCGACTCTGCTCAACAATAGGGTCAGATTTGGGCGTGGTCGCATTATCAAGTAACAGCGGACGAAAAAATTAAGAGACTCAAATAACAAAAAACTTGTAAAGAATGCTAAAAGCTGCCCATGGCAAACTTTTATGCTACATTTACATATACTGGCTGTTAAAGAAGTGACGCATATTTAGAAAAAATGTCCTCTAGAATGGGCCCAGAAACGCATACTGTCCATGGTTTCTGAAGACGTTTGGTTGTAAATTTGTCATAACCCTATGAGTACCATTAGAAAAATAAGAAAAACTGTTATAATTTTCCAAAATTACTTTTATTGGCCAAATTATTACTTAATATCACAAGAAAAAATTTATTTTGAAAAGTAATTGTTTAATTTGGGCGGTTTCTCAGTGAATCGACTGGGACGCTCAGTCAATAACCACCTGTTACTTAAAATGGTATTTGTTGAAACAAATTCCTACTTTTCTCAAGCACACCCCTACATTACACACTTTGCATATCCATTTTGTCCTGTGTAACAATGTGCACAACATTGTAAGGGCATGTGCACAAATTTACTTTCCCTAACATCTTCGTGTACAATTTTTTAAAATTAGTTTATACGATGAATCTTGTACTTAGCTGATGGAGTGCCAATCAGTCCATGCACTACCAAAATTCTGAATTGTTTCGAAGATATCGTTTTCCCATCTCTTTTGTTTTGAGACAATAAGAAAGTATTTATAATGTAGACATCCAGCATATGCCATAAAATCCTTAGCCACAAATAAAAGTCTTCAGTAAAAAGCAACTAAACTGTAAATAAATCTAATAAAAGAAAGAAAATTAAAATTCTTTTTAAAAGTTACATACTGTCAAAGTGGTTTCAGATAGAAACCACCAGTAAAACCAGCAGTATAAATTAGAATTTATACTAAAAACGTTTTCAAACTACTTACTTTTAAAGTCAATTCTCTCCTTAACATGATCACTACAATTCAACACCTTACATCACAAAGTATACCACAAAGAGAAGCCAAATCAAATCATGAATAACCAGTTGCCAGAACAAAACGCCTTCTTTCCAATTTGTATGTGGTTACTCATCGGGAAAACCCCCTAGATTCCTAGAAGTTCGTCAAGAAACAACAAGATGAGTCAGTTATGCACTAGCATAAGCAGTTTTACGCTAACGCTACTGGGCGTTTCACCTAGAAACCATTGGTACTCAAAGGGTTAAGGACACACGTTGTCTAGAAGCCCACAAGGCGAACAGTGGAAGACTTCGACTAGTTCACGCACCTCAGATGGCGCAGCATGTGCTATATGCATAGGACGTAAGACCTGGATCCAGTGTGCAGCGATTAGCAAAAGAAAAGGCGCGATTCATCATTTTGTCTGAGTGGTACTGTATGAGCAATTACTGTAGTCATAACATCTTCAGCACGTCCAGGCGACCGTAGCAGATTTCTGTTTTGTTAATGGTTCTTGCAGAAATGTGCTGCAGTTCCACTGTTTTCATGGAAGACCTTATTTACCAAAGAAGCTGGGTTAACAAGAGATGGCGTTGTGGGTTGATGAAAATTCCTATACAGTTGCAGAAAGAAGGCATAAACATCATTTCTCCGCCAACGTATGGGCAGGAGTTCTTGGTGATTAATTTCTAGGGCCATACATCTTCCTACAAAGACTAAATTGGGCTCAGTATTATTAATTTTCCGTTAAAATATTGCCTATTTTGTTGGAGGTTGTGCCATGTCACGAAAGACTAGATGTGGACTACTCAGATCCTATAGCAAGTTTCAAGAACGGACCTCAGGTTGAACTTCTCCTATAAACAAGTGTATATATGACATAAAATATGCTGTGACGTGGTTTTTATTTCTTACAAATATATTAAAGAATTTTGTATTATTTTTAAATAGGTGGACGCCAATAAATCTCAATTTTGACATTTAAAACATTTTTATTAATAAAAATTTTAAAAATATTTAACAAATTACAATATTTAGAAATTGATTAATTTTAATGAATTTTATTCTGAGCTCTACTTTACTCGGGGCTGTATGACGTGTTTATACACATAGCAGAGCGAGAGATTATTGCCTTTTGTTTCTTACTTTGCATTCATCTTCCCCTAGTCCTAATTGACAGGCAATCCTGGATTCAACCCAAAGACAGCTTCCGGATCGACATTGTGAAACAGGCAGCTCTGATGTGGTGTCGTTTCCTTGTGATACTTGCAGCCAGATCACCTATCCTCTCAGACTCGAAGCCAGCCAGTCAGACTTTCCGTTTCCTCGTGCTAGCTTCTCTCTGGCCTCTCACCTGCAACTCGCTTTTCCGAATGCCTTTTTCGAGGTCCTCTCCACCTCGAACTCGCCTCTCTTAAAAACCTAATTGGCCTCCCCGCTTTTTCTATCATCTCCAGGTCGTCCAATGGGGTTGGCGTCCTCTCCAAAAATTCAAAATTTGGGAGAGACCACCCCTAATCATCTTTTGGGTCAACCACCTTGCTAACCTTGGCTGACCTGGGGTGTATCACCAGGCCGCAAAAATATTTTCAGACCTGTCAGTCCTCAAATTTTATGACTGTGTTTGTCTTACCGGGTTAACCCCGGAAGGATGCCTTGCGAATATCTCAGGATTTATTCTCTATGGAAACATCGTACTGAATGATTAATATTGTAAAATCATTTAGATAATTAAAATAAAATATACGATGAAAGTTTATACGCATAACAATGCGTTTATAGACCTATGTTTACTGTAGTTTTTACTTATTTATATGTATAGTACCATAAACTTTATTTAAAACCCTGTATGTAAGTCGTCTGGGTATAACACTACGGAATCATTATCTTTTCAGGTTTACAGTCATGCTATTCTTTGTAAGCGTGGCAACTACGGCTGTTGATAAAGAATCTAAGGAAGTGACCACCGAGGCTGAGGAGTTTATCAATCAGACATGGGTGATAGAAGCGGTCAAAGACGTTGCCTTCTACCTTCGGGCACATAAGTTCAACGACTTCGACAGACGTTATCACCTCCAGGAGGAGTCCGCACCTAAGGAAAGTACTGATATACTTCGCTTTGGAAACAATTACTGCTGAGTCTGTAAAAGTTTATTTAAACCTTCTTAGTTGAATTAAAATTTTGAAGAGAAAGGGACTTCATGAAATAAGCATGATTTTGCTAGCAACCTCACTTCATTTACAAATTATTGTCTGTCAAAACACCGTTAAGTTCTGTTTCCGCTTGGCGTACATAACGTTTCTCGATAATCATACTTGATGTCGGTTTAATCTAGAGATGGGCAAAACAGTTCATTTTAGTGATCGGATCAGAACCACTCGCTCAGTAGAAAGATGATGATTCAGCCTACTACCATTCACGATTCACCGAAATGAATCTTACCTTGATTCCATGAATTTCCATTTTTTTCTTGTAAATATTTAATTTTATAATTTTAAACAAAAATTCCAAATTTTTTCTTATTCAGTAAGAAATAAATAAACAATTCTAAAAATAAAGTTAATGATATCAAAAAATTATTTTTATAATTGAGGTATTTGGATTGTGTGGAATGGATTTTCATTTAAAGAAAAACAAAATAGTGACAATATTCATACATACACTTTTATTGTAACTGGTATGTCACTGAAAAAAAGTTGTTATATTCATCTCCAGCAGACACAATTAAAACGAAAGTATTTTTCCACTTAAAAATTTAGAATGCAAAGAGAAAGGTCACTAATAAATTATCATTAAATTCCTTCATCTGAACTTTTGAGATACCTTTGTTCAAGATAAGGTCTTCGGCGGGTTCAATTACCTTAATGCAATTCTTGAAATTATTTTGCATCAAGTTGGGAAATTGTGAATTAAAACTCTTTTATAAAGAAACAATTTTTTTACACATTAAAACAATAATAAATTCAATCCAGCAAAATAGATAAGCGATTTTTACGATTATATTCTAGACAGTCAGATAAGAGAAAATCATATTAATTTTGGGGAATTTTTTTAATGAATATGCCACTCACATTCAAACAGCAGGGAGCACAGTTGTCACCGCCTTAGTGGTTAGTGAGTGATTCAAACAGTAGCTAGCAGTACTAGCCTCCAGCACTGGAATCACTGACCGCGCTGTCAGATTCACGAGTGATTCAGGTAGCAGAGAGCTTTCGGATCACAGGAGATTCAATGATCACTCACTCCCCAGACGGTGCTAATTCTTTAATTCAGATCTCGATCTGATAGCCCATTTTTAGTCGCAAGGGGAAGTCCGCTTATCCATGGTGCGTGAATTTATAATCTAGAATGGACCATCCCGAGTCAGTAAACCATTGCCAGACCTTCATCAGTCACCGGGTGCATTCGGCTTGTCATATAAGTAGATAGATTTGTTGCATAGCATCGAGCAAAGCAGAGAAGAAGTATTTAAAATACATCAAATTAAATATGAAAAAGTTATATACAACATTAAAAATCAACATATAACTAAGAGAAGAAGGAAAACAGAAACTAACTACTCCATTACCCCTAAAAACATATATAGAAGAAGCACTATAATGTAAAATGTCATACCGACCAAGGACTCGAGCACCGGGCCTACCGATTTCCGGCCGGGCGTTCTACCCACTGAGCTAATCCGAGACGACGTCCAATAACCGATTCAACATTCATCCATTCCCGTAAATCTGAGCCAGGTTCACCTACCAATTCACTAATCCCATGAAGGAAATACGTGAAGAATGGACATTGCGTAAGTTGATCAAAGGTGCTTGAAATTCAAGTCAAAGGAAGTAGAAATGCTTCAACGGAAACTCACGCAGAACATATAGATATTTTAGAAGGGAGATCAGCTTCCTGAATTGCAAAAAATAGTTATATAATTTGAAACAACGTTAAAGATGCTATTTGGTGGTGGTATATAGTCATAAGACTAATGCAACCCTCCATGCTAAGCTATCTTGTGAAAGCCTTTTCGTTTCTAAATAACTACCACATCCCATATCCTCTCTAAACTGGTTAGCGTATTCCATCCTTAGCCTCTCTCTTCCGTCCTTACTCTACACACTTCCCTCTAATGCTAATTTTACAAGACCCTCATGTCTCCATACGAACATTTTTAGTAATTATTTCATAATATTCATACTTATACTAACCATAAATAAAATCTTTTTTTTTCGAAAGCATTTCTTGCTTGTGCTATCCTACATTTTATGTCTACTATACTTCTTTGTATACTAGTTATTTATGCTTTCCAAGTAACGGAATCCTCAACTGCCTTCAAAGTATCGCTTCGCAATTTAACGCCCTTTGTTATTCCACTATGTCCCATACTACTGTATTACCTTGGTTTTCCCTCTATTAATTCTTAAATAATTTTTTTCGATGCCGTAGGCAGCAGCAAATCTTGCGTCGATTCCCGTCGAACAGAAAATAAATAGGCAGTTAAACTCTAGTAGATTGTAATTGTCAAATAATAGCAGTATTTATTGTTTAGTGCATATAGATTGATGTTACGTCAGACAAACTTTAAAATTTCTAGAATATACTTACAAGGAGAAGATTACAAGTTTACGAAACAAGGGCTTGCAACTGGTATGCCAATTCGCACCAGATACTATTCGAAGACCGGCTTTTGTTGATTAAAAATTTAATAAGCGTCATGTGAACGACACCAGTTTGCTATGTCGTTAAGACATGACAATTAAAATATGCACGGTACAGAATTTTTTATGTAGGTATGTCTGTTTCCCCAATTACACTCTTAATGTAAAGCAGTATGCCGGAAAGTTTATTTATTCTGGTGATTCCATTTCAATTTATTGTCAATCAGCAGACCAAGAAAAGGTGCATGTTCTGAAATGTTTTCAAAATCAGGAGATAAACTGTTTGTATTTTCTGTGAAGTTAACGATTTTATTTTTCTTTAGATTAAGAGAATATTGACATATCACAATATCAACTTCCTCGTGCAACATTTCCAAGTCACAGCGACTTCTTCAGAGCAGAAGACTAATTTTAAGGGTTCTAAATAATTCGGTAAATCGTTAATATGCAGTATATGGGTCCCAAAATTCTAGCGCTGAGGGACAATGCAGATAATTGTTTGCCATTCTGACAGATACTCATTTCCATCAGTTTTCAACCGCAGCTTTTTGACACCTGTTTTACATATATGATCTCAGTAAAGAAAGGGGAACTTCTCTGATTCCACGTAAATCTAATTTTATGAGTAGAACATCATGAACTACTAAATAAAATGTTTTGGAGTGGTCGAGTGCGTCATGAATACTTTGAACGAAGTCTTATAAAGCCGTGTTTGTAGGTTTTTCTATAATGAAACCTTGCTGTGATGTAGAAACAGTTTTTAATTTTGTAAGAAAATCTGCAGTTCTCATATGTATTGCTTTCTCAAGAAATTTTGAGAATATTGACAGGAATATTGGGTGATAATTGGAGACGTCTGTTGTTGTTTCACGTCCTTTAGAACATCCGGAAATATACCAGAGGAAAAGTAAAAGTTCATTATGAACTGCATTGGAATTGCAATTGTAATGAGCTTACTGCTGACTCCATATGTCACAAGCATTCTAACTTTATATTTAATATATTAAAACTAATTACTATTAATTGCGTCCTTCTTCTCTCAGCTCATTTACTTTTGTCTCTGAACTTCACTTGAATGCAAAAACTTCTATATTAGATTTAACTATCAAATATCACAACGTTTTTTAAATATTACTTTATTTTCCACTTCACTAAATTTTATAAACATTAAACCTCATATTTTTCTATTAATCCTTATATATATAGTAAATATATTTTTGTTTTACACTCTGTGAGCAGGTCGCTAATGTATCTATATAGTACGCCGTTTCCTTTCGTGTAGTGTAACACGAATTAGCCCTTTAAGAAAAGCAAGTGTGACGTAAACAAAAACTATTCACATTTCTCCATGCGTTTTTGTGTGCCCAGATTAATTCTCAATGTTACTTCTATTTGAAAAAGTCTCTAACGTATTTTCCCAAGTCTACAAGACGATTTCAATGTCTTTTTCCGAATTCTGTCCGATGACTTAATGTGTTAATTCCTATTCGGGTTCCAACATTATATCCCATCCTCTATAATAGGTTTCACTTAAATTCCATATACAACAACAAACTTTTTGAAAATTTCTTCAAGTATACGAAATTTGGTGCTTTCCCTCCCTTATTGGCCACTGAATTTACATGTTTCCCTTATGATAGGTCTTAACTAAACGTTACGCCCACATATTTGTAGCTGTTGAAAACTTCTATTAATTCGCACCCTAGTTAATAATTTACATCCTTCCAACTCTTTTGCTCTGTAAACCTGATAGCCGCACTTTTGAAAACATTTAAATAGCAGTTAAATATCAATGTGGTTTGAGTGTAAAATTTAATTATGAATAATGCAGTTATCTGTTCAGAGTTTTGTATTGGACTGGATACCGACGGGGGAAACTTTTATGTAACACTCAGTAGAGATTTGACGTCTAAGTATTTACTATACTTTCACGAAAAGAATCGAGATAACACTAGGAACACTTAAACCAGTGGTATGCTAGTGTCATTAAACGTCTCTGTTATCAACAGCCCCACTGAAGCACGGCAGTTGTAATACGTTTCACCCAGTTAAGGTAAAATGCATGTTCACTTACCATCAAGGTCTCAACACGTCAATAGAAAGTTTTTCATTGGGGTTCGCTTTGATGATACTGATCTCACTAATGGTTACCATAACCTCAATTTATTATAAATTCTAATTAATCTTACTTCAGGATTTTTATTTTGGACCAGAGACTCGAACCCCGGACCTCCCGATCGGTCCGGTCAACATATTTCCATTCTTGTATTTCTATAAAACATCTATATGCTCCTGCTTGAGCTTCAGCCATTCTACTTCCTTACAGTAGAATTCAAGGCCTGTAATGAATTTACGCAATGTCCATTATTCACGTATTTCCTAGAATTAGGGTGCGAAGAATGTGATTAGTGAATTGGTAGGTGAGCCTAGCTTAGGTTTAGGGGAATAGAGGGAATTTGAATCGGTCCTTGGACGTCGACTCGGTTTAGTTCAGTGGGTAGGACGCCCGCCCCGAAAATCGTGAGGTGAAGGGTCCGAGGCATTTTCATCCTAGTCTTCCTTCTTTGATTATCTTTTTAATGAACTACCTCGTTTCACATAATCATAGAGTTTTTCCGAAAATACACCTCCATTTAAGTGAGAAAATGATAACTAGGCGTGTTATCACTAATTGATTGAAATTGAAATTTATAATCCTTACTATTTCATATCAATTTTTTAATTTTCATAATTGATTATAAGATTAAATTAAAAATGTATCAACCCGACTTATTACCTCAGTCAGGTTGTTTTATTATTAATTAATCGTGCCAAATAAGTTGTACGTGCATAATTACACGGCCTTAAATCATTTTCATATCAAGTGTCGTGTTTAGAAACACACGCAAGAATATATATATATATATATATATATATATACAACAGTTACAACATAAGGTAATCTTCAATAGCACAATACTCTTATAAATCAAACAGAATCTGTAAAATATTATGTTATAGTGTTTCTTGTTTTTGACTGGTGGTTTCTCCAAGATGAAAGTATACTCGATATTTCCATAACGGTAAACGGTATTAGATTTACTTTTCCTGGAAAAGAGGGGTAATGAACGGTGGATAGGTGGACTAGTATAAAATAAAAAGAAATTCTGTACACACCACTGTCACATTTTAATTGAGTCTGTTTTCTCTACGCTAGAGAACCACATCACCTGGCGTACCGTGACGTCAGAGTGAGACTTTCTGCTAGTAGAGCCCCTGTAATATTAGAGGGGCCTTACCTGCCAGAGAGTCTTGGCCGTGACTACGTGACGTGAGGCCAGTGTGCGACTCAACCTGCTGTCACCCTAAAATTTTAAGGCCGGCAACTCACGAGAAAGTACTGCAGGGTGTCTCTACCTCAACTCTCATTACACACATATCGTAATCTGGTGATACACGCAAAAGCAATACATATCGAATACAGTTCACATATATAAATATTATAGGGTTTCCATAAGTTAAAACATTATTAGACCAAACGTTTCGACGAGTCTTCACACTGTCTCCGTCCTTCAGGCGAAGATTGAGGATGATGATAATGCAGACTGTTGTAACGAGCATAAACCAGTGAAAACTTGATAGTGCGGCAGTGTCTCTAAGGTTTTCGATGACTTTGGAAAATCCAGGTGCGGTACAAACATATTTTTAACCCAGTTCCGGTACATGGTGACAAAGCCATGGAAGGGTGGTCCAACCAATGTAGCGCGCGTATTTAGTTTTTTTAATTTAGTTAAATAATTGTTTTTTTATGCCGAGTGCTAGAACAAAAAGATAGAAAACCCGAGACGACGTAGTGGTTGGCCAAAATGGTTACATAGGCTGTATTAGGGAAGGATAACAAAACCCAGGACACTGGCCGGAGGTAGTTTTTTTTTGCGTGGGGGCGAGAGAAAACGTCGGGGGTGTGAACGAGGAGGCTGAGATCACGCTCGGGCTGGAGTGGAAGACTTGTGGTCAAGATCGAGGCACTGCTTTGAACGTTTACGGCTCCGGCTATGATACGTACGTAAAGGTGGACTGAGGCTCTAAGGGTGGAGAAGAAGCTGCACCTGTGAGAGTGTGGTCTCTGACCGATATACAACCGCCTTCATAGTTTCGACTTTGCGGGTCTGAGGAAGTTTCTTCTAAGCAGAGAAAGATGGTGTGTCATACAAAGAGAAGTTCCTCTCCGTTTCATATAACATTCGTTTTCTTATCACAATTTATTCGATCAGTTTTCCTATGTTCCCTGAAAGAAAGCAGTCTCAGAATTCCTTTATATTTAAGATAGAACCCATTCAAACATATATATATGAATTATCAGTCAATTTAAAGTAAATATAATTAGAAACGGATCATTTTATTCACTTTAATTGAAATTTTCAATAACTCTCACGTGTAACGCAATTTTGAAGGTAAACGTAACATAAAATAAAATAAGGGAATGAACACTCACATGCAAAATCTGATCAATGATAATAGTCCGAGAAAAGTTGCTGGAGAGACACAATTTTGGTGCAATAACTCCCGGAGAAGGTTCGACCCTGGTCTCCTGATTAGATATCACTTATTTTTCACGTTTTGTCAGTAATTATTATAAGAATGGAAATTTTTCAATGTCTTATTATTATGCAACTTTTGCCACCTGGAGCTCCGCCTTAGACGCACAGACGACCTTAAATCAGGTATCAGTGCTCTCAAAATGTTTAAAACAAAGAAAACAGAGTAATTAAATTTGTGTGGAAAATTATATTAATATCCAAAATTGTAGAAATCTTCCCTCTATCGTTCCTAATGATTTTTCACTAGAATCCTGATAAAAATATTATATATTCTCGACATGGTCTTTGACATCACAAGTAGCAGTTTATAGAGTGTACAAGTTAGACAAGACCAAACCAACTCAACATTAATTGAATTTAAAAGAAAAAGTGTAAAATAAATATAAGAATAATAGATATATGGGCTCGTTACAATATGATCTACAACTTTTTTTTTCAGTTCAATTTGTAGTGAAGCAAATAATTACTGGCTTCCACTCGGTACAACAGTAATGAAGCGATAACATCTCAAATCTACATTATCATTACCTTCAATCGTCTCCTGGAGAACGGTGACAGTCTGTAAGCTTTTAGAAACGTTTAATAATGTTTTACGTGAGTGGAAACCAGAGAATAATTATATACTGTATGTGCAGTGTTTTCTAAATGTATGTGTAATGAGAGTTAAATGTGAAATCATCTTCCAACCTTTACGTAGAATACACTGAATAAATTAAGGTAATGTAGATCTTCCCCTTAAACGTTCAGCAATGAGTTTTGTAAATTACACGTACGACGGAGAGAAGCATTGAATACAGCTGAATATTTTGTAACTAAATGATTTTAAACAAAAAATCAGATTTAACAATGTAAGGCGATTGAATAACGTAAACTTTACCTTGCTAAGTTATTACTTTGTATGCGAAGTTTATTTTCAAATAATTGTGTGTTACATACTACATATTCTTCAGCAGACCGTTTACTGTATCTGTTCTTGTCTTAACGTAAAAAGTATTTTCATATGGCCAGTCTATTCCGAATTGATGCAACAACAATGTTACCGTGAATTCTAAACATAACAAGAAAAGTTTAATATGTTTTTTATAATACAATGAATAGTAGATATTCTTGTTAGACACAGTATGTTTGGCTGACGCCCGAGTTTCCGTTGCCCCGTGATATTTTTCCCTTGCTCCTCAAGTTTTATTATTGAAGTTGGCCTCTGTTCTCTTACTTTCCGCCACAGCTGGGTTGTATCAAGTCTCTGTCCACAACTATGAAGTCTGCCTTCGTCGACGGATTTCTGCTGTTCATGCCGATTAGTTTGCCAAACTTTCAAGATAATATACGAATTTATGTCTCACCAAAGTCTAGTAGGCAGACAATGTCAAGCTTGTGTCAGCTAAACTTTTCCTAATAATCAAATGAAATAGTTATGAATAAAACATAAATTAACAAATAATCTGAGCTGTATAAATGCTGTGATATAGTTATTCACATATAAGCTAAAAATCTGTTTTCATAATACATAATATATTTAACGTATAATGTAAAATTATAGGAACATTGGTCTCCATTACAGATTAAAATATAATAGAGCCCGAATCACCGATAGTCCGAATTAGACAGGATAGACTTTAAAATGTATCAAAAATTCGTTTTATATTTAAATGAAAAAATATAATCGATTAAAATTCAACGTTTATTCATTATAATGCACGTACGAGTTTACGAAATCTATTTGCATAGTACTCTACATATAAAAGCATGTGAAGAGTGTATTGTATATTTGTAATTGAAAAATGTGAAAACAATTATAAGTTAAAAACATTTATCTAAATACAATTTACTCGAAAAAGTCTGTAATAATATTTTATTTTCATGAAGATTGCCGTCGTTTCGCTGTTTTAGATTCGTCCGGATTAGCAAGACTTTACTGTATACAGATAATTTATTAGTACTTACTGTTGTGTTACGTTTCTTCCTGTCATTGGTTGGAGACAAACTGTATTTCATACGTTTCATGTGTTTGAGGAAGATATAAATCGTCGCAAAGGTGTTCCTGATAGCTTGTGAAAGTTTATTAGAAAAAGAAAGAGAATAAGCAATCACCATTATGTTTAGTTATCATACTTATTAATTGCGTTTATTTATGTATCAAGATATTTATTATTACTCACACGTACAATGAGAGATGCGTGTATTGTTTACTACTTTGATATTATTAAAGAAAAGTATAGCATAGAAATTATTAATGATCATCTTCTAATATATTTGACTAAAAAAAATTGCCCACCGTAGTAACACTATGTGAATTCGTTTAAATAGCTAGCTTAAATAGTGCTGATTGTTTCACACTACAATGTTTATAATGAAATTTGTTTAAAGATTTTTCATTTTTACTGGATTAACAAAAAATTTCATGTACTAAATTGCAAGAGAGGGGAAATGAGTTAGGGGATATTATATCAGACATACAATAATTTTCAGATTAATTGAAACTTTGGGAGACAAACGCAAGACATGGAGACGTTAAATATTTTCCTGTATTGAAGAAGCATATTGAAAATCACATTTTTAAAAATACTTTTCAACCGTAATGGTGCTATAAATTATATTCTATTTAAACAGCAATTTCATCTCCACTCTCAGGACTTAAAAAATGTACTCCTAGCATAATTCACTTCATTACCTTTGTTACATGTTGTTATGGTAAAACACAACAACACGTGGAATTTGGCGGTACGAAATCAAAGGCAAGCGGCGTCAGTGAAGTTGAAGGTTAAAAGACAGGGGTAATAAAACCCCTGAAAGTTTGCATAACGGGTAGTTACGGTAGATGGTGTTTTCCCCAAAATCATCGGTGGTGTGGGGTGGACGACTCCTCCCAGAAACTATGGGGAAGGAATTTTTATTGGCTAGGATCGGACCCCGCCACCGACGGAAATGAAATAATGAAGTGGCGAAAAATGGATTTTTAATCATTATGATTACGACTTTAAGATTGGGCATAAGACTGAATATTAAGCATGGACCTAAAGAGATATTGAGATTGAATTATTAGAGGGAGCTGTGAACATTCAGAGTGGACAGTAAGAAATTTGACATAGTCCTGGCACGGACATTTGAATAACGGGAGTTTAGGCGTGCTCCAGTTCGTGGCACCAAGGAAGAAAGTAGGCAAGTGCTCACTATAACAACGAAGATGTTACGTGAGGCCAAGCGGCAGGACCGACTCCAGCGGTAAGTTCCAGGCTAAGCTGAGAAGAAAAGGTAATAACGGATTGTAGCCTTTTTGCTGATTTCCTAGTATTTCTGAGTAGGGTGTGTGTTTTATTCTGTTCCATGAGAAGACCCGCTAAAACGACCCTCAGAATAGTACTAACGTTTCTAGTTAGAGATTCAATGCATATATATATTGTTAAATTTTAAAAAGCCGGCTATGCAAATTATGATTTATCTAATTAGTCTATATTGTCATTTATGTTAAATGTAATATTATTCACATTTCTATAATAATTATTCATTTTAAAATAGTTATCCCCGCCATATTAATTTCAAAGTGAATGGATAAGAATGTGAATGAACATTTCAACAACAACGAGTCACTACTTGACCTTGAATTGATAGATCTGTAACTATAATTGTTTATTTAAATGTATTCAAACACATTTTTATGGTAATTATTCATTATTAATTTAATTAGACCAATACCCTTGCCCAATTCACCCATTACACAACCAAGCCACGTAACAGTTCTTCCTATTCTGTCAACTTATAATCATGTCTCTCTTCAAACTGGGAATATCTTATGTAACTCAAGTTATTAAATGGTTGTAGTTAGTTTAATAATTATTACTATTTAATTAATAACAATAAATTGAATTTAATGTACTGATTAATACAGTTATTCGCTGCCAATGTCGTAGCGGGTGCAGATAAGTAATGAGACAATGTCAAATCAGTGTACGCAGAAGCTTCCTTTCGGATTCCGATGCTGGATTCAGCTGTTGTCGGTTAACCCCCGTCGGCTTGCGGCCTGGGGACGTGGCGATGGTTGCAGCGTCGGTTGGGCGGCGGTGTCCTGCGTCGTCGTTTTGTGGTTACGACCCATAAGGACATTACACAAAATATCCATATCGTTTAACCTCCCTCCACAAGCATGTCTCCCAATTAGCCCACTTTGTATCGGAGCTCTGAATAAATGCTGCCCCCACGACTCGGACCTGCCATAGACCACTTTTCTTAGATAAGTCACGTCCGCACCCAGCTGCAGACTGTTCACCGTGACGAGGGCACATCTTAACAAAATACTTAAGACAATTTAATCATTCCACTTTTTTTCAATAATCATTATTGATAAACTATGATCATTGTATGTTACAGAATCTTTTCTCCAAATTTCCCTTGCCTCCTCTTCGGACTCTGCACTGGGAAGTACAGAAAAATTGCGAGAAGAATTTTTATGATTGCCTTAAATACCTCCAGGAGGTAAGCGCGCTTACAGGTCAAATATACATTAATTCTTTCAGACATTTCCAAAACTGTAAATTTGGGAGGAATTTAGCTTTATGATTTTATTCAATCGAACCTTGTAATCACTTTACACAAAATCTAATTCACGTTTATTTCAGTCTTATTTTACCTCTTCTCCGTCTATTAAGGGGCTTGTAAACGAGCAACTTTTTACGGCAATATGTGGTCGGCAATCATGGCCAAGCAATATTGCCCAAAATCCAGCAACATTTCCGGCAATATAAACATATTGCCGGCAATGTATCAGTATTGCTGAGCAATATTGCCTGTATTGCAACCACTTGCCGGGGTGTTGCCCGTGAGTTCGGTCCGGTATCGAAAATATGCAATATTGCCCAGCAATACTAGTCCCCAGCCCTCATCTAGAGGTCTCTGTGGCCAATCAGCTGAGTTAATAATTAATATAAGATGTGATTAGCGTCGTGTTTCGTATAAATATTATTCATTATTCCAATCATGGATTCGCCAAACGAAAAAATTATTGCATTTATCGATGCAGTTCACACAAATTCATCATTTTGAGACGTGGGCCATTAGAGAATACCAAGTAAAAAAATAGATGTTTGGCAAACAATAGCCAACAAATTTTACAACTTGTGAAACCTATATATTGGTCATTTACTGAAAAGTAACAAAAAAATAATTACAGAGAATTTCAAATTTTTAAAATAATTTTTCAGCAAATAAAGAGGTCTAGCCTGTAATTAAATAAATTCAATTAATCCTTCCTTTACAACTACGCATACTTAAATCAAACAGTCGGACGGACACTGAATAAATACATCAAAGATGTATAGGGCATTCCTGTCAAAATAATTTTTGGATAATTGCCAATCTCGTATAGATCGGTGTTGTATTCCCCACCACCGTATCCTTTCCCCCTACAATGACCTCTATTTTTGTTTGAAGGAAATATTGTCTCCCTTTGACATAGAAGGCGACGTTTTTGAATAGATAATCAAGAATCAGTTCGTTGCTTGGATTGTGAATTGTTCATTTAAAAAAGGTCTAAACCAGGTTCTCATTTTCTTTAGTTTATCACCACTATTTTTGGCCATATTGCTGTACTACGTGTAAGCGGGAAATGTTCCGGTTACAATGTGGCCGCAATATTGCCGGGATATACATTGCAACACATTGCCTGTCCATAGCTAGGGCAACACATAACCGACAATATTGCCGGGCAATAATTTTCAGAAATATTGCCGGCAATGTGAAATTTTTGTTACTCGTTTAGGAGCCCCATTAGGCTTCATTACAATGTTTTGTGGGTCCTGTACATGCTACCATTTTTTGTTGGAGTTGTCACCCAGAGATGTCAGAGACATGTAAACTGTACGTTCGACGTAGCGCGTATTCACCATCCACATCGACTGTAGCAAAGTTGAATATTTCTCTCCATTTCTCTATATCAGGCACTTTCGTAATTTTCTCTATGTCAGCAGTGTGTGTTTATTGTTGTTATCTGACTTTCGACAAAGAAGAAATGTCAAAAAATAAGAAAAACATAAAGGAAACAACTGCGAAAAAATTTCGCTCCGTGTAATAGATGAGACAACAAAGTTGGTATTTGATTAGGCGGTTAGTCGCCTAAAATTTAAGAAATAAATTGTCAAATAAATGATTGTTTTTAATTACATGAGATACGGAGAATTTTCATTTTATTTATTCCATTATTTCTCGGCTGAGGAAAACACTGATTATGAAATTACTCGACACACGAGACTAAACACACACTCGCTGTGGAGAAGTACAAACAGAAACTTCACGGAACTGAACGGTGCGGAATTAAAACGTGCGCAGGATCCAAATTTCACCAAAAAAGTTAATAACTTTGTTTGAAGAAAATCCAATTTTCATTAGACCAATAACCACTAGCAAACAAGTCGGGTCTATAGGGACAGCCGTAAATATAATAAAATTGCTACGTAACTTACAAAATTCCCCAAAATATCAAAACGATTTGAAAATGTTAATTAAAACGGCGACTAGAAGAAAATATACAATTCAAGAAGATATACTGAAGGAGCAAATTATTGGGAATACTTTTCGACAGTGAATTTCAAACTCTTCCAATAAATAAAAAGCTACAACTGTTGCTAACGTCCTTGCTTGAACTGCAATAACTCAACTCATTTGCTTTTTGTTGTTTTTTCGGGTTAACAGGCTACATAAGGGTGATCCTGAAACAGGCAACTCCCCTTTATTAGCATAGGATGGGAATTGAAAAGGGGGGATGCGAAAGGTAGAGCAAGGTAGCCAAGGGTTAACTAGGGACCCCGGGCTGTGGTTTAAGGATCCTACCCGGTGTTTCACCTAAAGAGATGCAGGGAAACCCCTAAATAAACCTGCATCAGGTAGGTCGAGCATTGGGTACTATTCTCACGCCCTTCCGAATGACAGGAGACGAGTTTGCTGTGGGGTCGCAGCATTCCCTTCTCCGCCACCAGTTTCAGGAGGCAGTTGGTTGACTTATCCAATGGGATCAGCAGACAACTCTTGTCATATGCCCAAGGTCTTTGATCCCAGTACATATACCTCCTAAAGTAGGTGAAGGTGTCTCGGCATGTTAGAATTGATAAAAAAAAATACAATAGAGTGTGAGGCATTCCCGACATGATCAGGTGAGCCCCGCAGTAACCTGCGAGAAAACTCCCGCAGCGCCCGTATCTCGCTCAACTCATTTGTGAGAGAAAATATGACTATAGGAAATATAATGTGTAAACAGGTACGAGAGTATATGCTAGACAAACTATCCGAATTTCTCTAGAATTTCACTGGTAGAGAAGTTTCTGCTATAATTTCCTCTTACGTGTAAATTGTGTACCATCAGCAACTCTGTTGACAGACCTCTAGAAAAAATAATCTAATGTGTATGAAACTCATGAGATAAAGAAACAAAAATTATTAACAATGACAATCGATTTGATGATATTTACACGCTACATCAAACGCTCTGTTGCTAGAGCACAGCTACTTTTCCGCGTGGTCTAGCTCTAGCACAAAACTCTAGCGTGTTCGGGACCCATTACTTAAATATGTAAAAATAATCTAAATAAGGACATTTATCATGACAACATTTCCACTGAACATTATATTCTGTAAGAATACTTTCCTAATATTAACTAAAAATTGAAGTTTTGATAAATGTATTGATTTTATGTAAGCTAATACTTTATCAAAAAACTTGACGCATTGTACTTAATTTTTTTTTTAAATTTAAGTTAAGTGTGCAGGAAATTGATATTTAAAAATAAAACAAAAACACAATTCAAGTTGAGTAAAAACTTTGAGTCTTTATGGAGCCACCGGTGAAAACAAAAATTTCTCCATAGAATGAAGTTTTTCAAAAAGGCAATTTGATTTACAGTTCAACGTCACCGCTCCAAAGTCAATTATAACAACAGGGTGCAGGATGAAGAGCAGTGAAAAACCAATCTATACTGCAAATAAAGAAAAACTAATTACTTCAAGCCGTCAGCCAATATATTCTCAAACATCCGTTATTCAAAGCCGACTGTTTAGATTCTTTTGCTCTGCTGTTCTTCTTTTCGCAACAACATCTCAAACATCGTCGCTTCCAGAGAGATCTTAAAGTGCACATTTCATTTCATTTAAATTTTCGTTTGTATAGCGAACATCTCAATTTATTTAATTTGTATATATATATATATATATATATATATATATATATATATATATATAACAACCACGTTGAGTGTTTGCCGGCTAAAATGTGTTGCTACCCCAGTTATTATTATTTTATTTTATTATTTATCGTAAATATCTGTGCTAAATTTGCGGCTGATACAAGCAAGCATAGCCAGGCACGAGTATACTATTCTAGGAAGAAGATTCTGTTTAATGATAGCCAGGTTCCCGAAAAAAGTACATTTAATAGATTTGAATGAGGATGCAATGGCCAGTTTCCGCCAATTAGGGGAGCTGAAATTAAAAAGGGAGAAGGTGAGGAGCAAGGAACAATGTAAGAAAGGACATTCTTGGCTGTGACTGAATGGGAGAAAGGGTCGGTGGAATAGCGACTAGAGAAGCAGAAGACCACGTGACAGAAAGAACTCTGTGTTGCTCCAATTTCTTGGGCAGCGATCCTTAATGGTAAGCCGTCGGAAGTTTCTTTCCTGGGAGCTTTGCACAATAAGTTTTAATTTTTTGTTTTTTCATCCAAATTCATTTTTTATTAGTTTGCTGCACAGTGTAACATTGGGAGAAAGAGTAACAAGTTGAGTAGCCGGCAATATGTTTTAAACATAATTATTTATTTTGTAAATATATTTTTTCTTTTAATTTTTAATAAATGTAATGTAATTTTTTAATTATGATCTATTTAATTTAATGAATACGTGGTGTACCATAAACTCAATTGCATAAAGAAATTAAAATTTCTACGGAAACATTCACAGCAGTATAGAAGAAGTTTTACAATTTGACATAGAGTTAGTTTCTTGATCTATATTTATGACTTTTGCGTCAGTACGCCTAACAAAAAATCCGATAAATGTAGTGAAGTAATATGCAACATTAAACGGCCATCCAAGTCTTACTCAACCAATCTAAAATGTATTAAAATAGATTGTCTCAGTTGATGAATGGTACTGCTCTGATGACTAAACATCTAATAGTATTCTTGCCCAGAACATAAATGTTTAATCGTTATCTGAATTTATCTTATACCAGAAGGCGCAGATGGCTGAATTAAGGCGTCAAGACGACACGAATACGGTGATGACTTCTCAGGGCTGGACGCTGGAGCAGAATAGCAAACAAATAGCAGAAGTTGATGTCCAGTGTCGAAAACTAAGAGAACGAGACTGGCTATTAGCTCAACCCTTTCGGGGACCATTAGAACGCTTTCAGTGGAGGGTAAGTACATTGAAAAGAATTGAACAATAACGTCTAAAACGCAACAAACACAAGATACGAGACTATAGCATTTTTCAAAAGGAGCCCAACTGACCTTGAAGCTGTTCCCTGTGCCAAGCAATCAAATTGTAGCAATATTGTCCACGTAACGTAAGAGATAGTTGAGGGGGAAGTGGGACAATGTGACAATGATTTTTTATTTCACTGTTCCCATTTGATGAACTCCAGATTGGTTCCCATTTAAAAAAGTACTGAAACATGATTAATTTTCTAATACAGAATTTAAGATACAGATAATGTTTTTCATGAAATTTTAATTTACTTTAATAAATAGAGCAGGGTGAATTAATTAAAATGTCTATTAACTTTTATAATATATATTTAATATAAACAAAAGTGAATTTCATCTTCCTGCTCTGTCTTAATTAATTAAATATATATGTATACTCCTACACATCTATTTCCAAAAACTTAAACGAATACTCAAGGATATTCTCACTTCCTGCGTACATGATTTGTGCTTGATAAATATAGTGACGTCCTAGATTATCCCCGAAGGTTTTACGACCTTATGCTCGGCCAGTAGCAGCTTTTTAATCCCTCACAGAGGCCGCTTTAATGGAGATTTGTTCTGCCACAACCCTCTGTACCTGAATCAATGACACCACGAATTATTTAATTAAATAAAATGAAGTATATAAATATATACTGAATTTAAAACTTATAAAATGAAAGTCGTATACATTCCTTTTCTTAGGGAATGATGGGCACCAATACCTGGTCTTTATAATTTCAAACACTAATTGTTGGCGATGGCCACTGAGGATGTAACAGACGGCTTTGATTGATTTATCGTCTTATGGGTACTTAATCAATGACGCTCAGTTACCTTTGGAGTCATTGGCGCAGAATCGACGACGTTAAGCTTCTGTAACAGGATAACTAGCACCGCCGCCTTTGATATCTCCCAGTCATAAGTCTCGTTCGTAACTCCTTAGCTGAATTATCGAACTAAACTCACTCCTTGCTTGAAACTTCAAACTTAACTCCTTGTCGAAAATATTGTCAATAAGTAACGTTCTGAAATCTCGTCAATAACTCCCCTTTCACGTTCCTTCGATAACTACATTTCTTCATCCTTTTCTACCAATCTCGAAAACTCGTATTTCCCCTCCAGATCCAAATTATTAGTCAATGATCAGACAAAGAAGGTTACCACGATTGAGTGAAAAGAGAAGCTGGCTACTTAAAGCTCTTTGATGAAATGAAACGCCTCAAAAGATGACGCTATTAAGAAAATTAATAATTTGAGAAGTGTTTTCCGAAGAGAAATTATAAACTGATTGAGTCAGTGAAATCAGGGGCATCTGCTGACACTGTTTACCAGCCAAAGTTGTGGTACTTCAGGAAATCCTCAACGTTACAAATCCTTGAGTATTTCCTGCACGTGTGCGCACGAGTGTTTAGTTTAGGAAATCCTTGAGGACCATATCTCGAGGAATTCCTCCAGGTATATGGGTGTCTTAAGAAGGAATTATTGTTACAGACGAGTGCGAGTCTGATCATGTGTGTACACACACTGTGGAGGAGGCCTGAGTTGTCCATCCTCGGGGAGCGATGCGACAATTCGGCGTCCTGCCTGGACCCTGATCACGAAGGAGATCCTCGGGCAGACGACCGCCTGCCTTTCCACTGTGCTCTATATTCTTTCTGTCCAGGTAACTATTAGTCTCATATCTTATATAGTTGAAGTACGTAATGAAAAGTTATATTCACCGCTGTAATGTATTTTTACACTGAAGCGAAGTAGCTGGTCTGAGCTCTCGCTGGTATTGCGCTTCCAATTCCCTTCCAATGCTATTAAAGGGGAGTTACCGGTTTCAGAATCACCCTCATGTATCCTGTTACCCAAAAAAACTCTTTTGTTGCTAGTTTATGGTTCACCCTCATGTACCATATTACTCAAAATAAGCAGGGCCCATAGCTGCCCTCAGGAGACATCTGTGGGAATTTATCTTAGTTTTCGCAGACGTAGGGCCTTACCTTAGGGAATGCCTCATTCTCTCTGTTTTTGTTTTAAGATTCTCACATGCCGAGGAACCTCGGTCTGTTTTGAGAGATGTATGTTTCGGGGTAGTAGCCCTTAAGCACACGGTAAGAGTTGTCCGATGATAGTATTGGATCAATCACCTAGCTTCTCATAAGTGATTGAGGAATGGAGAGGAAACGCAGTAACCCCACACAAAATTCTTCTCCCGTCATTCGCAAGGGCCTGATCTACCTGGTGTAGATTTTCTAGGGTTTTCCTTGCTTCACGTTTAAGTGAATACTGGGTTGGATCCTAAATCGACAGCCCTGAGACCCATTTAACACCTCAGTTCCTTGCTCTCCCTTCCGCATCATCCCTCTCTCTAATCCCTTGCTATTAAAGGGGAGTTGCCAATATGTTGCTCTCGTGAGGCTTGTCACCCTCAAAGTCAGTATTTTTGCTCGATTACAATTGTTTTTAGTTATCAAACTGCAATATTAGGCAGTAGTTCGAGTTCTCCTTTAGACGAACAAGGAATTTCTAAGGAAGGAGGCGACGTAATCACCATAAGGTAAAATTTTGCGCTACCCTGGCGTTACTTCTGACGAGAAAACACAATTAGAAACTTTAAAGCGTCTTTCCAAAAGAAACCAACCTCGGCCAATGAACTCCGACCCTTAAAGTTATGTGTTGACAATTGGTCAGAAGGTCAAAGTCGTGAAAAATAAATAATTGAGAATGGTAGAGGAACGGAGGAGGAGTAGGAGACATTGGAGGTAGAATATTGATGGAGCTTGGAAGCAGACAGTTGATTAAGAGATTAAGAGAGTGATACAGTCGTTTTTGGAGAAGGCAGTTCGGAAGACAATCATGATATAATTTTGGGAAATACTTTATGAAGTCCTAGTTTGTTCAGTTTGTGCAGCGAGCTTGAAGTTTGTTGGACCATGGTTACAGACAAGTATAGATATTTTACATTGAGGATGTAATTTCCAATTTAGAACTTCAACTGATAAAACAAAATTATAACCAATTGTCCTCTTCACTGGGTATAATTATTTACTATACTGCTTCATCGGTTTAAAGAGCATTCGGCCTCTAGGGCCAGTCTTCTTCTGTTGAAAACAAACTGTTTAACTCCCGCGAGAGAACTCTAGTAGACTGTCTCGTCTCTTTTCCATCACCAGACCATTTCTTGGTTCCATCTGGAACACCAATCCCAGTTTGTAATTTGAAAGGAAACTTGCCTCAATTACCAGTGAATTCAATAGATTTTCGTCATTTTGTCTTTGGCGGGGAGAAATAATGATTGCGGAGCCTACGCCTCCAGGTCTACGTATATACTTGCATCTCTTTGCACTCGCAGATTTCACATTAATAGTGTTAAAAGCAGTTAGTCCCAAATCTCGACTCGGTTCAAACATTTTTACGAACGATCCCACGTTTTCTTGCCCTCCTGGCGGAAATGGAACAAATGACATCTTTCCATGCGACCAGCCAGATACTAAAATGAATCTAACTACCCATGAAATATATATATATATATAAACTTATTCTGCATTGATATATTTATATATGACACATATTGGTTACTACAGTTATAACTTAAACGCGAGAATTGCAGAAATAGTGTTACAAGTGAAAGCGTATAGCTTAAAAAGCAAAAGTGTGTTATTTCTAAATTACAAATGAGCTGTGTACACGTAGGTTAAGCAGTTAATGCATCAGTGCGTCGAGAAAAATTACTGACTGAGAAGTTACTGTGTTTAAGCTGGATAAAATATTGATATTTGTGTTTTTTGTGTTTGTGGTTAGTACATGGTAGTCCGCTCGAATTCGCCTAAATAAAATTGTTTGACGGTAAACGATTGAGGATATAAAGTTACAGCAACATTTATATGAAAGGAAGACTCAATAAATTTAGAATCCTGTCGGTAGGTGCTGCAAAGAAATATTTCATCATTCATTGATCAAAATGGCGACATTGCAGTTGAAACCGCAAACTGTTTTGTGGTATGCGGAGGAGTTTAAATTAATTATTAGAGTTCAAAGAGACTTTCGGCGAGTCTTTAACCATGGAACTCCATTGCTAAAAGCATAAAGAACTGACACGATACGCTTTTAGCAACTGGGACTTTGTTAAAGAAACATGTTGGTGGTCGAAAAACATCCGACAAAATGGTTGAAAGTTTTCGAGTCGCTTTTGAGCGAATCCTCCGGATGTCATTAAGAAGAGCTTTGCGGGAGCTTCAAATACCGAAATCAATATTGCGTCGAATGTTCTGCAAACGTCTCAAAACTGTACGCATGTAAAGTAAAGTTACTGCAACACCTTGATCCGAATGACAGGCCCAAACTAGTGGAATTCGCCAATACGATGCTAGACCGTCTCGTACAGGATTATTTTCTCGGACGAAGCCACTTTTCGTGTACATGGGTGATAAACCAGCATACACATTACACAAGAGAACGTTCAGGATAGTCGCAAGTTCAATTTTGATGCAGTTTGCAACAGAAGAAAGTCATTAGACCATTTTCGTTCGCCGAGAAAACTATTTGTGGTACCACATATCTTGACATGCTGAAGCTTTTCAACAATTGAACACGTGAAGGCTATCAACCTAAACCAACAAGATGGCACTCCTTGAAACTGTTTCAATGAAGTTCGCACTTTCCCTGGCCGTTGGATTGGTAGGGGAGGACCGATACCCCATTTCTTTTTGTGGAGATACGTCAAAGATAAAGTTTATTCCACCCCAGCAGAGACTTTGATTTTCATGAGCGCATCAAAGAGGCAGTTCAGAGCATTTCAAAATACATGCTCCAACGTATTTGGCAAGAAATTGTTCCTCACCTTGCTATCGACATAGTGACTTCTGGATGTGACGTGCATATAAAAATTGTGAATTTTCCTTTTAATTAAACTTTGTTGTATTTAAATCTGAGCAAATAAATGCATTACATGTTATCTCCAAGCACCGATTTTTATTTGAGTATATAGTGAACGGAACACGAAGGAACCAATACATTTATTACAGTGTAATAAGTGATTTCGTCACTTAAATATGCGCGATCGGTCATTGTGGCCAGTCGGCGGGTAAGCACGTATTGTCTGCGACGGACCCCCAAAATCAGGTCCAATGTTTTGATGTCGGAGGATCATTGACCTGGAGCAACGGTCAGAGCAAACGGTAAATTTTGCGATGTGAAGGAGATTGTTGTTATCGGCCGGAGAAGAAAGATTGTTGTGAGCGGCGAGAGAGGACAGTGTGTACGTTTTGAGGAGGTGAAGTAGTGAGATAAAGAACAGCGCCGTTTTTCGTGAAGTTGAGTGACAGCCAATGAGATCGCGAAGCTGTTGTGATTTAGAGCGCATGTCCGCGCGCGTATGAGCAGCGTACCTGTATGAAGAGATTGTACCAACCGAACCAGTGAACAAGATCTTCATACAGTAAGCCCTTTTATCTTACTTCGTGTGGTTGTGGCTACAATGACCGGCAATTGCATTTCGTTAACTTCGAACGTGCCGTTGGACAATTTAATATTTAGAAATTTTTTTAACTTTTCTAATCATTTTGTATTTAGGCTAGGCATTATAGTGTGAGTATGAATGTCAGCGAGAGTGGGGAAAAGCAACATTTAACCCCTTGTTTAATTTTTAAATAAACCTTCCTTTCCCGCAATCAATTCATTAAATCCAAGACCCCTGAGAGTCACATGCACGACTCAAAAACTCACGTGTCTTGGCCATCTCCCTCGGGATCACGCGGTTCGCGATTGCCGTTTGCTGTTATTATAGATAGATATGTGCAGTGGCGCCCAGACCGACTTTCGACGTGAACGGATCCAAGGTAGAGCGTTACAATAGTTGCGCTACGTCCAGACGTGTTCTGGAGTGGATGCGCGTGCTTGGTTTCACCGAAAATTGAGGCAACTTTCTTGCTTTTTTACGTATGTGTGAATTTTCAGTTGATGTATATGCAAGTGCTAACGGATTATGGCTGTTTACCTGCGACAAATACAACTGAAAGACAGCTCTAATTTGAAGTAAAACTTTCCGTTTTCTACTACGCGTGCAGTCAACGTGAAGTCGTTAAATACTGCATTCAAACAAAGTTTTGTTTGTTGTATTTTTCTCGTGTGAAGTGCGGTAAATAGGGATCTTCGAAACCACAGGTATTTATAGTGCAAATATGTTTACAGTTGAACTGTACATATAAGCAAACATAATTAGCAGGGATCATTAAGAACAATTTTAATTTCTTTTCCATTACGAGTGACGCGCATTCATAAAGAACTGTAATAATTGGAAATTGAGGTATAGTACCAGTTTTAATCTTTTAATTGTAGTTTAAATAAATAAACTCAAAGATTTATAGGCCGTAATAAATAAACAGATTTTAGTGCGGTTAACACGAACAGGAAAATTGTTACGACAATAAGACCTGTGTTAGGCAATTGTTTGTAATTATTTCATTTTTATTAGGAAAATAGCAATTTTATTGGATGTTATTTGGTAATATGAACGTGAGTATGCAAATAACTGTGTATATGTAGGTGTATATGAGTATGTGAGTGTATATAAATGTGTAAGTTGGTGTGGGGATGCTAGTCCTAAATCGCCCCCCCCCCCCACCCAGGTTGCGAAGTGGAGACGGCTACTCAGTTATGGATGGAACCGTCTTTTCGGAGCGAACAAAATCTAGCATGGTGAGGGGCCTCACTATTACCGACTTGAGGCATGAGGCTAGTAATCCAGGAATGGCTCAATGTTGGACAAACACGAGCATAGCTGGAACAACTTTAATGGTTGTGTTATTGTTGCACGGCTGAAACAAAGTACAGCTGAGTCTTTAATTTACAGCGTAAATGCATCGCTAAATGCAAAACAGGTAAAATATTTTAGTGGTAAAATATTCTCCCACTCTGATCTCCGGGCGTGGACTACTGGGGACGATGTCAACAATAAGACTGACGGTTTACGAATCGGAGCGCGGAATCGTTCCGGTAGATAAGAGAAATAGAAAGGGAAATGCAAAGGTTGCAGTTAGATATTGTAGGAATTATTAAAGTTAGATAGCAGGAAGATTAAGATTCTAGGTTGGATGAATATGGTGTGATTAGCACAAAAACGAATAAAGGGAATAAAGGGGTAGGTCTTGTAATAAATAAAAAGCTGGAAAAACGAATACGTTGTTTTGAACAATATGTGAACGATTAGTTACCATAAGATTAGATGTAAAACAACGGCCAACAACAATAATACAAGCCCACATGCTGACAAGTGCGGCATAGGAAGAAGGGATTGAGGAAATCGACGACGAAGATATTGAATAAATAATTAAGTGTGCCAAAGGAAACGAGAATTTAATACTAATGGGTCATTGTACCGCAGTAATAGGAATGGGAAGAGAAAGGTATGTAGTTGGGAATGATAGACTTGGTGAAAGGAACGAATGGAGAGACAGGATAGTAGAATGTTGCATTGGTAGGGTCATTTATCTTCTTCAAGAATCATGAAAGAAGACTCTACACGTGGAAGAATCCGTAGTACACGGGCAGATACCACATAATGGTGAGACAGAAATATAGTAATCAGGTCCTGGACTGTAAAACCTACCCAGGAGCAGACGTGAATTTGGACCATAATCTGTTGATGCGAAAATTAAAATAAAGAAATTCGAGAACGAATTTAAAACAAAGAGATGAGAATTAGAAAACCTGAAACAAAAGAGTTGGATAAAGAAGAAAGAAATGACTAGTGCAGCCGACGAAAAATAGGGAAAGAAATAGCTCAGACCAATAGTAAAGTATGGATATGTCAATAAAAATGATTGATGAAATGTGTAAATATAAAAAGGCAAGAGATGCAAATGGTAAAGACCGGTACAGTCGCTTAAAGAAAGAGATAGATGTTCAATGAAGTCACACAGGCTTGGCTCCAAGAGAAATGCAGAAGATATGTAGATGATTTCTTCGTTAAATAAAAAATAGACGTAGTTTATAAGAAAAATGAAGAAACATTCGGAGAGAGAGAAAAAAATAACAAGAACATCAGGAGAACAGATGGGAAACCAATTCTAGATAATGAAGAAAAGGCGGAAAGAATGAAGGAATATCTAGCAGAGGTGTGTCACGGTGGAAATCTAGATCAGGAAATAGTAGAAGAAGCAGAAGAGGTGGATGATAAAGAGTTCGAGGACAAATTTTAAGGTGGGAGTTTGACAGGGCGCTGACAGATCTGAGCGATTGCACCAGAATTTGTGACATTCCGGCGGAGTTGGTTAAAAATCTTCGAGAGAAGTAACAATATCAGTTCTGTTCAGGATAGTTTGCGAAATATAAGAAACAATAAGAATACCAGAAGATTTTAGTAACAACATAGTTATACCCATACCGCAAAGACTGGCACTGATAGGTGAGAACAACACAGGACAATTAGTTTTGTAAACGTAAACTGGAACACACTACTAAGGAGTTTGAAGAGGGCAGAAATAAAATATCGAGAAAGATGAGCTATCGATAACCTCTACAAATAGTAGTCAGCAATAATTAAAATTGAGTGGCAAGAAAATAAAGCATAAATCAAGAAAGGAGTACAAGGACGCAGTTTGTAGCCCACGTTCTTTAACTTATATACAGAACAGGCGATAAAGTACGTTAAAAAGGAATGTGAAAAAGGAATCATATTGCAATGAGAAAATATTAAAGTATTAGAGGAGTCAGAACAAGACTTGCGAAACATAATAAATGACATGAGCGTGGTCATGTAGAAAGAGTACAACATAAGAATTAGTAGAAGGAAAACCAAGGTAATGGAGTTTAGTGTGTGAAGTAGTGCAATAACAGTGTGTTAGATTGTAGAGGGATATTTAATAATAATTTAAGGAATTCTACTACTTGGTAGAATAATAACTAGGGATGGAAGAAGTATAGTAGACATAGGGAGTAGGATAATACAGACAAGGAAGAATTTCGCATATAAGAGGAATTTACTTACGGATAATACAAGTGTGAATATTAGGAAATAGTTGTAAAAAATGTTCATATAGAGTGTGGCGTTATATGGGTGCGAAACGTGGATGATAGGAGTTGCGGAAAAGAAAAGAATAGAAGCCTTTGAAATGTGGTGCTATAGAAGAATGCTGAAAATCAGATGGGTGGATAGGAAGTTCTAAACTGACATTTTTAAGACATGAGGGTCTTGTATGATTAGCATTAGAGGGAAGTGTGTGGGGTAAGAACAAAATAATGATGCCTGGGATGGAATACGCTAAGCATATTAGGGAGGTTGTGGGATGTGGTGGCTATGTTGAAGTGAAAAGGCTTGCGCAAACCACTAACATTAAGGATTGTTTCCAAAAATTACTCTATTCATTACATTATTGTCCTTTTCGTCTTTATGAAAGATCGTGTCTTCGTTCCTCCAATATGTAATGATTTTCCAGAGTTGAGACATATAGCTTCCATTACTCCGGAATTTTTAATCAAATTTAACCAAGAAACATGATTATAGGTTGGATGTGTGCCAAAACTAAAGGAGTACATATTAAAGATTTGTAAAAAAATTAATTGGATGTATGAGTTTTTTGTAAACGGTCAAAATCAAACTATTATAATATGCTATTTAAATTGGGAAATTTAAAGACATCGTATATTGAAATCAGTTTAATAAATTATATTTTTGTTGCCATGAAATGAGTAATTACTTAAAACAAGCCGAAAGTGTAGTTAAGTTATAAATATTGCTTGATCTTCAATTTGAGAAGATCATTTGTCGTGTGCAGACCTCTGCTGCCCCCTCAGGCATTACACGTCGATGCAACAATGCTGGGACGACGAGCAGCACAATCCCTGCTACGAAGCAGCTCCCTCAAGTCAGCGACAGTGTGGCCTCGAGCAGGGAGCCAACCTCGACATTGCGCACGTCGCCAACAACAGACTGAACCTCAGCTGCGTCTGTAAGAAGCCTGGGTACCGCTGGATGTCCAAGTGGGGCATGTGCGTAGGTAAGATACTGTGACAACTTACAAAGTCTAACATTCCCTACTTGGTTTTACAGAAAACTCGACTCAATTCGTCGTCAAATTGCAACCATAATCTCTCAATGTATTACGATAATTTCCAGAATGCGGTGACAGAAGATTTTCATCTGTTATTTTATTTTCTTCAAAACCTTCAGTTCCTATGAAAACTTCTAATGTCCCAGATACACCTTGAATTTCACTTTGAGTGTGATCATTCTAACCATATGTCCTTTCAGACCAATTTTGTCCAGGGATACAATTACGACTTCGACGTAATCAATATACTATTTCCCTTGTTCCAAATCTTCTACAAATCACTATGCTTCTTCTGCTTGCAGACCTTCCTTATTGTATGACATAACGTCAGACTTTTGCTGAAAAATATTTTTAATTAATTAATTTTAGGACTATTATACATATATTTTATGTAAAAACGCAGGTGCCTGCTGATTTTGGTTATATAGTTTAGTTTTAAGGTGCAAATGGTATATGGATTATTAATTTAATGTTGTAATGTGAAGGGGATTTGGGCAATCCTTGGTAATTTTGGTTATTGTGAAGTGCAGTTGAGCCTACAATGAAGAAATTTTTGTGCGACGACAATAGAGGCCAACAACAATGAAGACTTAAATTGGCTAAAAGTGGGTAAAGCCCCGCAGGGAAAACCCCGCGAGAAACTCCCGGGAGCGTGTGTGATATCCCGAGCGTAACCCCCGGGATTTTATGGTGAAATCCGGTGGCGGGGAACTCCTGGGGCGAGAAGTTAAAAAGGAGACGTTGTGAGGCTGAGTAACAGTCGGGGAGAGAGAAGAGAAGAAATCAGTCAGGGGGAATCAGTCGGGCAGATGGATGAGACGAGGAGAGGAGATCAGAGGCAGATGGATGAGACGAGGAGAAACGATCAGACAGGTTTGTGATGTGAGAGAGGAGTTAGACCTGGATCACACTACATTCCTGGACGTAAAGCAGCAGCAAGGCGCACCTAAAGACAGAGCGACGTGGATACATTTTGGTAACTGCGTATTTGAAGCCACCACGGCCCAATTATCGCCCCCCCCCACCCTACACACCAGCCTCCGTCGCTCGAAAGCGACTTGATGACCGCCTTAGTCAGTCTTGGTTACTATCACTGGCAGGATCAAGAAGCCCCTCCCCAGACTGACCCAATTGAGAGCCACACGGCGTCCCTTTCGCGTACCATGGGCGCCAGGTGAAGGAGTAGAGACTTCAAAACGCATTCATCCTCCCTAGCCCCATCAGATCCATGGGAGCGAACCCCAATGAGGGTTACCGCAACCCCGCATCAATGATAGACCACATACACTACGTACCCCAATTAGCAGAAGTAATCAAACATCCGTGAGGAGAGTCATAGTTACTTTTTTTAAAAAAATTATTTAACTAACGACCTACTACCTAGAGTTTAAAGTAGGCCTTTTCTACACTGATTATAAGATTTTTTTACAATATTTTATAATAATTCATAGATAAACAATTACCACGCAAACGTATTAAGGTTTCTACATATCTAGTCTAATCTAGAAACTGCTTATTCGTCGTGGGTTTTAGTAACAAGACTATATTATATCCTTTCATGGTATTCCATTTCCAGGTTTGTGTTACTTTAATTTTTATATTATTATTATAATGGGACTGCCCCCATCAGTACCGTGAGTGTCATAGTTACAGTTGGTAGTTTGTGATTAAGGATACTGGGAATGGACCAGCACCTAACCCCGTGTATGCCCTGGGGCTTTACGGGGCGAATAATCGATTTTCCCCGTTTGACACATTGCTTGCGCATATTGGCCTCCTCTGAAGTGTGGATAAAGTAGCATCCAAAGCCAATGTCGGCCAAATGCATATACAACCTTCAGCAACATCGGTCAATACAAGACAACCCCCGTCCACACTATGGCCCAGCTTGGGGCATGCTATAGAGGGAAAATTAGAATTTCAAAAGCATCTCTGGCTCTGACGAGCGACATATGTTAAGTGACTGGAGACTGCAGGCGACATTGACCGATTTCCGATTCTCTCGTCTCTCAACTATTTTCCCTGGCTGTTTAAGAACCACTTCCCCTTGACTATTATCAACAACTAAATTACACTTTACTTCTAACTTATATATCCTCCATATAACTTTTCTATTTTCCTCCAGTAATAGGTTCACCATCCCCACATTTTTTATGATCTATTTCAATCAACTTCTCCTCTAACTTATTATTTAAAGCTATCTCTACCAGTCTGATCTGGCCCTTCACCTCTTCCTTTACATGATTCTCCATCTCCTTTTGTACCTCTTTTACCTTTGTGTTTACCGTTTTCACAAGCACCCCTTTCTCAGCTTCTTTTCTAACTTTTTTCTCCAAAACAAATCTGTTCAATAGTTCCCCTTTTTGTTTCCCCATACTATCTTTCGTGGTCTTTCTTATCTCTTCCACATCTCTATCATGTTTATTTTCCAGTTTATTTAGTTTATCATTCATCTTATTCGTTTCTTTCTTTATTTCCTAAATTTTCTTATTCACTTCCCCTTTAAATTCTACACTAAACTGCTTCTAATTCTCTATCTTCTCAGCCATTTTCTCTGCATTTTCCTTACATTCTATTCTCATTTCTGCCAAAGTCTTATCAAATTTTTCTCCCATGGAAGCCATGTTTTTTCCTATTTCAGCCATATTCTTGATATTTTAGAATTTTATCGCATCCATCTTATTACCCAAATATTTCATTAGCATCTCAATATCCAAACTATTACCGTCTCTTCTTTGCTTATCACTCTTTTCCCCTGTCGCATTCATATTATCACTATTTCTGATTTCTACATTTTCTGTCACTAATTCTTGCCCTTTATCACTTTCATCAAACATTTAGTTTAACCCAATCACTTCCTCGGATTCTGAATTTTCAACCTGTGCACACTGAAATTCTAGTTCCTCTGAATTTTCCATATTAATCACACATTTTTTACTTCTAAGCAACATATATGAAACAAAATCAAACCCGAAAATATTATAAAGGAACATGTATGAATTTTGTAAGCAAGAAGATTGTGTACTTGTGGAAATTACACCGTATAAAATGGCACAACACAGAATTTAAATTATAACCGAGAGAAAAACGTCTGATCTCCCAGGTCCAATCCCTATCACATCACTCTCCCGTCTGGTTTTAGGTCCAACTGACGTCTCTCACATCACCGTCCCGTCTGATCCCCCTGCTGGTCCATCTCCTCCCAGGTCCAACTGACCTCTCTCACATCACCGTCCCGTCTGATCTCCCAGGTCCAACTCCTCTCACATCACCGTCCCGTCTCCTCCACCAGGTCCAAATGACCTCTGTCACACCACCGTCTGATTACCCAGGTCCATCCCGTCTCATTTTTAAATTCTCGCCCTGACCTTTCGAGTCTCGGTCGCCCGACCCCAAAAATGGCCAATCAGAACATCGCTCCAGTGGAAACTTTTCTAGGAAGTTCCTAAGCCACCGGATTTCCTCTCCGAGACTTCACACACACCCCTGGAGTTCCCCGCGGGACTTCACACACTTTGAGTCGCACATAATTTCTTTATTGTAGGCCCAACTGCACTTTACAATAACAACAATTCCTGAGAATTGTTCCCGACTCCCCTTCACATTACAACATTAAATTAATTAAAGTTATATCCTATTTGTACCTAAAAATTAAAATATATAACAAAATCAGCAGGCACCTGCGTTTTTACATTACAATATTATTGTTAAATACCGCCCAGCCAAAAGCAACGCAAGCCGGGAATGTAGTTTGCGATTTGCTACGTGTTGGGGAGTGGCGCCATCCAAAACCGAGCCAACAGTGTGGTCTGGCGAGCCGTTGTGTTGTCCACAACGCGGAGTGCAGTCGTCAGGGGGTGATTATAGAAGCAGGTTGTGTTACGCTAAGAATGAGTGAATGAGCACGCCCTACTGATGTATATATTTCATGCTCTGAACACAAATTAAAGTAATAAAATCATCTTTTGATGTTTTTATGAAAAAATACCTGGCGCCCTAAAAGTGTTCATTTAGATATTGAGGTAGATCTGGCCGGAAACGTCCAGTCTGCTACATTATATATATATATATATATATATACACAAAAAAATTCTTACTTGCTGAGTGTGTTTAATTGAAATTAAATAGTTTAATGGAGTTGACGCTTTGCATGTATTTGAATCTGTTGAAAGTCATTTTAATACTGCTCCAGACATTGATGAATGTCTCGAAGGCACCCACAATTGCGATGCTAAAACCGAGGCTTGTCTGAATCAAAAGGGAACCTATAAGTGCACCTGCAACTTTGGCTACCTACTGGATTCTCGTACCAGAAACTGTGAACGCAATTATTTACTAAAGCCTCCTGTGGAACGTAAAGTAGTGGAGACTAAAGGTAAGACCATAAATGAATAAATTCACGAACTTCTTTTAGAATATATCATCACAAGTTATTTCATTTAAGAAAAGTACTGTGCATAACGTATTTCATAAAAGTAACAAAATAATATTATTCATTCAGTGCTTTGTTTATTCACATTTTTATGTTTATATTATAGTACAGTTTTATATTTAAAAATAATTACTTTTTTTAATTTTTACAACTTGGAATTACCAAACCTAAACAATAAGCCGATGGTTCCGTTAAAATGTCTGATTTTGCGAAGTGTTCCATTACAGAAAAAATTTGGGATACCCTGGTGTAGATAATATCTTGTGTTCTATTAATAGGTATTCTGCGTCACTGCATTAAGTTCATTTCCTAACCAATGAAACGTAATATATTTCCAGACCGAAACATGGACAAGAACCCTAGTAATACTATTGGTGATGCCGAGGATATGAAGAAGGCAAAACTTTCGCTGGGTGCTAACGCAACTTCATGATGTTCTCTTTCAGGCTGGGCTTCACGTTAGAATAATAATATTTTCAAGTTCTTTATTCAGCCGTAGTAATACTTTCTCGTTAGTTCTCTTTAATAAGTCACTTAGCAAAGATCGGTATTCACATAGTAATGCACCGCAGAAATGACGTTCTTGATGCAGACTCAACTCTACAAACTATTGTAACTAAAGTCGTGTCCATTAATGAACATCCAAGTTCAGCAAACCATGGAGATTCATACATTCACAGGAACAGTAGTGTAGCAGTAATCCTTCTTCTTCTTATTCTTCCAATGGCTCAACAGCCCTCTTGAGGGCCTAGGTCTACCGAGGTGGCTGCGGACTGTCATCTGGCGTGACGTAGCATTAATCCATAGTAATTAAAAACTGTCAGTCGCAGGTTACATTGTTTTTATTTTTCTCACACTACTTTTGTTTTATTGTACTCAGATAATATTTTGCATGACTATGGTTTCATTCAAAATAGGACATCTTCAGATGAGCTTAAACATTCGCCTTAATTCAATTAATGATAATAATTAACCCTTGGCTGCCTTCTCTCTTCCAAATCCGCCTTTCAAATCCCTTCCTATGCTATTAAAGTGGAGTTTCTATTTATTGGATCACCCTCTTATAGCCTGCCACCCTAAAATAAATTCGGTTCGATGAGGCTGCTGCAAAGGCGAGTCGTCGTGATAAAAATA
Source organism: Eucriotettix oculatus (assembly GCA_034510155.1). Classification (NCBI taxonomy): domain Eukaryota; kingdom Metazoa; phylum Arthropoda; class Insecta; order Orthoptera; family Tetrigidae; genus Eucriotettix; species Eucriotettix oculatus. The sequence continues at coordinate 183,766,537 of CM067376.1, forward strand.
TATGAAAATAAAGTACCATATTAATTAAAATCCTACTTTCAGTAATTATTATAACTACATTAAAAGAATTGTACATTATTTTGTGGCGAAACATAGTTGTTCCCTCACAATATATACCTTATATAATAGCCCTGAGTAAAGCTCATCGTGAAACCCTTGGGGCACATCGCGTTCGCTCGGCTTTAGCTTCGTGAAATAAACTACAGTACAAAGAGTACACTTGAGTTCAGAGTAGTTACTGAGTGTTACTTCTACCTTTATAAAATATATACTTCTATAAATTAACCTATTTTATGCACTGAAACTTAATATCATCATCATATCAGCATAACCTTTTCCTAGCATTAAACCTAGAAGTGTTAATTCAATGATTCTTAACCTATTTTATGAACTGCAACTTAATATTTCAAACCAAAATACGAACATATGGAAGGATGATGATAATAAATACGAAAGATTTTCTTAAATCTTTAAAATTTTTCACACATTTCAAGTAACTATGGCAGTTTTCAAACATTTGCCTATGAAAAACTTATAAAACAAAAGATAATATTTTTTAACCTTTATAATATAATAGAATTTTTGTCAATTACATTAGTGTGTATTTTAAATTTTTTTAATTGTATGCTTTTGAAATCATAATAAAATTGCAAAGTTTTTTAAAACACAATTTTGAGGATAGAGATTATCTTTCGGGTTGATGTAGTGGAGTGAGTGGGAGCCTAACAGTGAGATATTGGAATTGAAAAAAAATACGTGTATTGAAATCCTGATGAGTAAGTCAGAAGATGCACATAGTAAATTATATATATATATATATACTGCAGGTGCAACGTTTCTGATTACTCTGAGATAAGCATAATACACGTTATATTACATTTTGCATTTCCCATTTGGAAGCTTAAGTGCCAGGACGTTTTTGAAGCATTATATTGCAGTGCGTAAAATTTACAATTATAATTAAATTGAAATATTATTTCATATATAATCTTATTTGCATAGTTTAAAAATATTTTTATTTCAGTATCTCCGCTGCAATGGACTTTGAAGCTTTTATTTCCTAATTCATACAAAGAAGCTTACTTTTACAATGCCGGAGGCGATGCCATAAGAAAACAAAAGTTATTTCATTTAATTTCATGGTGTTTCCTATTTATAATGCAGCGCGGTTGTTGGTAAAGTAAAGTTTTTATTGTAATTTGTGAAAGATTAATTCAGCTAATAATGGTAACCTCAAATGGTTATGAGCATCGTGAAATCAACGATACTTTAAACTGTTACCTTTGTATTACCAGTCTGCACAGTTTATATATGTCACTTTATAGAAGAATTATTCACCACAGTATATGATGATATTTCATAAAGATTAATTTGGACCACTAAAAGTATTGTAAAACGCTTGTGGATATGTTCTACATTTGTTATAATGTTCTGATTAAATGCGTTATTTGAAAGCTCCTGTGTGTGATGTTACTTATATTTGTAATTGAAACGTTGTCTTTGAAAATAAATGAGAAGTATTTAACTATTGCATGGAATCCCTACTTAACCTTACTCTCCCTTTTGCATCCTGTTGCTATGTTGCTAAAGAGAATTGCCATTTATTGGATTACCCTTATGTAGCCCGACACCTTACAAAATTAAAAAACGGCCTTATAAATTGAAATATGTTTCAAAGTTGATAATGGTGCCCAACGTGGCCAGTAATTTTTTATTGCATATAATTTATTCTAATTTGAACTTACGTGTAAAAATTTATATTATTTTATAATTTATTTGGTTTCTGGTTCATTCTATGTTTATGTGATCAGAGCGTGACTAATTAAAAATTTAACCGAAAAAATGTTTCACCTCAAAAGTCGGAATAATGTCACGCAGAATGACGCAAGAACGGAAGATGGTACTAATAACGCGGTGCGCGTTTTGAATGTGAGTTTTAAAACGAATGAAAGTGATTCCCATTTTCAGATTTATATTAATGACTGATCAAACTTATAATATACACAGAACATATTGACGGGTCACTGAAAGACATGACCATTATCGACATTCTCTAGGAAATGCAAGAGAATAGTCCAGAGTTAGAGGAGAATAAGATTGTTGAACGAAATGAAACAAAGTAATAAAAAAAACAGGCAAATATTCACAGAGTGAATGAGTGTATTTGAAACTTAAAAAGGAGGAGATTAAACACAATATGCGTGAATTCCGTCACGAAAGGGGTTACAGCATATAGCAATTTTTATTTTGTGCAGAAGAAAATAAAGGAAAATTCTGAGTTAATTTTGAAGGAAAGCTGTAAGGACGATAAAGTTGAAGTCACGCGGCAAAGAATGGAAATATGTGAAAAAATGCTTCTTGAGAGTCGTGATATGATGGTGGAATCGGAAAAGGTATTTTACAGAAATTAGACCAATAAATTTGACAAGAAAGTATGTGATATTGTGAGTGAAATAGACAGAGTAGTTGCCACAGACGTCAGCCGAATTTTGGGAGCGAGAGTACCGAGAAACCTTGTAACAACGTAATGTACGGTTTAGTGACCACGTTCTGGATGTAATTAAATTCAGAGGGAGTAGATTGTCATCCTAAGAAAATCGTATCAAACGAAGTGAGCAGTTTAAAATATAGAGAATGCCGGAAGAATAAAATGCTAATATTTTTAAAGGATTACTGGATAATCCCATGAGGAACGAAACTGTCCTAGGAGAAATACTAATTATAAAGGACTTTGAAGGCTCTTCCTTCAGAGATTTTTGAATGAAGATATACACTGGGAAGTACAAGAAAATATTAGGAATGGGAGATATTTACCTCGATAATCTTTGTCAAGAGAAGAATGTCTCAAAATGAGTACTTTGTAATGAGTATCTAGATGATACGTTGCCTGAAGACAAACACAATGAAAAGTGTACGCTGCTCTGGGAAGAGAGAAGGTTAATGTAAATTAAAAAGGCTTTTTATGTGGGAGTTTGGTTTAATACATTTTTAAGATATCAGAAGCGCTAGGGAACTCATAGGTTTTGTTCATAAGCAATGAAAGCTCAGTAGAGAGATGAGTGGACGGAATGAAATGCATCAAAATAAGATGAGAACAGAAACACGAAACGCGCGTTGTTCGAATGACAAGGTGACGCGGGGGAGGAAAATAAGCGTAGGACGAAATTATTATACGTCAGAAAACCCAAATTAAATAGTAGAGCTACGCAAACTATATCTACTACGCGCGGCATACACGACTCTACGCCACCCCCCCCGATCATCAACTCCGAGCTATGTAGATTCACGTTACTTCTAGGAAATATGTCGAGAGGACTAAGGCATTCATTAAAGCAGGTGTAACTGTATATGACAACGAGAATCGTTGTGGTCGTTTCAAGTGTAAAGAAAAAATCTCAATGCAAGAACAAGGAAGAGGTCCCAGGTTGCAGCGGAACAACTCAGAAAAGAAAGTATTCAATCATCAGGCACATACTACGCAGAAGCAGTGAAAACTTACGGGAAGAGAGATGAATGGAAAATAACGATAACCCGAGATTGTGAACTCGATTAAGATTCTAGAGGTCTACATTGACGGAGAAAGAAACTGGACTGAGCACGTGTGTTTGGTCTATATACACATTGAAGAGGTAGCGCGGAAGAACATTGTTTAATCACCGTATTTAGTTACGGGCCTCTCGAATGATTTGATCTATCGGAAGGATTGTAATTGGTAGAAAGGACATAACTATCAAATAGTGATGGATGAAAGAACCTCTTTTACTGTACTTAGAGACAAGATGTTGGATGTTTTTTGAATCAGACAAAATACGCATGCTTTCCTATTGATTTCTTGCAGTATCTAAGTGTAATAAAAGGACTTTCGCTCAAAATGATCATGGATGTGGTCCAGAAGGTTTGACTATAGTCGTTACTTCGCAAGCGAACTGAATAAAGGAAGTGTACGCTGGCGTTTGCATGGAAATGATGGCTTGTAATGTAACAAATAACAAAATTTTAAAAATTTGTTTCGAATATGTGATTGTAAAAGTGTACGGAATCAAAGGATTGATTAGTTCTTGTGTTAGGGTAGGAATTGTGAGTATTTGAGTGGGTCTGTGCAGACTTGTGAGTATTTTCTTTAATTATAAATCCTTTTCGTGGAGGGTTATGTATTAGGAAGTTTTTGTGATTGGTATGGAGGATCGCGCTTGGTTCGAATTGTACTTACGCCAATTAATTTAACTCCGTTGTAATCATAGAGAACACAGTTAAATTGAGAGAGAAAAGAGAACTATTATCCGTCGTTTGGTATTGAACGCACTGGAAAGACTCATTTTTTACTCCTCTCACCACGGTTTTCACTGAAGCGCACCGAGATTGAGAAAGTGTGATGGCCGCTGACTATACGGCCGCAGCATAGCATGTAGTAATTTGAGGGAGTGTTATCAAGTATTCGCGAGATTTTTTGAGAAAGAGATTAATACCGTGTATACCGCTACCGTCAACGTTCGGAATTTATTACGGAGGGAAGCTGCGTAAAATTATGATATGTCCAAAATCGTCGCGAATTGTTTGGTGTTCGCCGCGTCTTCTCTAATTGAATTGGGGATTGAGCTCTTTGCAGGGGACTTTTGGGGATTGTGGGATGACTACTCTCCACACCTGCTTGTCTCGGTCTTTGTGTTGGCAGATCCACGTCGTAGACGAGGTCGGCGTCTCGCTGGATCTCGACGACAGCTCCATCTCTTGTGTCGGCTAGTTGTCGTCGCAAAACATTTACTGACACTCGCTTGCAAAGTACAGAGTTTGCTCTCTGACTCACCATCTCTGTACACAGAGATCTGTATACCGTTTTTGTGCCGTGCTGAAGGTGATCTGCCTCTGTACGACCTCGGTTTTAGAGCAAAACTAGTCTTCGTACATGTTTCTGCCACGTAAGAGCTACTCGACGATAAGTCTTTCTGGAGACGCAGCATTGAAGTACGTCTGACACATCGTACTGACACTCCACGTGTTATCACAAATGTACCTCACGCCTATCAGGTCCCACGTTTTTAGAATTCTTCTTCACACGGGAATTCACCGCCGTCTGCGCACAGAGATATGTCGCGCATATGGATGCGTTTCTCTTACTACGAATTTAAGGGGTATACTGCCTTTTTCCAGCCCGCAATGTGTACCGGTTCTGTGCAGCTTCGCAATGCTATTAAGTTACACTGACTCCTCGGGAGGTAGGGCCCGCTAGCGTCAAGAACTCCTATCTGAGCAAAACGGTTTGTCAAATTCTATCATTTAAAGATAACTTCATTCCGGGGCATCAATCCCCACGCGAAAAACCCATATATTTTTGATTCTAATACTACTGACCTTCGATTACAGAAAAGAGTGGGAGGTCTTCTGAGCGCCTCGGGGGCCTATCACGCATTGTCAGAGGAATGGCGGTCTCGCGGCCTAATCCACGCTCTTTCTAGCACTGCGACGCAGAGATTTGGACTCGCTCAATTGTTAGTGAGGCTCCCCTTGCTCAAAGCTTCGCTGTTGTCTGAGTCACAAAAAATTGTTTCAAACAATAAGCGTCATGAAACTTAAGACTCTTGTTGGTAGGCTCGAGGAGAGTAGACTCTGCGCCGGCGACACATGTAACGGTACATATGAGAAACATAATATCACGCCTCTAAGAAATCGCGAGTACTAGGGTGTATGTGTTATTTTCTATTTATACTAGTATGTATTATGTCGAATTAGTAGATTGTCCTTCTTAACTGTGTTGCTCTCTTTAGATGATGGGCGCTACTAGGTGATTTCCTGAACTTGTTATTTTTTTCTGAGAGAGAGAGATCGGTCTAGGAGATTCGAAGTCTTTGTTGTCATAAGATGTCATGAAGACGAATGTATGCAAACTCAGTTGTATCGATAGAACGCGAAGTGCTTTGTATATTAGATAGAATATATGTGTCGCTGTCATCAGTAGGATTGTGGGGGCTGTTAGCTTTTCGAGCGTTTAATTCTCGTAGCTTTAAGCTAAGAAAACATGATTCTAGACATTTTTTAGTGCCAAGTAAAGGCGCTCTCACGCAGCGCTAATCTCTCTTATTTTTTAAAGACTATCAGGATTACTGAGTAATATAATCGTGTAGAATTGTGTACTTTGTGTACCATATAAAGGTAGTCTATCGTTGTTATTTGTAGAACTTTGGATGGGAGATTTTAGGGTGTGATCGCTTAGATAGAGTATGCACTAATCGCTTTGAGATTGATTATCAGACGCTGAATATTGCTTGTTGAATAGTCATAGCTGCAAAATACTGGAAATACTACGTCGCTTTTTAGCTAGTACACAATGAAGAGGGGTGAGTATATGATTAGATAGAAGTTTGTGCAGTGGGAGGACAGACGCGAGTAGCTTGTAAGATTGAGCACGCTATACGTGTTAGAGGACGCGGTTTATGATATTTGTCTGTGCGATCAAAGATAAGTGTGTGTAGTGTAATCTTTCGAACTAGCCCAGTAATCACATAAGACTGATTATTGTATTTTTCTTTCATGATTAAATCAATTAGATTGTCATAGTCACTTGACATAACTGATTGAGAGAGATACCTTAACACGGTTTAAGCGTGTTCCTCAGCATAGAAGGTATTGGTAGCTGTGTGACTGTAGTACCCAGAAGAATTCGTAGCGCATAGTAATATTCTGTAGTGAATGCTGTCTATGTTAGGGGGATAGGGATTTATTGGATTTTGAACATCGTGATCTGAGTCGAGGAGTTAAAGTTGCGACAGAGAGGGATATAAACGTTTTATTGGTGAAGAGCTCATCATGTGTGTGCGGGATTACGTAGGTCTTTATAGAATTTTAAATAGATTTCTCCGCGCTAGAAATGCGCGGCGACCGATGTGGAGGGTCGAATGCAGTTTGATGTCTTGATATGGCGCACTAGAGAAGAACCGTATATTGTATAGCGATGCTCGGTTGGATTCACTGTCAACAGAGAGATGATATTGGGAAATGCCTAAATATTGTGTATAGAGTGTTGTTAATTGGACAATTTCGAGTATGATATATTGATGAACAGATATCGAGCGGCTCTCGCCATTGTTTTTGCATATCTTGTATGAATAACATGTGGTTGAGGGAGATCGACTCAGCAGTCGTTATCCTGGGGTTAAAGATTTTTGTATAATGTTAGCACGGCCTAGATTTGGCTAGGTGGCATTATATTCGTAGATGGTGTGAGATAGAGGAAAGAGAAAGAACGCAGATTAGCGCTCGTTACAAGAGGACTATGAGAGTTTAATCGACCATGAAGGGATTTTGTAAAACTTCAAACACCTAATCTTATGTCTCTGTTGCACACGAAAATAATTGATGAGTGACTGTTGTTATGTGAGTGTACTGCTCTGTGGGATGAGCGATAGGAGAGAGAAGAGAATAGATGTCGGGCGAGGTGTGGTTACACAAAGAACGTGCGTGCGAGTATGATGTGGTATTGGAGATTATTGAGATGTTTTTGGTGGGTGGGGTATACGTGTTTAATCAAGCTCAGCATGTTATACGCTACGAACAATCTTATAGATAATTTTTGACTTGAGTGGCCACTTAAAGGATATTTTCCTGTGGACCTCAGGGTGAGATCTTGAGACTCCGGCGTCAACACTAATAACATGATTCCTGATAGTTCTGGCTGCAAATGTATATTAATATTCCACAATACAGAAGGCAGTATAGAGAGATATGACTGTATTTTTGTGAGTGGCTCGAATATTGATGCTCTCTCGCAGGTTTAGTTGTGCAAAGTTTGAAAGGTTAATTGTGTTAGCTAATAGATATATAAACAGAAGTTCATTGTACGTGAGTTTTGAATTGTTCAAATAATACAAATAATTTTATAATATTATTTTTATTGTGTGATTAAAAACGAGTACCATGATGACGCTGTTACTTATATAATATGGTGATAGTGTATCATGGAGAGGTTGTCGGCCATTTAGTCCATTATCAACTGCAATTACAATATATATATATATATATATATATATATATATATATATATACGATTATTTATAACATGAAGGATACACTTTTACAATTGGCAACAACCACATTATTCCATTTAAACATCTATTCACCTGGATCTTTCCTCTTAGCGTCTTCTTTACATATACTATCACACAAGCATTGTGCTTGTTGTTGTCTTCCACACAGAACCTCGTGTCGTCACCTTAACTATTAACGGTACCCACTGATCCGATGAGGTCCGGTATAAGGCGAGCGGAGAGGTGGCCGCGAGGTGTCAAGAAGGAAGCTAACTCCTTAAACACAAACTCGACGGGACGTGAATGCCGAGCCACGGGCTGGGACCTGATGTGCTGCGTGGCACACCCGGTCGACTCTGCCAAAAATTCCCTGGGCAGCCGAAGTATCTCCCCGAATTCGAGACCCGCTGCTGTTGTCTGGAGATCATTCTTGAAGGCGGTGCGTAGTCCAAGCATCACGATTGGAAGAGCCTCCAGCCAAGATGCGCCGGAGTGGTACATTAGTGAGGCCTTCAATTACTTGTGGAATCTCTCCACTAGGCCGTTCACCTGAGGGTGGTACGGCATCGCCCGGGATCTTTGCCATCCTACGAATGCACCCAGAGACTCGAACTGCCAGCCTTGGTCAGTCGTGATGGCTTCTGGGCAACCAAACCGGCCGGTCCAACCGCAAAGAATGGCGTTGGCCACACTGTCGGTGGTGATCTGCTCCAGCGGAGGCGCGATCGATTATGGTCAACAGGTATCTGAAGGAACGTGCCAGTGGTAAGAGGGCCGACGATGTCGACGTGGATGTGGCGGAACCAGGCAAATGGTGTCGTGAAGGATCCAATTGGAGTCACGACGTGGCGCATGGGTTGTGTTTTTATCCCACTTCTGACACTACTTTTGTATTTGTGGATTTCAGTAACTGTATACCATAAACGTTCACACGGTACAAATTCTTCTTACAAAATTTCTGCAAACCTGATCACTATGAAAATGGGGTGCTAATCTATTGTTTTTGCAACAATGCTACCGATTGTAAAAAAAATTCAAGGGGTGGCTTGGGAGACCAAGGTTTTTTAAAGGTGTGGTGTAGAGCAAGAAATGAGGACATAATTATTGTCATTTGTAAGTGATCAATTTTGGATTTAATGGAGGATCCAGTAGAAAAAAAAAGACTCGTGCTTAAGTTAGCCAGTTTCTGAATTATATACCCAGAATTGCACAAACACAGTAAAGTTATAAGGTGTTCTAAGGATTCCCTTATGCGTTCCAAAATAATTTGATTTTATTACAAAATAAAATACTGTAGCAGGTTAATCAGTTTTGCAAAATATTCTTTGAATAGAATTAAAGTTTTATAACTTTAAATTTACAATAAATAAAAAGATGGCCAATAAATCAACATATATATTTACTGCTATTAAATTAATTAATAGTAATAAATATATATGCTGACTTACTGGCTCTTTTTATTTATTCTTTGATTAGCATCGTGGAAGTTACTCATTCTGTACTTATATGTGTAGCTCTACAGATCTATCAATTTTATACTACTATATATATTTTATATTACTTGGAATTGCTGAGCATTGTTAACAAAACTTCAATTCTTGCGATAAAATTAAATAAATTAATGACCCAATACAGATAAAGATAGAGTTGACTTGATGTTCATTCACCATATTGATAATTGAATAATTTTTAATGTAAAATTTTTTATACAAGTTTGTAGAATGTATATGGTGAAGAAACATTGGTTCCACTAAATAAATACTTTGTACCTGGTCATTAATTTATCATAAAAACAGGCATTAAATGATTTACTAAATGAAAAAAATTCCTTACCTACCTATTATTTTCTCATTTTACAAAGTGAACTTGATAATAATAGATTTTTAATCATCTATCACAAGTGGCTTACTTTGCATTGTTGTTATGTTTGAAAAGTCATTAAATACTGTTTTTGTTGAATAACAATTCTTCCTCAATTAATTAATTATATTCTTTTCAGTAAGTTTTTTTAACAATTGATGCCATGTGGAAATTGTAATGTTTAAAATTGGATAAAGGTAGGTCAAGCACGCATTAATTATGAACGATAATAATTAATGTGTAATTATAACAAAATTTTAATATTTTATTAAAGGTTTATTTGCTCATTAATAACTAAATGTATTAATTGTTCAATTGAATCTTTAAAAATAAGTTTAGTACCTCTGTAATAAATTATAAATGAGTAAAGTTATTTTTTACACCAATTCAAAATATATTAAATAAATTACTAGAAAATTTATTATCTAGGGTAAGAACAGTATAATAAAAAATATAACTAGTGTAACACTTATCACAGTGGTTAAAAAAGTAAAAAAGTCAAACAGCTGGCATTTTTTTCAATCTCGAGTAAAAATTCGAGCTGATATATCATCAATTAGCCAATCTATTCCTTGCAGTAAGTTTTGTCCTGTAATTGCACTACACCAAACAATCTGCCAGTGATGAGTTTTTATAGAACCAAGCTGCAGCACCTGTTTAAAAATTATTAAATAAACCATCAGTACTAAATTTTTGTTAAAATATGACAATGTATCACTTATTCAGCCTATTTTACCATTAATAATAATCCAGTATTTTTACTTAAGTATGCACATATTCATATTCTGAGGCCTGCTAATGAGTAGTTTCCCCATCTCATGTGTCAGGTGATTGTCAAAACTAAATTGTACAATTGTTAACCAATAAATGTTTTTAAAAAATTGTAAATTACACTTTTAAATTATTGCATTTGATGTAGAATTTTTGCTCCTTCAATAAATTTCCTAACATCTTATGACAACCTACTACATTCAAGTTTTGAAGTTAGTATGACTCTAAGGTCAGAGATTTGCTAGGTTTTCAATTATCTATGATAAAAGGTATCTGAGAATAAAAAAAAATCAATTTATCTTTATGGCCATGGCCAAGTAACATAATAATGAACATCAGAACTACATCATGTCAGGGAAAAACAAATACAGCATAGTAGCTGCCAGTCTATAATTTTATATATTGATACTTGTTTTAATACAGACATCAAAAATACAAACAAAAAAACACTTCTCTATAATCTTATGTAATGCAAACTCTTATTATATTTTTCATTTGTGGAAACATTTACTTTCAACGAAGATTTACTAAAGGTATTTTTTCCTTATTGATGCAACAACTTTTATTCAATAAATGCCTGATTGGACAGTGATTGAATTGGGAATGCCCTGTTGCCTTTAATAATTCTATTTCTTTGTAATATATAATTATTATTATTATTTAGAAACTCTGGTTTTATTCATCCTATTAATTTATTTCTCATTTCCAACTAAATATTCTTTATTATTAAGATGAAGTTAACATTGCAGTCCTCAAGTTAAGTAGTCTTACAGAGTATCCCATTTCTTTCTCAGATTAATACTGGTCTAATAAAAGTGAAGAAACAACAATAGTAAATTAGAGATGTACCCATTAGACTTTTGGCAATCTTGTAACTAAATAGCAGACTCTGAATTTGTTTATAATAATATTTAAATTCATATTTAAGCGAAGACTGAAATATATCAATAATTTAATCATTGCCTAGCTCCATTACAATCAAAAGTGTATTAACAAGTCATTTAAATTATTAGTTAAAAGTAATAAGACAATGTATGCTGTGTGCCCCGGGCTTCATTCACCAGGTCTCAATCAACAGCATTACAGATTATGTTTGTCCCTTATACATTCCTATATCATTCAACTGCTGTGAAATTTTGACTTTTGGTAATGTTCACCAGAGAAGGTTTCAGTCAATTTTTTCAAGATTTAGGTTCCTTTCCCCCCTTTTTAGGCTAGAAAAAGTTCTTTTCAAAAGACATATATAACTTAACAACCAAGACCCTCATGTAGCCAGTCAAATATTAAATAATACTTAAATGTATTTTTAACAGATGGTAGAATAGTGTAATCACAGATGGTAATAAATTAAAAATTCAGACAATTAACCCATTGACGTTCACGTCATTCAGAACTGGGCTTTTAAATCCGTTGACATGAACAGGACATTTGTGTTAGCTTGCTTGATTTCTTGTGACATTGGGAGAGTGACTTTCCTTCATTAGTTTAATTTTTATAAACATATAAGTGTGAAAATACATTCTTATTCAAGTTGTGAGCACAATTTGTTTACATACACATTATTTAAATCAGAGGTGATTGGGTTAACTGAACCACAATAGTGGGTTTCATCTCAGCAAAGCTTGATATCCACTACTCACAGCCATAAAATGTAAAATATCCCAACTTAACAACAAAGACGCTCCAGAAGAAATGAGGAAGTGAACTAATGGGAATCCAGCACAGATCCCAGGAGGGGGGAGTAAGTACCATACAGGTGTCACAATCTCAGCACTGTAGCCACTGGAGATTGATGTCAAAACGTCATATAAACAAACTTTGACAAGGGTTGAAACCTAACAATTGTATTTATTTATTTTTACAACATTTGGTCACATTTATAACAATTGCCTCCCTACAGATTGCCACTGTATAGTGGCGTGGAGGTTTGACCCAACAAGCTTTGCTGGCATGTGTTTAAGCTTCTGTAAGGGCCACCCAAGCCAGACAAGTTGAAAGGTAGGGGACAGAGTAAGAGAAGTCCAATGGTCCTCCAGGTTGAGGGTTGCGTGTGAGGCTGACAATCCACCCTTTAAAAATCCTATCGCTGCATGGAGTGGAAAGGAGGCGCCCCTCCATCATTATTGAGTGCTGTTGGCCAATCCCCAGCACACTTGAAATTCAACTGATTAATAGAATAAACAGAGAGAAAACCGGACTGACCAAAAAGATGACAAACTGCCGAGGTCATGGAAAAACGATCCTAGGAATGTGGAATGTAAGAAGGATAAATGGGAAGGAGTATGAAATGACTCAAGAAATAAAACGGACAAAAGAGAAGTACCTAGCCTTGACAGAAACAAAAAAGAAAGAAAACGGAAGTAATGGATGACAATTATCTAATGCTATTTAGCAGAGTCGCTAAGAATGAAAGAGAAAAGGGAGGGGTTACACTATTGCTGCACAGAGAAAATGAGAAAAACCTAAAAGGAAGGAAATTCATCATCAAGAGAATGATGACTGTGGATGTAGACAAAGGGGAAGAAAGATATACACTCGTGATAGTGTATACCCAAAAGACAACGTATAAAATAAAGCACAGTTCTATGAACAACTGAAAAGAACAATTGAGGTGGTAGAAAGGGACATCAATCTGTAGAGGATTTGAATGCAAGAGTGGGAAACAGAGTAGACAGATGGAATGGAGTGATTGGGAAAGAAATGTTAAATGAAAACAGAGTAAGGATAGCAAAGAACCAATCAGTGCATGATACTCGACACACTGTCCACAGATGAGTGTATAAAGTAAGTGGCACAAAACACCGGACAGTCAGATATCAGTTGATAACGATGACAGTTAACGTCATCGAACGTTGTGGCCAATGCATGCTCTCACCTGGTCAGAAGCCCAAGAGCTCCTAATACAGAGTAAGGATATTGGAATTTTGTGTAATGAATGACCTTGTCATACTAAACAGTATGTTTATCCACAAAGACATACACAAATTAACTAGAGAAGAACCAAGTAGAAATGAGAAGTCAATCATAGACTGTATAATCATGAAGAGGGAAATGAAATACATTAAAAAAAGACCCAGAATTAAACAGCGACCATAAACTAGTAATAACAGAAAAAGTAATGATCAAGAAAGAAAAGCCATGAAAAGCAAGGAAGAAACAGTGGAAAGGAGAGGATTAAAGTATATAAACTAAGAGAAGAAAAATCAAATGCAGTTCATGAATAAGGTAGCAAAACCTAAAAATAATATGGACAAAGTGGAAAAATACTCTATTGATAGTGGCAGAAGAGGTCTGTGGAACAAGAAAAAAAAAGCAAAACAGTGGTGGACTCCCGAAATAGGAAGAAAGGTAAAAGAAAATAAAAACACATGGAAGAAATATCTCAATTTGGAATCATTATAAGTATTTGAGAAATATAGAAAACAAAGAGATATAGTAAAAATTGTAGTCCAAGCAGCAAATAAAGAGATGTGGGAAAAATTAGGGGGAAAGATGGAAGAAAATCATAGAGAAAACTAAAAGCTATTCTATTAAGTTTTGAAGAGTATAAGGAAACAGAAAGACTGCCCTCTGAAATTTATCTATAAGTTGCTCATTGAACAAAAGGAAATAATAAATAGATGGAAGGAATATTTCCAGGAACTACTGGAAACTAATGAACAAGTAGAACAACCAGAAACAGAACATCATGAACAAAGTGAGATACAAGGAAAGGTAATTAAATTGGATGAACTCCAGAAAGCCATAAGAAGATGAAAATGGGAAAGGCAACAGGACAAGATAATATAGCACCAGAAATGATCAAATATATGGGGAGAAGAGCAAAGCAAGGATCTTCCAGAATATGTGGATAGAAAAGAAAACATTGAAAGACTGAAAAGTGTCTATCCTTATACCCATCTTTAAGAAAGGGGACAATAGAGAATGTAAGAACGATAGAGGAATTACACTAGTCAGTGTACCGGGTATATAATAATCCAGAATGCGGTAAATGAGATTAAGAGAAGTAGAAAACAAGTTAGAAGAAACAAATTGTGAGCTCAGGTCAGGTAGAAGTGTCCAGGACCATATATTCACTTTGAGACAAGTAACTGAAAAGACAATACAGTATGACAGAGACTTGTGCTTTATCGACCTTGAGAAAGCTTTTGACAGAGTCTCATGGCAAGATATATGGAGCGTTTTGAAGAAGAAGGAAGTGAAACTAGAACTGATGAAAGCCATACAAATTTACTACAAAGTAAGTAGATGTTATGTTAGAACTGGAAATCATATCTTGGAAAAATTCAGTGTTACAGCTGGAGTAAGGCAGAGAGACATATTGTCCCCTTACCTTTTCATAATATTAATAGATGACATATTCAAAGAAGCGAAAACAGGTATGAGAAATTTCCCTGTCGGTAATTGGAAGATGAAATGTGTTAATATATGTCAGCTATTATATGCAGATGACATAGTATTGCTTGCCAGATTTCAGGCTAATTTACAGAGAAATGTGGAATTACTAAACTTAAAACTGGAGGAGAGAAACATAGAGGAAACAAAAACAGTGCGATAGGTAGAGAAAAGTTCAGTCTCAAGTATCTTGGAGTAACAATCAATCATAATGGATTGAAGAAAATTGGAATACCAGACTACTCAATGCAAGTAAAGTATATTATGCCATAAACAGAGGATTCCTAAGAAAGAAAGAGGTCAAAAGACAAAAATAGCAGGATATAATTCAAAATATACTCCAAAACTGCTATTTGGAAGTGAATCTTGGTTAATCATGAAGAAAACAACACAAAAACTACAGACAGCACAAATGAAGTTAAATGTTGCAAGAAAGACTAGACAGATTAAAGTTGGAAACCAAACTTTCTTAAGCTTCCACCGTTACAAAACAAGTTAAAACAAGGCCAACTATGATGGTTTGGCCACTGGCGATCTCTCCGCCAAACCTCAACACCAAAAGTTATAAGATTAAGTAAGTAAGAAATATATAACAATTCCTAAAATCTACCAACTTTAATAATATTCTTTTTAACTTGTAGGGAAATATATTTACCTATTCAAAATCAATAATAGTTGAAACAGGAAAGTATTGTTGTAAACCAGACTACTGACTCAAGAAGTACAGGATACACAAAACAATATATAACAAGCTCTGAATGTTGATGTGTATGTAAAGTGACACACAACTTTGATAATAAAGGTGTAAATTAATATGAATTAAAAATTTTACAATGCTATAAAATAAACTTAACAAAAATTCTATCAAAGAATAAACCTTTTAAGAATATTTGTCATTAAAACTACATAATTATTAATATATATAAATTTCTTACATCTCGAATTTCTTCTGCTGACAAAGCTCCTGGTAGATCTTGTTTGTTAGCAAATACTAATAATGTAGCACCAGCAAGTCTCTGTTAACAAAACAATGCACATAAATGCTGAGTGTGCTAAATTAATTAAAACTATTATTCAAATGAATAATCTGTTAGTAAATAAATAAAAAGACTATTTAATTCAAATACAACAATTTGTCTCCCTCTTAAGTCTTCTTCTGTTATATTTATTTAAACTTAAAGAAAGAAAATTATGTTTGATTAATCTGTGAGTTTAAGTACACAAAATAAATGTGGAAATATTAAAATAAATACCAGGATCCAAAAGATCCAAGTATTAAATACCCCATAACTGAAAACAAATACTGCACATGTCTGACTCAGCATACATATAGTGGTAGATATGAATGAGAATGAATGGTAGGATTATTGTGCAGAATTTCACAGGAAACTCCAACAGTTGAGTAATATATACTAGCAAACCCTAATAATGAATTATTTGTTTCAATTATCGCCCATTGCAGATTTCTCTTACATATTGAAGTAATTGCTCGATGAAGTTCCAAATGTGAGGACAAAATGTTCAATGAATTAAATAAAAAGTTTGATGCCTGTAATGGTTGACCTGCTAACAAAGCAGCTCAATTGTTGTTTATTATACATTACTATTGTACAAGTAATCAGACAAAATCAATTCTAAACTATCATTAATTGCTATATTCAGCATATTTCATGTCAGTAAATGACAATCTCAATAATTTATAACACAACCAAAAAATTCATGGACATATTGAATGGTTCAATTATAAAGTGGAAAATAAAACCAAATTAGCAATTTTGATACTTACCTGATTCCTTTGTCAAGTAGAAAGTCTGTTCAAAATAATTTATTAAAATGGCCATTAATTCCTGATGATAGTCTTGAATATAGAGTAGGAGTAGAGTAGAGAAATGTGTGTCCAATATGTTTGAAGTAATATTTAAAATAATAAAGTACATATATATGAGCAAATAATTTAAAAACATTACCTCCTCACTAACAAGTGTATGCAATTCTTTGTAACAATCTTCTAATCTCCGTTTATCTGCACTGTCAACAACCCAAATGAGGCCATCAGTAGTCTCAAAATAATTTCTCCAGTAAGAACGCAATGACTTCTGTCCACCAACATCCCAAACATTTAACTTAAACCTTTCACAATAAAAAGATACACATTTTAATTAATTAACACATTAATCATACAATTCATGAACAATTACAAAGCTTATTAAGACATTAGAAATTCCTGAAGTGATGGACTAGAAACATCTTTCTTGTGCTCGAACAGTTGATTTAGGTAAGATAATTTAGCACTAACAGCCAAAAGGAGTTTACATGTTTAAGTCATTTACATACAATAATTATATAATTCTGCCACTTTTCTAAATTGAACAATTTAACTTTTTTACATTTAACAATACATTTCATCCACTTCAGTTGTATCTTGAAATAAATTATTAAATATAATGAAACAGATAATACTTCCAAGCAAATAAATTTAGCACAACATGGATACTTACATAATTAACAAAAGGTGATAACAATTTAAATAAAACCTTTACACAAAAAATTTAAACTGCTTCCAGGGATGGAGTGAGGAAAAATGGTCATTCAAACAATCACAAAATTTGACATTGTTGTAACTGATTCTAAAACATAAGAATTAAACTTTCAAATTTTCAAGTAATCAGCTTTAAATAATAATACTGAATCGTGTATGTATTTTAAATTTTGTGTAGCTGCTTTTACATGAATTATATAGGATAATTTAAAATGTTTGTATAAGAACAATTAATGTCCTTATAAAATTTCAAATACTATGAGAAATAACGGCACATAACTCAATTACAAAAATTTAGACATTCAACACTTGTGATCCTTGTCAATATTGAACCCCGTTGATTGAAATTATCCAAACACTAAAATTAGCAAACAGATTGATTAATTAAATTCTTTGTTTTCATTACAATTAATTTACATACCCTCTGTGCTCAAGTGTCTTTATGTTGAATCCAAGAGTAGGAGAAATTGTGTCTATTTCTTCACCATTAAACCTTTTCAAAATTGTTGTTTTTCCAGCATTGTCTAAACCACTGATAGGTTCAACTGTTAAGAAATTTTATTGAAATGTCTACTACAAGATAACAACAGGAATATTAAAATGGTCAATAAATGACCACAGATAAATATGGAAGTGAACAAAATCAATTCAAAACGCAAACCTTTACTCTATTCAACACAAAACATTTTTTGAGGTTATATTTATAGCTTATAAAAAAGGATACAGCATGAGAATTCTCATTTCCTTTTCTTTCTGCTTCATTTTTTTTAATACTGTTAGTAGTCCCATAACTGAAGACTAAAATATATGTTGCAATATTCAGTCGCAAGCAAATGACTTCCAGCAATTTAAAACTCCTACCTAATCAAAGATAAAATGCGAATAGAAGTGTCAAACTGCACAGCGATATTATGCACACAGGAGAGTGCGAATTTGTTTTTTAACAATTTAGCGCATTACTATAACTATAGGACGTTAAGCAAGTAATTATTACAGTCCTGGAAAGGAGTAAACAGATTAATTATAGGAAAACTATTTTTGGTCGGTATAAATATATTAACCTAAGTTTCAATTTATCTCTATTTCGCCTTTGGACTCTTACAAGGATATTTAAATTTACGGCTCATACACGAATACAGAAGTTTATCAAGCCATCTTCGAAAAGAGATCACCACTAATTTGGATTTTATTACATTGGTCCATTACACGAAGACGGTGGACGTTACGATCTGCAAAAAGTCGCTACAGCTATCAAGCGATGTTAGTTGGAGGTACTGGACAAATAGATCGTTATACCGCTGGATAGAATTCCAGAAATGATGTTTTCAGTACAAATGGGGGAACCGAAATAATAAGACACCGTACGAGAGAATCGCTAAGTGTGTAACATATAGGAACGATGTTGTTATCCGTAGAAAATTAATATATTCTAATGTTTTGGTCAACATCCACCGTTCCAGCAACGAAATGAAATATTCCATTGACGAGAAGATCCATTTCGGACACTAAAAAAGGCATGAGACCCAGTGTGTTTCTGTATTGACAGTGTCGTCCGCCCCGAATAGAACTGGTACAATAGTGATGGACATAATCGAATGATTTTAATAATCCAATGATTTCATAATCGAATGATCATTCATTCGGCAACTTACCTTTAATTGGTTGCTGGGTAATATATATATATATATATATATATATATATATATATTCCTTGAAGAGCATCTAGTACGGTATGATGATAAAAATGTACGGAAATCGGGGTTATCGACATAATCGGGACTGTTCAAGATCCCATTCTTGTATTATTATTCCTGATATGAATCGAAATTTGAAGCAAGAAACAAGATTTTACACCGCAAGAATAAAAACTGCAAACTGAAGATTAACAGCGGTTGTGATTTGATCAGTAAAATAATAATGATTTATCGGTTTATTTTCTAAAAGACCGGAAAATATATATCATAAAATCATTGAAAAAGGCACACCAAATTATAAAAATATCTATACAGGAATTAACGCCAAAATAGACAAAAAATTGCAAACTCCGTCAGAATATTTCATATCCTTAATTCGTGCACATTTACTAAAAGCCTTTAAATATGTTCATAACAATAAAATAAGTATTTTCTAAAAATGTGATGTCTTTTAGTAAAATACATTCAAAAATAGAAAAAAATCTTAAGTGATTATTATGTATTTTTCCTACCTTATGTAGCCTCGATTTTGAAGACTAAATGTTGTATTTGAATAAAACTTCTGAATAGACTGTAAAATGGTCAATTGATTTATAATTTTTTAAAACAAGCAGATAGAACGAAATATATTATTTTGTTGTTTAAATTATAATGCATGTTATATCGTGCCAACAAAAAACAAAATGCTCTTTATTAACTAGAAAAAATTTCGAATTTCAACCTTCAAAATTATTCATTCAAGAAGAGATGCATTCTAATGTTGAATACCATGAAAGGACGAATTACTCAGCCGCAGTTATTTGGTTTGGCAAAACGATAAATGTATATATTATTCAAGAATGATAAATCAAATGTTAAAATAAAATGTAATGATTCGGCTATAAATAAAAAATTTAACACGAATAATTTTGTAGGGTTTATGACATTATTGTAAATAAACTTGACAAGTTTTTTATTGTTAATTTTTGCTATTAACAATACGCTTAAAAGCATTGTGTTAGTGCAACGTCCCAATCTCACTGCAGCACGTTCTCTATGTACGAGCAGCATAAAAGGAAAGTACTAAACTACGAAATATTGCAATTCATGAAAACAATATACAGTTATTTAGAAATAATAAGAAAAATTTAACTTAATTTTGTAATGAATAGTAAACATCATTGATCAATTGTAAATACATAGTCTCCATAAAAGTTAATATGACTTTAAATAAAAATGATTAGATAAAATTTAATATGCTTAATAAAATGTAGATATATTCTTATATTTAATGGCTGTCACCAAGTAATCTTAATCGCAACAACGCCTGCAACGTCAGCGATTATTCAAGTAAAACAACACTTGGAGTTACTCCTAATAGAAAAATCTCTCAATCCTTACAGTTTTGGGAATCGAAAAAAGAAATTGCTCCAGAACTTTACCCATTTTCGAAAAAAATATCTGTGTGCCAGCAGAACGAGTGTTTTCAAAAGCCAGCGAATTAACAAGGGGCGGGAGAAACCGAATAAGCAGTAGCAATGTAAATAAAATTATATTCCTAAATAATAATTTATGTAATTAAATATTAACTTAAATTCTATTGGCTTTATTCTAAATCAACCTCTTATTCATATAATATTGAAATTAGAGTATAAAAGTTATAAATATGCCATCATACCGTTAAATCTCCCATAATTCGGAATATATTCGTATGTCACCTAAACAGCCATTGACTAACATTATTGTCTTTAGAAAAAGCGATAAATGATGTACTTTCACCGACTAATTGAACTTATATCAACGCATAATCGTTTACTTGCACGCTTACACCGGGCATAATATTTTATTTTCAATGAATTCAGGTAAATATTATATATATTATAAATTATATAATTTGATTCATAAATAAAATTTCAAAATTATTCAGACTTAATATTATAAATAAAATACAAGGAATGGCCAAACTTCAGAAATAAGACGTTTCGTCCCCAACTTAGGGATATCTTGAATTCTTTCTACAAAAAATTAATAAATTACATATTTAAAACATCACAGGATTTATTAGAATAATATAAAACTTTTATATGTAGAAAACAATTAATATTGTCGAGTCATGAGCGAAATGCTTCACATAAAATCAAATGTAAATTCTTAAATGCAAAAATAAATGCGGAAATTTTAAATTTAATATACGACTCTGTGCATTCTATAAACTTTCAATTGTAATTCTTGTAATTTTTTTAAATCGGTTTAAAAAAAATATAAGCTCTGCGATCTGTTTCGTTGGCATTGTTTTCCCTTATTTGGCCCTGGATGTTGAGGTAGCAACACAATATTAGGTTTTAATTGTAAGAAACAATTACACAAAGTTTATTTTTTTACATTCAACTATGTAAATGTAATTATATTAAAATTTGTGGAGAAAGAACTAAAGAGACCCCGAAAGTTGGGGACGAAACGTTCGATTTTAAAATAAATTCTTCTATCTCTGTTTTTAGCCATTCATTGTATTCAATTTTTATTCATAACAAGACATGGTGATAAGTTAGAAATTCATTAAAATATTACAGGAAAGATCTGTTAAACTTTATTTTACTTTACAGCGTCTCTCTACACGTACAGTTTTGTTAATGACGTGTTTAAATAAGTATTAAGTTAGTAGGCTCTCATTTTTCAACTTGAATATGTTAAAACTTCAAGAAACGTAATGACGCTTCAGGCTATATTTTTTCCTTTCTAAAGATATATGAAAACGTTTTGCTACGTAGGAAATAAGTAGGAACATATATTCAACACAGCTGTTCGTTGATGGCGTCACGAGGGAGACACATTGTTAATCTTTCCTTTTAAGAACCAAATGAGAAAGATGATACGATCTCATCGAAACGTCGTCCTACATAAATTGATTTAATTTGTTCACTTATTTTTTTATGATTGTTAAATAAGGCATCTCGTTATTACTGTGAAATATAGCCATTTGATTAACGAACAATGTGGTGACAGTATTTTGCGCCCAATATTGCTGATGCAACTATCAGAGCAAGGTAACCAACCGGACGATGTTAAGCGTAATTTTGGCAGCATGTGTGTGTGAGAGAGAGTAAATGGTTCCGTAAGTCTAGGTTTACACGGGCAGCGATGACTGCCAGAAAACGAGGGGTAGTGATGTCAGTGGCGTGTCAACATACGTCAGTGCTGCACTGACAACTGCCTATACATCGCTGACACGAGAGCACTGCCTCACTTTTCTTGGAGCGTGTCAACAGTATGTCAGTCATGACTGACGTTCCCCCTCCACCGACCTAGACGCTGCCCTCATGGGAGGCCAGTTAGTGGCAGTTACGGTTGTCAATTATCGATTGTGAACGGTGAGGCAGGGCTGAGTATCGATTGCGCAATGGAAAACAGTTTGTATTTTTCATTTTCAATACGCGTGCAGTTTGTTATAGTGTGCGATTGGAGTAGGTGAATCTTTGTTGTGAACAGCGGTTAGAATTTTGGTTCAGAAGCATTTAGGATAGAGTTCGTTTGTTGCACCCAAAGAGATATATAAACATCATAGAGAGGCTACGAGGACGTTACAGCGCCCTGGGTGGCAGCAACTAACAACAGGCACAATCAAAATGTCTACGGTCAAGAACTTTGACCGTATGTACTGTGTTAAATGACTGAGGTTGAATAATCGTGTATTTTTGTGATTAAAATATATTGTTTTTCATCCGAAATCATGCCAAATGTGTGTTCAGCGTACAATTGTACTAATCGTAGTTCAAAAACAACTGGAATATCGTATTTTAAGTAAATATCATCATATTTTCACTTTTGACAGCACGTGTTTGTAACTTCGATATTTACCAAATTTCTGATCTTCGTGGTGCTCTAGAATATGCAAGCCAGCTCTCTTTTTATGAAAATAGTTCTCTATACTGTAATTAATGAATGTGTTTTATGTCGTTTAACCTTGATCCCTGTCAACTTTCAACTATATTTAATGTCAGTCTAGATGCATTCAGATGTTACTTGTACAACGTACACTTGTATGATGTAAAAAAATTAAAATTTTAGATATTGGGAGTAATCTTTATTTTCGACTGATGAGCGAGATGCTTCATATCTCATCTAATAATTCGGCATTAATATCATAAATTACTGATTTAAAACAAAAATTAACTATTATACAGTTTCCTGTTCATTAACTGTCAATGTTTACATGTTGTATTTAGCATTGAGATGATGTCAATGAGCCTATCCGTGTTAACTTTAATTTCGGCACTTTCCTTGTGTGACAACAGAAATAATGTACCAATTTTTAAGTGATGTGTTATATATATTATATGTAATGAAACACTTTCTAGCTGGTTTCCGCTCATTTGTAACTTTAATACATATGTATATATAGTTTTTAAATATTGATTTACGAGATACGCTTCCTGCACGTATTCCTAAGTCCACCTCATTTCAATGCCAGCAGACGACAGGACACGCCCATCTTTTCCATTCAAAAAATGGCGCCTGAGCCTTCAATTTGCTTCAAATATGGCGGCGCCTTGTCCAGTCTATGTTGTTTATATATGTCTTTGGTTGTTTATATATGTCTTTGTATGAGCCTATAAATTTTTAGGTTAACTTTCCAAAAATAATTATTGTCCACCCTCCAACGGCAAATGCCTTAACTGAAAAAAAATAAGCAAAAGAATTATGTATAGCTATAAACATACTACTATCACACGTAATTAAAAATAATTCATTTCGTTTTGTTCAGTAATTGACACCTTCAAGGGGAATAAAACAAGTAATAGAAACCGGGCCAATTAAACAATGAAAACCAGCTTCAAAGTACATTTGCTGTTGATTGATTTCTGTAGTAATAATATAAAGCAATATTACTAAACAACTGTTTTCATTTTTATGTATCTATAGCAAAGAAGCGTGATACTGAGTTTGACTTTTTCATGAAACCTTCCTCGTTACTCCTTTTCTATCACAACTACAAAGTGATTAGTTCTTGTTTATGGGCATTATACATGCGCGGAAACACAAAGGTGGAAAATATTCAACTTGGCATCAACAATATATCGACACAATGCAACATCAACATTCCAACCGGGGGTAGTTGCCAAAAAATAGCAGAGAAGAAAAACATGCATCAGAGCTCTCTGCCCGTTCTGTAGTGAGGGCAGCACTAGCACAGAATTGTCAGTGAAGAAGTGGGCAGTTATCTGCCTAAGATGTGAACGGTAGGCAGTGCACAGCCAACCCAACTTCGACGAACATCACTGCCCGTGTAAACCTAGCTTAAGACTGAGTTTTCCTGCTTAAGGGATGCATCTTTTATGTTATATTAGTTCAACTGACCTGAAATGTTCATATTTCGATTGGGACACTTCAACAATTATAGAAATTTATTAATAACAAACTAATAAAGCAAGATGAGAATAAATGCTTTGCATAAAATTTCAGCGCTCAACACTCTCACTCCATCTATTGTTGCAAGCAGGAGTTTTGATTGTTACGACAATATGAAAATATACCCCCGTACAATGAGGGGTGCCTGATGGTAGTGTGTTGAGTTCTTTGCTCAGCCTGGTCTATACTTGGGATCTACCAACTACAGACAATACATCCATTGCAACATCTCGGATGATACAGCCGTATTATCTGAAAATGCTGACACCATCGGTACAACACAAAACCACCTGAACCAAAAAATGGACAATAAAGATAAACGAGAGCAAATGAACACAAGTTACATTCACAACAAGACGTATAGCGTGCCCTCCGGTCTACTTCAATAACATTCAAATTCCAATAAAGAACGAAGCAAAGTATTTGGGTTTACATCTAAACCAAAAAATTACCTGGAAAAAGCATGTCCAAAAAAAAAGACAGCAAATAAATCTAAAATTAATGGAAATGTCTTGGCTAATAAGAAGAAAATCAAAATTATCTTTAGACAATAAAAATTTATTATACAAATGCACCGTTAAGCCCATATGGAATTAAGAATTGTGGGGGTGCACCAAGTCATTAAATCCAAACATAATTCGCACAATTACCAACGCACCATGGTTTGCTTCCAATTCCACATTACACAACGATCTAAAGATCCCATTCATCACTGAGGAAATCAAAAGACTAACGACACACTACCTTCAGCGAATGGAAGGACACCAAAATAGATTAATCTACCCTCCCGAAACACAGAGAAGACTTAGAAGATCTTGTCCCACAGATTTGATTCAGGAAGACAGAAACTAGTCAAAAAATATACACCATTGAACTTCTAGGGAATCGTCATTGGACGTTTTAAAGCATACTTTTATAAAATTTACTTATTTCATTGTACTGCAGATTGTAAATTAACAATTTAAATAAGCAAAAAAAAACTACCGAAGTACAATACTTGGGCTTGATACTCGACGCAAAATTAACATGGACTCAACATAACTCAACAGCCGTTCAAAAAGTTAGACACAGACTGAAACAACTCAAATTTACGTCATCAGGCAACCCTACACTTCTATTAAAATTAAAGAGACTTGTTTATATGGCAATAATAGGGCCAATATGGGTATTTTACTGTTGGCATAAGGGGTACAGTGATTGCATGAAAAATTAAAAGAATGCGCAGACAGTCCAGAATAGAATTCTAAGGATTATTGCTGATGCATTTTGGTACGTAAGGAACAGCGTCATCCATCAAGACCTCGATATGCCTACTGTTCTACAA